>CM060931.1:860592343-863092343 GCA_030765085.1 Allium cepa
AAAGTTGAAAGGGTGAAAAGTGATTTGAAAATTTGTTTTCGAATGGTTGAAGTGTGGAAATTATATATATAGTAAAGATATTTTTGGAAAATAAATAATTCGAAAAATTGTTTGGAATTTGGTGATGTTGTGCATACCTATTGATAGTTAAATAACCGACAATCAATATTCACCTTTGAATGGGTATTTGTTGCGATTTGCTTGAATTTGAATGCCACACTTATTTTCAAAATAAGCGCTCACTATTCGGGTTAGCCGGGAAAGGACCTTGGGGTCGTATAACCCATTCCGAATATGTGATACGTTGTTATGGGTTGCATTTGATGACCGGTGTTGAAGACCGGATATTTTTGAAAACGAAAGGGTTACCGTCGAATGACTCTGCATCGGCTGATCTTCGATATAGGGGTTTTATCACCCTTAGTGACGGGAAGTCCGGACGTGATTAGTGAATATCCGGATTGCAAGGTGTGATATCCTGGAAATTTGGGCAATATAAATTTAGTAATCTGTGTTATAAATTTAATTTTATTTGATAATTTTAATAACAAATTTGGAATTTGATTTAATAATCATGTTTTAATAAACATTTAAATTAGAAGATTTTATCTTTTTAAAGAAAATAAATTGTTTTCTGTTTATAATATATAATTTTATATGTTATAAATTGATAAATTATTATTTTTGAATTTAGTAAATGAATTAATTTTCTAACTCTAATTTATAGTTGGCAAATTGGAAATTTTATTTAAACTTAACATTTAAATTTTCAAGACAATTTAATAAATAATTATATGGTTTATATTAAAGGAAAATCTTATTTGTATAGATTTATATTTTAATTAACTTAAACTTGAAGTTAAATTTGTTTAACAGCAAAGCTTTGTTTTATTTTCTTTTTAAAGTATTGCTTGAAATTTTATAAGAAGTTTAAAATACAAATTACATATGTCTTAATTTATTAAGTAATAGAAGTAATTTATAATCTCTTTTATAAATTATTTAGAATTGTTTAATTTATTATTTTTAAATAAAAATAATAATACTTAGTTTTTACAGACATAAATAAATTTTGTTAAGAAATAGGATTTGTTATTTTAATAAGAGTTATATGTGCATCTATATATAACTTGATTTTTAAAATTGGATTTGATAAATTAATTTAAGTTTGAATTTAATGTTTTAAAAGAATAAACACTTAAGTATATGAATAAGCTTATATTTACAATTTGATTGTTTTCATTTATTTTTAATTTAAAAAGAGGTAAATTCATGCATATATACATAAGAATGATAAATGGAGGTTTTAAAGTATTTATAAACAATTTTAAAACTAAAATATTCTTAATACATGTGTTAATCTCCTAATACTTAAATTGACATGTGTAAACCATTAAAGTAAGCATAGTGACAAATGTTGAAAATTAAAACAAGTGTCTCATTTAAATTTCTTTTTCTTTTATTTTTAATTAAATCAAAAGTTTTGTTTATATAAACATATTACTCCTCATTCCATCGTCTTTTCTATTTTCAGATCTAAAATTTGAAATCAATACTAATACTTAAGTTTAAACTCTTTGATCCTCTTCCTCAAAATAGAAATTTGTTCAAAACAAAAACTGCAACTTCAAAACTCAATTCTGCAAATTCATATACCTGAGATTCATTTACAAAGCTAAATCAATCTGCATGCATTTAAAAATCAATTTGCAACTCTGAAGAAAAAAAAGAGAATACAAACCTGCATGCATATCTGGAGGTCGCTCTCTCTATTTTGAAAAGTTCACAAGCCTGCAGTCCTCTTTGAAATCAACATTCAAATGCATCTTCTCTCTGGAAGCCTGCATGTGCTCACCTGGAAATAAGTATGCATATAGGTCAGGAAGCATTTCAGTAGCAAGATGGAGTTTTAAAGCATCTGCACTTTTTAAAATTCAAACTGAAGTTCAGGAAAAATGCATAAGCATGTGCTCTACTCCTAAGACCAGTGAGTAACATTTTTTTAACAAAAATAATTTAAGTAATTTTAGTTGCTTAGTTTATTCCTGTGATAATCATATTGAAGTGGAAGATTGAGGTGGAATTTCCTGTGATATGTATGTTTTCTGAATGTATGTTTTCTGTTGAAATATGTTCTTGCATGATCTTGTTTGTTCTAGCATTCCAAGTGTAAATCCAGATCAAAATCATGACCTTATATTCAAATCTTTGATAAGGTTAAGATTTAAACAAAGTATGTTATACAGTTTTAATTTTATTCAAAAAGAAAAAATAAAATGAATAAGTGAAACTGTAATGTCTTCTCTGGAAACTTAATAATAACAATAACAACTGCATGTGAGCAAAAATTAGATCATCCAGTTTCATTAATTCAAGAGTATAAATTGATTTCTCAAACCGATACTTGAATTTTAAAATTAAAATCAGGAATTTTAATTGAAAAATGATAAAGCATTTTTGGGTTATTCAAAATGGGGTTTTTGGGTTGTAACTGATATCCTAGAAGATTGGAGAGGCCATGATTTTCTCTGGTAACAAAAAAATGAGTGAAGATATAAGGAAAATTTTTGTTGAATGGATTTATGCAGTGAGGAAGTAATAATTTGGGGTTGAAGTTTTTTAAACCTAGTATTTGTGTTCATCCGGAAATTGGATTCGCTACAGACTCTAGAGGCAATCGAGTTCATTTATATTCACGTTGGGGATTGATGGAGTACAGTTGAAGGTGTAGCCGGAGGTGAAGTTACCCAGGTGATCGGAGGCAAGTGATTTCTGGTGATTCCAGATTCGACCATTGTTTCAGTATTTGGGAACTCGAATGCTTAAATTTTAATTGGAGTTTCTACCGTTGATTTAAGGGTTGGAAAGGCATTTGTAGATGGTCGCCGACTTGCTCAAGGGATCGCGAGTGATTGGAAGTGATGGCGGCGGTGGTGTAGGTGCACGAGGTCAATGGTGTATCAGTGTATGGGGAAGGTGGGTTTTCCAGTGTTGTCTCGGGTTGTCTCTTATGTTTGCTCGAAGCATTTGGTCTGGGGACTCGAAGTAATGGAGTCGTGGTCTCGGGTATTAATTTTGGTTACAGGGATTTGGGTTAAACCTGTTAGCTCAGGTTTTAAAAAAACCTGATCTTATTTGGGATTTATTTTATTTTAAGATAAATTTAAAAGGGAATTTTTATTCGAGTTACTCGAGATATTTTAGTTTAGTTCGGGTTGGTTGTTGAAGTTTGAAACTTGTCTTGTTTCAAAATTTAAAATTAAATTTAAAACTAAATTTAAAAGAGGAAGCTAAAATTTAAAGTAAGTTTTAAGACTAACTTAAATTATGGATTCAAGTTGAATTGAATCACAAGTAGGAAATGATGAAGTATTTAAATTCAAATTTTGTTTTGAACAGTTTATTGTTTAAAATATTTTAAGGAATTTGAATTTAAATTTGAAATTGAGATATGAAGTAATGTTTAAATAAAGTTTAAATTTTATTCAAATCTAATTTTGAATCTTTGGTTTAAAATGAATTCAAGTTTATAAATTTAAGTGTTAAACCAAATTTGAATAATAATGTAAAATCTAAATGGTTTTAATTTTAAAAGAAATTTGTTTTAACTTTTATAATAGAAGTATTATTGTTAATTAAGGATTTTAGATTGATTTTAACTTGTTAAAGTTAATAATAATTTAATATTTTATATTTCATTTAATTATTAGGGTAATTAAATGAATAATTAATTTATTTAATAAATTAATGAAATAAATAATTACTTAAAGTGATTAAGGTTTAATCTTAAGGGTTTAGGATTAATTATTCTTTGAATAATTAACTTGTAATTAAGAGTAATTAATTGAATAAAAATTAGTTTTTAATTAATGATTAATAATTAATTAATCAGGTAATAATGGATTAATTAATTTTTAATTAACATTTAGTTATTTAATTAATTGGGGGTTAATTAATGGGTTAATTAATGATTAATTAATTTGTAATTAATAATGATTAAAATAAGTTAATTATTTTAGAAAATAATTAATGAATTGTTAATAGTTAATGAAGGTCATTAACTAAGGATTATTTAATAATTAATTAATGTGATTAATTTTAATTATTAATTATATTAATTAATTTAAAGATAATCGATTGTGAGTTGTTAAGTATAATTACTTATGGAAGTAATTAAGGAATTAATTACTTATTGCAATTAATTGAGTTAATTTGATTAGTTTAAGTTAATTAATTCATTTTAATTAATTTAAAATTAATCATTTGATGATTTGTGAAGGATAATTACTTAATGTAATTAAATGAAGAGAAATTACTTAGGGAAGTAATTAATGGATAATCACTGTATGTAATTAATTGAAGGTGATTTGATGATTGAAGTAATTTGAGTATAATTACACTATGAATTAATCAAGGGATTAATTAGAGATAATTAATTAAGGGGTAATTAATTTGTTCGGTAAAGTAATCAAGGGTAGTTAATTTCTGAATGGGTTAATCAAGGGTGATTAACAATTATGATTTAAATTATGATTAATTTCTTAATGTAATTAATTTAAATAAGGTAATTAATTAAATATAATTAGGGATCATTAATTAATATAATTAATGATGTAATTAAGATTAATTAATCAATAATAAGTGATTAAAGGTAATTAATTAATGTAATTAATTAAGGATTAATGTAATTAATTATAGTTAATTAATTAATGAAGTAATTAAGGATTAATTATTGTATTTAGTTAATATAATTAATTTGAGAAATTAATTAGTATATAATTGCTTGAATGTAATTAAGATTTAATTAATCAAGGATGATTAATTAAAACGAATAATTGGATGATGATTAATTATTTGATTGATAATTAATTAATATTGATAAGCAAGTTGATATTGGTGAAATAATTAATTTAATCTACTTTAAATTAATGGAATGATGTAATTAATTTAGTTCATTTTAAATTAATTATATTTGGTATGGTTAACCATTGCTTATATGGTTGGATAGTATTGCTTTCTTTGATTGGTTTAAATCTCGGACATGAGAAAGATTATGTTGAGTGATTTGGATGCATTGGTTGCATTGTGATGTTGATATGGATTATCTTTTGGATAGTGATAATATGGTTTATCTGATATAACGATAATGTGATTATCTGTTGTGCATTTATGATTTATCTATTTGTATATATAGATAATTGAATTGTTTTAAACCTTTAAACAACTTGGCCTTAAAAGACACGCTTTGGATTTCGATGAGACCGGGATAGGGTTTCCATATTTGGATATCCGAAAACCACATCGTTTCCAAATAACGTTAGGTCGTTAATCCAAGTGGAGCGAGTGAAGACTCGAGGTGTAAGGGCTATACGTCAGTATAACTCTGTGGGTGATTCCGTAATGAGTTTGACGGAATAGTACTTATAGATTCAAGATATAGATTTAGAGTGCAAGGGTTATCGTCGTTAACTCTGTGGGTGATTCCGTAATGAGTGTAATGAGATAATGCCTTCGGTTTCGTTCGAACCCGGAATGAACTTGTATGGATTGAATGCTTTCAGAACATCGTCAGGTGGACGATGAGCATTCTAAGAGATGTGTCCTCTAAAGGTAATCGTAGCCTCAAGCCTCATCAACCGGGAATGGCTAAAACAGGTGAGGTGCAGCAAGGCTTCGTGGGTAGCTCCCACTGGAGAGCAAGATTGATCCCTGTCTAGAGGTCCCTTTTTATTCGGCTTAGTGGGTAGTTGTCAGTGTACACCAACTGCGGGGTTGTCTTGTTTGGAATTGTTCAGTAAGGAACGGGTCTGGCTTTGTGTTGCAGGGGAGTGGGAGTGCTCCTCGGTACGGTGATCTAGGCCACGTACTGTGACGGGCGGTACCCCAGTAACCCTGCCATTGTATGGAATCCAAAATCCAATAAGTGCCAACGGTTTTGATTGTATTACCCACTTTTGTGGCTAGTAGCTGGAATTTAATAATGTAACAATTTCGGCTATTTCTTATTTACTTGAAAACCCTAGACCCTATTATAATATCACTGGATTTCCTATCAAATGTTTTGGTTAGCGTAAGGTAAAAACTTTTCCATGTTTATGTGTGGGAAGTCTTACGTGATACCTTTCTTTTCAAAAGGATTTTTCAAAATTAAGTAACTTTAGTCTGTTACTCAACACCAGAACCATGTCTGACCCGGAGTTTATCTTTTGTTTTCTTAAACTCTTGGGTACTCAAATTTTTACGAGTAGCCAAGGGATTCAGGTTAGCTTTGACGATGTTAACTCCGCCTTGACCATAACTCACCGATCTAGCGCATCAAGAGGTTCCGACCTAACAGTTAGAAGCGTGCCGACCTAAGGCTCAACAGGGGGTGCCAACCTAAGGCCTAAGGGTTATGCCGACTTAACACTTCAACAAGGCTACCGACTCAACATAAATACCGACCCAACAGCCTTAGCTCATTGCCGACCTAAGATGAACAGCGACTCAAGGGAGACCGACTTAAGATTCAAAGGGTTACCGACCTAGTAGGATTAAGAGGCATACCAACTTGAGAAATACCGAGTCAAAGCTAAAACAGTTGCCGACCTAACGTGGGTACTAGCTTAAGACTCAGAAGATACCGACTCAGTGACTTGACCGAGTTACCGATCTAAGGCCCTACCAAGCTGGCGACCTAGAATAGTTGCCGACCCAAGTCACAACCGATTTAGGACCAATGTTAGCTCGTTCACGACTCAAGAAAAGGAAGATGAGTTCAATGCAGCTACTCAGCACAGCAGCCTCTTAACTCGTGCACGATTCAACTCCCAGTTATCTCGGTCACACGACCTAATTTGAGTCGTGAACGACTTAAAGCTATTAAATGCAAACCCGAGGCCGTATTACTAAGAGGGGGTGGTGTTGACTCGGAGGCGACCTAGGACTTGTGCAAGTGAACTCCTGTGAAGCCATGAAGAAGCCAGATGGACCGGCCACGACTCATATTAAGTCGGCTACGACTTAACTTAAATCGGCCACGACTTAGGACTTGGCAATAATTCCAGACCGAAACTCTCTATAAATAGGCAACCACCTCCAACTTTAAGGGGACTTTTGGGCACATTCTCTTCATACACCGTTGCCTTGCTGCATTGAGAACTTCATCAACACTTAGAGCTTTCAAGATTAGAGGAATTCATCAAAGAACACCACGAAGAAACCACACATCTTCAACATGGATTTAAGGATTTTAATCGACATTGAAGCTTAAGACTTGTTTCAAACCACTTGTAATTTGAAGTATATTGTGCTTAAGAAGAGTTGTATCAGCTTGTAACGGGATTATTAATAAAAGTACTTAGAGTGGACGTAGGCTATACCCTTAAGCCGAACCACTATAAAATTGTTGTTGTTTACTGCTTTTCTGCTATTACTTGCTTGTAATTCTTTCCCGATCTATCGGGTGGTGCTTTCACAACTACACTTCACACACCGGGGTGTTAGCGTTCACATTTTAGCGTTAACATTTTTGGTGCTTTCACTGAGAATCGAACTCAGGACAACTGTCATCATTGCTTCGCAAGGATTTGTAGAAAGAATTTCTTTAAAAACCAGAAGTCTATCTGAGATTATGGCTCCTGGAAGGAAAAGTAGATCTGTCAGATCTGGAAACATTCAAGAGGGAACCTCCGCTTCCCCTGTGCCTAATCAACCCACTCCATCTGTTGGAGTTACGAAAGCGGAGTTGGATGCTGTGATTCTAGGGCTAAACCAGCAGATAAACGCCCAAAATGCACAACTAGAGGCTCAAAGTGCCCAGAATGCTCTGATTCTGAATAAGTTGAACGATTTACTTGAGGCAAACAATCAACCAGCTGGTAATGAAAGGAACTATGCTGCCAACATTCATGATGTTAGTGAAAGGAATGCTCCTGAAAGGGCTACTAGTCCCTTTGAGCAGGCAGTTCCTGAGGCTGGTGGATCTAGAACTCGGCATGATGAGGAATATCTTTCTGGAATGGTCCGGCAGATCATGAAAGAAAGTATGCAAAGGGTTGAAGATGAGAAGGAATGGGGTTTCGCTCCAAGTAAAACTCCGTTCACTGAAAAAATCTTGAAGGCGGAATTTCCAAGGAAGTTTGTCCCTCCGACTATTCCAGCTTACAAAGGGACAAGTGATCCGAATGAGTTCTTGTATAAATATGATTGGCACATGACAGGTGCCAGGGCCTCTGACGAAATAAAGTGTCGATATTTCCCCGTATACCTGGAAGGTGTGGCTCTACTATGGTTCACCAAGTTGCCAGTCCGATCTATCGATCAGTTTTCAGACTTGACCGGAAAATTCAAGGAGCAGTTTAGACTATATGCTTCGAAGGCCAAGGACATTATGTCACTATCGAGTTTAGAGCAGAATCCTGGTGAGTCTATCAGATCCTTCTTGAACCGCTTTAATATAGCGCTGGCTGAGGTGGACAATGCTGAACCACGAATGATATTGACTTATCTGATGAGGGCTATTGATAAGTCAAGCGAATTTGGGAAATGGTTAAATATGAAGGAGCCAACCTCTCTCGAAAAGTTCTACAAAAAAGCAGATTAATTCATTCGCTTGGAAAGCCGTCCTTTACCAGTAAAGACAGTGTTGGAGAAAGCAGAAGACAACACTGTCGCTCCACGCAAGAATGAATCGGTGGGGCAAAAAAGGGAGAATAATAATGGGAAGAAACAGGGTAATCTGAAGAAGCCCCGATCCTTCAAGCCATCAGAATATACTCCATTATCACATACACCGGAGCACATCTACCTGGCCACTAAAGATTCCGTCGATTTCCCTAAACCTATCCCTTTGAGAACCGGGAAAAAAGCCATACAGAGTGGGAAATTCTGCCGCTTCCACAATCAACCCGGTCATGAGACTGATGAATGCCGCCAGTTGAAAAATCTGATTGAAGAGTTGCTAAGAGAAAACAAACTGCAGCAATTCGTGAAGAAAAATAGCAACAATCCTGCATCGTCAAGTCAGGGGCAACAGGTTCCTGTTCATCAGCCTAGGACAGGTGAGAAAGCTACGGGACATGAATCTGGAAGGCCCGTTATCAATGTCATTACAGGAGGGCCTCACCCAGCTGGCAAGAGCTGGGTGAGATGGAGAGATATTCCAGGGCTTTGAAATATGCTCCAGCCGAAGAAGACGTCTTTGTTTTAGAAGACACTACGCCCCTGAAACAACAGAAAACTTTCAGCGATGATATTGTTTTCAGAGTCAGAGATTCCACAGGTATAGAAGCTCCTACCCTAGATCCCTTGGTCATCTCGGCCGGTATTGGACCGGCCATTGTCAGAAGAGTCCTCATCGACTGCGGAGCATCATGTAATATCCTCTTCAAGAAGACATTTGACCAGATGAAAATCCCTATGATCGATGTACAGGCCTCATCACAGAAGATCGCTGGCTTCACTGGGGAGCCAAAGCAACCAATTAGGACCATCGATCTGCTTGTAGAACTTGGGGAAGCAGAAAGGAAAGTGGTCCGCAAGCAAACATTTGTGATTGTCGATGAGTTTTCTGCTTATAATGCTTTTCTTGGCCGTCCAACACTCGCAGCATTCAAAGCTATCCTAGCCCCGTGGTGCCTCACTATTAAATTCCCTACTGACAATGGAGTAGGAGTTATAAAAGGGGATCAAAATGCTGCGCGAGAATGCTATTTGACAGAGCTGCGAGAGTCAAGAAAAAGAGAAATGGGAAAGGATGCGGCAACCCCAGTCTGCATCAAGGAACCAGCCTTGTAGCATTTACGGGGCGGACCCTGCACTGGAGAGCACAGCGGGGCACGGAAAGAAATGGATCCCAGAAAAGCCAGTGCAGGGGAGAATAGAGTGGTACCGGTGGAAACGACAGTTCCGGTACCTGTTGACCCGAAGGACCCAAATAAGGTGTTGAATGTGGGTTCACAGCTTAATGTGTCAATTCAGAATATCTTGATATCTTTCCTGAAAGCAAATCTGGATGTCTTTGCTTGGACTCATGCCGATATGTGTGGAATATCTCCAGAAGTTGCAGTACACGCTCTGAATATTGACCCAAAGTTTACGCCAGTTAAACAGAAAAGAAGAACCCAAGGTCCAGAAAGGTCAGCAGCATTAAAAGAAGAAGTTGATCGACTCATGGAAAATAACTTCATCAAAGAATCTACATATCCGAATTGGGTTTCAAATCCTGTGCTGGTTAAGAAAGCTAATGGAAAATGGAGAGTGTGCATCGATTTTTCTGATCTAAACAAGGCTTGCCCCAAAGATTGCTTCCCGTTACCCAGGATCGATCAACTGGTAGACGGAACTGCGGGACATGAATTGTTATCTTTCATGGATGCCTACTCCAGTTATAACCAAATCATGATGCACGAGCCGGATCAGGAGGACACAAGCTTTATCACAGATGTTGGACTTTATTGCTACAGAGTTATGCCCTTCGGATTGAAAAATGCAGGGGCAACCTACCAAAGACTTGTTAATGCTATGTTCAAACCACAATTGGGCAAAACTATGGAGGTCTACGTCGACGACATGTTAGTGAAGTCCAGGAAAGCAGCGGATCACATTGAACACTTAGCAGAAATGTTCGCAGTCCTCCGGAAATACAGAATGAAACTTAACCCTCTGAAATGTACATTTGGGGTCGAGTCCGGAAAGTTCTTAGGTTTCATCGTCAGTGCTAGGGGCATTGAGGCTAGTCCAGCTCAAATTACTGCCTTGAAAGAAGTTAAAGCTCCTAGAACAAAGAAGGAATTGCAGAGTCTCAACGGAAAGGTCGCCGCCCTGAGTCGGTTCATTTCCAAAGCCACTGATAAATGCATCCCATTCTTTGACGCCCTGAAGAAAGGAAAGAAGAATTTTGAATGGACTTCCGAATGCCAAAAAGCCTTCGATGAGTTGATCCGTCATATGGAAACGCCTCCAATACTTTCTAGGCCAGGCAATGGTGAGGATCTTCTTATATACTTGGCAGTATCATCTCATGCTCTAAGTGCAGCGCTGATACGGGAAGACAAAAGGATTCAACATCCGGTTTACTATATCAGCAAAAGACTCACTGGGGCAGAGCTGAATTACTCCAAGTTGGAAAAACTCGCCTATTGCCTACTAGTTGCATCAAGGAAACTGAGGCAATATTTCCAAGCTCATCCTATCAGAGTACTCACTGATCAACCCCTAAAGCAAGTCCTATTTTGCCCTGAAACTTCGGGTCGCCTTCTAAAATGGAACATTGAACTCAGTCAATATGACATCACCTATCACCCCCGAAAAGCAATCAACGGACAAGCTTTAGCTGATTTCATTGCAGAATTCACAGAGAAAGATAATGGTGAGGAAGAAACGATCAATGATTCCCCAATCCAGTGGAAGATGTATGTTGATGGCGCAAGAAATGACTACTGTTCTGGAGCCGGAGTGGTACTTGAAACTCCTGAAGGTCGATCATTATGTTTTGCACTAAGATTGGAATTTCCTTCAACAAACAATGAAGCAGAGTATGAAGCTCTTATTGCAGGTCTGAAAA
Organism: Allium cepa; assembly: GCA_030765085.1. Classification (NCBI taxonomy): domain Eukaryota; kingdom Viridiplantae; phylum Streptophyta; class Magnoliopsida; order Asparagales; family Amaryllidaceae; genus Allium; species Allium cepa. The sequence goes on from CM060931.1 coordinate 860,603,889, forward strand.
TCGCTAAAGAGCTAAACATTCGAGCATTACAGATCTTCAGTGATTCTCAGCTTATTGTATGCCAAGTCAAGAAGGAATTTCAAACAAAAGGTGGAAACTTGCCTTCCTACTTGTCAAAGGCTTGGGAACTCCTATGTGAACTCGATCACTATTCAATAAGCCACATTCCTCGGGAAGAGAATATGAAGGCAGATTCCCTCGCAAAGTATTCAAGTTCTGGTGAAGCTCAACTATTGGGATTGGTCCCTGTAGAAGTCCTATCAGCACCAAGTATAGACGAGATGGATATTGACTGGATTATGAATGCATCCCAAGAACAAGAGTCATGGATGACTCCAATACTGGACTACCTACTCAGAGGTTCTCTGCCAGAAAATTCGATAGAAAGACGAAAGCTACTAAGGAAAGCCTCTCGCTATGTAATTCAGGATGGCCGATTGTACAGACGGGGATTCTCAATGCCATTTCTTCGATGTGTATCCCGGGAAGAGTCCAAAACAATCCTAGCTGAGGTGCATGGAGGAGAATGTGGTGATCATTCAGGTGGTCAAACATTAGCAAAGAAAATTCTCCGATACGGATATTTTTGGCCAGAAATTAATCGAGATGCTGCAGATTACTCCCGAAAATGTGACAAATGCCAAAGATTTGCCAAAATTCCTAGAGCACCTTCTACCGAACTCACACAGATGGTCAGTCCATGGCCGTTTGCAATTTGGGGAATGGATCTCATTGGGCCGCTACCAACTGCTAAATCAGGGATTAAATATGCTATTGTTGCAGTTGATTACTTTACTAAATGGGCTGAAGCTGAACCATTGGCTACTATCACTTCTAAGAAAATGATAAGCTTTGTGACCAAGAATATCATTTGCAGATACGGTGTGCCTCAGAAAATAATCACAGACAATGGTACTCAGTTTGAAAGCGAGGAATTCCAGGATTTTTGCAAACGATTCAAAATCCAGAAAAGCTTTTCGGCAGTAGCTCATCCGCAGGCAAACGGGCAAGTGGAAGCAGTGAACAAGATCATCAAATCAACCATCAAAAAGCAACTCGAAAGAGCAAAAGGTGGTTGGGTCGATAAACTACCACTTGCACTATGGGCATACAGAACTACTCACAAAACTGCAACTGGGCATACTCCTTTTTCGTTGGCATACGGATCGGAAGCAATGATCCCGGTTGAAACAGAGGTCCCCTCACACAGAAGAATCCATTTCAACCAAGCAGAAAATGAAAAGCTACAACTTGAAGCGCTGGATCTCCTTGATGAAAAGAGAGATGAAGCTAACCTCAGAGTTGCAGCTCATCAGCAAAGGATAGCTAGACATTTCAATTCCAAAGTTCGTCAACGCAGCTTTGAAATTGGAGATCTAGTCCTGAAAAGAATTATGACCGCGACAGGTGTGTTTGGGCCAAATTGGGAAGGACCGTATGTAATAGGTCTGAAGCTTCTTGACGGCACATTCAAACTCACCACTGTTGATGGAGATCAAATTCCAAGGGCATGGAACAGCAACCATTTGCGTCCATACTTTACTTGAAAATTTTGTTGAAACATTGTAAAAAGAATTATGGATGTATGATTCTTGTAATTGAAAGAAATTGTAAAACTAATGCAAGTAACTAATGAAAGAATATAAAGTGGATGTAGGCCCAATTTCATGGCCGAACCACTATAAATCTTGTGTTCCTTATTATTATTATATGTTTGCTTTGTTTTCGATATAAAAATACATAAAATGTATTGCTGAAATGTCGATTTAAATTTTTGCAGACAATGGAAATAAAACTTGCGCATAATAAGACCGAGTGATTCTCACCATCATTCAACAAACGAATTTCAAGTCATAAAGGCCCCGAATTCAAATCCTAGATAGGAAATACTTCAATTGGACGGCTTATGATTTCGATAGAAACGAGCCCTTGCTAATAAATTGAGATTGTTTGAACGAACAAACATCCGATTAGGAAGCTAGTGCCCGTTCCCACGAACTTGCCTGACAATGAAGTACACTTCCTTGGATTAAACAAGCCACTTGCAAGAAAAGGGGAATGAAAACTTGAAAAGAAAAAAAAAGGGGATCGCTGAAAAGGCATAAGCAAGTGAACAGAGGAACAACCAAAGCTACCATCAGCAGCACAAGTCATCTTCGGAGGCACAACTCTTCGGAGGATAAAAGACCTCTAATGGGTCATACGCCACAAAAAAGAAAGTTCTCTACTCAACAAAAAAGATTGGAGGAGTCATGACCCTCCAACCATGAGAGAATAACTTCCAGGCGATGAAAACCCTTTCTGAGGCACATTTCACCAGGAGTTGAAGTGTTATGACCGCTCTTCGGAATTTCACTTCACCAGAGTTGAAATGCAAACAAAATAAAAGCCCTCTTCGGAGGCCCATTTCACCAGGAGTTGAAGTGTTATGACCGCTCTTCGGAATTTCACTTCACCAGAGTTGAAATGCAAACAAAATAAAAGCCCTCTTCGGAGGCCCATTTCACCAGGAGTTGAAGTGTTATGACCGCTCTTCGGAATTTCACTTCACCAGAGTTGAAATGCAAACAAAATAAAAGCCCTCTTCGGAGGCCCATTTCACCAGGCGTTGAAGTGTCGTAACCGCTCTTCGGAATTTCACTTCACCAAAGTTGAAATGCAAAACAAGATAAAGACCTTCCCGGAAGCCCACGTTTCACCGAGATTGAAATAAAACTTCCAAGTGTTGAAACGTGAAAAGGCTTTCTTTGAAGGCACAACTCTTTGGAGGTACACGTTTCACCAAGATTGAAATAAAACTTCCAAGTGTTGAAACGTGAGAAATCCCTCTTCAGAGGTACAACCCCCTCCCGGGGACACAATTAAAAAGAAAGACCTCTTCAGAAGCCCACGTTTCACCGAGATTGAAATAAAGCTTCCAAGTGCTGAAACGTGAAAAGGCTTTCTTCCAAGGCACAACTCTTTGGAGGAACACGTTTCACCAAGATTGAAATAAAACTTCCAAGTGTTGAAACGTGAAAAAATCTCTCCTCAGAGGCACAAATTTTTACTAAAAAAATAATAATAAACCTCATCAAGAGCATACTTTAACTTCCAAAGGAAGAGTAATTTACCTATTACGGAGAATGATCTTCCTCAAAAGAAAAAAAAAGGGGGGTTAAAGTACATTCAGAGGTCCGCTTTGCCACATAGAAGAATTCACTTGGCAAAATATATACATATGCAAAAAGAAAAAGTGATTTCTTCGAAGGACAAAGCGTAGAAACTTATATGAAGGAAGTTGCACTCTACGAAAATTCTTCTTGAGAATGAAGTAATTATTCTTTAGAAAACGAGAGTGCAAGTCCCCTTAAAGTATACGATATTGCAGTAAGCTCATGGTATAGGGGCAACATGGTATAGTTACATACAAAGCGGTATAGCTATGTCGGTAAAGTATGCTCAAACAACATACCACAAGCTCACCGCAACATCGTATAAATAAAACTTGTGCAAAAAAAAAAAAAAAAAAGAACTTATGCAAAAATGAACAATAAATGCATTCTCAAATTCAAACAAAAGTCTGTACAAATAAAGAATCACTTTATTCAATTGCAGATATTGCAGATACAGGTTTCAAAATAAAAAAGCAGGGGCCGGTGCCTGCACAACATCCGACCATTACACAAAAAAGGAATCAAAAAGCTCAACTCTTCATTTCTTCTTGCCGCCTTTAGACCCTTTACCCAGCCGAGTGGTTAGCTTTTCGGGTCTTTCAGGTTGGTCTAAAGGCATAAGGGAAGAAGGGGAGAGAGGTGCAACTGGCGCAATTTCCGGTTCCTCTTCAGTGGTGATAATTTTCTTCCCCCTCCTCTTCGATGTCCCATGCTTCTTTCTTCTCTGCGAAGAAGACTCACTCCCCGGAGTAACGAGAGCGGACAAAACTACGTCGTCAGAAGGAGTCCGCTCCGGAGAGATCTCGCCTCCTTCGAGTCCCTCATCTTTTTGCTCCTGCGAGGCAACAGGGTCATCCAAACCATGAAGAGCCTCAATTTTCTCCTCTTGTGACCCAGGTTGTGAAGCAGAAGGAGGAGTCACCTGAAGAGATGGAGGAGGAATAACCAGAGAAGGCGAAGTCTGCACGGCACTTGTTGTTTCAACTGCAGAAGAAGAAAAATTGAAAATGTTAGTGTCTTCCCGAAAGAGGGGAGATATGGGTTCATCGAGATTCAAGAGGTAATCGAGAAGCTCATCAAATTTTTGAGGAATAAGCAGGCAATCCACCTGAATCGAACCAATGTCGAAATTACCTGAAGATGTTGGCTTCGTCAGTTCAATCTCATAATTCTGAGCCCCAATGTCCTCCAAAGCCTCTTCATCGGTAGGGGTGATTACCCCAGTTCTTGTAGGAGGCGGCAAATGAGCACGAGGGCCTGTAATGTCCACCTCGAGAGAAACTAGAGGATGTTCGGAGATGGTAGGCGGTACTTCTTTTTCAGAACGCTCCTCTTCCGCCATCCCGGCCCGCGCTCTGGCAAGCTGCTCCTTACCCTTGGCAAGAGCGGCACGGGATTCGTCATCAAGATAATGCTCTTCAAGGGCTGACTCAGCATATCCAGCACCTTTACCACCGAGCATATCAAGTGCTGCCTCCCGAACTTCAGCCAGTGTGATTTCATACTTGGGGCCTAGAAAGGCAAGGCTTCCACGCCCCAAGACGCTGTGCAAGTAGAAGTCGAATAATGTTGAGCTGATGTTGTTTTTGGTCGCCTCATGAGATTCTTCAGCTGCGATTCTGCCGGCGACAGCCTCATCACGCTCCCTTTCAGTTTTGGCAAGCTGAAGCTTAAGCATTTGTATCTCCGCCTCCTGGGAGTTGTTTTTCTTTCGGAGCTCAGCAATATCAGTAGCATAGCCTTCACTGATTCTTTTTTGTACTTCTAGCCTGTCTTCGGCATCCCTTTGGCTAGCGTGAGCGTCTCTCACTTGTTTCAGGAGCACTTCTTCTTTTTGAGAATAGGAAGTAGAGGAAGCAGCAAGCTCATGTTTCAATTCCTCGACTTTTGCTTCAAGCTCCTCATTGTAAGAAGCAATGCTCCTCATTTCGGTATCGTGCTGCTCAACGACCTTTTGCCATTCGGCCTTATCATTTTCCATGGTAAGCATGGCTTCTATGTTGGCACGGTTAACTCTTTGAAGCTCATCGACAAGCTTCTGGCAGTTTGACATCCTCTCGATATCAAGTTTGACGGCGTCAAGATTGCGCAACATGGCAGACTTGTCGATGGGGACCAAGTCTAGGTCGAACCTCACTCCCTTAAGGCACCATTGAGGAAACCGGCTCTGCAGAGTAGTAGGACCCGGTCCAACTTGAAATTTGGGCCTGCTAATTATCGTTTGAATATCTGATTTCCCAAGAGCGGGAGAGTCAGAAGGAATGTCGAGCGAGGCAGGAGTAGTAATTTTCTCAGGAGTAGTAGAGGCCTTCTTTTCACTGTGACGGGCTCGTTTGCTTAAGTCTTCACCCATGTGACCTTTTCCTCGATCGTCATGAGATTTTCTCTTGTGGGAGTCATCGCCTTTTTGCCAAGAATCATGGCGCTCTTCTCTCTCCCTTCTTTCACGATGTTCTTCTTCAGTCCTCCTTTCATGAGCCTTTCGGGCAGCCCTCTCTTCATCCGACTCTCTGTAAGAAGGAAGGTAACGCCTGTAATCATACTGGCTACGCCTCCCGTAGCGCTGGAAATCGTCATAGTACGAGCCGCTGCGCCCCATAGGAGAATCTGGAATTAAAATAATAAGCTTTAGAAATCTTTAAAGTACAAGAAGATAAGTGCATAGAAGTGATGAGAAATTCTAAGTGTGTGTGTTGTGCAAACTACGCGCATTAATCTACGAACCACTCTTTATTTGGTGAGTGGTTGTGGGTGTAATAGTTAACGTCAACTCTTGAGTCGACGACGACTGTTGCAAAATAGAAGTAGCTTCAACTACTGAAGAAGAAACCCCGGTAGTAGTAGGGTCATCTTTGAAGATCTCTTGTGAAGTAGCGAAGAGGTCGCTCAATCCTTCGAAGGTATCGTCCCTGCTTTGCTTGACAGGACTGGATTTCTTAGCCTTTTCACCAAATTCTTGTGAATGGTGAGAGGATCCCTGAGGCTCTTCTTCCTCGATAACCGGGGCAAGTTTACCAGATGGCCCCGCAACATCAACAGAAGTGGAGCACTTCACCAGCGAAGATTCAGGAGTCTTTATCGGAGAATCGGGGACTTCCGTTGGAACTTCATGAGCATGCATTGAGCGAGAAGTGTGTAGAAGCCCATGTTGATGTAAAAATTCATCCCTCAACAGAAATTTTATGCTCCTCTCTTCTGTGGCCACGGCACTCAACCTCTCAAAAACTTGCTTATGAATTGGGTCTCTAGAAGGGAGAGGAAGTGCTGAAAGGAACAAAGAATGAAATTAGCAACTGAAAGTTCGGATCTCGAAAAAGTTTCAAAACGGAAAAAATAGAAACACTAATCTTACTTCCTACTCTCCAGATGGCATAAAACCCTGGGGGACAGCGGGCAAAGAAAAACTGGTTCAAAAACCCATGAACGCTTTCAGTAAGATCGGAAATGAGCTTGCGGTTTCTGGCACTTCTCACAATAATGAGGGAAGGATGATCTTTACTCTTTGCAAAAGAGCACAGATAACGAATTTCTTCAAAACTCGGTAGGCGATCAAGGGTTCTTCTAAACAAAACACATAACCCCGTCAAGATGGCATAGCCATTGGGATGAAGTTGAAACGGAGAGATTGTCAACCGAAGGAGAAGGGTTCGAAGAAAGTCGTTAAAAGGAGGAATCGCCCCACTTAAGCACATTTGGCGATTGACTGCAACAAAGCCATAGGGAGGATTGTCAGCAGTATCACTTGGCCCAGGTAGAAGAACGTCACTTTCAGCAAAGCCAAATTGAGTGCGCAGCTGGACAAACGCTCTCGAAGTTAGAATAGTCGAGGTTCTCTCCGGAGGATACTCTATGGGAACAGCTATCGGAAAAGTTTCTTCCTCTTGAGTTACCACTTCTTCTTCTCGGTGGGAAGTCATTCTACATAAACAACTGGGTATTCAAACATGAAGGTGCACGTTTCCTAAAGTGTGTGAAGTGTTGTGTAAAATCAATCAAGCAGTGAACAAATATAACTGGAATGAAAACTAGCAAGCATTCGTTAGTTATGAAATTCAGGGACTATTGTTTTAAGCCTAAATATGCAAGTAAGATGTTGATGCAGATAAATCAGTTCAGATTATTGATACTTTGCATTAATGTTTAACTTTAATTGATTGATTCACAAACATTTCATGCAGTGTAATTAAGTTGCTTGTCTTGTCTTGACTAATCTGTCATCTGACATGGGCAGTCAATGGCAGTATTTTCGCCTTGGTTTTCTTTGTTTGTTATTTTCAGCAGGTTAGCAGCTTATAAGTTAATGCGATCTGTGAAATAATACACTGAGATTCAAGCAAATTTAAAGTTGGGGCAGTTCAAAATTTAGGCAACTTAGTTTGGCAGTTCAAGTTAGAAACTCAAAGTGGATCTATGCTATCAAAAAGTCAGCATGCCCAAAGCTTAAGTGTTAACTCGGCAGCGGTTTAAGAGCCAACTCGGTCACGGTTTAAGGGCTTAGCTCGGTCACGACTTAGGGGTTAACTTGGCTGCGGTTCAAGGATAAATCAGTAGAAGGTTAAATCGGCAGATTTCCCCAAGGATTAACTCGGCCACGGTATAAGGCTTAGATCGGCAGAAGAATAGGTTGGCAGATTTCCCCCAAGTGCTAATACGGCCACGATTTAAGGATTGGGTCGGCCAAAAGCTAAGTCACTTCAAATCACCGGGTCGCATCTAAATCAATACCTCGCCCCACTCAACCCGTTAACCCGTTAGCCACTCCCTCAACCAAGAAACCCTCATTTCATTTATGCTATTTCATGCTATCGGATCATCCAATACACCATTTCAAAACCACTGCAAATTTAACGCCTTGCAATCCTAGCGCGAATCAAAATCAACTAGCCTGAATCAGTAAATCATCTTTATCGTCTCATCGGTCAGTTGAAGCCAAACCGAGCAATCTAAGCTCCATCAGCCATGAGTGTAATAGGATTCGCGATGAAGGATCATGCAAGGAAGTGGTTTAAGTGACGAAATTCATGAGCCAACAGTGATCGAAGAAGAGGGTTTACTTACGCAATGAATAGCAGAGGTTGTTAGTAGTTGATTGGAGTTAAATCGCCTTTTGGAGCTCAGAAAAATTTTAATGGCAGAATCAAAGGAGTAGGTAATGAGAAGGAAGGAGGAGATGTGACTTATACCCTGCAGTGGAAAAATTGGAGCAACACATACGGTCTAACTGTTAGGTCGCATACGACCTACCGACCTAAGAGGGGACGGGTTAAGGACTATCGAAGCACACGACCTAACATTTAGGCGTATACTTCGAGGGGCAAATGTTAACTCCGCCTTGACCATAACTCACCGATCTAGCGCATCAAGAGGTTCCGACCTAACAGTTAGAAGCGTGCCGACCTAAGGCTCAACAGGGGGTGCCAACCTAAGGCCTAAGGGTTATGCCGACTTAACACTTCAACAAGGCTACCGACTCAACATAAATACCGACCCAACAGCCTTAGCTCATTGCCGACCTAAGATGAACAGCGACTCAAGGGAGACCGACTTAAGATTCAAAGGGTTACCGCCCTAGTAGGATTAAGAGGCATACCAACTTGAGAAATACCGAGTCAAAGCTAAAACAGTTGCCGACCTAACGTGGGTACTGGCTTAAGACTCAGAAGATACCGACTCAGTGACTTGACCGAGTTACCGATCTAAGGCCCTACCAAGCTGGCGACCTAGAATAGTTGCCGACCCAAGTCACAACCGATTTAGGACCAATGTTAGCTCGTTCACGACTCAAGAAAAGGAAGATGAGTTCAATGCAGCTACTCAGCACAGCAGCCTCTTAACTCGTGCACGATTCAACTCCCAGTTATCTCGGTCACACGACCTAATTTGAGTCGTGAACGACTTAAAGCTATTAAATGCAAACCCGAGGCCGTATTACTAAGAGGGGGTGGTGTTGACTCGGAGGCGACCTAGGACTTGTGCAAGTGAACTCCTGTGAAGCCATGAAGAAGCCAGATGGACCGGCCACGACTCATATTAAGTCGGCTACGACTTAACTTAAATCGGCCACGACTTAGGACTTGGCAATAATTCCAGACCGAAACTCTCTATAAATAGGCAACCACCTCCAACTTTAAGGGGACTTTTGGGCACATTCTCTTCATACACCGTTGCCTTGCTGCATTGAGAACTTCATCAACACTTAGAGCTTTCAAGATTAGAGGAATTCATCAAAGAACTCCACGGAGAAACCACACATCTTCAACATGGATTTAAGGATTTTAATCGACATTGAAGCTTAAGACTTGTTTCAAACCACTTGTAATTTGAAGTATATTGTGCTTGAGAAGAGTTGTATCAGCTTGTAACGGGATTATTAATAAAAGTACTTAGAGTGGACGTAGGCTATACCCTTAAGCCGAACCACTATAAAATTGTTGTTGTTTACTGCTTTTCTGCTATTACTTGCTTGTAATTCTTTCCCGATCTATCGGGTGGTGCTTTCACAACTACACTTCACACACCGGGGTGTTAGCGTTCACATTTTAGCGTTAACAGACGAATATTGGAGGAGTAATGGAGCAGGAGGCTTCTGCGTTAGATATATATAGTATTCCGCTGTGTGTCTCTGTATATGTCTCTGAGTTGTATTATGTTGTAAATACTAGACAGGTGTTTATAACTGTCTAGAATATGTTGTATATCTGTGTACTCTGATAGTGGTTGTAAACTATGTAATATTTTATGTTATTAATATAATTTATTCGTTCCGCTGTTGAGATTCTAATGTTGTGTTCTTCTTTCTCTTCTTTCTTTTCTTCTTCTATCCCTTTCTTTCTTAATTGATGATGCGATTTTCTGGGAGTAGAAAGTCGGGTCGTCACAAGTTGGTATCAGAGCATTAGGTTGAGTGAATACCTTGGCTCTGGAGTGGTGTCTATCTTGAGAGAGCGTATTTGTAGTTTTATTATATATATATATATATTTATATAATTACTTCTACCTATTTGTTGGGTTACCTGTTCGGGTTTTCCAATATAGGTTATAAAGGTAGATAAGGTAGTAGGGTGTGCAACACAACTACTGCCCTTGGTTGAAGTTTGGTGCTTGAGATTGGTAGTGTATTTGTCGAGACTGTAGACCTAATACCGTCTCGAGTGAGTTGTGCGGAATATAGGATTTCATAGATCTATGAAGGTAACTTGTTAAGGTTCGGAGTCTATCTTTGAATTGGATAAGTAGAGTTTGGATTTGTCGGTTGGGCAGAAGAGAATGATGGTATCTTGTTATCTTAGGAAATAGTAGCTGCGTTATGAGATGCAGTGACTATGGATGTTCTCGAAGATGTTTTCTTTGGAACAAGTTAAGGAGGTGAGTCTGCTTCGATGTTGTGGCTGGATTCAGCAGGATGCTTCTGTCCAGTTTGAGGACCGAGTTTCTCGAAGAGCTTTGGTTTATGAAGTCTTTGACGTCGGTGTCAGCAATGCAGCTCGTAGTATTTTGTATGCTGGCAAGAAAGTCTTCTGGTTAGCAGTTTTTCTGAAGGAGTTCAGAAGTAGCAGAGAAGATTCCATTTTTACGATGGATTGGCTAGTTAAGCGTATGTTGTTCTGATTGGTAAAGAGAGAACAGTTTTCTTTGGCTATTGGACTGGTTGATCGCAAAAGTGACTTGCGATAGTTTGAGTGTTTTCTTGAGCTATGGGAAGTTTGTCCATATTTGGAGGTTGAGTTTTCTTATCAACTGGATTCTAGGAGTGATACCGGAGGTTTGGTGAAGCAGCTTTGGATCAGATAGGACATCTGAGTTTTCTTTTATGGATCTGTTGAACCATATTTCGGTGATGTGTTATCCAGTTTGTGCTCGTGTTTTTCTTCTGCTTCAGATCAGAGTTGTGCAGCGGAAGCAATTTGGAAGTGCTTTTGTTTTATCTTTTCCGGGTAGGAGAAGAAGTTAATCTTCTGGTGTTTGTGGAGTAGAGTTGGTGTTCTTGGTTTGGTATTGATCTTGAGGAGATCATTTTGTTGGATTGTTTTTGGTTCTGTGTGTTTCTAGAGACATCAGCAAAGGTTGAGCTGATCAAGAGAGTTGACGGCAGCCTAGGATCGTCAAGAGTGTTTATGGACAAGAGAAGAAGGAGTTTGGATTCCGAAGTTGGAGATTTTGTTTTGGGGTAAGTTTTCTTTGATCTGAGGAGCTTAGAGATTGAGTAAGACTGGGTAAGTCAGCCCCGAGATATTTTGGATCTTTTTCTGTGTCTTGTGAGGATTGGTGTTTGATTTTCAAGGTTGAATTGCCAGTTTGGATAACTGGAAATCGATGTGTTTTACGTATCTCTGAGGGAGTACGTGTATATCTATGGTTGTGGAACCAGCAGTTCAGGAATATGTGTTGTTGACTCAGACTCGTCTGTAGTCTGACATATTGTTTTGTTGGTAGATCTAGTTGGATAGGAGCTCTATAGCTAAATAGTATTGATTGTTTAGATTCTATAGAGCGAGTATCCCGATATTTATACCGGGGAAACTCGTGAAAATGGTATCCAGATTTTTCTAGATAATTAGATTTGTTTTGATTGAATTGGTTGCTATGGTTGTTAGCATATGTTTAATGATATATGCTTGTCTTTTAAAATAAAAATCTTAAGATAGATTATTAAATTACCTTTGCTTTTAATTTCGGGGACGAAATTCTTTTAAGGGGGGAGGAATGTGATATCTCGGAAATTTGGGCAATATAAATTTAATCATCTGTGTTATAATTTAATTTGATTCGATAATTTTAATAACAAATTTGGAATTTGATTTAATAATCATTTTTTAATAAATATTTAAATTAGAAGATTTTATCTTTTTAAAGTAAATAAATTGTTTTCTGTTTATAATATATAATTTTATATGTTATAAATTGATAAATTTTGATTTTTGAATTTAGTAAATGAATTAATTTTCTAACTCTAATTTATAGTTGGGAAATTGGAAATTTTATTTAAACTTAACATTTAACTTTTCAAGACTATTTAATAAATAATTATATGGTTTATATTAAAGGAAAATCTTATTTGTTTAGATTTATATTTTAATTAACTTAAATTTGAAGTTAAATTTGTTTAACATCAAAGCTTTGTTTTATTTTCTTTTTAAAGTATTGCTTGAAATTTTATAAGAAGTTTAAAATACAAATTACATATTTCTTAATTTATTAAGTAATAAAAGTAATTTATAATCTCTTTTATAAATTATTTAGAATTGTTCAATTAGTTATTTTAAAATAAAAATAAAAATACTTAGTTTTTACAGACATAAATAAATTTTGTTAAGAAATAGGATTTGTTATTTTAATAAGAGTTATATGTGCATCTATATATAACTTGATTTTTAAAATTGGATTTGATAAATTAATTTAAGTTTGAATTTAATGTTTTAAAAGAATAAACACTTAAATATATGAATAAGCTTATATTTACAATTTGATTGTTTTCATTTCTTTTTAATTTAAAAAGAGGTAAATTCATGTATATATACATAAGAATGATAAATGGAGGTTTTAAAGTATTTATAAACAATTTTAAAACTAAAATATTCTTAATACATGTGTTAATCTCCTAATACTTAAATTGACATGTGTAAACCATTAAAGTAAGCATAGTGACAAATGTTGAAAATTAAAACAAGTGTCTCATTTAAATTTCTTTTTCTTTTATTTTTAATTAAATCAAAAGTTTTGTTTATATAAACATATTACTCCTCATTCCATCTTCTTTTCTATTTTCAGATCTAAAATTTGAAATCAATACTAATACTTAAGTTTAAACTCTTTGATCCTCTTCCTCAAAATAGAAATTTATTCAAAACAAAAACTACAACTTCAAAACTCAATTCTGCAAATTCATATACCTGAGATTCATTTACAAAGCTAAATCAACCTCCATACATTTAAAAATCAATTTGCAACTCTGAAAACAAAAGAGAATACAAACCAGCATGCATATCTGGAGGTCACTCTCTCTATTTTGAAAACTTCACAAGCCTGCAGTCCTCTTTGAAATCAACATTCAAATGCATCTTCTCTCTGGAAGCCTGCATGTGCTCACCTGGAAATAAGTATGCATATAGGTCAGGAAGCATTTCAGTAGCAAGATGGAGTTTTAAAGCATCTGCACTTTTTAAAATTCAAACTGAAGTTCAGGAAAAATGCATAAGCATGTGCTCTACTCCTAAGACCAGTGAGTAACATTTTTTTAACAAAAATAATTTAAGTAATTTTAGTTACTTAGTTTATTCCTGTGATAATCATATTGAAGTGGATGATTGAGGTGGAATTTCCTGTGATATGTATGTTTTCTGAATGTATGTTTTCTGTTGAAATATGTTCTTGCATGATCTTGTTTTTTCTAGCATTCCAAGTGTAAATGCAGATCAAAATCATGACCTTATATTCAAATCTTTGATAAGGTTAAGATTTAAACAAAGTATTTTATACAGTTTTAATTTTTATTCAAAAAGAAAAAATAAAATGAATAAGTGAAACTGTAATGTCTTCTCTGGAAACTTAATAATAATAATAACAACTGCATGTGAGCAAAAATTAGATCATCCAGTTTCATTAATTCAAGAGTATAAATTGATTGCTCAAACCAATACTTGAATTTTAAAATTAAAATCAGGAATTTTAATTGAAAAATGATAAAGCATTTTTGGGTTATTCAAAATGGGGTTTTTGGGTTGTAACTGATATCTTAGAAGATTGGGGAGGCCATGATTTTCTCTGGTGACAAAAAAATGAGTGAAGATGTAAGGAAAATTTTTGTTGAATGGATTTATGCAGTGAGGAAGTAATAATTTGGGGTTGAAGTTTTTTAAACCTAGTATTTGTGTTCATCCGAAAATTGGATTCGCTGCAGACTCTAGAGACAATCGAGCTCATTTATATTCATGTTGGGGATTGATGGAGTATAGTTGAAGGTGTGGCCGGAGGTGAAGTCACCCAGGTGATCGGAGGCAAGTGATTTCTGGTGATTCCAGATTCGACCATTGTTTCAGTATTTGGGAACTCGAATGCTTAAATTTGAATTGGAGTTTCTGCCGTTGATTTAAGGGTTGGAAAGGCATTTGTAGATGGTCGCCGACTTGCTCAAGGGGTCACGAGTGATTGGAAGTGATGGCGGCGGTGGTGTAGGTGCACGAGGTCAATGGTGTATCAGTGTTTGGGGAAGGTGGGTTTTCCTGTGTTGTCTCGGGTTGTCTCTTATGTTTGCTCGAAGCATTTGGTCTGGGGACTGGTAGTAATGGAGTCGTGGTCTCGGGTATTAATTTTGGTTACAGGGATTTGGGTTAAACCTGTTAGCTCAGGTTTTAAACAAACCTGATTTTATTTGGGATTTATTTGATTTTAAGAAAAAATTAAAAGGGAATTTTTATTCGAGTTACTCGAGATATTTTAGTTTAGTTCGGGTTGGTTGTTGAAGTTTGAAACTTGTCTTGTTTCAAAATTTAAAATTAAATTTAAAACTAAATTTAAAAGTGGAAGCTAAAATTTAAAGTAAGTTTTAATACTAACTTAAATTATGGATTCAAGTTGAATTGAATCACAAGTAGGAAATGATGAAGTATTCAAATTCAAATTTTGTTTTGAAGAGTTTATTGTTTAAAATATTTTAAAGATTTTGAATTTAAATTTGAAATTGAGATATGAAGTAATGTTTAAATAAAGTTTAAATTTGATTCAAATCTAATTTTGAATCTTTGGTTTAAAATGAATTTAAGTTTATAAATTTAAGTGTTAAACCAAATTTGAATAATAATGTAAAATCTAAATGGTTTTAATTTTAAAAGAAATTTGTTTTAACTTTTATAATAAAAGTATTATTGTCAATTAAGGATTTTAGATTGATTTTAACTTGTTAAAGTTAATAATAATTTCATATTTCATATTTCATTTAATTATTAGGGTAATTAAATGAATAATTAATTAATTTAATAAATTAATGAAATAAATAATTACTTGAAGTGATTAACGTTTAATCTTAAGGGTTTAGGATTAATTATTCTTTGAATAATTAACTTGTAATTAACAATAATTAATTGAATAAAAATTAGTTTTTAATTAATGATTAATAATTAATTAATCAGGTAATAATGGATTACTTAATTTTTAATTAACACTTAGTTATTTAATTAATTGGGGGTTAATTAATGGGTTAATTAATGATTAATTAATTTGTAATTAATAATGATTAAAATAAGTTAATTATTTTAGAAAATAATTAATGAATTGTTAATAGTTAATGAAGGTCATTAACTAATGATTATTTAATAATTAATTAATGTGATTAATTTTAATTATTAACTAGATTAATTAATTTAAAGATAATCAATTGTGAGTTGTTAAGTAATTATACTTATGGAAGTAATTAAGGAATTAATTACTTATTGCAATTAATTGAGTTAATTTGATTAGTTTAAGTTAATTAATTCATTTTAATTAATTTAAAATTAACCGTTTGATAATTTATGAAGGATAATTAGTTAACGTAATTAAATAAAGAGAAATTACTTAGGGAAGTAATTAATGGATAATTACTGTATGTAATTAATTGAAGGTGATTTGATGATTGAAGTAATTTGAGTATAATTACTCTATGAATTAATCAAGGGATTAATTAGAGATAATTAATTAAGGGGTCAGTAATTTGTTCGGTAAAGTAATCAAGGGTAGTTAATTACTGAATGGGTTAATCAAGGGCGATGAGCAATTATGATTTAAATTATGATTACTTTCTTAATGTAATTAATTTAAATAAGTTAATTAATTAAATATAATTAGGGATCATTATTTAATATAATTAATGATGTAATTAAGATTAATTAATCAATAATAAGTGATTAAAGGTAATTAATTAATGTAATTAATTAAGGACTAATGTAATTAATTATAGTTAATTAATTAATGAAGTAATTAAGGATTAATTACTGTATTTGGCTAATATAATTAATTTGGGAAACTAATTAGTATATAATTACTTGAATGTAATTAATAGTTAATTAATCAAGGATGATTAATTAAAATGAATAATTGGATGATGATTAATTATTTGATTGATAATAAATTAATATTGATAAGCAAGTTGATATTGGTTAAATAATTAATTTAATCTACTTTAAATTAATGGAATGATGCAATTAATTTAATTCATATTAAATTAATTATATTTGGTATGGTTAATCATTGCTTATATGGTTGGATAGTATTGTTTGCTTTGATTGGCTTAAATCTCAGACATGAGATAGATTATGTTGAGTGATTTGGATGCATTGGTTGCATTGTGATGTTGATATGGATTATCTTTTGGATAGTGATAATATGGTTTATCTGATATAATGATAATGTGATTATTTGTTGTGGATTTATGATTTATCTATTTGTATATATATATATATATATAGATAACTGAGTGTTTTAAACCTTTAAAACAACTTGGCCTTAAAAGACACGCTTTGGATTTCGATGAGACCGGGATCGGGTTTCCATATTTGGATATCCGAAAACCACATCGTTTCCAAATAACGTTAGGTCGTTAATCCAAGTGGAGCGAGTGAAGACTCGAGGTGTAAGGGCTATACGTCAGTATAACTCTGTGGGTGATTCCGTAATGAGTTTGACGGAATAGTACTTATAGATTCGAGATACAGATTTAAAGTGCAAGGGTTATCGTCGTTAACTCTGTGGGTGATTCCGTAATGAGTGTAACGAGATAATGCCTTCGGTTTCGTTCGAATCCGGAACGAACTTGTATGGATTGAATGCTTTCAGAACATCGTCAGGTGGACGATGAGCATTCTAAGAGATGTGTCCTCTAAAGGTAATCATAGCCTCAAGCCTCATCAACTGGGAATGGCTAAAACAGAGGAGGTGCAGCAAGGCTTCGTGGGTAGCTCCCACTGGAGAGCAAGCTTGATCCCTGTCTAGAGGTCCCTTTTTATTCGGCTTAGTGGGCAGTTGTCAGTGTACACCAACTGTGGGGTTGTCTTGTTCGGAACTGTTCAGTAAGGAACGGATCCGGCTTTGTGTTGCAGGGGAGTGGGAGTACTCCTCGGTACGGTGATCTAGGCCACGTACTGTGACGGGCGGTACCCCAGTAGCCCTGCCATTGTATGGAATACAAAATCCAATAAGTGCCAATGGTTTTGATTGTATTACCCACTTTTGTGGCTAGTAGCTGGAATTTAATAATGTAACAATTTCGGATATTTCTTATATACTTGAAAACCCTAGACCCTATTATAATATCGCTGGATTTCCTATCAAATGTTTTGGTTAGCGTAAGGTAAAAACTTTTCCATGTTTATGTGTGGTAAGTCTTACGTGATACCTTTCTTTTCAAAAGGATTTTTCAAAATTAAGCAACTTTAATCTGTTACTCACACCAGACTCATGTCTGACCCGGAGTTTATCTTTTGTTTTCTTAAACTCTTGGGTACTCAAATTTTTACGAGTAGCCAAGGTATTCAGGTTAGCTTTGACGAATATTGGAGGAGTAATGGAGCAGGAGGCTTCTGCGTTAGATATATATAGTATTCCGCCGTGTGTCTCTTTATATGTCTCTGAGTTGTATTATGTTGTAAATACTAGACAGGTGCTTATAACTGTCTATAATATGTTGTATATCTGTGTACTCTGATAGTGGTTGTAAACTATGTAATATTTTATGTTATTAATATAATTTATTCGTTCCGCTGTTGAGATTCCGATGTTGTGTTCTTCTTTCTCTTCTTTCTTTTCTTCTTCTATCCCTTTTTTTCTTAATTGATGATGCGATTTTCTGGGAGTAGACAGTCGGGTCATCACACAAGGGCTTCTTTAGAAGTGCCTTCGGTTCTGTTCGAGCCCGGAACAAACTTGTATGGATTGTATGTCTAACATTACAAATTGAGATATAAAGCTGATTTCTTTCAAATATATTTCTATTTGTGGCCGAGAATTTATTCTCTTAGCTTAACACCCATCTCTGAGACGTACGAGCTCAGAGGTTATGTAGTTGAAGGTTATTAGTAATATATACCCAATATGGTAGTGTGATATGCTAAGTGTTGTTGAGCATTTGTTGAACAAAGCACAGCTTTTGTATAAAGCGTGGCTTTGTGGACGAGACTTCGTCGAACCTCACACCCCGGAAATGGTCAAAACAGGAAGGATGTGGCAAGGTTATTAAGGGGTAGCGCCCCTTAGTGTATTTCATTCCTTCTGGATAGAGGTGGTATCATGGTATGGAGCCTAGATACTTAACCTATGTTGTTGCTGCAAATTTATTACTTTGTGGTTGTTGGAATCGAGGATCCTCGGATGTAGATCGGTTACAATCGGGGAATGACATATTCATGTCAGTAGTCACCTAGTATGAAGGGTAACCCGGCCTTGTGTTGGCAGAGATCCGGTTAGGTTCCCAGGTCGTCTTTGCAGAGGCGTAACCATGTGGCAATGGAAAGTTCCTTGGCCTGACCATTTGTTGGAAATCCAAAGAAACAATGCGATCTTATGCGGTGTTAGTTGTAGAACCTATCATTCACTTAGGTGGCGCCCCACTGTTTGGATGGTAGCTATAGTAGGCATAAGTGCGAAATGCCTATGCTGGCTAACATTTATATCTTTACTTTCGAAATGTTTTGTACACTATGCACTATTAATAATATCAAATGTTTCTTTTTAATGCGTATCAAGCATCTTTGACTATCATAAGGAGAAATCTTCTCCGATTCTGCGTTTGCATTGTTTGTGTGTGGAAGGCCTTATGGTAGTCTCATTTTCCAAAAAGCATTGCGAATCTTTTTTAAAAATATTCCTGTTGTTTGTTTTAAAGATAAACTATTTTGAGTTCTCACACCAGTCCTATGAATGACCTGGAGTTTTATGTTTTCCTTCCTAAACTATGGGTGGCCACCAATTTCCACACGGGCAGTCAAGAGTCAGGTTTATCAGGATATTCTGGAATTCGGGCGTTGCTGGAGACAAGCTGGATGGCATGGCGTATTCACTAGTATGCAGTATTTCTTTTCCGCTGTTTGTTGTTGTTTGTTGTTGTACATTCTGATGATGTAATGTAATAACTGATATAGTTCTTTGTTTAAAGATTATTCCTTTATCTATTATATGTTGTTCCGCTGCGATTGTGAGATTCTGATATTGTTCTGTTGTTTCTTTCTGTTCTGTTCTATCTATTTCTCTCTTCTTCTATCGTTTTCTTCTTCTTTAACCATAACGGTACGGTTTTTCGGCATTCGATTGCTCGGCAGTTGATACAGTGGACGTATTGATGTCGGTTTTTGAGCGTCGAAAAGGTGCAAACGTTACATTTGGTATCAAAGCATATGGTTGAGCGACAACCATGGCTCTGCTGGGTATTAATCATTAGAGATAGAGTCAGTAGTACTCTAGAATGAGTTTGAGTGTAATAATAGATACGAGCGCGTATTTGTAGTGAATATAAAAATGTTTTATATTGTGTTTGCTTATCCGTTGAGCTGTTTGTGAATTCTGGTCGGTAGATGGGACGCCATATTATCGATAGGGGTTTCTAAACTCTTAAACGAGATAAACCGACATAGTATTGTTTTAAAATACGGTAAATGAAATAATTTTACCTTGATTATATTTTATATATAAGGGAATAATTTTTCAGAATTATTAAAGTATATATGAATTGATTGTTTGGTTGTTGAATAAGTTAAATGAAACATACTGTAAAAGAATAAATTTTATAAGCGAAGAATTATAAGTATAAAGTTATAATTTAAATGATTTACACTTGTGAAATGATCTTATATAAGAAATGAAATTATATAAGTAAAAGATTTATAAATGTGATTTATAATCTAAAAACAAAATTCCAGAGAAGTTTTTTTTAAAGGATTAGATATTTTGGAAAATTGTTTTGGAGAAATTAAAGCTCAAAACTCTTTTCGGTCGCTGGAAATTAATTCCGATGATGATCGCGACATCATTGGTGTTCATTTTCGGGTTTCCAAAAGAGGGATTGCTGCCAAATTGTTTTAAATGGAAGTTGTTTGGAAAATTTGGGTTTGGGTTTTGAAATTCAGAGGATAATTGAATTGGTTTTAAAAAATGGTTTTGGAAGGTTGAAAAGACTCTGGAATCCTATTTAAAATATTTATAGGAATGATATATGAGTTGATAACTTATACATTTTGAATTTTATAGAATAAATTTAACTTAAAGGATGGAGTTAAATTAAAGGAGGTATAAGTGAATCAATAAGAAAAAGATCCAAGTGGTGATTGTTGAATATAAGTTGTATAACTTGTAAACTGAGAAAATGAATGTGAAACAAATTGTTAAAAATGGTTAAACAATTTTGTTAAGCAAAATAAATCTGAATTTGAATAAGTGATGAAAATTTGGCTTTGGTAAAAAGTTAAATAGAAATGAAGTCTGAATTGGATTTATAAGTGGAAATTTAAGTTAAGCTAAGAAAATGATGTTTGAAATGGAATATAACTTAAGTGATGTTGAATGGAGTTGATTCTGGTATCAAAGTAAAATTAACAAGTGAATTAATGAAATGAAGTCACTAAGAATATGGACTTGAGTTATATAAAAGAAATTTAACCTTATTTGTTAAAAGAATTAGCAATTGAATTGAACTAATGAATGGAATGTTAATCAATCGAATGTAAAAGAATTGATATGGGATAATGAAGGTAAGTGTAAATTCATTAGAAGCTAATGAAGTTGAGAAATTGAATAATTGAATGGAAGTTGATTTAATATCAACCAATTGGAGTTAAAAAGTGTTAAACCAAATAGAATCTAAATTTAGAAATTTGGTTATGATGGTTATGGTTTGGTTGTTATTTGATTGTTAATTGATTGTGTATATTTCATTAAGTGTTAATGAAGTTGAATTGATAAAATTGAAAGCTATGTAATTGAATTCAAATTGGAAGAAAATGAATTTGAATAGAATTGAATTTGATTTGGAAGTGGATTTCATTAAGTGTTAATGAAGTTGAATTGATAAAATTGAAAGCTATGTAATTGAATTCAAATTGGAAGAAAATGAATTTGAATAGAATTGAATTTGATTTGGAAGTGGACAAAATTGAATGTAAATTAGTGAATGTATACAAATTGGAAATGAATAAGTGAATGTTAGTAAAAACATCCAATGTTAATGAATCAAATGTGATTTAAATTGGAAAACTAATTCATTGAATATTAATGAGAAATGAAAGAATATTGATTTGGTTATGAATTAATTTGGATAGACATTGATTTTTTGGATGTTAGTTGGATGATAGTTGTTTGATGGTTGCATTTGTTGCTTTTGTTGCATTCGCTATGTTGGCACATGTAGTTGTTCTGTTGCTATATGTTGTATATTGATATTATTTTCATATATATGTGTTTCTCATGGTATGTTGAGTGTTTAGTAGGTGCGGATTGCGCTTGCTTCGCATTTGGAGCTCGCTTTCGCGCTATATTAGCCGCATATGCTCGCTAATAAAATATAACGTACATATCTCAGATTAAATAACATACTTTTACACTTTTTTCCCTGCGGGATGCCTCACCACTGATGAGATGTATATTTTTGATATATATACTGTAATTATTTTTTTTCAGATCGAGCAGCGCAAAGGAGACTCAGGCGAATTTTTCCGAAAATTTAAGGCATTAGAATATTTTTGAGAAAATTGGAAATTTTTTGAAAAACTAAGTTTGGATTTGGAAACTTAGTAAAGATTTTGTAAAAAGTTTAACTATGAATTTTAGGAAAGTTAAACACTTAAGAGATTTGAAAAATCTAAATTGAATGGTTTGTTTTGGAAAGTTAATGGGTTCTGTAACTTTTTCTTACTTGGTAATTTCGAGGACGAAATTCTTTTAAGGGGGGAAGATTGTAACGACGCAGAACTTCGATTAATTAAATTTTTATATTTAATTGAATTTAAATATTAATCAGTGAAATGAAACAGTCGAGTAAATTTTATTTCGAATAACTGTATTTAATTTGATAATTAAATCGATAATTTAATATTGAAATTACAGAAATAATTGGAAATTGGGTTAAATATGATTGAAATTGATTTGTAAAATTTTATTATATAATATTGGAGTTAGAATGATGTTATAGGACTTTTAAAATCGAATTAAAGTTAATTTGTGAAAATTGAATATTTTAATATTTAATTAACGGGTTAAAATAGCCATTTTTCGAACAGTCTCGGATTTCGACGAAACTATTTTCATCGGATCCGTAATCTGATATTATTGTATGGTTTCAAATTTTGTGTCAATCGGATTTACTGTTTGTCCGTGGCAAGCCCAAACGCATATAAATTCGTTTTATCGGTTTAATTTAAAATCGATCGTTTATTGTCGTAACTCGCACAGATGATCGTATTGGCTCTGAAACCTATTCCATTGTGTCCGGAACGCAGGTTAAACCCTAGAAACGCCAGTCACCGTGCGAGATTTGGAGTTCGGAAATTTGGAGTGAATAGTGCTTTTTGTTAAATTTCTATAAAAGGATCCATTGCAACCCTCTTTTCAAAAACCCTAGCCAACTAAGCTTTAGCCGCCACTAACAAATATCAATGGCCGAAATGTTGCCATCTTCCTCCTCATTTTTCTCTCGATCCACTCAGTATTAACGAAAATTATCAACTACAATATTGTAGAGGGCGATGAGATCTTCCACTTCAACAGTTATGATCAGGAAATTCGTAGCCGATCGACGGCAATAGTCATTCAAAGTCACGTCGTTCATAGGAAAATCGCACGCAATAGGCTTGACCGAGTTCAACGTCCTTCTGGCCGAAGGTGGACTCGACGATGCTCTTCGTCGTGGTATAACTTGATCGTCGTGAAGTCGAGTAGTTTGGTCGCGGTATTTAACCCTAGATGGCGTCTATAATGGGTTGGTTGCATTCGTATTCATCTGATGGAGGAAGAAGCAAGGGTGCGGCCCAGATTTTCATCAAAGAAATCAACGGCCCGGATGGATTTAGGTTAAAATAAATTGTAATTTAATTATATTTAAAATTGTGTAATCTTTAAAATAGCATATCTTGTGCATACGAGGTTGGAAAATTACGAAACGACTTGCGTCGGGTTCGTTTTGTCGAGCACTACACAATGAAACTGGATTGGAGTGGTTTGGAGCTAGTGAAAATTTCGGGTAAAATTAAACGCACGTTTAATTTTATTCGAAATAAAACGCGGAAACTGAATTGAAAGCGAGGTGAGAACTTCTCACTCAATCGAATTGTTTCGTTTTAAATTTTAAATAGTCAAATTTAAAATTGTTGATTGGATGATTGAATGTTGATTATTATCTGTTGAATGTAAATAGACATTATACGCCGTTATTAAGCGAAGGTTATTTATTAAAAACATATACCGCGAATATTTCACTACAAAGTGAAATTGGTATTATTTATGTACTTGGAGTTGATTTCCCGCATTATAGAGCGGATGAGACCCTATTGCGCCGTATAATAGCGGATAATATTTTATAAAACCCATATACCGCGATATTCCATATTGGAACGGAATTGGTATTGTACTAACATCTGTGGATGCAGGGAAACAGGTTGGAGGGTTCCAACTGGATTCCTCACCAGTATTTATTTGATTACAGATATTGTGATATTTGTTGATTATCATATACTGATAAATGATGACTTTGTTGTCGTGATTGACTATTTGGTGTGTTGCATGACTGGGACAAATTTTGGAATTATGAAAAGATTTTAAAGTGATGATTTTCAAATTTAAAAAGGGTTTTAAAGTGATTTTTGAAAGTATACATTTTATTAAATTTTTGAATTGATTCATTTTAAATAAATAAACGTAAATTTTAATGTTATAAAATTTATAATTTTTGAGAAATATAGTTAAAATGTGATTTTTGAAATATGGAGTTAACGAATTTTATAAAATAGTTTGAATTGAGATTTTTGGATTTTTATAAATGGTTTATATAAAGGATTTATAAAATTGATATTATAAATTAAAAATAATAGAATTTTAAAACGAGTTTTTTGTGTTAAAATGAATAGTAAATGGATGGATTAGTAAGTAATGAAATTTATCGATTTATAAATTGTGAAGTTACAGAATGAATAGATTGTGTGAAATAAAAGATTTATAAGAAATTAACATATAAATCGGATTTTGGCATTTTAATTGAGATTTTCGAATAAGTATAAATGGTTTATAGATGAGATTTATAAAAGGTATATTTTATATAAATCGAAATAATGGAATTATAAAAGGAGTTTTGTGAATGCTGAAAATGAGGTTATAAATGGAATTTATAAATAGTTAGATTTTTAAATTTTGTAAATTGAAGTCTTTATAAAATATAAATGGGAATTTATAAACATTGTTTTATAAATACGAAACCGACTTATTTTGATAAGTCTATTATTTTAGATTCTTAAAGGAGATATATTCACGAGTTCGGACGGTGGATAATCCTTTAAACAAAATGTGTAGAAAAATGTTGAATTTGGTTAACAAAGAATATTCACGATTTTGAACAGTGAATATATTATTAAAGAAAATGGATATGTTTGGGGAAGTGATATTATAAAATGAAGTTAATTGTTTTAAAGATGTATTAAAATGGATTAATTATCGAATACATAGATTTCAACATTCATTGTTGAGATATACGTTTCGATAAATAAGGAAATAGTGGACTATAACACTGTTGTTATAGTAAAAGATTTCCGAAAGGAAATGTTTTATATAGTATTGGGATTTATATATCTGTTAACTCCGCCTCGGTTTAGACTCTGCGACTCAAGGAGATGCCGACCTAAGACTCAACAAGGGTGCCGACCTAAGGCTCAACAGGGGTGCCGACCTAAGATTCGAAGGGTTGCCGACCTAACACTTCAATGAGGCTACCGACTCAACTGGTTGCCGACCTAACTGCCTTATCAGGGAGACCGACCTAAGGCACGAAGGGATACCGACCTAAGGAGCTTGAGTAGCATGCCGACTTAAGACTCGAAGAGGTGCCGACCTAACAGGCTAAGGAGATGCCGACTTAAGGCCCAAATGGATACCGACTTAGGGCTAAACAGTTGCCGACCTAAAACTTAACAAGATGGCTACCGACCTAAGATAGCTACCGACCTAAGACAGAAGACGACCTAACCATCCAGAGAATTTACCGATCTAACCACTTAGGACAGGGACAAGATCATGAACTACACCTAAGTCGCGACCGACCTATGACCTATGTTAAGTCGTTCACGACCCAAGGCCACTGAATATAAGTCCGATGCCACATTACTGAGGAGAGGTGGTTTTGACTCGGAGGCGACCTTAGACCGGTCACGACTCAACTTAAGTCGGCTGCGTCTTAACTTGAGTCGGCCGCGGTTTAGGACTTGGCAAATTTCAGAATCAGAACTCTCTATAAATAGGCACCCATCTCCAACATTCAAAGGACTTTTGGCGCATTCTCTTCACACACCGTTACCTTGCTGCATTGAGAACTTCATCAACACTTAGAGCTTCCAAGATTAGAGGAATACATCAAAGAAATTCACGAAGAAACCACACATCTTCAACATGAATCTAAGAACTTTAATCGACATTGAAGCTTAAGACTTGTTCCAAATCACTTGTAACTTGAAGTGTATTGTACTTGAGAAGAATTGTATCAGTTTGTAACGGGATTATCAATAAAAATACTTAGAGTGGACGTAGGCTATACTCTTAAGCCGAACCACTATAAAATCGTTGTTGTTTACTGCTTTTTTGCTATTACTTGCTTGTAATTCTTTCCTGATCTATCGGGTGGTGCTTTCACAACTACACTTTACACACCGGGGTGTTAGCGTTCACATTTTAGCGTTAACATTTTTGGTGCTTTCACTGAGAATTGAACTCAGGGGCAAACTTCAACCATTGTTCAACAAAATTCTAACAGAAACCATGGCTTAAGAAAGGAAACGGAAGTTGTTAAGGTTTGAAGGTACTTGCAGCAATGCCATTGCTCTTCCCACGCTAAGTGAAACAGCTTCAAGTATTGGAGTCACAAGGGCTGAATTAAATGCCGTGATATATGGAATATATCAACACATGGAAGTTCAAAGCAATAGGATACTGGATAAGATGAACGCATTGCAGGAAGAAGTCCATCGACTAGAAAGTGATATAAAAACCATTGCCAAAGAGGTCCAGGTTTCAGAAGAATGGAATGCTCCTCAGCGAGCAACTGGCATTACTATTGGAACATTCCCCCAGACAGAGAATTCATGGCCACGACCAACTATCCACGAACGTTTATCAAGGCGAACTTTTGAAAGAATAGTTGATGGTTACCCATTGAGTCCTGGTAACGATGAAGAATACATACCGGAAATGATTGGACAGAAAGAGAAGAATGGGGGGAGAAGAAAACAGAAACTCTTGAAAAAAGCTCCACGCTTCATACCCTCCAACTTCACTCCCTTGACCGACACTCCGGAAAGTATCTTCTTGGCAACAAAGGATGTTGTTGTTTACCCCAAACCATCTCTGATGAGGAGAAGCGCGACAGACAATGGGAAATTCTGTCAATTTCACAATCAACCTGGCCATGAAACTAACCAATGTCGCCATCTAAGGAAAGAGATTGAAGAATTGATCAAGCAGAATGAACTGCAACAGTATGTGAAAAAAGATGAAATTAACTACTCCTCATCCTCTAAGGTGCAGCTGGTTCCCGCTCAACAATGTAGCTCAAGTAAGAGAACCGTGGCATAGGGAGATGAAGGTCCTATCATCAGTGTCATCACAGCAAGCCCTCACCAGGCAGGGAAAAATTGGATGAGGCGGGAAGATGTGCTCACGCTCCAAGGAGACCTTCAAAGTGAAAGGAAGTTTCGATTCTGAAAGATGTTGCCATCTAGTCCTCTTATGCCAAAAAATTCAATTCCTAAAGCCTGGGGCAGCAATTGCTTCCATACCTTACTTGAACACTTTGTTTCAAATTTGTAAAAGAATGCTGATCCAATGATTCTTGTTTCAAAATCTGTAGTAAAAACAACGCCAATAAACAATAAAAACTATAAGTCTTGCTTTCCCTATTATTACGAGTCGCTTATTTTATTTCGATATGTGAAATATTCTGAGAATATCACTAAGATTATCGATCTAAATTTGCAGGCAATCAATACCAAGCTGATTCATTGCAATATCAAGCAACCCTTGGTAGCATTCAAAAGCAAGCCTTAAACAACAGAATTCCAGGGTCAAATCCTGAATAAGAAGTACTCTAAGCAAGCAAATAAAATTTGGCTAGAGTATGTTTCTTCAGTTAAAACCACCCGCCAACAGAAGAAGATGATGCACACTTAAAGACGGCACTAAAGAATTACTAATATAATCAATCAAATTCGCAACTGTCGAAAGAAAACCAATTCCAAGGACTTGGAACAGCAACCATTTACATCCATATTTTACATGAAAACTTTGCTAAGATATTGCAAAGAATTTACAAATATGTGATTCTCTTGTTAAGGGCAATTGCAAGGCAGGCGAATAACAAAAGCTATAAAGTGGATATAGGCCCAGTTTCGGTTAAACCACTATAATTCTTATGTTCCCTACTATTATAAACTGCTTTGTTTTATTTCGGCATATGAAATACGTTAATCGTGTTACTAAAAAAACGATTTAATAATGCAGGCCATAAAAACAAAGCTTACCAGTCACGAGACCAAGCGATCCGCGACATCATCCAGCAATCAAGCACCGAGCCATTCAAAATTCCCATATTCAAATCCTACAAAAGGAGAACTTCAGATGAAAGTAAGCAAGGTGGATAGAAGCAGATCATATATGGCTAACTACAAATGCTTGAACAAACAAACAGCAAGTTAAAGAACCTATATCTGCCGCCACCAATTTGCTTAACTATAAAATATACTCCTTTGGGTAAGGGAGAGGCTTGGCAGCTGAAAGTGGTGACACTTGCGAAGCAATGGGGATTATCAACATGAATCAATGGCAAAGAGACATCCGAGAGCAAGCGTCAGCCAACAAAAAGAATATTTCAGAAGCACAAGCCCTCTTTGAAGGCATAACTCCTCAGAGGATAAAAACCTCAAGCGGGCTTCACCAAAAAAAAAAAGGCGTCTTTCTCGTTACAAAGTCGTGGAGTTATCGGTCAACACACTCCCGAGAACCCATCCAATCGAGAAAAGGAAACTCCAAACTTCCTGACAATAACTCTATTTAGGGGCACGCATTTCACCACACCCGGTCGACATACTCCCGTGAGATGAAATGTGAAAAGCCCTCTTCGGAGGCGAAATGCTTCTCTATGGAGACCAAATGCTTCTCCTCAGAGACTAAAGCCCTCTTCGGAGGCGAAATGCTTCTCTACGGAGACCGAATGCTTCTCCTCAGAGACCGAAGCCCTCTTCGGAGGCGAAATGCTTCTCTACGGAGACCGAATGCTTCTCCTCAGAGACCGAAGCCCTCTTAGGAGGCAAAATGCTTCTCCTCAGAGACCGAAGCCCTCTTCGGAGGCAAAATGCTTCTCTACGGAGACCAAATGCTTCTCCTCAGAGACTAAAGCCCTCTTCGGAGGCGAAATGCTTCTCTGCGGAGACCGAATGCTTCTCCTCAGAGACCAAAGCCCTCTTCAGAGGCAAAATGCTTCTCTACGGGGACCAAATGCTTCTCCTCAGAGACCAAAGCCCTCTTCAGAGGCAAAATGCTCCTCTTCGGAGGCACAACTCTTCGGAGGACAAAGACCTCTAATGGAACATATGCCACAAAAAAGAAAGTTCTCTACTCAACAAAAAAGATTGGAGGAGTCATGACCCACCAACCATGAGAGAGTAACTTCCAGGCGATGAAAACCCTCTCTGAGGCACATTTCACCAGGAGTTGAAGTGTTATGACCGCTCTTCGGGATTTCACTTCACCAGAGTTGAAATGTAAACAAAATAAAAGCCCTCCTCAGAGGCCCATTTCACCAGGAGTTGAAGTGTTATAACCGCTCTTCGGGATTTCACTTCACCAGAGTTGAAATGTAAACAAAATAAAAGCCCTCTTCGGAGGCCCATTTCACCAGGAGTTGAAGTGTTATGACCGCTCTTCGGGATTTCACTTCACCAGAGTTGAAATGTAAACAAAATAAAAGCCCTCTTCGGAGGCACATTTCGCCAGGAGTTGAAGTGTAACAACCGCTCTTCGGAATTTCACTTCACCAAAGTTGAAATGCAAAAACAAAATAAAGACCTTCCTGAAAGCCCACGTTTCACCGAGATTGAAATAAAACTTCCAAGTGTTGAAACGCGAAAAGGCTTTCTTCGAAGGCACAACTCTTTGGAGGTACACGATTCACCAAGATTGAAATAAAACTTCCAAGTGTTGAAACGTGAAAAATCCCTCCTTAGAGGTACAACCCCCTCTCGAAGACACAATCAAGAAGAAAGACCTCTTCGGAAGCCCACGTTTCACCAAGATTGAAATAAAACTTCCAAGTGTTGAAACGTGAAAAGGCTTTCTTCAAAGGCACAACTCTTTGGAGGTACACGTTTCACCGAGATTGAAATAAAACTTCCAAGTGTTGAAACGTGAAAAATCCCTCCTCAGAGGTACAACTTTGTATAAAAAAAAAATCCTCATCAAAAGCGTACTTTAACTTTCAAAGGAAGAGTAATTTACCTACTATGGAAAATGATCGTAAAAAAAAGAAAAAAGAAAAGAAGTTAAAGTACCCTTCAGAGGTCCGCTTTACCACATAGAGGAATTCACTTGGTAAAATATGCACATAAGCAAAAGAAAAAAGTGATTTCTTCGAACGACAAAGCGTAGAAACTTATACGAAGGGAGTTGTACTCTACAAAAATTTTCTTTAAAGAATAAAATAATTATTCTTTAGCAAATATGAGTGCAAGTCCCCTCGAAGTATAGAATATTGCAGCAAACTTATGGAATGGGGGCAATATAGTATAATTACACACAATATGGTATAGCCAAACCAGCAAAAGGTAACGCTCAAGTAACATGCCATAAGCTCGCTGCAATATCGTGTAAATAAACTTGTGCAAAAAATAAATAGTAAATGCATTCTCAAATTCAAACAGAAGTTTGTACAAACGAAGAATCATTTTATTCAACTATAATGCAGATACAGGTTTCAAAATAAAAGCGGGGGCCGGTACCCGCACAACTCTCGGCCAGTTCATACAAAAGACAAAAAGCTAAAGTATTCACTTCTTTTTACTGCCTTTGGACCCTTTACCCGACCGAATGACCAGCTTTTCAGGTCGGCCAGTGGGTATAAGGGAAGAAGGGGAGGGAGGTACAACTGGCGCAATTTCCGGTTCCTCTTCTGTGGTGATAATTTTCTTCCCCCTCCTCTTCGATGTCCCAAGCTTCTTTCTTCTCTGCGAAGAAGACTCACTCCCCGGAGTAACGAGAGCGGACAAAACTACGTCGTCAGAAGGAGTCCGCTCCGGAGAGATCTCGCCTCCTTCGAGTCCCTCATCTTTTTGCTCCTACGAGGCAACAGGGTCATCCAAACCATGAAGAGCCTCAATTTTCTCCTCTTGTGACCCAGGTTGTGAAGCAGAAGGAGGAGTCACTTGAAGAGATGGAGGAGGAATAACCAGAGAAGGCGAAGTCTGCACGGCACTTGTTGTTTCAACTGCAGAAGAAGAAAAATTGAAAATGTTAGTATCTTCCCGAAAGAAGGGAGATATGGGTTCATCGAGATTCAGGAGGTAATCGAGAAGCTCATCAAATTTTTGAGGAATAAGCAGGCAATCCACCTGAATCGGACCAATGTCGAAATTACCTAAAGATATTGGCTTTGTCAGTTCAATCTCATAATTCTGAGCCCCAATGTCCTCCAAAGCCTCTTCATCAGTAGGGGTGATTACCCCAGTTCTTGTAGGAGGCGGCAAATGAGCACTAGGGCCTGTAATGTCCACCTCGGGAGAAACTAGAGGACGTTCGGGGATGGTAGGCGGTACTTCTTTTTCAGAACGCTCTTCTTCTGCCATCCCGGCCCGCGCTCTGGCAAGCTGCTCCTTACCCTTGGCAAGAGCGGCACGGGCTTCGTCATCAAGATAATGCTCTTCAAGGGCTGACTCAGCATATCCAGCACCTTTACCTCCGAGCATATCAAGTGCTGTCTCCCAAACTTCAGCCAGTGTGATTTCATACTTGGGGCCCAGAAAGGCAAGGCTTCCACGCCCCAAGACGCTGTGCAAATAGAAGTCGAATAATGTTGAGCTGATGCTGTTTTTAGTCGCCTCATGAGATTCTTCGGCTGCGATTATGCCGGCGACAGCCTCATCACGCTCCCTTTCAGTTTTGGCAAGCTGAAGCTTAAGCATTTGTATCTCCGCCTCCTGGGAGTTGTTTTTCTTTCGGAGCTCAGCAATATCAGTAGCATAGCCTTCACTGATTCTTTTTTGTACTTCTAGCCTGTCTTCGGCATCCCTTTGGCTAGCGTGAGCGTCTCTCACTTGTTTCAGGAGCACTTCTTCTTTTTGAGAATAGGAAGTAGAGGAAGAAGCAAGTTCATGTTTCAATTCCTCGACTTTTGCTTCAAGCTCCTCATTGTAAGAAGCAATGTTCCTCATCTCGGTGTCGTGTTGCCCAACGACCTTTTGCCATTCGGCCTTATCGTTTTCCATGGTAAGCATGGCCTCTATGTTGGCACGGTTAACTCTTTGAAGCTCATCGACAAGCTTCTGCCAGTTTGACATCCTCTCGATATCGAGCTTGACTGCATCAATATTGCGCAACATAGCAGACTTGTCGATGGGGACCAAGTCTAGGTCGAACCTCACCCCCTTAAGGCACCATTGAGGAAATCGGCTCTGCAGAGTGGCAGGACCCGGTCCAACTTGAAATTTGGGCCTGTTAATTATCGTTTGAATATCTGATTTCCCAAGAGCGGGAGAGTCAGAAGGGATGTCGAGTGAGGCAGGAATAGTAACTTTCTCAGGAGTAGTAGAGGCCTGCTTTTCACTGTGACAAGCTCGTTTGCTTAAGTCTTCACTCATGTGACCTTTTCCTCGATCGTCATGAGATTTTCTCTTGTGAGAGTCATCGCCTTTTTGCCAAGAATCATGGCGCTCTTCTCTCTCCCTTCTTTCACGATGTTCTTCTTCGGTCCTCCTTTCATGAGCCTTTCGGGCAGCCCTCTCTTCATCCGACTCTCTGTAGGAAGGAAGGTAACGCCTGTAATCATACTGGCTACGCCTCCCGTAGCGCTGGAAATCGTCATAATACGAGCCGCTGCGCCCCATAGGAGAATCTGGAATTAAAATAATAAGCTTTAGAAATCTTTAAAGTACAAGAAGATAAGTGCATGGAAGTGATGAGAAATTCTAAGTGTGTGTGTTGTGCAAACTACGCGCATTAATCTACGAACCACTCTTTATTTGGGGAATGGTTGTGGGTGTAATAGTTAACGTCAACTCTTGAGTCGACGACGACTGTTGCAGAGTAGAAGTAGCTTCAACTACTGAAGTAGAAATCCCGGTGGTAGTAGGGTCATCTTTGAAGATCTCTTGTGAAGTAGCGAAGAGGTCGCTCAATCCTTCGAAGGTATCGTCCCTGCTTTGCTTGACAGGGCTAGATTTCTTAGCCTTTTCACCAGATTCTTGTGAATGGTGAGAGGATCCCTGAGGCTCTTCTTCCTCGATAACCGGGGCAAGTTTACCAGATGGCCCCGCAACATCGACAGAAGTGGAGCACTTCACCAGCGAAGATTCAGGAGTCTTTATCGGAGAATCGGGAACTTCCGTTGGAACTTCATGAGCATGCATAGAGCGAGAAGTGTGTAGAAGCCCATGTTGATGTAAAAATTCATCCCTCAACAGAAATTTTATGCTCCTCTCTTCTGAGGCCACGGCACTCAACCTCTCAAAAACTTGCTTGTGAATTGGGTCTCTAGAGGGGAGAGGAAGTGCTGAAAAGAATAAAGAATGAAATTAGCAACTGAAAGTTCGGATCTCGAAAAAGTTTCAAAGCGGAGAAAATAGAAACACTAATCTTACTTCCTACTCTCCAGATGGCATAAAAGCCTGAGGGACAGCGGGCAAAGAAAAACTGGTTCAAGAATCCATGAACGCTTTCAGTAAGATCGGAAATGAGCTTGCGGTTCCTGGCACTTCTCACAATAATAAGGGAAGGATGATCTTTACTCTTTGCAAACGAGCACAGATAACGAATTTCTTCAAAACTCGGTAGGCGATCAAGGGTTCTTCTAAACAAAACACATAACCCCGTCAAGATGGCATAGCCGTTGGGATGAAGTTGAAACGGAGAGATTGTCAACCGAAGGAGAAGAGTTCGAAGGAAGTCGTTAAAAGGAGGAATCGCCCCACTTAAGCACATTTGGCGATTGACTGCAACAAAGCCATAGGGAGGATTGTCAGCAGTATCACTTTGCCCAGGGAGAAGAACATCACTTTCAGCAAAGCCAAATTGAGTGCGCAGCTGGACAAACGCTCTCGAAGTTAGAATAGTCGGGGTTCTCTCCGGAGGATTCTCTATGGGAACAGCTATTGGAAAAGTTTCTTCCTCTTGAGTTACCACTTCTTCTTCTCGGTGGGAAGTCATTCTACATAAACAACTGGGTATTCAAACATGAAGGTGCACGTTTCCTAAAGTGTGTGAAGTGTTGTGTAAAATCAATCAAGCAGAGAACAAATATAACTGGAATGAAAACTAGCAAGCATTTGTTAGTTATGAAATTCAGGGACTATTGTTTTAGGCCTAAATATGCAAGTAAGATGTTGATGCAGATAAATCAGTTCAGATTATTGATACTTTGCATTAATGTTTAACTTTAATTGATTGATTCACAAACATTTCATGCAATATAATTAAGTTGCTTGTCTTGTCTTGACTAATCTGTCATCTGACATGGGCAGTCGATGGCAGTATTTTCGCCTTGGTTTTCTTTGTTTGTTATTTTCAGCAGGTTAGCAGCTTATAAGTTAATGCGATCTGTGAAATAATACAATGAGATTCAAGCAAATTTAAAGTTGGGGCAGTTCAAAATTCAGGCAACTTAGTTTGGCGGTTCAAGTTAGAAACTCAAAGTGGATCTATGCTCTCAACAAGTCAGCATGCCTAAAGCTTAAGTATTAACTCGACCACGGTTTAAGGGATAACTCGGCCACGGTTTAGGGTTTAACTCGGCCACGGTTTAGGGTTTAACTCGGCCACGGTTCAAGGGTTAAATCGGTAGAAGATTAGATCGGCAGATTTCCCCCAAGGGTCAATTCGGCTACGATTTAAGGATAAAGGCGGTCAAAGGTTAGGTCACCCAAAATTACTGGGTCGCGTCCAGGTCAGTATCCCACTCCACTCAACCTGTTAACCCGCTAGCCGCTCCATCCACAAAAAACCCTCACTCCATTCACGCTGTCTCATTCATGATATCGGATCATCCACTAAGTCAGTTCAAAATCACCCAAATTCAATGCTTAACCATCCTATCGCAAATCAAAAATCAACTAGCCAGAAGCAGTAAACCATCTCCATCGTCTCGTCGATCATTTAAAGCCAAAACCAAGCAAACTCGAGCTCACAAACTGCTGGTGCAATGAGGTTCGCAGTAAAGCAGCACGCAAGGGATGGGTTCGGTTTGAATGGAATTCGTGAATCGATGACAATAAGGAATCAAGAGAAGAGCAGGTTTTACTTACGTGATGAACAACAAAGATTATCGGTGATTGTTTGGAATGGAATCGCCTTTTGGAGCGTGAGAAAGTTTTTAATGGCAGAAGCAAGAGAGTAAGTAATGAGAAGAGAGGAGAGAATATACGACTTATAGTAGAGAGACCTGAAGCGGCGCGTGTGACCGAACTGTTAGGTCGTACACGACCTACCGACCTAAGAGGGGACGGGTTAAGGACTATCGAAGCACACGACCTAACCAGTAGGCGTATACTTCGAGGGGCAATTGTTAACTCCGCCTCGGTTTAGACTCTGCGACTCAAGGAGATGCCGACCTAAGACTCAACAAGGGTGCCGACCTAAGGCTCAACAGGGGTGCCGACCTAAGATTCGAAGGGTTGCCGACCTAACACTTCAATGAGGCTACCGACTCAACTGGTTGCCGACCTAACTGCCTTATCAGGGAGACCGACCTAAGGCACGAAGGGATACCGACCTAAGGAGCTTGAGTAGCATGCCGACTTAAGACTCGAAGAGGTGCCGACCTAACAGGCTAAGGAGATGCCGACTTAAGGCCCAAATGGATACCGACTTAGGGCTAAACAGTTGCCGACCTAAAACTTAACAAGATGGCTACCGACCTAAGATAGCTACCGACCTAAGACAGAAGACGACCTAACCATCCAGAGAATTTACCGATCTAACCACTTAGGACAGGGACAAGATCATGAACTACACCTAAGTCGCGACCGACCTATGACCTATGTTAAGTCGTTCACGACCCAAGGCCACTGAATATAAGTCCGATGCCACATTACTGAGGAGAGGTGGTTTTGACTCGGAGGCGACCTTAGACCGGTCACGACTCAACTTAAGTCGGCTGCGTCTTAACTTGAGTCGGCCGCGGTTTAGGACTTGGCAAATTTCAGAATCAGAACTCTCTATAAATAGGCACCCATCTCCAACATTCAAAGGACTTTTGGCGCATTCTCTTCACACACCGTTACCTTGCTGCATTGAGAACTTCATCAACACTTAGAGCTTCCAAGATTAGAGGAATACATCAAAGAAATTCACGAAGAAACCACACATCTTCAACATGAATCTAAGAACTTTAATCGACATTGAAGCTTAAGACTTGTTCCAAATCACTTGTAACTTGAAGTGTATTGTACTTGAGAAGAATTGTATCAGTTTGTAACGGGATTATCAATAAAAATACTTAGAGTGGACGTAGGCTATACTCTTAAGCCGAACCACTATAAAATCGTTGTTGTTTACTGCTTTTTTGCTATTACTTGCTTGTAATTCTTTCCTGATCTATCGGGTGGTGCTTTCACAACTACACTTTACACACCGGGGTGTTAGCGTTCACATTTTAGCGTTAACAATATCTATCTAAAATTTCGAATCCCTATACTAGTGATTTTGGGCCGTCGTAACGATGTTTTATGCAACATTCGTTTTGACTCAAATAAATGTGTTTGAAAGAACGTTTTCCTTAAAGAATGAAATATATACTTAATTTCGATTTAAGTATATTGAGTATTTTCCAAATGTTGAAAATAAATGGATTTGTGAATTACTTATTATTATTAAATAAGTATGAAAATGTTTACCAATATGTAGTGAATATTTTGAGATTTTATCTTTTAAAGATAAATTGAAAATGAATATTAGAAATCAATTTGAAAATCGTATATTCATAGATATTTTGGAATTGTAAATTCACTATGGAATTTATAAAAGAAAGGTGTGATATCCCAGAAATTTGGGGCAATATCAACTTAATAATCTACATTAAAAATTAAATTGATTTGATAATATTTGTTAATAACATTTGAATTGATTTAATAATCTTCGTTTAAATAAATATTTAACTGATAATTTATCTTTTAAAAGCTAATTTAAATTGTTTCTATTTATAATGTATATATGTATATTGGTATATATTATAAATAGATCAGTTTTAATTTTTTTTTAAAATTTAATAGATAAACTTATATTTTCTAATTCCATTATTTTTGATAATTTGGAAATCTAATATTGAATAAATAATAATATGATCTTAAAAATACTCAAGATAAATTAATTAGTTTAAAAGTATTCTAGTATAGGTTTAAAATTTAAATAAAAGATTGTTTTGTTCTTTTTACTTCAACTTTATAAAATAAGTATTTTATTTATGTAATGATTTCATTTATGAATCATTTTAAATTAATAATGAGTGATTTTTTTTAAACGACAACAATAATGCAATATTTTTATAAATAGATTTTAATATAAAATAAATTGTTATTTTAAATTCATTCATATATATATATATATATAAGTATTTTGGGAAGCTATGGCTTGTAGATTTAAAATGAAGTAAACTTTATAAATATTAAACTTAAAAATAAATCAAATGTATGATATTTAACATAAGTAAATGACATAGTAAAATATCTATGAACTTAAAAGAGAAAGTAAATAAATAAAATAAGTAGTATAACAAAGAATTATATAAGTTTGAAATAATAAGAAGTAAATTTAGTATTGATAATTTAAGTTTAAAATAATAAGTGCAATAATAACAAGCACTTGTATTAGAAATAAAATTTAATACATAAGTAAAGTTTATAATTAGTAACTGGAATAAGCTAAGAACAAAATAAAGTAAGAAAAAAATATATATATAATAAATGTGCAGGCAGTAAAGTGTGCAGGCTGAAAACAAATATGAAGAGTTTAGAATTGTTGTCTGAAAATTTAAGAATGAAAAGTAAAATAAATATAAGCAAAGCAAAAATAAAGAAAAGTAAGAATGCAGCCTGTAAAGAAAATATATGCAGGCAGAATATAAACATATAAAATAAATTGCAAAGCTAAAAAAAAGAGACATGTAATCATGTCTGTAAAATAGTTATGTTGGCAAATAAACAAAATAAAATAAATGTTGTAGCTTGTAGATTAAGATTCAGTCAAGTATAAACATCAAGTATAAAACAAAATAAAAGAAAAAGATATGCAGGCAAGAGTATAAACAAATATCATGTGCATGATGGTTGTAGAACAAGCTAAAGCAAGTTAGAAAACAAAATGTAGTCAACCTGTATAAAAATTGCAAAACAGAAAATATCTTTGTACAAAAAAAATAAAATAAAATAAGATTAGTGTAAACATGAAGTACTTAAACAATAAATGCTTTCATTTTCTAGCAGTAAACATATCCATACGAATTGAATGCAACATCATTCCAGCCTCCAAAATAAATATCTTGCCTACTACAAACAAAATGAAATATTGTACCTGCATATTTGCCTCAGTAAATACCTTCCCCTGAACTTCTTTATATACATATTATTGTTAGTTCGTTCAACATAGCATATTAAACCTGAAGCAAAGAAGTAATAACAAACACCTCCATCTATACAAACTAAAATAGAATTACAACTGAAGCATCAAATAAGAAAGAAAGAAAAACAGTTTCCAGTTATTAAAGTTCAAGACTGTTTCAAAACAAGGGTGCTCTTCTCCTTTTCTTTAATCAGGTGAGTAACATTTTTTGTTAAACTCAAATATAAATATGGTTGATTTATTTATATCTGAAATAAGTTTGCATGTGTATATATTTGGGAATATCTCTGTGTATTTTTAGGATGTATGATGTATATGTGTTTGTAAATACCTGAGGACCATCTCTGTTCTAAAATTTCAAACCCAGATTAGTTTAAAAATCTTTACTGTCTGATCCATTATTGTTAGTACTCAGAATCGAGATAAAACTTGATTGTTTGGTTATAAAGGTGCTGTTAAAATTTTATTAAGCCAAAAAAAATTCAAATTTTGCTCTGGAAAGATAATAAGACAGTATAAACTCAAGATTTGATAAAACTCAAACTTCATAATTACTTAGTTCAGGCATATAAACTAAAACACTAAACAAAAACTTGATTTTTAAAATCAAAATCACTATTTTTAATAAAGCATTGAAGGTGCAGTTTGGGTTTGTTCAAATTTTGCTTTTTGAGTCGCCGGAGTCGGTCTCGTTGATCAGAGGGGTTGGGGTTTGGGTTGGGGGTGGAGAAGCTTGCCGAGGTGATGGGAAAAATGGTTGGAAGTGACCACGGTCACGGTGGCGACAGCGGCAGACGTTTAAAGATTGTAAACCTAGTTTTTGCTATGGTTGGGTATTGGTCTCGTTCGGTGACCAGAGGCGATCGAGTTCAACGTGGGCTTGGGGATCGGTAGTGGGAAGGTAGTTGGAGCTGTAGCCAAAAGTGGTGGTACTCCGGTGGTCGGAGTTTGGTGTGCGGCGAAGTTTCCAGGATCGAGTGGGTAAAACTGTTGTGCTCCAGGTTTGTTCAGGCAACTCGATTTTGATACGAGGTGCTACAGTGGGTTTGGATGGTCGTGACGACATCTGGAGATGGTCGCCGATGGGAAGCTATTGTAGTGGATGGCCGGAGATGGCCAGAGGGATGGTGCACGTGCACCGTGCCGTTGGGCTCTGGGAAGTTTCAAGTGCAGTGGGTATAACCTGTTAGCAAATGCAAGTGGAACTGTCTTGTTCTAGTTTGTGTAACCTAAAGCAAAGTTGTTTGAGTTTTTTTTTTCAAGCTCAAATGAACTTTAAATTCGTAAACTAGATTTAAACAAAGTTTAAATCCAGTTTGAAGTTTGAATTCAAGTTTATTTTTGAATTCGAATTTGGAATGAGATAAAGTTTAAAATGTTTAAAAGGTGGGTTTCGTCGTTAAAACTTGATAGGTTTCAGATTTTAAAGATTGAAAACAGAATTTAAATTGTGATTTAAATTCAAAAATTTAAAGTTTAGATTCAAATGAACTTTTGAATCTTAAGGTTTAATAATGGATTTGGATTTGAAAAATCAAGATTTCAATTCAAGTTATTAAAAGAAACTTTACATCAAAGTTTTAAATCAAAGATAAATTGATGGACTCAAGTTTACCTTGAATTCAAATCTGAAAATTTAAATCAGTTTTTAAATATGAATGTTCTTAAAAATAAGTTGAATAAATTGTTTAACTTGAATTTGCAAGTTAAAGATATAATGTAATGTAAAAGCTAACTTTTAGCAAAAAGTTAAATAGTTTAATTTAAAGGCTTTTCTTATATAAGGTTCATATATAAGAAATAAATGTTGTTTACATTTATTTAAAAGATTTAAAATTGAATTTAAATTGGGTAAATATTTAAACAATAATCATTTTGAATCTTAAATTCGAAATGGAAATTGAATTTAAATTTAAAATGTAATGTTCTAATACACTTTAATAATAATGAAGTCAGTAATTAAGAAATGGATTATCTTAGAAATTATTAAGGTATTAAAATGATTTAAATGAATAAGATAATTAAGGAATGACTTATGTATTTAATTTATAAATTAATAGTTTAGATTAATTTATAATTAGAGACTAATTAAGAAGTAAATTAAGAAATGTTATTAGATTATTAACAAAGAATTAATTAATGTGATTAATTGTAAGAATTAATTAGAATAATTAATTAAGAAAATCATTGCAAATTGGTTAAATAATCACTTAATAAAAGTGATTAAGAGATTAATTTCTTATTGCAATAAATTTTGAGAATATGATTAATTTAAGTTAATTAATTCATTTTAATTAATTTAAGAAATCATTTGATGGTTTGATAAGTGTAATTACTTAATGTAATTAATGGAGCAGAATTACCTTGGAAAGTAATTTGATGATAATTACTTAATGAAATTAATACAAGATGATTTGTAAGTGAAGTAATTTGGGTAATTACTTTTGTAATTAAGCAGGGGATTAATTATGGAGATAATTAATTATGTAATAATTAATTTATGTATGTAAGAAATTAAGGGTAGTTAATTACTGGGTTGTTATTAATCAAGGATGATTAATAAATGTGTTTAATTAAAGATTAATTGCTTAATGTAATTAATTTAAATAAAATAATTAATTTAAATATAAGTAGAATTCCTTAATTATGTAATTAATGATGAAATTAAGAATTGTTCAATTAAGCAATAATTAATAAATGAAGGAATTAAATATTAATTACTGTGAATGCTTTAGGATAATTAATTATAAAATTAATTAAAGACTAATTACTTAGTGTAATTAGAAAATGATTAATCAAGAGTGTTTAATCAAGATAAATACTTAGTGGATGATTAATTAATTTGATTTATAATTAATTAATGATTGTATAAGCAGGATTTATAGATGAGGCAATTAATTTAATTTATTTTAAATTAACTAGAGATAGAAGTAGTTAAT
This sequence comes from Allium cepa, assembly GCA_030765085.1. Classification (NCBI taxonomy): domain Eukaryota; kingdom Viridiplantae; phylum Streptophyta; class Magnoliopsida; order Asparagales; family Amaryllidaceae; genus Allium; species Allium cepa. Next base: position 860,645,002 of record CM060931.1, read on the forward strand.
TTAATTCATTTTAAATTAATTACAAATGGTATGATTATAAATCAGTGCTTATGGATGAATGATATTGATATTTCATTTGATGATTGTGATCTGGCATGAATTATATCTATGTGTCATGGATGCTTGGTTTAAATATGATAATATTTGGTTATCTGTTTAGATGATAATATTGATTATCTGTTTATGAGATTATCTTTGATTATTTACTGTGATATTATGAATTATCCTTCTGTGTGTATGTTGATTATATTGAATTAAACTGTTAAGACTAAATAGACAACTTGGCCTTAAAAGACACGTTTTGGATTTCGATGAGACCGGGATCGGTTTTTCCGCATTAGGAATATCCGAAAACCACACCGTTTCCAAATTAACGATAGGTCGTGAATCTGAAGTGAAGATGAAGATTCAGAGTGCAAGGGTTATCGTCGTTAACTCTGAGGGTGATTCCAAAATGAGTGTAACGAGATAATGCCTTCGGTTTCGTTCGAACCCGGAACGAACTTGTATGGATTGAATGCTTTCAACACATCGTCAGGTGGGCGATGAGCATTCTAAGAAATGTATTCTAAAAAGGTAATCGTGGCCTCAAGCCTCATCAACCGGGAATGGATAAAACAGGGGAGGTGCAGCAAGGCTAGATGGGTCATGCCCAAGCAGGACAAGGATATTCCCCTGTCTAGATGTCCCTTATTTTTCGGCTGTGTGGGCAGTTGGTTGCAAACAACTGCGGGGTGTATCTTGTTCGGGACTGTTCAGTAAGGAATGGTTCCGGCCTTGTGTTGCAGGGGATGAAGGGAGTAATCCTCGGTACGTTGATCTAGGCCACGTACTGTGACGGGCGGTACCCAGTAGCCCTGCCATTGTATGGAATCCACAATCCAATAAGTGCCCACGGTTTTGATTGTATTACCCACTTTTGTGGCTAGTAGCTGGAATTTAATCATGTAACAATTTCGGCTATTTTCTATTTACTTGAAAACCCTAGACCTATTATAATATCACAGAATTTCCTATCAAATGTTTTGGTTAGCGTAAGGTAAAAACTTTTCCATGTTTATGTGTGGGAAGTCTTACGTGATACCTTTTATTTTCAAAAGATTTTCAAAGTTAAGCAATCTTTAACCTGTTACTCATACCAGACCCATGTCTGACCCGGAGTTTATTTTTGTTTTCCATAAACTCTCGGGTACCCAAATTTTTACGGGTAGTCAAGGGATTCAAGTTTAGCTTTGACGAATTCTGGAAGAGCAATGGAGCAGGAGGCTTCAGCGCTGTAGATATATATAGTTCCGCTGTGTGGCATCTCTGTGATGTATTGTGTATTGTATTGAGTTGTGTTAACTAGACAGGTGTTTATAACTGTCTAGTATGTGATGTATTATCTGTATAACTCTGATTGATGTTGTATATTATGTAAATATTTATGTGATTATTATATTTTATTCGTTCCGCTGTGAGATTCTGGTGTTGTTGTTCTTTCTTCTCTATCTTTTCTATTTCCTCATCCCTTTCTTTCTTAAAGACGAAACGTCTTCCTGGGCAGAGGAGGGCGGGTCGTCACAGTTGGTATCGGAGCGCTAGGTTGAGCGAATACCTAGGCTCTTAAGTGATTTCTTTCTTGAGAGAGCGTATTTGTAATTTTGATATATATATTTATTTATTTATATATTTATTTCTACCTATTGTTGGGTTACCTGTTCGGGATTTCCAATAAGTTATAAAGGCAGATAGGGTAGTGGTGTGTAACACGACTACCAATGATTGGAGTTTTGAATATTTGAGATTGGAAATGTATCTGTCGAGACTGTAGACCTAATACCGTCGCGAGCAAACTTTGTACGGTGTAAGGATTTCATTGATCTCTGAAGGAAATTTGTTAAGATTTGGAGTTCATCTTTGAAGTGTAAGAGTTTGTTTGAGCTAGAGTTTGGATCTGTCGAGTGGACAGAAGTAAGTCAAGATATTTTGATACAGCAAGGTGTATTAGCTGTGTGATTAGACACAGTGACTATTGATATCTCCGACGATGTTTCTTTGGAACAAGTAAGGATGAGTGTCTACTTCGGTGTTGTGACTGTGTTCAGTTTGTTGTTCCTGTTTGCTTTGGAGTCCGAGTTTCTCGAAGAGCTTTGGATTAGGAATTCCTTGGCATTAGTGTTAGCGGTGAAGTTCGGAGTGTTCTGTGTGCCGTCAAGGAAGTCTTCTGGCTTGGTAGTTTTTCTTGAGGTAATTTCAGAGTAGCAGAGTGATTCCATTTCTTCGATGGATTGGCCAGTTAAGTGTAAGTTGTTCTAATTGGTAAAGAGAGAACAGTTTTTCTTTGGAATTAGGCTGAATTGATCACAAAAGTGACTTGCGATAGTTTGAGTGTCCTTTTGTGTTTTAGAATTTTTTCTGAATGTCTTCTAGAAGTCAGAATTTGGTCAGCATCTGGAGACTGAGTTTGGTATCGACTGGATTCCAGGAATGGTACCGACGGATCAGCTTAGTAATAGGATGGTTTTTGAGTTTGGGAAGTAGCTCAGGTTTTGGAGGAATTTCGGGGTTTTATTTTTGGATATGTGAGCTTTATTTTGGAATGTGTTGTACAGTCTTAGTTCATCTTCAGCATTTTCATCTTTTTAATCAGAGTTGCACAGTGGAAACATGGTGGCAGAGTTTTTAGTTTGGAAGCAATTGGATGTTACAATGTTTGGATTAGAGAGTTCTACAGGAAATTATTCAGAATCTGAGGCCAGATTGGAATGCACCTGTTTTATCTTTTCCAGATGAGAGAAGTGAGTTCTGTTTTCTGTTTTGGAATAGAGTTGTATTCTGAGTTTTGCGTTGATCTTGGAAAGATCATTTTGTTGGATTGTCAATTTGGATAACTGGAATTTGTTGTGTTTCACGTATCTCTGAGGGAGTACGTGTAAGATTTATCTTCGATTGTAGAATCAGCAGTTCAGGGAGTTTTGGTTGTTGATTCAGACTTGTCTATAGCCTGATATTTGGTCTTGTTTTGTAGATCTAGATGAGTAGAAGTTCTGTAGCTTAGTAGTATTGTTTGTTTGGATTCTATAAAGCGAGTAACCCGGTATTTATACTTGGGGAAAACTCGAGCAAATTCTATCCGGAATTTTGTCTGGATAGTTAAATTTGTTTGATTGGATGAATTGGTTGCTATGGTTGTTGGCATATGATTAATATATGCTTGTGTTTTTAATTAAATATTTAAGTAGATTATTAAATTACCTTTGTTTTAAATTTCGGGAACGAATTTCTTTTAAGGGGGAAGGAATGTGATATCCCGGAAATTTGGGGGCAATATCAACTTAATAATCTACATTAAAAATTAAATTGATTTGATAATATTTGTTAATAACATTGGAATTTATTTAATAATCTTCGTTTAAATAAATATTTAACAGGTAATTTATCTTTTATAAGCTAATTTAAATTGTTTCTATTTATAATGTATATATGTATATTGGTATATATTATAAATAGATCAGTTTTTTTTTTAAATTTAATAGATAAACTTATATTTTCTAATTCCATTATTTTTGATAATTTGGAAATCTAATATTGAATAAATAATAATATGATCTTAAAAATACTCAAGATAAATTAATTAGTTTAAAAGTATTCTAGTATAGGTTTAAAATTTAAATAAAAGATTGTTTTGTTCATTTTACTTCAACTTTATAAAATAAGTATTTTATTTATGTAATGATTTCATTTATGAATCATTTTAAATTAATAATGAGTGATTTTTTTTAAACAATAACAATAATGCAATATTTTTATAAATAGATTTTAATATAAAATAAATTGTTATTTTAAATTCATTCATATATATATAAGTATTTTGGGAATCTATGGCTTGTAGATTTAAAATGAAGTAAACTTTATAAATATTAAACTTAAAAATAAATCAAATGTATGATATTTAACATAAGTAAATGACATAATAAAATATCTATGAACTTAAAAGAGAAAGTAAATAAATAAAATAAGTAGTATAACAAAGAATTATATAAGTTTGAAATAATAAGAAGTAAATTTAGTATTGATAATTTAAGTTTAAAATAATAAGTACAATAATAAAAAGCACTTGTATTAGAAATAAAATTTAATACATAAGTAAAGTTTATAATTAGTAACTGGAATAAGCTAAGAACAAAATAAAGTAAGAAAAAAATATATGTATAATAAATATGCAGGTAGTAAAGTGTGCAGGTTGAAAACAAATATGAAGAGTTTAGAATTGTTGTCTGAAAATTTAAGAATGCAAAGTAAAATAAATATAAGCAAAGAAAAAATAAACAAAAGTAAGAATGCAGCCTGTAAAGAAAATATATGCAGGCAGAATATAAACATATAAAATAAATTGCAAAGCTAAAAAAAAGAGACATGTAATCATGTCTGTAAAATAGTTATGTTGGCAAATAAACAAAATAAAATAAATGCTGTAACTTGTAGATTAAGATTCAGTCAAGTATAAACATCAAGTATAAAACAAAATAAAAGAAAAAGATATGCAGGCAAGAGTATAAACAAATATCTTGTGCATGATGATTTGTAGAACAAGCTAAAGCAAGTTAGAAAACAAAATGTAGTCAACCTGTATAAAAATTGCAAAACAGAAAATATCTTTGTACAAAAAAAATAAAAAAAAATAAGATTAGTGTAAACATGAAGTACTTAAAACAATAAATGCTTTCATTTTCTAGCAGTAAACATGTCCATACGAATTGAATGCAACATCATTCCAGCCTCCAAAATAAATATCTTGCCTAATACAAACAAAATGAAATATTGTACCTGCATATTTGCCTCAGTAAATACCTTCCCCTGAACTTCTTTATATACATATTATTGTTAGTTCGTTCAACATAGCATATTAAACCTGAAGCAAAGAAGTAATAACAAACACCTCCATCTATACAAACTAAAATAGAATTACAACTGAAGCATCAAATAAGAAAGCAAGAAAAACTGTTTCCAGTTATTAAAGTTCAAGACTGTTTCAAAACAAGGGAGCTCTGCTCCTTTTCTTTAATCAGGTGAGTAACATTTTTTGTTAAACTCAAATATAAATATGGTTGCTTTATTTATATCTGAAATAAGTTTGCATGTGTATATATTTGGGAATATCTCTGTGTATTTTTGGGATGTATGATGTATATGCGTTTGTAAATACCTGAGGATCATCTCTGTTCTAAAATATCAAACCCAGATTAGTTTAAAAATCTTTACTGTCTGATCCATTATTGTTAGTACTCAGAATCAAGATAAAACTTGATTGTTTGGTTATAAAGGTGCTGTTAAAATTTTATTAAGCCAAACAAAATTCAAATTTTGCTCTGGAAAGATAATAAGACGGTATAAACTCAAGATTTGATAAAACTCAAACTTCATAATTACTTAGTTCAGGCATATAAACTAAAACACTAAACAAAAACTTGATTTTTAAAATCAAAATCGCTATTTTTAATAAAGCATTGAAGGTGCAGTTTGGGTTTGTTCAAATTTTGCTTTTTGAGTCGCCGGAGTCGGTCTCGTTGATCAGAGGGGTTGGGGTTTGGGTTGGTGGTGGAGAAGCTTGCCGAGGTGATGGGAAAAATGGTTGGAAGTGGCCACGGTCACGGTGGCTACAGCGGCAGACGTTTAAAGATTGTAAACCTAGTTTTTGCTATGGTTGGGTATTGGTCTCGTTCGGTGACCAGAGGCGATCGAGTTGAACGTGGGCTTGGGGATCGGTAGAGGGAAGGTAGTTGGAGCTGTAGCCGGAAGTGGTGGTACTCCGGTGGTCGGAGTTTGGTGTGCGGCGAAGTTTCCAGGATCGAGTGGGTAAAACTGTTGTGCTCCAGGTTTGTTCAGGCAAATCGATTTTGATACGAGGTGTTGCAGTGGGTTTGGATGGTCGTGACGACATCTGGAGATGGTCGCCGATGGGAAGCTGTTGTAGTGGATGGCCGGAGATGGCCAGAGGGATGGTGCACGTGCACCGTGCCGTTGGGCTCTGGGAAGTTTCAAGTGCAGTGTGTATAACCTGTTAGCAAATGCAAGTGGAACTGTCTTGTTCCAGTTTGTGTAACCTGAAGCAAAGTTGTTTGAGTTTTTTTTTTCAAGCTCAAATGAACTTTAAATTCATAAACTAGATTTAAACAAAGTTTAAATCCAGTTTGAATTCAAGTTTATTTTTGAATCCGAATTTGGAATGAGATAAAGTTTAAAATCTTTAAAAGGTGGGTTTCGTCGTTAAAACATGACAGGTTTCAAATTTTAAAGATTGAAAATAGAATTTAAACTGTGATTTAAATTCAAAAATTTAAATTTAGATTCAAATGAACTTTTGAATCTTAAGGTTTAATAATGGATTTAGATTTGAAAAATCAAGATTTCAATTCAAGTTATTAAAAGAAAGTTTACATTAAAGTTTTAAATCAAAGATAAATTGATGGACTCAAGTTTACCTTGAATTCAAATATGAAAATTTAAATCAGTTTTTAAATATGAATGTTTTTAAAAATAAGTTAAATAAATTGTTTAAGTTGAATTTGCAAGTTAAAGATACAATGTAATGTAAAAGCTAACTTTTAACTGAAAGTTAAGTAGTTTAATTTAAAGGCTTTTCTTATATAAGGTTCATATATAAGAAATAAATGTTATTTACATTTATTTAAAAGATTTAAAATTGAATTTAAATTGGGTAAATATTTAAACAATAATCATTTTGAATCTTAAATTCCAAATGGAAATTGAATTTAAATTTTAAATGTAATGTTCTAATACACTTTAATAATAATGAAGTCAGTAATTAAGAAATGGATTATCTTATAAATTATTAAGGTATTAAAATGATTTAAATGAATAAGATAATTAAGGAATGACTTATGTATTTAATTTATAAATTAATAGTTTAGATTAATTTATAATTAGAGACTAATTAAGAAGTAAATTAAGAAATGTTATTAGATAATTAACAAAGAATTAACTAATGTGATTAATTGTAAGAATTAATTAGAATAATTAATTTAGATAATCATTGTAAATTGGTTAAATAATCACTTAATAAAAGTGATTAAGAGATTAATTACTTGTTGCAATAAATTTTGATAATATGATTAATTTAAGTTAATTAATTCATTTTAATTAATTTAAGAAATCATTTGATGGTTTGATAAGTGTAATTACTTAATGTAATTAATGGAGCAGAATTACCTTGGAAAGTAATTTGATGATAATTACTTAATGAAATTAATACAAGATGATTTGTAAGTGAAGTAATTTGGGTAATTACTTTTGTAATTAAGCAGGGGATTAATTATGGAGATAATTAATTATGGAATAATTAATTTATGTATGTAAGAAATTAAGGGTAGTTAATTACTGGGTTGTTATTCAAGGGTGATTAATAAATGTGTTTAATTAAAGATTAATTGCTTAATGTAATTAATTGAAATAAAATAATTAATTTAAATATAAGTAGAATTCCTTAATTATGTAATTAATGATGAAATTAAGAATTGTTCAATTAAGCAATAATTAATAAATGAAGGAATTAAATATTAATTACTATGAATGCTTTAGGATAATTAATTATAAAATTAATTAAAGACTAATTACTTAGTGTAATTAGAAAATGATTAATCAAGAGTGTTTAATCAAGATAAATACTTAGTGGATGATTAATTAATTTGATTTATAATTAATTAATGATTGTATAAGCAGGAATTATAGATGAGGTAATTAATTTAATTTATTTTAAATTAATTAGAGATAGAAGTAGTTAATTTAATTCAATTTTAAATTAATTACAAATGGTATGATTATAAATCATTGCTTATGGATGAATGATATTGATATTTCATTTGATGATTGTGATCTGGCATGAATTATATCTATGTGTCATGGATGCTTGGTTTAAATATGATAATATTTGTTATCTGTTTAGATGATAATATTGATTATCTGTTTATGAGATTATCTGTGATTATTTACTGTGATATTATGAATTATCCTTCTGTGTGTATGTTGATTATATTGAATTAAACTGTTAAGACTAAATAGACAACTTGGCCTTAAAAGACACGTTTTGGATTTCGATGAGACCGGGATCGGTTTTTCCGCATTAGGAATATCCGAAAACCACATCGTTTCCAAATTAACGATAGGTCGTGAATCTGAAGTGAAGATGAAGATTCAGAGTGCAAGGGTCATCGTCATTAACTCTGAGGGTGATTCCAAAATGAGTGTAACGAGATAATGCCTTCGGTTTCGTTCGAACCCGGAACGAACTTGTATGGATTGAATGCTTTCAACACATCCTCAGGTGGGCGATGAGCATTCTAAGAAATGTTTTCTAAAAGGGCAATCGTCGCCTCAATCCTCATCAACCGGGAATGGCTAAAACAGGGGAGGTGCAGCAAGGCTAGGTGGGTAATGCCCAAGCAGGACAAGGATATTCCCCTGTCTAGATGTCCCTTATTTTTCGGCCGTGTGGGCAGTTGGTTGCAAACAACTGCGGGGTGTATCTTGTTCGGGACTGTTCAGTAAGGAATGGTTCCGGCCTTGTGTTGCAGGGGATGAAGGGAGTAATCCTCGGTACGTTGATCTAGGCCACGTACTGTGACGGGCGGTACCCCAGTAGCCCTGCCATTGCATGGAATCCACAATCCAATAAGTGCCCACGGTTTTGATTGTATTACCCACTTTTGTGGCTAGTAGCTGGAATTTAATCATGTAACAATTTCGGCTATTTTCTATTTACTTGAAAACCCTAGACCTATTATAATATCACAGAATTTCCTATCAAATGTTTTGGTTAGCGTAAGGTAAAAACTTTTCCATGTTTATGTGTGGGAAGTCTTACGTGATACCTTTTATTTTCAAAAGATTTTCAAAGTTAAGCAATCTTTAACCTGTTACTCATACCAGACCCATGTCTGACCCGGAGTTTATTTTTGTTTTCCATAAACTCTCGGGTACCCAAATTTTTACGGGTAGCCAAGGGATTCGGGTTTAGCTTTGACGAATTCTGTAGGAGCAATGGAGCAGGAGGCTTCAGCGCTGTAGATATATATAGTTTCGCTGTGTGGTATCTCTGTGATGTATTGTGTATTGTATTGAGTTGTGTTAACTAGACATGTGTTTATAACTGTCTAGTATGTGATGTATTATCTGTATAACTCTGATTGATGTTGTATATTATGTAAATATTATATTTTATTCGTTCCGCTGTGAGATTCTGATGTTGTTGTTCTTTCTTCTCTATCTTTTCTATTTCCTCGTCCCTTTCTTTCTTAAAGACGAAACGTCTTCCTGGACAGAGGAGGGCGGGTCGTCACAAAAGGGAAATTTGTTTAAAAATAAACGTTGATTTATTTTTGAAGTGTGGTAATAAATTTACGGAGTTGGAACGTAAATATAAAGTAAATCGGTAAGGATTTATTTAGTTGGTTTAAATGAACCATTTTGAAATGAAAATGAATAAAGATTTGTAAATTTATCCCGTGTAAGGAAAATGATTTGAAATTTGTTTTCAAAAGTTGAAAGGGTGAAAAGTGATTTGAAAATTTGTTTTCAAATGGTTGAAGTGTGGAAATTACATATGTAGTAAAGATATTTTTGGAAAATAAATTATTTGGAAAATTATTTGGAACTTGGTGATGTTGTGCATACCTTGATAGTTAAATAACCGACTATCAACATTTACCTTTGAATGGGTATTTGTTGTGATTTGCTTGAATTTGTGTGCCACACTTATTTTCAAAATAAGCGCTCACTATTCGGGATAGTGACGCAGCGGATTAATCAAACAAAACTTCAATCGATGAAATGTAGCAATCGGTGAGTTGAAGATACCAAAATGCCAAAACTGACGCAGCGGATTAATCAAACAAAACTTCAATCGATGAAATGTAGCAATCGGTGAGTTGAAGATACCAAAATGCCCAAGTTCGTTGATCCAAAGATACCGAACTCTAGCTATCTCAAACACGTTGATAGCGCACTATACCGTGTTCAAAGATCTACGATTCTTCGCACGTTGATCTAGCGCACTAGATTCCGTGAATCGGCTTCAACAAACGTGGATTCGAGCGCACTCGAATGACGTAAGTGGAGATAGGAGATTACACTCAACTACCAATTGGTATGAAAGCACAAAGCTAACAAAAGAGAGTTTTATTCAAAAATCAACAACCCCAAAAATGTACAACACACGCGTATTTATAGGAGTTACAACCCAACACAACAAACAACACCCAACTCTTAGGTCGGCACCGACTCATCCCTCACGACTCATCTAAGTCGTTGCCGACTCATCTAAGTCGCTGCCGACTCAACAAGGCACGACTCACAGACAAAGCAGGTAATACGACTCAAGACATGTACAGCCTCAACAATACACGACTCAAAATACAAACGACTCATCATACTACACGCTACACTACCGACTCAAGAAAACACTTTAACGACTCAACTTGCCAAGCGACTCACGACTCATAACTTCAGCGACTCAACATCCTTCCTTCGACTCAAGCTCCCATCAGTTGAATCCTTCTCCTTCTTGATGCTATCTCGGTCACGACTTATGGATACGTTGTTAAGTCGTGTACGACTCATCAAGTATGCACACTCCAAGTTTCCCTTGAGTCGTAACCCTGTTCCATTATCCCGTATACGACTCAAGCTCGCACGACTCAAACCCGATGCCTCTTTTATGCGGTTCAAATTGTTGTTAACTCGAAACTTGCTATCCCGTGCACCATTAAGTCGGAAACGACTTAACCCTGCCTTCCTAAGTCGCGTACGACTTAACCTCTCTATGAGTCGTGTACGACTCATCCTTGTTAGAAATTTTGGTTGCATTTCTTCTCTGTTCTGAGCTGCATCATCCTCCCCTGGTTGAGAAAAATTCGACCTCGAATTTGTAAATTCTTCCTCAACCAGCTCACCTCCATGATATGGAATTAAATGTTTGACGTTAAAAACATCAGAAGTATAAACATCATCTGGTAACTTTAATCGATAAGCATTCTCATTGATTTTCTTCAAAACTTCAATTGGACCAATTTTTCGTGCCTTCAACTTGTTATAAGCACCCACCGGAAAACGATCCTTTGTTAATATAGCATAAACCAAATCACCCTCTTTAAATTCAATATTTCGACGTTTCAAATCTGCAGACTTCTTATACTTCTCATTCGATTTCTCCAATCGTTCCTGAACGACTTTATGACATTCAGTCAGCTCATCAACAAAATCAACAGCTCGTTTAACTGTTCTCTTTGACTGTGGTACAACTGCTAAATCCAACGGTCCCCTGGGTAAATTTGAATAAACAATCTGAAACGGACTGAATCCTGTGCTTCGATTTACTGCATGATTATGAGCAAATTCTGCCTGGCATAGCTTCATGTCCCAACTTCTCAAATTATCTTGTACAAGACAACGCAACAAATTTCCCAATGACCTGTTAACAACTTCTGTCTGCCCATCAGTTTGTGGATGATAAGCACTGCTAAATTTCAGTTTCGTTCCCACCATCTTCCACAAACTCAACCAAAAATGACTCAGAAAACGAGTATCTCGATCAGAAACAATAGATTCTGGTAAACCATGAAGTCGATAAATCTCCTTGAAAAATAACTGCGCTACTCGAACTGCATCTGCTGTCTTCTTGCAAGCAACAAAATGTGCCATCTTCGAAAACCTGTCCACCACAACAAATATCGAATCATTTCCCCTTTGAGTTCTCGGCAAACCCAAAACGAAATCCATGCTGATATCAACCCATGGCTTAGATGGTACTGGTAATGGCATATACAATCCTGCATTCGTCGCTGTTCCTTTTGAAACTTGGCAAATATGACATCGCTCCACGAATCTTTCAACCTCTTTCCTCATCGATGGCCAAAAATAAGATTGTGAAATCAACTGCAAAGTACGATCACGGCCCACATGCCCTTCTTCATGTAATTCCTTCACAATCTTCATCCTCAAACTACAGTCCGGTATGCATAAACGATTCCCTTTAAACAGAAAACCATCAACCAACATGAATTCATCGGTACTCCCATCCTTCACTTTCTCCACATATTTCACAAAGTAAGGATCTTCTTCAATAATTTCTGGCAACATTTCAAACCCGGTCACTTCAACCTTCATTGTCGTTAACAAATGACTCCTCCTACTTAAAGCATCAGCTACTCGATTCGTCACCCCAGATTTGTGCTTAACGACAAAAGTAAACTGCTGTAAATATGCAATCCACGATGCATGTCTTGCTGAAATTTTATCCTGTCCCTGTAAATGCTTCAATGCTTCATGATCAGTGTAAAGAACAAATTCCTTCTGAAATAAGTAATGTCTCCAATGCTTAACAGCCTGAACAACAGCATGAAATTCAACGTCATATGTACTGTATCTCATCTTTGCCCCTGACAGTTTCTCACTAAAATAAGCAACTGGCTTTCCATTCTGGCTCAGAACTCCTCCAATACCAACTTTCGAAGCATCAGTATGCAATTCAAACAATAACTGAAAATTAGGTAGAACAAGAATTGGTGCAGACGTTAACAATTCCTTAATCTTCTCAAAGGCAACCCCCGCTTCCTCTGACCATACAAACTGCTTCCCCTTCATGCAATCAGTAACTGGAGCCATCACGCTACTGAAGTGTGGTATGAACCTTCGGTAGAATGACGCTAGCCCATGAAAACTTCTCACTTCTGTAATTGTCTTTGGCTGTGGCCAATTCTTGACTGCTTCAACTTTACTCTGGTCAACTTGAATACCTTTCCCTGAAACAACATAACCCAGGAATAAAACACTAGGTGTCATAAACACACATTTCTTGGTAGCAGCATAAAATTGTTCTTCACGAAGAATAAGCAACACTTCCCTCAAATGTAGAACATGTTCCTCCGTACTCCTGCTATAAATCAAAATATCATCGAAATAAACCACGACGAACTTTCCAATGAGTGGTCTAAAAATTTGATTCATCACCCGCATGAATGTACTAGGTGCATTAGACAAACCAAATGGCATAACCAACCATTCGTACAACCCCTCTCTAGTTTTGAAAGCTGTCTTCCATTCGTCTCCAGGTCTGATACGAATTTGATGATAACCACTCTTCAAATCAATTTTCGAGAATATAGTTGCCCCACTCAACTGATCCAACAAATCATCCAACCTCGGCATAGGAAATCTGTAACGAACAGTGATCTTATTCAAAGCTCTACTATCAGTGCACATTCTCCAAGTTCCGTCCTTCTTTGGTACTAACAATGCAGGCACAGCACATGGACTCAAACTTTCCTGAATACGACCCTGTTCAAGTAATTCTTCCACCTGCCTTCGTAACTCCTCATGTTCCTTCGGACTCATTCTGTAATGTGGTCGGTGTGGTAACACTGCTCCTGGAACAAGATCAATTTGATGTTGAATGTCTCTAAGTGGTGGTAACTCCTTCGGTAACTCCTCTGGAAAGACATCTTCAAACTCTTTCAAAACAGGCTTCACTTCTTCAGGAATCTCAACTTCTTCGCTACTCTCTCTCCCAATCAACAAAAACACTTCCGGTTCTTCCTCCACTTCTTTAACAAACTCCTTCAAAGTCAACAGAGTTTTCAATTCTTCAATCTCCTCCAGTTTGTTCTCCTTCTGCTGTTGCTTCTTAGGAACCAAAGTGATTTTAGTACCCTCGAACATGAAACTGTAACTGTTGGCACGACCGTCATGCTGAACTGCTCTATCAAACTGCCATGGTCTGCCCAACAATAAGTGACAAACATCCATATCTACAACATCACACCAGATTTCATCTTTGTACTTCTTCCCAATCGAAAAATTAACACAAGCCCTTCGACACACTTTTACTTCACCTCCCTTCCTTAACCATGCTAGCTTGTATGGTTTAGGATGCTTCTCGGTCTTCAAGTTCAACTTTCTAACTGCCTCTGTAGAAATAATATTATCACAACTCCCCGCATCAATAACGAACTTGCAAACTTTCCCCAGAATAGTACATGTCGATTGAAAAATATTGCTTCTCAACCAACTACAATCCTCCTCTTGCTTAGGTGTCAAACAACTTCTCCTCATCATAAGATTACAACCTTCATCACCCGACACTTTTTCTTCCTCCTCAACATAAGGTACATTTGAATACTCTGCCTCCTCACCATCATCTGCCTCAACCTCTGCAACCATGGTTCTCTTCTTCGGCTTCGGACATTCGTTGCTTTTGTGACCCAACTCCTGACAATTATAACATTTGAAAACACTACTAGCCTTCGCCTTCTCAACCTCCTTGACCACTGGCTTTGTAACAGGTTTAGGAACATTAGAACTTCCGCCAACACCCCTTGCTTGATTATTGGAATTAGTAAACACACCACCTCCACGCCTTCCTTGTTTCTCCCAAGCTAACGCTTTTTGATGTGCCTCTGCAACGGATCTAGGATCAAACATATTAACCATATCCTGGATCTGCATTCTCAAACCCCCAACGAATCTAGCAGTTAACTGCTCTTCTGTCTCCATGATATCATTCCTGGCAATGAGTTGGTAAAATTCATCAGCATAATCACTAACAGACTTCGTCCCCTGCCTCAGATTCTGCAACCTTTGGTACATAAGTGACTGGTAGTTGTAAGGTAAGAAAGTAGATCTCATCAACTTTTTCATCTTCTCCCAAGATTCTATCTTTGACTTCCCCATTCGTTCTCGAGTAAGTTTAGTTTGCTGCCACCATGCCAATGCTCTTCCCCTCAGCCTTGTAGCAACTAACTTCACCCTTCTATTCTCCGGCACCTCCTTGAAATCAAAGATTTCCTCCACATTAGACAACCAATCTAAAAACTCCTCAGCAACCATTCCGCCTTTAAATTCTGGAATTTCCATTTTCATACCCGACTCCCAACGACGATCATCCTCCACATCACGGTAAGAATTTCGAATTTGGTCTCGATCTCTATAAGGAATACTTGCTCTATCACCCTCTTCAACAAAATCAAAGGTACGCCTACATCGATCTCGACTAACATCATCCCTTCTCTCATGCATGCTTCTTTGACTATGTCTCTCTTCATCTCTATATACTTCATGGTCAAATTCTCGATGACTTCTTCTTTCTTCATGTGCATAGTCATGATGATCTCTTCGTGATGAAATTGATGTTTCTCTTCTATCTCTACAAGAATGTGGTGATACCCTCCTCGCTTCCGTAACCAATGGCGAAACTCGGTTTCCTCCATGGTTCGAGTTTGGTGATCTCCTCCTTTGATTCAAATCATTCATCAATCTCTCCAATTTACCAATGCCTTCATCAAATTTCTCATTAATACGTTGTTCCATAAGCTCGGCTTCTTCTCTACGATACAAAGCTTCAACGTTTTGATGACGATTAGCTCTCCTTGGTGGCATGGTTAAAATTTTCACAAACTTCAAAAATTCAACACAAGACTTCAAGCTTCAACAAAATAACAAGTTATGGCTCAACACTACACGGCGATGCTTGTCTCGGCTCTCACTAACTCGGCAACGAGTTAACGACTCAAGCAAGATCGGCTCCCACTTGTCTCGGCTTGGCACAAAGTATACACGGCCTCACCTTTCAAACCTTGGCGCGCAACTTCAACAAGACTAAATTCAAACACCTTTGCTCCTTTTGATCCTAAATGGAATGGATCAAACTCTTCAAACTTGATGCAACTTCAATATGAACACAATGAACAACTTCAAACTTCATAAACTTCAAAAACTTCAAAAACTTGGCTCCAAGAATCAAACTTAGCTATGATTGGCTAAGTATGGCTCTGATACCAAAACTGACGCAGCGGATTAATCAAACAAAACTTCAATCGATGAAATGTAGCAATCGGTGAGTTGAAGATACCAAAATGCCAAAACTGACGCAGCGGATTAATCAAACAAAACTTCAATCGATGAAATGTAGCAATCGGTGAGTTGAAGATACCAAAATGCCCAAGTTCGTTGATCCAAAGATACCGAACTCTAGCTATCTCAAACACGTTGATAGCGCACTATACCGTGTTCAAAGATCTACGATTCTTCGCACGTTGATCTAGCGCACTAGATTCCGTGAATCGGCTTCAACAAACGTGGATTCGAGCGCACTCGAATGACGTAAGTGGAGATAGGAGATTACACTCAACTACCAATTGGTATGAAAGCACAAAGCTAACAAAAGAGAGTTTTATTCAAAAATCAACAACCCCAAAAATGTACAACACACGCGTATTTATAGGAGTTACAACCCAACACAACAAACAACACCCAACTCTTAGGTCGGCACCGACTCATCCCTCACGACTCATCTAAGTCGTTGCCGACTCATCTAAGTCGCTGCCGACTCAACAAGGCACGACTCACAGACAAAGCAGGTAATACGACTCAAGACATGTACAGCCTCAACAATACACGACTCAAAATACAAACGACTCATCATACTACACGCTACACTACCGACTCAAGAAAACACTTTAACGACTCAACTTGCCAAGCGACTCACGACTCATAACTTCAGCGACTCAACATCCTTCCTTCGACTCAAGCTCCCATCAGTTGAATCCTTCTCCTTCTTGATGCTATCTCGGTCACGACTTATGGATACGTTGTTAAGTCGTGTACGACTCATCAAGTATGCACACTCCAAGTTTCCCTTGAGTCGTAACCCTGTTCCATTATCCCGTATACGACTCAAGCTCGCACGACTCAAACCCGATGCCTCTTTTATGCGGTTCAAATTGTTGTTAACTCGAAACTTGCTATCCCGTGCACCATTAAGTCGGAAACGACTTAACCCTGCCTTCCTAAGTCGCGTACGACTTAACCTCTCTATGAGTCGTGTACGACTCATCCTTGTTAGAAATTTTGGTTGCATTTCTTCTCTGTTCTGAGCTGCATCAGATAGTCGGGAAAGGACCTTGGGGTCGTATAACCCATCCCGATTATGCGATACGTAGTTATGGATTGCATTTGATGACAGGTGTTGAAGACCGGATATTTTTGTAAACGTAAGGGTTACCGTCGAATGACTCTACATCGGCTGATCTCCGATATAGAGGTTTTATCACCCTTAGTGACGGGAAGTCCGGACGTGATTAGTGAATATCCGGATTGCAGGGGCTTCTTTGGAAGTGCCTTCGGTTCTGTTCAAGCCCGGAACAGACTTGTATGGATTGTATGTCTGATATTACAAATTGAGATATAAAGCTGATTTCTTTCAAATATATTTCTGTTGGTGGTAGAGAATTTACTCTCTTAGCTTAACACCCTTCTCTGAGACGTACGAGCTCAGAGGTTATGTAGTTGAAGGTTATTAGTAATATACTCCCAATTTGGTAGTGTGATATGCTAAGTGTTGTTGAGCTTTTTTTGAACAAAGCACAGCTTTTGTATAAAGCATGGCTTTGTGGACGAGACTTCGTCGGACCTCACACCTTGGAAATGGTCAAAACAGGAAGTATGCGGCAAGGTTATTAGGCGGTTGCGCCCCTTTAATGTATGTCATTCCTACTGGATAGAGGTGGTATCATGGTATGGAGCCCAGATACTTAACCTATGTTGTTGCTGCAAATTTATTACTTTGTGGTTGTTGGAATCGAGGATCCTCGGATATAGATCGGTTACGATCGGGGAATGACATATTCGTGTCAGTAGTTACCTAGTTTGAAGGGTAACCGGCCTTGTGTTGGCAGACATCCGATTAGGTTCTCAGGTCGTCTTTCCAGAGGCATACCCATGTGGCAATGTGAAGTTCCTTGGCCTGACCATTTATTGGAAATCCAAAGAAACAATACAATCTTGTATGGTTTTAGTTGTAGAACCTATCATTCATTTATGGTGGCGCCCCACTGTTTGGATGGTAGCTGTAGTAGGCATAAGTGCGAAATGCCTATGCTGGCTAAGATTTATATCTTTACTTTCGAAATGTTTTCTACATTATGCACTATTAATAATATCAAATGTTTCTTTTTAATGCGTATCAAGCATCATTGACTATCATAAGGAGAAATCTTCTCCGATTCTACGTTTGCATTGTGTGTGTGTGCGGGAGGCCTTATGGTAGTCTCATTATCCAAAAAGAATTGCGAATCTATTTTAAAAATATTCATGTTGTTTGTTTTAAAGATAAACTGTTTTGAGTTCTCACACCAGTCCCATGACTGACCTGGAGTTTATTGTTTTCCTTCCTAAACTCTGGGTGCCCACCAATTTCCACACGGGCAGTCAAGAGTCTGGTTTATCAGGATATTCTGGAATTCAGGCGTTGCTGGAGGCAAGCTGGATGGCATGGCGTATTCACTAGTATATAGTATTTCTTTTCCGCTGTTTGTTGTTGTTTGTTGTTGTACACTCTGATGATGTGATGTAATGTAATATGATGTAATGTAATAACTGATATAGTTCTTTGTTTAAAGATTATTCCTTTATCTATTATATGTTGTTCCGCTGTGATTGTGAGATTCTGATATTGTTCTGTTGTTTCTTTCTGTTCCGTTCTATCTTTTTCTCTCTTCTTCTATCTTTTTCTTCTTCTTTAACCATAACGGTACGGTTTTCCGGCATTCAATTGCTCGGAAGTTGACACAGTGGACGTATTGATGTCGGTTTTCGAGCGTCGAAAAGGCGCAAATGTTACATAATAAATTCTTGGTTTCATGTCAAAACCGTGAAAATTCTATGCTTATGAATTAAAATGAATCACCATAATATAACTCAAGCATATCATCATCCATTTTATCACAAAAATGAATTTGACTCATAAATTTGAAACCATATAATCATAGAATAAAATTAAAGATGGTAGAAGATTTTATTTGCCTTGGAGTTGATAAGGATATTGAGATTTCTCATAGCTTAATCCTTCCTAGCTTTGATCTTATCTTTTGATTGAAAATTACCTTTTCCCTTCCTTGTTAATCGCCAGCTATATTACGGCTCTTGCGTCTGTTTTGATTTGAGAAATAAAAAGAACGTGAAAAGACAATGGCAAATGTATTGTCGTGAATATAAAGCCCAACTATTTTTAGTAATAATGCCATATGTAAGTTAATTATCTTATAAACCAATTTTAAGCCCATTTATTTTATTAATAAGCATGGCCCTATATGTATAATTTATTCAAATCTCAATCTCCTTATCATCATTATTATATTTAATTTACCTATTTAAATTTCTGAATAATATTGTCAAAAATAAGAGATGTTACATCGTATATAATTTCTTGAAGCTATAGATGTTTCATACCAATGCTCCTCCGTTAGGGTACTCAAATCGCATGAAACCATGAAGCTTTTAGATACTTTCCAAGTTAATTTAGTCAAGTTTGATAATGGACTAATTGGCTATCAAGTTCAAAATAGACAATCGTATGTGGAAACCAAATCCCGTAAATTTATCATGCTTTGAACTTTTTAACTTAGACTATCCATCAGTTAAGACTGAAGCTAGGCAAGTTAGAGCACTGGTTACATCAAGGCCTTGCCTAGACACTTCATTCTTAAGTCTCACAGACAGAAAAGTCTCCTTCGTCGGCTTTTACTGTTAAGTACATGACTAAATGCTTTCCATGAATAAACAAAGCATGATCAAGTCAAATAAAGCACGATCAACTCATATAAGCGACTTTTAATCCCCTTTTTATTTAGTTAACATCTTTATTAATGAAAACCTCTTTTATTAGGATTCTTTTATCTAATAAATATTTTTGAACAATTTATACTATTCATTTGTACTCTTTTAATACCACAAAAAGTATTCGTATACTTATCTCAGATGGCATAAGTAATCTACTAAAAAATGTTTAAGACTTAATGTAAGTTACAAACCCAAACCATTTCACTTATGCTTATATTTAAATGTTCTTTTTAAAGTTATATTTGCATTTGGGTACTCAAATTTTTATGAGTAGCCAAGTGATCAGGTTAGGATTGTCAAATGTTTTGGAAGATGGAGCTAAAGTCCAGACATATCTGTCTATCTATCTATCTATCTATCTATCTATATTTGCTATGTAGTGACATTTTGATCTTGTATTTTAGGTTGTATGGTTAGGCAGACATAAATGTCTAATGTAATGAAGTCGTATTATTTTGTGTACTCTGATATATAAAACTATGTAATGGATATGTGTAATATTATATTTTGTTCAGTTTCCGCTGTGAGATTCTGATGTTGTTATTCTTTTCTTTCTATCTTTTCTATTAATATCTCTTTCTTTCCTTATCGATGATACATCTTTTCTGAGGTTTGAAAGACGGGTCGTCGAAAAAAGGGTTAAAAACAAATGTTATTAGCACGTTGTTACAACAAATCCCAAACCAATCCATACTAGGTACAATTTTAGAATCATTCTTTTAAATCTCTATGCATACTTATTAACAAGATAATATACATGTTAATAACTTCGCAAAACATTTTATTATAACATAAATTTTATAATACAAAACTATCTCTTATTCTTTTATAAAATACTTAACTTACTTCTCAAAAAATTTCAATGTGTATGTTTGTGTAAATTCTCTAAAAATGCTTATAAATAAGTTCAATGAAAAATATTTCAACAAAATGACTGACCTAACTGATGAAAAGAAATAACTGACCTAACTGATGAAAAGAAATAAAAAGCAAATTTTATATTATAAAACCCGTTTACTTCAAAAATGCATATACAGTTATTAAAAATATACTCAAACTTCAAACCAACTTTAAAATACTAAATAATATGTTATAAACATTCATAAAAAGATTAGACAAAATACCAAATTTGAATATCATTTTTAGACAATTAAAACCTCAAGTAACTTACAATTGCATTTATAAACGTTGTTAAATGTCTTGTGCAAAGAACAATATAGAACAACATCAATTTTGCGACTAGTTTTCACCATTTAAACTAGTGACTTGACTTGAAATTTGTATAGTAGCTACTAGCCTTAGGGTAATTGAAAACCATGGAAAGGAATCCCTTAGGATATATTCCTAATTAATTAGAAAATTTCTCGATAACAAGATATTTACTAAAATGTTTGTTTAGTGACATTGTCACTCCAACTTTAGCCATTATTTTTGGCTACTTCCAGAACCTTTTATACTCTGATTTTTCAAAATAATAGGATACTTATTAAAAGTGCAAAGTAATTCTAATGACGTCTTTCAATCTAGTTACAAAAATTCCCAAACAAATAGGACATTTCAAAGTGGTCACATAGCCCCTTCTTCTTGCTATACAGCATTTTGAAAATTTTACTTCATAAGTTAATAACCGATTTAAACTTCGCTATTTTTCCAACAATAAGTAACTTATAGTCCTTATCCAAAATGCAAAGAAGCCCCTTGAATGTTCCTTTGAAAACCGCAGACACTACAAGAAAACATTATAATAGCATTATTTCATAGCTTTATATTAAGGTGCTATGATAAAACCAATAAAGTAACATAAATAACATGTAAATTTCCCTATATCAATGTATTTCCCTATATTTTACCCAGCCCATTCAAAGTGTGAGTTGAAAATCAAGGTAGTTTCCAAGTAAGTAAAGTGAAAACAAAGGTAGCCTAAAATATATTTCCCTCGTTCACTCTCCATCTCGACTGAATTTCTCCTTAAAATCCCCAATATTAATTTTTTTTTACTCGTTCCATAACCTTCCGAAATCAATTTTCAACTTACTCCAGCTGCGATCTCAAACATAAGTCGATGCCACCTTCGATTCACTACCTCCCTATTAGCAATGGAGTATTTTGTTAGTAGGTAATTTTTTAACCAACTTTAGCAATTCACTTATTTAACCCTAAAATTTGTGCTTTTATTGTAATATAACTTATGATGAAAAGTTTCTCTAGGTGAAGTGGTTATTTATTTATGCTGATTATAAGCTGTTTTCCAATTACTTAGTCTCCGTTTCTTATCGATAGTTTTTTCTTTTATTCTGCAGTTTATATCCTTGATTGTGGTTACATCCCCTTCATTCCCACGTGGTTTCACAGGAGTGAACGGACAAGTAACTGTTGTAATTAATTTTTTTGGTGATTTCATCGTAGAATTATTTATTTATTGTCCCAAATAAGAGATTGAAACATAGTATATCATATTTGGATAGAGTAATGTGCTTCTTATGGAATAGAATGTAAAAAATAAACATGTATTTTGTCTAACACAAAAAGAATTCTAGAACATTCCTGCATTTTGATATTGAAAGTACATTCCCTTAGTTATAAGATAAAATAAAATGTATATTTTTATTTGCATGCATATGAAAAGAATGGCTTGCCTCTAATAATTCAACATGTGGATGTATTGGTCTTCTTCTTAGGTATAACGCTTCGCAATTCATATTATATATTGATAGTATTTGAAGAAAAATTGAATATATTAGAGTATACTTTATGGTATCAAGATATTATCATCCTCCTTTTGTATTTTTGATGTAGTATTTACATGTGATAAGGAGGTTACGCATCTATAAGATATATATTATAAATATTTATCCATGCCCGTTTTTCTCTTCTATTTGTTATGAATTTGTTGAACTACGATATGTTTAGGTCCAACGTTTGAGAATATTTCACTAGCGATAGCCATTTTTTCTTTATGAATTCCATCTATAATATACAGGTTAAATTGTTATATTTTAAGCGATAGACATTATTCTTTCTTTTGGACAATGATGTTGCATGAAGTTGACTGATGACTTAAGTGATTAGCATCAATTCTGATCTAATAGTTAGTGCTAAAAGTAGAGATACATGCCTATTAGTTTCTCCTGTAGGCTATTATAATTCTTATACATAAATATAATACTGATCAACTATTGAAATTGATTATAATAAAAAGACAAATGTTGCTCTATAAATCTTATTTCATAGAAAAAAGAAAAATATCTTAAGTAACTTTAAAAGCACAAAAATATTGATATTCTCAGTTCATTAATGTTCACTAACTTCAAATCAAGCAAGCATAGTGTAACAACCCAGGCTTTGGTCACTTAAACTAGGCAATTATACATATTTTTTATATAAACAATAAATGAATTTATATAGATAAACAAACTCATTTTAATTAATAATGATGGTAAAATCGTTTTCAAATTTTTTTTACCACATTAAATAGTTCGTAGAAAAACAAAAAAGGGACTAATAACATTTTTTGAAATTTCGACCTTTCGGCACTGAAATGTTATCGAATACACTGTTCGTCTTTGTGTAGTATATATACACATATATGATAGATAATTAACTATATAATAATATCCTTAAGAATAAATTATCTTATGTTAATTATGTTTAAGAAGTGATGTGACAACGGTTAAAAAATAATAAACTTATATATATAAATATATATATGTTTATCTCTTGTCATATCATAAACTTATATATATAAATATATATATTTATCTCTTGTCATATAATAAACTTATATATGTAAATATATATAATTATCTCTTGTCATATAACTTTATATTTTCATTATAATCCATCATAACTTAAGTGATATAACAAGAGATGGGAGGGATTTGACATGAGAGAGGAAGAGAAGAGATGATGTGACTTGATAAAATGATGAGGTGTGAGATCCTGCGTTTAAATAGCCCTTGAATTTCTCATTTTCTTACCTCCACTTCCTCTAACGATAACTTCTTTATTCCCACCTCGAATGGTGATCTTATTTTGTTCAAATCAACTGTAGTTCCAGTGGCTATAACATTTTAGTTTACCACTTTTTTCACTTTCGACCATAGCTATGTCGAAATACCTAATCTCTCCAAAGCAATATTTCACCCAAAATTTCAAGTCCGAAAATTAACCATCTTCTATTGATCATAACTTCTTTAAAACAAATCAAAAATGAGATTTTAAGATGATAGAGGAAAGAAATTCCTAAAACCATTATTTTGAAGAAAAAAAAATTTGTGATTTACCTTTTTAAAAATCAGTGGAAATTTGACCCATTTTCTGTCCATTTTGGTTATGCGATTTCGTTGTGATACTATGCAGTTAGTAAGCATGAATCATTGTGAGTATATATGTGGTATATGGTAAGGATGATATATGTTAAGGGATGTATGATTTTGTATGTGAACTAAGGTCATGATGTTTGGAAATAAAGTTAGCGACTTTGTATGTAATTGCGATGGATCTGAGATGCGAATGGAATCGTGTTTTGTTTATTTTTTTAAGAGTTAAAAGTTTTAAATTGCTTTCTTTAGTTTTTACATCTAAGTTTAAAGTATGTAATTTTTTTTAAAAAGTTTAAGAACATGAAATGGTAAAGTTGGTGAGGTGTTTATGCTTAAAAATATGTTAAAACGAAGTACACTCATAGAAATAGTCGCTATGGATGTAGTTCGACTAAAGTTTTGAATTTCTATTTCAATTTTTTTCAATTTGAAACTGTTTTGTAAAAAGTTTTCAAACATAATTAGTAACATTAAAAATTAATTAAGTTTTTAATTAATTGATTGATTAATTAATTAAAAGGTAATTGGCACTTAATTGGTAATTAAGAAGGTGATTAGAGGTTAATCATCACTTAAGTTAAATTAGTGACGGCTAATTAATTAATGAAGTTTTAATTAGTGTTTAATGTGGTTAAGAAGTAATTAGGTGATTAATTAATTATTAAATTAAGATTAATGGTTATTTATTTATTTATTTATTTAATGGATTAATTAATTAATATTCGATTAATTAGGGTTTAACTTGTAAGCAATTTCATTCAACCTTAACCAAATTGCATTAGGAAGTTATTTATTAATTAATCAAGTTCGTTAAGACTAGTTGGAATTTATTTATGATTTAATCTTGATTTAATTAGAATTAATTAAGATTTAATTAGTGCTTAAGTTTATTAAATCTGTTTAACTCTTTTCAAAAGTGATTTAAAATCGAAAAGAATGTGTTTTAAATAGATTTTCATTTCAAAGCGAACTGATTCCAAATCAAAGGATCTCTTGTCCAGACCATTAGGTAATCCATATGATTAGGTGAATTAAATGACATCTGTTATCAGAACAAAAATCCATTCTGCTATAGTGTAAGTAATTTGATTGTGTGGACATGTGTTAAGCAGAATAGATCTATGTTCTACTATAAATTGATTGAATTGTTTGGACATCTATTTAGAAGGATAAATCACTATCTTGTTGTTATGTTATTTGGACTTGTATATACCAATTAGTTATATTGATGTGTTATTCCCTGATTGGATATGAACTATATTTACATATATGTTAATTAAGGTAAATAATTGTTGTGTGATTTAGGAATCGAATTGAAATTAAATGGCAACTTAAAATAGTATCATTGGGATTGCTAGGCCTCATATTGAATTTATAATCCATGATTTTGAATTTACCTTATTTCTTTAATCAATTTGAGCCTAAGGGTTTATAAATGGTTTTTCAAGTTATATGATTCTTATAAAGGTATTTATAAATGGTAATTGTTTACAGAAAGGGGTTTTTACCGATGAAAAGGGTTATTAAAGTGCTTTACAAATGATGTTCTGTAAATGATATTTATAAAGCATATTTTATAGAGGAGTATAGGGATTTTTACGTAAGGAGTTTTAAATATAGGAAAAGGTTTATAAATGATATCAGAGATTTGGAAAGAGGTTTATAAATTAACTTAAGGGTTTACAAAAGCGGGCTATAACTTTATTTCGGAAGTTATAAGTTAATTGAAATACGAGGTGAGATTTTAAAAAGAGAAATTTTGATAAAGGTTAAGCCGGATGTTTTATTTGGAAGAAATGTTTGGTTATTTAATATGAGATTTGGAAAGAAGAAAACTTGAACATTGTTGTAAAGATACTTATACAGATAAGATAAGTACATAATTTGTTTTCAAGGCATGAAAAGTAAAAAAAAATGGTGATATACTTATACCATTTAGATAAGTGTATAAATGTTTCCCAAGCATAAAGGAAATGTAAGGGGCCTGGAAATAGTGTTTTGAAAAGATCTTTTAACCAAGTTTTATAAAGTAGTTTTTTTAATTAAAGACAATTAATAAAGGCTTAGTGGATCCCATATGGAAAATAAAACATGAACGAATGTTTGTTTATTTGATAGTTAAATAACCAAATATCAAACCTGGAAAATAACGTAACTTTGAAAATATCTAGAGTAACATGGGAGTTATATGGTACAACTACTGTCGAAGGTGCTATACTGTACATATAAATTCGTTTCATTTTTCTAGGATGAATGATAAGAAAATCCATCCACTAACGGTTAATATGTGAAATCAACTCTTATCTTTGTCTGTTTATTTCCTAAAGATTGGAGATTGAGTTACCGGGACTATCGATAGTTGTTTCAAAGTGACTGGGAACAGATATGCTATCTGAAAACCACTTCGATCCAACCCAACGTTTCGTATTGAAGACATCTCGAAGAGCATGGAATAGAAGACGGAGTTGTAAAGTGCGAGGGCTATTTTCTATTTTCCAGAAGAAGGATTCCCTATAATGGATGTAATAGTATAGTGCCTTCGGTTTTGTTCAGCCCTAGAACGAACTTGTGTGGATTATTTTAGCAATTCTTTGAGGCCTAGAGGGTGGTGTTAGCATTCCTAGTGGAAAGTGCTAAAGAAAGGTAAACCATAGCCTCTAGCCTCATCAACCAGGAATGACTAAAACATGGGAGATGCAGCAAGGCAATGTGTGTTGCACCCATTAGGGTATGTCATCGCCTTTCTAGATGACCATTCATATTTCCAAATTCATTTATGTATATGAGCTCAGTTAAACGGATTGGAACAATTGGGATGATGACATATTCGGTACTATCTAGTAAAGGGTAGGCCGGTCCTATGTTGGCATGGGTCGTTTGGTACGATCTCAGTACATTGTTCTAAAGGTGTACAATGACAGGCGGTAGCACAGTTGCCCAATCATTAGTTGGAATCCATTCTGCAATACGATCTTTACGGTTTTAGTTCCATAGAAAATATGTTGGAACGAGAGATGCAAGTATTCCAACTGTTTTAATATTTTACTTTGAACCCTTAGACATTATTATAATATCACTTGGTTTTCCATATAAATGTTTAGGTTATCATAAGGGATAAACCCATCCATTTTTATGTGCGGCGAGGTCATATGAGATACCATTGATTTCAAAGGATTTTTAAAGTTAATAAATGAATGAAGTTATTTTTTATGATTTGAGTTCACTCACGCTTGTATTCCAGACTGACCTGAGTATTATTTCCTTAAAATGCTCGAGTCAGACCGAGCATGGTTGCAGGTTAGCTTTGGATGCTTTGGAGCTTTGGAGTCGAGTTGGAGGCCTAGGATGTACTAACATATTTTGGATATCTTCCTTTATGTGTATATTAAGTGTAGTTTCTAATGTTGTAAAGACATGCGTTATAACTATGCAACTTTGATATGTATATGTACTAAAAAAAGGTCTTGGATTTTGTAATGACTCGATTATATTATATATTATTTCGTTGCGCTGTGAGATTCTATGCTGTTCAGTTTCTCCTTATTATTCCTTTCTACCTTCTTTCCTCTAACAATCCGCTTTTCCGACACTTAGTGGTTCAACATATGAATACCGAGGATGTATTAGGGTCGACTTCTATGGGTCAAAAAGCTAGGTCCTTTACACATATTGCTCGCCTTTTGATCAACAAATTAAAAATGGAAATTGATGCATATGCATATGTTGTCACATTTATTTTTGAATAAATTGCATCACTCTTTCTAATTAGCATTTTCTTTTAAGTATTAAGAAAAGGTTTCTGTTACGAGTAAAAGCCTCCCAAATTAGGGTATTTCAACTTTGCAATTTTTTTAGTTTCAAACCTAAGCTGAAAGAAAGAAGACCCAAAGTTTCTTTGTTAGTTGTGTAATGCCAATGTGCTAATGTGTGGTCTCAAATAAACTAGCAATTAAATTTACCTAACTTTATCTTTTAAAAAATGTAGACTAGAAGGAATGTAAATATAAAGATATTAGACGTATGCCCTCAACTGAACAACTTGCATGTATCAATGTAAAGGTATATATCTTGCTGCATATCTTAAATTACATGCAATACACACAAACATACATACACATACACATAAACACACACACACTTAGTGCATTTTGAAGCCTCGTATAGAACAATTTTTGGTTGAAAAGGTGAAAATGAAGATGTATTGCATCCAATTCAATGCTAGAGTGGGAACTGCGGAACTATGGTACCATGGTGCATTTTGAAACCTGGTGTAGCATAATTTTTAGGAGAACCATGGTACCACTGTGCATTTTGAACAGGTGTAATAATAAAACAATCTCTAGCTTAACATCTACAAATTTTAACCTATGTAGTGGATCACGGTTAATTAATTAGATGACAATGGTGGCATGAAAATTACTTCTTAAACACAGACTTGTATCAACAGATAAAGTTGTAGAAGTGCAAATAACTTATTTGGTTGAACAGTGTATTGGTGAAACTAGGTGTATAACACGTGAGAAAGTGATTTAATAAATCATTGTTTGATACTATGTCCGCATATCATGTTATACATAGCTTCTTAAATATTTGATTGTTCTACAATCATGAAATAGGCTTTTGCAAATTGAAATAGCATGCGGTAGTGTTTTGTTCACTGGTAAAGCCTGTAGGTTGTTACTAAATGACACTGGTAGATATTTTGGTCGTGAAGCTTTGGAAGAAATTATGTTAGGGAATACATTGTTAATATTTGTTGGGTACACCAACGAAATGAAACGAGTACTAGCAGAAAATGCAGGATTTACTATAAGGGTGAGCAAGGTCTTCATTTTGAGGATTACATGCCAAAAGACATAAATATGATTATATCTATCGAAATTCAAAGCATGAGAGAAAGACAATAACTTGTAAGGATTAAATCTACATTAGAGATTTATAGTAGATGCAATTGCTGGTATGACAAGTAAACATATTTTGGATGAACTTCTAATGAAATGAATCGTGGCCTCGTCAATCCAGAGCTAGTGAGTGCTTTGGAGAATCTGGATCTTAGATTGGTTCTGAAGTGCAGTGATGTTGAAGTTTTCACAATGGTTCGACATTCCACCCGGCACACCGAAATTTCGGTCGTTCTATTCCATTTTAGTCGCTGCCCGAGATGGAATACACTCAAATTTTCTATTCTAGATGAAGATTAAATAAAAACAAAAGTTTTTAGTATGAAGAACTACATAATACTAGCTCAAACAAGCGAAAAGAAGATGCCTCAAAGCATGTGAAAGCAACAAAAAAACTGGAAAGTATAATTTGAGGCTTCAAGCATGGAAATGATGGGTTTTCGAACAAAACTAGCAGCATCTAGTCTAAACGAGTAGTTTTCCTTTTAGTGCATTAAATCATGAAATCATATCAATATTTGGAAATAGATTTAGGGTTTTGAGTTTGGAGGCAGCTACTGCAGGAGTATAGTCGTTATGTTTAAATGTAAGTAGAAATGTGCTAATTGGCTATATGTAAATAGGCTGTAGCAACCCGCAATTTTACGATTATATATTTAAATATTTTATTTAAATATAGCATCGTTAGTTGGATTAAATTCCAAAATGTGACTTTTTGTAAATAGTCGAATTTGGACTCGAGACCATTTCCATTGATTTTAAAATGACATTTACAACTTGTTTGAGTATAAACATCGATATTTTGCAGTTGATTAGAATTTTGGTATTCTCATTTGGGCTTTGGGTAGGTTTTAGCCCAATAACCCAATAATAGAACCAAAACCCATCTACCAAATACTCTAACTCCTCTGCCTTTCATTCATTCCACTCATAATAATTTCTAACACTCAAGCTAAAGGAAAAATGGGGAAATGATGGGAGAATAGAAATTCCTAAGCCCTAATTTTCTTTGGAAATTCAAGTTCTAGTTATAAAATCAAAGAGAAGCTTAGATAAGCATCCTTCATCTTCTCCATCTCAATTTCTCCTCAATTTTTCGAATTCACTTTAACCTAGCTTAGGAAATTCATTTCATTTGATAATAGATTGAAGATTCTAGAGATGTTGTTGAAGAGAAATCAATCTTAGCTTGTTTTAGAGCTTCTCATTTCCATATTTGGGTTTAAAGGTGAGCTTTTGAACTCACATCTATGTCTATAACTGTCGTTGTTGCTAGGTATGAATTCCTAACATCCATTTCATGTTCAATTGTTTTTTATTTGAATTGATTTGGTGAATTTCCCAATTTAATATTTTTAAGTCAAAATTATTAAAGATCCTATCTTGGATGTTTGGACATGTTATTGGTGGTGTATCGGAGAGCCTATAACGATGGGTTGTCAATTGGCATAAATCCCTAGCATCCATTGCACGTTCGATCGCTTCCGGTTTGGATTTGGCCATTTTTGGCCCAGGCAAAGTCTGCCCAGGTTCAGGCAACCAGATGTCTGTTAGGGGTCCCTTGAAAAATTACACAATGAATGCAGGAAATAAAATGGTGGAGCCAAAATCCAAACATCTGGTTAAACCCAATCAGTCGTTTGGGAGGTTTCTGAAATTAAAAAGAAAAAAGAGAAAATATATGTATATTTCCAGAACCCAAATCTATACGGCTGGTTAAAGCTAACAGATGTCTGGTACTGTTCAATTTTTCCAATTTTTGATGTTTTTTGGTGGATTTTCAATTTTAAGCGATTTTTGTTGATTTGGTTAGTTGTTGTCATTTATTATCGACTTTGATGACTTCTTTTCTAGAGTTTTGGGAATATCCATTTGATGGATTTGATATCGATTTTTTATGGTTTTGATTCACGTTGTCGGATGCGGATTTTGGTGATGAATAATTTTTACAATCATTTCTATGATATGTTACTTTAAAATACAAAGTTTTTATACTAGTAGTAAATACTCAAACTCTTTCACAGAAATGATTTCAACACTATTTTTAATACAAAGCACGTTTTAAAAACAGTTTTTCAATCTATTAATATACACTAACCTTTACCTCATTCGTGTGAGAAATCTTATCAAATGGCTTAGCAAAATAATTGGTATGAAATGCTTGCATTTACTTCGTCGGGTAAATTCTTGGACTTGTTCGATTGAACTCTCGTGACAATTTTCGAGTGGAAATCTATAATCTGCTAAGTTAAGCCAGTGGTTAAACTCGGGGTCAGACATAGGTCTGGTGTCAGTAAACGGGTTAAAGTTTCTTAACTTTGAAAATCATTTGAAACAAACGGTATCTCGTTATACCATGCCACAAATAAACATGTCGAGTTGTTACCTTATAATAACTAAAACATTTGATAGGAAATCCAGTGACATCATAATAGTGTCTAGAATTTTCAAGTAAAATACAGAAATACCTGGAATGCTTACTTCTCACGTTCAAACATAGTTGGGCACAATCCAAACGTATGACACTTATTGGAGATTGGAATCCACATAATGGCAGGGCTACTAGGGTACCGCCCATCACAGTACGTAATCTAAATCAGAGTACCGAGGATCTACCTTGATCCTCTGCAACACAAGACCAGAACTATCCCTTATTGGATAATTGAGAATAAGACAACCCCACAGTTGCCACGACCAACTGCCACACAGCCGAATAAAAAGGGACCTCTAGACAGGGTAAATCTTATCCTACTTGGGCGCTACCCACTTAGCCTTACTGCACCTCCGCTATTTTAGCCATTCCCAATTGATGAGGCTTGAGGCTATGATTACCTTTTTGGAACACATAACTTGGAATGCTGATCGTCCTCTAATGACGACGTTATGAAAGCATTCAATCCATACAAGTTCGTTCTGGGATCGAACGAAACCAAAAGCACTATCTCGCTACACTCATTTTGGAATCACCCTTAGAGTTAACGACAATAGCCCTTGCACTCTGAATCTTCATCTTGAAACTAAAAACACTATTTCTGTTACACTCATTTTGGAATCACCCTCAGAGTTAATGACAAATATCCCTTACACTTCGAGTCTTCACCTCGAACTTTACTTAAGATTTCACGAGCTATCGTTTAATTTGGATCGATGTGATCTTCGAACATTCCAATTAGGAAATCCGATCCCGGTCTCATCGAAATCCAAACGCGGTCTTTTAGGGGAAAGTTGTTTTTTAAGTTTTAACAATTCAATTTATGATTTAGAATAACACATTCACACAGATAGATAATTCACATTGTCAAAGATAGATAATCCATATTATAACAATTCAACCAAAGCATCTCATATTACAAAGCAAGACATATCACATATCAGAGATCTTAAATAATCCAAAGCATCAAATATCATTCAATCATCCATAAGCATAATTAATTAGTCACACCATTTCTAATTAATTTAAATAAATTAAACTAATTACTTTAATCACTTTTAAATCATTCTTACTTATCATTAGTTAAGTATAAACCAATTAATTAATCATCCTTTAAGTTTCATTGTAACATCCCAAAATTATCAATTAAAATAAACAATATATTAGAAACTCTTGGAATTTAATTTGCGAATAAATTCGAAAAAATCTTAAACAAGTAAAATAAGTGCATATTAGATATGAATAAAATTCCAATTTATTTTGAGTTTAAAATATTGAAATAATGAGTGTTTTAAAATGTCATTTAAATTTAAAATCTTATAGATATATATATATTACAAATATGAGTAAAATTGAATGCATATTAAAATTTAATTTAAATTTTTCAAGGTGAGTGCCAATATATA
Source organism: Allium cepa (assembly GCA_030765085.1). NCBI lineage: Eukaryota > Viridiplantae > Streptophyta > Magnoliopsida > Asparagales > Amaryllidaceae > Allium > Allium cepa. Next base: position 860,677,730 of record CM060931.1, read on the forward strand.
AATGGACATGAGAGTTTATATTTCAAGTTGAAATCAAAGTTTGAATTTAAATTTAAAATAAATATTTTAAAAATTAGTGGCATTAAAAATCATTAAGATGTAATATATGTGATGTAAATATTAGTTAAATTCTTTCAACATTGTACATATATATATACACAGAAATAAACAAGAAATATATTTATTTATAGAAGTGTATAAAATATAGAAAATAAAATATATAAAATTTTCTTTTGCCTTATAAAAATCAAAAAGGCTGAACATACATAGCGCATGGAAGATAGAGTGGAATAATTAACAAAATCTAAAGCTTATGATATCTTTTTACAAATGGCATAAGACATCATTACTCAAATAAAATAATCAAATAAAAAATTTGAGAAAAACCATTCACCTCCCTAATTCAAATTTTTAAACCCCTAAATCTCTGAAGTTCAGTAACTAAAAAGGATTTAGCAATTTAACTTCAACACTCAAGCAAGAAAAAATTCAGAAAAAAAGAGAAACTGTCAAAACTCCTCTTCTTCAATTCAAACTAAAATCTGAAGTGTTTTCTTAAGCATCAAACTGTAGCGATCCATTCATCTCTCAGGTAAGTTTTGTTTTAAACTTTACAGTTTACAAAATTATAATTTTTAAATTAAGTTTCAAAAACAAATTCAAATAATAAAAAACTACAAATTTGCCTTAGAGGTGAAGCTTCAGGTTTTAGGCAGTGCATGTATCTCTGGAAATAAGCAAAAGGTAAGTAACTTTTTAAAAAAAAATTGAACTTGAGGTTATAATCTGTAATGAAGCAAGATTTAATACAATAACATTCAATCAATTGCAGGAAAAATCAAGTTCATGGTTAAATTTGGTTTCTGGTTTCAAAACTACAGATTTGTCCTTTCTAAGTATAAAAGGAAATTCAAGTTGTAAGTCAATTTGAGATTGTTGTTATTAATGATTAAGTAAATAAATACAACAAGGAATTTAATACAATAATATCTTATCGTTGCAGGAAGAATCAAGATTAAAGCTTTATTATATTTCTGGTTTTTAAGTTTCAGAGAAAAAAAGTAGCTTCTCTGTTCTATTAAAAATCCTAAATATAAGTAAATAAAAAAATTATTGTTATTAATTAATTAAATGCATAAATACAACCAAGAGTAATCACAGGTCTGTAACTATAATTTACAGATCTAAAACCCTAAAGTTTAAAGTAGAAAAAGAAGAAAAGTTGCAGGCATTCATCTTCCTTTTGAAAGACTGTCAGGACTTTTGAAAATAAGTAAGTAAACCCCTATTTCCTCTTAATCATTTGTTGCGGTGTGGATGCTTGAATGATTAGGAAAGTACAAACAATGTTTGCATTCAAGAATCTTGAGTATATGAATGAGTTTTGGCCTATGAATGTTGATTGCACAAGAATATAACTCCTTATTTAGCTTCAGGAAAACAAAAGCCTGTCAAACCCCTCTTTCTTTCTGTCTCTATTAAATCTGAATGATAAACTATGGTTGGTCATGCATTATGTTTCAGTAAACAAAATGGAGTTTGTTTAAACTTGTATTATGTTTTTTTCCAGTAATTAATCAAAGTTGTTAGAAATTTTTTTTTACTAGAAACTAAATAAACACGGTTACTCCTAAATTTTGGTTTACAGGTTAACTCATATCAAAACAAATCTAAATTTCTCTCCCTCTTCGATTCTGACAAAGATTGTAAGCAAGTTAAAATATTGTTTTAAACCTATATTACATTTCAATAATGAATTAAAACAGGTTTTATATAGTTCTTTTTTTGGAAACTATAAAAACAATTACCATTCAAACTCTTCAAGAAATTCGAAACTCACGAATTTCAATTCCAATAACACTATGTGGATCCCCTGTAAAAAAGATGATTTTAAAAACAAAAAAAAAAATTCATTGAACATTTCTTTGGGAAATGGAAGTATATCATAAAGTGAAATTTTGACCAATTTTGATGATCCAAATGATGGTGGGTCTTGAGTTCATTGTCAGGGTTAGATTAAATGTTCGAGATTACTGGAAAAATAGAGTAAAATTTATAAACCCTTAAATTTTCAATTCGAGGCGAAATTAGGGTTTAAACTCTGCATTTTGGATGGTGAGGTCGCGGATTAACTGCGTCATCTACACGGCATTTCAGACGATCGGTCTTGGGGGGTTTGAATATGGAGGCTTCGAGCAAGGTGGCACGATTGCCGATGGTCGAAGGTGATAGTTTGAAGTGGGTTTGGGCGTCCTAGTTTTTGTACAATCGAACCCATAGGCTAAATTTTTGATTTCGTGATAAACGCCAGGTTCTGAAGGCTTAGGGCTTGAGTGGGTTGACGTCGTCTTGTTAGAGGTGGAGTCAACGACCAGAACATCGTCCACTGGTTGTGCACGTATACGTGATACGTCGTGTATCAGTTCCTCTAGTATTGGGAGGAAGAAGGAGAACTCGAAGCATTGCTTGGGTTAGGGGGAAGGAAACTCTAAGTTAGGCTCGTGTATTTTAAACGTTGCTCTGGGTCATTTTAAACTTAAACCAAACTTTCTGTGAATTTTTTTTTGCTCGGGTAGATTTTGGCTAGGACTCGAAGTAGGGGGTGTTATCCTCGGGGATGACTCGAAGCAAGGCTCAGGTAGTCATGCAAACAGCAAAGAAACCCTTTTTTAATTAAATTTTGGAAAACATGTTAAGTAAAATTTTCTGAATAAATTAAGGACAATTGTAAATGGAATTGGAAGTAAATGATATTGAGTCAATTATTTAAAATTTATGAAGATTCAAAAATATTTTAAATTTTATAAAAGTGTTTTAAATAATTTAGCTTAATAATTGTTTTTTAAAAGTAAATCAAATACTCAGTTATTAACTTTAACCAAATCTGTTTATAATGATGAAATAGTAATTAACAATTGATGATTTGTAATGATTTTATTTTTAAAAATTAATTAATTAAAGAATAGTCAATGAATAAAAGTAATTAAACTTAATTAGTTAACAACTAAGAATTAATGAATTAAAATAATTAATTAAAGATTATTTAATTAATAAAGCCAATTAAGATTAAATTAATTCATAATTAAGTTAGGTTAAATATTGATTTAAAATAATCAATAAATATAATTATATGGTTAATTCACTTTAATCACAATCACCTTAATCAAAGATAATTGACCATCATCAAATATTCTGTGCTGGATTGATATTTCTGTTGTGTTACTGTTATTGCTATGTGATGAACTGTGATTTGTGATTTGTTCTCATATGTATGTGAAAATCCTTTTTGCCCATAAAATGGTATTTAAACTTCGATGTAATAGGGAGTCGGATTTCAGTTTGTTATCTGAAACCCACATCGAACCCTGAATGTGAATCCTTGTAATTGATGTACCCACCTGTTTTAAAATAGAGCGCTCACTATTCGAATTAGCTGGGAAAGGATCTTTGTTTCATATAACCCATTTCGAAAAGTGATTCGACGAAATGGATATATTTGAAGATGGTGGTGAAGACCGGGTGTCTCGAAAACGATAGGATAACCTATCGATTGTCTCTGCACTGAATTGCTCCGGTATAGAGATTCCCTAAGTGATGGGAAGTCCGATCGGGATTGTGGACGCTCGGATTTGTAAGGGCTTCTTCCTTTATTGAACGAAGTGCCTTCGATTCTGTTCGAACCCGAAATAGACTTGTATGGTCGTGTGTCTGACACTACACTTTGAGATATAAAGCTGATTTCTTTCAAATACATATCTGTTGGTGGCGGAGAATTTATTCTCTTAGCTTAATACCCTTCTCTGAGATGTACGAGCTCAAAGGTTATGTAGTTGAAGGTTATCAACGATATACTTCCAATCTGGTAGTGTGGCATGCTAAGTGCTGCTGTATATTGATGATCATTTGTTGATCATTTTTTATCAAAGCATGGCTTTCGTGTAAAGCGTAGCTTGGTGGACGAGAACTCAACGGACCTCACACCTCAAAAATGGTCGAAACAGGAAAGATGCGGCAAGGTTATGAGGGTCACACCCTTTAGGATATGTCATTTCCTTCTAGAAAAAGGCAGTGTCATGGTATGGAGCCCAAATACTTACCTATGTGGTTGCTTCAATCTCATTTATTGTGTGGTTGTTGCTTTGTGATGGAGGGCCCTCGGATAAAGGTCCTAAAGGACCGGGGAATGGCATACTCGAGTAGTAGTTACTTAGTTACAGAGGTAACCCGGCCTTGTGTTGGCAGAGAGCCGGGTAGGTTCTCGAGAGGTCCCGCCAGAGGCGTACCCATGTGGCATAGGAAGTTCCTTAGCCTGACCCTTTGTTGGAAATCCAAAGAATCAATACGAGCCTTCACGATTTCAATTTGTATAACCTTCCACCTCAGGTGACAGCTGTAGCACGCATAGTATCATGGTACCTACGCTGCCTAGGACTAATATTCTACTTTCGAAATGGTTTCTACACTATGCACTAGTAATAATATCAAAGAAATTTTTCCGTATCTAGCATATTTGACTATCATAAGAAGAAATCTCCTCCAGTTCTGCGATTGCATTGTGTGTGTGGCGGGAGGTTTTATGGTAGTTTCAGTTTCCAAAGGCATAGCGGATTTTCTTGTATAATCTGTTTTATTTAAAAGCAACAGTTTTTGTTTACTCACCAGTCCCATGACTGACCCAGAGTTTATTTTTTTCTTTCTAAACTCTGGTTGCCCACCATTTCTACATGGGTAGCTTAGTAGAAGGTTTTCCGTATTTTGGCATTAGCTATATTTTGGAGTATTTTGGTTTAGAGACTATCAGTTTTTGGAGGCTTTTACCTTAGAGACATTTTGGAAGCTTTTGGATCTCAAGGTGCTTAGTTTAGAGTTCACTATCACTCTACTTCCTTTTTGAAGACTTTGGGCATATGATCTCTTGTTGATCTATTATGACATTCTATTTGGAGTTATGATTCATGTATTATGATACTCTGATGTTGTATCTGTGATGTAATGCATGATATTCACTTTATTTTCCACTGTTTTATATTCATCTAATGTTGTTATAAGCTCCATCCGACTGGAGTTCGATGTTTGAATCTTTGGCAGTCGAATACAAGTGAGGTATTTGATGTCAATTTTCGAACGTTGGATTTTGGGTCATGACAGTTGGTATCAGAGCTAAAGGTTGAGTAAGAACTTTAGCTACGGAGTATAATACATTAGATGACTCATTAGAGATAGGGTGAAGTATACCCTAGAATGAGCATAATTGAGACAGAAACCCCAAATTTTTCTTAGTCTATTTCCTTTAACTGCTGATATTCCTTAAGATATCTCGTCTAAATATCTAAGCCTAATTACAGATAGTAAGGAAGAGCTGGGGGGCGAGGGAATGCCACATCACCTAGTTAAGTTCCCCCTACAACAGAAGCAGCTTTACCTATTCAGAATCAGCCGATTCTGGCTTATTTATATAAGAATTTCTCAAGGCTTGGTGGTAAGCCGTTCACCGGCAAGAAGACGATTGTTGAGGCCCAAGCATGGATTAGATCATGTGAGAAAATTTTTAAATGGCTTAAGCTGCAAGATGATTAGATGTGTCTCATAGCTTCTTGGCAACTTCAAGATGAAGCTTTAGCATGGTGGGAGACAGTCACTATTAATGAGCCCGAAGATGAGTTCACTTAGGGAAATTTCAAAGAAGTATTTGATAAGCGCTATATGCCATCAGCTGCGATTCTCATATGTACCAGGAATTCATGGAGTTAAAGCAAGGGAGTTTGTCATTCGAGGAGTATCTAAACAAATTCAATGAATTGTCTCGCTTCGATCCAGAATTGTGAATACACCTTTGAAGAAGAATGAGAAGCTCATTCGTGGGATGAATAAGAAGTTTCATGAAAGAATGACCGGCCTCGTCAAAGAATTCTTCTCCGATTTGGTTGATATGGGATACCATTATGCTACACTTGATATGCGAGAAGCCCTGGCGGAGAAAGGAAATTCGAGCAATCAGAATTGGAAGAAGAGGAAATTTGGAGGCAAGAAACCATGGCACGGTAAAGAGAAAAAGAGGATCAATCAAGGGAGAATAGAAGAGAATGTCACTTGCTATAATTGCTTGGAGAAAGGACATTATTCAAACAGCTGCAAGAAGCCAAAGAGAAATCAATCCGCTCAAGCAAAGCCTAGGAAATGGTGCTACTGTCAGAAGGTGAGACAAGAAGTTAAGGACTGCCCAGTTATGAAGCAAGCTCAGACAGCCAAGGTGTACGCAGTCAAAGACAAACCCGCATCTTCTAAAGCAGAAAAAGGGAAGGGAGTTCTAGAAGGTAATCTCACCATTTACAATAGCATTGTTAGAGTTCTTTTTGACACTGGCGCTACACATAGTTTTATCACTCAACAAGTTATTAATGAATTGAATCTTGAACCCGTTTTTGTTGATAAGCCTATATGTGTAAAGAATCCAGTTGGAGGTCCCACGAATATTTGTCTTCGATGTAGAATGTTCCTATCTCATATTCTTTCCATCAATTCCCTATTGGTATTATTGTTCTTGATTTCAACGAGGTTGAAGTCATACGCGGAATGGATTGGCTAGCAAAATATGAAGCCAAATTGGATTGCAATATTCGATTGATTTCAATCAAAACCGAATTTGGAGATTTCATCGAGATTCTTGTAAGGACCCTAGTCCTAAAAGAGAAGGGTTGATGTATAATTTGGGTTATCCTGAACCCAATCTGGAGTCCATTCCTATTGTTAGAAATTTTCCAAATGTATTTGAAGAAGTGAAATCTCTATCTCCACACCGAGAAATAGAATTCAAAATCGACCTTGTACCCAATGCTCGTCGTGTCGTTCATGCAACTCGCAGGATGGCACCATGGGAAAGGGTTGAATTAGTGGAGCAAACCAGAGATTTACTAGAGAAAGGGTTGATTCAACCCAATGTTTCTAAATGGGGCTCAACCGTCGTATCTATTGCTAAATCAGACGGATCTCTGAGATTGTGTGTTGATTACCATGATCTCAATAAGCAGACTCTCAAGAATAAATTTCCTCTGCCCAGAATCGATGATTTATTTGATCAGTTGCACGATGCTTGTTTCTTTTCGAAGATGGATCTAGCCCAAGGATTCCATCAACTACAATTCGCCGAAGACTGTGTTCATTTGACAGCTTTCAGGGGTCCCAATATGTTCTACGAATGGTTAGTCATGCCTTTCGGGCTAACCAATGCCCCAGCATACTTTGTCGATCTTATGACTCGTGTGTTTCGGGATGTATTGAATAAATTTGTGCTCGTAGTCATTGATGATATTTTGGTCTATTCCAAGACCAAAGAGGAGCATGTCGAACACCTTAGAATCGTTCTGGAGATATTGAGGAGAATTATTCTATACGCGAAATTTTCCAAGTGCCATTTCTGGGTCAAAGAAGTTAAATTTCTTGGCCATATTGCTAATGAAGAAGGGATTTTTGTTGATCCTAGCAAAATTTCCGCCATTCTTGATTGGAGGAGACCTACTACCCTAAAGGAAGTCCGAAGCTTTTTGGGTTTAGCAGGTTATTATCGGAAGTTTATTCAGGACTTTTTGAAGTTAGCTAGTCCATTGACCAAGCTAACAATGAAGAATGCAAATGTCATTTGGACTCTAAAATTTGACGAAGCCTTTGAGAAGTTGAAGTAGAGATTAACCACCGCTCTTGTTCTTGCTATTATCAATGGGAACCAGGGATTATCTGTTTATACTAATGCTTGCGGTGAAGGCTTGGGAGCAGTATTGATGTAGAATGGGAAGGAGATTGCCTACGCGAGTAGACAGTTACGTCCTCGTGAAAGAAATTATCCAACCCATGATTTGGAGCTTCTAGGTGTTATCTTCGCTTTAAAAATAGGGCGACATTATCTTCTGGGTAAGAATCTCTTCAGCTTTCTTAACAATCTACGAACTTAATTTAACTTAACTTAACAAATATACTTATGGAACTATCTTTATTTCTAGGTGAAAAATTCGAATTGTTCACCGACCTTAAATCTTTGAAATATCTTTTCTGGCATCTTATGACCTAGACATTCTATATAAGCCCGAGAAAGCCAATGTAGTTGCCGACGCCTTGAGTAGAAAGCATGCTATTCTTGCTCATCTTGTCATTGCTCATACTCTTCTTGAGAAAGTAGCCAGCCAACAAAAAGAAGATGAATTTCTTCATCAAATTTATGAGAAAGTGCATCGTGGTGAAAATACTAGTTTTGAAGTCGACGACAATAAAGTTATAAGATTGAAAGGAAGAATCTGTGTCCCTAACATCCTTGATCTGAAATGTGAAGTTTTGGACGAATGCCACAAATCTAAGCTTTGCATCCAATCAGGAGTTAACAAGATGTATAGAGATATCAAAAGAACTTTCTGGTGGAAGGCGATGAAAAGGGACATATCTATTTATGTGAGTCGCTGTGCTACTTGCCAACAAATCAAAAGCGATCAAAAGAAATTGGCGGGTTTACATCAGCCTTTAGAGGTGCCGAAGTGGAAATGGGACCAAGTATCGATGGATTTCATCGACAGTTTGCCTCGTACTCATAAAGGCAATGAAGCAATTTGGGTCATTGTGGACCGTTTGACTAAGACAGCTCCCTTCTTGCCAGTGAAAGCTACCCATATGCCTGCTATGTGAAAGAAATTTTCCGTCTCCATGGCATGCCTGGCAGCATAGTGAGTGATCATGATCCGATCTTCACTAGTAGATTTTGGGAGGCGTTTCAAGACGCATTGGGAACAAAACTGAATTTCAGTACTGCTTATTACCCATGGTCTGATGGGAAGACTGAGAGATCAACCGAATCTTGGAGGACCTATTGCAAGCTTGTATACTTGATTTTGGTGGTTCTTGGGTGGACCATTTGCATCTGGTCGAGTTCTCTTATAACAATAGCTATCAGGCCAGTATAGAGATAGCTCCTTTTGAGGCCTTATATGGCCGACCGTGTTGATCACCAGCATGCTGGATTGAGGCAGGTGATAGACTCGTCTTTGGACCGTATATGATTGAAGAAGCCACAGAGAAAGTTGATTCTATTCGGAAGTAATTGAAGATAGCTCAGGGTCATCAAAAGAGTTATTATGATCGTAGGAAATGGGATTTGGAATTCCAGATTGGGGGCTCAGTCTTTCTTGAAGTATCTCATGTGCGAGGTGTATTGAGGTTTGGGAAGACCGGTAAGTTAGCATCATGATATATTAGTCCTTTTCCTATTCTGGAGAGGATTGGTTCTTTAGCCTATCGAGTGTAGTTTCCTAACTGGTTGTCTGGGGTGCATGATGTATTCCACATTTCTAACCTTTGGAAGTATGTGCACGATCCGGATAGTATTATTGAAGAAGCTGCTCAATAGGATCTTGACATCACTCCCAACTTGACAGCCAAAAGAGAACCGATAAAGATTGTGGATCGTGAAGAGAAGAAATTGAGAAACAAAGTTGTGAAGCTAGTTAAAGTGCAGTGGAGTGGATATCCAAAGGACTGCACTTGGGAAACTGAAGATAACATGCAGAAATTGCATCCCAATTGTAGAGTGGATATCTCGCCTTAAGCAAGAAAGCTATTTCCTTATTCTTTCTGAACTCGTATATTCTTTGTTTGTTTCTCTCTCTTTCAATTTCGAGGATGAAATTTTCTTAAGGGGGAAATATCTATAACATCCCAAAATTATCAGTTAAAATAAACAATATATTTGAAAATTTTGGAATTTAGTTTGCAGATAAATTGGAAAATAATCTTAAACAAATAAAATAAGTGCAAATTAGATAAGAATAAAATTCCAATTTATTTTGAGTTTAAAATATTGAAATAATGAATGCTTTAAAATGTCATTTAAATTTAAAATCTTATAGATATGTATATTAAAAATATGAGCAAAATTGAATATATATTAAAATTTAATTTAAAATTTTCAAGTTGAGTGTGAATATATAAAAAGAGTTTATATTTCAAGTTGAAATTGAAGTTTGAATTTAAATTTGAAATAAATATTTTAAAGATTAGTAGCATTTAAAATCATTAAGATGTAATATATATGATGTAAATATTAGTTAAATTCTTTCAACATTGTACATATATATACAAATAAACAAAGAATACATTTATTTGTAAAAGTGTATATAATACAGAAAGTAAAATATATAAAATTTACTTTTGCCTTGTAAAAATCAACAAGGCTGAACATACATAGCACATGGAAGATAGAGTAGAATAATTGACAAAATCTAGAGTTTATGGTATATTTTTACAAATGGCACAAGACATCATTACTCAAATAGAATAACCAGATAAAAAAATTCAGAAAAAACTTTCAGCTCCCCAATTCAAAATTTTAAACCTCCAAATCTCTGAAGTTTAGTAACCAAAAAGGATTTAGCAATCTTAACTTCAACACTCAAGCAAGAAAAAATTCAAAAAAAAAAAGAGAAACCGTCAAGACTAAAATTTGAAGTGTTTTCTTAAGCATCAAACTGTAGTGATACATTCATCTCTAAGGTAAGTTTTGTTTTAAACTTTATTGTTTATAAAATTATATTTTTTAAATCATGTTTCAACAACAAATTCAAAATAACAAAAAACTACAGATTTGCCATAGAGGTGAAGCTTCAGGTTTTAGGCAATGCAAGTATTTATGGAAATAAGTAAAAGGCAAGTAACTTTTTTTTTTAAATTTAACTTGAGGTTATAATCTATAATGAAGCAAGATTTAATACAATAACATTCAATCAATTGCAGGAAAAATCAAGTTCAATGCTGAATTTGGTTTCTGGTTTCAAAACTTCAGTTCCGTCCTTTCTTAGTATAAAAGGAAATTCAAATTGTAAGTCAATTTGAGATTGTTGTTATTAATGATTAAGTAAATAAATACCACAAGGAATTTAACACAATAATATCTAATCTGTTGAAGGAAGAATCAAGATCAAAGCTTTATTCTATTTCAGGTTTTTAAGTTTCAGAGAAAAAAAGTGCTTCTCTGTTCTATTAAAAATCCTAACTGTAAGTAAATAAAAAAATTGTTGTTATTGACTAATTAAATGCATAAATACAACCAAGAATAATCATAGATCTATAACTTTAATTTGCAGATCTAAAACCCCAAACTTTAAAGTAGAAAATGAAGAAAAGTTGTAGGCATTCATCTTCCTTTTGAAAGATTGTCAGGACTTCTAAAAATAAGTGAGTAAACCCATGTTTTCTTTTAATCATTTTTTGCTGTGTGGATGCTTGAATGATTAGGAAAGTTCAAACTTGGTTTGCATGCAAGAATCTTGAGTATATGAATGAGTTTTGGACTGTGAATGTTGATTTCACAAGAATATAACTCCTTGTTTAGCTTCAGGAAAACAAAAGCCTGTCAAACCCCTCTTTCTTTCTATCTCTATTAAATCTGAATAATAAACTATGGTTGGTCATGCATTATGTTTTAGTAAACAAGATGGAGTTTGTTTAAACTTGTAATATGCTTTTTTCAGTAATTAATCAAAGCAGGTTAGAAATTTTCTTTTTACTGGAAACTAAATAAACACAGTTGCTCCTAAATTTTGGTTTATAGGTTAACTCATATCAAAACAAATCTAAATCTCTCTCCCTCTTTGATTCTTACAAAGATTGTAAACAGGTTAAAATATTGTTTTAAACCTGTATTACATTTCAGTAATGAATTAAAACAGGTTTTATATTGTTTTTTTTCTGGAAATTATAATAACATCTACCATTCAAACTTTTCAAGAAATTTGAACTTCAAGAACTTTAATTTCAATAACACTATGTGAATCCCCTGTAATAATGATTATTTTAAAAACAAAAATCAAAATTTTTCAATGAACATTTCTCTGGGAAATGGAAGTTGAACAGAAAGTGGACCTTTGACCAATTCTGATGATCCAAACGATGGTGGGTCTCGAGTTCATTGTCAGGGTTAGATTTAATGTTCGAGATTACTGGAAAAATATGAGTAAAATTTATAAACCCTTAAATTTTCAATTTGAGACAAAATTAGGGTTTAAATTCTACATTATGGATGGTGAGGTCGCGGATTAACTGCATCATCAACACGGCATTTCAAGCGATCGGTCTTAGGGGGTTTGAATCCTTGGGTATCATGGAGGCTTCGAGCAAGGTGGCACGAACGCCGATGGTCGGAGGTTATAGTTTAAAGTGGGTTTGGGCGACCCAGTTTTTGTACAATCGAACCCATAGGCTAGATTTTCGATTTCGTGATGAATGCCAGGTTCTGGAGGCTTGGGGGATTGAGTGGGTTGACGTCGTCTTGTCGGAGGTGGAGTCGACGATCGTAACGTCGTCCACTGGTTGTGCACGTATACGTGATATGTTGTGTATCAGTTCCTCTCGTGTTGGGAAGAAGAAGGAGTACTCAAAGCACTGCTCGGGTTAGGGGGAGGAAACTCGAAGTTAGGCATGTGTATTTTAAACGTTGCTCCAGGTCATTTTAAACTTAAACCAGACCTTCAGTGAATTTTTTCTTACTCCGGTAGATTTTGGCTAAGATCGAAGTAGGGGGTGTTATCCTCGGGGACGACTCGAATCAAGGCTCAAGTAGTCATGCAAACAGCAAAGAAACCCAGTTTTAATTAAATTTTGGAAAGCCTGTTAAGTAAAATTTTCTGAATAAATTAACGACAGTTATAAATGGAATTGGAAGTAAATAATATTGAGTCAATTATTTAAAATTTATGAAGATTCAAGAATATTTTAAATTTTATAAAAGTGTTTTAAAAAATTTAACTTAATATATTTTTTACAAATCAAATACTCAAGTATTAACTTTAACCAAATTTGCCTATAATGATGAAATAGTAATTGACAATTGATGTTTGTAAAGATTTTATAATTTAAAATGAATTAATTAAAGAATAGTCAGTGAATAAAAGTAATTAAACTTAATTAGTTAACAACAAAGGATTAATGAATTAAAATAATTAATGAAAGAATAATTAATTAATAAAGCAAATTAAGATTAAATTAATTCATAATTAAGTAAGAGTAAACTTTGATTTAAAATAATTAATAAAGATAATTATACGGTTAATTCACTTTGATCACAATCGCCTTAATCAAAGATAATTGACCATCATCAAATATTCTATACTGGATTGATATTTCTGTTGTGTCACTATGATTGCTTTGTGATGAACCGTGATTTGTGATTTGTTTCCATATGTATATGAAAACCCTTTTTGCCCGTAAAAAGGCATTTAATCTTCGATGCGACAGGGAGTCAGATTTCAGTTTGTTATCTGAAACCCGCATCGAACTCTAAATGCGAATCCTTGTAATTGATACACCCACATGTTTTAAAATTGAGCTCTCACAATTCGGATTAGCCGGGAGAGGGCCTTTGTGTCATATAACCATTTCGAATAGTGATTCGACCAAATGGATATCATTTGAAGACGGTGGTGAAGACCGGGTGTCTTTGAAAACGATAGGATAACCTATCGATTATCTCTACATGGAGTTGCTCCGGTATAGAGATTTCCAAAGTGATGGGAAGTCCGATCGAGATTGTGGACGCCCAAATTAGGAAGGGCTTCTTCCTTTATTGGACGAAGTGCCTTCGGTTCTGTTCGAACCCGGAATAGACTTGTATGATCATGTGTCTGACACTACACTTTGAGATATAAAGCCGATTTCTTTCAAATACATATCTGTTGGTGGCGGAGAAATTATTCTCTTAGCTTAACACCCTTCTCTGAGACGTACGAGCTCAGAGGTTATGTAGTTGAAGGTTATCAGCAATATACTCCCAATTTGGTAGTGTGGCATGCTAAGTGCTGCTGTATATTGATGATCATTTGTTGATCATTTGGGATGAAAGCATGGCTTTCGTGCAAAGCGTATCTTTGTGGACGAGACCTCATCGGACCTCACTCCACGGAAATGGTCGAAACAGAAAAGATGCGGCAAGGTTATGAGGGTCGCGCCCTTTAGGGTATGTCATTTCCTTTTGGAAAAATGTAGTGTCATGGTATGGAGCCCAAATACTTACCTATGTGGTTGCTTCAATCTCATTTACTGTGTGGTTGTTGCTTTGTGATGGAGGGACCTCGGATAAAGGTCCCAAAGGATCGAGGAATGGCATACTCGAGTAGTACTTACCTAGTTACAGAGGTAACCTAGCCTTGTGTTGGAAGAGAGCCGGGTTGGTTCTAGGGACATCCCGCCAGAGGCGTATCCATGTGGCATAGGAAGTTCCTTAGCCTGACCATTTGTTGGAAATCCAAAAAAACAATACGAGGCTTTACGATTTCAATTTGTATAACCTGCCACCTCAGGTGACAGATATAGTAGGCATAGTATCATGGTACCTATGCTGGATAGGATTAATATTCTACTTTCGAAATGGCTTTCTACAATATGCACTAGTAATAATGTCAAAGAAATTTTCCCGTATTGAGCATATTTGACTATCATAAGAAGAAATCTCCTTCAATTTTATGATTGCATTGTGTGTGTGGCGGGAGGTCTTATGGTAGTTTCATTTTCCAAAAGCATACCGGATTTTATTGTATAGTCTATTTTATTTGAAAGCAACTGTTTTTGTTTACTCATACCAGTCCCATGACTGACCCGGAGTTTATTGTTTCCTTTCTAAACTCTAGGCGCCCACTATTTCTACACGGGCAGCCTAGTAGCAGGTTTTTCGTATTTTGGCACTAGCTATATTTTGGACAATTTTGGTTTGGAGACTATCGGTTTTTGGAGGCTTTTACCTTAGTGACATTTTGGAAGCTTTTGGATCTCAAGGTGCTTAGTTTGGAGTTCACTATCACTCTACTTCCTTTCTGAAGACTTTTGGCATATGATCTCTTGTTGTTCTATTATGACATTCTATTTGGAGTTGTGATTCATGTATTATGATACTCTGACGTTGTAACATATATTATGATGATGTTGTATTGTGATTTAATGCATGATATTCATTTTATTTTCCGTTGTTTTATATTCATCTAATGTTGTTATAAGCTTCATCCGATTGGAGTTCGATATTTGAATCTTTAGCAGTCGAATACAAGTAAGGTATTTGATGTCAATTTTCGGACATTGGATTTCGAGTCGTGACAATCACCTTGATTAATCATTCCATAATTACTTATTCCTCAATTATATTAAGTGATTATCCTTTAATTAATCACATAGATTAATTATCCTTTAACCATTCACATTAATTAACCTTTAATTACTCTCATTAATTACATTAATTAATGATCCTCTAATTACTTCGTTAATTAATTACTTTTTAATAAATTGCATTCAATAAGTAATTTTTAATTAAGCACATGCATTAAATAACCTTGATTAATCACGTTCATTAATTAACTATCTTTTAATTAATTAAGTAATTATCCCATTATCAATTACACTAAGTGATTAATCCTTAATTACTTCCATTTATTTACATCCATTAAGTAATTTTTCTTAAGTAATTACATTTAGTAATTACCCATTAATTACACATAGTAATTATTCATTAATTACTTACACTAAGTAATTATACTTTATTAATTACATTAATTAATAATACTTAATCAATTTCATTATGTGATTATCCTTAATTAATTAAACTAATTAATTTTCTGAAATTAATTATTCAATTAAATGTTCTTTATTCAATCACATCTATTAATTTACCTTAATTAATCTCATTAAATAATTAACATTCAACTAATCACTTTTATTAATTATCCTTTAATCATTTGCATTAATTAACTAATCCTTAATTTCTTACATTCAGTAATTAGTCCTTTAATTTCTTTTTATAAATCAAGACCTTATTAAAATTATTTTAGTCTTATTTAATTAAATGCCCGAATATATTATCTACCAAAAATCATTTATTAATTAAAGGTAAATATCACATATCTTAATTACTTCGTAAATACATCATTAATTTTATTTTAAAACATTTAAGAACTAATTACATAATTAACCTAATGTATTATCTTATAATTATATAAACCAAACAAATTTTGAAACAATTTAACTTTAAATTTTAAACTATAAAACTTGTTTAAAGAAAACTTGTTTAATAGAGTTACTTTGAAAACTTCTTTTCTTTGAAAAACTTTTTCACTTTAATATACATTAAAATCTTGCTCTTCTATAAAAACTCGGTAACATTCCTATTGAAAACTTATTTATTTTAATAGATTTTAAAACTTGTGCAAAATCTTGTGCATGCTTCAAATATTAAAATCTGACAACTAGATTTACTTTACATTTTAAAACTTCGATCATAAAACAAAACCCGAGCCCAACACTCAAGATATCCGAGCTCACACTCGTGCATCTCGCTCCCAATCCACTGTTTCGAGACAAATAACAAAAGTCTTAAGCCCAAACCCGAGTATACTCTTTCTTCCCCAATCATGTAACATCACTCAGGAGAAAACGTGCACGCATGCACAAGCACGTCGAATCATACTCCTCCAACCATCTTTCTGAACACTAACCAATCATCGACGGCCTCACTGAGCAATTCGACTTCCTAGATCCGATGAACTTGCCTGAAAACCAAATCAAGCATCTCAATCAGAAATCTTGAACCAACCTGATCAGAAAACCACCCTTCACTGACAATCCTGACCCATAGAATCCGCGCCGACCACACCATAGCTTCATCTTAACTCGATAATTCGATTCCCCTACATGCAATCGCCTCCCGCCTTCCCACGGCAATGAAATCGCCTCGAATACACCGATAACAAAAACTATCGTCAAAACTCTACATCGTCGTCCCCTGACCATTTCGTCCATATAGAAATACTTTGAGCATTTTTCCCATGTTCTCCCTCCTTCAAGCTACCTTCGACAACAAGCATTCCCCTCAACTCGCCGCCGTTCATCTGAAAATGACGATAAACCCAAACATAATCAAACCATAATTCCCCAACAAACCCATAGTTAAAAAATTATGATATGATTACCTAAATTCATAATTTTCAAACACGAATTTGCTTACATAATCAAAACATGATTTCCAGATAACGAAATTTTGACTTGTTTTTGGTTTTCTCTGTAATTTATTATTTTTGAAGTAATTTGTAACATTCCCAAAATTTTATCAATTTAGAATTTAGTAATTAATGTGAATTTTGGAATGAATTGTGAAATTAATTTGAATTTTTCAAAATAAATTAAATAAGTATTGAATTACATATATATAAGATTGTTCAATTGCATTTGAATTTGAGAATTCAAAGATATAAATATTTTAAAAACCATTTGAATTTAAATTATATGAGTATATATAAATGGATTATAATTCAAATTTGAATTTGAATTTGAATTTGAATTTGAATTTAAAATTTAAATAAATGTCTTAGAAAAATTAATTTTCATTTAAAATAATAAATATGCAATTTATTTAATGTAAAAATGTGTTAAAACATTTCTTCTTTTAAATTTGTATATACAAATAATAGGAAATGTATTTATAAAATAAGAAGAAAATTTTTTAAAAAATTGAACGAATATTTTCTCATGCAAAAGCACAAGTGCAATATTATAATGTGAAAACTTACAAGCATTAAGATGTAAATTATGAAAATGGACAAGTGTCATTTTATTTCTTCATTGAGGAATTTTTTTTAATAAAATAGGAAAAAAAATTATGAACCATTACCTCCTCTTTCTTTTCTCTTTGACCATTATTTTCAAAAAGATAAAAGTCCGTAAACTTTCAAAAAAAATCAGAAAAAGCAAGAAAGAAAAGAAAACCTGTAAACTTTCTCAAAACCAGAAAGAAATCAGCAACCAGACTGAGAACAAATCAAACTAGAAGATCAAAAGGAATTCAAACTTTCTTTTTTACAAATTTGTAGCCTACAACACAACAAAGTCAACCCAGAAATTAAGTAAAACTCAAAGCTTTACAGCAAATCAAAAGAAAAATCAAGAAGCGGTTTCAAATGTTAAACATGTGAAGATTTCAACTCGGTAATTTAACAAACTTCAACACAGCAGATTCAAGTTTCGGCATCAATAAAAAGAAATCAAACAGCTCCCATTTCAAATTATCTTCCAGACAACTCCTCTGTTCTCAAATTCAAGGTGAGTAAACACCAATTTAAAAGTTGAATCTGGGTTGATGCTTGTGATAAATGATAAGAATATGAGGAAAGAAAAGCTTGCATGTATTTTTTATGCAGATCTTGTGTGTGCGTGTCAGAGAATAGACAGCTCTTGCCTCTAATCATTTCCTGGTTTCAAACCTAGTTAGAATTTGAAAACTCATTCTTTGATCATTTATTTAACTTGAAGCTTGAAGAAAATATGTAGAGTTTAGCAAGATCTTCATCCTAGAATAATTTTAAAAATTAAAAAATTAAAAAGGATTGTCGGAAGATAAGAAAATATAGCAAAGTCAAATTTTACCAAAAATTCAATTGACAAAGATTTGAGTTTTAATTGCTTGATCATGTTCATCTTCGCAAACTATGATTTTTAATGAGAAATTCATGATTTTTAACTTAGTAAATTTCGAGAATCTGGAAGATGAACGTGAAACGAGTTCTGTGCAATTATCGGTGACCGAGGAAGAAGTAGACCTCGAGATCGAGGTTGTTGCTTGGTGGAAGATCATGTATTAACAGAAAAATGCTAGGAGAGGTTATATTCACCATGGTGACGACGCAACAGTGATCTAGGGTTTAATAGCCTGACTTGGTCTATTGGGTTTACAAAGCCTGTTCGCCGACAAGGGTGACCTAGAGGCTATTGGTGGTGGGGGAATTGGAAGAGGCATGTCTGGAGAAGCTTCGAAAGCGACCATGTGGCCTCTAATGGCCTGAAGTGGCCGTGCGAGTCGATTGCATGACTGTGGTTCTTGCTCCAGTTTGGGTTCGGTGACAAAATTTTGAATTCGACATGGGTTCGCGTTTCTGGGTAGTTTGATTGATCTAGGGGGTAATCGTCGACTGGACGATGGTCGTAGCCTCGACCAGAGGCGGTCGGAATGGTGTGCAACGTGCACACATCCTTGTTTGTGTTAGTTGCTTGTTTATGAATGGGGAGGTGTTTGACTTGAAATTACACTCAGGATTCCGGGATGATGGCTCGAAGCTGGGGTCGAGTAATTCTAGCTATACATCGGGTTTCCTTTTAAACTTAAACAAAAATTTAAAAACTTACGCCATCGGGTTGATTTTGGGAAAACTCGAAGTAAGTAAGAAATAATCTCGGGAGTCACTCGAAGTAGCTCTAGGTTGATCACATTTCTACTTTTAAACATTAAAAATTTAAGTCAAATTGTTTTCTAAATTTATTCTTTTCAAATGGATAATTATTGTTAAGTTGTAATTTGTACTTTAAGGTTTTAAATAAAATATTTTCAATCATTTAAGTTAAGAATGTTTTAAACTTATATTTTCAAAAAGTTTATTTTAAATAAAATTTAACATAGTAATCAAGGAGATAATTAAATGTTTTACCTCATTAGCTTAATTTAAAAGTTAATTAATTTATATTGATAATGATGATTAATAATTAATGATTTATAATTACTTAATAATTAATTCATAATTTAAAGGATAATTAATTTATAATTAAATATTAATTAATTAAGGTAATTAATTAAGGAATAAATAATTAATTAACAAAGGTAATTAAGATTTAATTAATTAATAATTATGGGTTTAATTAACTAATATTTAATATTGAATTAATTAATTAATAATTAAGGATTAACTAAGTCAAAAATAAGGATAATTCTTCATTAATTAAAGCTAATTGATGAAAAATAATTATTTGATTAATTGATTATAATCACATTGTTAATTCATCTCATTGTTAGATGATTGATTATTATGGAAAAGTTTGAGCTGTTTGATATTCCTGTTTGTGATTGTGATACTCTGTGATGTGAATTGCTTTGTGCTGAACTGTGATTTATGATTTGTTTCTTTGTGGATGTGAAAACCCATTAGCCGTAAAATGGAAATGGAATTTCGATGCAACAGGGAGTCGGATTCCAGTTGGTTATCTGAAACCCACATCGAACCCTGAATGTGAATCTTTGTGATTGGTATATCCACATGTTTTTAAATTGATCGCTCACTACGCGGTTTAGCCGGGAGAGGACCTTTGTGTCATATAAAATATTCCGAATACGTGTCACGATGAAATGGGAAGCATTTGAAGACGGTGATGAAGAACAGGTGTCTTTGAGAATGATAGGATAACCCGTTGAATGACTTTGCACTGAGTTGCTCCGGTATAGAGATCTCCATATGTGATGGGGAGTCCGATCAGGATTGTGGATGCCCGGATTGCAAGGACTTCTTTGGAAGTGCCTTCGGTTCTATTCGAACCCGAAACAGACTTGTATGGTTGTGTGTCTGACATTACATTTTGAGATATAAAGCTGATTTCTTTCAAATACATTTCTGTTGGTGGCGGAGAATTTATTCTCTTAGCTTAACACCCTTCTTTGAGACGTACGAGCTCAGAGGTTATGTAGTTGAAGGTTATTAGTGATATACTCCTAATCTGGTAGTGTGGCATGCTGAGTGCTACTGATCTTTGTTGATCGAAGCATGGATTTTTTCAAAAGCATAGCTTTGTGGACAAGACGTCGTCGAACCTCACAACCTGATAATGGTCGAAACAGGAATGTTGCGGCATAGTTTTTAGGGGTCGCACCCATAAGGTATGTCCATTTTCTTCTGGATAAGAGGTGATATCATGGTATGGAGCCCAGATATTTATCTTTGTGGTTTTTGCTTTTCATTGGTGAATCCCAGATAAAGGTCGATAACGACCGTGGATGGCTTACTTTTAGGTGTTACCTAGTTACAGAGGTAACCCGGCCTTGTGTTGGTAGGGAACCAGTTTGGTTCTTGGGGGTGTCCCTCCAAAGGCGTTCCATTTTTAAGGAAGTTCCTTACCCTGACCATTTGTTCAAAATCCAAAGAAATAATACGAGCTCTGTACGGTTTTAGTTGTATAACCTGCCATGCAGCGTAGCAGTAACTTGCTATAAAACATGGTAGTTGTAGTAGGCATACGACGAAATGTTGTATGCTGGCTAAGATTAATATTATACTTTCGAAATGATTTTCTACACTATGCACTAGTAATAATATCAAATAATTTTCTCGTATCAAGCATGTTTAACTGTCATAAGAAGAAATCACCTCTAACTCTACGATTGCATTGTGTGTGTGGCAGGAGGTCTTATGCTAGTTTCATTTTCCAAAAGCATATCGAGTTTCTTTTATAAAACTGTTTTTTTACAAACAACTGTTTTTGTTTACTCATACCAGTCCCATGACTGACCTTGTTTAGTACAACATAATAGGGGTTTCTAGCCTCGCGTTTGGTGGCGAACCGGAGACCCTTACCCCTACATGTCCTCGGGGAGAGGTTGGCTTACCGGTTAGGTTGAGTATCGAAAGGCTGGCCATAAGAAACAAGGTCAGGGTACCATAGTCTGCCACGGCGGGGCTGGGAAGGTTGAAAAGCCTAACAGTCAAGAATGGTCGCTGTTGATGGTTGAAAAGCCTTGACCGTGACAAGTGGTACAGAGCTAAAGGTTGAGTAAGAACTTTAACTACGGAGTATAACACATTTGGTTGCTCATTAGAGATAAGGCGAAGTTTACCGTAGAATGAGTATAAACCTAAAAGACCGAAACCCGAAAAAATTTTTGGTCTATTTCATTTAACTGTTTATTCCCGAAGATATCTCGTTTGTATACCTAAATCAAATTTTCTTACTAATTACAGATAGTAAGAATGAGCAGGCAAAGAGGACGAGGTAGGGGACTGGGAAACACCACTTCGTCTGGTCAAGTCCCTGCAACAACAGTTATGCCTACTCAACCTCAGCCGAATCTGGCTGATCAATATCGAAATTTTACCAGACTTGGTGGAAAGCCGTTCATTGGCAAGGAATCTATTGTCGAAGCCCAAGCCTGGATCCGATCATGTGAAAGAAATTTTAAAGGACTGAAGTTGGAAGACGGTCAAATGCGACTAATAGCTTCTTGGCAACTCCAAGAGGAAGCTTTAGCTTGGTGGGAAACAGTTACTTTAGATGAGCCGAAAGATGAATTCACTTGTAGTCGATTAAAAGAGGTGTTTGGACAGCGGTACATGTCGTCCACTGATATCTCCCGAATGTACCAGGAGTTCGTTACTTTGAAGCAAGGAAGTTTATCGTTTGAGGAGTATTTGAACAAATTCAATGAACTATCTCATTTTGGTTCGAAGCTGGTGAATACACCTTTGAAGAAGAATGAGAGATTCATTCGAAGAATGAATAAGAAATGCCATGAAAGGATGACTGCTCAAGTAAAGGAATCCTTTACGGACTTGATCGATATGGCTTATCGGTATGCCACCATGGGTATGCAAGATGTTCCGGAAGTGGAGGAAAGTTCAAGTAATCCAAATGAGAAGAAAAGAAAGTCTGAAGGGAAGAAACTGGATCAAGGCAAGGAGAAGAGAAGTAATCAGGAGAAAGGCCATTACTCAAATAATTATAAGAAGCCTAAGAAACGAGTAAAGGAATATCAGCCTGCGAAGACAAGTCGAAGAACTAAGGGATGTTTTTATTGTCATAAGCCAGGCCATGAAGCTAAACATTGCCTGAAAAAGTAGCAGCACAAGTAGCAAAAATGTATGCAATAAAAGTTGACCCCTTAACTTTAAAGGCAGATAAGGAAAAAGGAGTTTTAGAAGGTAACCTTATCATTTATGATAGAGTTGTTAGAGTACTATTCGACACGGGCGCTACAAATAGCTTCATCTCCCGACAAACTGTCAATGAATTAAAACTTAAACCTCAATTTGTTGACGAGCCTATTTGCGTAAAGAATCCAGTTGGTATTCCGTCAAATTATTCTTTGCGATGTAGAGACGTTCATATCACGTACTCTTATTACGAATTTCCTATCAACCTTCTCATCCTCGACTTTGATGAAATTGAAATCCTACTCGGAATGGACTGGCTAACAAAATATGAAGCCAAATTGGGTTATAATAATCGAATAATTTTGTCCAGAGCCAAATTTGGGAATTTCATTGAAATCTCTTGTGAAGACCCGAGTCCTAAAAGAGATAAACTGATGTATACCTTGGGATATCCCAAACCTAGTCTGGAGTCCATACCCATTGTCCGAGAATTTCCAAATGTGTCCGAAGAAGTCAAATCTTTACCCCCACATAGAGAAATCGAATTCTGAATTAAGTTAGTGCCAAATTCTTGTGCTGTCGTTCACGCAAGTCGTTGGATGGTACCCAAGCAAAGAATTGAATTAGTCAAGCAAACCGACGATTTGCTAGATAAAGGATTGATACGTCCTAGTGTTTCCGAATGGGGTTCAGCTGTGGTGTTTGTGGCTAAATCTGACGTATCCTTGAGATTATGCGTTGACTACCACGATCTCAATAAGTTGACTCTCAAGAACAAGTTTCCTTTACCAAGAATTAATAATCTGTTTGATCAACTTCACGGCGCTCGTTTCTTTTCTAAGATGGATCTAGCTCAAGGATTCCACCAGTTACGAATTCTCGAGGATTATGTTCATTTGAATGCTTTCAGGGGTCGTAACATGTTTTACGAATGGTTTTTCATGCCTTTCGGGCTAACCAACGCTCCCGCGTACTTCACAGATTAATGACCCGTGTGTTCCGAGAGGTGATGAATAATTTTTTCTTGTGTTTATTGATGATATCTTGATCGACTCCAAAACCGAAGAGGAGCACGTTGGACATCTCATGATTGTTTTGGAAATATTAGGAAAGAACATTTTGTTTGCAAAATTTTCCAAATGCTACTTTTGGGTCAGAGAAGTCAGATTTCCTGGGCACATTGTTAATGAAGAGGGAATCTATGATGATCCGGGTAAGATTTCTTCTATTCTAGACTAGAAGTGACCCACGACCCCGAAAGAAGTTCGAATTTTTATGGGTTTAGCGGGTTATTACAAGAATTTTGTTCAAGACTTCTCTAAGGTAGTTAGTCCATTAACTAAGCTAACAATGAGGAACGCAAAATTTGATTGGACTCCGAAATGTGAAAATGCTTTCCAAGAGTTAGATAGGAGATTGATTACTGCCCCTGTTCTCGTTATTATTAACGGGAACCAAGGCTTATCTGTCTATACTGATGCTTGTGGTGATGGTTTCGGTGCGGTACTAATGCAGAATGGGAAGGTAATTGCCTACGCGAGTAGACAATTACGTCCGGATGAGAGAAACTACCCAACCCATGATCTGGAACTCCTAGTAGATATTTTCGCTTTGAAAATCTAGCGGCACTATTTTTGGTTAAAATTTCTTTCAGCTTTTCTAAAATAAAATTTTAAAAGTTTAACTTAACTTAATAAATATACTTAATAAATCCTCTTTGTTTTTAGGTGAAAATTTTGAATTATTCACCGACCAAAAATCTCTGAAATATCTCTTCACCTAGAAAGATTTGAATCCGCGACAACAACGCTAGTTGGAATTTCTAGCATCATATGACCTAGATATTCAGCATACGCCTGGAAAAGCCAATGTGGTTGCCGATGATTAAAAGAAGGAGACATGCTGTTCTTGCATATCTTGTTGTCACTCCTACTCTCCTTGAAAAGATCGCTAGCAAGCAATAAGAAGACCAATTTCTTCACGTAATTTGTAAAAGAATACATCAAGGTGAGGATTCTAGTTTTGGAATCGATGATAATAGAGTTATAAGGTTGAAAAACAGTATATGTGTTCCAGATATCCGGGATCTGAAATGTGATGTTTTAGATGAGTGTCACAAATCTAAACTCAGTATCCATCTAGGAGTTAACAAGATGTATAGAGATAAACTTTCTGGTGGAAAACAATAAAAAAGGATATATCTATATATGTGAGTTGTTGTGCTACTTGCCAGCAAATTAAAAGTGATCAAAAGAAAGTGGCGGGTTTACTCCAACCTTTTGAGGTACTAAAGTGGAAATAGGATCAAGTATCGATGGATTCAATTGACGGGTTGCCCCGCACTCCAAAGGGGAATGAAGCAATGGGTTATTATGGACTGTTTGACTAAGATAGCCCATTTTACACCAGTAAAATCTACACGGAGAGCAGCAAGTTTAGTTGAATTATATGTCAAAGAAATTGTCCGTCTCCATGGTATACCCAACAGTATAGTGAGTGATAGCGATTCGATCTTCACTAGCAGATTTTAGGAGGCGTTTCAAGCCGCGCTTGGAACAAAACTGAACTTCAGCACTGCTTATCACCTGCAGTCTTATGGGCAGACTGAAAGGATTAATCGAATATTACAAGACCTTTTGCGAGCTTGTATTCTCGACTTCGGTGGTTCTTGAGAAGACCGTTTACACCAGGATGAATTCTCATATTACAGCAGCTATCAGGCCAGTATCGAAATGGCTCCTTTTGAAACTTTATATGGTCGTCCATGTTGATCACCAGTGTGCTGGATTGAGTCAGGTGATAGACTCATCCTTAACCAGATATGTTTAAAGAGGCCACTGAAAAAGTTGAATTTATTCGGAAGAAGTTGATAACTACACAAAGTCGGCAAAAGAGTTATTATGACAGCAGAAGAAGAGATTTGGAATTCCAAGTTGGAGATTCTGTATTCCTTAAAGTTTCTCTAATGCGTGATGTGTTGAGATTTGGGAAAATTGGAAAGTTGGCACCACATTATATTTGTCCTTTTCCTATTGTGGAGAGGATCGGTCTTTTAGCTTACAGAATGCAACTACCCAGCTGGTTATCTGGCATGCACAATGTGTTTCATATTTCTAACCTTCGAAAATATGTGCACAACCCAGATAGTATTGAAGAAGCTGCTCAACAGGATTTGGCGGTCACACCAAATATGGCAGTAATGAGGGAACCCATAAAGATTATAGATCGTGAGGAAAAGCAATTGAGGAACAAAATTGTGAAACTGGTTAAAGTACAATAGAGCGGTGATCCAAAGGACTGTACGTGGGAAACAGAGGATAGTATGTAGAAGTCATATCCCAACTGCAGAGTGGATATTTCTGCTTAATCTGGTAAGCCATTTTCTATCTTTTCCTATATTCGTATATTCTTAATTTGTCTTTTTCTCTCTTTCAAATTTAGAGGATGAAATTTTCTTAAGGGGGAATCTGTAATATTCTGAAAATTTTATCACTTTAGAATTTAGTAATTAATGTGAATTTTGGAATAAATTGCGAAATATATTTGAATTTTTCAAAATAAATGAAATAAATATTGAATTCTACACACATATATAGATAAGATTATAAAATTGCATTTGAATTTAAGAATTCAAAGATATAAATATTTTAAAAACCATTTGAATTTAAATTATATGAGTATATATATAAATGGATTATAATTTAAATTTGAATTTGACATTAAAATTTAAATAAATGTCTTAGAAAAAATAATTTGCATTGAAAATAATAAGTATGTAATTTATTTAATGTAAATATTTGTCAAAACATTTCTTCTTTTAAATTTGTTTATACAAATAATAGGAAATGTATTTATAAAATAAGAAGAACAATTTAAGAAAATAATGAATAAATATTTTCTCATGCAAAAGCACAAGTGTAACATTATAATGTGAAAACATACAAGTGTTAAGATGTAAATTATGAAAATGGACAAGTGTCATTTTATTTCTTCTTTGAGCAAAGAATTTTAATAAAATAGAAAAACAAAATTTTATGAACCATTACCTCCTCTTTCTTTTCTCTTTTACCATTATTTTCAAAAAGACAAAAGCCTGTAAGCTTTCAAAAAAATGCAAACTAAAAAATCAGAAAAAGCAAGAAAGAAAAGAAACCTTGTAAACTTTCTCAAAACAAGAAAGAAATCATCAACCAGACTGAGAACAAATCAAACTAGAAGATTAAACGGAATTCAAACTTACTTTTTACAAATTTGTAGCCTACAACACAACAAAGTCAACCAAGAAATCAAGTAAAACTCAAAGCTTTGCAGCAAATTAAAAGCAAAATCAAGAAGCAGTTTCAAATGTTAAAGAAGTGAAGATTTCAACTCAGTAATTTAACAAACTTCAACTCAACAGATTAAAGTTTCAACATCAATAAAAAGAATAAAACAGTTCCCGGTTCAAATTATCTTCCAGACGTCTCCTCTGCTCTCAAATTCATGGTGAGTAAACACCATTTTAAAAGTTGAATCGGGTTGATTCTTGTGATAAATGATAAAAATATGGTGAAAGAAAAGCTTGCATGTATTTTGTATACAGATCTTGTGTGTGCATGTAAGAGAACAGACAGTTCTCTGCTCTAAACATTTCCACGTTTCAAACCTGGTTAAAATTTGAAAACTCATTCTTTGATCTTTTATTTAACTTGGTGCCTGAAGAAAATATGTAGAGATTAGAAAGATTTTCATCCTAGAACTATTTTAAAAAATTAAAAATTAAAAAGAATCGCTGGAAGATAAAAAAATACAGCTAAGTCAAATTTTATCAAAAATTCAATCGATAAAAATTTGAGTTTAATTGCTTGAACATGTTCATCTTCGCAAACTATGATTTTTAATGAGAAATTCATGGTTTTTAACTTAGTAAATTTCGAGAATTTGGATGATGAACACGAAACGAGTTCTAGGCAATTCTCGCTGATCGAGGAAGAAGTAGACCTCGAGATCAAGGCTGTTGCTTCGTGGAAGATCAAGTATTAACAAAAAAATGCTAGGCGAGGTTACCATTCACCGTGGTAAACGCATCAATGATCTAGGGTTTAATAGCCTGACTTAATCTATTGGGTTTACAAAGCCTATTCGTCGACCTAAGTGAGTTAGAGGCTATTGGTGGTGGGGGAGTTGGAAGAGGCGTGTTTGGAGAAGCTTCGGATGCGACCACGTGGCCTCTGATGGGCTGAAGCGGCGGTGCGAGTCGATTGTATGACTGTGGTTCTTGCTCCAGTTTGAGTTCGATAACAAAATTTCGAATTCGACGTAGGTTCGCGTTTTTGGGTGGTTTGATGGATCGAGGGGGTAATCATTGACTGGACGATGGTCGTAGCCTCGATCAGAGGCAATCAAAACGGTGTTGAGTGTGCATACATCCTTGTTTGTGTCAGTTGCTTATTTACGGAAGGGAGGTACTCGACTCGAAGTTACACTCGGGATTCAGGGATGATGGCTCAAAGCTGGGGTCGTGTAATTCTAGCTATACATTGGGTTGCTTTTTAAACTTAAACAAAATTTTAAAAATTGAAGCCATTGGGTTGATTTTGGGAAAACTCGAAGCAAGTAAGAAATAGTCTCGGGGGTCACTCGAAGTAGCTCTAGGGTGATCAAATTTCTACTTTTAAACTTGAAAATTTTAAGTCAAATTGTTTTCTAAATTTATTCTTTTCAAATGCATAATTATTGTTAAGTTTTAATTTGTACTTTAAGGTTTTAAAATAAAATATTTTAAATCATTTAAGTTAAGAATGTTTTAAACTTTAATTTTCAAAAAGTTTATTTTAAATAAAATTTAACAAATTAATTAAGGAGATAAGTAAATGTTTTACCTTAGTAACTTAATTTAAAAAGTTAATTAATTTATATTGTTAATGATGATTAATAATTAATGATTTATAATTACTTAATAATTAGTTCATAATTAATTAAAGGATAAACAATTTATAATTAAGTATTAATTAATTAAGGTAATTAATTAAGGAATAAGTAATTAATTGACAAAGGTAATTAAGATTTAATTAACTAATAATTAAGGGTTTAATTAACTAATAATTAATATTTAATTAATTAATAATTAAGGATTAAATAATTTAAAATTAAGGATGATTCATCATTAACTATAGTTAATTAGTGAAAAATAATTATGTTATTAATTGATTATAATCGCATTATTAATTGTGACGACCCGGAATTTTCAAGCAATATCAATTTAATAATCTGCATTAAATATTAAATTGATTTGATATACTTTTGTTAATTAAATCTGAATTTGATACTTTTCTTTTAATAAATATCTAACTGGTAAATTTTATCTGTTAGATAATAATTGTTTGTTTTCTATTTATATATGTATATAATTGTATACATTGTAAATAGATGAATTTGTTTTAAAATTTAACTAATAAAATATGTTTTAAATTCGAATATATATTTTAGTGAATTAGAAATTGTGTTTTATTTAATATAAACTTTTCAAAGCTAAATAAATAAATAAACACAGGATTTTCAATACATAAGTAAATGTTTAAATAGTTCAAGACTCATTTTAAATTAAGTTTAAATTTAGAATTATTAACAAAAGGATTTGTTTACTTTTCTTTTTAGTATAGTTGATTAAAATATGAATTTAAAATGATATATGAGTTTTTAACAGAATTTTGTCAAACAATACATCAACATACATTAATAAAATATGTAGTTTATGATAAAAAGATAATTTAATTTATTTACCATTATAAATTGATAAATGAGTTACTCTTAAATAATATTAATAAATATAAATATAAGACTAAAAGATAAATTAGGAAAATGTAAAGTAGTACATTGGTTACATTATAATAGCTTAACAACTATAAATTCATTTAGTTTGCAAATAACAGAACAAAAATAACAACATTCACATGCATTTCAAAATATAACAAGTCAGAAATGAAACTAGAACAAATAAACTAGAAAATAAATAAGTTTTTAAGTTGTAAACCAACATGAGCAAACTTTAGCATATATAATATGTTTAAAACATTAAGAATAATATCTAGAAGCAAATGACAGTAATATAACAACTGTATATAGTGTAAAGCATCAAGATAATAACATTTAATGATCTCCTCAACATTCTTGTCTCAGCCACCTAAATAAAATAATAATGCTAGTAACTTGTTACTAAGATTCAGACAAGTATCAAGTATAAAAAAAAATCTAGCAACAAATCTAAATATGCAGGCATAGGATAGGATAGTCAACCTATAAGTAATAAACAAAGCAAATGATAGTAACAAATCAAAGTGTGCAGGCCAACTTGAATGAAGTAAAAAAAAAAAAAAGACAGTAACAAAATTTGAGTAACAATAGTGTATGCAGGCCGTAGTAAACAAAACAAAATATAAGGACAGTAATAAATAAAAACAAACTGCATATATTTGTGAAGCTTGTGTAGGAAGATAGTATTAAATATCTTTAAGCTAACAAACAAAACTAATTAATGTAAAAACCTTTTTAGTACATTAAGTATTCCTATCAGCCACCATTAATAAAAATATCTCTGGTGTAAATCTGTACAATACAAGACTGTATACAATATTGTACAATTTCATGAAACATAATTATAACCCTGCTCTTTTCTTTTTCTATATGTTAGCTTCATATCAGTTCGAACTAAGGAAAAACAAAAGTAAACTTCATTTCAAACTAAAACATGAAAGTAAAACTATTTCAAACTCAACAAAGCTTCAGGTAAACAACAATCAAAATTCAGTTCTATTGAGAAATCAAAGGGGGGGTTCAACCTGTAAATTTGCAAGCCTGTTGAAAAGCAACTAAGGCCTTGTTCTTTTCTGTTTCAAGTGAGTAACACTTTTAACATTTACTTAAGTTTTAAATCCTGATGCATGCATGTATTTGAATGTTTAAATGGATTGTATGAACAATTTATATCTTCATTTTCTCTGGATATTGGTGAGGTGAAATTCTACATAACTAAAGCCTGCAAGTCAAACTGTTTTTCTTAAAAACTTGCTGTGTTTTCTATTTGCAGTGAGTAACTTCTCAAAAATCAAAACTAAATAAATAATTTTCTATTGCTTGTAAAGCTTTGTGATGATGATTTCTTGTATACATAGATACAGTGATAAATCAGTGTTAGGAATATCTGTAAACATGTATGTTTGCATTGCATATTTCTGCAAACATGTATGTTTTCACCTGTGTATGTATTTAAAGTAACTTTATATTTAATGACTTAAATTTAAATCTAGTTGAGGATTAAAATATGAGACATTACTTGGGTGAAATAGATACTTATATTGGTGAATATACTTGTGTATGTTTGCAGAATCAACAGGGTATAAGTGAAACTGAGAAACAATGTATATACTTACTCTCTGATACTCTGGAAAACAAAAAAAAAAAGAAAACTTGATTTTTTTTTTTAAAACAAAGAGCATTCACCCCTCTGCTAATTTATGAATGAAATCAAGGTTTGAATTAGTGATGCTTGTAACATCATAAAATAAGTTTAAACTTTATTTAAGATAAAACAACTTAAAATTTTCTTCTGGAAAACCCAAAATTTTGAGCAAAATTTCTGGGCATAACCTGGTTGAAGGGGCCGAAGTGGTTGGTTCTGTTTGACGCCATCTGGCGATCGAGCGCCGTGGGAATTTGTGAGGGGGTAGCTCAGTCTGGGTCGCGTTCATGGCCGGAGCCTCTTGTCGCCACGTGGCCAGGGTTGGGGAGGAGCGGCGTTGACAGGTATAGGGCTGTTGGGTTTGAGTTTTTTCCAGGTTCTGTGATTTTTCCGCGCGCGCCTGGAAATAAACTCGAAGCAGCTTGTGAATTTTCACGGGGAAAGCTCGCGTGTTACTCGAAGTAACTTAAGGGTACTCGGTTGTAGTTGTACAGTTTTATACTGTATCAGGTTTTTAACAGTTTTTCTGAACTTTTGTTTTAAAATTTAAATCAAAGTTAAAATTAGTACTTAATCAAAGTTTAAAAAGTGAATTTAAGTTTGTTTTTGAATATAGTTGGAAATATTAAATTTTCATAATTTAAATTATTGAATAACTTAAAAGTGTTTAATGCTTAAGCATATTTAAAAGAGTCTAATGTAAAAATGAAAGTTAAATTGGTAAGAAAAGATTTAAAAGTGAGGTTAGGTTCAGTTTTGAAGGTTGTTCAAGATTTTAATCTGTACTAGCTACAGTTTTTAAAATCTTAGTTTCTTTAAAATTTAATCATGATTAACTAAGTCTAAGTAAAGGTTTAAGTATGATTCAAGTTGGAGTGTACAATTAGATTTTTGATAAAATAAAGTTTGATAATTTAAAATTTATTCAAATAAATTTTAGGTGTAAATAAATATGTAAGTTTAAAAAGGGGATTTTGAAATAAATTAGTGTAAACATTGTATTAAGATAAAATTTAAATTATTGAAATAAATGTTTAAACATATTGGAAATAAGAATTTAACTCAATTATAAGAACAATTTACTTTAATTCATGAAGATTGGAATTTTATATGTTTTAATCTTTAAGTTAATTAGGCAAGAATACTTAATGATGAATATTAGTTAATTTAGTAATTAATAGTTTAAAAAGTAGTAATTAAAGTTAATTAATGAATTAATTAACTAATATGTGATTTAGAACTATAGATTAGATTTTTAAATTAATAATGGTTAATTAATTTATAATTAATAATTAATATAAGTTGATTATGTTAGAAGGAAATAATTTCATAATTATTAATGAAGTTAATTAACCAGATTATGTTATAATTAATTAATATGATTGATTTTTAATAAATTAGATTAATTAATTCAATAATTTAAATGAAATTATCTATTTGAGAAGTAATTAAGAAATTAATTACTAATTAATTGAGTAAATTGATTTAATTTGAGTTAATTAATTTAGTTTAATTAACTGATATTTTGAAATTGAATTACTTAGAGAAGTAATTGAAGGATAATTACGGGATGTAATTAATTGGGTGATGTTGTTAATGGAAGTAATTGAAATATAATTACTTAAAATTAATCAGGGAATTAATTAAGAGTGTTATTGAGAAGTAATTAATTATGGATGATTAATTACTGTATGTTATTAATCAAGAGGATTAATATTTATAATTTGAAGATTTGTATTCTTAATATAAGTTAATAAATGAAGATGTAAATAGAAATCATTAATTAATATAATTAATAATGAAATGTAATTAAGAAATTGATTTATTTGAGAACAATAAATCAACAAGATAATTAAATGGAAATAAATCAATATAAATGTAATTAATGGAGCATAATTACTCAGAATAGTAATTGGATGATCATTACTTGATGAAGTTAATACAAGATGATTTGTAAGTTGAGTAATTTGAGTAATTTCTTTTGTAATTAGTCAAAGGATTAATTTATGGAATTAATTAATCATGGAATGATTAATTTGTTAATAAGTAATTAAGGATAGTTAATTACTGGTTTGTTATTAATCATGGGGTGATTAATAATTGTGTTTAAATAAAGATTAATTGAAGTAATTTAATATAAATTGAAGATCATTAATTACTATAATTAATGATGTAATTAAGAATTGTTAATTAAGGAATAATTAATAGGAAAGTAATTAAATGTTAAATTGCTATGAATGATTTATAATAATTCAT
The DNA here is from genome assembly GCA_030765085.1 of Allium cepa. NCBI lineage: Eukaryota > Viridiplantae > Streptophyta > Magnoliopsida > Asparagales > Amaryllidaceae > Allium > Allium cepa. Next base: position 860,711,111 of record CM060931.1, read on the forward strand.
TTTAATTAAACAAAGACTAAATTATTCTTGTAATTAGAGAATGATTTAGTAATTTGATTTATAATCAATTATTGATTATGAGAGCGGGATTTATGGAATGAGTAATTAATTTAATTTATTTTAAATTAATTAAGATGGAAGGAGTTAATTTAATTCATTTTAAATTAACTATAGCTTGTAATTCATAAATCATTGCTGATGGATGATATTGTTATTTCATTGATTGATTGTGATCTCAGAAATGAGTTGGATGATGTCTATGTGATATGAATGTATGTTTTAAGTATGATAATGTTTAATTATCTGTTTGGATGATGATATTAATTATCTGTTTATGATGATGATGTGATTATCTATTATGAGATGTGAATTATCTATCTGTGTATATTGATGATATTGAATTCACTGTTAAGACTAAATAGACAACGTAGCCTTAAAAGACACGCTTTGGATTTCGATAAGACCGGGATCGGGTTTTCCGCATTAGGAATATCCGAAAACCACATCGATTCCAAATTAACGATAGGTCGTGAATCTGAAGGGAAGATGAAGGTTCAGAATGCAAGGGTTATTGTCGTTAACTCTGAGGGTGATTCCAAAATGAGTGTAGCGAGATGATGCCTTCGGTTTCGTTCGAACCCGGAACGAACTTGTATGGATAGAATGCTTTCAACACATCGTCAGGCGGACGATGAGCATTCTAAGAAATATGTTCTATAAAGGTAATCGTAACCTCAAGCCTCATCAACCGGGAATGGCTAAAACAAGGGAGGTGCAGCAAGGTTAGGTGGGTCATGCCCAAGCACGACAAGGATATTCCCCTGTCTAGATGTCCCTTTTTATTCGGCTTAGTGGGCGGTTGGTCTGCAGCCAACTGCGGGGTTTATCTTGTTCGGGACTGTTCAGTAAGGAATGGTTCCGGCCTTGTGTTGCAGGGGATGAAGGGAGTAATCCTCGGTACGTTGATCTAGGCCACGTACTGTGACGGGCGGTACCCAGTAGCCCTGCCATTGTATGGAATCCAAAATCCAATAAGTGCCGTACGAATTAGTTGTGCCCAACTATGTTGGAATGTGAGATGTAAGCATTTCAGCTATTTCTGTATTTTACTTGAAAACCCTAGACACTATTATAATATCACTGGATTTCCTATCAAATGTTTTGGTTAGCGTAAGGTAAAAACTTTTCCATGTTTATGTGTGGGAAGTCTTACGTGATACCTTTTGTTTTCAAAAGATTTTCAAAGTTAAGCAACTTTAACTTGTTACTCATACCAGACCCATGTCTGACCCGAAGTTTATTTTGTTTTTCATAAACTCTCGGGTACCCAAATTTTTACGGGTAGTCAAGGGATTCAGGTTTAGATTTGACGAATTCTGGAGGAGCAATGGAGCAGGAGGCTTCAGCGTTTTAGATATATTTAGTTCCGCTGTGTGGTATCTCTGTGATGTATTGTGTATTGAGTTGTATTAACTAGACAGGTGTTTATAACTGTCTAGTATGTGATGTATTATCTGTATAGCTCTGATTGATGTATATATTATGTAAATACTTATGTAATTAATATATTTTATTCGTTCCGCTGTGAGATTCTGATGTTGTTGTTCTTTCTTCTCTATCTTTTCTATTTTCTCACCCTTTTCTTTCTTATTAACGATACTTCTTCCTGGCAGTAGGAAGTGGGGTCGTTACATTAATTCATCTCATTATTAGATGACTGATTATTATCCAAAAGCTTTGGGCTGTTTGATATTCCTGTTTGTGATTGTGATACTTTGTGATGTAGAATTGTTTTGTGTTGAACTGTGATTTGTGATTTGTTTCTGTATGAATGTGAAAACCCATTAGCCATAAAACGACAATTGAATTTCGATGCGACAGGGAGTCGAATTCAGTTGGTTATCCGAAACCCACATCGAACCCTGAATTTGAATCTTTGTGATTGATATATCCATGTGTTTTTAAATTGAGTTCTCACTATTCTATCTAGCCGAGAGAGGTTCGTATAATCCATTCCGAATACGTGATACGACGAAATGGGAAGCATTTGAAGATGATGGTGAAGACCGGGTGTCTTCGAGAACGATATGATAACCCGTCGAATGACTCTATCTAACGACCCAGGATTTTAGTTAATTAAAATTTGGATATTTAATTGAATTTAAATATTAATAAGTGAAATTTATAAGTCGAATAATTTTATTTCGAATAATTAGATTTAATTGGATAATTAAATCGATAATTTAATATGTTAAAATTCAAAAATAATTGAAAATCGAGTTAAATATGTCTGAAAATGATTTGTAAAATTTTATTTTATCATGTTGGAGTTAGAGTGATGTTATAGAACTATTAAAATCGAATTAAAAGTTTATTTGTGAAAATTGAATATTTTAATATTTAATTATCGACTGAAAAATAGCCAATTTTCGAACAGTCCCAGAATTGGACGAAACTAGTTCCATTGGATCCATAATAGTTTGTTATTATCGGATTTCAATTTTCGTAGCAATCGGAGTTTTCGTTTGACCGTGGCAGCTCGAAACGCATCGAAATTGTTTTAATACTAATTTGGCGAGTTAAAATAGTCATTTTTCAAACAGTCTTAGATTTCGACGAAACCAGTTTCATCGGATCCGTAATGTGATATTATTATAAGATTTCAAATTTGGTGCCAATCGGATTTACCATTTGTCCGGGCAAACCAAAACGCACAGAAATTTGATTAATCGATTTAAATTTAAATCGAACGTTTATTGCCGTAACTCACACAGATTGTAACAGTACGGATTTTCGTTCTCCGAAAATTCAACATCGACACTCACTTTATCGACTGCCGAGAAATCAAAGGCCGAAAACCGAGATGTTATGGGTTTTAAAAAAAGAATTTAAGAAAAGAAAGAAGAGAGAAAAAGGTAGAAGATAGAGGGAAAAGAAGATAGACAATTTTTAGAAAACAGAGAATTAGAAAAACAGAAGATAGAAGAATTTTAAAAATAGAACGGACAGAAAGGAAACAACAGAATCTCACAATTCGCAGCGGAACAACATATAATAATAAATGAATAATCTTTAAACAAAGAACTATATCAGTTATTACATTACATTATATTTCATTACATCATATCATCAGAGTGTACAACAACAACAAACAGTGCAGCGGAAAAAGAAATACTATATAAACTAGTAATACGCCATGCCATCCAGCTTGCCTCCAGCAACTCCAGAATATCCAGAATATCCTGATAAACCTAACTCTTAACTGCCCGTGTGGAAATTGGTGGGCACCCAGAGTTTAGGAAGGAAAACAATAAACTCCAAGTCAGTCATGTGACTGGTGTGAGAACTCAAAACAGTTTATTTATCTTTAAAATCAAAATAGAGGAATATTTTTAAAGTCAATTCGCAATGCTTTTAAAAAATGAGACTACCATAAGGCCTCCCGCACACACACACAATGCAAACGCAGAATCGGAGGAAATTTCTCCTTATGATAGTCAAAGATGCTTGATACGCATTTAAAAGAATATTTCATATTATTATTAGTGCATAGTGTAGGGGAAAAATTCATTTTGAAAGTAGAATATAAATCTTAGCCAACATAGACATTTCGAACTATGCCTACTATAGCTACTATCCAAACAGTGGTGACCACCATAAGTGAATAGCAGGTTCTACAACTAATACCGTACAAGTTTCGTATTGGGAATTGGATTTCCAACAAATGGTCAGGCCAAGGAACTTCCCATTGCCACATGAGAATGCCTCTGGATGTACATCCCCGAGAACCAAACCGGATCTCTACCAACACAAGGCCGGGTTACTCCTAACTGAGTAACAACTGACCGAATATGCCATCCCCCGGTCCTTTGGGACCTTTATCAACCGAGCGCTCGTAATCAATTCACACAATCATAAAGTGTTTTCAACATGAGTAAGTATCTGGGCTCCATACCATGATACCACCCTTTTCCAGAAGGAAATGGACACATCCTAAAGGGTGCTACCCCTCATAACCTTGCTGCTTCTTTCCTGTTTTGACCATTCACGGGGTGTGAGGCTCGACGAATTCACGTCCACAAAAACATACTTTATACAAAAGCCATGCTTTGGGTCAACAAATGATCAACACAATGATCACAAGGATAGACGATCAAATAAACGATCCTATCACAAATAATCAACACAATGATCATTTCAGCATCACTCAGCATATCACATTACCAAATTGGGAATATATCGCTGATAACTTCAACTATATAACCTTTGAGCACATACGTCTCAAAGAAGGGTGTTAAGCAAAAAGAATAAATTCTCCGCCACCAACAGAAATATATTTGAAAGAAATCGGCTCTATATCTCAACTTGTAATGTCAGACATACAATCCATACAAGTCTGTTCCGGGCTCGAACAGAACCGAAGGCACTTACAAAGAAGTCCTTGCAATCCGGATATTCACAATCCTGATCGGATTTCCCATCACTTAGGGAGTCTCTATACCGTTGCAACTCAGTGCAGAGACAATCGACAGGTCATCCTATCGCTTTCGCAAATATCCGGTCTTCAACACCGATCTTCAAATGCGATTCACAACGACGTATCACATATTCGGAATGGGTTATACGACCCCATGGTCCTTTCCCGGTTAACCCGAATAGTGAGCGCTTATTCAAAAATAAGTGTGCATTCAAATTCAATCAATTCACATCAAATACCCATTCAAAGGGAAATACTGATAGTCGGTTATTGAACTATCACTGGATATGCACACATCACCAGATTCCAAATAATTTTCCAAATTATTTATTTTCCAAAATATCTATGCATATACGATTTCAATAATTCATTTCGATTTATCTTCAAAAAGATAAATTCTAATATTCACTTCTTATTGGAAAACATTTCCATACTTATTTATTCATAAGTAATTCACAAATCTTTTTATTTTCAACCTTGGAAAATATTCAATATACTTAAATCGAATTAAGTATATAATTCATTCTTTAAGAAAATCATTCACTTAAACATATTTATTTGGGCCAAAACGAATGTTGCGTAAAACATCGTTACGACAACCCAAAATCATTAGTATAGGGATTCGAAATTAAAATAGATATATAAATCTCAATACCATACAAAACATTTCCTTTCGGAAATCATTTACTATAACAACAGTGTTATAGTCCACATTTCCTTTTATTTCTCGAAAACGTCTATTTCAACAATAAATGTTGAAATCTATGGTTTCGAATCACAACACCTTTTAAAACATCGTTAGATCGTTTTAATTCTATTTAAAACATTCACATTCTAAACAATTTCTTTAACGTGTTATTCACTGTTCAAAAACGTGAATAAACTATGTTCACAAATTCCATTATTTCTATTCTTTTTAACTTAAAGGATTATTCACTGTTTACAACGTGAATATAACTCCATTAATAGGTTATAACAATTAACTTATCAAAATAAGTCGTTTGCGGATTTATAAAACAACGTTTATAAATTCCGTTTCTATTTATTTATAAAAACTTCTTTTTTTATAAATTCATTTATTAACCTATTCCAGTATATAACTAAATTATAAACTAAATGTTCATATAATAAGTTAACTACTTATAAACGATTATTTTACAAAATCGTTCATTTAACTTCCCAAATTATTAATCTTAACTTATAAGATTGTTTATTTACCCAAAATTCATTCTTTCGATAACTTTATAAATTTTATAAGCCTATTGCTTATAAAATTTCATTTATAACTTCACAGTTTATAATTTCATAAATTTCATTCATTTAGGAAATTCATTTTCACTACATTCAAACACTTATAAAAACTCGTTTTATAATGTCCATAATTCAATTTATAAATATCCATTTATAAATCTCTTAATATAAATTAATTTATATTATTCTTTTAAACGTCTTTAAATTCCTTTAAAATTTCACCGTTCTTTTGATTTATAAAATAATCAAATTTTATAAATCTTATATTTAAACTTTTAATAATAAACTCAAAAATCCAGTTTAAACTATTTTATAAAATCATTGGTTCATATTTCTCAAAAATCAGCTTTTAACTATATTACACAAAAATCATAATTTTTATAACTTTAAAAATTATAACGTTTATTTATTTAAAATGGATTAATTCTAAAAATATAGTATATTTTCAAAAATCACTTTAAAACCATTTTAAAATCCCAAAATCTGGGTCCAATGATGCTACACACCAAATAGTCAATCACGACTAACAACGATATCATATATCGATATGATAATCCATCAAATATCAAAATATCTGAAATAAAATAAATACTGTTGAGGAATCCAGTTGGATCCCTCCAACCTGTTTCCTGCATCCAAAAACATTAGCACAATACCAATTTCGCTCCAGTACGAAATTATCGCGGTACATGTTCTTAATAAATATTATCCGCTTAATAACGGCGTAATAGGGTCTCATCCGCCAAACAAAAAAATGCGGGAAATCAACAACTGCAATATATACATATGCCAATATATATATATTGATATTATATATAATACCAATTTCACTGTTTATGAAATATTCGCGGTATATGTTTATATTAAATAACATCCGCTTACTAACGGCGCATAATGTCTATTTTAACAATCAATAATTTACAGTCATCATTCAAACATGCATTCAAATATTTTAAATCTAACTATTTAAAATAAAAATCGAAATCTATTCGATTGAGTGAGAAGTTCTCACCTTGATTTTATTTTCCGTTTTAGCGATTTATTTCGAATAAAATTAAACGCGCGTTTAATTTTACCCGAAATTCTCACTAACTCCAAACGACTCCAAACCAACTCCATCGCGTAGTGCTCGTCCATACGATTCCAACGCAACTGAGTTTGCATTTTTTCGACCTCGTATGAAAAAGATATGAATTTTACAAGTTTGTACTCGATTTATATACATAATTTCAACATAACTTTTAAAATTATAACCTACAGCTCATCCTAGCCACTAGATCCAGATCCAACGGCCCCTGCTCATCTTCCCAAATCACGTTATCATCTCCAGGCCGTGCAAATTGAGGCCGAACCCAACATGTAGATTAGGGTTAGCATTTGCACTCCAATCACTCAACTATACATCATCATACCACTCCCATGTCGAAGCTCTCCTCCTCCTCTATACTCGCCCCCCCCTAGGTGAAGCTCGGCCACCTGTAGAGCATGGGAATGCGTGCGAAAACTGATGGGAACGGCCACCTCTAGCTCCCTCTACGCAACTCCAAACTCGATCATCACCGTATGAAATTAAAGCTCTCTCCATGCTCTTCAATGTTGTAGTTAACAACTTTGGCCAATTCTTGATGGATTGGAAGAGATTAAGAGATGAAGAAGAATGATTTCTGGCCTTAGAATTATAAAGTGGCGGCTAGTAACTTGAATTAGGGTTAGGGTTTCTTATTTTAGCAAATTATGAAGGCAAGGGGTCTATTTATAAGAGAACGAGCGACACTATTCATCCCGGAAATTCCGAACTCCGATTTAGGCGCCGTAACCAGCGTACCTAGGGTTTATCCCGCGTTCCGGACACAATGGAACAGGTTTCGGAAGCTAATTCGGAAGTATGTGCGAGTTATGGCTGTAAACGCTCAATTTGAATTAAACCGATTTAAATCGATTTCTAGGCGTTTTAATTCGTATAGGACAAACGGTAAATCCAAACGACTTGAAATTTGAAACCTTACAATAATATCACATTACGGATCCGATGAAAATGGTTTCGTCGAAATCCGAGACTTTTTGAAAAATGGCTATTTTCACTCGCCAAATTTAAATTAAAAATAATTCGATGCGTTTCGAGCTGCCACGATCAAACGATAGCTCCGATTGACACGAAAATTGAAATCAAGTAATAACTAACTATTACGGATCCAATGAAATTGGTTTCGTTCAATTCTGAGACTGTTCAAAAATTGACTATTTTACAGTCGATTATTAAATATTAAAATATTCAATTTTCACAAATAAACTTTTAATTCGATTTTAAAAGTTCTAAAATATTTCTATAACTCCAGTATGATCAAATAAAATTTTCCAAATTATTTACAATCATTTTTAACTCAATTTTTCAATTATTTCCATAATTTAACGTATTAAATTATCGATTTAATTATTCAATTAAATCCAAAAATTCAAATAAAAATTTATTTGACTTATAAATTCACTTATAAATATTTAAAATTAATTAAATATTCAATTTTCAATTTCTAAAAATTCTGGGTCGTTACAATCTTTCCCCCTTAAAAGAATTTCGTCCTCGAAATTACAAGTAAGAAGATTACAGAATCTATTAACTTTCCAAAATTTATAATTAAACTTCTTTCAAATCTTTACTAAGTTTTCAAATCATACTTAGTTATCTTTTCAAAAACAACTACTATTGTTTAACTTTCAATTCCAAAATAAAGTTTAAAGTTTTCAAAATTTTCCAATTTTTCTCAAATTTTTCTAACGCCTTAAATTTCCGGAAAAATTCGCCATAGTCTCCTTTGCGCGGCTCGATCCGAAAAAAAAAATGACAGTATATATATCACAAATATACATCTCATCAAGTAATGAGGCATCCCGCAGGGAAAAAAGTGTAAAAGTATGATATTTAATCCGAGATATGTACCTTATATTTTATTAGCAAGCATATACAGCTAATATAGCGCGAAAGCGAGCTCCAAATGCGAAGCAAACGCGATCCGCACCTACTAAACTCAACAAACAACATGAGAACATGCATATAGGCAATAGTATCGATATACAACATATATATCCATATGCTAACATAGCAAAAGCAATAAATGCAAACATCAACCAACTAACATCCATATTCTCATTATATTCAATGAAAGGGTTTTCAATTCAAATCACATTTGATTCATTTATATTGGATTTTGTAAACATTCATTCTCAATTCAATTAGTTAACATTTACTAATTTAAATCCAATTCACATTCAATTCTATTCAAATTTATTTACTTCTAATTTGAATTCAATTACATAGCTTCCAATTTCATTAACTCAATTTCATTAATTCTTAATGAATTATATACAATCAACTACAATCATATAACAACCAATGTATATTAATTACAACCAAATTTCTTTGCTTCACTTACATTCATTTTGGTTTTATTAAATTGATTTTCATTCAATTTTATTCAACTTCCAATAAAATTAGATTTTAATGAATTAACACTTTCATTAATTATTCCATTCCAATTTATTTACATTTAATTGATTTAACATTCAATCCATTCATTCAATTCAATTACAACAGTTGAATTTCATTCATATACTCAAGTTCATATTCATCATTTAACTTTATTAATTTATTTGCTTATTTACAACTCACATTCATAATTATATTCATATAGTTTCACTTCTTATATATATAAGTTTATTTCACAATTGTAAATCACTTTAATTAAAATTTCAATTCTTATAATTCTTTTACTTATACAATTATTCTTTTATTTAGATTATTCAGACAACCAAACAATCAACTTATATATACTTTAATAATTCTGAAAAATTATTCCTTTATATATAAATATAATCAAGGCAAAATTATTCCATTTACCCAATTTAAAATCAATATTGTGCCGAATTGTTCTATTCAAGTGTTTAGAAACCCCTTCGGCTCAGTTTCGAGGCTGTGCTGACGAAAGTTCATATGCCACTCAATAAATCAATCATCACAATATAAAACAATTTTATATTCACTAACAAATACGCTCTCATAGCTATTATTACACTCAAACTCATTCTAGAGTACTGCTGACTCTATCTCTAATGAGTAATACCCTACAGAACCATGGTTGTCGCTTAACCATCAGCTCTGATACCAAATGTAACAGTACGGATTTTCGTTCTCCGAAAATTCGACATCGACACTCACTTTATCGACTGCCGAGAAATCAAAGGCCGAAAACCGAGATGTTATGGGTTTTAAAAAAAGAATTTAAGAAAAGAAAGAAGAGAGAAAAAGGTAGAAGATAGAGGGAAAAGAAGATAGACAATTTTTAGAAAACAGAGAATTAGAAAAACAGAAGATAGAAGAATTTTAAAAATAGAACGGACAGAAAGGAAACAACAGAATCTCACAATTCGCAGCGGAACAACATATAATAATAAATGAATAATCTTTAAACAAAGAACTATATCAGTTATTACATTACATTATATTTCATTACATCATATCATCAGAGTGTACAACAACAACAAACAGTGCAGCGGAAAAAGAAATACTATATAAACTAGTAATACGCCATGCCATCCAGCTTGCCTCCAGCAACTCCAGAATATCCAGAATATCCTGATAAACCTAACTCTTAACTGCCCGTGTGGAAATTGGTGGGCACCCAGAGTTTAGGAAGGAAAACAATAAACTCCAAGTCAGTCATGTGACTGGTGTGAGAACTCAAAACAGTTTATTTATCTTTAAAATCAAAATAGAGGAATATTTTTAAAGTCAATTCGCAATGCTTTTAAAAAATGAGACTACCATAAGGCCTCCCGCACACACACACAATGCAAACGCAGAATCGGAGGAGATTTCTCCTTATGATAGTCAAAGATGCTTGATACGCATTTAAAAGAATATTTCATATTATTATTAGTGCATAGTGTAGGGGAAAAATTCATTTTGAAAGTAGAATATAAATCTTAGCCAACATAGACATTTCGAACTATGCCTACTATAGCTACTATCCAAACAGTGGTGACCACCATAAGTGAATAGCAGGTTCTACAACTAATACCGTACAAGTTTCGTATTGGGAATTGGATTTCCAACAAATGGTCAGGCCAAGGAACTTCCCATTGCCACATGAGAATGCCTCTGGATGGACATCCCCGAGAACCAAACCTGATCTCTACCAACACAAGGCCGGGTTACTCCTAACTGAGTAACAACTGACCGAATATGCCATCCCCCGGTCCTTTGGGACCTTTATCAACCGAGCGCTCGTAATCAATTCACACAATCATAAAGTGTTTTCAACATGAGTAAGTATCTGGGCTCCATACCATGATACCACCCTTTTCCAGAAGGAAATGGACACATCCTAAAGGGTGCTACCCCTCATAACCTTGCTGCTTCTTTCCTGTTTTGACCATTCACGGGGTGTGAGGCTCGACGAATTCACGTCCACAAAAACATACTTTATACAAAAGCCGTGCTTTGGGTCAACAAATGATCAACACAATGATCACAAGGATAGACGATCAAATAAACGATCCTATCACAAATAATCAACACAATGATCATTTCAGCATCACTCAGCATATCACATTACCAAATTGGGAATATATCGCTGATAACTTCAACTATATAACCTTTGAGCACATACGTCTCAAAGAAGGGTGTTAAGCAAAAAGAATAAATTCTCCGCCACCAACAGAAATATATTTGAAAGAAATCGGCTCTATATCTCAACTTGTAATGTCAGACATACAATCCATACAAGTCTGTTCCGGGCTCGAACAGAACCGAAGGCACTTACAAAGAAGTCCTTGCAATCCGGATATTCACAATCCTGATCGGATTTCCCATCACTTAGGGAGTCTCTATACCGTTGCAACTCAGTGCAGAGACAATCGACAGGTCATCCTACCGCTTTCGCAAATATCCGGTCTTCAACACCGATCTTCAAATGCGATTCACAACGACGTATCACATATTCGGAATGGGTTATACGACCCCATGGTCCTTTCCCGGTTAACCCGAATAGTGAGCGCTTATTCAAAAATAAGTGTGCATTCAAATTCAATCAATTCACATCAAATACCCATTCAAAGGGAAATACTGATAGTCGGTTATTGAACTATCACTGGATATGCACACATCACCAGATTCCAAATAATTTTCCAAATTATTTATTTTCCAAAATATCTATTCATATACGATTTCAATAATTCATTTCGATTTATCTTCAAAAAGATAAATTCTAATATTCACTTCTTATTGGAAAACATTTCCATACTTATTTATTCATAAGTAATTCACAAATCTTTTTATTTTCAACCTTGGAAAATATTCAATATACTTAAATCGAATTAAGTATATAATTCATTCTTTAAGAAAATCATTCACTTAAACATATTTATTTGGGCCAAAACGAATGTTGCGTAAAACATCGTTACGACAACCCAAAATCATTAGTATAGGGATTCGAAATTGAAATAGATATATAAATCTCAATACTATACAAAACATTTCCTTTCGGAAATCATTTACTATAACAACAGTGTTATAGTCCACATTTCCTTTTATTTCTCGAAAACGTCTATTTCAACAATAAATGTTGAAATCTATGGTTTCGAATCACAACACCTTTTAAAACATCGTTAGATCGTTTTAATTCTATTTAAAACATTCACATTCTAAACAATTTCTTTAACGTGTTATTCACTGTTCAAAAACGTGAATAAACTATGTTCACAAATTCCATTATTTCTATTCTTTTTAACTTAAAGGATTATTCACTGTTTACAACGTGAATATAACTCCATTAATAGGTTATAACAATTAACTTATCAAAATAAGTCGTTTGCGGATTTATAAAACAACGTTTATAAATTCCGTTTCTATTTATTTATAAAAACTTCTTTTTTTATAAATTCCTTTATTAACCTATTCCAGTTTATAACTAAATTATAAACTAAATGTTCATATAATAAGTTAACTACTTATAAACGATTATTTTACAAAATCGTTCATTTAACTTCCCAAATTATTAATCTTAACTTATAAGATTGTTTATTTACCCAAAATTCAATCTTTCGATAACTTTATAAATTTTATAAGCCTATTGCTTATAAAATTTCATTTATAACTTCATAGTTTATAATTTCATAAATTTCATTCATTTAGGAAATTCATTTTCACTACATTCAAACACTTATAAAAACTCGTTTTATAATGTCCATAATTCAATTTATAAATATCCATTTATAAATCTCTTAATATAAATTAATTTATATTATTCTTTTAAACGTCTTTAAATTCCTTTAAAATTTCACCGTTCTTTTGATTTATAAAATAATCAAATTTTATAAATCTTATATTTAAACTTTTAATAATAAACTCAAAAATCCAGTTTAAACTATTTTATAAAATCATTGGTTCATATTTCTCAAAAATCAGCTTTTAACTATATTACACAAAAATCATAATTTTTATAACTTTAAAAATTATAACGTTTATTTATTTAAAATGGATTAATTCTAAAAATATAGTATATTTTCAAAAATCACTTTAAAACCATTTTAAAATCCCAAAATCTGGGTCCAATGATGCTACACACCAAATAGTCAATCACGACTAACAACGATATCATATATCGATATGATAATCCATCAAATATCAAAATATCTGAAATAAAATAAATACTGTTGAGGAATCCAGTTGGATCCCTCCAACCTGTTTCCTGCATCCAAAAACATTAGCACAATACCAATTTCGCTCCAGTACGAAATTATCGCGGTACATGTTCTTAATAAATATTATCCGCTTAATAACGGCGTAATAGGGTCTCATCCGCCAAACAAAAAAATGCGGGAAATCAACAACTGCAATATATACATATGCCAATATATATATATTGATATTATATATAATACCAATTTCACTGTTTATGAAATATTCGCGGTATATGTTTATATTAAATAACATCCGCTTACTAACGGCGCATAATGTCTATTTTAACAATCAATAATTTACAGTCATCATTCAAACATGCATTCAAATATTTTAAATCTAACTATTTAAAATAAAAATCGAAATCTATTCGATTGAGTGAGAAGTTCTGACCTTGATTTTATTTTCCGTTTTAGCGATTTATTTCGAATAAAATTAAACGCGCGTTTAATTTTACCCGAAATTCTCACTAACTCCAAACGACTCCAAACCAACTCCATCGCGTAGTGCTCGTCCATACGATTCCAACGCAACTGAGTTTGCATTTTTTCGACCTCGTATGAAAAAGATATGAATTTTACAAGTTTGTACTCGATTTATATACATAATTTCAACATAACTTTTAAAATTATAACCTACAGCTCATCCTAGCCACTAGATCCAGATCCAACGGCCCCTGCTCATCTTCCCAAATCACGTTATCATCTCCAGGCCGTGCAAATTGAGGCCGAACCCAACATGTAGATTAGGGTTAGCATTTGCACTCCAATCACTCAACTATACATCATCATACCACTCCCATGTCGAAGCTCTCCTCCTCCTCTATACTCGCCCCCCCCTAGGTGAAGCTCGGCCACCTGTAGAGCATGGGAATGCGTGCGAAAACTGATGGGAACGGCCACCTCTAGCTCCCTCTACGCAACTCCAAACTCGATCATCACCGTGTGAAATTAAAGCTCTCTCCATGCTCTTCAATATTGTAGTTAACAACTTTGGCCAATTCTTGATGGATTGGAAGAGATTAAGAGATGAAGAAGAATGATTTCTGGCCTTAGAATTATAAAGTGGCGGCTAGCAACTTGAATTAGGGTTAGGGTTTCTTATTTTAGCAAATTATGAAGGCAAGGGGTCTATTTATAAAAGAACGAGCGGCACTATTCATCCCGGAAATTCCGAACTCCGATTTAGGCGCCGTAACCAGCGTACCTAGGGTTTATCCCGCGTTCCGGACACAATGGAATAGGTTTCGGAAGCTAATTCGGAAGTATGTGCGAGTTATGGCTGTAAACGCTCAATTTGAATTAAACCGATTTAAATCGATTTCTAGGCATTTTAATTCGTATAGGACAAACGGTAAATCCAAACGACTTGAAATTTGAAACCTTACAATAATATCACATTACGGATCCGATGAAACTGGTTTCGTCGAAATCCGAGACTTTTTGAAAAATGGCTATTTTCACTCGCCAAATTTAAATTAAAAATAATTCGATGCGTTTCGAGCTGCCACGATCAAACGATAGCTCCGATTGACACGAAAATTGAAATCCAGTAATAACTAACTATTACGGATCCAATGAAACTGGTTTCGTTCAATTCTGAGACTGTTCAAAAATTGACTATTTTACAGTCGATTATTAAATATTAAAATATTCAATTTTCACAAATAAACTTTTAATTCGATTTTAAAAGTTCTAAAATATTTCTATAACTCCAGTATGATCAAATAAAATTTTCCAAATTATTTACAATCGTTTTTAACTCAATTTTTCAATTATTTCCATAATTTAACGTATTAAATTATAGATTTAATTATTCAATTAAATCCAAAAATTCAAATAAAAATTTATTTGACTTATAAATTCACTTATAAATATTTAAAATTAATTAAATATTCAATTTTCAATTTCTAAAAATTCTGGGTCGTTACACAGATGATCGAATCAGCCTTCGAAACCTATTCCATTGTGTCTGGAACGCGGGATAAACCTTAAAAACGTCGGTTACCGCGCGTAAATCGTGGTTCGGAAAACCCGGGATGAATAGTGTTCGTTTTATTTTCTATAAAAGCACGATTTAATTCACAATTGCAAAAGAAAAAAAAAGTTAGGGTTTCTTCTTTCAGCCGCCGCCTGTGCTATTTCCAATGGCCAGAAACGCGCGCCCTTCTTCCCCTCCGATCTCCTTAACCATCGACTTTCATCCAAATCTTTCAACTAGTAAAATGTAGAGGGCAACGAGATCTTCAATCTCAACGGTCAAGATCGGAAATAGCGTCACGGATCAACGGCAAATTAAGCATAAAGGTCGCGTGTTTGGGTTCGGTTTTCACGGCCATGCTTTGGCCGAGCTCCACGTTGTTCGAGGCGTGGGTCAAGCTCGAGACGAGCTTCGATGTGGTGCTGTTGTGATGGGGTTTCGTCGACGAATGGAGGGTGCGTGTATTAGGGTTTGTGCTTTTTTTGGGTTCGGCCTTCGTTCGTTTATCTGGAAGAAACGTGGGGAGGGAGAAGAGTAGTAATGGCCCTGGTTGAGGGCTGGGAATCTAAGTGCAGATGATGATGTAGGGTTTTAAATTAATAAATTTCGTAAATTAATTTATATAAAAATCGTATTAAATTTGTAATATGATATATTTTTGCTACGAGGTCGAAAATTTACGAAACCAATTGCGTTGGAACCGTATGGACAAGCATTACGCAATGGGATTGGACTAGAGTCGTTTGGAGCTAGTGAAAATTTTGGTCAAAATTAAACGCACGTTTAATTTTATTCGAAATAAAACGCGGAAAACGAAATTGAAATCAAGGTGAGAACTTCTCACTCAATCGAATCGGTTTCGATTTTAATTTTAAATAGTTAGATTTAAAATTGTTAATTGTATGCATGAATGATGATTGTTATCTATTGATTGTTAAAATAGACATTATGCGCCGTTAGTAAGCGGATGTTATTTATTAAAAACATATACCGCGATAATTCCATCTTGATTGGAATTGGTATTATATATGTACTTGGAGTTGATTTTCCCACATTATATAGCGGATGAGACCCTATTGCGCCACTTATTAAGCGGATAATATTTTTATAAATCCCATATACCGCGATAATTCCATACCGAAATGGAATTGGTATTGTGCTAACATCTTTGGATGCAGGGAAACAGGTTGGAGGGATCCAACTGGATTCCTCAACTGTATTGATTTATTTACAGACATTGTGATATTTGTTGATTATCATATTGATATATGATGTTTGATTTATCGTGATTGACTATTTGGTGCGGTTGCATCATTGGATCCGATTTTGAAGTTTTAAAGTAATGATTTTTGTTTTTAAAAGAATTTTTATAGTGATTTCTGAAAGTATACGTTATATTAAATTTTTGAATTGATTCATTTTAAATAATTAAAACGCTATAAATTTTTAGTTTATAAAAATTAAGATTTTTGTGAAATATAACCAAAAGGCCATTTTTGAGATAAGTAGTTAATAAATTTATAAAACAGTTAAATTGGGATTTTTGAATTATTTTAAAACGGGTTATATGAAAGATGTATAAATTTGATATTTTAAAATTAAAAATATTGGAATTATAAAACGAGTTTTTATAAGTGTTAAAGTGAAGTATAAATGAATTCATAAGTAAATGAAAATTTATAGATTTATGAATTATGAAGTTATAAAATGAACAGATGTTGTAAGACAAAAGATTTTAAGGAATTAACTTATAAATCGGATTTTTTGCATTTAAATTGAAATCTTTGATGAAGCAAAAATGGTTTATAGTTGAGATTTATAAAATATATATTTTATAAATCGAAATAATAGAATTTGAAAAGGACTTCTATTAATGTTGAACATATGGTTATAAATGAAATCTTATAAGTAATAAGATTTATAATTTGTGAAGTTTTAAGAGAACGATTTTGTAAATAAATGGATCATAAGCATTTAACTTATAATATGGACTTTTGGTATATAATTGAGATATAAATTGAATTGGATTAATAAAGGAGATTTATAAATTGAAGCTTATAAATAGAAATGGAATTTATAGACATTGTTTATAAATTCGAAATCAATGGAATTTGATAAATTAAAAGTTGAAATTGGTTAAGGAAGTATATTCACGATTTTGGACAGTGAATATATTATCAAATAAAATGGATATGCTTGGGAAAATGAATATTGTAAAATGAAATTAATAGTTTTAACGGTGTTTTAAAATGTATTATAAACCGAATACATAGATTTCAATATTCATTGTTGAAATAGACGTTTTCGAGAAATAATGAAATGGTGGACTATAACACTGTTGTTATAGTAAATGGTTTCCGAAAGGAAATATTTTGTATAGTATTGGGATTTATATATCTATTTTAATTTTGAATCCCTATACTAGTGATTTTGGGTCGTCGTAACGGTGTTTTACGCAACATTCGTTTTGACTCAAATAAATGTGTGTAATTGAATGTTTTCCTTAAAGAATGAAATATATACTTAATTTCGATATTAAGTATATTGAATATTTTTTCTAAGTATTGAAAATAAATGGATTTGTGAATTACTTATTAATAAATAAGTATGGAAATGTTTTTCCAACGTGAAATGAAACGTTTTGGGAATTTATCTTTTCGAAGACAAATTGAAAATGAATATTAGAAATCAATTTGGAAATTGTATATTCATAGATATTTTGGAATTGTAAATTCACTATGGAATTTATAAATGAAAAGGGGAATTTGTTTAAAAATAAAAGTTGATTTATTTTTGAAGTGTGGGAATTAATTTACGGATTTGGAACGTAAATATGAAGTAAATCTGTAAGGATTTATTTAATTGGTTTAAATGAACCATGTTGAAATGAAAGTAATTCCGCGTAAGGAAAATGTTTGAAATTTGTTTTCAAAAGTGGTAAATGTGAAAAGTGATTTGAAAATTGTTTTCAAATGTTGAAGTGTGGAAAATATATATATATCTTGTAAAAAAATTTTGGAAAATAAATAATTTGGGAAATTATTTGGAATCTGGTGATGTTGAGCATGCCTATTGATAGTTAAATAATCCGACTATCAATATTTACCATTAAATAGGTATTTGTTGTGATTGCTTGAATTTGAATACCACACTTATTTTTAAAATAAGCGCTCACTATTCGGGTTAGCCGGTAAAGGACCTTGGGGTCGTATAACCCATTCCGAATATGTGATATGTCGTAATGGATTGCATTTGATGACCGGTGTTGAAAACCGGATATTTTTGAAAACGGAAGGATTACCGTTGAGTTACTCTGCATCGGATGATCTCGGATATAGAGGTTTTATCACCCTTAGTGACGGGAAATCCGGACGTGATTAGAAATTATCCGAAATGCAAGGACTTCTTAAGTGCCCTCGGTTCTGTTCGAGCCCGGAACAGACTTGTATGGATTGTATGTCTGACATTACAAGTTGAGATATAAAGCTGATTTCTTTCAAATATATTTCTGTTGGTGGCGGAGAATTTATTCTCTTAGCTTAACACCCTTCTCTGAGACGTACGAGCTCAGAGGTTATGTAGTTGATGGTTATCAGCGATATATTCCCAATTTGGCAATGTGACATGCTGAGTGTTGCTGTGAAATGATCATTGTTTGATCATTTGTGATATGATCATTTGTTTGATCATTTATCTTTGTGATCATTACTTTGATCATTGTTGACCTAAAGCATGGCTTTGTACCAAAGCGTAGGCTTTGTGGACGAGACTTCGTCGGACCTCACACCCCGGAAATGGTCAAAACAGGAAGGATGCAGCAAGGTTATTAGTGGGTAGCGCCCCTTTAGTGTATGTCATTCCTTCTGGATAGAGGTGGTATCATGCTATGGAGCCCAGATACTTAAACTATGTTGTTGCTGCAAAATTATTGCTTTGTGGTTGTTGGAAATAGAGGATCCTCGGATAGATCGGTTACGATCGGGGGATGACATATCTGTGTCAGTAGTTACCCAGTTAGGGGTAACCCGGCCTTGTGTTGGCAGAGATCCGATTTGATTCTCGGGTCGTCTTTCTAGAGGCGTACTCATGTGGCAATGGGAAGTTCCTTGGCCTGACCATTTGTTGGAAATCCAAAGAAACAATACGATCTTGTACGGTTTTAGTTGTATAACCTGCCATGGAATGTGGCGGTAACCTGCTATTGGACATGGTAGCTATAGTAGGCATACGATAATGGTCGTATGTTGGCTAAGATTTATATCTTTACTTTCGAAATAATTTTTCCTACACTATGCACTAGTAATAATATCAAATGTTTCTTTTTAATGCATATCAAGCATCTTTGACTATCATAAGGAGAAATCTCCTCCGATTCTGTGTTTGCATTTTGTGTGTGTGCGAGAGGCCTTATGGTAGTCTCATTTTCAAATGCATTGCGAATCTATTTTAAAATTATCCTCTACTTTGTTTAAAAAAAATAAAAATAAAAAACTGTTTTAGTTCTCACACCAGTCACGTGACTGACTCGGAGTTTATTGTTTTCCTTCCTAAACTCTGGGTTCCGACCAATTTCCACACGGGCAGTCTAGAGCCAGGTTTATCAGGATATTCTGGAATTCAGGAGTTGCTGGAGGCAAGTTGGATGGCATGGCGTATTACTAGTATATAGTATTTCCTTTTCGCTTTTTGTTGTTCTTTGTTGTTGTACACTCTGATGATGTAATGTAATGTAATGTAATGTGATGTAATGTAATAACTGATATAATTCTTTGTTTAAAGATTATTCATTTACCTATTATATGTTGTTCCGCTGCGATTGTGAGATTATGATATTGTTCTTTTGTTCTGTTATGTTCTATCTTTTTCTCTCTTCTTCTATCCTTTTCTTCTTCTTTAACCCAAACGGTACGGTTTTCCGGCCTTCGATTGCTTGGCAGTTGATACAGTGGACGTATTGATGTCGGTTTTCGAGCGTCGAAAAGTCGCAATCGTCACATTTGGGGTATCGGAGCATATGGTTAAGCGACAACCATGGCTCTGTTAGGTGTTGCTCATTAGAGATAGAGTCAGTAGTACTCTGCAATGAGTATGAGTGTGATAATAGTTATAAGCGCGTATTTGTTAGTGAATATAAAATTTGTTTTATATTGTGATGATTGGTTTTTTGAGTGGTATATGGATTCTGGTCGGTATAGTCCGTACTACTCTATCGATAGGGATCTCTAAACACTTGTACAGAACAATTTGACATGATATTGTTTTAAAGCGGGTAAATGAAATAATTTTTCCCGAAAATTATATTTTGATATAGAAGGAATAATTTTCTGAAAATATATTATATATCTTTGGAAGTTTGGTTATCAATGAAATAATCAAATATAAGAACCTAGAGTTTGAAAGGGTTTATAGCCAAATAAAATTCTATAGGTATGATTTATCCAAAGGAAGAATAACTATATTTGATCTAAACCATAATTTAAATCCCGAGAAATTTGAAAAGTGTTTTAAATGTAATGAAAACAAAGGTTTGGGGAATTAAAACTCTTGGGAATGTTGAAATGTTTTCCAAAGTGTTTGAAGGAAACGGTTGAATATTATTTTAGGAAATATTTTTTTGGATGAGAATTGTTTTAAAATGAATTTGTGGAAGTGAGGAAGCACTGAACTTACTTCAGTTGCTGGTAAGTAATCCTGATGATGATGGCCACATCATTAGAATCCATTTTCGAGTTTCTAAAAGTGATGGATTTCTTCCATAGGAAATAGGGTTTGAGTTGATTATAATTTCAAAAAAATGGTTTTGGAGTAAAAAACCGGGTAATTGAATTCTGGAAACTTTGTCTAGATAATATGAAAAGTTAAAATGAACCAACTATTGAACCTATTAAGTGATGTTGATATTAATAAAATAAACAAATTAAGATGAACGAAATTTTAATCCTGGAATTAAACTTTAACTTGAATAAATGGAAGTGAATAAAAATATATTTGAATTTAACTCAAGATGAGTTAGAATAAAATTGGAATTTGAAATCGAGAAATGGAAATATAAGTTAAGTTAAAAAAAATGATGGTTGAAATGGAATATAACTTAAGTGAAGTTGAATAAAGTTGATTTTGGTGTCAAAGTAAATTAATAAGTGAATCAATGAAGTCAAGTCATTAAGAATTTGAACTTGAGTTATATAAATGAAATTCAACTTTATATTGTTCAAGGAATTAAAAGTCTAATTAATAAATGGATGAAATATTAATCAATTGAATGTAAATAATTAGTATGAAACAATGAACATAAGTGTTAATTCATTAAAAGCTAATGTTATTGGAAATTGAATAAATTGAATGAAAGTCAATTAAATATGAACCAATTGGAATTAAAGTGTTGGACCAAATTGAACGTAAATTAAATAATTTGGTTATGTTGATATACATTGGTTGTCATGTGAATGTTAGTTGATTGTATATAATTCATTAAGTGTTAATGAAATTGAATTAGCGAAATTAAAAGCTATGTGATTGAATCCAAATTGAAAGTAAACAAATTTGTATAGAATTGGATTTGATTTGGATTGAAGGCGAATTAATGTGAATAAATTAGTGAATGTAAACTAACTGAAATCGAATGAATGAATGTTAGTAAAATTCCACTGTTAATGAATCAGTTGGAAAACCAATTCAATGAATATTAATGAGAAGTGAATTTATATTGATTTTGGTGGTTGCATTTGTTGTTTTGTTGCATTTGCTATATTGGCATATGTAGTTGTTGTAGTGATATATGTTGTATACTGGTATTATTTTCATATATGCATGTTCTCATGTTGTTTTTGAGTGTTTAGTAGGTGCGGATTGCGCTTGCTTCGCTTTTGGAGCTCGCTTTCGCGCTATATTAGCCGTATACGCTCGCTAATAATAAATAAGGTACATATCTCGGATTACATACCGTACTTTTACACTTTTTTCCCGGTGGGATGCCTCATCACTTGATGAGATGTATATTTGTGATATATGTACTGTCATTTTTTCTTCGGATCGAGCCGTGCAAAGGAGACTATGGCGATTTTTTCCGAAAATTTAAGGCGTTAGAATATTTTTGAGAAAATTGGGAAATTTTTGAAAACTAAAGTTTGGATTTGGAAACTTAATAAAGATATTGTAAGAAGTTTAAGTATTGAATTTTGGAAAGGTTAAACACTTAAGAGATTTGTAAATCTAATTTGAACGATTTGTTTTGGAAAGTTAATATATTCTGTAATTTTTCTAACTTGGTAATTTCGAGGACGAAATTCTTTTAAGGGGGAAAGTCTGTAACGACCCAGAATTTTAGTCAATGAAAATTTGAATATTTAATTGAATTTAAATATTAATAAGTGAAATTTATAAGTCGAATAATTTTATTTCGAATAGTTAGATTTAATTGGATAATTAAATCGATAATTTAATATGTTAAAATTCCGAAATAATTGAAAATCGAGTTAAATATGATTGAAAATGATTCGTAAAATTTTATTTTATCATGTTGGAGTTAGAGTGGTGTAATAGAACTTTTAAAATTGAATTAAAAGTTTATTTGTGAAAATTGAATATTTTAATATTCAATTATCGATTGAAAGATGGCCAATTTTCAAACAGTCTTAGAATTGTACGAAACTAGTTCCATTGGATCCGTAATAGTTTGTTATTATCGCATTTCAATTTTCATAGCAATCGGAGTTTTCTTTTGACCGTGGCAGCTCGAAACGCATCGAAATTGTTTTAATATTAATTTGGCGAGTTAAAATAGTCATTTTCCAAACAGTCTCGGATTTGGACGAAACCAATTTCATCGGATCCGTAATGTGTTATTATTGTAAGATTTCAAATTTCGTGCCAATCGGATTTATCGTTTGTCCGGGGCAAACCAAAACGAACAGAAATTTGATTAATCGATTTAAATTTAAATCAAACGTTTATTGCCTTAGGTCACACAGATGATCGAATCAGCCTCCGAAACCTATTCCATTGTGTACGGAATGCGGGATAAGCCCTAGAAACGTCAGTTACCGCGCGTAAATCGGAGTTCGGAAAACCTGGGATGAATAGTATTCGTTTTATTTTCTATAAAAGCACGATTTAATTCACAATTGCAAAAGAAAAAAAAGTTAGGGTTTCTTCTTTCAGCCGCCGCCTGTGCTATTTCCAATGGCCAGAAACGCGAGCCCTTCTTTCCCTCCAATCTCCTCATCCATCGACTTTCATCCAAATCTTTCAACTAGTAAAACGTAGAGGGCAACGAGATCTTCAATCTCGACGGTCAAGATCGGAAATAGCGTCACGGATCAACGGCAAATTAAGCATGAAGGTCACGCGTTTGGGTTCGGTTTTCAAGGCCACGCTTGGGTTGAGTTCCACGTTGTTCGAGGCGTGGGTCAAGCTCGAGACGAGCTTCGATGTGGTCCTGTTGTGATGGGGTTTCGTCGACGAATGGAGGGTGCGTGTATTAGGGTTTGGGCCTTTTTTTTAGGTTCGGCCTACGTTCGTTTATCTGGAAGAAACGTGGGGAGGGAGAAGAGTAGTAACGGCCCTGATTGAGGGTTGGGAATCTAAGGGCAAATGATGATGTCGGGTTTTAAATTAATAAATTTTGTAAATTAGTTTATATAAAAATCGTATTAACTTTGTAATATGATATCTTTTTGATACAAGGTCGAAAATTTACGAAACCAATTGCGTTGGAACCGTATGGACGAGCACTACACAATGGAATTGGATTGGAGTCGTTTGGAGCTAGTGAAAATTTTGGGCAAAATTTAATGCACGTTTAATTTTATTCGAAATAAAACGCGGAAAACGAAATTGAAATCAAGGTGAGAACTTCTCACTCAATCGAATCGGTTTCGATTTTAATCTTAAATAGTTAGATTTAAAATTGTTGATTGTATGCATGAATGATGATTGTTATCTATTGATTGTTAAAATGGACATTATGCGCCGTTAGTAAGCGGATGTTATTTATTAAAAACATATACCGCGATAATTTCATCTTGATTGGAATTGGTATTATATATGTACTTGGAGTTGATTTTCCCGCATTATATAGCGGATGAGACCCTATTGCGCCGCCTATTAAGCGGATAATATTTTTATAAATCCCATATACCGCGATAATTCCGTACTGGAACGGAATTGGTATTGTGCTAACATCTTTGGATGCAGGGAAACAGGTTGGAGGGATCCAACTGGATTCCTCAACTATATTGATTTATTTATAGATATTGTGATATTTGTTGATTATCATATTGATATATGATATTTGATTTTTCGTGATTGACTATTTGGTGCTGTTGCATCATTGGATCCATTTTTGATGTTTTAAAGTAATGATTTTGGTTTTTAAAAGAATTTTTAAAGTGATTTCTGAAAGTATACGTTTTATTAAATTTTTGAATTGATTCATTTTAAATAATTAAAAAGTTATAAATTTTTATGTTATAAAAATTAAGATTTTTGTGAAATATAACCAAAAGGTGATTTTTGAGATAAGTAGTTAATAAATTTATAAAACAGTTAAATTGAGATTTTTGAATTATTTTAAAACGGGTTATATGAAAGATGTATAAATTTGATATTTTAAAATTAAAAATATTGGAATTATAAAACGAGTTTTTGTAAGTGTTAAAGTGAAGTATAAATGGATTCATAAGTGAATGAAAATTTATAGATTTATGAATTATGAAGTTATAAAATGAATAGATGTTGTAAGACAAAAGATTTTAAGGAATTAACTTATAAATCGGATTTTTTGCATTTAAATTGAAATCTTTGATGAAGCAAAAATGGTTTATAGTTGAGATTTATAAAATGTATATTTTACAAATCGAAATAATAGAATTTGAAAAGGAGTTCTATTAATGTTGAACATAGGGTTATAAATGAAATCTTATAAGTAATAAGATTTATTATTTGTGAAGTTTTAAGAGAACGATTTTGTAAATAAATGGATTATAAGCATTTAACTTATAATATGGACTTTTGGTATATAATTGAGATATAGATTGAATTGGATTTATAAAGGAGATTTATAAATCGAATCTTATAAATAGAAATGGAATTTATAGACATTGTTTATAAATTCGAAATCAATGGAATTTGATAAATTGAAAGTTGAAATTGGTTAAGGAAGTATATTCACGATTATGGGCAGTGAGTATAGTATCAAATAAAATGGATATGCTTGGGAAAATGAATATTATAAAATGAAGTTAATCGTTTTAACGATGTTTTAAAATGTATTATAAACCGAATACATAGATTTCAACATTCATTGTTGAAATAGACGTTTTCGAGAAATAAGGAAATGGTGGACTATAACATTGTTGTTATATTAAATGGTTTCCGAAAGGAAATATTTTTTATAGTATTGGGATTTATATATCTATTTTAATTTTGAATCCCTATACTAGTGATTTTGGGTCGTCGTAACGGTGTTTTACGCAACATTCGTTTTGAATCAAATAAATGTGTTTAAGTGAATGTTTTCCTTAAAGAATGAAATATATACTTAATTTCGATATTAAGTATATTGAATATTTTCTAAGTATTGAAAATAAATGGATTTGTGAATTACTTATTAATAAATAAGTATGGAAATGTTTTTCCAATGTGAAATGAAACGTTTTGAGAATTTATCTTTTCGAAGACAAATTGAAAATGAATATTAGAAATCAATTTGGAAATTGTATATTCATAGATATTTTGGTATTGTAAATTCACTATGGAATTTATAAATGAAAAGGGGAATTTGTTTAAAAATAAACGTTGATTTATTTTTGAAGTGTGGGAACTAATTTACGGATTTGGAACGTAAATATGAAGTAAATCGGTAAGGATTTATTTAATTGGTTTAAATGAATCATGTTGAAATGAAAGTAATTCCGCGTAAGGAAAATGTTTGAAATTTGTTTTCAAAAGCGGTAAATGTGAAAAGAGATTTGAAAATTGTTTTCAAACGTTGAAGTGTGGAAAATATATATATCTTGTAAAGATATTTTGGAAAATAAATAATTTGGGAAATTATTTAGAATCTGGTGATGTTGAGCATGCCTATTGATAGTTAAATAATCCGACTATCAATATTTACCTTTAAATAAGTATTTGTTGTGATTGCTTGAATTTGAATACCACACTTATTTTTAAAATAAGCGCTCACTATTCGGGTTAGCCGGTAAAGGACCTTGGGGTCGTATAACCCATTCCGAATATGTGATATGTCGTAATGGATTGCATTTGATGACCGGTGTTGAAGACCGAATATTTTTGAAAATGGAAGGATTACCGTTGAGTTACTCTGCATTAGCTGATCTCCGATATTGAGGTTTTATCACCCTTAGTGACGGGAAGTCCGGACGTGATTAGAAATTATCCGGAATGCAAGGACTTTTTTGTAAGTGCCTTCGGTTCTGTTTGAGCCCGGAACAAACTTGTATGGATTGTATGTATGACATTACAAGTTGAGATATAAAGCTGATTTCTTTCAAATATATTTCTGTTGGTGGCAGAGAGTTTATTCTCTTAGCTTAACACCCTTCTCTGAGACGTACGAGCTCAGAGGTTATGTAGTTGATGGTTATCAGCGATATATTCCCAATTTGGTAATGTGACATGCCGAGTGTTGCTGTGTAATGATCATTGTTCGATCATTTGTGATATGATCATTTGTTTGATCATTTATCTTTGTGATCATTACTTTGATCATTTGTTTACCAAAAGCATGGCTTTGTACCAAAGCGTAGGCTTTGTGGACGAGACTTCATCGGACCTCACACCCCGGAAATGGTCAAAACAGGAAGGATGCAGCAAGGTTATTAGGGGGTAGCGCCCCTTTAGTGTATGTCATTCTTTCTGGATAGAGGTGGTATCATGGTATGGAGCCCAGATACTTAACCTATATTGTTGCTGCAAAATTATTGCTTTGTGGTTGTTGGAAATCGAGGATCCTCGGATAGATCGGTTACGATCGGGGGATGACATATTCGTGTCAGTAGTTACCCAGTTAGGGGTAACCCGGCCTTGTGTTGGCAGAGATCTGGTTTGGTTCTCGGGTCATCTTTCCAGAGGCGTACTCATGTGGCAATGGGAAGTTCCTTGGCCTGATCATTTGTTGGAAATCCAAAGAAACAATACGATCTTGTACGGTTTTAGTTGTATAACCTGCCATGGAATGTGGCGGTAACCTGCTATTGAACATGGTGGCTATAGTATGCATACGATAATGGTCGTATGTTGGCTAACATTTATATCTTTACTTTCGAAATAATTTTTCCTACACTATGCACTAGTAATAATATCAAATGTTTCTTTTTAATGCGTATCAAGCATCTTTGACTATCATAAGGAGAAATCTCCTCCGATTCTGCATTTGTATTGTGTGTGTGTGCGGGAGGCCTTATGGTAGTCTCATTTTTAAAAGCATTGCGAATCAATTTTAGAATTATCCTCTACTTTGTTTAAAATGAAAAATAAAAAAAATAAACTGTTTTAGTTTTCACACCGGTCACATGACTGACTCGGAGTTTATTGTTTTCCTTCCTAAACTCTGGGTGCCCACCAATTTCCACACGGGCAGTCTAGAGTCAGGTTTATCAGGATATTCTGGAATTCAGGAGTTGCTGGAGGCAAGTTGGATGGCATGGCGTATTACTAGTATATAGTATTTCCTTTCCGCTGTTTGTTGTTGTTTGTTGTTGTACACTTTGATGATGTAATGTACTGTAATGTGATGTAATGTAGTAACTGATATAATTATTTGTTTAAAGATTATTCATTTACCTATTATATGTTTTTCCGCTGCGATTGTGTGATTCTGATATTGTTCTGTTGTTCTGTTCTGTTCTATCTTTTTCTCAATTCTTCTATCTTTTTCTTCTTCTATAACCCTAACGGTACGGTTTTCCGGCCTTCGATTACTTGGAAGTTGATACAGTGGACGTATTTTGATGTCAGTTTTCAAGCGTCGAAAAATCGCGATCGTCACACTCTACATTAAGTTGCTCCGGTATAGAGATCTCCATATGTGATGGGGAGTCCAATCGGGATTGTGGATGCCCGGATTACAAGGACTTCTTTGGAAGTGCCTTTGGTTCTGTTCGAACCATGAACAGACTTGTATGGTTGTATGTCCGACATTAAATTTTGAGATATAAAGTTGATTTCTTTCAAACACATTTCTGTTGGTGACGGAGAATTTATTCTCTTATCTTAACACGCTTCTCTGATACGTACGAGCTCAGATGTTATGTAGTTGAAGGTTATTAGTGATATACTCCAAATTTGGTAGTCTGACATGCTGAGTGCTTGTAACGATCCCGAATTCCTGTCATTTGAAATTCGTATATTTAATTGATTTAAATATTAACAAATAAAATTTACAAGTCGAATAAATTTTATTTCGAATATGTAGATTTAATTGGATAATTAAATCGATAATTTAATATTTGAAATTGCAGTAATAATTGGTAATTGGGTTTAATGTGATTTAAATTGATTTGTAAAGTTGTATTTAATCATATTGGAGTTAGAATGATGTTATAGAGCTTTTAAAATCGAATTAAAAGTTAATTTGTGGAAATTGAATATTTAATATTTAATGGATGAGTGAAAATAGTCATTTTTCAAACAGTCTCGGATTTCGACGAAACAAGTTTCATCGGATCCGTAATGTTATATTATAGTAACATTTCAAATTTCGTGTCAATCGGATTTACGGTTTGTCCGGGGCAAACTAAAATGCGTAGAAATCGGTTTAAGTGAATTTTAAATTTAAAATAGTCGATTTGAAAACCTATCTTCCAAATACTTTCAAATTGGCTCCCGATATACATTCCATTACGTTCGGAATAGGGGTAAAGCATTATAAACGCCAGGCGACACGCATCGTTTGTAGTTCGAAAAAATTCCGGGTGAATAGTATCGCGTAATTTTCTATATAAGGCCCAATATTTCTTTCATTTGCACTCAGAAACCCTAACTAGGTTTCAGCCGCCACTTTCAATATCAATTGCCGAAACCTACTGTCGATCCTCCTTCAAATCCACCTAATCCAAGCAGAATTAGACTAAGGCTTCAACTACGAAGTTGAAGAGCACGTCAAGATCTTCTAGATCAACGGTTATGATCGTGATTCGAGCAATGGATCGTCGGTAATTTACATTTGAACGCGCATCGTTAATGTTCGTTTTCTAAGGTAAAAGCACGACCGAGTTTGACCGAGCATTAGGGGGAGGTGCCATTCGCGTAGGGCTTCGAGGTGGTGTGGTTCGATCGAAGTTTAGATGAACGTGGGTGGTGCGACATCGATGGAAATGGCCAGAGCTATGGGTTCTTGTTCGCGATTTTAACCTAAGGAGGAAGAAGAAATGAACGCTCGGCCATGATCTGATGCATTGCAACCAACGGCCAGATTTTAGTCTAGGCTAAAAATAAAAGAAATTGAAAATTTATATTATATTGATTAATTCGTATAACTTTAAAACATTATTACTTTTTCATACGAGGTATGTTTCGTACGAAAAAAGTTGCGTCGGGTTCGTATGGACGAACACTACGCGATGGAGTTGGACTTGAGTTAATTAGAACTAGTGTGAATTTTGGATAAAATTAAACGCGCGTTTAATTCAAAGTGAGAACTTCTCACTCAATCGAATTTGTTTCGATTTAGATTTTAAATAGTTAAATTTAAAATTGCTTGATTGTGTTGATTGTATTCTTGGATGATAAATTATTATCTATTGTATTGAAATAGACCTTATACGTCGCATATTAAGCGGAGGTTATTATATTAAACACATATACCGCTATATTCCGCCTTGAAGTGGAATTGGTATTATATATGTACTTGGAGTTGATTTTCCCGCATTATATAGCGGATGAGACCCTATTGCGCCACATAATAGCAGATAATATTTTATATAAACCCATGTACCGTGATATTCCGTCTTGGAACGGGATTGGTATTGTGCTAACATCTGTGAATGCAGGGAAACAGGTTGGAGGGATCCAATTGGATTCCTCAAATTATTGAATTTGTTTCAATATTGTGTGTTGATTATTCATAATCTCTATGTGATTATCTTTTTGATTGAAATCGTTGAAGGCTAAAATTTAGCCGAATAAAATTTTGGTATCGTTAGATACCGGAAATAAACAAAAATTTGATTTTTGAAAATTCAGGTTGAAAGTCTATATTAAAAAAATTGATGTTTTGAGAAATATAGTTGTAGGTTGATTTTTCGAAATATGAAGTTTATTATTTTATAAAATAATTTAAATGGTGATTTTTGAATTTATTATAAAAGCTATTATATATGAGATTAAAAAAAATTGGCTTTTTATAAATCAAAGTGATGGAATTATAAAAGAGTTTTAAAGACGTTTTAAAATGATGTTGTAAATGGATTTTATAAAAGAATAGAATCTACGATTTGTGAAGTTATAAAATGAATGAATTTGTAAATAGAGAATTATAAGTAATTTGCTTATAATTTGGATTTTTGTGTGTAAGTGGGATATGGATAGAATTTGTTAATAAAGTGATTTTATAAGTTGAAATTGTTATAAAATATAAATGGAATTTATAAACATTGTTTTATAAATCCAAAATCGACTTATTTTGATAAGTTAATTATTATAGCTTATTAAAGGAGACATATCCACGATGTTGGACAGTGGAGAATCCTTTAAATTAAAATATGTAGAAGTGTTGAATCTGGTAAACGATTTATATTCATGATTTTGGACAGTGGATGATCCTTTAAATTAAAATATGTAGAAGTGTTGAATTTGGTAAACGATTTATATTCACGATTTTGTACAGTGGATAATCCTTTAAATTAAAATATGTAGAAGTGTTGATTTTGGTAAACTATTTATATTCACAATTTTGGACAGTGAATAATATATTAAAGAAACGTTTTAGGAAGTGTTCTTTTAAATAGAATTAAAATGATTTGAAGTTTTTTTAAAATGTGTTAAAGATCGAAACCATATATTTCAACATTCATTGTTGAAATAGACGTTTTCGAGAAATAAGGAAAAGATGGACTATAACACTGTTGTTATAGTAAATGATTTTCGAATGGAAATGTTTTTGTATAGTATTAGGCTTTATATATCTAATGAATTTTCGAATCCCTATGCTATTGATTTTGGGTTGTCGTAACGATGTTTTACGCAACATTCGTTTTGACCCAAATAAATGTGTTTCAAGAAAACGTTCTCCTTAAAAGAATAAAATATATACTTAATCGTGTTTTAAGTATATTGAATATTTTCGAAGTATTAAAAATAAATAGATTTGTGAATTACTTGTTATTAAATCAGTATGGAAATGTTTTCCAATATGAAGTGAAATGTTTTGACATTATATCATTTAAAGATAAATTGGAAGTGAATATTTGAAATCGATTTACAAATCCTATATCAGTGGATATTTAAAAATTTAAATTCACCATGGAATTTATAAAGGAAAGGGAAATTTGTTTAAAAATAAACATTGATTTATTTTTAAAGTATGGAAATAAATTTACGGATTTGGAAGGTAAATTTAAAGTAAATCGGTAAGGATTTATTTAATTGGCTTAAATGAACCATTTTGAAATAAAAATGTATTCTCCCTGGAAAGCCAAATAAAATTTCTAAATAGCTTTGAATGATCTATATATATATATATATATATATATATATATATATATATATAGTTCTAGAATTGGTTTTGAAAAGGATACTTTTGAGAAATTAGCTTCTTAAGTTGTTTTAAATCCTTTAAGTAAAGATTTATTAAGTTGATATAGAAATGATTATTTCTAAGATTTAATCAATAATTGTTTTAGAAAATAGTTATTTTAATAGTTATACTCTATCTACTAATTTTTATTTTGAAAATTAGTTTGGGACTTAAGTTATATGTAATATTGTTATAATATTTTTATAACTAATATTTTAAGTAAAGTGTTTAAAGAAAAATAATTTTATTCCAAAGTGTTTTCCCAGTATATTTTGGATAGGTGTTATAAATTATTTTAAAGTATTTAAACTCAGCAGATTCCAGTGTAATGAATAAATATTTGGAAATGTTTCCGCGCAAGGAAAAATGATTTAAAATTCATTTTCAAAAGTTGTAAAGGTGAAAAGTGATATGAAATTTGTTTTCAAATAGTTGAAGTGTGGAAAAATATATCTTGTAAAGATATTTTTGGAAAATAAATAATTTGGGAAATTATTTGGAATCTGGTGATGTTGTGCATATCTATTGATAGTTAAATAACCGACTACCAATATTTACCTTTAAATGGGTATTTGTTGTGATTTGCTTGAATTTGAATGCTACACTTATTTTAAAATAAGCGCTAGTTATTCGGTTTAGCCGGGAGAGGACCTTTGGGTCATGAATGCCATTTCGAATAGTGATACGTCGTAACGGATAGCATTAGAAGACCGGTGTTGAAGATCGGATATTTTTGGAAACGGAAGGATTACCGTCGAATGTCTCTCCATCGGCTGATCTCCGATATAAAGATTTTATCACCCTTTGTGACCGTAATTCCGGACGTGATTAGTGAATATCCGGAATGCAAGGGCTTCTTTGGAAGTGCCTTCGGTTCCCTTCGATCCCGGAACGGACTTGCATGGATGTGTGCCTGACGTTACAAATTTGTGATGTAAGCTGGTTTCTATCAAATACATTTCTGTTGGTGGCAGAGAATTTATTCTCTGAACTTAACACCCTTCTCTGAGAAGTACGAGCTTAGAGGTTATGTAGTTGATGGTTACTAGTGATACATTCCCAATTTGGTAATGTGGCATAGGATGTGCTGCTGATCATTTGTTCATCAAAGCATAGCTTTTGTGAAAAGCATAGCTTTGTGGACGAGACTTCGTCGAACCGCACATCCCGGTAATGGTCAAAATAGGAAAGATGCTGTAAGGTTATAGGGAGTAGCACCCCTTAGGGTATGTGCATTTCCTTCTGAATAGAAGTGGTATCATGGTATGGAGCCCAAATACTTAACATTTATGAATGTCGCAAAGATATATGACTTTGTGATTATTGTTGGTTGAGGATCCTCGGATAAAGGTTGTTTACAACTAGGGGATGGCATACTCGTGTCAGTAGTTACCTACTTTTACAGAGGTAACCCGGGCTTGTGTTGGCAGAGATCCAGTTAGGTTCTCTGGGCGTCTTTCCAGAGGCGTACCCATGTGGCAATGGAAAGTTCCTTGGCCTGGCCATTTGTTGGAAAATCCAAAGAAACAATACAAGCCCTGTACAGTTTTAGTTGTATAACCTACCATGGAACGTGGAGGTAACCTACTATTGAACATGGTAGCTGATGCAGCGCACCATGCCTTAAGTCTTAGGTCGCCTGTTATGAGATGCGCCAATTGCCTTAAGTCGCCTGCAATTATGATATCAAGCGACCTAACGAGTTATCAGATGTCGCCAGCGACCTAGCAAGTGATGTCATTTGTCTTAACTTTCCTGCATTACAAGATAGCGGTCTAACGAGGTATGCGACCTACGAGTTACGACCTACTAGGATAAGCGACCCAGCGAGTCGCATCATACCACTACTGCCACATTTCTTTAGGACGTCAACGAGCTACGACCTAACGGGCCACGACCTAGCGAGTTAGATCGTAAATTTCCAATTCCATAGGTCGCTGATTCTTATGCCGCATGAAGCCTAAGTCCCTGAAGCTTATGTTGTTCTTTCCTTATGTCACTGCCGTGGTTTCTTTAAGTCATTGCTTCCTTATGAGATTAGGTCGCTTCAGATGATATGACGCAAGATGTTTTATTTTCTTAAGTCGCGTATGATGTTGTGTTGTAAATTCGTTAACTCATAAGTCGCTGTATTGTATGTTGTAATGATGTAACTTCTGTCAGGTCGTAAGTCACGTGTCGTTGTGTTGTTAGGTCACATGTTTTAAGTCGTGTCTGTGTGTGTGCTGTAAGCCTATAAATAGGCGGGTCGTGTCATTAGTAAAAGGTGGTAGATTTTGAATAAACTTTTGTTTGAGTGCTTTATGCCTCTTTAAAATTGGAAGTTGAGTGTTATCTCCTTTCTCCATCTTCGGTTATTCGAGTGCGCTCGAATCAACGATTTTGAAGTCGGTTCACGGAATCTCTTGCGCGAGATCAATGTCGAAGAATCGTAGATCTTCTAACAAGGTATCGTGCGCGATTAACGTGTTAAAGATAGCTAGAATCTAGTATCTTGCGAGATTAACAGATTTGGGCATTTATCTTGGGTATTATCAATCCATCGATTCATATTTGTATCGTTCCATCGTCGTTTGTTCATTGTGCATCATTTGTGACAACTTGTTGTTACATCCGCTGCGTCAATTTGGTATTGGAGCCTTAACTTAGCCAATCCTAGCTAAGCCAAGCCTGTGGAGCCAAGAGGAAGAGTTAAAGTTAGATCCGAGGTATAAGTTGGAGGCGTGCATCACTTTTGTAGATCAAGCCGAGAGTTAATGTTAGTTTGGATTTTTTGAAAATTCGACATGTTAATCGATTTCAAAATGTTGAAGATGTGTATAGAAGAGAAGAACCTGAGCAAACTGAACAACGTATCAATGAAAAGTTCGATGAAGGTATTGGGATGTTAGAGAAATTTATGAATGACATGAATCAAAGTCAAAGAAGAAGGTCACCAATCTGGAACCATGGAGAAAATAGGGTTTCGCCATTGGTTTCGGAAGCGAGGAGGGTGTCAGCACAATCTTGTTGAGAAAGAAGAGAATCATCGGTTTCAACGAGACGAGAACACCATGAGTACAGAAATGAAGAGAGAAAACTCCACGGGGGTTTGAAAATGAATCATATCGTGACATCGAAAGACAGGGTAGAAGAACCATGCATGGTCGTGGAGATGTAGATGGAAGGGATAGATATCGAAGTACATTTGATTATGATAAATATGGTGGTAGTATTCACTATCGAGATCGAGACCAAGTACGAAGTCAATATCAGAATGTAGAAGATGATCGTCAATGGGAGTCGGGGATGAAAACAGAGATTCCAGAATTTAAAGGGGGAATGATAGCGGAAGAGTTTCTGGATTGGTTATCAAATGTTGAGGAAATTTTTGACTTCAAGGAAGTACCTGAGCATCGTAGAGTTAAGTTGGTTGCTACACAATTGAGGGGAAGAGCAATGGCCTGGTGGCCACAAACTAAACTTACACAGGAGAGAATGGGAAGGTTAAAGATTGTTTCATGGGAAAAGATGAAGAAGTTGATGAAGGCTACTTTCTTGCCTTATAATTATCAGTCTCTTATGTATCAGCGCTTACAGAATTTTGAGACAAGGGATAAAGTCGGTAAATGATTATGTAGATGAGTTTTATCAAGTGACTGCTGGAAATGATATCATGGCGATGGAAGGAAAGTTGACATCTAGATTTGTTGGAGGGCTGAGAATGCAAATTCAGGATATGCTGAATATGTTTGATCCAAGATCCGTTGCTGAAGCACACCAGAAGTTTCTAGCTTGGGAGAAGCAAGGTAGAGGAGGAGGTGGTGTATTTGCAAGTTCGATCAATCAGATGAAAGGGGCTAGTAGCAATACTAATGTTTCCAAGGCTGTTAGTAAACTGGTTGTCAATGAAGTTTCTAAGGCCAAGGTCGACAACAATTTCAAGTGTTATAACTGTCAGGAGTTTGGTCATAAGAGCAATAAATGCCCGAAACCTAAGAAGAAAATGATGGTTGCTGAGGTTGAGGATGAAGATGCAGAAGTAGAATGTTCAAATTCACCACAAGTTGAGGAGAAAGAAGAATTATTGGCGGGAGACGAGGGATATTCTTTAATGATGAGGAGATCTTGCTTGACGGCAAAACAGGAAGAGGACACTAGTTGGTTGAGGAGTAATATTTTCCAGTCGACATGTACTATTTTGAGAAGGGTTTGTAAGTTTGTTATCGATGCAGGATGTTGTGATAACATCATCTCTACAGAAGCTATAAAAACATTAGCATTAAAGACAGAGAAGCATCCCAAACCCTACAAATTGGCTTGGTTGAGGAAAGGTGGGGAAGTGAAGGTTAGTCAAAGAGCTTGTGTAAATTTTTCCATTGGAAAGAAGTATGAGGTTGAAATTCGGTGTGACGTGGTAGATATGGATGTATGTCATTTGTTGTTGGGGAGACCGTGGCAATTCGATAGAGCTGTGCAACACGATGGAAGGACTAACTGCTATAGTTTCATGTTCGAAGGCACTGGAATCACTTTAGCTCCTAAAAGGCAACTACAATATGAAAGCAAGTTGGAGGAAATCGAGGAACTAAAGACTTTGATATCTTTGAAGGAGTTTGTCAAAGAAGTAGAGGAAGGACGTGAAGTATTTCTGTTGATCGGACGTGAAAGTAGTGAAGCAGTTGAAATTCCTGAGGAAGTTAAGCCAGTGTTGAAGGAATTTGAAGATGTGTTTCCTGAAGAATTACCAAAAGAATTACCACCGTTGAGAGACATACAACATCAATTTGATCTTGTTCCGGGAGCTGTGTTACCGCATAGACCACAATATAGAATGAGTCCAAAGGAGCACGAAGAGTTGAGAAGGCAAGTGGAGGATTTACTTGAACAAGGGAGCGTACAAGAAAGTTTAAGTCCTTGTGCAGTACCAGCTTTGTTGGTGCCAAATAAGTATGGAACTTGGAGAATGTGTGCACATAGCCGAGCACTAAAAAAGATTACAATGAGGTACAGATTTCCGATGCCTAGATTGGATGACCTGTTAGATCAGCTGAGCGGAGCTGCAATCTTTTCACAGACTGATCTGAAGAGTGGGTATCGTCAGATTCGAATTCGACCAGGGGATGAATGGAAGACCGCATTCAAGACGCGGGAAAGGTTGTATGAATGGCTGGTCATGCCATTTGGTCTTTCGAATGCACCTAGTACTTTTATGCGAGTGATGAATCAGATCTTTCGACCATTTATTGGAAAGTTTGTGGTCGTATACTTTGATGATATATTGATATACAGTGGAAGCACAGAAGAACATCTACAACACTTGCGGGAAGTATTGATGATACTTCGTCGGGAGCAATTTTACACGGCAACAAAGAAGTGTATGTTCATGACACACAGTGTTTTGTTTTTGGGGCATGTGTTGTCCAAGGAATGAATCCATATGGATCAAGGTAAAATTGAAGCAATCAAGGTTTGGCCACAACCCAGGACTGTAACTGAAATGAGAAGTTTCCATGGGTTAGCATCATTTTACCGAAGGTTTATTCCACATTTCAGTAGCGTGATGGCACCAGTGACAGACTGTATGAAAGGAAAGCAGTTTGTGTGGAGTGAAGAGGCTGATTCTACTTTCCAACAGATCAAGACACTTTTGACTACATCACCGATTCTTAGATACCCGGATTTTCAGTTGCTCTTTGAGCTAGATACTGATGCGTCTAAGGTTGGAATTGGTGGAATGTTAAGTCAGAAGGGTCATCCAATTGCTTATTTTAGCGAGAAACTTTCTGGAGCCAAAACAAGATACAGTACATATGACTTGGAGTTCTATGCTATTGTCTAAGCCATAAAGCGTTGGAGACACTATTTGTTTCATGAAGAGTTTATGTTGTATACTGATCATGAAGCATTGAAACATTTGCAGGGGCAGGATAAGATTGCAGCCAGACATGCGTCATGGATCGCATACTTGCAACAATTTACATTTGTTGTAAAGCATAAGTCGCTAGTTACAAATCGAGTGGCAGACGCATTGAGTAGAAGAAATCATTTGTTGACTACCATAAGAGCTGACGTAACGGGGTTTGATGTACTCCCAAAATTGTTTGTTGGGAATCCTTACTTTGCTAAGATTGTAGATGAAGTCGGGAAAGGAAAGACGGATGAGTATTTGTTGGTGGATGGTTTTCTGTTCAAAGAAAATCGGTTGTGTACAACAGACTGCAGTTTGCGAATGAAGATGTGAAGGAATTGCATGAAGAAGGTCGTGTGGGAAGAGATCGTACCTTGTAGTTGATTTCTCAATCATATTTTTGGCCTTCTATGAGGAAAGAAGTTGAAAGATTTGCCCAGAGATGTCACATATGTCAAGTTTCCAAAGGGTATTGCTACGAATGCAGGATTGTATATGCCATTGCCCGTGTCTACTAGACCATGCGTTGATATTAGCATGGATTTTGTTTGGGTTTTCCAAGAACTCTGTTAACGCTAAAATTGAACGCTAACACACCGGTGTAAGTAGAGATTAAGTGAAAGCACCACCCGTCGGCACGGGAATTAAAAGTAAGTAGTAAAGTCACAGAAAAAACAGTAAAGAGACAACAGTTTTATAGTGGTTCGGCTTCAAGTTAAGCCTACGTCTACTTTAACCTTATTTATTGCTTAATCGATTACAACTTTACAACATTCTTCGATTACAAAACTACTAGGACAAATAGCTAGAACTTCGATGTAGAAGAACTCTTTGAATCCATGTCGAATGTGTTAGATTTCTTCTTGAAGTTCGTTGAGATGTCTTTCGTGTTTGGAGTGTCGAGTGAGTCAAGAAATCAGTAGAGTATAGGCGTTCCAGAAATGAGGCCAAGATCCCCTCTTTGGTGGTGTAGGCATGGTATTTATAGGAGTTTTCTAGAGTAAGTCGTAGGTCGTGGGCGACCTAGGGGTAGGTTGTAGGTCGTAAGTCGTCAACGACCTAAGAGATGCGAGCTACGGCTTATCTTGGTAACACTTGGTCTTTTGAACAATCTGATAGGTCGTAGCGACCTAGGAGGAAAGAGGCATAAGAAGCTACGGCTTAGTGAGGCCATCCTGAGCAAGCTATGGAGTTACCTCGGTCTACTTAGGTTGTGAGCGACCTAATGAAGAAATAGTATGTATGCGGCATCACACTATCTTAACCCGTTAGGTCGCTAGGTCGCCTAGTTCATTAGGTCGCTAGGTCGCTGCATCCCTCTATTGTAATATACTTTTGCTCTATGTTGGTTTCTAGGTCGCTAGGGGTCTTTAGGTTGCTAGCTTTGTTAGGTCGAGCATCCATGTTAACTCGCTCATACTTCAGGTTGTTAGGTCGTTGGATCTTCTAACCCGTTAAGTCGCTAAGTCACTTTATTCCTTAGGTCGTTAGGTCACTTATCTCATTAGATCGTTAAGTCGCTATATCATGCTAGGTCGTTAGGTCGTTGCATGACGTTAGGTCGCTGTAGAACTTCGTTCATGTTAGCTCGTTCACACTCTAACTCCTTTGGTCGCTTATCTCTTTAGGTCGCTGAGTCGTGAAACAGAAGAGTTAACACTTGCCCCTCGAAGTATAGGCCTAGGGACTAGGTCGTGTGCTTCGATACTTCTTAACTCGTGCCATCTTGAACCACTAGGTCGTGAGAGGTTTATGAGGTAGTAAGGTCGCTCGTGCCAATTCATGTTCCACCGTCCTTGCATATAAGTTGTTCATCTCCTTCCTCCTTCATCTCACTTGCTCCATTATTCGAAACCACCATTGACGAATTCCTGAGTTCTCGAAGAAAAATTCCAACCAACTAGTCACCAACCATCTTTTCGTCACACTACGTAAGCGGATCTGATCGCCGTTCGTCCACGTCCATCGTTGAATTGCTAACTCCCCATTTTCCGACTCCAATTTATTTTTTGTGCCGCGTTTCATTGCGGACCATGTCTTGATTAGTTTGAGACTGCTATCGATCATATTATTGTTGTAATTTGCGATAGCACGGCAGTGCATTGGATTTGTGGCGAATCTGAGGTGATTCGAATTGGTTTTTGGGTATTTTGGCAGTATGGAGAGATGAAGGTTTAGGCGGTTCAAGGAGAGAAGGGGATTCACGGTTAATCGGGTTAATGGGTTATCGGATCACGAGTTAACGTGGCAGCGAGCTATTGAGTGGAGAAGAGTTAGCGGGTTAAGGAAAGTAGGGCATATTGGCTTTGATAGGGAATAGCTCGAAATTGCTGAGTTACACCAGAAGCGACCTAGTGAATCTGAGCAACACACACCCTTTACGACTTAACAGATTTGACCGACCTAACAAACTGAATGGCTTAAGAATCCTTGCGACCTAAAAGGAACTGAGCGAATTAACTCATAGCGACTTAATCTTCAGATCATGTGAGCGACTTAGTTTTTAGGTCGTGTGAGCGACTTAGTTTTTAGGTCACGTGAGCGACTTAGCACTTAAATAACTTTTTACTGCCGAATTGCTTCTTACGACCTAGACCAATTTCGACCTAACTTGCTAGGTCGTGAGCGACCTAGGACTTAGATTCACACTGCCTTGCCTTGAAGCATTATTTTAGCTTGTAGGAGCATGAATAATGAACTTTTGACTTGAAAAGAATGACTTGATGGAACTTTGACCCATGCTAAGTCGCTTGAACTAGAATACTCGCAAAAATGTGACATCACTTATCTTGAATTCTAACTTGAATATCGGAATAACTTGCCTGAACTTGTTGTACTACTTTATAGATTATATTAACTTTAGTGCTAATAACCTGTTAAACACAACATTTGCAGAACAATGGGGCGAGTATACTGCCACTGATTGCCCACATCAAATGAAAGATTAGTCGATAAAGGATAATCAACTTAAAGAAATTATATGAAATGCTGTGAATCAACAAATTCAAGTGAAGTATTAAAGAAAAGCAATATTAATCAATTAAGGTTGATTTGTTTGCATCAACACTGCACTTGTATTTTAAACAACAAGCCCTGAAACGTTATAATTGACAAATGCATATTAGTCTAATTTCAGTTACATTTGCTTGTCGTTTTACTAGTTTTGCACAACACTTCACACATTTAGGAAATGTGTACCTTCATATTTGAATATCCAGTTCCTTGTGTAGAATGGCTTCTCAACAAGAAGAAGTAGTAGGGCAAGCTGGAGAGGCCTTCCAGATAGCCAATCCACTGAATGATCCCCCGGAAAAGA
Source organism: Allium cepa (assembly GCA_030765085.1). Lineage (NCBI taxonomy): Eukaryota > Viridiplantae > Streptophyta > Magnoliopsida > Asparagales > Amaryllidaceae > Allium > Allium cepa. The sequence goes on from CM060931.1 coordinate 860,752,516, forward strand.
CTTCAACTACCCTGAGTCAGCGGAAGTTCAACCAACTACGCATTCAGTTTGGCATTGCTGAAGCAGATGCTTTATTTCCTGGGCCAAACGGTAATACTGACAGACCACCTCTCGGCTTTATCGCTGTTAATCACCAGATGTGCTTGAATGGAGCTATTCCTCCTTTCAATGATTTTCTTCAACAACTCCTTCTCCGATTAGCCATCTCTCCCTTCCAATTGCATCCCAATGGCTACGCCATCCTGATGGGACTGTGTGTATTATTTAGGAGGACACTTGAGCGTCTTCCGAGTTTTGAGGAGATTTGCTTCTTGTGCACATTTGCAAAAAACAAAGATCATCCCTCTATCACACTCGTGAGGAGTGCCAGGAACCAAAGACTGATCGTCGATCTTCCAGAAAGCGCCCACAGTTCTTGAATCAATTCTTCTTCGTCCGCTGCTCCCCAGGATTTTATGCCATCTGGAGAGTAGGAAGTAAGATTGCTTATCCCTGTTCTTTCCATTTGAGCTTTTCAAAGTCTGAGTTGCTAAATGCTAACTCCATTCTTTACTTTTACAGCACTTCCTCCTCCTTCTAAAGATCCCAGCCACAGGCCGACTTTTGAAAGATTAAGTGCTGTGGTGGTTGAGGAAAGAAGTACTAAATTTTTTGTTGAAAGACGAGTTTCTTCACAAATTCAGACTTCTGCACTCTTCCCGTTCTACTCAGCCTCATGAAGTCCCTGATTCTCCAGTAGAGACATCGGATGGCCCAGTTTCCATCGGAGAACTTACACCGAAAGAACCGACTATTGAGGCTTCACTAGTGAAGTGTTCTACTTCTATTGACATTGCGGGATCATTCGTAATTTTGCACTTGCCCCGGTCATTGAGGAAGAGGAACATCCCCACCAATCTGGGAAGACTGTTAATGGAGGAGCTGAGGGGAAGGGTCCCGCCGGGCACGATGATGACGACATTTTTGTGGGATTGAGTGACTTGATGATCACTTCACAGGAGCTTTTTAAAGACGATACCACTACTACTAAAGTTATTTCTCCAGTAGTTGAAGCGACATCTGTCTTGCAGCAAACTCCGTCAGCCCAAGAGTTGGCACTTGTTGTAAAATCCGTCATCACCCCCAACCGAGGACTGGTTCATAGTTTGACGCGCGTAGTTTGCACGTTACACACACTTAGGATTTTTCGGCACTTATATGCATTCAACTTCCTTGCTTTGAAGATTTATGAACTTATCTTTTCTTCATTTTCAGGTTCTCCAATGGGACGAAGCGGCTCTTACTATGATGATTTCCAGCATTATGGGAGATGCGGTTCTTATGATCGCAAGAGGTATCTTCCTGCCTCCTGGAAAACGGACGAAGAAAGAGCTGCAAGAAAGGCTCGTGAGAGGCGTGCTTATGAAGAATGCTACGGGAGAAGGCATGAACGACATGATTCTTCCCAGAGAGAAGATGATTCTCACAAATGAAAATCCCGTGATGACAAAGTGAAAAGTTACGTCGCTGAAGATCCGAGTAAACGGGCCAAACTTGGCGAACAGCCAGCATCTAAAATTTATTAAAAGCCCACTGCTCATATCTCTTTGGAAATCCCTTCCAGCTCTCCTGCCCTTCAAAGAGATGATATTCAAACAATCATCAGTAGGCCCCCATATCAAGTTGGACAGGGTCCGGCTACTCTTCAAAGTCGGTTTTCGCACTGTTGCTTAAAAGGAGTGCGTTTCGATCTTGACTTGGTCCCAATCGATAAGCAAACCATGTTGTGAAATCTTGATGCTGTCAAACTCGATATCGAGAGAATGTCTGGTTGGTAGAAACTTGTTGACGAGCTTCAAAGAGTAAACTGCGCAAATCTCGAAGCCATGCTGACTATGGAAAATGATAAGTCCGAGTGGCTGAAAACACTCGATCAGCATGATGCAGAGATGAAGAGCATTGCCGCTTATAATGAGAAACTTGAAGTGGAAGTTGAAAAACTTAAAGAAGAGCTTGCCACTTCTTCCATTTCCTATTCTCAAAGAGAAGAAGTGCTCCAAAAACAAGTGAGAGATGCTCGCGCTGCACAGAAAGACGCTGAAGCTAAATTTGAAGCACAACAACAAGTTGTAGAAAGCTACCGAACTGACGTTGCTCAGTTGCGAGAAAAAAACCAGTTCCCAGAACTTGGAAATTGAAATGCTAAAAGCTCGACTTTCTGAAGCTGAAAAAGAGCGTGATGAAGCTATTAATGGGAAAATAGCAGCCGAAGATTCCCATATGGCAACTAAAGCGGAAATCAGCTCTATTTATTCGAGTTTTACATACATAGTTTTCTGGGGCGCGGTAGCCTTAGATTTTTGGGACCGAAGTACGAAATCACTTTGGCCGAAGTGTGGGAAGCTGCACTTGATATGCTGGGAGGTGCTGGATATGCTGAATCAGGTTTAGAGGCGCATTATCTGGATGACGATGCACTTGCTGCTCTTGCCAGGGGAAAGGAGCAACTCGCTAAATAGCGAGCCGGAATGGCGGAAGGTGAACATTTAGGGAAGGCAACCTTAACCGACCCAGTTCAACCTTCGATTTCGGCCGACATCGATATCGTTGGCTCCAGTTCCCATTCTCTGCCTCCTGCTAAAGCAGTCATTGAAAGTGCAACTGCTCGCACTGGAGGCGAGACTCAAGAAAGCACTGAAGCATAGGACTTTGAAGTTGACATAGTAAAGCCTACTTTTCCAGGTAAACTCAATGCTGATCTTGCTCAAGTGAACTGCTTTTTTACTTCACATGAGCTTGATGAACTTTTTGATTATTACTTAAATCTTGACACGCCACTTTCTGCTCTTTTTATAAGAGATACTGACTTTAACTTCTCTTCTCCTATAGTGAAAGCGCCAAGTGTTGTTCAGCCTTCCCCTCTTCCAGCTGTTCCCTCTCTGCCTCTTCAGATTACTCCTCCTTCTGTTTCTCAACCGGGGTCACAAGAGGAGCAGATAGAAGCTCTTCAAGGCTTGGATGACCCGGTCGCTACACAAGAACAGAAGGCCGAAGAACCTGAAGAAGGCGAAAGAACCCCGGGGCAAACTATTTCTGATGACATAAAGTTGTCTGCACTTTTCACTCCGGGCAGTGAGACTTCTTCAAGGAAGAAAGGGAAGGATGGAGTCTCAAAGAAAAAGAGGGAAGCTTCTGCCAGCGAAGAAAAAGAAGAAGAAAATCCAATTGCACCCCTTCCTCTTTCATCCCCTACTATGACAAGCCGACCCAAAAAGTTAATCATCCGGCTAGGTGAGGACTCAAAAGGTGGTAGGAAGAAGAAGTTATGGGTTTGATCCTATGCTTTTCGTCTCGCTTTTTTGCTTTTTCGCTTGTATATATAAAGACTAGTGTTGACCGGAGATTGTGCGGGTACCAGTCCCCGCCTTCTTTTATTTTGAAACCGGCGCATGTATAAAATTTTCATAGAATGGAATAAAATGATTCTTTTACTTGTACAAACTTTTGTCTGTATTTGAGAATGCATTTATTCTTCTTTTTCATACAAGTTTCTTTATTTTCTTTGTGCGATGTTGCAGTAAACCTATGGTATGTTGCTTGAGCATTGCTTTTATTTTTTGTAACTATTTTATATTGCCCCCATACCATGGTTTATTGCAATCTCATTCACACTGGCAAGATTTTGGAGAACAACTCTTCTGTTTCGAGAAGACTTGTACTCTTTGTTTGGAGAACAACTTTTCCATTTGAAGGAGACTTGCATCCGTACTTTAGAGAATAATTTTTTTCATTTTGAGGGAATATTTCTCTGATTTAGTAGAATGCGCCATGTATTGGAGAAGTTTTCTCTTTTTTTTGAAGAATTTTTCACACTTCACTTTCGGAGAAAGTCGCTTTTATTTTCGGCAAGCGAATTTTCCTACATGGTAAAGCGGGCCTCCGAAAAGGGCTTTGACCTGTTTGTGCCTCCGAAGAGGGCTTTTGTTTGATAGTGCCTCTGGGAAGAGGGTTATTTTGTGTGTGCCTCTGTGGAAAGGGCTTTTGTTTTTTCCCTGTACGCGGGGAAGCGGGCCTCCGAAGAGGGCTTTTTGTTTCTGCCTCTGGGGAGAGGCTTTTGTTTTTTCCTTGTTCGTTGGGAAGCGGGCCTCCAAAGAGGGCTTTGGCACTCCAACTCTGGTGAAGTGGGCCTTCGAAGAGGGCTTTTCACATTTCAACACTTGTGAAGTTTTATTTCAGATCTCGGTGAATTGTGTGCCCCCGAAGAGGTCTTTTAGCATTTCAACTCTGGTGAAATTGGCCTCCGAAGAGGGCTTTTCACATTTCAACTTTTGTGAAGTTTTATTTCAGATCTCGGTGAAATGTGTGCCTCCGAGTAGGACTTTTGCCTGGAAGTTTCTTTCTCATGGTTGGATGGATTCACGGGGAGGACACAAGTTACTTGGATGTTTGTTTGCACAAACGTTCTCAGCTAGTTAACGAGTGCCCTGTGCCTTCCACTTGGGAAGGTGCCTCCGGTCATTACACCAATTTTTTTCGGTTGAGAAAGAGAACTTTCTTTTTCTGGCAAGCCCCATTAGAGGTCTTTATCCTCCAAAGAGTTGTGCCTCTGAAGAGGGCTTGTGCCTCCGAAGAGGTCTTTGGTTGTCTCCTGCCTGCTCGCCCATGTCTTTTCGCCATTGCACATATCAGCGACTCCTTGTTATCATCTTCAAGCACACATTCCTTTCTTTTGCAAGTAGTTTATTTTATCCAAATAAGTGTACTTCATTGTTAAGTGAGTTCGCACGGGCGGACACAGGCTAATTAATCGAAAGTTCGTTTGCACAAACGATCACAATTAGTTAACAAGGGCCCACCTCCGACGGAACTACTAACTTTCTGCTTGAAGCGCTTCTTATATAGGATTTGACTCTGGAATTTTTGTGGCTTAACATCTATTTGTTGAGTGATGACAAGGATCGCTTGGTCTTGTGATGTGTGAGCTTTGTTTTAATGGCTTGCAATATTAAATCGACATTTTAGTAATACAATTAAAGTACTTTACAAATCGAAATAAAACAGGCAGTTTATAATAGTAATGAACACAAGATTTATAGTGGTTCAGCCAAGAACTGGGCCTACATCCACTTTATAGTTCCTATTATTCACTTGCACTGTCTTTACAATGGCTTTCAATACAAGAATCATACATCCATAATTCTTTTACAGTATTTCAGTAAAGCTTTTAAGTAAAATATGGGCGCAAGTGATTGCTGTTCCAATCCCTTGGAATTGGATCTCCTTCGATAGTTGTCAGTTTGAAAGTGCCATCAAGAAGTTTTTTTCCTATGACATACGGCCCTTCCCAGTTTGGCGCAAACACTCATGTTGCTGTCATGATCCTTTTCAAGACTAGATCCCCAATCTCAAAGCTGCGTTGGCGAACTTTGGAATTGAAGTGCCTGGCAATTCCTTGCTGGTGAGCTGCAATTCTGAGATGAGCCTCTTCCTTTCTTTCATCAAGGAAGTCTAATGCTTCAAGTTGCAACTTTTCATTTTCGGCTTGATCGAAATGTATTCTTCTGTGTGAAGGGACTTCTATCTCCACCGGAATCATTGCTTCTGATCCATATGCTAATGAAAATGGAGTGTGCCCAGTCGCAGTTTTGTGGGTAGTTCTGTATGCCCATAGTGCTAGTGGTAGCTTATCGACCCAACCACTTATCGCTTTTTCCAGCTGTTTTTTGATGGTTGATTTGATAATTTATTTACTGTTTCCACTTGCCAGTTTGCCTGCGAATGAGCCACTGCTGAAAAGCTTTTTTGGATCTTGAATCGCTTGCAAAAAATTTGGAACTCTTCACTTTCGAATTGGGTTCCGTTTTCTGTGATTATCTTTTGAGGCACACCATACCTGCAAATGATATTCTTAGTTACAAAGTTTATCATCTTTTTAGAGGTAATAGTAGCTAATGGTTTAGATTTGGCCCATTTAGCAAAATAATCAACGGCATCAATGGCATATCTGATTCCGGACTTGGCGGTTGGTAAAGGCCCAATGAAGTCTATTCCCCAAATAGAAAATGGCCATGGACTGACCATCTGTGTTATCTCGGTGGAAGGTGCTCTTGGGATTTTTGCAAATCTCTGGCATCGGTCGCATTTTCGGGCGTAGCTTGCAGCATCACGATCAATGTCTAGCCAAAAATACCCATAACGGAGAATTTTCCTTGCTAGAGTTTGACCACCTGAATGATATCCACACTCCCCTCCATGTACTTCATCTAGAATTGTCTTAGCCTCTTCCTTGGTCACACATCGGAGTAATGGCATTGAGAATCCCCGCCTGTACAACCGTTCTTCTTGAATTATATACCTAGAGGCTTTTCTCGGCAGCTTCTTTCGTTCTTTTGAATTTTCTGGTAGAGAACCGTTGTGCAGATATTCCATTATCGGAGTCATCCACGATTCTTGCTCTTGAGATATAGTTATGATCCAGTCAATATCCATCTCATCAGTGCTTGGAGCTGACAGGACATCCATGGGAACTAATCCCAATAATTGAGCTTCACCTGTGCTTGCGTACTTCGCGAGCGAATCTGCCTTCATGTTCTCTTCCTGGGGTATATGACTTATCATATAATGGTCGAGATCATCGAGAAGTTACCAGACTCTTGACAAGTAAGCAGGCAAATTTCCTCCTTTAGTTTGAAACTCTTTCTTGACTTGGCATACAATAAGCTGTGAATCACTGAAGATCTGCAACACTTTCACATTCAGCTCTTTAGCAATCTTCTTCATATTCTGCTTCATTGTTTGTCGAAGGGAATTCCAATCTCAATGCATAGCACAATGGCCGCCCTTTAGCGATTTCAAGCACAACCCCAGCTCCGGAACAGTAATTGTTTCTCGCACCATCAACATATAATTTCCATCGAATTGGGGTAGTATCAATCACCTCTTCCTCACTATCACCTTTATCTGTACATTATGCGATGAAATCTGCTAAAGCTTGTCCATTGATTCCTCTCCGGGGATGACAAGTGATGTCGTATTGGCTGAGTTCAATATTCCACTTCAGAAGACGACCCGAAGTCTCAGGGCGAAACAGGACTTACTTCGGAGGTTGATCAGTGAGGACTTTGATAGGATGAGCTTGGAACCATGGCCTCAATTTTCTTGATGCAATCAGTAGACAATATGCGAGCTTCTCCAACTTTGAATAATTCATCTCTGCCCTAGTAAATCTTTTGCTGATATAATAGACAGGGCACTGAATTTTTGCTTCTTCCCGTACCAACGCTGCACTGAGAGCATGAGATGAGATTGCAAAATATAAGAAAAGATCTTCACCATTGTCGGGCTTAGAAAGTATTGGAGGCGTTTCCATATGACGAATCAACTCATTGAAAGCTTTCTAGCATTCAGGAGTCCAGTCGTAATTTTTCCTTCCTTTCTTCAGAGCATCAAAGAACGGAATGCATTTATCAGTGGCTTTGGGAATGAACTGACTCAAGGCAGCGACTTTTCGATTAAGACTTTGCAATTCCTTCTTCGTTCTAGGAGCATTGCCTTCTCTTAAGGCAGCAATCTGAGCAGGATTAGCTTCAATGCCCCTAGCACTCACAATGAAACCCAATAACTTTCCGGACTACACCCCAAATGGACATTTCAAAGGATTAAGTTTCATTCCAAACATTCGGTGGACTGCAAACATTTCTGCCAAGTGATCCACATGGTCTACTGCCTTCTTTGACTTCACCAGCATATCGTCAACATAAACTTCCATAGTTTTGCCAATCTATGGCTTGAACATAGCATTGACAAGTCTTTGGTAGGTTGCCCTTGCATTCTTCAGTCCAAAGGGCATGACCCTGTAGAAGTAAAGATCGACATCGGTGATGAAGCTCGTGTCCTCCTGATCCGGCTCATGCATCATGATCTTGTTATATCCGGAGTAAGCATCCATAAAAGATAACAATTCATGCCCTGCTGTTCCATCCACCAGCTGATCTATTCTGGGTAACAGGAAGCATTCTTTGGGGCAGGCATTGTTTAAATCCGAAAAGTCGATGCATACTCTCCACTTTCCATTAGCTTTCTTAACTACTACTAGATTTGAAACACAATTCGGATAAGTAGACTCCCTGATGAAGCCATTCTCCATGAGCCGATCTACCTCTTCTTTCAATGTTGCTGACCTTTCAAGACCCTGGGTTTTTCTTTTCTGCTTTACCGGTGTAAAATTCGGATCAATATTCAGAGTATGTACTGCAACTTCTGGGGATATTCCACACATATCAGCATGAGTCCAAGCGAATACGTCAAGATTTGCTTTTAAGAAAGATATCAAGGAATTTTGAACCGTCACACTAAGTTGCGAACCCACATCCACCACTTTATTCGGATCTTTCGGGTCAACATGTACTGGCACCGTTACTTCCACTGACACCAATCTATTCTCCCCTGCACTGGCTTTTCTGGGATCCATTTCTCTTCATGCCCCGCTATGCTCGCCAGTGCAGGGTCCACACCGTAGTTGCTACAAGGTTGATTATTTGATGCGGACGGGGGCTGCCGCATCTTTTCCCATCTCTCTCTTCCTTGCTTCACGCAACTCTATAAGATAACATTCTCGGCCAACATTCTGATCCCCTTTAATAACACCAACTCCATTATCCGTGGGGAATTTCATAGTAAGGCACCACGGGGCGAGAATTGCCTTAAAAGCCGCAAGAGTTGGTCGGCCTAGGAAGGCGTTGTGGGCAGAAAATTCATCAATAATTACAAAAATCTGCTTTCGAACCACCTTTTCTGCCCCTCTCCAAGCTCCACGGACAAGTCGATAGTTCCAATTGGCTGCTTCGGTTCCCCAGTAAACCCAACAATTTTTTGCAATGAAGCTTGAACATCAGCCATCGGAATTTTCATTTGATCGAATGTCTTCTTGAAGAGAATATTGCTAGAAGCGCCGCAATCAATAAGCACTCTCCTTACAATAGCCGACCTAATGCCTGCAGAGATGACCAAGGGATCCATGGTTGGAGCTTCAATGCCCACAGAGTCCCCGGCTCTGAACACAATGTCATCATTAAAAAATTTCTGCAACTTCAAAGGCGCAGCATCTTCCAACACAAAAACACTCTCTTTTATTGGTGCATACTTCAAGGCATGGGCATACCTTTCCATCTCACCCCAGCTTCTGCCTGCTGGGTGAGGACCTCCTGTAATCACATTAATAACAAGCCTTTCTGATTCATTCGCAGTGGTCCTCTCACTCGAGCTGGATGGATGAGCAGGAAGTTGCTGGCCCTTAGTAGATGAAGTCGGGTCATTCCTATTTCTCTTAACATATTGCTGCAACTTGTTCTCTCTCAGCAGTTTTTCAATCAAACTTTTCATATGGCGACATTCGTGGGTATCATGACCGGGTTGATTATGAAACCGACAAAATCTCCCACTTTGAGAAGCTTTTTCCCAACTCTCAACTCAGGTGGTTTAGGATATTCCACGGCGTCTTTAGTAGCGAAAAAGATATTCTCCGGAGTATCAGTTAAAGGAGTGAAATCTGATGGTTTTAAGGAGCGAGGTTTCTTCACATCCTTCTGTTTCTTCCTGTCGTTATTCTCCCTTTTCTGACTTCCGAACTCTTTTTTGGGAGAAGCAGCAGTGTTATTCTTGACCTCTATCAATGCTCCTTTAGCCGGTGCATGAAGGCTTTCCAAGCGCATGAATTCATCAGCTTTATTATAGAATTTCTCAAGCGAGTTTGGTTCCTTCATCTTCAACCATTTCCCAAACTCACTCGATTTGTCGATAGCCCTCATTAAGTAGGTCAAGACCATTCGTGGCTCTGCATTATCCACTTCAGCCAAAGCTATGTTGAAGCAGTTCAAGGATGATCTAATAGATTCCCCAGGATTCTGTTCTAGGCTCGACAGAGACATAATATCCTTTGCCTTTGAAGCATACAACCTGAATTTTCTTTAAACTTCCGAGTCAAATCGGAGAACTGGTCTATGGATCGGACCGGTAGCTTTGTGAACTAGAGTAGAGCCAATCCTTCCAAGTATACCGGAAAGTACCGGCATTTGATCTCATCAGATGCCCTAGCACCAGTCATGTGCCAATCATACTTATACAGGAATTGGTTAGGGTCGCTTGTTCCCTTATAAGCCGGGATAGTAGGAGGAACAAACTTCCTTGGAAATTCAGCTTTCAAAATCCTTTCAGTGAATGGAGTCTTTCTCGGAGCGAATCCTCATTCTTCTTCTTCTCTCTGCATGCTCTCTTTAATGATTTGTTGAACCATGCCCAAAAGGTATTCCTCATCATTTAAAGGCTCTGCAGGACAGACTTCAGCCATTTTCTCGGAAGTTTTCCTCGACAAACGTTCGTGGAGAGTCGGTTGCAGTCTGGATCCTCCAGCTTGGGGAGGTGATTCTTTGGCGGGGCTAGCTGCTCTTTGAGGAATATTCCTTTCTTCGGGATTATGAACATTATCAGCGAGGTTTTCTTCATTATTCACCGGTTGACGGTTAGCTCCGAGCAAAGCATTTAACCTATCAAGCATTAAAGCATTTTGGGTTTCCATCTGCTGGTATAACCCAGATACTGTAGCATCTAACTCCGCTCATGCAATTCCAGCACTTGGTGCTGCTTGACTTGACGAAGTAGAAGTGGTAATATTCACTTGGACATCACCGGATCTAGCAGATCTGCGCTTTCTTCCAAGAGCCATTATTTTTGATAGACTTCTGGTTTTGAGAGAGATTCTATCAACAAACTTTTGCGAAGCAAAGATGAAAACACCCTGAGTTCGGTTCTCAGTGGAACAACCAAAATTGTTAACGCTAAAATTGAACGCTAACACCCCGGTGTAAGTAGAGATTAAGTGAAAGCACCACCCGTCAATACGGGAATTAAAAGTAAGTAGAAAAGTCACAGAAAAAACAGTAAAGAGACAACAGTTTTATAGTGGTTCGGCTTCAGGTTAAGCCTACGTCCACTTTAATCTTCTTTATTGCTTAATGGATTACAACTTTACAACAATCTTCGATTACAACACTACTAGGACAAATAGCTAGAACTTCGATGTAGAAGAACTCTTTGAATCCATGTCGAATGTGTTAGATTTCTTCTTGAAGTTCGTTGAGATGTCTTTCGTGTTTGGAGCGTCGAGTGAGTCGAGAAATCAGAAGAGTATAGGCATTCCAGAAATGAGCCCAAGATCCCCTCTTCAGTGGTGTAGGCATGGTATTTATAGGAGTTTTCTGGAGTAAGTCGTAGGTCGTGGGCGACCTAGGGGTAGGTCATAGGTCGTAAGTCGTCAGCGACCTAAGAGATGCGAGCTACGGCTTATCTTGGTTACACTTGGTCTTTTGAACAATCTGATAGGTCGTAGCGACCTAGGAGGGAAGGGGCATAAGAAGCTACGGCTTAGTGAGGCCATCCTGAGCGAGCTATGGAGTTACCTCGGTCTATTTAGGTTGTGAGCGACCTAATGAAGAAATAGTATGTATGCGGCCTCACACTGTCTTAACCCGTTAGGTCGCTAGGTTGCTAGGTCGCCTAGTTCATTAGGTCACTAGGTCATTGCATCCCTCTATTGTAATATACTGTTGCTCTGTGTTGGTTGTAGGGTCGCTAGGGGTCTTTAGGTCGCTAGTTTTGTTAGGTCGAGCATCCATGTTAACTCTCTCATACTTTAGTTTGTTAGGTCGCTGGATCTTCTAACCCGTTAAGTCGCTGAGTCGCTTTATTCCTTAGGTCGTTAGGTCGCTTATCTCATTAGATCGTTAAGTCGCTATATCATGCTAGGTCGCTGGTTCATTAGGTCGCTAGGTCGCTGCGTGACGTTAGGTCGCTACAGAACTTCGTTCATGTTAGCTCGTTCACACTTTAACTCCTTTGGTCGCTTATCTCTTTAGGTCGCTAAGTCGTGAAACAGAAGAGTTAACAAACTCAATGAGGGAATGATTCTATATATGTTGTGGTGGATAGATTTTCGAATATTTCACATTTCATAGTTTGTAAAAAGACCGCTGATGCAGTCCATGTTGCTCAATTGTTCTTTAAAGAGGTTTATCGACTACTTGGGCTACCTGAGACCATTGTCTCTGTTTGGGATGCTCGATTTCTAAGTCATTTTTGGTTGAGTCTATGGAAGATGGCTGGGACTAAGCTAAGTTTTAGTAGCGCCTATCATCCACAAACGGATGGGTAAACGGAAGTGGTGAACGGATCTTTAGGAAACTTGTTGAGATATCTTGTGAAGGATAATTTGAAGAGATGGGATGTGAAATTATGTCAGGCCGAATTCGCACATAATCATGCTATTAATCGAAGTACTGGATTCGGTCCATTTCAAGTAGTATATTCAGCAATTTCGAAGGGACCGTTGGATTTGTCGACAATTCCACATCATAAAGGGGTTGTTAAACGAGCTTGTGATTTCGTGAATGAGTTGCAGGACTGTCACAGGATTGTTCATGAACGATTGCTTAAGTCAAATGAGAAGTATAAGCAACTGGCAGATAAGAAGCGAACGAGTGTTGACTTTAAAGAAGGTGATTTTGTTTACGCAGTATTAGCGAAAGATCGTTTTCCAGTTGGAACTTACAACAAATCGAAAGCTCAAAAGATTGGTCCAGTAGAAATCTTGAAGAAGACAAATGATAATTCTTATAGGCTAAAATTGTCGGATCATGCCGATACTGCCGATGTTTTCAACGTCGAACACTTGATTCCATTTCATGAAGATAAGAGTGTCGAGGAAGAGGAAAGTGCGAATTCAGGGATGAATTCTTTTCAACCAGGGGAGGCTGATGCAGCGCACCACGCCTGAAGTCTTAGGTCGCCTGTTACAAGATGCGCCAATTGCCTTAAGTCGCCTGCAAGTTATGATATCAAGTGACCTAACAAGTTATCAGATGTCGCCAGCGACCTAGCAAGTGATGTGATTTGTCTTAACTCTACTGCATTACAAGATAGCGGTCTAACGAGGTATGCGACCTACGAGTTACGACCTACTAGGATAAGAGACCCAGCTAGTCGCACCATACCACTACTGCTATATTTCTTTAGGTCGTCAACGAGCTACGATCTAACGGGCCCCGACCTAGCGAGTGAGATTGTACATGTCCAATTCCATAGGTCGCTGATTCTTATGCCGCATGAAGCCAACGTCGCTGAAGCTTATGTTGTTCTTTCCTTATGTCGCTACCGTGGTTTCTTTAAGTCACTGCTTCCTTATGAGCTTAGGTCGCTTCAGATGATATGTCGCAAGATGTTTTATTTTCTTAAGTCGCGTATGATGTTGTGTTGTAAATTCGTTAAGTCGTAAGTCACTATATTGTATGTTGTAATGATGTAACTTCTGTTAGGTCGTAAGTCACATGACGTTGTGTTGTTAGGTCGCGTCTTTTAAGTCCCTGTCTGTATGTGTGTTGTAAGCCTATAAATAGGCGGGTCGTGTCATTTGTAAATGGTGGTAGATTTTGAATAAACTTTTGTTTGAGTGCTTGTGCCACTTTAAAATTGAAAGTTGAGTGTTATCTCCTTTCTCCATCTTCAATTATTCGAGTGCGCTCGAATCAACGATTTTGAAGCCGTTTAACGGAATCTCATGCGCGAGATCAACGTCGAAGAATCGTAGATCTTCTAACATGGTATCGTGCGCGATCAACGTGTTAAAGATAGCTAGAATCCGGTATCTCGCGAGATCAATGGATTGGGCATTTATCTTAGGTATTATCGATCCATCGATTCATCTTTGTATCGTTCCATCGTCGTTTGTTCGTTGTGCATCATTTGGTGACAACTTGTTGTTATATCCGCTGCGTGTAGGCATAAGTGCGAAATGTCTATGCTGGCTATTATTTATATTATACTTTCGAAATGTTTTCCTACACTATGCACTTAAAGTAATAATATATAAGAAATTTGCTTATCAAGCATGTTTGACTATCATAAAGAGAAATCTCCTCTGATTCTGTGTTTGCATTTTGTGTGTGTGCGGGAGGCCTTATGGTAGTTTCATTTTCCAAAAGCATTGCGGATCTGTTTTAAAATATATCTTTCTTTGTTTTAAAGAATAACTGTTTTAAGTTCTCACACCAGTCCCATGACTGACCTGGAGTTTATTATTCCCTTCCTAAACTCTGGATGCCCACCAATTTCCACACGGGCTGTATAGAATCAGGTAATCAGGTTATTCTGGAATTCAGGAGTTGCTGTAGAGATCTGGAGGCAAGCTGGATGGAATGGCGTATCCACGAGCATATAGTATTTCTTTTCCGCTGTTTGTTGTTGTAAACTCTGATAATGTAATGTAATGTAATAACTAATATAGTGATTCTGTTTAAGGATTATTCATTTATATATTATAAGTTGTTCCGCTGCGATTGTGCGATTCAGATATTGTTTTTGTTTTCTTCTTCTTTCTTTCTTTCTTCTTCTACCTCTTCTTCTTTAACCCTAACTGTTGGGTTTTTCGGCCTTCGATTGCTCTGTAGTTGATACAGAGGACGTATTAATGTTGATTTTCAAAAGCGGAAAATCCCAAAAGTTACAATGTGGTATCAGAGCATTTGGTTAAGTGACAACCTTAGCTCTGTTGGGAATTACTCATTAGAGATAGAGTCAGTAGTACTCTAGAATAAGTTGGATGTAATGATAGATATGAGTGCGTATTTGTTGGCGAATGTAAAATTGTTTTATATTGTGATGATTGGTTTGTAGAGTACTATATGGATTTTGGTTAATACGAGTGATTAACGTTATTGATAGGAATCTCTAAACACTTGTACAGGACAAATTTGACACGATATCTTTTAAATAGGGAAAATGAAATAAATTTACCTAAATTATTTTTTTATATAAAAGAGAAAAAATTTCTGTGAATTATTATAATATATGATTGCTTGGTTGCTAGAAAGTGACGATATTAAATTATTGTCATTAATGTTGGAAAAGAAATTGAAATCGTAACTCCAAAGTTAAGAAATAATTTCACATATAAATAGAATTGGAGAATATAAATTGTAAATGTGATTCATAATTTGAAGTAAATTCCGGAGGAATATTTGGAAATGTTTTGAAAGGGTTTGCAACTTGGAAAAGATTAAATTCCTTTTTGAGTTTGAAAGTGGTTTTAAAGGGTTTGGAAAAAAAATTGCAGGGATAAAAGCTCTAAACTCTTTTCGGTCGCTGGAAAATAACTTCGTTGATGACTGCAGCATCATCGGTGTTCATTTTCGGGTTTCCAAAAGATGGATTGCTGCCAAGTTGTTTTAAATGGAAGTTGTTTGGAAAATTTAGGTTTGGATTTTGAAATTCAAAGGATAATTTGAATTGGTTTCAAAAATGGTTTTGAAATGTTGAAAAGACTCTGGAATCTGATAAAAAATAGTTATGGAATAAAATTTATTGAATTTAATAGGGTTGAAATGAATTGAATTCGACATTTATAAATAAAGGGTAAATTAAATTCATATGGAATTTGAAATACAGTTTAAATATAAGTGGTTATAAACCGAAATAGTGAATTGAATTGTGTTTGGGAACGAACAAAAGAATAAAAAAAGTGAAATTGAAAACTGAACATCAAAAACCAATTTGAATTGTGCGAGATGAAATGAGTTAGAACTTGTAATGAATTAGTAAAAAAACTAATTTAAAATAGCAGGATATATAGGTGTATTAAAGGAAATTGGGATTTTGATTTCGAAGACAAAAAAAATTGAATTGCTCGACAAAAGGTATGTATTTGAATTTCAGTATGAAATTTGATGATTTTTTTTGCCCAACCACTTAGCTTTTTCTTTTCTTTCTGAAATCTGGGGGCCGTGGTGCCATTTTTGTAGTCATACCGAGCTAGCCGCGCAAATGAGACGCTGGTGAAATTTTTCGAAAATGTAAGGCGTTAGAATATTTTGAGAAAATTGGAATTTTTTTGAAAACTATAACTTTGATTTTGGGAGCGAAAAGTTAAACGATATAGTTGGTTTTGAAAAGATAACTAAGTTTAATTTGAAAACTTAATAAAGTTATTGTAAGAAGTTTAACTATGGATTTTGGAAAAGTTAAAATGTTTAAATGAATTTGAAATTTAATTTAAACAAGTGGTTTTGGAAAGTTAATGGATTTAAGACTTTTTCTTACTTGGCAATTTTGGGGACGAAATTCTTTTAGGGGGGAAGTTTGTAACGACCCAGAATTCCTGTCATTTGAAATTCGCATATTTAATTGATTTAAATATTAATAAGTAAATTTGCAAGTCGAATAAATTTTATTTCGATAGCTAGATTTAATTGGATAATTAAATCGATAATTTAATATTCGAAATTACAGAAATAATTGGTAATTGGGTTTAATTTGATTTGAGTTGATTTATAAAGTTGTATTTAATCATATTGGAGTTAGAATGATGTTATAGAACTTTTAAAATCGAATTAAAAGTTAATTTGTGGGAATTGAATATTTTAATATTTAATTGACGGGTGAAAATAATCATTTTTCAAATAGTCTCGGATTTCGATGAAAACAGTTTCACCGGATCCATAATGTTATATTATAGTAAGATTTCAAATTTCGCGTCAATCGGATTTACGGTTTGTCCGGGGCAAGCTAAAACGCGTTAAAATCGGTTTAAGTGAATTTTAAATTTAAAATAGTCGATTTGTAAACCTATCTTCCAAAAACTTTTTGATTTTCTCTCGATATGTATTCCATTGTGGTTGGAATAGGGGGAAAACATTATAAACGTCAGGCGGCATGCTTCGTTTAGGGTACGGAAAAATTTCGGGTGAATAGTGTCGCGTAATTTTCTATATAAGGCCACCTATTTCTTTCATTTGCACTCAGAAACCCTAACTAGGTTTCAGCCGCCACTTTTAATATCAATGGCCGAAACCTACTATTGATCCTACTTCAAATCCTCCTAATCCAAGCAGAATTAGACTAAGGCTTCAACTACGAAGTTGAAGAGCACGTCAAGATCTTCTAGATCAACGGTCATGATCGTGATTCGAGCAATGGATCGTCGGCAATCTACATTTGAACGCACATCGTTCATGTTCGTTTTTTAAGGCAAAATCACGACCGAGTTTGACCGTGCTTTAGGCGATGGTGCCATTCGCATAGGGCTTCGAGGTGGTGTGGTTCGATCGAAGTGTAGATGAACGTGGGTGGTGCGACATCGATGGAAATGGCCGGAGCTATGGGTTCTTGTTCCCGATTTTGACCTGGGGAGGAAGAAGAATTGAATGTGCGGCCGTGATATGATGCATTGCAATCAACGGCCTAATTTGAATCTAGGTTAAAAATAAAAGAAATTGAAAATTTATATTATATTGTTTAATTCGTATAACTTTAAAACATCGTAACCTTTCCATACGAGGTCCGTTTCGCACGAAACAAGTTGCGTCGAGTTCATATGGACGAACACTATACGATGGAGTTGGATTTGAGTTCATTGGAGCAAGTGTGAATTTTGGGTAAAATTAAACGCGTTTAATTTTTTTCAAAATAAAACACTACAACAGGTATTGGAAGCAAGGTGAGAACTTCTCACTCAATCGAATTTGTTTCGATTTAGATTTTAAATAGTTAAATTTTAAATTGCTTGATTGTGTTGATTGTATGCTTGGATGATTAATTATTATCTATTGTATTGAAATAGACCCTATACGCCGCATACTAAGCGGAGGTTATTATATTAAACACATATACCGCGATATTCCGTTTTGAAGTGGAATTGGTATTATATATGTACTTGGAGTTGATTTTTCCGCATTATATTGCGGATGAGACCCTATTGCGCCGCATAATAGCAGATAATATTTATATAAACCCATGTACTATGATATTCCGTCTTGAAACGGGATTGGTATTGTGCTAACATCTGTGGATGCAGGGAAACATGTTGGAGGGATCCAATTGAATTCCTCAAATAATTGAATTTGTTTCAATATTGTGTGTTGATTATTTATAATCTCTGTGTGATTATCTTTTTGATTGGAATCGTTAAAGGCTAAAATTTAGCCGAATGAAATGTTGGTATCGTTGGATACCAGAAATAAATAAAAATTTGATTTTTGAAAATTCAGGTTGAAAGTTTATATTAAAATTTTTGATGTTTTGAGAAATATAGTTGAAAGGTGATTTTTGGAAATGTGAAGTTGATTATTTTATAAAATAATTTAAATGGTGATTTTTGAATTTATTATAAAAGATATATATATAAGATTTTTTTAAATTGGATTTCTGTAAATCAAAGTGATGGAATTATAAAAGAGTTTTAAATATGTTTTAAAATGATGTTATAAATTGATTTTATAAAACAATAGAATCTACGATTTGTGAAGTTATAAAATAAATGAATTTGTAAATAGAGAATTATAAGTAATTTGCTTATAATTTGGATTTTGGCGTGTAAATGGGACATGGATAGAATTTGTTAATAAAGTGATTTTATAAGTTGAAGTTGTTATAAAATATAAATGGATTTTATAAACATTGTTTTATAAATCCAAAATCGACTTATTTTGATAAGTTAATTATTATAGCTTATTAAAGGAGATATATCCACGATTTTGGACAGTGGATAATCCTTTAAATTAAAATATGTAGAAGTGTTGAATTTGGTAAATGATTTATATTCACAATTTTGGACAGTGGATAATCCTTTAAATTAAAATATGTAGAAGTGTTGAATTTGGTAAACGATTTATATTCACGATTTTGTACAGTGGATAATCCTTTAAATTAAAATATGTAGAAGTGTTGAATTTGGTAAACGATTTATATTCACAATTTTGGACAGTGGATAATATATTAAAGAAACGTTTTAGAAAGTGATCTTTTAAATAGAATTAAATTGATTTGAAGTTGTTTTAAAATGTGTTAAGGATCGAAACCATAGATTTCGACATTCATTGTTGAAATAGACGTTTTCAAGAAATAAGGAAAAGATGGATTATAACACTGTTGTTATAGTAAATGATTTTCGAATGGAAATGTTTTTGTATAGTATTGGGATTTATATATCTATCGGATTTTCGAATCCCTATGCTATTAATTTTGGGATGTCGTAACGATGTTTTACGCAACATTCGTTTTGACCCAAATAAATGTGTTTAAAGAGAACGTTTTCCTTAAAAGAATAAAATATATACTTAATCGTGTTTTAAGTATATTGAATATTTTCTAAGTATTGAAAATAAATAGATTTGTGAATTACTTATTATTAAATAAGTACGGAAATGCTTTCCAATATGAAGTGAAATGTTTTGAGATTATATCTTTTAAATATAAATTGAAAGTGAATATTTGAAATCGATTTGAAAATCCTATATCAGTGGATATTTAGAAATTTAAATTCACCATGGAATTTATAAAGGAAAGGGAAATTTGTTTAAAAATAAACATTGATTTATTTTTGAAGTGTGGAAATAAATTTTCGAATTTGGAACGTAAATTTAAAGTAAATTGTAAGGATTTATTTAATTGATTTAAATGAACCATTTTGAAATAAAAATGTATTCTCCCTGGAAAGCCGAATAAAATTTCTGAATAACTTTGAAAGATACATACATACATACATATATATATAATTCTAGAATTGGTTTTGAAAAGGATACTTTGGAGAAATTAGCTTCTTAAATTGTTTTAAATCCTTTAAGTAAAGATTTATTAAGTTGATACAGAAATGATTATTTCTAAGATTTAATCAATAATTGTTTTAGAAAATAGTTATTGAAATAGTTATACTCTATGTACTAAATTTTGTTTTGAAAATTAGTTTGGGACTTAAGTTGTATGTAATATTGTTATAATATTTTTATAACTAATATTTTAAGTAAAGTGTTTAAAGAAAAATAGATTTATTCCAAAGTGTTTTCCCAATATATTTTGGATAGGTGTTATAAATTATTTTAAAGCATTTGAACTTGGTAGATTCCAATGAAATGAATAAATATTTGGAAATGTTTCCACGTAAGGATAAATGATTTGAAATTTGTTTTCAAAAGTTGTAAAGGTAAAAGTGATTTGAAATTTGTTTTCAAATAGTTGAAGTGTGGAAAAATATATCTTGTAAAGATATTTTTGGAAAATAAATAATTTGGGAAATTATTTGGAATCTCGTGATGTTGTGCATATCTATTGATAGTTAAATAACCGGCTATCAATATTTACCTTTAAATGGGTATTTGTTGTGATTTGCTTGAATTTGAATGCTACACTTATTTTAAAATAAGCGCTCGTTATTCGGTTTAGCCGGGAGATGACCTTTGGGTGATGAATCCTATTCGGAATAGTGATACGTCGCAATGGATAGCATTTGAAGACCGATGTTGAATACCGGATATTTTCAGAAACGGAAGGATTACTGTCGAATGTCTCTGCATCGGTTGATCTCCGATATAGAGATTTTATCACCCTTTGTGATGGGAATTCCGGACGTGATTAGTGAATATCCAGATTGCAAGGGCTTCTTTGGAAGTGCCTTCGGTTCCGTTCGATCCCGGAACGGACTTGTATGGATGTGTGTCTGACATTACAAATTTGAGATGTAACGCTGGTTTCTATCAAATACATTTCTGTTGGTGGTGAAGAATTTATTCTAACACCCTTCTTTGAGACGTACGAGCTCAGAGGTTATGTAGTTGATGGTTACTAGTGATACATTCCCAATTTGCTAATGTGGCATACGAAGTGTTGGTGATCATTTGTTGTTCAAAGCATAGCTTTTGTGCAAAGCATAGCTTTGTGGACGAGACTTCGTCGGACCTTACAAACCATTAATGGTCAAAACAGGAAAGATGCAGCAAGGTTATAAGGAGTAGTGCCCCTTAGGGTATGTGCATTTCCTTCTGGACAGAAGTGGTATGATGGTATGGAGCCCAGATACTTAACTTTTGTGAATGCCACAAATCTATATGACTTTGTGATTGTTGTTGGTTGAGGATCCTCGGATAAAGGTTGTTTACAACCGAGGGATGGCATACTCGTGTCTGTATTTACCTACTTTTGCAGAGGTAACCCGGCCTTGTGTTGGTAGAGATCTGGTAAGGTTCTCGGGGTGTCTTTCTAGAGGAGTACCCATATGGCAATGGAAAGTTCCTTGGCCTTGCCATTTGTTGGAAAATCCAAAGAAACAATACGAGCCCTATACAGTTTTAGTTGTATAACCTGGCGTGGAATGTGGCGGTAACCAGCTATTGAACATGGTAGCTATAGTAGGCATAAGTGCGAAATGTCTATGCTGGCTAAGATTTATACTATACTTTCGAAATGTTTTCCTACACTTTGCACTTATAGTAATAATATCAAAGAAATTTGTGTATCAAGCATGTTTGACTATCATAAGGAGAAATCTCCTCCGATTCTGCCTTTGAATTGTGTGTGTGTGCGTGTGCGGGAGGCCTTATGGTAGTTTCATTTTCCAAAAGCATTGCGGATCTATTTTAAAATATTTATTTATTTGCTTTTAAAGAATAACTGTTTTAAGTTCTCACACCAGTCCCATGACTGACCTGGAGTTTCTTGTTCCCTTCCTAAACTTTGGGTGCCCACCAATTTCCACACGGGCAGTCTAGAGTCAATTATCAGGTTATTCTGGAATTCGGGAGTTGCTGTAGAGATCTGGAGGCAAGCTGGATGGCATGGCATATCCACTAGCATGTAGCATTTCTTTTCCGCTGTTTGTTGTTGTAAACTCTGATAATGTAATGTAATGTGATGTAATGTAATAACTGATATAGTGATTCTGTTGAAAGATTATTCATTTATCTATTATAAGTTGTTCCGCTGCGATTGTGAGATTCTGATATTGTTTCTGTTTTCTTCTTCTTTCTTTCTTTCTTCTTCTACCTCTTCTTCTTTAACCCTAACGGTTGAGTTTTCCGGCCTTCGATTGCTCGGCAGTTAATACAGAGGACGTATTAATGTCGATTTTCGAAAGTCGAAAATCATGAATGTTACGGTGCTACTGATCATTTGTTGATCGAAGCATGGCTTTTGTGAAAAGCGTAGCTTTGTGGATGAGACTTCGTCGAACCTCACAACCCGGTAATGGTCGAAACAGGAATGTTGTGGCAACGTTTTTAGGGGTCGCATCCCTAGGGTTTTCCCCTTTTTTTCTGGATAAGAGGTGATATCATGTTATGGAGCCTAGATATTTATTTGTGTGGTTTTTGCTATTTATTGGGGAATCTTGGGATAAAGGTCGGTAACGACGGTGGATGGCTTACTTGTAGGTGTTACCTAGTTACAGCGGTAACCCGACCTTGTGTTGGTAGGGAACCAGTTTAGGTCTTGGGGGCGTCCCTCCAGAGGCGTTCCATTTTTAAGGAAGTTCCTTAGCCTGACCATTTGTTGGAAATCCAAAGAAACAATATGAACCAAGTACGTTTTAGTTGTATAACCTGCCATGCAGCGTGGCGGTAACCTGCTACAAAACATGGTAGCTATAGTAGGCATATGGAGAAATGTTGTATGCTGACTAAGATTAATATTATACCTTCGAAATGATTTTCTACACCATGCACTAGTAGTAATATAAAATATTTTCTCGTATCAAGCATGTATGACTATCATAAGAAGAAATCTCCACTAATTCTGCGATTGCATTGTATGTGTGGCGGGAGGTACTATGGTAGTTTCATTTTCCAAAAGCATATCGAGTTTCTTTTATAAAACTGTTTTTGTACAAACAATTGTTTTTGTTTACTCATACCAGTCCCATGACTGACCCGAAGTTTATTGTTCCCTTCCTAAAATCTGGTGCCCACAATTTCCACACGGGCAGCCTAGAAGCAGGTTATCCATGTTTTGAAGTAGCTTGGAAACTTTTGAAGTCTTTTGGAAGCTTTTGGACTTGGAAAAAGCTTTTGGCCTTGGAAACCTTTTGAAGTGATGGAGTTTTTGGAAGATCTTCTGAAAGTTGAAGTATGTTGGAAACTCTCTTGAAGTTGAGATAAATTTGTTATCGCTTAGTTATTGTATCATGTAGATTCACAAACGACTACACTTTCAATATTTACAAAATGTAACTAAATTGGTATAAGAATATTCACAAAACACTACACTTTCGGTACTTAAAAAATGCAACCATATACTTATGTCAACGGTATAAGTATCTTCACTAAACCTTACACTTTCAATACTTAGAATATGTAACCATATACTTATCTCAACGGTATAAATATATTCACAAGACAATCACTTTCAATACTTAGAAGATGTAACCATATGTTAACCCCTCTGCTCAAGCGACTCAAGAAAGGCACACGACTCACAATGATTACCGACTCAACTGATTACCGACCTAACATATGGACCGAATCAACGACCTATCTAGTTACGACTCAACAGGCTAACGACTTAGTAACCTTAGCGGCTTAAGAGAATAGCCCGACTCAACAGCCTTAAGGAGTTACCGACTCAACAGCCTTGAAGGGTTACGACTCAACGACTCAGGAGGGACAGCGACTCACCGGGTTATAACCTTAGCGACTCAAAGGTGCCGGCCGACTCAACGGGTTAACGACTCATGGAGTTAACAACTCATGAGGCAGACCAACCTAAGTTTTCCAACGACTCAAGTAACTTAAGATGTCTAATGACCTATTATAAGTCGCTGGCGACCTAAGCAAACAATAAGAAAACTCAATGCCGCTTCACTTATGTCGCTACCTGCTGACTCGTGATATTTAAGTCGGTCACGACTTACGACTCATCCTGAGTCGGTCACGACCTATGACTTGGGCAACAATTCCAGCCTAGAAATTTGCCTATAAATACATGGCCATCTCCAACATTCGGAGGGGGGATCATTCTCTTCATGACATCAAGTCTCTACTATCTTCAAGACAATCTAGATTCCATCACTTCAAACTCACGCAAGACATTTAGACCAAACTTCGCACAAAGATTCGACATATCCAATCATGGATACAAAGAACTCTGCGGCATTGAAGTCATGTCTAGCTACTTGTCTTTTTGAATTGAGTTGGATTGTAATTGAAAGAGATTGTAATAAGTTGTAATTCAGTTAGCAATAAAAGGAATTGAAGTGGACGTAGGCTTGATCATAAGCCGAACCACTATAAAACTGCTGTTGTTTACTGCTTTTTCTGCAGTTTTCTGCTTATACTCTGTTCCCGAATCATCGGGTGGTGCTTTCACAACTACACTTTTCACACCGGGGTGTTAGCGTTCAAATTTTAGCGTTAATATTTTTGGTGCTTTCACTGAGAACTAAACTCAGGCGAATTATCATCATTGCTCCACGAAAGTTTGTTGAAGTAATCTCTCTGAAGACTAGGAGTTTATCTGAAATCATGGCTCCGGGGAGAAGGAGTAGATCTGTTAGATCTGGAAATGTTCAAGAGGGAACCTACGATTCCCCAATACCTAATCAAGCCACTCCACCTGTTGGGGTTACAAAAGCGGAGTTGGATGCTGTAATCATAGGGCTGAACCGGCAGATAAATGCCCAAAGTGCACAATTGGAAGCTCAAAATGCCCAAAATGCCCTAATTTTGAATAAGTTGAACGATTTGCTTGGGGCAAACCATCAACCAACGGGTAATGAAAGGAACTTTGCTGGCAACGTTCATGATGCTAAAGAAAGGAACGTTCTGAGAGGGCTGGCAGCCCACTTGAGCAGACACTTCCTGAAGTTGGTGGATCTAAAGCTCGAAATGATGAGAGGTATCTTTCTGAAATGGTTCGACAAATCATGAAAGAGAGCATGCAAAGGGATGAAGACGAGAGAGAATGGGGTTTCGCTCCAAGTAAAACCTCGTTTACCGAAAGGATTTTAAAGGCGGAGTTTCCCAGGAAATTTGTACCTCCTACCATCCCAGCCTATCGAGGGACAAGTGACCCTAACCAATTTCTATACAGATACGATTGGCATATGACTGGGGCACGAGCATCGGATGAGATTAAATGCCGATATTTTCCAGTATATTTAGAAGGGGTGGCTTTACTTTGGTTCACTAAGCTACCGGTTCGATCCATAGACCAATTCTCCGATTTAACCCGAAAATTTAAAGAACAATTCAGGTTGTATGCGTCAAAGGCAAAAGATATAATGTCACTGTCCAGTATAGAACAATCGCCCGGAGAGCCCATCAGATCTTTTTTGAACCGTTTTAATATAGCTTTAGCCGTGGTAGACAACGCAGAGCCCCGAATGATCCTCACATACTTAATGCGGGCCATCGATAAGTCAAGTGAATTCGGGATGTGGCTTAAAATGAAGGAACCAAACTCACTCGAAAAGTTTTATAAAAAGGCCGACGAATTCATACGCCTAGAAAATCTCTCGATGTCAGAAAAAGCAGTGGTGGCCGAAATTAAGAATAACGATGTCTTCTCTAACAAGAGAGGATTTGGGAACCAGAAAAGGGAAAGTGATGAAGGAAAGAAGCAGGGAAACAAGAAGAAACCTCGACGTTTTAATCCTTCAGACTTCACCCCCTTAACTGATACACCAGAAAGAATCTTCTTGGCAACAAAGGATGTTATCAAGTACCCTAAACCACCTGAGATGGGAAGAGGGGCAGTGCAAAATGGGAAATTCTGTCGATTTCACAACCAACCTGGTCACGATACTGATCAATGTCGCCAGTTAAAAAGTGTGATTGAGGAATTGCTAAAACGGAATAAACTTCAACAATATGTGAAGAAAGACAAAATTGACCCAACCTCGTCCGCTCAGGGGCAACCGTGTCCTCCTTACCGACCTGGTTCAATCAACAGAACTACGGAGCAAGAATCCAAGAAGCTGGTCATTGACTGACACGTGAATCGCAAAATCATGGGATGACATTCATTTACACCCATATTTTACTTAATAGTGTTGCTTAACTTTGTAAAATGATGATGAATGAATAATTCTTGTGCTGTTAACCACTGCAAATGTGATGTGAATCAGTAATGAGCAATTATAAATCTTGTATTCTTTGATGCCGTTAAAATGCCTGTATCATTTCAATAAGCAAATATTACTAAAAATCTCGATTTAGTATTGCAGGTTATCGGAATAATGCTTGCTCATCCAACACATCACAAAGCCAAGCGATTCCTACAAATCATAGAGTCCAACGCTACTCTTCAGAGTCCAAATGCTTCTCTTCGGAGACCCAATGCCACTCTTTAGAGTTCAAACTACTCTTCAGAGTCCAACGCTACTCTTCAGAGTCCAAATGCTTCTCTTCGGAGACCCAATGCCACTCTTTAGAGTTCAAACTACTCTTCAGAGTCCAACGCTACTCTTCAGAGTCCAAATGCTTCTCTTCGAAGACCCAATGCCACTCTTTAGAGTTCAAACTACTCTTCAGAGTCCAACACTACTCTTTAGAGTCCAAATGCTTCTCTTCGGAGACCCAATGCCACTCTTTAGAGTTCAAACTACTCTTCAGAGTCCAACGCTACTCTTCAGAGTCCAAATGCTTCTCTTCGGAGACCCAATGCCACTCTTTAGAGTTCAAACTACTCTTCAGAGTACAACGCTACTCTTCAGAGTCCAAATGCTTCTCTTCGGAGACCCAATGCCACTTTTTAGAGTTCAAACTACTCTTCAGAGTCCAACGCTACTCTTTAGAGTCCAAACGCTACTCTTCAGGGTCCAATGCTACTCTTCAGAGTCCAAGTCAAAGACCTCGAGCGGGCCTAACTAGAAAAAGAGAGATCTTTCTCAATACAAAGTTGCAGAATGATCGGTCGATACACTCCCGTGAATCCGGTAAATCGAAATAAAGAAACCCCAAACTTTCAAGCAAAGGCCCTACTCAGAGGCACACGTTTCACCGAGATTGAAATAAAACTTCCAAGTGTTGAAACGTGAAGAAGCCCTCATCAAAGGCACACTCCAACTTTCAAAGGAAGAATAATTCACCTATTCTGGAAAATACTCTTCCTCAAAAAAGAAATTAAAGTACCCTTCAGAGGCCCGCTTTACCACATAGAAGAATTCACTTGATAAAATGTGTATTTGCACAAAAGAAAAAGTGGTATCTTCGAAGGTTGAAGCGTAAAAACTTGTATGGAGAAAGTTGTACTTTTTAACAAAATAATATTCCTCCAAGTATGGAATAATTATTCTCTAGAAAATAAAAGTACAAGTCCCCTCAAAATGTAAAATATTGCAACAGGCTTATGGTATAGGGACAACATGGTATAAC
The DNA here is from genome assembly GCA_030765085.1 of Allium cepa. NCBI lineage: Eukaryota > Viridiplantae > Streptophyta > Magnoliopsida > Asparagales > Amaryllidaceae > Allium > Allium cepa. Next base: position 860,779,674 of record CM060931.1, read on the forward strand.
TACATTAACGAAATTACGCTCAAAACAATATACCACAAGCTCACTGTAATATCATATAAATAAACTTGTATAAAAATGAATAATAAATGCATTCTCAAATTCAAACAAGAGTTTGTACCAATAAAGGATCATTTTATTCAATTATATTGCAAATACAAGTTTCGAAATAAAGAAAGCGGGGGCCGGTACCCGCACAATCCTCGACCAGTACATGCAAAAAACAGAAAGCTAAAAACTAGAATCTTCATTTCCTCTTGCCACCTTTGGACCCTTTACCCGGCCGGATGGTTAGCTTTTCGGGTCGATCTATAGGCATGAGGGAAGAAGGAGAGGGAGGCACAACTGGTTCAACTTCCGGTTCCTCTTCGGTAGCAATAATGCTCTTCCCCCTCCTCTTTGATGTTCCGTGCTTCTTTCTTCTCTTTGAAGAAGATTCACTTCCTGGAGTAACAAGTTTAGACAAAATTATGTCATCAGAAGGAGTCCGCTCCGGAGATAACTCACCTCCCTCAAGTCCTTCGTCTTTTTGCTCTTGTGAAGCAGCTGGGTCATCCAAGCCCCGAAGGGCACCTATTTTTTCTTCCTATGATCCCAGATGAGGAGTAGGAGCGATTGGGGAAGGCAGAGGAACAGTGACTGGAGGGGGAAAGTTTGAATGGTGCTCGGTGCTTTCTCTACAAAGTAAAAGATAAAAGTGTCAGTATTTCCCGCAAAAAGAGGAGACAACGGCTCGTCGAGATTCAAGAAATAATCAAGAATCTCGTCAAATCCGTAGAAAATTGGCAAGTTGTCCACCTGAGCATTATTAGGGTTACCTGGAGAAGTTGGTAGTATCACATCAATTTCGTAGTCTACAGCTTCAGCACTCTCTTGTGGCTCATCTACAGCTTGCGTGATTGCAGCTCCGGTATCAACTTTAGTAGGAATCGGTGTATGAAAACTAGAACCGGTAATGTCAATTTCGGCTGAAGGAGAAGGTTGAATTGGAGCAGTTGAGATGATTTTTCCTGAATATTCTCCCGCCGCTGTTTCGACCCTTAATTTCGCAAGTTGTTCTCTCTCCCTGGCGAGAGCGGCACGAGCATCATCATCAAGATAATGCTCCTCAAGAGCTGACTCAGCATAGCCAGCGCCGTTACCACCAAGCATATCGAGTGCGGCCTCCCAAACTTCAGCCAGAGTAATTTTATACTTGGGGCCTAGAAAGGCGAGGCTACCGTGCCCCAAGATGCTATGCAGGTAGAAATCAAATAACGTTGAGCTGATGTTGGTCCTCGTTGCCTCGTGAGATTCTTCAGCTGCAATTTTGCTGGCAACGGCCTCATCACGCTCCATTTCAGCTTTAGAAAGTTGAAGCTTAAGCATTTGAATCTCCGCCTCTTGGGAGCTGTTCTTCTTCCGAAGCTCTTCAATGTCGGCAACATAGCCCTCACTAATTCTTTTTTGCACTTCAATCCTGTCTTCGGCACCTCTTTGGCTGGCATGAGCGTCTCTCACTTGTTTTAGGAGCACTTCTTCTTTTTGGGAATAAGAAGTAGAGGAAGCAGCAAGCTCTTGTTTCAGCTCCGTAACTTTTGCTTCAAGCTCCTCGTTGTAAGAAGCAATGCTCCTCATTTCAGTGTCATGTTGCTCAAGAACCTTTTGCCATTCGACTTTATCATTTTCCATAGTGAGCATGGCCTCTATGTTTGCGCGATTAACCCTTTGAAGCTCGTCGACAAATTTTTGCCAGTTTGACATCCTCTCAATATCAAGCTTGACGGCGTCGAGATTTCGTAACATGGCAGACTTGTCAATGGGAACCAAGTCAAGGTCGAACCTCACTCCCTTCAGACACCACTGTGGAAACCGACTTTGCAAAGTGGCCGGGCCCGGTCCAACTTGGAATTTGGGTCTGCTAATTATTGTTTGGATGTCTGTCTTCCCGAGAGCGGGAGAGCCGGAAGGAGTGTCAAGCGAGGCGGGGGCAGAAACTTTTTCAGGAGTTGTAGAGGTGTGCTTCTCACCATGTCGGGCTCGCTTGCTCGAATCTTCAACCATATGACTTTTTCCTCCGTCATCATGGGATTTTCTTTTATGAGAATCGTCGCCTCTCTGCGAAGAATCGTGGCGCTCCTCCCTCTCTCTTCTTTCATAACGCTCCTCTTGAGCCCTCTTCTCTTGAACCTTTAGGGCGGCTCTTTCTTCATCAGATTCTCTGTAAGAAGGGAGGTAACGCCTGTAATTATATTGGCTAAGCCTCCCGTAACGCTGGAAATCATCGTAGTAGGATCCGCTGCGCCCCATCGGAGGATCTGAAATAAAAAAGAGCTAAATTTTAGAATTCTTCAAAGTACAAAAAGTTAGAAGCATAAAAGTGCCGAAAAAATTCTAAGTGTGCGTGATGTGCAAACTACGCGCATCAAACTACGAACCACTCTTTAATTGAGGAGTAGTTGTGGGTGTAATAGTTAGCGTCAACTCTTGAGTTGACGGAGTCTGTTGCAGGATAGAAGTTGCTTCGACTACTGAAGAAGAAACCCCGGTAGTGATAGGATCATCTTTAAAGATCTCTTGCGAGGTGGCAAAGAGGTCGCTCAGCCCTTCGAAAGTATCGTCCCTGCTCTGCTTGACAAGGCTAGTTTTCTCGGCTTCTTCGCCAGATTTCTGTGAATGTCGAGGAGATCCCTGAGGCTCTTCTTCCTCAATAACCGGGGCAAGTTCGACAGATGGCCCCGCAACATCAACAGAAGTGGAGCACTTCACTAGCGAAGCCTCGGGAGCAGGTCTTTTTGGTATGGATGTGTCTGTAGAAATCGGGGCATCTGATGCTTTAGGTGGGGAGTTTGGAACCTCGCAGGGGTGAGTAGAACGAGAAGTATGCAGAAGTCCGTACTGATGCAAAAACTCGTCTTTCAACAGAAATTGAATGTCTCTCTCCTCAACTGGTACGGCCTTGAGCCTTTCGAAAGTTGGCTTATGACTGGGATCCCTAGAAGGAGGGGGGAGCGTTGAAAAAAAAAAAAAGAAGCGGAGTTAACACTTAACAATTCAGTCTCACAAAAGTCGGATAAAAAACATAGTAAGAATGGTTAAGCTTACTTCCTTCCCTCCATACAGCGTAAAACCCCGGGGGACAGCGGACATAGAAAAATTGAGTCAAAAACCCATGAGCGCTGTCAGGAAGACCGATGATCAATTTACGATTTCGAGCACTTCTCACGACAATAATAGAGGTGTGATCTTTAGTCCTGGTGAAAGAGCATAGGAAGCAAATCTCGTCAAAGCTTGGGAATCGATGAAGCATCCTCCTAAATAGTACACACAACCCCATTAAAATGGCATAACCATTGGGGTGTAATTGGGATGGGGCGATGGCCAGATGACGAAGAAGTTGTTGGAAGAAGTCATTGAAAGGAGGAACGCCCCCACTCAGGCACATTTGTCGATTGACCGTTACAAAGCCAGGGGGTGCTATGTCAGCAGTGTTACTTCTCTCGGGAAGAATGGCATCTGATTCAGCAATACCAAACTGAGCGCACAATTAGTGAAAAACTCTGTACGATAAAATAGAAGAGGCTCTTTCGGGAGGATTGACCAGTGGAGCTGGAATAACAGTTGCCTCTCCAGTCTGAACCGTTGTATCTTCTTCCTGAGAAGTCATTCTACACAAGCAACTGGGTATTCAAATGTGAAGGTGCACGTTTCCTAAAAGTGTGAAGTGTCGTGCAAAACTAATAAAAATAGCAAGTAAATATGACTGGAATTAAGCTAGTCGATGATTGATCGATTACAAAATTTCAGAACTTGTTAATATAAAGTTCAAGCATAATATTAGTGCAGGCTGGTCAATTTCAATTGACTATTTCAGTGTTGCTTTAATATTTTACTTGAAATTGATGAGTTGAAGCACTTCGTTCACATAATTTATTTAAGTTAATTATCTGTTATTAACTAATCTGTCATTTGATGTGGGCAGTCGATGGCAGTATATTCGTCCCAATTTTCTGTAAATGTTGTATTGGACAGATTGTTAGCTTGCAAGTTAAAGCAACCTGTGAATGAATGCAATAAAGTTCAACAATTCAAAGTCCATGCAACGGTTCAAAGCACGAACAAAATTCACACAAGTCCTGACTCGCCAACGACTCAAAGCCTAGGTCCCATCTACTTGAGTCGGTCAGGGGTTAAGCCCCAAGAAGCAACTCGGCATGGAAAATAGCCTAAGCGCTGAGTCGTTCACGACTTATGGCTTGAGACGTTCACGGTCTAAAGGATAAGTTGTGGTAAGGATCTAAAGGGTTGAGTCGCTCGTACGACCTAAGTCCTAAACCATCAGGAAGTCAACACGACCCAAAAATTAGGTCATGGACGGATGAGATTGCAAGGCCTTCCTAAGTCGGTAGATCCAAAAACCAACTATATCGTGAGAATTTTAGGTCGTCTCCACAACCAGTTAACTCCTTTCTAACCCATTAACCCATTAACCCGCTAAGAACTTTCTCATCTCCTCCAAACCCACAGACCAGCTAATTCGAGACACTGTAATTCATTATCTTCTCCTCACATCATCGGAAATCACCCAAAAAACCAATTCGAATCGCTTCAAGCATGTGACGAGTCCGATGCACTACTATGACTCCCGAACAATAACAACAATATGATTGATGGCAGTTGCAAATCGATCAAAAACATGGCTCGCAATGGAACACGGCACAAAAGTGAATTCACTTACGCAATAAAAAGGTAAAGATGAGTTGACGACTGATTAGCTTGGATGCGTCTCTAGAAACTTGAAGGATTGTTAATGGTAGGATCAAATAAAACAGATAAGCAATAAAGTGAGGAGAAAGGACCGACTCAACGGCTTATATACGATGCAGGGGGGAAGATGGAAGGACTAACGAGTCATGAGTCTCTTTGAGTCGTTTAAGACTCAGGCACTGGGTCGAAGCACACGACTCATGACTTAAGCGTGTACTTCGAGGGGCAATTGTTAACCCCTCTGCTCAAGCGACTCAAGAAAGGCTCACGACTCGCAATGATTACCGACTCAACTGATTACCGACCTAACATATGGACCGAATCAACGACCTATCTAGTTACGACTCAACAGGCTAACGACTTAGTAACCTTAGCGGCTTAAGAGAATAGCCTGACTCAACAGCCTTAAGGAGTTACCGACTCAACGGCCTTGAAGGGTTACGACTCAACGACTCAGGAGGGACAGCGACTCACCGGGTTATAACCTTAGCGACTCAAAGGTGCCGGCCGACTCAACGGGTTAACGACTCATGGAGTTAACAACTCATGAGGCAGACCAACCTAAGTTTTCCAACGACTCAAGTAACTTAAGATGTCTAATGACCTATTATAAGTCGCTGGCGACCTAAGCAAACAATAAGCAAACTCAATGCCGCTTCACTTATGTCGCTGCCTGCTGACTCGTGATATTTAAGTCGGTCATGACTTACGACTCATCCTGAGTCGGTCACGACCTATGACTTGGGCAACAATTCCAGCCTAGAAATTTGCCTATAAATACATGTCCATCTCCAACATTCGGAGGGGGGATCATTCTCTTCATGACATCAAGGCTCTACTATCTTCAAGACAATCTAGATTCCATCACTTCAAACTCACGCAAGACATTTAGACCAAACTTCGCACAAAGATTCGACATATCCAATCATGGATTCAAAGAACTCTGCGGCATTGAAGTCCTGTCTAGCTACTTGTCTTTTTGAATTAAGTTGGATTGTAATTGAAAGAGATTGTAATAAGTTGTAATTCAGTTAGCAATAAAAGGAATTGAAGTGGACGTAGGCTTGATCATAAGCCGAACCACTATAAAACTGCTGTTGTTTACTGCTTTTTCTGCAGTTTTCTGCTTATACTCTGTTCCCGAATCATCGGGTGGTGCTTTCACAACTACACTTTTCACACCAGGGTGTTAGCGTTCAAATTTTAGCGTTAACACCATATACTTATCTAAACAGTATATGTATATTCACAAAAAACTACATTTTTAGCACTTAGAAAATGTGACCATATACTTAAGAAGCTTCTTATCGCTTCATTAGAAATAGCTTCATTAGGAAACCTCTTTCATTGAAGATCTCTTTTTAAAACATGGATGCTCCTTAATGCTTCATCGATAAAATATTTCATCGAAAATATCTTTTGATGTATGGAAGCTCCTTATAGCTACAACGGAAAATAATTTCATTAAAAAAATCAAAATATGGAAGCTCCTTATTGCTTCAAAGAAAAACCAGTTTAATGAAAATCGCATTCGATATATTGAAGTTCATTATAGCTTCATTGAGAATTATATAGAAAATTTTCTTAAAATATAGCTTCATTGGAAAACCTTTTATTCGAATCTCTTTCAAAATATGGAAGCTCATTATAGCTTTATTGGAAAACTATTTTGTAGAAAATCACTTTGAAATACGAAAGCTTTATGAAGTTTCATCAAAAATCAATTCGTTGGAAATCATTTTGAAAATGAAGCTTTGTTTAGCTTCACATTTCATTGAAAATCTCATTGAACCAAAGAAGCTCCTTACAGGTTCACCGAAAAACCATTTCATAAAAAGCCTTTTTGAAATATGGAATCATTTTATAGCTTCATTGAAGTATAATTTCAATTGTAATTCTCTTTGAAATATGTAAGCTTCTTTCAACTTCATCGAATAATAACCTTGATGAAAGTCTTTTTTGAAATATGGAAGCACCTTATAATTTCACTGAAAAACTTTTTCTTTGAGAGTGTCTTTTGAAATATGGAATATCCTTATACCTTCATTGGAAAACCATTTTATTGAAATATATTTGAAATAAGGAAACTCATCATAGCTTCATTCAAAAAGAATTTATTAATACTCTCTTTCAAAATACGAAAGCACCTTGTAACTTCATGGAATGACCATTTTATTGAAAATCTCTTTGAAATATGGAGGCTCCTTATAGCTTTCCTAAAAAATAATTACATTGAAATCCCTTTAAATTATGGAAGCTTCTTATAGTTTCATTGAAAAACCATTTTATTGAAAATCTCTTAGAAATATGGAAGCTCCTTAAAGCTTCATCGAAAATCATTCCATTGAAAAACTTCTGAAACCATTGAAGCTGTGATAGCTTCATTTAAAAACCATTTCATTTGAAATCTCTTTGAAATAATGAAGCTCCTTCTAACTACGTCGAAAAACCATTTCATTACTTTTTTGTAATATAAAGCTCCTTATAACTTCATAAAAAACCATTTCATTGAGAATGTAAGGAAGCTTCTTATTGATTCAACAAAAAACCCTTTCATTGAAAATCTCTTTGAATCACTTATAGCTTCATCGAAAAATAGTTTCATTGAAAATCTCTTTGAAATATGGAAGCTCCTTATAGCTTCATTGGAAAACCTTTTATTGAAAATATCTTTTGAAATGTGCAAGCTCCTTATAACTTAATTATGAAACCATTTTTTTGAAATTCTTCATGAAATATGGACATTCTTATAGCTTTCATGGGAAATCTTTTAGAAACATGGAAGTTTCTTGTATCTTCCTTGGAAAACCATTTTATTGAAAATCCATACGAATTATAGAAGAAACTTATAGCTTCATTTATAAACCATTTAGATGAAAAATCAATTTTGAAAATTTTATACTTTAATCTCCTCTAATTGGCAATTCCGTGTACTTGATAGCTGGGTTTTAGGCAATCTTTCTGTGATTGTTTGGTGGACATTTTTCCTACAAATATATTTGACCAACTTCTATTTGGTAGTTTCTAAGTATTTTAAAATTACTTGATGATTGGTGGGCAGATCATATTCCTAGAACTGGATATTTGACAACGTCTAATTAGTAGCTCTTAAGCATTTGAAAATCTTTCAACAAACGTTATGTAGGTCATTTTTCTAAATTGACTATCTGACAATCCTCTAATTGGTGATATTTTATATTTGACAATCTTTATGCAATTTCTTAGCATTAATGCTCTCTCTTCTAGATGGTTTCTTTATCCCAGTGCGATCAGTGGAGCTAAAGGCCTACTTTGACCGCTTTTAGTATCCTTCTTTGGAAAATTGAATGGTTGCCTTAACACAGATATCCAAGGGTCAACCAAATCTATTGTTGGGTGGCTTGGAACACATCCAAGGGTTTTACACTATTAGGAGCAACGATGTGCCTAAAAAATCTCACCGTCCTCATCAGATCGGGAGTTTCATTCAGCTTGGTGTATCTTGAACAAAGGGCCGCCTGAAAAGGGAATTAACTTCGACTAAGGGATGGTTCTCCATAGCATGAATCAAAATCCATGGATTAAGGAAAAAAATTGAATTTCTCCCATAATATACCTATCTTATTATAGTTCTCTGTTGATGAACATGGAAAGGACTTCGAAAAATTAATTTTTTACATGGTCACTTCTTGGTACGGTTCACAACTGATAAACTAAGAAAGGTTTTTTGAAAATTGAATTTGATAAATATTCTTTCTTGGCATGATTATTTACCAATTAACCCAGAAATTTTTTCGGAAAACTAAATTTGATACAAACCCTTTTTTGGCACGGTTTCCAAACGATAAACCAACAAATATATTTTTAAAACTAAACTGACAGTAATCCTTTCTTGACATGATTCTTAGTTGACAAACCAAGAAAGGCTTTTCAGAAAAAACATAATTGAAAAGTAAATCTTAGGTTTAAAAACTCACTACTTATTATTTATGTACTAACATTTACTCAACCAAGAGCAGACCTTTTCACAAAATGTCATTTCATCATAAAGTTAACCGCGCACTAAAGAAATTTTTTAAAACGATTTGTGGAAAGAATGTTCTCTACAAACAAAAATATTTGGTACCAATTTGGGTATATTTTGAAAATGCTTTCTTAAAATATACTTAGACAATTTAATTCCAAATGGAAATATTATTATCATTACTTCTTTTGATAGACACAGGACTTATGTGCCCTTTTGGAAACATAGAAGTATCCTTTCCTTCTTTGTAAAATCTTTATAAATATAATTTTATTTATTTATTTTTACATATAAAGTGAGCATGATAAATACTATAGAGCCTTCTTAGTGGAAAGTTAAATCTTTCCTACGAGCCTCAAAAAGTCATTATTCATGAACTAAGAGTCTCTCCGAACATTAATGTATTTCTACAATGCTTCCTTCATGGAATATGTAATAAATTGAAGGAAATAACACTTTTGAAGATATAGAGATTCATTTCTAGATGTAAGTACGAAAATTGTTTAAATAAGTATCGATCATTTATAAAAATGATAATATATACATATATTTGCTTTATGAAAATGAAAAACAACCTTTTGAAATTTAATTCCTTTTCTTTTTAAAAACTAAGGACTTAGTGTACTTAACCTTTTGGAAATCCACACAATAAAGGGGACCGAAACCATATTCTATCCCAAAAGTCCTGAAGTCCATGGCAAAAGGAATCACATACTTTGATATAGAAGGTTAGCCACCGAGAAAATAAATATCGTAAACCCTATAGTAGAGAAGTCCATTGGACAATATAACAATAATTCCATGCTTGGAATATAAGATTGAACCTCTAAACCTCTCATTTTTACACAGATAATAATGGAATTCAAAATTCTGTTCATAAAGAAAACAGTATCGTATATAATAAAGAAGATTTGACACCAATGTCTCAGTAATATATCTAGGTGTTCATATTATCAAGAAGATAATTTGTCTAATTCATATGACAAACATATCTCAATTAGAAAGCCAATAAGTCGTAAATCCGCATAAGAAATGATTGGGGCCCTTTACAAGTAGATAGATCACTATCCGTCACTTTTAGAGATTCCTTACTCAAGACGTTCAATTACCATGCCCTCGATTTCTTTAGCCCTTTTCCATTCTTAATAGCTTTATTAGTGTCCCTTTGGCTCTTACTTAGGAGCTCCTTGTTTACTTTGCAAATAATTAGGTATAATTTTTTTCAGAAGCATTTACTTATGCTTTAGCTTAAGAAAACTCTTTAATGTTTCTGCATTTTAATTTTGAATTTTGCTTCTTCATTCTCTCCTTTGCATTATTTTCCTTTTCTTTGTTCTGATTGTGTTCAATCCCCCCTTTAGATGCTCCTTTTTTACTTAATCTCTTGATGACCCTTTTTAGAAATTCATAAAACAAGGGGAACTAAAATCATCTTTTGTCCATGGAGTCATTCGAATCTGAAGACCGATGCTCTAATTCTGATAAAAGTTCCATAAGTGTAAATAACAAAGGAGTCCGTGACTCTAATCATAAAGAAAACAAGAATCCCATAGAATTACAATTCCATGTAATAAAGAAATGTCGACCATCGTATTTGAGAATGGAAGATGGAAGTCCATGTGATAAAGGTGGTCATTCGTCCAATTCGCTAATAAGATGAATCATAGATTTATTTTTTGGCGGCGGAGATGAAATACTCTTTTTCTGTATACACAAGGTTGGGTTTCTTAAGTGAATAGATTACATCCTTCACTTTTAGAAGTTCAGTACTCAAAACATCCTTTTACCTCTACTTAAAGAGAAGTTAGAATATGATATCATACAACATTCAGTAAAGCTATAATTTGTAGTACTTCATTTAAACATTTCTAGTAACTCTTTTCTTCGATCATACCCCTTGATTTGAAAGTGTTTAACTCTTCCTTGATGGTTCGTCCCATTGTAAAAAAAATTAATTAATTTTGTATGAATAATAGTGATCGATATGAAACTATAATGTAATCGGAAATTTACAAAATAAAAAATATATGTATGCATTTAAAAAAAGTACACTAAGATAAATACAAAAAATAATATGAATACATGAAAGAAAATATAAAGAAGAAGAGTACAGGACTTAAAGTGGGTAATGATCTTTTTTGTGCAAATGTTTGCTACATGCAGACTCCCCCACCCCCCCCCCCCCCCCAACCCTTCTTTCCGAAAGGGTGGGGGTTTCTAGGGCAATGACAACCCCTTAGGCAGGGGTGCGAGGCAACACCCCAACGAGGGGAAGAGCAACACAACACTGTATCGGAAAAGAAAATGTTGTCTTAAAGATGATATAAGCCTATCGATGAGATGGGCATATCAAAGGTATGAGCTAAGAGTGTTATCGAAGATATGAGATAAAGTTGTTATTAGAGTTATAATGCAACCAGAGTTACAAAGGAATGAAATGTCATCGAAGTTATGAAGTATGAATTTGTCTTGCACACATGTAGCGGGTGACATTAGATCCCATACAATCAATTATTCAAATATATGTGATTTTACAAATCAAAGTTTGAATCCATCAACAATTACACTAATCCACTAACTTGAAACAAACAATGCATAATAACGAATGAATATAGATTTTACAAAGGGACTTTGGGTTCTAGGTAGTTATTCTCAATATGATGCAAGAAAGATCCTCTTAACAACATGAACGTAAATTGAATCTCTATTTTTGAACAATATTTTTATAAATTTTTTTGTCAATATGAGTATTCTGCTTGAATAATGTGTCACTCTTATAAAAAAAAGTGTGTTTGGGAATGAATGTAGGAAAAATACGTGTAATGCTTTGATAAAATCAAAATTGAAAAACGAATGTCTGTATATATAATTTTTGGTGCTATGGAATTTAAGTTTTGGAAAAAAAGGGAAAAGGATAGAAACTTAAGAATATACATCATATTCAACCTTTTCTCTGTTGCTCTAGAGCCCAATAATTTATTGAAAGTTACGGCTAAGGCTAGGCCCTGGTCGGATGGCCCCTTGCATCCATTGTGTGGAGATCGGATCAAACTTCCTACACACTTTAGTTTTCTCCATTTGTAAAAGAATGACATTTAAAACTTTGACAGCTCTCATCTTTTTCTCTCATCGCAATATCAGGTACTTTTCTCTCTTTTCTACTCTTCCAACTTCATCCCTTTTTGAAAAATCTCTTCTTGGCCTACTCTCGACCGTTCTCCCCATTGACTCCAATCCCATTCTTAATCCTAACCCTAATCCAAAATTCTCTTGTTGAGCTACTCTCGACCATTTTTGAACCAAAAATCCAGTCAACCTAGCGCATATCCTACTCCCATACATGATCGTGTCCTTTCTCCCACTGAAAAGCTACGAAATGCCTTCATCCTCAACCTTAAAGGCACATCTGCTGTCGAGTTCGCATTATCAACTGCCTCGGTTGAACTGACGGTCGAGATATTTAGTGAAGTCATCAACAAAGGCAACTTGAATGGTGAGTTCATGATTTCATTTTTCAATTGGGCTATTAAACAGCCTCAAATAGAAAGACTTGTGGATAATTTCAATATTGTTGCAAAATTGTTAGGAAGGAGGAAGTTTTTCAATTATTTGGAAGGGTTTTTAATTCGAATGAGACAGGATGGTTTAGACTATAATTTGAACACAGTTGAGATTGTGATTGATAGCTTTGTTAGAGCTGGACGTATATCAAAAGCAATTGAGTTCTATGATAATTTAGGGAAAGGAGATATTGATTCTTTTAATGTGTTGATATCTAGCTGTGTTGTAGATCTCATGTGAAAACAGCAACTTCTTTGTTTAATTTGAACAGAGGAAGCATCTCATATAATAGTGCAAGTTATAATGAGATCACCAATGGTAGGCAAAACTAGGAAGATTTGACATGGTAGATAAGTTTATGTATATGATGATTAGTGATGGGTTCAACCATGATAATATCACATTGAATTATAAGATGGAGGCATTAGGAAGAGATAAGAGGATCAACGATGTAGTTGAATTGTTCAACAAATTGAATGAAATGGGGCATGAACCTTGCATTATGATGTATAATGTTGTAAAATTTTCAAATAAGTTTTGGGGCTTTAGGTGATTATTTGAAGAGAAGAAGAAAAGAAGAAAGAAAAGATTGTCCCACATGCTAGAAAATCAAGGACTATATTTGTATAAATATAGTTTTCTCATGTGGATGCTGGGGCCTTGGGGCTCCCACATGTTTGCCTTGTTGTGAGGAGAGAAGTCATGCAACACCACACATACGCCGCCGCCGTCTGTCCGACCGAACCAGGCTGGGTCGGTACGAGTATGGGTTTCGGGTTCAGATCCGAAAATATTTTTGGATCATATGTGAACAGTAACGGGCCAGATTTCAGCCCGTTAAGGACCTAAAGCTGAAATTCTGAATTTGAATAAATGGTGGGAATTCTATAACGTTTTCTTAACGTTACAAGAAATGAATAGACGCGACGTTTAAATATTGAATGGATAAAGACATTTGTAACAGTTGTGAACCGTTGCAAACGGTTGTGACCTCTCTACCAATATAAATAGTGATGCCCAGAAAACGTTAGAAAGCATTCTGAATCTTCTTCTTCATAGAGCAGTTTTGCGACACTAGAAAGTGTTACAAAACATTGCGCCACCATTACTCTGTTTTGAGACGCCTCCAATGTGTTGCAAACTCAGAAAGCATCGCAGAATAGCTCTCTTCTTCCTCTTCATTCTATTCTACACAAATTGCATCATCATAAATCATTACTAAAGTGTTCCTGGTTGGATCAAAGGCGTACAAACTTTGAATCCGATTACGTTGTTGTAAGGCTTCATTGAATCCTGAATGTCGATAGTTCGATAAACCGTTTGCACCCGGTGGGTTGAACTATTGTTTGAAAGAATCTATTCCATAGATCCTTGAAGTCGAAAGTATAGCATTATCTTCATTGCAATTACCATCAAATTCGTCTCGAATCGCAAAATCCCCAACAAATTTCAAAAAATAGTTCACAACCATGGAAGGTTCGAGCGCTTTGCATGTTATGAATCAGCATCTAACTCGATTAGAGCATTTTAATGGCGACAATTTCACTCGTTGGCAAGAGATGATGAAATTTTTCTTAGTCCCCGTCAAGTTGTTCTACATTTTGGAAGATGACTTGAAATAATCCCATAGGAAACTGATAAGGATGATGCTGCTCTAAAGGTTAAACGTGCAGAGTGCAAAGAGGACGATATTTTATGCATAGGCCATATTCTTAATGCGCTATCTACCCTAGTCTACAATGCTCATTGGACCTTGAAAATAGCGAAGACACTCTAGACTGCCCTGAAGAATAAGTACCGCATATCCGAAGCCAATAATAAAAAGTTTCTTATTTCTAATTTTATGGATTTCAAAATGGTCACCAATAATTCCATAATTGAACAATTAAGCGAAATCTTACTATTGGTGAATCAACTTAAAGATGCTGGAATTGATCTCCTTGAATCTTTTGTTGTTGGTGTTATAATTTCTAGACATCTGCATAGTTGGAATGGTTATAAGAAATAGATGAAGCATGCGAAAACAGATTATAATTTAGATGGTTTACGGCGTCATCTTTGTATTGAAGAAGACACTCGCAAACGCGATCTAAATGATAATCCGCAAATGAGTCCCATTCTAAGGAAAATAATATTGAAATTACTGATAAGTTAAAAACAAAGAACGAGACGCGGTTTAAGAAGAAAAATCATTCCAAAACCAACAACAAAAAGAAAGGTGCTTGCTATTTTTTTAACAACCCCAGCCACTATGCCCGAGACTGCCATCTACGGAAGAAACAACAAAAAGTGAATGTGGTCGAAGACTCGCTTGTGGCTGTGGTGCAAGAGGCGAACTCCGTTAGCAGCAATGATAATGATTGGTGTTTCGATACTGGAGCAACCATTCACATTTGCAAAGACTGTAATCTGTTCAAGAGTTACCAAGAAAATAAAGAAGAAGCCGACAAAGTTACTGGAGAAAATAAGGTTCCAATTAAAGTTCTCGGAAAAGGCACTATACAACTTCCTTTCACCTCTGGAAATGTTCTTACATTAGTCAATGTATTTTATGTACCTGATATGTGTAAGAATTTGGCCTCTGGTACCTTCTTAACAAAGGAGGATTCAAGATGGTGTATGAGTCTGATAAGCTAGTGTTGTCTAAGAATGGTAGATTCATTGGACAGGGATACTCTTGTAACAACATGATTAAGTTGAATCTAATAAAGAAATTTTCTATTTATATTATAGATTATATTAATTTATGGCATGGTAGATTAGGACATGTTAATTATAATTCCATTAAAAATACGAATAAATTAGGAATAATTTCTGATTGTGATTTCGATACCATCTCTAAATGTGAAATATGTGTTAAAGCAAAAGTACACCGAAAATTCTTTAAATCCGTAGAAAGGAAAACTAGTTTGCTAGATTTGGTATATAGTGATGTGGGTGACTTAAAAAGTCATATCACCTATGGTGGTAACCAATACTATATAACATTCATTGATGATTATACAAGATATGCATGTGTGTATCTACTAAAAACTAAAGATGAGGCGTTTGATAAATTCAAAATTTACAAAGTAGAGGTCGAAACACAATTAGGAGTTAAAATTAAAATATTACATTCAGATCATGGTGGTGAATATTTCTCAAATGAATTCACCTTATTTTGTAAACAACAAGGTATAGTTCACCAATGTACTACCCCATATACACCACAACAAAATGGCGTTGCTGAAAGTAAGAATAGAACTTTAATAGAAATGCTATGCCTTGCTCATAAGTTCTAATTTACCTTATAATCTATGCGGTGATGCTATGTTATCTTCATATTATATTTTAAATAGAGTACCACTTAAAAAGAATAATATTTCCCCTTATGAATTATGGTTTAATTGGAAACCTAACCTAACTAGACTTAAAGTTTGGGGTTGCTTAGCATATGTTAGAAAACCAGACCCTAAACGGCCAAAGTTGGGAAATAGAGCATTTAAATGTGTTTTCATAGGATATTCACTTGATAGTATAACTTATAGATTCCTTATTCTTGACACCCTAGAAGTTATAGAATCTATGGATGTACAATTTTTTGAAAATTAAACTATTGAGATCCCACTGAGATCGTTTAGTCCAAAACCTATTATGCTCCTTCTCAAAACAGCAAGAAAGTATCAGTACCAGATAATAGTACTAAACAACGGAGAAGTAAAAGAGTGAGAATAGAGAAGGACTATGGTCCTGACTTCATTACATATCTTGTAGAAGGCAGTAAGGATGAAGTCCTTAATATAACTAAATATGTAATGAACTCTGATGACGATCCCGAAACTTATTCTAAAGCCATGAGTTCCAAAGATACCAATTTTTGGAAAGAAGCTATCAATGATGAAATGAAGTCCATACTGTTAAACCAAGCTTGGGTTTTAACCGATTTACCTCCTGGTGCTAAAACTATAGGATGTAAATGAATATTCAAGAAAAAGTTGAATATAAATGGATCTATTGATAAGTTTAAAGCCAGATTAGTAGCTAAGGGATATAAGCAAAGACATGGAGTAGATTACTTTGATACATATGCTCTAGTTGCTCGCATATCTCCTATACGCTGTTTAATTGCACTTGCATCAACTCATAAATTAGTCATACATCAAATGGATGTAAAGACTGCTCTTCTAAATAGAGATTTAGAAGAAGAGATATATATGGAATAACCTGAAGGTTTCAAAACCCCAGGCTCAGAAAAGAAAGTTTGTAAATTAGTGTAATCTCTTTATGGCCTGAAGCAAGCTCCTACGCAATGACATGAGAAATTTGATAAAGTTGCACTGTCATATGGATTCATTGTTAATGATGTTGATAAATGTATTCATAGCAAGTCGGATAAGAATGGCAGTGCTAAAGTATAATTATACGTTGATGACATGCTAATATTTCGTTCCAATATATCTTGTGTGAACGAAACTAAAAAGTTTCTGTCTTCTAAATTCAATATGAAATATCTAGGAGAGGCTGATGTAAATTTGGGAATTAAAATTGTTAGGAAAGAGTGGGAGTTATTACTAACTCAATCTCATTACATAGAGAAATTCCTACAAAAGTATGGTCATTATGATGACAAACTAGCACCAACTCCTTTAGATCCTAGTATTAAATTAGAAAAGAACACTGGACGTACTTTCTCTCATTTAGAGTATTCCAGTGTTATTGGTAGTCTTATGTATGATATGCATTACATTAAACCAGACATCGCACACGCTATAAGTGTATTGTGTCGATTTACGGGTAATCCAGGTACCGAACATTGGAAAGCTATTTCTAGAGTTTTAGCTTATTTGAAAGGAACCATTGAATAAGGTTTATCTTATAAAGGATATCCAGCTATAATAGAAGAATATAGTGATGCAACCTGGAACAATGTAGAATCCAAATCCAAGTCTACTACTGGATGGATCTTTACATTAGGAGGCGTTGCTGTGTCTTGGGCTTCCAAGAAGCAAACCTATATTTCTGACTCAATAATGTTGCCAGAATTGATTGCATTAGCAGATGCATGTAAAGAAGCGGAATGGCTTAGGAATTTATTAATGGAAATCCCATTATGGAAGAAGCCATCTCCAGCAGTCATGACTGTGACAATCAAGCAATGATATACAATGTGTCTAATAAGACATATAATGGAAAGACTAGACATGTTAGTCTAAGACATCAAATGGTGAGACAGTTACGTAAAAGAGGGGTTATAACTTTTGACTGCATAGAAACGAAGAAAAACTTGGCTGACCCACTTACAAAGAGTCTTCCAAAGGCAATGGTTTCTATAAAGTCACAAGAAATGAGACTAAGGTCTATGAATGAAGGTTGATCATCCTTAATAGAAACCCAACTTATGTCTTGAAAAGGATAGACAAAGTTCAAAGGGTACCAACAAGTTAAGAACGATTATTGAACACTAAATCGATAATCCCATAATATTTAGTGTTGGATTCTGCAAGAACAAAGGAGGGATATAAATCCTTAATAAGTCTAGAAACCTCAAAAGGTGTATCGCAGAAACACCTTAAGAGACTTACCTATATGAGTATGGGAATCAGGCCGTTTCCTAGAAAAGTAAGACCGATCTCTAAGTAGACTCATGAACCAGGATTTACGTGACGTCCCGGAATTTTGACCCTATTATTATTATAAGTTTTTGATCAAAGTTAAATTAAATATAATATTTTCATTTATAAATAAATAAGAATTTGGATATTATTAGTTATATATGTGTTATAAAGGAATTTATAATTTCAAAATATAAATAGACTCTTTGAACAATATTCAAAATTAAATCTATTTTATTCTATTACATTAAAAATTATATATTAATGACACTTAATATCAAAAGTGATAAATGTAGTTAATAATAACAAGTATAATAACTCAATTCTTTTCATATTAAATATAAATATAAAATACATTAGTGCAAATACATTACAAATTAAATATTAGAAAAAAAAATTAAGCTTTGAATAAAAATAAGGCCAAGCAATGTTTCTAACAATAGTTTTTATAACTAGAATAAAATAAGTTTATAAATATTTAACAAGAGCTTCTATGTAAATATAAATACTTATAAATATGGTTATAAACATGAGCTTCTATATATTTAACATAAATATAACATAAAAGTAGGATTACAAACATAAGTAGAAATATAATATGTATAAGACATAAATAGAAATGTTAACATCAGCAATGAAGAAAAATTGGAAACCTGCAAACATTACTTATATGTGATCATAAGAAAAATCATAATACAAACAAAAACCTACAGCAGACATTTTGTATACATGTTAACATGAATATGTTCAAACAAAATCTGCAAGTATGAAATATGAATATATCTTAGTACAAATACACTGCAAATATCTTTGTACCATATGTTGTGTCAGCAAGCAAATATTGATTGTGTTAACATAAGTAAAGACATAAACATTAGTTAGCATACATTCAGTCAAACACAATCTGCCAGCCGAAATACTTGAGTTAGCTCAGGCTTTAGTACATGATAAAGTAAAGCAAGATATTTTTATCTAATTAAAGCTTGTCCAAGAAGACATCAATGTTGGAAGTTATATATACGAATGTTCATTGTTCTATCTATTCTTATCACTTAGTTCTGTCCATAATCTAAAAAAAATAGTAAAACCTGATAAAGAAAAAGGAAAATAAACAAACTGCATATCCAGTTGAAAGCAAAAAGGAAGTGTACAGGAATGCAACACTTCAACTGCAGGTTTCTCATCCAACAATCCTCCTCTGTTCTACTGCAAACTTGTGTGAGTAAACCTATTTTTCTGAACTTTTAATTATGATAATAAATTCATGTATTTGGTGTTGCTATGTGCTGATAACAAGAGAATAGGT
Source organism: Allium cepa (assembly GCA_030765085.1). Lineage (NCBI taxonomy): Eukaryota > Viridiplantae > Streptophyta > Magnoliopsida > Asparagales > Amaryllidaceae > Allium > Allium cepa. The sequence goes on from CM060931.1 coordinate 860,798,878, forward strand.
AGTGATTTTTGTTTTACTGGGAAGTGTATGTCCTTCATTGTTTTAACTTTTCTGGTCAAGAAAGCGGAAAGAAAAAGGAATTTTTTTTTATAGAACATTGTAAACTCAGGATATTTTAACTAAATAAATTTGTTTATTGTTTATTCTTAAAAACAAAAACAATCTGGAAGTGGTTTAAAGTTTGTCAATGGAGTCAGCTTCATTATGCTCAGGTTTATAGTAAAATAAATCAAATTGTTAAAAATACGAATGTGTTAAGTTAATGATTTGATTTCATAACATGGTTTAAAGCATAAAGCTAAGATTTTTAAAATAGAAAAAAATGTTTTTAGAACATTGGATAAGGAGTAGTTCAGTGATGAAGCAAAATTGCATATTTGTCAATTTCTATCTGTTCCACGAATCTTGGTGTCGAAACTTGTTGTGTAGCTTGCTTTAGGGTTCTTGAATTTAGGAAAAATACAATAAAAATTTTCGAAAGCAAGATTTGATGAGGTGAATCAATAGTGGGGTTTAAGGGGCCGGTGTTTTGTTCTCTGTTCATTCGTTGATCGTGTCGCCGTTGCTTAGCCGAGTGACATGAGGTTTTGGAGGAAGTTAGGAGGTGATGTTGGCGAGGTTTGGCCGAAGGCACGTCGACTCAGGCAGTCGCGGTAGTGAGAACGAGGTGGTTTTTGACCACTGGGTTCGTGTTGAAGTTCGACATTTAGGGCATATTTTGATTTCGTGGTAATTGGGTATATCTGGGTTTGGATTTCGCGTGAGGGGATGCTTTATGACTTATGGGTGGCGTCGTGATGCGATGGCACGGTGGTGGACCGCTGTGCACGTGCACGGCGGTGGGGAAGTATATGCTGGGGATCGACTCGAGTTTAACCCGAGAATATTAGCGTGTTGCTTCGGGTTTGCCACTGGTGGGTTGAGCGCGTGTGTTTGTAACAGTTAAAGACTTTAAACTTAAAAACAAAAGAAGAAACAGAAGAATTTAAGAAACAGAGAAGAAAGAAGAGAGGCAGGGGAGGGAACGCGAAAGAAGCTCAGGGTTATCTCGAGTTCGTCCCGAGAAATTGCATTGTTGACTTCGGTTGTGTTAATTCCTGTAGCTTGCCAACTTTATTAAGTTAAGGTATATAGTGATATAAGTTAAGTATCATCAAGTTGTCTTAAGTCAAGATGACCCTTAAAGTTTTACTGTAACCAAGATGAGTAATTAGTTCAAAATCAACGTTAATTATGTATGTAATAAATTTTATAATTGTTATTGAATGAGTAGTTCAAAGTATAATCAAATTTATAATTAAAGATTTTAATAATCTTATGTAATCTCATGAGTAATTAAGAATTTAATTAATCATTTGAAGTGGATTAATTAACAAATCGTAGTTAACAAATTAATTAAATAATTAATGATTGAACGATTAAGTTAATTAATAATTAATGATTAATTAAGCATTTAATAATAATTAAATGTGTAATTGAGTTTTATAAATCAATAATTAAGGTTATTGATTAGTAATTAAGAATTAATTCATTAATTAAGTGAATAATTAATGAGTAATTTATTAATAATTAATTAAGCAAAAACATAAAATATGATTTATTTTAAGCATGCAATTAAGTTTTAAAATAAATCAAATGACATGTTGATATGAATCGATGATTCTATTTGATTGAATTGATGTTTACTTCTATCCTATGATGTTATGTGATATTCTGGATATTTCTGTGATGATTGTATATGATTTATCTGTGTTAAATTGCCATATGATTTATCTGTTGTTATTTCTCTGTGTCAAATTGCTATATGAATTCAATTGTTAAATTTATACTGTTAAGTTAATTAGACAACTTGGACTTTAAAATGGCGATTGGATTCGATGAGACCGGGATCGGAAGAATCAATTTGATTCTCCGAAAACCACATCGATCCAATTTAAACGTTAGGTCGTGTAATCTCAAGTGAAGATCGAGATGGTGTTTTTAGAATGCAAGGGTTATCGTCGTTAACTCTAAGGGTGATTCCAAAATGAGTGTAACGAGATAATGCCTTTGATTTCGTTCGAACCCGGAACGAACTTGTATGGATTGAATGCTTTCAACACATCGTCAGGCGGACGCTGAGCATTCTAAGAAATATGTCCTGAAAGGTAATCGCAACCTCAAGCCTCATAAACCGGGAATGGCTAAAGCAGGGGATGTGCAGCAAGGTTAGGTGGGTCATGCCCAAGCAGGACGAGGTATACCCCTGTCTAGTTGTCCCTTTTTTCGCCTGTGTGGGCGGTTGGTCTGCAGCCAACTGCGGGGTTATCTTGTTCGGGACTGCTCAGTAAGGAATGGTTCCGGCCTTGTGTTGCAGGGGAGTTAGGGTGGCTCCTCGGTACTGTGATCTAGGCCCCGTACTGTGACGGGCGGTACCCCAGTAGCCCTGCCATTGTTGGAAATCCATTTTCCCTACGAGACCCTACGGTTTTGATTTGTATTACCCACTTTTCTGGCTAGTAGCTGGAATTTAATCATGTAACAATTTCGGCTATTTTCTATTTACTTGAAAAACCTAGACACTATTATAATATCACTGGATTTCCTATGAAATGTTTTGGTTAGCGTAAGGTAAAAACTCACCCGTATTTATTTGTGGGGAGTCTTACGTGATACCTTTATTTTCAAATGTTTTTCAAAGTTAAGCAACTTTAAACCGTTTACTCATACCATACCCATGTCTGACCCGGAGTTTATTTTTGTTTTCATAAACTCTCGGGTACCCAAATTTTTACAGGTAGCCAAGGGATTCAGGTTAGATTTGACGAATTCTGGAGGAGCAATGGAGTAGGAGGCTTCTACGTTGTAGATGTATGTATATATATGGTGTTCCGCTGTGTTGGTATCTCCGAGTCTTATTGTTTGAATTGTATTGTATTGAGCTATATTAACTAGACAGGTGTTTATAACTGTCTAGTATGTGATGTATTATCTGTATAACTCTGATATATTTAAAACTATGTAATGGATATGTGATATATTATATTTTATTCCGTTCCGCTGTGAGATTCTGATGTCGTTGTTCTTTTCTTTTCTCTCTTCGCTATCTTTTCTATTTTCTCACCCTTTTCTTTCTTAAAAGCGATACGTCTTCCTGGGCATAGGAGGGCGGGTCGTCACAGTTGGTATCAAAGCACAGGTTGGTGATAACCTTGGCTCTGGTAGGAATTACTCATATAATAGAGTCAGTAGTACTCTAAAAATGAGTTTGAGTGTATTAATAGATATGAGCGCGTATTTGTTAGTGAATATAAAGTAGTTTTATATTGCGTTGATTGATTCATTGAGTGGTATATGAACCTTCGTCTGCATAGCCTCGAAAACTGTATCGAAAGGGTTTCTAAACACTTAAATAGAGCAATTCGACACAATATTGTTTTTTAAAAGTAGGGTAAATGAAATAATTTTACCCAAAGGTTATATTTTGATATAAAAAAAGTATTTTTCTGAAATGATTATATATTTGGATGTTTGGTTGTTAATACTACAACCAAATAAAAATTTAAATTTGAGGGGTCATTAACCAAATAAAATTATTTAAGAATGATTTTAAATAAAAAGGAATATAACTAAATTTTGGTTAAACCAGAATTTAAGTCCCGGAAATTTGAAATTGTTTAAATGAATTTAAACAAAAGGATTTGGGAATTTAAAAATCTTGGGAATTTTTGAAATGTTTTTCCCAAAGATTTGAAGGCAATAATGGAGTATTGTTTTGGAAAAATATGATTGAATGAAAATTATTTTGGGAAGAATTTGTGGAAGTAAGAAAGCACTGAACTCACTTCAGTCGCTGGAAAATAATCCTGATGGTGATGGCCACATCATCAGTATTCATTTTTGAGTTTCTAAAGTGATGGATTGCTACCAGGATAATGGGACATGATATTTGGAGTTGTTGGGTATACAAGTTGTTTTAGAGATTTTCAAAATAGAGAAACTTTGTTTTGGTGAAAACAAGTGTTTAAAATTTGAAAATTTGATTTGCTATACCAAGTGGGTAAGTGTGGTTATCATTTTAAAATAGTTTTGAAAATGAAAACTGGGCAATGAAATTCTAAAAAGTTCTATTTAAGTAATGTGAAAGGTTTGAATGAATTAACTGTTGAACTTATAAAGTAAAGTCGATATAAATAAGATGAAATTGAGAATTTCAATCCAGGAGTTAAAAGTTTAATTGAAGGAAATAAAAGGGAAGAAAATATACCTGAGTTTAACCTGAGATAAGTTAAATAGAATTGAAGTTCAAAACAAACTTAATTGGATATAAAATTTGAAGGTAAAATGAATGAAATTGTGACGTGGAAATTTATACCTTAAGATGGTAAGTGCTGTATAGATATATATATATATATATATATATATATATATATATATATATATATATATATATAAAATCTGAAATTGTGATTATAAGATGAAATGACCCAAATGAGTAATATAAGCTGTTAAGTAGACAAATAAAATTTGAGCTCATATATTGAAAAAAAGTAAAATTTTAAGATTTGTAAGCAGTTAAATTTAACTGAAGTTGAATTGGAACAAAATTGAATTTAAATGAATTCAATCGAGTTACTGATAAAATTGAATGAAATAAAATTCTTATGTAAATAAGTAAATGTAAACCAAAGTAAGTATTGAATTGGATTAAAATAGAATTGGAAATAAGTAGATATAGGAAGATATAAAGGCTAAAGTGGTAGAGTAATAATATAAAAGTATATATAATGCTTATATTAAGCCTAAGAAATGAATGGTGAAATTCTTAAGTAAAATTTGGTATTGAGAAAATTTCTAAGTGGATAGAAATCAAAATATTGTGAATAAAAGAAAATTGATATAGTTGATAATCGATGAATATGAATACGTAGGATGAATGTATATTATTTTATACGCATGACAATTGGGTCCAGATTCGAGCACAGAATTTCGAGATAGTTATAACGATCCGAGTTAGGATTTTTCACTCGATTTTCGACGACGAACCATGGTTTTGGATTTTGATTGGTTCTAGAAAATTCTCTATCATAGTTGTGACTATGCAAGGAGAATAACAGTTTCTGATCAAGAAACCAGTTCTAAGTCCATGCTAGGAAGTCGAATGGATGATACTAGTTCGGAAATGAAATTGTGTGATCGAGCAAGCGATCGGATTTGATATTGCGTACGAATGGTATATGTACATCGTACGGGCTTGATTGAATAGATGTTGAAATTCTGTAAAGAATAAATAAAATTTGGAAAGAGTTAATATTGTAGATTTCAGAATTGAATTGCCAAGAACAGGTGTCTGGAATTTATTGTATATTCCATATATCCCATTAAGAAATTTGTTCATGATTCATCATTAGTTGTTAAACTAGTAATTCAGGAATTTGGAAATTTAAATCCAATTTAACTGTGGTTAGGAATCCAATTTGGATTGTTGATCATCGAGAAAACAACACTCGATAATTTTAGGGAAGTTTATACGGATTTATGTTCAGATAGCTAGTAATGTTGTTAGAATTGACTGTTTGATTGTTTGTTTTGTATGGATGATATGTATGTTTGGATTGTTAACATTAAGCCTTTGAATTAACTGTTGTTTTAAATTTCGGGGACGAAATTCTTTTAAGGGGAGAGGAATGTGACATCCCGAAATTTTGACCCTATTATTATTATAAGTTTTTGATCAAAGTTAAATAAAATATAATATTTTCATTTATAAATAAATAAGAATTTGGATATTATTAGTTATACATGTGTTATAAAGGAATTTATAATTTCAAAATATAAATAGACTCTTTCAACAATATTCAAAACTAAATCTGCTTTATTCTATTACATTAAAAATTATATATTAATGACACTTAATATCAAAAGTGATAAATGTAGTTAATAATAACAAGTATAATAACACGATTCTTTTCATATCAAATATAAATATAAAATACATTAGTGCAAATACATTACAAATTAAATATTAGAAAAAAAAATTTAAGCTTTGAATACAAATAAGGCCAAGCAATGTTTCTAACAATAGTTTTTATAACTAAAATAAAATAAGTTTATAAATATTTAACAAGAGCTTCTACATAAATATAAAAATTTATAAATATGGTTATAAACATGAGCTTCTATATATTTAACATAAATATAACATAAAAGTAGGATTACAAACATAAGTAGAAATATAATATGTATAAGACATAAAGAGAAATGTTAACATCAGCAATGAAGAAAAATTGGAAACCTGCAAACATTACTTATATGTGATCATAAGAAAAATCATAATACAAACAAAAACCTGCAGCAGACATTTTGTATACATGTTAACATGAATATGTTCAAACAAAATCTGCAAGTATGAAATATGAATATATCTTAGTACAAATACACTGCAAATATCTTTGTACCATATGTTGTGTCAGCAAGCAAATATTGATTGTGTTAACATAAGTAAAGACATAAACATTAGTTAGCATACATTCAGTCAAACACAATTTGCCAGCCGAAATACTTGAGTTAGCTCAGGCTTTAGTACATGATAAAGTAAAGCAAGATATTTTTATCTAATTAAAGCTTGTCCAAGAAGACATCAATGTTGGAAGTTATATATATGAATGTTCATTGTTCTATCTGTTCTTATCACTTAGTTCTGTCCATAATCTCAAAAAAAAAAAAAAAAAGTAAAACCTAAACCTGATAAAGAAAAAGGAAAATAAACAAACTGCATATCCAGTTGAAAGCAAAAAGGAAGTGTACAGGAATGCAACACTTCAACTGCAGGTTTCTCATCCAACAATCCTCCTCTGTTCTACTGCAAACTTGTGTGAGTAAACTTATTTTTCTGAACTTTTAATTATGATAATAAATTCATGTATTTAGTGTTGCTATGTGCTGATAACAAGAGAACAGGTAGTGATTTTTTTTTTACTGGGAAGTGTATGTCCTACATTGTTTTAACTTTTCTGGTCAAGAAAGCGGAAAGAAAAAGGAATTTTTTTTTACAGAACATATAAACTGAGGATATTTTAACTAAATAAATTTGTTTATTGTTTATTCTTAAAAACAAAAACAACCTGGAAGTGGTTTAAAGTTTGTCAATGGAGTCAGCTTCATTATGATCAGGTTTACAGTAAAATAAATCAAATTGTTAAAAATACGAATGTGTTAAGTTGATGATTTGATTTCATAATATGGTTTAAAGCACAAAGCTAAGATTTTTAAAATAGAAAAAAATGTTTTTAGAACATTGGATAAGGAGCAGTTCAGTGATGAAGCAAAACTGCATATTTGTCAATTTCTATCTGTTCCACGAATCTTAAGTGTTGAAACTTGTTGTGTAGCTTGCTTTAGGGTTCTTGAATTTAGGAAAAATACAATAAAATTTTTCGAAAGCAAGATTTGATGAGGTGAATCAATAGTAGGGTTTAAGGGGCCGGTGTTTTGTTCTCTGTTCATTCGTTGATCGTGTCGCCGTTGCTTAGCCGAGTGACATGAGGTTTTGGAGGAAGTTAGGAGGTGATGTTGGCGAGGTTTGGCCGAAGGCACATCGAATCAAGCGGTCACAGCAGTGAGAACGAGGTGGTTTTTGACCACTGGGTTCGTGTTGAAGTTCGACATTTAGGGCATATTTTGATTCGTGGTAATTGGGTATATCTGGGTTTGGATTTCGCGTGAGGGGATGCTTTGTGACTTGTAGGTGGCGTCGTGATGCGATGGCACGGTGGTGGACCGCCGTGCATGCGCACGGCGGTGGGGAAGTATATGTTGGGGATCGACTCGAGTTTAACTCGAGAATATTAGTGTGTTGCTTCGGGTTTGCCACTGGTGGGTTGAGCGCGTGTGTTTGTAACAGTTAAAGACTTTAAACTTAAAAAGAAAAAACAAAAGAAGAAACAGAAGAATTTAAGAAACAGAGAAGAAAGAAGAGAGGCAGAGGAGGGAACGCGAAAGAAGCTCAGGGTTATCTCGAGTTCGACCCGAGAAATTGCATTGTTGACTTCGGTTGTGTTAATTCCTGTAGCTTGCCAACTTTATTAAGTTAAGGTATATAGTGATATAAGTTAAGTATCATCAAGTTGTCTTAAGTCAAGATGACCCTTAAAGTTTTACTGTAACCAAGATGAGTAATTAGTTCAAAATCAAGGTTAATTATGTATGTAATAAATTTTATAATTGTTATTGAATGAGTAGTTCAAAGTATAATCAAATTTATAATTAAAGATTTTAATAATCTTGTGTAATCTCATGAGTAATTAAGAATTTAATTAATCATTTGAAGTGGATTAATTAACAAATCGTAGTTAACAAATTAATTAAATAATTAATGATTGAACGATTAAGTTAATTAATAATTAATGATTAATTAAGCATTTAATAATAATTAAATGTGTAATTGAGTTTTATAAATCAATAATTAAGGTTAATGATTAGTAATTAAGAATTAATTCATTAATAATAATTAATGAGTAATTTATTAATAATTAATTAAGCAAAAAAATAAAATATGATTTATTTTAAGCATGCAATTAAGTTTTAAAATAAATCAAATGACATGTTGATATGAATCGATGATTCTATTTGATTGAATTGATGTTTATTTCTATCTTGTGATGTTATGTGAAATTCTGGATATTTCTGTGATGATTGTATATGATTTATCCGTGTTAAATTGCTATATGATTTATCTGTTGTTATTTCTCTGTGTTAAATTGCTATATGAATTCAATTGTTAAATTTAAACTGTTAAGTTAATTAGACAACTTGGACTTTAAAATGGCGATTGGATTCGATGAGACCGGGATCGGAAGAATCAATTTGATTCTCCGAAAACCACATCGATCCAATTTAAACGTTAGGTCGTGTAATCTCAAGTGAAGATCGAGATGGTGTTATTAGAATGCAAGGGTTATCGTCGTTAACTCTAAGGGTGATTCCAAAATGAGTGTAACGAGATAATGCCTTCGATTTCGTTCAAACCCGGAACGAACTTGTATGGATTGAATGCTTTCAACACATAATCAGGCGGACGCTGAGCATTCTAAGAAATATGTCCTGAAAGATAATCGCAGCCTCAAGCCTCATCAACCGGGAATGGCTAAAACAGGGGATGTGCAGCAAGGTTAGGTGGGTCATGCCCAAGCAGGACGAGGTATACCCCTGTCTAGATGTCCCTTTTTTCGGCTGTGTGGGCGGTTGGTCTGCAGCCAACTGCGGGGTTATCTTGTTCGGGACTGTTCAGTAAGGAATGGTTCCGGCCTTGTGTTGCACGGGAGTTAGGGTGGCTCCTCGGTACTGTGATCTAGGCCCCGTACTGTGACGGGCGGTACCCCAGTAGCCCTGCCATTGTTGGAAATCCATTTTCCCTACGAGACCCTACGGTTTTGATTTGTATTACCCACTTTTGTGGCTAGTAGCTGGAATTTAATCATGTAACAATTTCGGCTATTTTCTATTTACTTGAAAACCCTAGACACTATTATAATATCACTGGATTTCCTATGAAATGTTTTGGTTAGCGTAAGGTAAAAACTCACCCGTATTTATTTGTGGGGAGTCTTACGTGATACCTTTATTTTCAAATGTTTTTCCAAGTTAAGCAACTTTAAACCGTTTACTCATACCAGATCCATGTCTGACCCGGAGTTTATTTTTGTTTTCATAAACTCTCGGGTACCCAATTTTTTACGGGTAGCCAAGGGATTCAGGTTAGATTTGACGAATTCTGGAGGAGCAATGGAGCAGGAGGCTTCTATGTTGTAGATATATGTATATATATGGTGTTCCGCTGTGTTGGTATCTCTGAGTCTTATTGTTTGAATTGTATTGTATTGAGTTATATTAACTAGACAGATGTTTATAACTGTCTAGTATGTGATGTATTATCTGTATAACTCTGATATATGTAAAACTGTGTAATGGATATGTGATATTTTATATTTTTTCCGTTCCGCTGTGAGATTCTGATGTCGTTGTTCTTTTCTTTTCTCTCTTCGCTATCTTTTCTATTTTCTCACTCTTTTCTTTCTTAAAAGCGATACGTCTTCCTGGGCATAGGAGGGCGGGTCGTCACAATTTAAGTACATGGTCATTAACGTGCTGAGCAATACAGAACACTTTACCTAAGGAAATCAATGCGTGTGATTGTTCCGGTTTTATCATTAGGGATATTTGGGTCAATATTCGTTCACCATAAAATCTCAATAAGGCTTTGAATGATTTACACTATGTAAAAGTTCAACTCTAAAAGATACTTTTATTTGTGTGTTGGTTTTCACGATGATGCAAAATTTGATCTTAGGACTACATAGGCTTGATCCCACTTGGGTATGTGGGAAGTCACTCTAGTGATGTAGCCATCCTATTTATTAATTATTTCTTATTTTGAAAATTGGGGGAGATTGTTGTAAAATTTTGGGGCACTGGGTTATTATTTGAAGAGAAGAGGAAAAGATAGTCCAACATGCTAGAAAATCAAGGACTATATTTGTATAGATATAGCTTTCTCATGTTGATGTTGGGGCCATGGGGTTCCCACATGTTTGCTTTGTTGTTAGGAGAAAAGTCATGCAACACCACACGTGCGTCGCCACCGTCCGTTCGTCCGACCGAACCGTGCCTGGTAGGGTACGTGTTTCGGGTTCGAATCCAAAAATATTTTTGGATCATATGTGAACAATAACGGGCCAGATTTCAGCCCGTTAAGGACCCAAAACCAAAACTCCAAAACATGGATAAATGGCGGGAAATTTGTAACGTTTTTTAAACATTAAAAGAAATGAATAGATGCGACATTTAAATATTGAATGGATAAAGTCATTTGTAACAGTTGTGAACTGTTGCAAATAGTTGTGACACTTAGCGAATAAACACCTCTCCACCACTATAAATTGTGACGTATAGAAAACGTTAGAAAAAACATTTTGAATCTTCTTCTTCTTCACAGAGTAGTTTTGTGACAGCAGAAAGTGTTACAAAACACTGCACCACCATTACTCTATTATGTGACGCCTCCAAGGTGTTGCAAACTCAAAAAACGTCGCAGAATTGCTCTCTTCTTCATCTTCGTTCTACTCTATAGAAATATCATCAGCAGAAACCATTACTAAAGTGTTCTTGGTTGAATCAAAGGCGTACAAACTTTGATTCCGATTACGCCGTTAAAGGGCTTCATTGAATCCTGAAAGTCGATAGTTCGATAACCCGTTTGTACCTGTTGGGTTGAACTATTGTCTGAAAGAATCTATTCTATAGATCCGTAAATTCAGAAGTACAGCGTTATCTTCATCACAATTGCCATCAAATTTGCCTCGAACCGCAAAATCCCGAACATATAACACAATGATTTCTAATTGTATTTGTGCAGGAGAGTTGAACGAAGTGATGATATATTATAACTGCATGTGCAGGGAAATATGTTTGCCTAGTATGGATACATATGATATGCTCATAAATGCATTACTAAAAGAAAGAAGAGTGGCTGATGCTCTTTAAATTTTGGATGAGATGATTAGTGTTGGAGTTCTTCCTACTACTGGAACGTTTACTTCATTTCTTAAGCCTTCATGCAGTTTTGGGTCACCTCATGCTGCTATGATCATCTACACAAACAGTAGAAATTTAGGATGTGCAATATCCATGAATGCTTACAAGCTTTTATTGATGAGGCTTTCTAGGTTTGGAAAATCAGGAATGATATTGAAGATTTGGGAGGAAATGTAAGATAGTGGGTATACATCTGATAAAGAGATTTATGAGTATATAATTAATGGGCTTTGTAATGTTGGACATGTCGATAACGTTGTATGTATTGTAGAAGAGGTGTTGAAAAATGGATATTGTATTGGAAAGATTGTTTATAGCAAGCTGAACAGTAAATTGGCGGAGATGAACAAAGTTGAAACTGCATATAAACTCTTCTTGAAAGTTAAAGGTGTGCATGATTATGATAATTCCCGGAGGTTTTGGAGGGCTGATGGCTGGCTTTTTTGGACCTTGATACATTCTTGGATATAGCATCTCCCGATGTTTGGTGAGTTGCATTTATACTAACTTGGTTATTTTACTTAGGCATCTTCTTGGGCCTTATGCTACACTTAAGTTATGTAGTATTATAAATACAGGATCAATTTATCCAATTTGTAAAATTCACTTGTTACTTGATAGACGTATGTTGCAATTATTCAAAAGTCATATTTATCGTATTAAATTCCATTGGAAAGTCTCAACTAACCCATGATGTTAATATATAACTATCAATAAACCATGTTGAACTTTTTCCAATTATTCAATTTAAAGTAAATTCATTATGTTATATAAGCAAGTTAAGTATTTTGTTTTAAAAGCATACCGACCTTTTGATTGCGTTGCACTTGAGATAGTTTATATTTTTACTCATCCAATAAATATCAAGACTAGTGATCTCCACAGCCGTATGTTATGCCTTTAATACTGGGATATTCTAAACGGTGCGCTCCAATGGAGCCATCAAGCCATGTAAATTGTCTTTACATTTCGAATTCAGGAAGCTTTGGAAACATAGATGGAAATGAGGAAACGAGCTTGCATTATGGATGTGTATTGAATACACACCGGCTTGATGTCTAAACATGGCTCCAACCATGTATTTACTAATACATTTGGAGAATGTCGCACATCAAATACACACTCAAAAGTCGGTTGTGCATTTAATACATGTTTAGAAGCTAGCCGTGCTTAAGTACATGCTTGGTTATTAGGCTTTTCCCTAAATTTACCCTATAATATTGAAGGACTAAACTGTTAAAGATGCCCTATCTACTTCATGGTCAAATGAAAAAACCTTAAACTTTTTATTAAACTTGTCAGAGATGTGGATGTAGCAACTCTTTTCAAGTTTTATTTCACCTCTTGATGATCTGCACGTTTTTCTTCTTCTGCTTTTACCATCATAAGATTTTAGATAATAAGAGCATGATATAGTTGATTTCGCGTGATTTGGACTTTTGGCTTTTTTAAAAAAAATATGGATAGCGATTTTTATCAATTGATATTTGATGATATGTTATTTTATCTATTATTGTGAAGGAAGTGTTCTACCGCTTTTCATTTCCTTTTATTTTCGTATTTTATTTAAACATCTCAAAAATTAGTTAGTTGTGAGGAGTTTTGGCATAGAATACTAAACTGGGTATCAGAAAATAAAAATTATATAGCTCTATTTTTTCATATTGATAGCCATATATCTGTTGATATTTGATGATGAATCAGGTTTATTATTATGAACAACTTGCACTAGCGTAGATGTACTGTAGGGCAATTGTCATTTCCACATTAACACAATTAAAGAGAGGAGAAGGGTTCATGATAGGAAAATGCGTTCTTGTATAATGAAAGGAAAATGAAGGCGTATTTAGGAAATGAATCAATTGGTTAGGATTATTAATTATTTGTTTAAATGTGTGGTTGAAAGGGAATTTTTTAATTAATATTTAATATATGGTTTAAATTAGGTAATTGTAGTTAGTTGACGTTGGTGCCGGACACGTTTGTTGCATCCGTCAACTCAATATTTAGATTCGTTCATTTTAACGGTACATTGTGTGGGCTTCACTCCTTAGCACGACTGACTCGACGCGAACTCAAACAGTGAAAATTCTATTGGCTAGCCCACCCTTAATCTATGTGCATACAACAAACAGTTTAATCCATGTGTATACTTGCGAAATTTGTTGATATGAATGTATATTGGGTAGTCTATCATCCGCATGTGACAACCATACACCATAATAATTTTGAGTTTTTGACAACCGTACACCATAACAAATTTCTCCATTGTATTGTATAATACTGTTCAGAGTCGTTTTTGATTCATTATACAATTCCGAAGCACGTCAGTGTTAATCTAGAGAGATTGGAAATGGGATAGTTAGATGTACCGTTACATTCTCTTTTCTAATCGTAAATTTTCTTAACTAGTGCAAATATCATAAGATATTAGACTGTGGTATCATCATATACCATTCAAGTTGTGAAAATGACAACTTATTGCGTCATGCAAAAATACGCAGTCTTTTGCAATATTTTCTTCCAAAAGAATTTGTACGATCCATTGAACATTCAAAAAATTGTTGCTCGAATGTAATAAACAGCCAAAGGACCATGGAATTGGCGTATGGAAAATATGTAAACTGTAAATGTATTTTGTTGTTAGTACTATTTTGACGTTGCTTTGTGTGAATGAACTAGGGCTGTTATGGTAACAATAACTTTACCGTTACCATGCCGTTACCGATTACAAAATAAAACGGTATACCAATACATTCGGTGCGGTAACGTTAATTTCAGTTTTAAAAAAGCGGTAAATTATTGGTAAATATTTTTGAACTGTCGGTATCGATAACTTACTGACAAATTGATTTATTTCAAACTTTTTCGTATATTGGTCCGTTGGATTATGGATTTTCAACATCTTTCGTTGCTAGTTGACTAGGGTTTCGTCTGTCTAAGGGAGAAAATAACACATTCGCTCTTTTTTATCTTCTCCCTTTTCATTTCTCGTCCGCCGATTAGGCGATTACCAGGCTGTCGCGACTCAGCCCTCTCCTTTCTCCTTCTTTCAATTCTAAAATAAAATAAAAGAAGAGCAAATTAAACCTGCAAGTGGTAATTTGTTATCCCTATTTGATTGCTTTCATGTCTTTTACTTTTTTGGATTTTCAGGTTCGAATTTTATATGTTTTGAAACGATCTGCAAGTGGTAATTCACTAATTTGTTAGTCTTTAGATGTGTTTGGACATAATATATTTAACTGCGTTTTAATTTTTGAGTATAAATTGTCATATAAAGCCTCTTTTGTTGCATTTGCATACCAAGTAAAATTAATTAATTGTTTACATGTGTGTTTGATCATTTGTAGTTGATATTGTCACTTTCTCCTTTAGGTTTTCATTTTTTATTATTTCTGCTATGTTATGTGCACGGTTTTCATATTCTTTGTAGGACAAGGCTAGAGGACTAATAATGATTAGTGAAATGCATGCAGTAAATTTTCATTTATCTGCCATATTTATTGTGCTATAAGATTTGTTTGAAGTGCATAACTATGTGTTATCCCATTTTTGGTCAAAACTGGAATATCAATGTTGTGTGCATTTCCACCACGGCGGGACCAAGAAGAAGCAGCCAGCAGGCGTATATAAGTCTGGGATTTCACTCATAAACGATGCATAAAAGTCCATTCGGTATTAATTCATTCGGCAATATGAAGCAAGGCCTCATTCGGCACTCAGAACACACAGGTTCATCCGGCACTCCCAAATACAAGTGTTCATTCGGCATTCTCTCCATTCGGTAGTACCGATCCAACACCACCGAACCAGCCATCTCCCCCCTACAACTACCGGACCGAGCATAGCCGAATCGTGCTACCACCGGACCATGCTACCACCGGACCAGCTCCAACCTCACCATACTACTGCCGGTCCAACCTACCACCGGTCCAAACAACATACCACTCACCGCCGAACCAAGGTGTTGCCGAACCAACTCTGCCAGGCCAGATTGCTTCAGCCCAAGCCCACCAGCAGCTATAAACATCCAGGTCCCCTGCCTCCAGCCTCACTCTATAAATAGAGGGGCAGGGGTACAACAATGGGGGACAAGTTTGGGAGCTCAAGCCTGGAAGGAACTCTCAAACAACTTTAGATACTTGTAATCAAAACTTTGTACTTGTAATCTAAAGAAAAAAGGAGAATAACATATAAAGTGGACGTAGGCACGTTCTGGCCGAACCACTATAAATCTGTGTGTCTTTTACAGTTTAGTCCCTGCTTTTTATATATTTGCATAAATCACCTAAATCACTAAATACAACATAAAATCAACCAACTCATACGACTTTAGGTGTTTGCGGCCATTTTTTACGCAAACATTTTGGTGCTTTCACTGAGAAGAACCAGCTCTCGCTACATCGGATAGAAGTTGAATTTGAAAATCTAAGAGTTCAGATCTAAGAGTTATGACGAGACAAACAAGTAGAAGGCAAAGGCCAGAGAGAAGTGAACACCAAGGAAGTCAAGAGGCTTCCTCAGGAGGGAATCAAGCGTCGATCTTCATCACTAGGGATGAGATGGAGGCCATAATGAGAAGACAAGAAGAGATGATCCAGAACTTACTTCAACAAATTGGGCAAATTGGAGCACAAATCCAAGGAGCAACTGGGGTTCTGAACGGGGCAGGACCATCTGGCGCAGCACCAGAGCTAGGGGGCACTCACGCAGAGCATGTTGATCCGACCCCGGGAAGTGAGATGGGGGCATCCGAACCACCTGGTAGCAATAGAGGAATGAACGTTCAGCCAGGGAGGCATACACATGAAAACTCCCGCGGACCTGGGGGGCAGGTCGAAGACAGTGAACGAGAACTACAGCTTGGAGACAATGACAGATTAGCAGAGATGGTTAGAAGAGCTATGAGAGGCGGTTTAGTAAACAGAGACTTGGAAGATGTAAACAGGAGTCCTTTTTCTTCTACGATTAGGATGGCTAGGAACCCACCAGAATTCAAGCTACCATCATTGGACATGTACAACGGGAAAACGGACCCCACGGTCCATCTAACGAAGTATATGAGACATATGGAAGTGCTGGGGGCATCAGAGGAGGTTATGGCCCGGTGCTTTCCACTGTATTTGACGGACATTGCAGCGTTATGGTTTAGGCAACTGGAGAGCGGCTCTATAGGAACATGGGCAGATTTAACTGAGAGATTCATGAGGCAATTCAGGGTTCATATTGCGAGACCCAAGAATGTGATGACTTTGGCAACCTTGAAACACAAAATTGGAGAGACTTTGAGGAGCTTTCTAACGTGATTTAATGCGGCGGCAGCATCAGTGGATCGACCAGATCCATCTATGGTCATGATGGCGGCTGTATCTGGAATAGCTGGTAATACAGAGTTCAAGAATTCATTAACCAAGGACCCGTCTATGAATCTAGGAGAGTTCTATCATGAGGCTGAAAAGTTTCTGCGTTTGGAAGATGCTAGTGCAGAAAGAGAGGAAGAAGATGACGTTTACGTAATCAAGAGCGGAAACCCACCTGGAAAGGGTGCGGAGACTAGCAAAGGAAAAAGAAAGGCTGAGGATAATGATGATAGGACAAAGTGGCTACGAAGAGAACCACGCTTCACCACCTATTCAGAGCTGAATGAGAGTTTGGAAAGAATTTATCAGGATAACAAGGGGCAGGTTCCGTATCGTAGACCAATGCGAATGGATCCAACCTCTGACGAAAGAAAATCAGATAAGTTTTGTGTATTTCATGAATTGAATGGTCATAACACTAATGATTGTAGGCATTTGAAGGACGAGGTAGAAGGGCATATCAGGAACGGTATGCTCCTTCAGTATGTGAGGAGGCGAACTCCAGCGGTGGAGCCAGAGCGACCGCCCTCTACGTCAGCTAGAGGTGACCCTGGATCAAGGCACCATTTGATTATCCATTGATTGCTTGATTAAAATAACGATGAACAGGTCGTAAGCTTCCACTAACGCAATTAAATCGTTTACACATGTACGAGATCGCGAACGATCTCCAGGTATGCTCTGAATGATCATTGACTGCTTCGGAGTGGGAACTTACACTTTGACATCCTTGCTTTGCTTTTGTTTCGATTTGAACACTTGAATTCTTCCTGTTTGGACATTTCTGCTGTAAGGTGCTATTTCTTTAACATTTACAATTCTATGAAAAAATTATTTACTTGTATGCCCGTTGGATCGTGAACGGTCCACGAGCACCTATTGCATGGCAACGAACTGCCGAAGTCTTTGATTCGAAAAATTCCCCCAAACAATGACTCCAACACTGATAATATTAAGTCCCCCCCGGGCACACTCATTCGCCTCGAACGGCACCCGACTTCGAACAGTCACAATTCGCCTCGAACGGCACTCGACTTCGAACAGTCACAATTCGCTCGAACGGCATCCGACTTCGAACAGTCACAACTCGCCTCGAACGGCACCCGACCGCGAACGGTCACAAACTCGCCTCGAACGGCACAACTCGCCTCGAACGGCACAACTCGCCTCGAACGGCACAACTCGCCTCGAACGGCACAACTCGCCTTACCTCAAATGGCTCGATCGCGAACGGTCGTCATTTGAGGTCCGCCACCTGATCACTGACTGTTACGCCTTACCTCAAATGGCTTGATCGCGTACGGTCGTCATTTGAGGACCACCACTTGACCGCGCACTGTCGCACTTTACCTCGAATGACTCGATCACGAACGATCGTCATTTGAAGTTAAGCGCTTGACCTTGAACGGTCCCCACTCGACCGCGCACTGTCGCACTTTATCTCGAATGACTCGATCCCGAACGGTCGTCATTTGAAGTAAAGCGCTTGACCTTGAACGGTCACATTTCACTGCAGATGACTCGATCCCAAACGATCGACGCACGGATTTATGCGCTTGACCGCGCACGGTCGCACTTCACCTCAAATGACTTGATCACGAACGATCGTCATTTGAAGTTAGGCGCTTGACCATGAACGGCCGCGCTTCATCCCAAATAGCTCGATCCCGAACGGTCGTCATTTGGGGCCATATAAAATATCAAGCTCTTTACAAGTTGTCAACAGGATATGAACATCCAGCTCATGGCCTTACAAAACACGCCTTCCTACCGCAAGGACATCAACAGGATATGAACATGCAGCTCATGGCATTACAAAACACGCTTTCCTATCGCAAGGCATGTTTTGGGGGGCAAAGTGTTATCCCATTTTTGGTCAAAACTGGAATATCAATGTTGTGTGCATTTGCACCACGGCGGGACCAAGAAGAAGCAGCCAGCAGGCGTATATAAGTCTGGGATTTCACTCATAAACGATGCATAAAAGTCCATTCGGTATTAATTCGTTCGGCAATATGAAGCAAGGCCTCATTCGGCACTCAGAACACACAGGTTCATCCGGCACTCCCAAATACAAGTGTTCATTCGGCATTCTCTCCATTCGGTAGTACCGATCCAACACCACCGAACCAACCATCTCCCCCCTACAACTACCGGACCGAGCATAGCCGAACCATGCTACCACCGGACCATGCTACCACCGGACCAGCTCCAACCTCACCATACTACTGCCGGTCCAACCTACCACCGGTCCAAACAACATACCACTCACCGCCGAACTAAGGTGTTGCCGAACCAACTCTGCCAGGCCAGATTGCTTCAGCCCAAGCCCACCAGCAGCTATAAACATCCAGGTCCCCTGCCCCCAGCCTCACTCTATAAATAGAGGGGCAGGGGTACAACAATGGGGGACAAGTTTGGGAGCTCAAGCTTGGAAGGAACTCTCAAACAACTTTAGATACTTGTAATTAAAGCTTTGTACTTGTAATCTAAATAAAAAAGGAGAATAACATATAAAGTGGACGTAGGCACGTTCTGGCCGAACCACTATAAATCTGTGTGTCTTTTATAGTTTAGTCACTGCTTTTTATATATTTGCATAAATCACCCAAATCACTAAATACAACATAAAATCAACCAACTCATACGACTTTGGGTGTTTGCGGCCATTTTTTACGCAAACACTATGCATAGGAATATATGATGTAATTATAGTTGCTTTCATACTTACTGTGTTGTAGTACAAAAACTAATTATGATATAATAGCTATTGTGTGCAAAATGCAATGTTATGCACTAACATATGCTGCATTATTTGTTATAAAAGATTTTATGTTGTCTAACATATTGTGATGTATTTTATGTATTGTGCTTTAGACATACGGAGTGGATGACCACTTGGTTTATAGTTAGCCCCTTGGCAGTAAAAGAAGTGACATCAACACAGTCAAGTCAAGGTGATAACGTTGAGAGCATGGAGTAACATGCAACACGTTCTATACCTACAAACCAAACTAAATCATCTTGTTCCATCGTTACCACAACAGGTAATTTATGTCTATCAAGATAATAATATTTATAATAATGCTTCATGAACAATGATAAAAACAACATTTTAGGTACCTATGTCAGTTTTAGGCACCTATGTCATTAATAACTAATTTTCTGAAAATTGAATATACACATGCACACTTACTTTTTTTTTACAAACTTGAACACACATAACCATAAATAATTAAAACACCACTTCAAAATAGATTATGGATTGTTTACTTACACATTTTCAAAGTTTTCATTATTTATTTAACTTAGGTAAGAAAAACATTTCATAGGTATGATGACAATGAAATATGAAATGATGCAAATGGTAAGGAATACCATGTCGGCGTTTGTAGAACATGCAAAAAAGAAGTGAAAGTGCACAACAAGGCATATGGAACTACTAGACTTGCTATACTTTTGTCAAAGCGATGGCCGAAATGTCCAGCTTTTGAACGTACTGCCAGTGAAAAGAAGGTCAACCTACTCTTTCATTAGATAGCGGCGCAGCGGGGACTTTATTGCCGCATACTTTTAATTAAAAAAATGTGAAGAGAAGTTAATTAGGTATATTAGCATTGATGAAATGCCTTTTAGGGTGGTCGAGGGTAAGGGGTTTGAAGAATTATTAAAGGAGTTACGTCCTCATTTTTTCATACCTACTAGACAAAAAATTACGGGTTTAGTATGAGAAATGTATACTTTTGATAAGGGTATGATAATGAGTGTGATAGGGTAACGAAGAGTGAGCATCACTATTGATACTTAGACATCTATTCAAAACATAAATTATATGAATGTCACCGTTCATTTTCATGGATAGTGAATGGAAGTTGCATGAAAGAATAATTGATTTTACAGAAATAACAAGTCATAAAGGTGATGATATAAAAAGATGTTTGGAGAAGTGCTTGAGAAGTTAGGGAATTGAAAAAATCTTTAGTAAAATGCTTGAATGTTCTAGAAAATATAAGAAGGCGTTTGATAGAATGGCTGAGGAAAGTGCTCCTTTTGTAAGTTATTTCAATGAAAAAGTTAAAGATGGGTTAAAAAGAGTTAGACCACCAAACGATAATGATTAGAGAAGTTAAAGGCCATTGTTCACTTTAAAAAAAATTATGATGCCACTTTGTCATTAAGTGCAACTAAATCTTTCACATCTCCTTTAATGTTTGTGGTTGTGTCCGATCTACTTATTGACATTGAAATGAAAATTAATGATGATGGAAACTCAATTTTGCAAAATGTTTGTAAATCTATGTAAGTTAAGTGGGATAAACATTGGGGAAAATTCGAGAGAGTGAGCAAGATGATTTATGTAGCTCATGTTCTCAATCCAAGATATAAACTTGAATCGCTACAAATTTTCTTTGAAGATATGGTAATAGACAGTCATGCAATCAAAAACATTGTCCATGAAATAAAAGAATATGTTCTAAAGTTATATAATAAATATAAAAGGGTTAATGAACAAGCACGATTATCTGTCACAAAGGAAACTACCACTAGGGACCATGTAAATATTAGTTCTCAATCAGGTGGACTTTATCATGTTGAGATGAGACTCTAGCGAAAGGGAGAAAAAATGGAAGTTAGAGAAATTAACAATGAAGTAGAACAATACTTTTCAGATCCTTGTGAAAACATGGATGGTGAATCTTTTGATCTTTTGAATTGGTGAAAGGTGAATCAAGCGTGGTGTCCAATTCTTTCGTTAGTTGCCAAAGATTAAGTTTCAATTCCAAGTTCAATAGTGGCTAGCGAGAATGCTTTTAGTTTGGAAAGGAGAATTGTTGATCCTTTTAGTGCTTCATTAACTCCATAGATGGTTGAGGCGTTGGTTTTTACAATTGATTGTCTTAGGGGAGATGAATTCAATTTCTATGAGGAGCCAAGTGAAGATGATGTCTCTTTCTACGAGGAACTTGAAGAATTTGAAACAAGCAAGCATTTGTTAAGTTTTACCTAAAAAATATGGTTTAGTTAATAATACATCAGCTTTAATATTGTAGATGTTCCCTTTATTATAGCACACAATCCTCTAATACCTCTGTGCATGTGTATTATAATGAATAATAATGGACATGGGTATTTTAATGACAGAATTTATAAATTATATCACACAAATTTCAATTGACACCTTCTAATGTACATATGTTTGTTTTTGACATATATTAACAAGCATATGCTACATATCATAAATCAAAGCAATTACTTCATTTCCACTTTTTCCAAACATTTTACAGGCTAGTAAAAATGAACAGATCAAATAACCATTAAATAGTAAATACTTAAATGAATATCAAAGTTGTGTTCCAACCTCTACTTAAAACTTAAAAGAAACATGACTAAATCATGTATATATGAATGAATTTAAAAAAACGATGAAGCAGTTAATAAAAAAGCAACGGACATGGGTAAAGCCCTTCAATATATGAGTTATGCTAAGACTAAAGCAAAATACAATCAGTGATTCAATAGCAGCTTCTGCAAACCTAAATTAAAGAATTTAGGATTTAAAGGCAAGCTGATTTTTTTCTCTTCCATTTTCAGATCTTTCATGTATTCTGAATTCAGAGTTTTTTTTCCTTTTATAATACTTATATTTTCCTTTGATCCTCTGTTGAATATGATATCAGAAACCAAAAACTAAAAGTAATACTTCATTTCATTAGTTTCCTTTGATTGTCGGTTGAATTTTGTGTCATAAACCAAAGTTCTCATAATTTCTGCTTTTCATATATTTACCTTCATAGGCTTGAATGATAAAGCTTCACCTTCAGATCGACCATCTTCCTTCAGTTCACTTAGTTGGCTACATGTGAGGGGATACATCGTACAACAGATGAGAAAATTGGGGCATCCATGTGCCTTATTGGCT
This sequence comes from Allium cepa, assembly GCA_030765085.1. Lineage (NCBI taxonomy): Eukaryota > Viridiplantae > Streptophyta > Magnoliopsida > Asparagales > Amaryllidaceae > Allium > Allium cepa. Next base: position 860,821,732 of record CM060931.1, read on the forward strand.
TTATTTATTTAAAACTGATTTTATAGTTTTTTCTGCTAATGAAATGATGTGTAATCCTAAATTTATGTATAATGTATATGCTTGTTATTTCACTTGAATTTTTGGCATACATGATGTTTCAGCCTATGGAGATTTATTTCCATGTTACATGTTTTTTTATTTCACTTAAACTGTTCATTATTATTCAAAACATATGTTTCACTTTGTTGTTGCCTGTCAATGAGATTTAAAACTAATATGATATAGCATGTATGTGAAGTATTTACTATTTATTATTAAATTTTTTTGAAAAAAGGGTTCATTTATTAATAACTATTAAATATAATTACATGCATTTGTACAATGCAGTAACTCAAATACACAAACTCTTACAATCCCAGAACCTATATCCTCCAATCTGCCCAAACCAGTTCGAATACTGAAGCCTAAAATTTGATTTATTACAACATAGTACATTCCAAGATACATTAAACCATAACCACGTAGAAACATTACTACAAACAAGATTCAAACCAAAATCCAAGCCCATTAAGTAGCATGGCCCTTTTGAAACCACATCCTTCTTATGAAGCTTCCTTCCTGTTACTCTCGTCCTGCCATCATAGTTGAAAACCAGCCTCTCATGACAATGATCCGAATAAAACCCCGTTGGTATGGCTTCATTTGTACAGAAGAATCACTACCATATCTTACGTATAAATGTCCTATCGACTGCATATAACTCGAAATCTAGATACCAATCACAACTGCAGTTTGCAGTGCCGTGAGTTCTAATATCATCGTTAATATACTCAGGTCATTATTGCAGATGTGAGAACATATCTTGAAATACTAGGCACTATAAATTCGAAGTTAATGTACCTATTAGAAATCTACCATGCCCAAAAATAAGAACAGTGGAATATTTTGATACTCCTTGCAAACTTACCAAAAAACTGAAACCATTAATCATTCTTGATGAATGCGAATTATCGGAGGAAGTCGATGATAAAATATTTACACAGCCCTAGTTGCGATTTGGTTGGCCTTTTCGCCAGATCTAAGGGCCGGGAATTTGAGGCCCCTCGTACGCCATGTCTTACCTGATATTCAACCACCAAAGATGATTAAAATGCTTAGGATTTCATAGTTCGTGAGAGTACATCCTTCCAAATTGAAAACCAGTTTTGCGACAAACTTGATCTGCACAGTGTAATTGTCGATCCCATAATCGAACCGATGATGAAAGGAAAATCGGTGTCGACAATGTTTTATGATGGGATACTCCTCCAGATCTAAACTACCATCTTCCTATGCAGGGCCGGCCCCAAGGCAAGGCAGGCAAGGCAGCCGCCTAAGGCAACCGACCTGGCGTGGGCAAAGACGAGGTGGGAGTGATAGGTTCGGTCATTTATTTAGATAAAAATAGGTTATACAATAAAAAAATAATTGACAAGGTAGTGAGGTGGTTACGTTATTGTCATTTAAATCAAGCAACCAAAGTTTGAGTATGGGACCGCGAATTATTGGGGCAACTTTTTAAAGTTCGAACTAGGGCAACCTGACCAGTTGGGCTGGGCATGTTCCTGTGGCCTAAAGTACACCTAATCATTCGAATGTCGGCAATTAAGATGTAGGCGAACCAAGAATTATCGAACAGATTTTAATGTGAATGTCGTTGGAAGAATAAGCTTTTAATCTCAAGTGGGTTGGTGGATTACAATCCTCAAATTTGCAATAAATCGCAGATCCCATATGTTGTTGTTCCCCAAAATCTGAAACTCGATTTTAAGTTGAAGACTCGATTTCGAAATTTGGTACTAGAGTAATCGGTTACAGGCGTAGAAAAATGGAAGGGATCGAGGTCCCAATGTTCACAATCAGATCACCTTTTCTCTCCGCCATGAGAGAGAAAACCACCACACATTTAATATTAATTATTATTTACAATTTAATATTTTTATTGATTTATTTTTCATGATTTGGTACATATTTCGACCATGGTACATGATCTAGTACAACCTACAGAAGTATAATATTTACTGTTTTCAAGAAACGATAATTTACCATTACCGACAAAACGGTTACTAACTTAACGATATACCAACAAAACAGTTACCGACGTATCAGTAACGTTAATGGTAAGAATTTTTTATTTACCAAAGAAAATGGTATGGTAACAGTATATGTATAACGATAATGGTAACCATTACCATAACAGCCCTAGAGTGAAAATGAAAACGTTGTTTTGATTTTATGTATTACCAATAAAATGAGTCTTATTGTACTTTGTTGTTTGTGCGCTCGCTCGTTTTGTATGTGTATTTGTGTTAAGGATCTAGCTCCCCTTTTTAGAGCATCTCTAATAAAGCATACTCAGCCTGAAAAATTTAAGGGGAATCCTATAATAGCACACTTCAACTTCAAAATTAAGGTGAATCTTCAGTTTCAAGTTAAGTTTACTGAATTGGGCTTGGTCGTTTAAAATCAAACAACCATTTAATGGATGTCGAATGATCGGACATCCAAAAAATTGGTGCTTAAAAAATGAACTTCTTAGTTCAGACGTCCATTTGTTAGATGCCAAAGCACTGCGAGCCCATTAAATGAGCATCGTGGTTATTCTTCCCCATTCCCATCCAACAAATAATTTTTAATCAAAGTACGCTCACAACGGCTCGTATTTGAACGAAGAAAGCTTGACAACGGCTATAAACGACCATATTTGAGAATTTGGCTTCGTTTTAAAGGCCATAAACGTCCATATTTTAGATTAAATCTGATAAATTTAGAGAAATTTATCAATACCAAATACACAATTCTTCTACCCTTAAATGACTTTCTCAAGCAATACAAACAAATTATGTCTTATCTGTTCCAATTGATGCTTTGAATATGGATAATTGAGAATTTCATTCATGACTCGATTAAATTGCTCTTTCTTATAGTGCTCCTTCTTTAAGATTCCACTCCTCTTTTGCATGGAATTGCAAAGAAGGCAAGGATCTTTGTGCAATATTCTATCACTTTTTCTATTGACTCTGTGAACGAGAATGACCAAAGTGGAGAAACATTTTAGGCGAAAGTAATGAACATGTACAACCAAAAACATATTGAGAAGACACAATCGATGTCAGAAATTACCAGTCGATTTAAAAAGATTAAATGAATAATGCAGTTTTGTGAGTCCTAAATTTACAAAATAAAAAATCAAATCTTAGTGGAATGAGGGATGAAGCTAAGTTGATGCGTTTCTTTAAAATATTCACATCGTAATTGACTTCATATCACATTTACTCTTTTTAACTATTGGTTGTAGTAGAGAATGATAAGTGATCCATTCTTGAAATTATTCTAAAATGAAAATGATTGCAAAAAACCTTGCTATTATCAACTTGCAAACTGCTATGACTTGCTTACCAGTCATGAGAACTAAATCTCAAGTAATGTAAAATCCTTAAGAGATGTCCATTAAAAGAAGAAGGATAAGAAAAAAGTGTCAAGGTTAATTCCAGTCTAAGAAACTCTTCTAGTATGGATTCTAACTTAGACCTAGAAAATAAAATTGATGAAGAAGAAGCCGGAATGGATGAAGATGCTACACTGATGGGGCAAATGACAGCCAAGAAGAAAATTATTGTTCAAGCCTAGTTTGATTTATGAATAGCCCTAATGCATAAAAAAACATATGAGAGAAGATTTTGAATGTTAAAAGGGTACTATTGAGAAGCTGATAATGCTAAAAGAACCACCTCGATTGAAAAGGGAGGTTCGAGATAAAGCTCCAACGTCAAGAGATTATTGTTATGGAAAAGTATCTGACAGGACAAATCTACTCATTGCATTATTAGCTGAAATATAAACAACGCATTTTAAAAGTAGATCTGGAACAAGACATATGTAGTTGACTAAGATCAAGAGCAAGCTGTACCTTTAATTGTTGTTCTATAGTATGTATTATTATGTACATTTGAAATGTTAATTGGTTTACCAATATATTTTAATGAATTCATAATTTACGTAATACTTTTATTGAAACAAAGATAAATATGATTATAAATAGCAATGTAATAGCACAGTGCTTACAATGCTTTATACAATCATAAGTGGCAAAGACAAATAGTTAAACTTAGCGCTCTTAAAGTTAACTACTCATTTCCTTAAGAATTCCAAATATAATCCATTAGATCCTTTTGTAGTCTATTATGAAGAGTTGCATTTCGATAAGCGAGCCGATGATTTATATGAATTTTTTACTCTACTTCATTTCCTAGAATGTCAACGAGGAACAATCTAGGTGTTTGGTTTGCCCCATCGTACTCACAATTGGTATAGTCTATATTCCGTTCATGTTCGATGATCATGTTATGAAAAATTATAGCAGTAAACATAATTGTAAACAATTTTTTATCTTTTTCATAGTCTACATGGATTACTAAAAATTTCAAATCTTGTTTGAAGTATCTGAAAGCACTTTCAGCATCTTTGCTTTGTCCTTGCATTGCGGCGAACTTTCATTGTTTTGGCATCACTAGGTTTGAAAATTCATTACAATCAATCTCCATTTAGGATAAATTTCATCTCTAAGAAAGTATCCATGATCAATTGTATTTTGGTCGAGTGCATACCGGAGTTGACTTACCAAATGCTAAATCTCTAAAGAGATACGATCATTAACGACATTAAAATTTTAATGAGAAGTTGGCATTCCGAAGAACACATGTCAAATCTACAAATAATTGTGCAAGGCCACTTTCAAAATGACAGTTGGGTTCTTCCTTACCATTGTATGTTTCACAAATAGAATTAGGATAGTTCTTTCCACTCCCAATGCATATAATCCAGACTTCCTAGCGTTCCAGACCAAGCCATGTTTTCACGCTTTTCACACAATCTCACTACATCTGCTTCGTTGGGAGAACGAAGGTATTTGGTCCTATAAATGTCCATAATGGCTTGGCATAAGTTATATACATTTTTCAATGCAGTACTTTCTACAATACAATATGCATCGTCAAGGGCATCATCGAGTATGCCGTTAACATCCTCAAAGCTACGACCATCTTTTGACGCTCACTTAGACTATGCATTTTCGATTGGTTCTGTTTATAAAAAAAGTAACTATTTTTCTGATGAATGCATGTCAGATTAAAAACAATACACGACTCATTTTGAATCATCGACGAAACATTTATGGACCATTGGTTGGGTCATGATTAAAGTTGTGATATCCCGGAATTTCACACCCAATTTAAATATGATAATCTATATAATAAACTAATCTAAATTTATAAATTTGTTATTTATTCAACAGCAAATAAATGAATTGTAAATATAAATTCATTCTAATTAAAACTAAATATATATAAGGTAATGAATGTGTCAAATTTGTACTCTTATCAGATTTGATTTTTGAATTGAATTTAAAAACTTAAATTGAGTTGAATTGATAAATTAAAAAAAAAATTAAAATATGTTAATTTTTATTCTAAAATTTTACTTTGAGTATTAAGTAATATTCTCATGATTTTATTTAAGTTATAACATTTGTTTTATATTTATTCTTTAAAGAAAATTGATTTTATAGGAATTTAAAAATGAATTCAAATAAGAAAAATCATTTAAGAAAACTTTTTAATCTCTTTTTGCATAAGATTAACACGTGTTGAACATTTAAATCCTATTATTAACAAGTGTTAGAAAATTAGTTAGGTTTTGTGACAAGTGTCATAATTCAAATTTATTTTCTTTAAATTTTTGTAAAAACAAAATTTCAAATAAAAAGCTATTCCATACTCTTCATCAAAATTTTATCATCCTCATTTTCTAAAGCAAGATAAAAGAAACATTCCTTCATCTTCAAATCTGAACTTCATAAGTTTCTACACTTTCAACCAAAATTAATCAAGCAATCAAGCCTTTTTGTCAAAGCAAAATTCTGCAACAAATTACAGTAAAAAAATATGCAAGGTTCCTGAAACAAACTCAAGTTTCATCACTTATTAATTCAAGTTTTGAGGCATCATCGAAGTTAATAATGCAATTTCAAGTAGAGGAAAGAAATCTGCAGTCCAAATATTTTTCTAGCAGCTTAAGTCTTAGCAGTAACCAGGTGAGTAAATTTTTAATCAAAATTTTAAGTATAAGGATCTGTTGCATGTGAAAGTTAGCTATGAAGATGCTTGCATGTTATTTATTTTGTGATGTATTTGATCACTGATTTAAATTATACTGTGTATGTTTAAATTGTGTCAGTTAAACCCTGTATCTTCAAGATTTTGAAGGAAATTAAACAAAAACTCAAAATTTATATGAAATGAAACATTATTAGTTTGGAATAATCAATATAGAAGTTTGATTCAGTAGGAATTAAGTGTTAAAAATATAAATATGCAAATGAAACAATTAAAAACTGTAGATAGTAGGATATGCAGTAAAACAAATGTTTATATCATATAAATCATGTTCAAATTTTAATGAATCAAGTTTATATCATGAATCTATTATTCATAATATGAATTTTAAGACAGAAATCAAATTTTTTAATTTAAAGTTGAAGATGAATTTTGGAATTAACTAAAATTGGGGTTTTTGTCAAATTCTTGTGACTGAGTTGTTTTTAAGCTTTGAAATTTGAATCCAAGGTGTGTTTAATGTTGTGTATCACTAGAAAAATAGTGGTTGAATTTATTATGCAACACAGGATGTAGAAATTGGATCTTTAGGGTTTTAGCTCTGTGACTTTTCGAGTTTGGGATTTACGATCGTGTAAAGCATTTAGTTGACCGCGTTGCGTGCGGCTTAGGGTGAAGGCGTGTTAAGGTTGTGTGAGTGCATGGTCGAAGTGGGGAGGCGAATGGTGGTTGGCTTGCGTTGGGTGATGGTTTTTTTTTAGGCGTCTGTAGTACAGAGTTGGGTTCGAACACCCAATTTTCGCTCGAGGTTGTACTGTCGAGTTCTGGGTTTTGGAATTGGGTCGTGGATAGATTTGGGGTTTGCGCAAGAGGTTGGCGGGGGCGGTGGAGGTGCCGGAGCACCGTGCATGTGCACGAGGTAGGGGCTTGTGTCAGTGGAGTTGTTCGCGTGCGCGTGGGTTTTCCTCGAAGTCGCGCTCGTGTTTGGTCGCGTGAGACTTGCATGTGTGCTCGAGTGTGTTGCTGTTGCTTGTGTGTGTGTGTTGGGTTCAGGTGGATGATGAGAGTAGGGAAGAGATGGAGTTGGGGTTCGTGTTAATTTTTGGTCGAGCTTATGACAAATAAATGAAGTCAAGTTTTAAACTTGTTTTAAATTTCAGTTTTTGTTTTAAGCTTAAAAACTTAACACTTTATATTTTCACTACTTTATAAAGTATCAAATATTTTATTTTAAATGTAATTCACATTTATTTGTTGAAGTTAGAAATGATTTTACATTTTCAAATCTAACTTTTTCAAAGGTAATTAGTTTTAATAAATCGAAATGTTTAAACATGTAAAAGTTTTTAAGTGATGAATGAAATTGTTTGGTTTTGAAAGTTAATTAAATTTTGAAATTTAAGTTTGCTTTAATTAGTTAGTAATTAGAGTTGGAATTAATTAATTAATTTTGGTTAATTAATTTGTTAAGATTTAATATATTACTTATGGATTATTTAATTGGTAATTAAGGATTAAATTAAATAACAATTAATAGAATATTAATTAATTTATTAATTAATTTTGGATTAATTCATAAGTGATTAATAACTGATTAATTAAATGATTAATGATTAATAAATTAGTGATTAAGTATTTATTTAATCAATTGATTAAGAGTTAATTAATTAAGTAATTGAACATTAATTAATTTATAATTAATAGTAAATTAATTAAGGATTAAGATTTAATTAATTAAATAATTAAGATTAATTAATGAACAATAAATTAAGTAATTAAGATAATTAATTATAATTAATTAAGTAATTAAAATAAATTAATTTGGGATTAATTAAGAATGAATTAAGGTTAATTAATTATAAATTAAGGGTTAATTAATAATCCGTTAAGGAATGATTAATCCTAAATCAAATTTTAATTAGTAAATAATTATAGTAATTAATTGATAATTAAATAAAGATTATTAATTAATTAAACATTAATTAATTAATTAATATGAGATAATTAAGAGGTGATTAATTAATTTAATGATTGTGATTAATTAATTAATGTTTGGTTAAGCAAGATTAAGTGATAAATTCTTAAGTAATTAATTTAATTTAATTTAATTTAATTAGTTATAATATGAATTTAAGTAGTGCTTGCTTGTGGATGATTGTTTGAATTGAATATCTGATCATGGCTGATATCTGTTAAATGATAGTTGAGATATTCTGTGATGAGACGTTGTATATCTGTGATAGATATTGGTTATTATCTGTTAATAATGCTATGTGATGCTATTTAAATCTGAATTGAATTATTTAAATCTTTAAACAACTTGGCCTTTAAGACACGTTTGGATTTCGATGAGACCGGGATCGGGAATCGAATTGATTTCCAGAAGCCACATCGATCCAAGTTAAACGTTCGGTCATGACATCTCAAGTGAGGATCGAGATGGAGTTTTAGAGTGCAAGGGTTATTGTCGTTAACTCTGAGGGTGATTCCAAAACGAGTGTAACGAAATAATGCCTTTGGTTTTGTTCGAACTCGGAACGAACTTGTATGTGTTGAATGCTTTCAGACCATCGTCAGGAGGACGATGAGCACTCTAAGAGATGTGTTCTCTAAAGGTAATCGTAGCCTCAAGCCTCATCAACCGGGAATGGCTAAAACAGGGGAGGTGCAGCAAGGTTTCGTGGGTAGCCCCCACTTGAGAGTGAGATTTAACCCTGTCTAGAAGTCCCTTATTATATTCGGCTGTGTGGGCAGCTGTTGGCCACAACTGCGGGGTTGTCTTGTTCGGAACTGTCCAGTAAGGGATGGGTCCGGCCTTGTGTTGCAGGGGATCGGGAGTGGTCCTCGGTACGGTGATCTAGCCTCCGTACGGTGACGGACGGTACCCCAGTAGCCCTGCCATTGATGGAAACTCATTTTCCCTACGAGACCCTACGGTTTTGATTGTATTACCCACTTTCGTGGCTAGTAGCTGGAATTTAATAGATGTAACAATTTCGGCTATTTTCTATTTACTTGAAAACCCTAGACCCTATTATAATATCACTAAATTTCCTATCAAATGTTTTGGTTAGCGTAAGGTAAAAACTTACCCGTATTTATTTGTGGGAAGTCTTACGTGATACCTTTTGTTTCAAAATGATTTTTAAAGTTAAGAAACTTTAACTGATTTACTCACACCAGACTCATGTCTGACCCGGAGATTATTTTGTTTTTCATAAACTCTTGGGTACTCAAATTTTTATGAGTAGCCAAATGATTAGGTTTGGACTAGCATATGTTTTGGAAGCTAGAACTGGAGGCCAGATGTACCATCTATCTATATCTGCTGTAGTGGCATTTTGAGGTTGTGTTTTGAGTTGTATGGTTGGGAAAACTCTTACGAAATGTCAGATGTAATGAAGTGGAATTATTATGTGTACTCTGATATGTAAAACTATGTAAGGGATATATGTAATATTATATTTTGTTCGTTTCCTCTGTGAGATTCTGATGATTGTTGTTTCTTTTCTTTCTATTTCTATCTCTTTCTTTTCTTATTGATGATATGTCTTTCTGTGGAATGAAAGATGGGCCGTCACAGTTGGTATCAGAGCAATGGTTGAGAAACACCTAGGCTCTGGAGTAGAATCTATCTTGAGAGTGCGTATTTGTAATTTTCCTATATAACTATATCCCTATCTAAATTGATTGGATTACCTGTTCAGTAGCCAATATGAGTTCAAGAGGCCGAAGGGGAAGAGTTGTTGGAAGTGCATCAACTGGTAAAAGAAGAGAGCAGACTGATAGTGAGACTGTTAATCCAGTTACGTCTCCAGTCAGTTTTGCCGCATTATGCAAGGACTTTGTTCATCTTGGAGGAAAACCATTTCGGGGATCAGAAATTATAATAGAAGTTCAAGCATGGATTCGCTCCTGTGAGAAGATTTTTAAGAGCATGAGGTTATCAGATGAGCAGAAGAGAATAATGGCTGCGTGGCTATTACAAGGTGGTGCCGCAGTATGGTGGAATTCAGTGACTGCTAATATCTCGGAAGATGGTATGACTTGGGAAGAGTTTAAGGAGATGTTCGAGGTAAAGTTTATGCCTGCTGCAGGAAGAACTCGGCTTTATCAAGACTTTCTGAATCTAAAACAAGGAAATATGTCTATAGCTGAATACGAGACAAAATTCAACGAGTTATCTTGCTATGGTCCAGGACTTATAGGCACACCTCTTAAGAAGAACGAGATGTTTGTCCAAGGGTTAAGGCCTTAGTATCATGAGAGAATGACAACACATCTGAAAAGGTCTTTTGTGGAGCTTATTGATATGACATTAAGGTATGAAGATTTGATGAAGAAGAGGTCAGCGGCACAAGTTGCTACATCAGGAGGGAATCCTTCTAACCAGAATAAGAGAAAATTCAATCCTAACTGGAAGAAGCAAAACAAGAAGAAGTCTGGGTATAATAATGGACCCCGAAAGTGTTATATTTGTCAACAAGAAGGTCACCTAGAAAATAAGTGTCCCAGCAAAGGATCTCAGCAACAGCAGCAGCGACAGCAGTATAGTGGACTAGGGTTAGCCTTAGTTCAGAAGTCTCTTTGCTTTAACTGTCACCAACCGGGACACATGATTAAAGACTGCCCGCTCCTTCATAATGTTCAACAGAACAAAGTATTTGCTTTAGAAGGCGCACCATCAAACTCGTCGAAGGGCAAGGGAGTTTTAGAAGGTACTTTACTTTTAAATGGAAAATATATTAAAGTCTTATTTGATTCTGGTGCTTCTATAAGTTTTTTTCCCTAGAAACTGTAGAGAATTTCTTACTTACCCCTAGTATCGTAGACAATCCCATTTGTGTATCAAATCCTATAGGAGGGGTAACCAAATTGGATAGGATTTGTAAAGATTTGAGAATCTCCTATCTATCCCATAGTTTTTCCTGTGATCCTTATGTATTGGATTTTAAAGGTTTTGACCTTATATTGGGAATGGATTGGCTTGACAAATATAAGGCTTTTTTAAATTGTGATGAAAGAACGGTTTCGTTGGAAACTGATCTGGGTAGGGTTGCCAGAGTAATTTGTGATAACTCTGGAATCCACTGGAGTAGTCTTTTACATGGAATAGAGACTTCTCAAGAGGAGGTGTAGATATTGAAGTAGTCCGAGATTTCTCCGACGTATTTGAGGAAGTTAAGTGTTTGCCACCGCACTGGGAAATAGAGTTCCGTATAGATTTGGTTCCTGGAGCAGTACCTGTAATTCAACCTAGTAGAAGAATGGCTCCAAGAGAGAGGGAGGAATTAGTGAAGCAAACTCAAGATTTGTTGGAGAAGGGTTTGATTGGACCAAGTTTTTCCTGTTGGGGTTCTGCTGCAGTTTTTGTCACCAAGTCGGATGGATCGCTAAGGTTCTGTGTAGACTATCGCGAATTGAACAAAGTGACCATTCGGAATAAGTACCCTCTTCCTCGCATTGATGATCTCTTCGACCAGCTTCATGGCGCATCTGTCTTTTCTCAATTAGATCTAGCATCAGGTTTCCATCAGTTAAGGGTAGCTGAAGACAGTATTCCCTTAACCGCATTTAGGGGACCTAATTGTTTCTATGAGTGGCTGGTTATGCCTTTTGGCTTAACCAACGCTCCTACCTATTTGTAGATTTGATGAACCGAGTCTTTAGAGATGTTCTGAATAAGTTTGTTTTGGTATTCATCGATGATATTTTGGTTTATTCTAAATCGAAAGAAGAGCACAAACAGCACTTGAGAATAGTTTTGGAAACTCTGAGAAGGCATGTGCCGAAGGTGAAGTTTTCTAAGTGTCATTTTTGGAAATCTGAAGTAAATTTTTTGGGCCATATTGTTTCTGATGAGGGTATCTTTGTAGATTCAGCTAAAGTTGAGACTATTCTGGAATAGAAGCAACCTCGGACTCCTACAGAAGTTCGGAGTTTTCTGGGATTGGCCGGTTACTACAGGAAGTTTATTAAGGATTATTTCAAGATCTCTTCTCACCTAACAAAGATGACATGAAAGGGAGCTAAATTCAAGTGGACACCGGAATGTGAGGATGCTTTTCAGAAACTGAAGTCAAAATTGACAAGTTCTCCTGTATTGGCTATTCCAGATGGGAAGAGAAAGTTTGAAGTATATACTGATGCCTGTATTATTGGATTGGGAGCTGTGCTTATGCAGAATGGTAGGGTTATTGCGTATGCGAGTCGGCAATTGAAGCCACATGAGAGGAACTACGCTACGCATGATCTAGAGTTGTTGGCTATTGTTTTTGCTTTAAAGATATGGAGACATTATCTTTTAGGAGAAAAGTTTGAGTTATTCACGGATCACAAACCGTTGAAATATATTTTCTCTCAAAAAGATCTTAATCTAAGACAGCAGCGATGGGTTGAGTTCTTGGCATCATACGATTTGGATATTCTGTATACTCCGGGGAAGGCAAACGTTGTAGCAGACGCTCTTAGCTGAAATGCAGTTCTTTCTCTTTTGGAAGTACTTCCATCTCTTCTGGAAAGGATTTCAAGTAAGCAAGAATCTGATTTAATGTTGAAAAGAATTATCAGAAGAGTTAGGAAGGGGCAGTGTCCTAGTTTTGAGATTGATGATCAAGGAACACTAAGGATTAACGGAAGAATCTGTGTTCCGTATGATAGGGATTTGCGTCAGGAAATATAGTCAGAAAGTCATCGCTCCAGATTGAATATTCATCCAGGAATCTCGAAGATGTACAAGGATATAAAGAGAGTTTTCTGGTGGCCGAATATGAAAAAGGATGTAGCCAGATTCGTTAATAGATGTGCTATCTGCCAGCAAGTGAAAGGAGATCAACAGAAGCCAGCCGGTTTGTTACAACCTTTGGAGGTCCCGACATGGAAATGGGAGATGATTTTGATGGACTTCATCGACGGTTTTCCTAGAACTAAGAAGGGGAATGAAGGAATATGGGTAATTGTGGATCGTCTAACCAAGAGCGCCCATTTTATACAAGTTAAGGTAAACCGTACTGCAGTTTCTTTGGCAGAAATTTTCTTGAAAGAGATTGTGAGATTGCATCGTGTTCCAGTCAGCATTGTAAGTGATCGAGATCTGATCTTCACCAGCAAATTCTGGGAGGCATTGCAATCCGCTTTGGGAACTAGTTTGAGATTGAGTACAGCATATCATCCACAAACAGATGGACAAACGGAAAGGCTTAATCGAATTCTAGAAGATATACTGAGAGCCTGTGTATTAGATTTTGGAGGATCGCGGGAGGATCATCTACATCCAGTGGAGTTCTCTTATAATAACAGTTAGAAGAAAGTATCAAGATGGCTCCTTATGAAGCATTGTATGGAAGACCGTGTAGATCCCCAGCTTGTTGGATAGAGTCGAAAGACTGTATTGTGCTTGGACCTGATCTGATCCGTGAAGCATCTGCTAAAGTTGAGCTTATCAAGAAAAGGATGAGAGCTGCTCAGGATCGACAAAAGAAATATGCTGATAAAATACGAAGACAATTGGAGTTTGAGATTAGTGATTTAGGCTTTGTCAAAGTTTCCCCTATTAGAGGAGCTGTAAGATTCGGAAAGACAAGGAAACTCGCTCTGAGAAACATTGGTCCGTTCCGAGTTCTCGAGAGGATTGGTGCTGTAGCATACAGGATTGAATTGCCAGTCTGGATGGCCGGAATTCACAATGTTTTCCACATATCTCATCTACGGAAATATGTGCACGATCCATCTCTTATTGTGGAACCAGCTGTGCAGGAAGAATTAGAGGTTGAGCCGGACCTATCAGTTGTCTGACATCCTTTTCGAATTGTTGATCAAGACGAGAGGCAACTCAGAAACGGGATAGTGAAGCTCGTTAAAGTCCAATGGAGTGAGGATCCCAGAGATTGTACCTGGGAGACTCTGGATAGTTTTTGAAAGGTTTACCCGGATATGTGTCCGGATAGCTAGTGGTGTTTGTATTGGATGTATCATTGTTTGGATGTTTTGTTTGATGGTTGTTTATGTATGGATATTATGCATGCTTGAAGTGTTGAATAAAATGAAATTTTGGATTATCTTTTGTTTAAATTTCGGGGGCGAAATTCTTTTAAGGGGGGAGGATTGTGATATCCTGGAATTTCACACCCAATTTAAATATGATAATCTATATAATAAACTATAAATTGATAAATTTGTTATTTATTCAACAGCAAATAAATGAATTGTAAATATAAATTCATTCTAATTTAAACTAAATACATATATGGTAATGAATGTGTCAAATTTGTACTCTTATCAGATTTGATTTTTAAATCGAATTTAAAAACTTAAATTGAGTTGAATTGATAAATTAAAAAAAATTAAAATATGTTAATTTTTATTCTAAAATTTTATTTTGAGTATTAAGTAATATTCTCATGATTTTATTTAAGTTATAACATTTGTTTTATATTTATTCTTTAAAGAAAATTGATTTTATAGTAATTTAAAAATGAATTCAAATAAGAAAAATAATTTAAGAAAACTTTTTAATTTCTTTTTGCATGAGATTAACACATGTTAAACATTTAAATCCTATTATTAACAAGTGTTAGAAAATTAGTTAGGTTTTGTGACAAGTGTCTTGATTCAAATTTATTTTCATTAAATTTTTGTAAAAACAAAATTTCAAATAAAAAGCTATTCCATACTCTTCATCAAAATGTTCTCATCCTCATTTTCTAAAGCAAGATAAAAGAAACATTCCTTCATCTTCAAATCTGGACTTCATAAGTTTCTACACTTTCAACCAAAATTAATCAAGCATTCAAGCCTTTTTCTCAAAGCAAAATTCTGCAACAAGTTACAGTAAAAAAAATCTGCAAGGTTCCTGAAACAAACTCAAGTTTTATCACTTATTAATTCAAGTTTTGAGGCATCATCAAAGTTAATAAAGCAATTTCAAGTAATGGAAAGAAATCTGCAGTCCAAATATTTTTGCAGCAGCTTAAGTCTTAGCAGTAACCAGGTGAGTAAATTTTTAATCAAAATTTTAAGTATAAGGATCTGTTGCATGTGAAAGTTAGCTCTGAAGATGCTTGCATGTTATTTATTTTGTGAAGTATATGATCACTAATTTAAATTATACTGTGTATGTTTAAATTGTGTCAGTCAAATCCTGCATCTTCAAGATTTTGAAGGAAATTAAACAAAAACTCAAAATTTATATGAAATGAAACATTATTAGTTTGGAATAATCAATATAGAAGTTTGATTCAGTAGGAATTAAGTGTTAAAAATATAAATATGCAAATGAAACAGTTAAAAACTGCAGATAGTAGGATATGTAGTAAAACAAATGTTTATATCATATAAATCATGTTCAAATTTTAATGAATCAAGTTTATATCCTGAATCTATTATTCATAATATGAATTTTAAGATAGAAATCAAAATTTCTAATTTAAAGTTGAAGATGAATTTTGGAATTAACTAAAATTGGGGCTTTTGTCAAATTCTTGCGACTGAGTTGTTTTTAAGCTTTGAAATTTGAATCGAAGGTGTGTTTAATGTTGTGTATCACTAGAAAAATAGTGGTTGAATTTATTATGCAACACGGGATGTAGAAATTGGATCATTAGGGTTTTAGCTCTGTGACTTTTCGAGTTTGGGATTTTCGATCGTGTAAAGCATTTATTTGACCGAGTTGTGTGCGGCTTGGGGTGAAGGCGTGTTAAGGTTGTGTGAGTGCATGGTCGAAATGGGGAGGCGAATGGTGGTCGGCTTGCCGTGGGTGATGGGTTTTTTTTCAGGCGTCTGTAGTACTGAGTTGGGTTCGAACACCCAATTTTCTCTCGAGGTTGAATTGTCGAGTTCTGGGTTTTGGAATTGGGTCGTGGATAGATTTTGGGTTTGCGCAAGAGGTTGGCGGCGGCGGTAGAGGTGCCGGAGCACCGTGCATGTGCACGAGGTAGGGGCTTGTGTCAGTGGAGTTGTTCACGTGCGTGTGGGTTTACATCAAAGTCGCGCCCGTGTTTGGTCACGTGAGACTTGCGTGTGTGCTCGGGTGTGTTGCTGTTGCTTGTGTGTGTGTGTTGGGTTCTGGTGGATGATGAGAGTAGGGAAGAGATGGAGTTGGGGTTTGTGTTAATTTTTGGTCGAGCTTATAACAAATAAATGAAGTCAAGTTTTAAACTTGTTTTAAATTTCAGTTTTTGTTTTAAGTTTAAAAACTTAACACTTTATATTTTCACTACTTTATAAAGTATCAAATATTTAATTTTAAATGTAATTCACATTTATTTGGTGAAGTTTGAAATGATTTTACATTTTCAAATCTAACTTTTTCAAAGGTAATTAGTTTTAATAAATTGAAATGTTTAAACATGTAAAAGTTTTTAAATGATGAATGAAATTGTTTGTTTTCGAAAGTTAATTAAATTTTGAAATTTAAGTTTACTTTAATTAGTTAGTAATTAGAGTTGGAACTAATTAATTAATTTTGGTTAATTAATTTATTAAGATTTAATTAATTACTTATGGATTATTTAATTGGTAATTAAGGATTAAATTAAATAACATTTAATAGATTATTTATTAATTTATTAATTAATTTTGGATTAATTCATAAGTGATTAATAACTGATTAATTAAATAATTAATGATTGATAAATTAGTGATTAAGTAGTTAATTAATCAATTGATTAAGAGTTAATTAATTAAGTAATTAAACATTAATTAATTTATAATTAATAGTAAATTAATTAAGGATTAAGATTTAATTAATTAAATAATTAAGATTAATTAATGAACAATAAATTAAGTAATTAAGATAATTAATTATAATTAATTAGGTAATTAAAATAAATTAATTTGGGATTAATTAAGAATGAATTAAGGTTAATTAATTATAAATTAAGGGTTAATTAATAATCCGTTAAGGAATGATTAATCCTAAATCAAATTTTAATTAATAAATAATTATAGTAATTAATTGATAATTAAATAAAGATTATTAATTAATTAAACATTAATTAATTAATTAATAATGAGATAAATAAGAGGTGATTAATTAATTAAATGATTGTGATTAATTAATTAATGTTTGGTTAAGAAAGATTAAGTGATAAATTATTAAGTAATTAATTTAATTTAATTTAATTTAATTAATTATAATATGAATTTAAGTAGTGCTTGCTTGTGGATGATTGTTTGAATTGAATATCTGATTATGGTTGATATCTGTTGAATGATAATTGAGATATTCTGTGATGAGATGTTGTATATCTGTGATAGATATTGGTTATTATCTGTTAATAATGCTATGTGATGCTATTTAAATCTGAATTGAATTGTTTAAATCTTTAAACAACTTGGCCTTTAAGACACGTTTGGATTTCGATGAGACCTAGATTGGGAATCGAATTGATTTCCCAAAACCACATCGATCCAAGTTAAACGTTAGGTCGTGACATCTCAAGTGAGGATCGAGATGGAGTTTTAGAGTGCAAGGGTTATTGTCATTAACTCTGAGGGTGATTCCAAAACGAGTGTAACGAAATAATGCCTTCGGTTTCGTTCGAACTCGGAACGAACTTGTATGTGTTGAATGCTTTCAGATCATCGTCAAGAGGACGATGAGCACTCTAAGAGATGTGTTCTATAAAGGTAATCGTAGCCTCAAGCCTCATCAACCGGGAATGGCTAAAACAGGGGAGGTGCTGCAAGGTTTTGTGGGTAGCCCCCACTTGAGAGTGAGATTTATCCCTGTCTAGAAGTCCCTTATTATATTCGGCTGTGTGGGCAGTTGTTGGCCACAACTGCGGGGTTGTCTTGTTCGGAACTGTCCAGTAAGGGATGGGTCCGGCCTTGTGTTGCAGGGGATCGGGAGTGGTCCTCGGTACGGTGATCTAGGCTCCGTACTGTGACGGGCGGTACCCTAGTAGCCCTGCCATTGATGGAAACTCATTTTCCCTACGAGACCCTACGGTTTTGATTGTATTACCAACTTTCGTGGCTAGTAGCTGGAATTTAATAGATGTAACAATTTCGGCTATTTTCTATTTACTTGAAAAACCTAGACCCTATTATAATATCACTGAATTTCCTATCAAATGTTTTTGCTAGCGTAAGGTAAAAACTTACCTGTATTTATTTGTGGGAAGTCTTACGTGATACCTTTTGTTTCAAAATGATTTTTAAAGTTAAGAAACTTTAACTAATTTACTCACACCAGACCCATGTCTGACCCGGAGTTTATTTTGTTTTTCATAAACTCTTGGGTACTCAAATTTTTATGAGTAGCCAAGTGATTAGGTTTGGATTAGCATATGTTTTGGAAGCTGGAACTGGAGGCCAGACGTACTATCTATCTATATTTGCTGTAGTGGCATTTTGAGGTTGTGTTTTGAGTTGTATGGTTGGGAAAACTCTTATGAAATGTCATATGTAATGAAGTGGAATTATTTTGTGTACTCTGATATGTAAAACTATGTAAGGGATATATGTAATATTATATTTTTTTCGTTTCCGCTGTGAGATTCTGATGATTGTTGTTTCTTTTCTTTCAATCTTTCTATTTCTATCTCTTTCTTTTCTTATTGATGATACGTCTTTCTGTGGAATGACAGACGGGTCGTCACAAAAGTAATCTTACATCAATGCTTTGTGGAATGCTGACTGGTTACGGCTAATGTATTTCTGACCCATGATCGAGCCACTATGTTTCCCAGAATTGAAACATTTGCTTCATGGTAGATATCCAATGGTTCATCATCTTCTTATTGACGTGCTAGTTCATACGCTTCTTCATCAAAATCATTATCGCATAACATTATCACTATTAGTATACTTGAAGACATTGTAGGTGTAGATAGTTGTTTGATTTTTGAATAAAATGGCAAGTTTAAGTTTTGTAGAATAAGTTTAATAAACTATGCTTATTTAAGATTACATTTTCTTACTATCCACTATTAATGCATCAGGGTTAGGTTAAGAATATTGTGTCGCGTTGATTGTTTTACGGTAAAGAAAAGAACGTTATGTCATATCGCATGGTTTTGGGGCAACGATTGGAATATTCTCTCACATCGGTTTGCTTTGAGGTAAAGATAATATTGTTTTGTCTCATCGCTTGGTTTTGGTGAAAATATTGTTATATTATGTAGCATTACTATTTTACAGTAATGGTAATAATATTATGTCTTGTAGGCTTGGTTTTGGGTTAAGGATTTAAATATTTTGTCACATCGGTTAGCTTTGGTGTAAAGGTAAGAATATTATGTCTAACCGCTTGGTTTTTGGATAAAGATTGGAATATTCTATTGCATCGCTTGTTTTTATGATAAAGATAATAATATTGTGTCTTATCGGCTTCATTTTAGGGCAAGGATTGGAATATTCCATTGCATCAGTTTGCTTGGGGTAATGAGAAGAATATTTCAGCAAAATCTAGCATCTATAAGTATGGTCTAGACTTTATGTTAACGACGACTTCAAAATATTTAAAATGGAAAAAATAGGCAAAATCAATGACAACAGGGAGCTAAATTCAATAATATAGTGCACTTCCTATATAGTTTGACTACTAGAATAATCGTAGTGGAATTATCTGATTGGAATATTGGACGTTCTACTACGTATTTGATTAATCCGTGGATGTAAATTTCATGAAAGGATTGATAAACCATTATTTTAAAGGGAAGTTTTTTATTATTTTTACTTTGTTAGAGAAAATATATTGTTATTGTGACAGCATCTTTCAACTCAATTTTTTGTGTACTGTATGTTACTTTGTAATCTACGTATTTTCGTAAAAAGAACAAAGAGGAGTCACATCAACTTTTGTTAATTGGAACAGAGAAGGATATTGTTTCAAATCAACTTTGCTTTATGGGAACAAATAAGAATATTGTGTTGCATCAAATTTTCTTAATAGGAATAGAGAATAACATGTCAAGTAAACTGTGCTTTGTAGACTTTCATCTTTGCATTCAAACTGTTATAAAATAATGCACAAGCTATTGTAACACAAAAATTATTACTTCTTTTTCTGTCTAATACTCCTACAGACAATTGGTGCAAATGAAAACGTTACAAATGACTAAGTTCGACAACATGGCAATCAACATCATGAGAATCGTCAACGTGAGAATTCATGGTCCATTGGAACTCCTAAGGCGTACGACATCTACTTGCAGAACCAACTTTATTAGGACACTCGATAGTAAGTGAACGAGGAGGGAAAAGAATGAAGAAGGCTTAATGAGTCCTTTATTCCGATTTACCATGAAGTTATAGCAATCCCTAGCACAAGCGACATCCAGTCTTACATATAGAACCATTGGATATAGATAAATATGCTAAATGACGTCAATGTGGTTGGTTAGCAAAACTAGCCACTATATTGTACGGTAGGGATGTTGGATGTCGGTACTACTACTATAGACACATCAGTGGATTACACTAATAGATAGATGGATCTTTTCTCGAAGAGCGGTTGACTTTATTATAGATTTAAAAGAGAGAATAAATCATACCACAATCAGTTGCATAAAAGGTTTAGTCGTCGTGATAACCAAGTTATCCTGCATTAGTAATATCTATATCTCGATTGTGTTTGTTTCCAACAATACCATTATCAAGTACTTCATTTTATAATAATTCACGTTGAAAATAATATCCCAAATTAAGTATATAAGGTAAGGAAAGAAAGACAATGGCATAAGTTGTAGACTATAGATAAAAGAATAACGGATACGATATAATAACATAAGCTAATAACAAATAACAGACATAAAATGAAAAAAAATTGCTGCGTGCACTGCCTATACAATGAAATGTACAACTTATAATGCCTATAAATGGAGACATACAACTTGTAGTTGAACAACTACAACTAAAACACAACATATGTCAACATCGGACAATGTAAGAAAATAAGTACTGTTAATCTTATGGTGCATCATCATCATCATCACGTCCATCATCATTGCCCTCATCCTCGTTTTCCTCATCATCACCATCCACAACGTCCTTACCACCATCACCAAAATCAACACCATCTTTAATATCACCAAAACCTCCCATAACATTACCAACACCATCTCCATCTGCTGGTCCATAAGGCTTGTATATAATAGTCTAACGTTTAACTCATCTATCTTTGCTAACATATTTGTATGCTTCATGTATATCTCATGCTGAGTATGCATATGTTAGTGTTGTATCTCGCATCAAAACACTTGAAAGTCTAGCCCGATCCAATCTACATGCGTACTAAATGAACAAATAATATGACATGTAAGTAGTTTAGTTTAAATGGAAGATATAACAAATAATAAGTACCTCAAATGGAGGGTATAACCCGATTGATGGCATGCCAGGAATTTCATGCTACTTTGGAAGGACAATGAGCTGCTTAATCAATGTACTAGTTACATCGTAAGCCCTAAAAGTATAATCAGGCTCCAATTGCATCGGAACCTAGGGGAACTATGAAGGAATAGGATCAAATGAAAAATGCAGTACTTGAACTCTCCCGGTTGAGATGTGAGGGTATATACGATAAGAGTTGATCTCATGTACATAATTTGATAAAATGAAAAGGCGCAATGCTACACTAGACAAATATGCATCGTAATCTTCGTCTAAGATTTATGTGCTGTTATCCGCCCATCTAACTCGTCGAATAGCAATCATATACTGATCCCCAATCACCTTTGTCTAACAAACATGTCCTCATGATAATGGATTGATTGGCATATGACGACCACATGTAGTTTGATATGCGCATCGTTCACTCAGATATCACATAGGCAAAAATGTAGATGTGTGCAAAGTGACCCTACGTCTAGACAACGAATATGCAATCATCAATGGATGGTCGTTTGCCATAAGACCTACATCTATAAGTTGGGTGCAATGGGAGGCCTAAGGAGCCCGCATGAGGTTGTTGCGAATGTGCATGTTTAGCCACGAGCTAGGTTCCATTAGGTCATGTTTAATATCTAAGGGAGCATGTCATAAATACCGAACTTTCTTTCATCATCTCATCATAGGAAAATACTGCTTGAGAGCATAACTAGCTAACCCATGGATGCAAGGATGTGTTTTTTCGTTACTCATAATACCATAATGACAACGTGTACCAAAAGGTTGACATTTGCTTGACCTCGTCAAGTGAAATTGAACCAAATACTGTATACAAGGTAACTAGAATGGCCATGCCATGATTAATAGTATAAGCTAGTCTAGCCAGGTAAGCGTTACTAGATAACTTCGACCGAGCATACTTTTTTGATTCAAGAAAAAGGTCGAACCAAACAAGGACTAAAAAATTGCCCGAGTGATCACTTCCATCATATCCACTCTGTCTCTGTAAGTGGTGTTGTATAGCGGAAGGCTGGTGAATGACATTGAACCACTATGAATATAGCTAGCATCTGTATGAGGTAGAAAACATTAAACTAATTAAGGGACTCGTATAACTCATCGGTGGGAAAGGTCTGTACGCCTCCAAGCTCAATACTTGTAAGCATGGAGAAGGCGAAGGGGATAATATCCAATTCAAAGTCTGAAAAGTGGAATGCATGCATCGTGGACCACCACCTCTAAACTAATGCATTAATGAGAAGTTTATGTAATATAGGAAAGGCCCAATCAACAACCAAAAGGACTAGCATGTAACCTATCTATAATAGGATGGGAAAGAGTGTCGTAAAACTATATAATGTAATTAGCCCAACTACTATGACAATGAATGCGTTGATCCTATATATAATTTACGAATGCAAAAATAAAATATACGAGAGGTTATTTAATATGAATACATGATACATACATATAAATTATCATGCTGAAATTACTGCTAAAATACACTTGCACGCTGGAAATTTGCGGTTTAGAACCTATTTGACAACATACACTTATGAAGTATACGCAAATCATGTAATGTCCGTCCGAAGGCTGGAGGAATGTGTATTGGACAGCTCCTTCCTACGGATGTCTATGAATGGTTCTTTTAGTGTTTTAATTAGATGTAGTGGCATATCTCTATCATCACAAAGAAATCGAATAAGTCAAAGATGATGGAAAGAAAAAGAGGAGTGAAGAATGGGGGAGAATTCGACGGGAAGGTTTTTTTTAGGGAGTTTCTAGGCGCCTATTTAATGGGCACATACTGTTTAGGCACCCATTAAATAGGCGTCTGTTTATTGGATAACTCATCAACCTTTAGGGCTGAATATTTATAGGGCTGAATATTTAGCCCTAAAGTTATTAGAGATGCCCTTATTTATCCCATTCCACCTTTATTTTTTCTATTTAAGAAAATAAATTTTGATTTAAATGAATTTTAATGGATATCTTCTATACGTTAATAAAATCATCTAAGATGATTTTTAGTAATTTTAAACATTTAACCTTTTTCAAACTGTATAAATGAAATTTTCGGCCTTCGAAAGTCGATACTAATACGTCCACTATACTACATCGCGAAGAACTAAGTTTCGAAAAAACAAATTGTTAGGGAAAAAGAAAATAAAGTCAAAAACGGAGTAGAAAACAAAATCTCACATGAACGGAATAATCATATTTCATTAACCATAAATCTTTTATAGTGGAGAAGTTTGAATATGATGTCAGAGCCTACCCTAGATTCAGCATGGGCAGTAGTAAATCCTCTGTCCTTACAAATGCTGAAGATGATAAACAAATATAGTGGAAAATAGAATATGTTCATACGTTGGTGAAGATCTTCAGCTCCCCTCTAGAAACACTGTGTTCCCATCTAAACCTGAAACAACTCGAATTCCACCTAAGTGTTAAAAAACCTGGATCAGGCATGATAAACTAGCGTGAGTCACGATTTATAATACGTATGATGGTGCCATAGATTGACTTTGTTGCCAAACAAAACCCTTTTAGATTCGTAAGCAACACCACATATAAAAACAAACGGGTTTTTGTCTCATGATAACCAAAACACTTAATACTTAAACTATTTGATATTATTTCTAATTACATTGCTTTGGAAATCCTTTCTATGTAAATATATATAAACAT
Source organism: Allium cepa (assembly GCA_030765085.1). NCBI lineage: Eukaryota > Viridiplantae > Streptophyta > Magnoliopsida > Asparagales > Amaryllidaceae > Allium > Allium cepa. The sequence goes on from CM060931.1 coordinate 860,845,869, forward strand.
AGCCGAAATTATAACCTTTATTAAATTCCAGAAAAGGCTAGCTGAATGTTTGCAAAAAATTACAGCTATTTTGGAAATACAACCAAAACAGTAAAGCTTGCATTAGAATTGGATTTCTGACATGATAGGGAAATAGTGGCCTTTTCCATCATTTGTGGATTTTCAATTTATATCAATCGTAGTACCCAGTGTTTTTTCATACAGGTAATCATATATAATAGTACATCTTGTATTGCAATAATACTGCGCATCCACTTTTCGTACAAGGACTCGCATACCAATGTACCATAAATTATCGAGGTTCCATGTCGAATCATATGTTTTGATTCATGACAAAAAGCTTAAAAAATCAGTGATGAGACTATACGATCAAGCGACAAAAAGAGAATGAGATATGCTACTAAAACTACAAAGGACACAAGACTTCAAAACTGAGTATAGTATGTTTATTTATTGAAGTTTTTAGTCTTAGAATTGTTAAAATCTATCCTCAAATATTTACACAAAATCAAAGTAGTTTTAAAATTCAAATTCTATAAAAAGGTGTAAATTGTGCATTGGCAACTAGGTCAGCCGACTGACCAAAAATGACCAGTCGACTGAACCTGTTTCGTTGCACAGAATAACTCTGTTTTACACCATCTTTGAATACTCAATCGACTGGTCGTTTTTGGTCACTCGACTAAACGATTTTAACAGCTATTTTCCTGAAGAGACACTTCCATTTGCAAAGAGTTACGATTCAATTTGAAGAGACATGGCTGCATCTTTTGATCAAAATTCTTCATGAATTGTTGTAGTTGTTTATCTACTATATAAACTCATGAGATTCACTTCTCAAATCATCGAATTTTATTTTGTTTTCTAATCATACTCTCTACAATCTCTCTGCATTCTATAAGCAATCACAATTTATATGTTGCTTGAATCTCTGAATTAATTAACTTATTCTTCGATTCCAAGCAATATTTTCCTTTCAAATCTTTACACACATAATTTATACTCGAGAAAAACATTATAGGAATGGTGTACTATCAAAGACAAATCAGTGTTAGTAAGAACACAAAGTGTCAAAAAAATTATATTGAAACTGTTGAAGTCCAGTTAGTTTATATAGGCGAAAAAGTCCTCTTCGGTTGTCGAGGCGGAAAAATCCTATTCGGCTGCTCAGGTGTTGTCTACCTATTCCTTCGGATTAATCGAGGGATTATTGAGTGAAATTACAAAGGGAAGTCTAGGACTGGACATAGAATGGGAAGTTCGAAGCAGTATAAAAACTCATGGTGTGCTTACTCTTCTTTACTTTACTACTATTATATGTTTTCACATCTAAATTATAATACATTCCATATTACACGATCCTAAGTGATAACTAGCCACATAGTAGTCACTTTCATTTGGTATCCGAGCAAGGACATCCTATAACTGTAACATAGTTATTTGATAATTTTTTAATATGGATTGTAACACCAATTCTAGCATTAACAATAACTCTAGTTTCACTGAAGGTCAGTCAACTGCTCGACCACCACTATTTAATGGTCTTAACTATAATTAATGTTCAAATAGAATGAGAATATATATGCAAGCTAATGGTTTTGAAACCTAGAATATTACCCACAAAGAATATACCATGCCAATAGAAGATTTTTTAACTTGGACTGCTACACAAAAATTGATGCTACTTCAAACGCTAAAGCTTTGAACATGTTATATTGTGCATTAGATAAAAATGAGTTTAATATAGTTAGTATGTGTACAACTGCTTATGAGATATGGAGAACTCTAAAAGTAACTCATGAGGGAACTAACAAAGTCAAACAAAGCAAAATCTCTATGTTGAAAAATCAGTTCCAAAATTTCAAAATGAAATCAAACGGAAGTATAAATGACACGCACTCTAGATTTCAAGATATATATCACTCACTATTGGCACTAGGAGAAAAAATTTCTGACTTTGATATAGTATCAAAAATGCTAAACAGTTTAATGGATGGATGGGAAAGAAAGGTCGTAGTTATTAAAGAAGAAAATGATCTTTCCACTTCGAAAATAGAAGAGTTAATAGGAAATATAATGTCATATGAAGTAAATTTTGCAAGCAAAAAAGTTCAAGCATAGGATAAGAAGAATCTAGCATTTCAAGCAGAAAAAGATGATTCTGACTCAGATGAAGAGGATATGGCACTTATTGCTCAAAATTTCAAAAAGTTTTTGAAATTGGAAAAGAATAACAAGTTCAAGAGTTACAAAAATAAATCTATCAACAACAATAATAGCAATAAACCATCATCTTCTTTCATGGAATGTTATTAATGTCATAAAAAGGGTCATATGAAGAAATATTGTCCAGAGAAACAGAAAAATAAATTCAAAAAGGACAAATTCAAGAGGAAAGCATTTTTAGTAACGTGGGATGATTCCGATTCTTATTCATCAGAGAGTGATAGTGATAGTGACACAGAGCTAGCCAATTTATGATTCATGGCTACAAGTGATGATGTAAGTGAATTAAGTTTTGAAGATTTGATTGAAGTTAATTCAAAACTAGTGGATTTCGTTAAACAAACTAAAAAGAAAAATAAGGAGTTACAAGGAAAACTAAATAGATCAGAATTAGAAATTAGCATGCTAAGAGATGAAAAGAAAATTTTGGAAGAAGAACTTGAAAAATCTCATGAATCTAATTATAATTTAACATCTCAACTTTCTATGATAACTCAGGAATTAGAAATTCAGAAGAACAAAAATGATGATTTATCAATTGAAATTAATGACTTAAAATCTAACACTAAAGTATTAGATTTAGAAAAATCTAGTCCCAAAACTAAGTTAGAAGATATTAATAAAAATATTTCTAATTTTCATAAAGAACGAGAAAATATTTTTAAAATAATAGAAAACTATCAGTCTACTTCAAATAAAATAGGACTAGGTTATAAGAAAATTGAAAATCCAAAGAAATCTAGAAAGTTTAAAAATAAGTTTAAAAACAAAATTAAGAAAGATATCAAGAAAACAGTTTCTAAAGATTTTGAAACTATTAAAATATGGATTCCTAAAATAAATAATAACTTATTTAGGAATAAGCATATCAAAACATTTATGGAAACTGTTCATAAAATTGAGAATTATATTTATAGAGGGAATTCTAAATTCTCTTGGGTTTGGTTTCCTAAGACCTAACTCTTAGGACCCTAAAAAGAAAAGTGGGTACCAACTTAATCTTTATTTTTTGCAGGTACCACTTAAAATGAGAGGAAAATGGATTTTAGACAGCGGTTGCTCGAAACATATGACTGGTAATAAGGACATGTTAACAAACTGTAACGATACGAATTTTTCGCGTTCGAAAATCGACATCCATACTTTTACATTGTACTCGAATGCCGCAGATTCGACCGTTCGATCCGAGTCGCCAGAGCTTATAACACATCAAGTATAACAACACAGTGGAAGAAAAGAAATGAATATCATTGATAAACAATATTCGATACAACGATGATACGATATGAATCAATATCAGAGATACAAGATAAAGATGCTACAACGGAAAACTAAATGAACTAGCAGCGGAAACAAAACTCCAAACAGCAACCGCAACTCAAATCCAAATGCTCCAAAGCCAACTCCAAAATCACAAGCTCGAACCACCATCTCGGTTCACCTAGATAAGCAAGTCTCGTCCATGAATCCAAAGACTCCAATATCCAAGACCTCTAAAGAATACCAAAGAGAAACCTAGAAGCTACTGAATCGACATCTATATCTGAAAAACCCAGCTCTAGACTGCCCGTATGGAAAATTGTGGGCACCCATAGTTTAGGAAGGGAACAATAAACTCCGGGTCAGTCATAGGACTGGTATGAGTAAACGGAAACAGTTTTATCTTTAAAAACAAACAAAAGATTTTAAATTTGAAATCCACAATGCTTTTGGAAAACGAAACTGCCATAAGGCCTCCCGCCACACACACAATGCAAGCACAAACTTGGAGGAGATTTCTCCTTATGTCAGTCAAAAATGCATGATACGCGAAAACCATTTGATATTATTATTAGTGCATAGTGCAAAAACATTTCGACCATATAATATTAATCTTAGCCAGCATAGGTACCATTATATTATGCCTGCTATAGCTACCATTTTAAATGGCAGGTTTTACAACTAAAACCATACAGGCTCGTATTGTTTTGTTTGGATTTTCAAAAAAATGGTAGGGAAAAGGAACTTTCCATATAAAATGAAATGGAACGCCTCTGGAGGGACATCCCCGGACCCTAACCGGATCTCCACTGCACAAGGCCGGGTTACCTCTGTAACTAGGTAACTACTGACACGAGTATGCCACCTCCCGATCGTTACCAACCTTTATCTGAAGCGCTTCCTAACCGACAACCACAAGCAATAAATTTGCAGCAACCACAAAGTAAGTATCTGGGCTCCATACCATGATACCACTTATAATCCAGAAGGAAATGGACATACCCTCAGAGGGCGCTACCCTCAAATAACCTTGCTGCCACGATTCCCGTTTCGATCATAACCGGGTTGTGAGGTTTGACGAAGTCTCGTCCACAAAGCTACGCTTTTACACAAAGCCATGCTTTGATCAACAAATGATCAGCAGCACTCAGCATGCCACACTACCAAATTGGGAGTATATCACTAATAACCTTCAACTACATAACCTCTGAGCTCGTACGTCTCAGAGAAGGGTGTTAAGCTAAGAGAATAAATCTCCGCCACCAAAAAGAAATGTATTTGAAGGAAATTGGCTTTATATCTCAAAGTGTAGTGTCAGACACACGACCATAAAAGTCTGTTCCGGGTTCGAACAGAACTGAAGGCACTTCCGAAAAAGCCCTTGCAAATCCGGATATTCACAATCCCGATCGGACTTCCCATCACTTAGGGAATCTCTATACCGACATGACTTAGTGCAGAGACAATCGATAGGTCATCCTATCATTCTCGCAAATACCCGGTCTTCACCACCGGTCTTCAAATGTCATCCATAACGACATATCATTATTCAGAATGGGTTATATGACACAAAGATCCTCTCCCGACTAAACCGAATAATGAGCGCAAAATTAAAAACATATGGATATAGGATCTCAGCTAAGTCACAGCTTTAAAGCCCAAAAATCATTCATTCAAATGGTTAAACAAATTACCATTCCCAATCTTTTAACAAAAAGATTCATTTCAAAAACCTTCAATGATTTAAACAATTTCCACATTTAAATCTTTTAAAAAAAAGATTCACCTTTATGACCCCTTTCAATTTGTAACAAGGTTCATCAGTCTTTTAAACAAAGATTAATTCATAGTCTTTCAAAACAATTCCATTTCAAATTGGATTTACTCATCCGGTCTTTAAATCAAAGACTTATTTCATAGCTTTCAAAACCATTTCAAAGGTTCATTCATAATTTTCAAAACAATTCCTGTTTCAATCTTTTATATATAAAAGATACACTATTTAAAATCCTCTTCAATTTCAAAATAGGGTTCAACTATTTTTTTTCACAAAATTCAATTATAGCTTTCAAAACCATTCCATTCCAAACATGAAATCTTTTCATCATAATTGGGAAATTCTTTTCTTATGTAAAAGCTATTATTATTTGAAATCACACGTTTTTGAAAATCTGATTATAATTGCATGAGTTAAGGCCTTTCAAATGTAAACTTGGGTTAAATTTAAATTCTCAAAACCATAATTTTAAAATTTTTTAAAAACCCGTATAAACACATTTATAGTTTGTATAACCTTTTACATCATAAATTCTCAACATAGAATAAATTTCAAAATTTGAATTCAAATTTTAAATCAAATTTTAAAATTAATCAAATTATTCGGAATAACTTTTATCTTTGAAATTATTTTTCAAAAGCTTTTCACTTTAAAACCCAATCCACATCTAAAACGATTGGATTTTCAAAATTCAATTTTCAAATTATTTTCAGAAGTTTGCGACTTAACCGATTTCCACGTGAAATCCATATTTGTGTGTGTATAGTGTAGTCGAGGGTTTTACACACAATAGTGCAACAACAATTATCACATCACGGATTAAAACGCAGCGATGTCGATAAGCGGTATAAGCTATAATGCGTATCTTCATTCACAGATTGATAGATAAAATAAATTTATCAATAACATGGATTCACTAATATGATTCGATGTGGGTTTCGGATAACCAACTGGAATCCGACTCCCTGTCGCATCGAATTTCAAATCTCGTTTTATAGCTTAGCTTATTTATACCGAAAACACATCACAGATATCACAGATATCATAGATCAATACACATCATATTTCACATCACAGAAAAATTACAGTCTAGAGATTACAATCTATGCAAGGCAATACAATCATTCATAAGCATGCATATTTCTAATTCAAAAATTAATTTAATTTATTCAAATTAAATTAATTACTCATTTATTAACTGCAAATTTCTTAATTTATTAACAATTAATCATTCATTAATTTACTTAAGTAGTTAATTACAATTTTATTAATCACTTAATCATTAATCAATCTAAACTCCAAGTACCATTATAAAGTAATCAGTCTTAACTACTCTCCAAAACAATTAATCAATATTATCATTTTAAAGTCTTCTTGAAAACTTTGAAAATCAAATCATTATTTATTATAAACCTAAATGTTAATAAACATTATACTGAACTTAAAGAAATTGCTTAATTAAGTTAATAATTATTGTTAAAACATTATTAAGATATTAATTTAAAATGAAGACTTGTATTAAATTTTTAACTCAACAGTTAAACCTATGTTAAGCTATAGCATTTAAAACTTGTAGAAAATAAGTTGCTTAACTTCATTTTAATATGCATCACTGCAATTTTAGAATAACCCGAGTATCTCCTGGATTAAAACTCGAGTAATGCTTCGAGTTTTGCACTCAATTCCCTGAGACGTTCATCTGCAAGCGCATCTTCTTCTCTTTTTTTTATTTAAGTCTTAAACCAAGTTATAACCTACAGCATCAGGTAACAGATTACAAGCCCAAGCCATACTAAGTTTATTTTTTCGAGCCAAGACTAATTTTTCCCGGAGTCACTTCCTTCGTTATGTTTTAAATTTTTATAACTGTAAAAACTTTTTTGAATCGCCCGCTGTGATGCTCGAGCCCATCGCCATCTCCCTCGAGCCATACTTCGAGCACAAACCCGAGGTACTCTTCTCCTCAAAACTGTTAAAATTCCAGATGCACAGGGATGAACGTGTACGTGCACCGATCATCGGACTGCCTCCGATTCAAACCGGAGCGTCTCTCGTGTCGACGACGACCTTGACAATGAACCAGAATGATCAGCACCCCCAACTTCCTTCGAAAACAAATTTTAGCCTATCAACACATTCGAACCCCAATTTGATCACCAGGAAATCGTTACGTCCCGATGATCTCTTCCACCATTAACCCTGTCGCCCTGTCCGTAGCTGCCTCATGATCTTCCGCGTCGATCTCCACTGGCACGGCCAACTCCGCTGCCTTATTGTCATCACGCGAATTCGAAAAACAACTTCAACCCATTCCAGTACTTATACCTTAACCCAACTCCTGTCACCTACTACGGTGATCAGAAAATTTAACGAGTATTTTTCCTAGACCCTACGACCCCTCGGCTAGCCACAGCTCCGTTCACGAGACGAACAAAGTCGCCGACCACCGTAATTTGCTCAAAGAATCATATCCGTTCATCTCACGATTTCACACTAAAAATCGCACTAAAAATCTAGATTTTTATTTCAAAAATCATGATTTGTAAAATTGAACAAGATCATATATACAAAACTTAAATTTTAATCAATTATATTTTTACAAAAAAATGAGTTTACACTGTGTTTTATATTTTTCCAGAGTACCTATTTATATTTAGTGCATAGAAATATTTTTAGGGTGAAGATATTACAGATTCTAAAAGAATTTATTCAGACTTCAAAGTCTCGAGATGATCAAGGGTGAGGTTTTGGTGATGGTTTTATTTCTCAATCAGATTTTGAAACCTGTCATACTAAAAACAGAGACATTTTCTGTTTTCAAAACTTGCACATCTGCATTCACCTGCATATGTACACAGGTTGTTCGCATGCAAGTGATTTCCATCTTCACTTCAGACATGCATTTATATTTCGCAAACAAACATTCAAAATAAATCACATGCCAACCAATATAAAAGAAAGGGTTTAAGATTTTGCTCAGAAATCAATGAAGAACAGAGACTTGAACTTGTTTTGACATCTTACTTCCAAGTTGAATCTGAATTTTAAATTTCCAGATTGAAGATTTCTTAGTTATTTTTTTTATATGTTCCAATGTTTTAAATCTTTTAATAAAATCAAATTTTATATTCAAATCTAATTTTACATTTTTAATTCAAGTTCAAAATTTAATACAAAATAAATTTGTACTTATAAATGAATAAATAATCAAATATCCTTTTAAATATGTCTTTATATTCCATATGATTTCAAATCAATTAATTTTATTAACAATTTTTTTCGATACATTTATTCATTCAAATTTTCAAAAGATAATTTCAATTTTATTTTCAAATATTCTATCTTAAAATACATTTATATGAATAAAGATATATCTTTATTAATTTTGAAAATTTAAACACAATTTATATTTTTTTCTTAAATTCCCAATTCAAATCTATTTATAATTCAAAAATAGAAATTTTATAATAAATTCTTAATTAAATCCACAATTAAATTTCAAAAATTAATTCAATTATCAAATTAAACTGGACAAAAATCTGAGGATGTTACAGATTCCCCCCTTAGAAAATTTCATCCTCGAAATTGTAAGTGAGATAACCAAGAATATAGAAAGATCGAGAGATGAATCACCAGATCAAACTGAATATTTGTTCTGTATTTGGCTTGCCAAATCAGAATACCAATAATGGATACAAGAACGAATTAAGATACTCGGGTCACCAGGTCTACGAATATACAGAGATATTGGTTAGTTCGAAAGATAACAAATCACTCGTAGAATATATCGTGACCCAACAGAATAAACAGATATATGGATGCAATCCGAAAACTTTTAGTTGGAACAACCAAAATATACTTATCAACCATAAAAATAATTCGTCCAAACAAACAATTCTGACCAATCTGGAGTTCATGTCCCATGCAAATATATCAAAGCTACTTCCTGGAGCTGCTAGGGATCATCAAAGGATTGAAAAGACGAATCAAAGGAGATTGATAGAAAAAGTTGTTTCCACTGTCACAGGGTTTCGACCATTTGTAGTGGTACTCCCATGTCCCCTATCTTGTTCTCTTCTTGCACTCATACTCACCATCAGTGGATAGTAAGAGAATTTAATGAGGCATTCGAACGGATATCTTGGGGATTACTCATTTTAGGGTATATTTCACCCTATCTCTAATGAGATACTTAATGTGTTATACTCCTGAGCTAAAGTTTCAACATTCAGCTCTGATACCAAATGTAACGATACAGATTTTTCACGTTCGAAAATCGACATCCATACTTTTACATCCTACTCGAATGCCGCAGATTCGACCGTTCGATCCGAGTCGCCGGAGCTCAAACACATCAAGTAAACAACGCAGTGGAAGAAAAGAAATGAATATCATTGATATACAATATTCGATACAACGATGATACAATATGAATCAATATCAGAGATACAAGATAAAGATGCTACAGCGGAAAACTAAATGAACTATCAGCGGAACCAAAACTCCAAACAACCGCAACTCAAATCCAAATGCTCCAAAGCCAACTCCAAAACACAAGCTCGAACCATCATCTCGGTTCACCCAGATAAGAAAGTCTCACCCATGAATCCACAGACTCCAATATGCAAGACCTCTAAAGAATACCAAAGAGAAAGCTAGAAGCAACTGAATTTATATCTATATCTGAAAAGCCCAACTCTAGACTGCCCGTGTGGAAAATCGTGGGAACCTAGAGTTTAGGAAGGGAACGATAAACTCTGGGTCAGTCATGGGACTGGCACGACCAAACGGAAACGATTTTATCTTTAAAAACAAAAAAAATATTTTAAATTTGAAATCCTAAATGCTTTTGGAAAATGAAACTGCCATAAGGCCTCCCTCCACACACACAATTCAAGCGCAAACTTGGAGGAGATTTCTCCTTATGACAGTTAAAAATGTTTGATACACGAAAACCATTTGATATTATTATTATTGCATAGTGCAGAAACATTTCGAACATATAATATTAATCTTAGCCAACATAGGTACCATTATATTATGCCTGCTATAACTACCATTTTAAATGGTAGGTTCTACAACTAAAACCATACAGGGCTCGTATTGTTTTGTTTGGATTTCCAACAAATGGTCGGGCAAAGGAACTTCCTATATAAAATAAAATGGAACGCCTCTGGAGGGACGTCCCCGGACCCTAACCGGATCTTTGCTACACAAGGCCGGGTTACCTCTATAACTACGTAACTACTGACATGAGTATGCCACCTCCCGGTCGTTACCAACCTTTATCCGAAGCGCTTCCTAACCGACAACCACAAGCAATAAATTTGCAGCAACCACAAAGTAAGTATCTAGGCTCCTTACCATGATACCACTTATAGTCAAGAAGGTAATGGACATACCCTCAGAGAGCACTACCCTTAAATAACCTTGCTGCGACGATTCCTGTTTCGACCATAACCGGGATGTGAGGCTTGAAGAAGTCTCGTCCACAAAGCTATGCTTTTACACAAAGCCATGCTTTGATCAACAAATGATCAGCAGCACTCAGCATGCCACACTACCAAATTGGGAGTATATCACTAATAACCTTCAACTACATAACCTCTGAGCTCGTACGTCTCAGAGAAGGGTGTTAAGCTAAGAGAATAAATCTCCTCCACCAAACAGAAATGTATTTGAAAGAAATTGGCTTTATATCTCAAAGTGCAGTGTCAGACACACGACCATACAAGTCTGTTCCAGGTTCGAACAGAACCGAAGGCACTTCCGAAAAAGCCCTTGCAAATCCCGGTATTCACAATCCCGATCGGACTTCCCATCACTTAGGGAATCTCTATACCGGCGCGACTCAGTGCAAAGACAATCGATAGGTCATCCCATCGTTCTCGCAAATCCCTGGTCTTCACCAATGGTCTTCAAATGTCATCCATAATGACCTATCATTATTCGGAATGGGTTATATGACACAAAGGTCCTCTCCCGGCTAAACCGAACAATGAGCGCAATATTTAAAACATATGGATATAGGATCTCAGCTAAGTCACAGCTTTAAAGCCCAAAAATCTTTCATTCAAATGGTTAAACAAATTACCATCCCCAATCTATTAAACAAAAAGATTCATTTCAAAAACCATCAATGGTTTAAACAATTTCCACATTTGAATCTTTTAAACAAATAATTCACTTTTAAGATCCCTTTCAATTTGAAATAAGGTTCATCAATCTTTTAAACAAAGATTCATTCATAGTCTTTCAATACAGTTCCATTTCAAATTGGATTTACTCATCCCATCTTTAAATCAAAGACTTATTTCATAGCTTTCAAAACAATTTCAAAGGTTCATTCATAATTTTCAAAACAATTCCTGTTTCAATCTTTTATATATAAAAGATACACTATTTAAAATCCTCTTCAATTTCAAAATAGGGTTCAACTATTTTTTTTCACAAAATTCAATTATAACTTTGAAAACCATTCCATTCCAAACATGAAATCTTTTCATATAATTGGGAAATTCTTTTCTTATATGTGAACGATAAAATTGAACTCTAACACCCCGGTGTAAGTAGTAAAAATGTGAAAGCACCACCCGTTGGCACGGGAACTAGAGATAAGCAGAAGATAGCAGAAAATCAAGTAAAGAGACAACAGTCATTATAGTGGTTCGACTTAATGTCAAGCCTACGTCCACTTTAATCCTCTTTATTGATGATTCGATTACAAATTTTACAATGATCTTCAATTACAACACAATTTAGACAAGTAACTAGAACTTCAATGTATAAGAGCTCTTCGAATTCATGTCAAATGTGTTAGATCTCTCTTGAAGTCTGTTGAGGTGTCTTCGGTGTTTGAAGTGTCAGATGATTCGAGAAAACAGCAGAGTATAGGCGTTCCAGAAATGTGCCAAAAGTCCTTTCTTCGGTGGTGTAGGTAAGGTATTTATAGGGAAATTCTGGAGTTAGGTCATAGGTCGTGAGCGGCCTAGCCCTAGGTCGTCAACGACCTAAGGTACACGGGCTACAGGTTAAAATAGTCGCACTTGATCACTAGAACATGTTGGTAGGTCGAAACGACTTATGGGAGTGGAAAGAAACTTATGTGGAGCGACTTAGAAGAGATATCGACTTAAGATTGAGAGCGACCTATATGCAAGCGGCTTATTCTGTGATTCCTCTCTAGATCGCTGGATCTTTTAGGTCGCTAGGTCGCTGCCCTCTTTAGGTTGTTAGGTCGTTGATTCATTGAGTTACTAGGTCGTTAACTCGTTGAGTAGCTTAGGTCATTAGCTTATTAGGTCGTAAGACCTCTTAACTTTTTAGATCGCTGTGCTTCTTAGCTCGTTAGGTCGTGGAGCTCTTCAACTGATTAGGTCGTTAGGCTCTTCAACTGGTACCATGTTAACCCGTTAGGTCGAGGAGCTCTTCACCTGATTAGGTCGCTAGACTCTTCAACTGGTACCATGTTAACTCGTTAGGTCGCAAGACCTCTTAACTTTTTAGGTCGCTGGGTCCTTTAATCCATTAAATCGCTAAGTCGTGAAAAAGTAGGGTTAACACTTGCCCCTCGAAGTATACGCCTATGTCGTAGGTTGTGTGCTTCGATACTTCTTAACTCGTGCCTAGCTAAGTCGTTGAGTCGTGAGCGACTTAATGAGGTAGTTAGGTCATGCGCACCGAATCAGATCCCTCTGCCCATGTATATAGGTCGCATATCACTTCTTCTTCTCTTTACTTGCTCCAACTCTCAAACCGCCATTGAAGAACCTTCTGAGCTTTCAAAGGCGATCTTGAACTAACCGGTCACCGATCATCTTCATCATCACATCACATAAGTGGATTCGCTCAATATCCAATCCACGATCACCATTGAATCACGAATTCCCCATTTTTCGTCCCTAATCCAATTTTGTATGCCGCGTTTCACCATGAATCATGTTACAATCGATCCTTGATTGCCTTTGGTCACGATGTCATTGTAATTCTTGAAAACACAGCAGCATATTGGATCCATGATGGATCTAAGATGATTTGAATCAGCTCTGGGTGATTTGTTGGTGTGGTGTGATGGTGGATTTCACGGTAGAGGTGATAATGGGTTATCGGGTTAACGGGTTTGTGAGTTAGGCGATTTGCTGAGTGGAGAGGAGCGAACGGGTTAAAGAGAGTTAGGAAATGATCGGTTTAGGATCTTCGAGCGGCCTTAGGCTTATCGGTTTTAATGTGAATCACACGACCTAACTTACTTGCGACCCAATTTGCTCGCGACCTATCTTGCTTGCGACTTAACTTGCTAGAATAACATAAAGCTTAAAGCAGAGCGACCTAAGGATGCCCGACCTATGTTAGGTCGTTTGTGCATGATCTGGACGACTTAAGGAACCCCGAGTTAACTTAAGTCATTCTTGCGACCTACGAAATGAACAGGACTTGAACACTTGTAAAATTTGACATAACCTGATTAAATTTCCAACTTGAACAGTCAGAATGAACTGCTTGAACTTGTTGCACTTTGTCACAGATTATATTAACTTTTGAAGCTAATAACCTATTAAATACAACATTTACAGAAAACTAGGGCGAATATACTTCCACTGACCGCCCACATCGAATGACATATTAGTCGATAAAGAATAATCAACTTAAAGAAATTATACGAATGAAGTGCTATTAATCAACAAATTCAAGTGAAGTATTAAAGCAAAGCAAAATTAATCAACTAAAGCTAATCTATTTACATCAACACTGCACTTGTATTTGGACTTAAAATAACAAGCCCTGAAATTTTATAATCGACAAATGCCTATTAGTTTAATTCCAGTTATATTTGCTTGTCATTTTATTAGTTTTGCACAACACTCCACACATTTAGGAAACGTGCACCTTCATATTTGAATATCCAGTTCCTTATGTAGAATGACTACTCAACAAGATGAGATAATAGGACAAGCTGAATAAGTCTTTCCAATAGCTAATCCCTTGATTAATCCCCCAGAAAGAACTCCAACTACTCTGAATCAACAGGTGTTCTATCAATTATGTATTCAGTTTGGTATTGCTGAGGCTGACGCTTTGCTTCCTGGGGTAAACGATACTGCTAACAGGCCACCTCTTGGTTTCATCCAGTTAATCGTCAGATGTGCATGGGTGGAGCCATTCCTCCCTTTTACGATTTTCTTCGACAGCTCCTTCTCCGATTGACTATCTCTCCCTTCCAATTGCATCCTAAAGGCTACGCCATCTTGATGGGACTGTGTGTACTGTTCAGGAGGACACTCGACCGTCTTCCGAGCTTTGAAGAAATTTGTTACTTATGCACATTTGCGAAGAACAAAGATCATCCTTCTATAATACTCGTGACAAGCGCAAGGAACCGTAAATTGATCACTGATCTTCCTGAAAGTGCCCACGGGTTTTTGAACCAATTTTTCTTCGCCCGTTGCCCCCTAGGATTCTACAGCATTTGGAGAGTAGGAAGTAAGCTTGCCTATCTCCGTTCTTTCCATTTCCGAACTTTTCAAAATCCGAGTTAAGTGCTAACTTCATTCTTTACTTTTACAGCACTTCCTCCTCTTTCTAAAGATTCCAGCCATAACATGACTTTTGAAGGACTAAGTGCCATGGCGGTTGAGGAGAGAAGAGTTAAATTTTTGCCGAAGGACGAATTTTTGCATCAATTCGGACTTTTGCATTCTTCCTGATCTACCCAGCTTCATGATGCCCCAGGTTCTTAAGCAGAGACTCTAGATGCCCCAGTTTCCGCCGAAGAACTTGCACCGAAGGAACCTACTGCTGAGGCTTCATTGGTGAAAATTTCTGCTTCCGTTGACGTTGCGGGGTCATTCGGCAAATTTGCACTTCCCCCGGTTATCGAATAAGTGAAAACTCCTCAACATTCCGGGAAGGCTGCTGATGCAAGAGCTGAGAGAAAGAGTCCCGCTAGGCATGACGGTGATGACACTTTTGAGGGATTGAGCGACTTGATGGTTACTTCACATGAACTCTTCAAGGATGATTCTACCGCTTCTAAACTTGCTTCTCAAGCAGTTGAAGTGACATCAGCTTTGCAAACAACTCCATCAACTCAATAGATAACTATTAAGCCAAAGAGTGGTTGTAGCTTGACGCGCGTAGTTCACACGCCACACACACTTAGGATTTCAGCAACTTTGTGCACTTAACTCTTTTACTTTAAAGATTTCTGAACTTGTCTCTTCTTCGTTTTTAGGTTCTCTAATGGTACGTTGCGGCTCATACTATGATGATTTTCAGCGCCATGGAAGGCGCGACTCTTATGATCCCAAGCGGTATCTTCCTTCCCTAAGGGGAACCGATGAAGAAAGAGCCGCAAGAAAAGCTCACGAGAGGCGGGCTTATGAGGAGCGCTATGGGAGAAGGGATGAACGACATGATTCTTCCCAGAGAGGTGATGATTCCCACAAAAGAAAATCTCATGATGACAAAGGGAAAGGTCACATTGCTGAAGATCCGAGCAAGCGGGCCAAGCATAGTGAAAGGCCGTTGTCTGCAATTTCTGAAAAACCTGCCGCTCCCATCTCTTTGGGAATCCCTTCCAATTCTCCTACCCTTCAAAGAACTGATATTCAAACGATCATCAACAGGCCTCCGTATCAAATTGAGAATGCCCCGCCTGCACTCCAAAGCTGGTTTCCACACTGGTGTTTAAAAGGAGCGCGCTTCGACTTGGACTTGATTCCTATTGACAAGCAAGCCATGTGTAACGACCCCACTTCCTACGCCCAGGAAGAAGTATCGTTTTTAAAGAAAGAAAAGGGTGAGAAAATAGAGAAGATAGAGAAGAAAGAACAACAACATCAGAATCTCACAGCGGAACGAATAAATATATTAATCACATAAGTACTTACATAGTATATAACATCAATCAGAGTGATACATATAGTACATCACATACTAGACAGTTATAAACACCCGTCTAGTTAATACAACTCAATACACCATACATCACAGAGATACCACACAGCGGAAATTATATATATATCTACAACGCTGAAGCCTCCTGCTCCATTGCTCCTCCAGAATTCGTCAAAGCTAAACATGAATCCCTTGGCTACCCGTAAAAAATTTGGGTATCCGAGAGTTTATGAAAAACAAAAATAAACTTCGGGTCAGACATGGGTCTGGTATGAGTAACAGGTTAAAGTTGCTTAATTTTGAAAATTCTTTGAAAATAAAAGGTATCACGTAAGACTCCCCACACATAAACATGGAAAAGTTTTTACCTTACGCTAACCAAAACATTTGATAGGAAATCCAGTGATATTATAATAGGTCTAGGGTTTTCAAGTAAATAGAAAACAGCCGAAATTGTTACATTCATTAAATTCCAGCTACTAGCCATAAAAGTGGGTAATACAATCAAAACCGTTGGCACTTATTGGATTATGGATTCCATACAATGGCAGGGCTATTGAGGTACCGTCCGTCATAGTACGTGGCCTAGATCAACGTATCGGGGATCACTCCCGACCCCCTGCAACACAAGGCCGGAACCATTCCTTACTGAACAGTCCCGAACAAGATAAACCCCGCAGTTGGCTGCAGACCAACTGCCCACACAGCCGAATAAAAAGGGACATCTAGATAGGGGAATATCCTTGTCCCGCTTGGGCATGACCCACCAAACCTTGCTGCACCACCCCTGTTTTAGCCATTCCCGGTTGATGAGGCTTGAGGTTACGATTACCTTAATAGAACATATTTCTTTGAATGCTCATCGACCGCCTGACGATGTGCTGAAAGCATTCAATCCATACAAGTTCGTTCCAAGTTCGAACGAAACCGAAGGCATTATCTTGTTACACTCATTTTGGAATCACCCTCAGAGTTAACGATGATAATCCTTGCATTCTGAATCTTCATCTTCACTTCAGATTCACGACCTATCGTTAATTTGGAATCGATGTGGTTTTCGGATATTCCAAATAAGGAAACCGATCCCGGTCTCATCGAAATCCAAAATGTGTCTTTTAAGGCCAAGATGTCAATTTAGTCTTAAAAGTCAATTCAATATTATCAATATGCAGATAGATAATTCACATCTCATAATAAATAATCACATCATCGTCATAAACAGATAACTAATATCATCATCCAAACAGATAATTAAATATAACCATACTTAAACTATACATCCATATCACATAGACATTATCCATCTCATTTCTGAGATCACAATCAAACAATGAAATATCAATATCATCCATCAGCATGATTTATGAATCACAATCTATAATTAATTTTAAAATGAATTAAATTAACTACTTCCATCTTTAACTAATCTAAAATAAATTAAATTAATTACTCATTCCATAAATCCAGCTCTCTCAACCATTAATTAATTATAAATCAAATTAATTATCATTCTCTAATTACGAGAAGTAATTTAGTCTTAATTAATTTTCCAAATGAATTATTCTAAATCATTTATAGCAAATAAACATTTAATTACTTTTTTATTAATTATTCCTTAATTTACAATTCTTAATTACATCATTAATTATATTAATTAAAGATCTTCAATTTATATAAAATTGCTTTATTTAATTTAATTATATCAAGTGATTAATCTTTAATTAAACACAATTATTAATCACCCTTGATTAATAACAAACCAATAATTACTACCCTTAACTACTTATTAATCATCCCATGATTAATTAATTCCATAAATTTATCCTTTGATTAATTCCAAAAGAAATTATCCAAATTACCCCACTTACAAATCATCTTGTATGAATTTCACCAAGTAATTATCATCTAATTTACTTCCCTAAGTAATTATACTCCATTAATTACACTAAGTATTTACACATACCAAATCATCAAATGATTTTTAAAATTAACTTAATTTAAATCTTATTATCAATTACTTATATATTCAAATTAATCATCTTTGATTTAAATATCTTTCGCAACATTCCAGTAATTTCCTTAATTGATTTACAGAAATTAATGTTGAATAAATCCATTAATTTATTACATTTATATCGATTTATTACCATTTAATCATCTTGTTGATTTATTTTTCCCAAATAAATCAATTTCTAATTCCATCATTAATTATTTTAATTAATGATTTCAAATTACATTTTCATTTGTTAATTATATTAAGAATACAAATCTTCAAATTACAAATATGAATCCTCTTGATTAATAACAAACAGTAATTAATCGTTCTTAATTAGTTACTTCTCAATAACACTCTAAATTAATCCTCTGATTAATTTCAAGTAATTATATTCCAATTACTCCCATTAACAACATCATCCAGTTAATTACCTTCAGTAATTATCCATCAATTACTTCTCTAAGTAATTTAATTCCAAATATCAGTTAATTAAACTAAATTAATTAACTCAAATCAATTTACACAATTAATAAGTAATTAATTTCTTAATTACTTCTCAAATAAATAATTTACCTTTAAACTATCACAATGATTATTATTGAATTAATTAATCAAATAAATTTATTAAAAATCAATTACATTAATTAATTATAAAATAAGCTAGTTAATGATCTTCATTAACACTTATTTAATTATTTTCTTCTAAAATAATTAACTTGTATTAATCATTATTAATTATAAGTTTGATTAACCATTAAAATTTATTAATTCAAATAAAAATCTAATCTATGATCCTTAATCACATATTAGTTAATTAACTCATTAATTAAATTTAATTACTACTTTTACTTATAATTACTAAATTAATTAATATCCATCATTAGTTATTCTTACCTAATTAACTTAAAAGTTAATGTATATAAAATTCTAAAACTTCATGAATTAAAGTTAACTATTCTTATTATTGATTATGTTTTCAATTCCAATATGTTTAAAACATTTATTTCAATTTACTTTCTAACTAAAAACCAATTTATCCTTAATAAAGTTTTAAAACTAATTTTTTTTTCAAAACCCTTTGTAAACTCACATGTTCAATTTCGCTTAAAACTTATTTGAATAAATTTAAATTATAAAACTTTATTTTATTTCCAAATTTAGAATTTCAAATCTAAATTCTGATCTAAATTTTGATTTAACTTGTTTCAATTGTTTACTTAACAGTTTATACTTTCATTTGAACTCGGCACTAGTTTGAAAATATTTTAATTATTTAACACTATTAAGTTATTTAAATTTTGAAAACTTTATTATTTCCAACTACATTTCAAAAAAACCAACTTAAATTCACTTTTTTAAACTTTGATTAAGTACTAGTTTTAACTTTGATTTAATTTTTAAAACAAAAGTTCAAAAACTGTTAAAAACCTGTTACAGGTTTTACAAAACTGAAAATCAACTAACCCGGCCCCCTCTCTGGTTTACTTCGAGTAAACATGCGAGTTTCCCCGTGAAAGTCGACCAGCTGCTTCAAGTCATCCCTCATGCGCGAAAACGAATTTGAGAAAACAAACCTGGAAACACGCCCTCACTTCCCCTCCAAACCTGTCACCGCCACGTGTGCGCAGCTCCGACCACCAAAGGCCACCAAACTCCGGCTACCACACCGACCATCTCCCCTCTACCTCCCTGCAAAACCACGCGACACTCGAACGCAAGCACTGACAGCGGCGATCAAAATTCAAATCACAGTAAAAATTAGGTCTAAAAACTTTAGACCCATGCCGACTCCTCCACGATCAAATTCGCCGCCACCCACTATTTTTCCTAGCTCCACTGCAGCCTCCTCCACCCCCAAACCTAAGCTCGACCCTCCGGATCCAGTTGATCGCCTACGGCGACTCAAAATGCCTCAAACAGAAAAACACAAACTGCTCCTCCAAACCCTATCTAAAAATTTTGATTCAAGCCTTAAAAATCAAGTTTTTGTTTAGTGTTTTAGTTTATATGCCTGAACTAAGTAATTATGAAGTTTGGGTTTTATCAAAACTTGAGTTTTCACTGTCCTTATTATCTTTCCAGAGCAAGTTTAAATTTTGTTTAGCTTAAATAAAATTATAACATCTCTTTTGTAACCAAACAATCAAGTCTTATTTTGATCCTAAGTCATAAAAATAAGTGGATCAAGCAGTAGGGATTTTTAAACTAATCTGGGTTTGAAATTTTTTAGAACAGAGGTGTTCTTCAGGTATTTACAAACATATATGCATCACACATCCAAATGCATCACACATCCAAACATACACTGAGATACTCTCAAATATGTACACATGCAAACTTATTTTAGATATAAATAAAGCAACCATTTTTATATTTGAGTTTGACAAAAGTTGTTACTCACAGAAAATAGAAAACACAGTAAGTTTATAAGGAAACCGTTTGGATTTGCAGGCTTGAGATATGCAGAATTTCATCTCACAAATATCCAGAGAAAAATGAATATATAAATGTTCACACAATTTATTTAAGCATTCAAATATTGGCATGCATCAGCATTTAAAACTTAAGTAAATCTTAAAAGTGTTACTCACCTAAAATATAAAAGAATAGAGCCTAGTTTGACAAACAACCTGCTGTTAAAGTGTTTATCCCTGTAAACTTCCTTTTTGCTTTCTGAATTTTGTTTAAGTTTGAAATAGTTTTACTTTCATGTGTTTACTTAGTTCGAACTGAATAAAGATGAAACTGATTTATAGAAGAAAGAAGACAGGGTTATAATTATGTTTCATAAAACTGTAACAATATTTGTACAATATGGCATACATATCTAGTTTGTACAAATTTTTGAAACAAAGATATTTTAGATGGAGGCTGAAATGAAATACTCAGTGTACTAAAAAGATTTTACATTAATGACTTTTGTTTGTTTGCTTAAGGATACTTAACAATGTCTTCCTTAACAAGCTTCATATATACAGTTGTTTTATTACTGTCTATATTTTGTTTTACCTAGTTTGGCCTGCACACATATTTGACCTCAATGCTTTAAGTCAGTTTTCTACTTGAAGATTTCCTTGTTACTAACATTTGCTTCTAGTTGTTCTTCTTTTGTTCTTGATGCTTAAACATATATATATGCTGCAGTTCATTGTTATGTTAGTTTACAAATTTGAAAATCATATGTTTCTAGTTTATTTGTTGTCTTGTGTCTAGTTTTATTATTGACTTGTTATTACATTTCGAAATGTATGTGACTTGTTATCAATTTATTTTGTTGTTTGAAAACTAATTGAACTTGATAGTTGTTATGTTATTATAATTTAACTAATGTACTACTTATATTTCTTTCCACATTATCTTGTAGTCTTGTATTTTATATGTATATTTTTATTTTATTTATTTTATAAAAACACATTTATCACTTTGACATGGTAGATAAATTAAATTATCTTTTTATCTACATATTTTATAATATATATTAAAGTATTGTTTGACAAAATTGCATTTAAAACTCATATATCATTTTAAATTCATATTTTAAATCAAGCTATCCTAAAAAGAAAAGAAAACAAATCATTTTGTCAATAAAATTTAAATTTAAACTTAAGTTAAAATTAGTTTTAAACTATTTAAGCAATTATCTTATGTATTTAAAATCACATATCTATTTATTTAACTTTGAAAAGTTTATATCAAATAAATCATAATTTCTAATTCACTAAAATGTATATTAGAATTTAAAACATAATTTATTAGTTGAACTTTAAAACAAATCTCATCTATTTGCAATGTATACAAATATATACATATATAAATAGAAAACAAACAATTAATTTTTAACAGATAAAATTCACCAATTAGATATTTATTAAAAGAATAGAATCAATTTAGATCTAATTAACAAAATATATCAAATCAATTTAATATTTAATGTAGATTATTAAATTGATATTGCTAGAAAATTCCGGGTTGTCACACCATGCTAAGGAATCTCGACGCTGTTAAACTTGACATTGAGAGAATGTCGGGATGGAAAAAGCTAGTTGACGAGCTTCAAAGGGTGAATCGCTTGAATCTTAAGGCTATGTTAAGCATGAAGAGCGATAAGTCGGAGTGGAAGAAAACTCTCGACCAGCATGATGCAGAGATGAAAAACATCACCGCTTACAATGAGAAGCTTGAAGCGGAAATTGAAAAATTCAAATAAGTGCTCACCACTTCTTCCACTTCCTACACTCAAAAGGAATAAGTGCTTCAAAAACAAGTAAGAGACGCTCATGCTAGTCAAAGAGATGCCGAGGCTAGATTTGAAACACAGCAGCAAATTGTGGAAAGCTACCGAACTGATGTTGCTCAGTTGCGAGAAAAAACCAGCTCCCAGAACGTGGAGATTGAAATGTTAAGAGCTCGACTTTCTGAAGTTGAAAAAGAGCATGATGAAGCTATCGTCGGCAAAGCAGCAGCCGAAGAATCTCATGAAGCAACCAAGGCCAACATCAGCTCTACCTTATTCAAGTTTATATACATTGTGTCTTGGGGCATGGCAGCCTTTCATTTTTAGGCCCGAAGTATGAGATTACCTTGGCCGAAGTGTGGGAGGCCGCACTTGATATGCTTGGAGGCGCTGGCTATGCCGAGACAGATCTTGAGGCGCACTATCTGGATGATGATACACGTGCCGCCCTTGCTAGGGGGAAGGAGCAACTTGCTAAAGAGAGAGCCGGGAAGGTGGAAGGAGAACATTTAGGGAAGGCGCATTTGACCAACTCGACTCTTCCTTCGGTTTCAGCCGACAATGATATCGTTGGCTCCAGTTTCCATTCTCCGCCTCCTGCCAAAGCTGACATTGAAGTTGTAACTGCTCATACTGGAGATGAGGCTCAAGAAAGCGCTGAGGCACAAGTCTTTGAAGTTGACGTGATAAAGCCAACTTCTCCAGGTAACTTCAACGTTGATTTAGCTCAAGTGGACTACTTGTTCACTTCACATGAACTTGACGAACTTTTTGATTATTACTTAAGCCTTGACGTGCTACTATCTCCTCTCTTTGCGAGGAATACTGATTTTAACTTCTCTTCTTTTATAGTGAAAACGCCAAGTACCGCACAGACTTCTCCTCTTCCAGCTGTTCCACCACCATCTCTTCAAATTACACCTCCTTCTGCTTCTCAACCGGGGTCGCAAGAAGAATTAATAGAAGCTCTTCAAGGCTTAGATGACCCGGCCGCTTCGCAAGAGCAGAAGGCTGAGGAACTTGAAGAAGGTGAAAAGATTCCGGAGCAATTTCATGATGACACAAAGCTGTCTGCACTTATCACTCCGGGTAGCGAGTCATCTTCAAGGAAGAAGGGGAAGCCTGTAACTTCGAAGAAGAGAAGGAAAAGCACTTCTGCTAGCGAAGAGAAGGCGGAAGTAGACCCAGATGCATCTCTATCTCCTTCTTCCCCGACTCGTTCAAGCCATCTCCCAAATTTAACCATCAGGCCAGGCGAGGGCTCTAAAGGTGGCGGGAAGAAGAAATAGTGAATCTCTCTTTACCCTTCTTGTTTTTCTTTTTGCTTGTATACAAACGCTTGTATTGACCGGAGATTGTGCGTGTACTGGTCCTCGCTCTTTTGTAACTTTCAGAGATAGTCACTTTTATTTTTTGACAAGTGGATTCTCCTACTCAGTGAAGCGAGTTTCCAAAGAAGGCTTTGAATTGGCACTACAACTTCTGTGGAAGAATATTTTCAAGATGGGGAAATTGATCTTCCCTTGAGAGCTGCAGTGTGCCTCCGAAGAGGGCTTTCTTCTTTTTTTTTTGTGCCTCTTTGGAGGGCTTTTTGTTTTGTTCGCTTGAGAGTGTTTTCTCACAGTTAAATGGTTCCATGTGGTGGACTCAAGTTACTTAGTTGGATGTCCGTTTGCACAAACGATCGTAGCCAGTTAATAAGGGCCCTGTGCCTTCTATCTTAGGAAGGTGCCCCTCCGGTGATTCAATCAACTTTGTTGGTTGAGAAAAGCATTTCTTCTTGGGACATGCCTCCGAAGAGGTCTTGTGCCTCCGAAGAGGTCTTGTGGTGCCTCGAGAGTGGTCTTCTGCCTCCGAAGAGGGCAGGTGTGCCTTTGGTGAAGGCTAGTGCCTCTGAAGAGGGCTTGTGGTGCCTCGGGAGAGGTCTTCTACCTCCGAAGAGGGCAGTTGTGCCTTTGGTGAAGGCTTGAGCCTCCGAAGAGGGCTTGTGCCCCCGAAGAGGTCTTTCTTTGATTTCCTGAAAGTTACTTTCTCATGGTTGAATGGATTCACGAGGCAGATGCAAGTTACTTAATTGGATGTTCGTTTGCACAAACGATCGGAACTAGTTAACAAGGGCCCTCGGTGATTCCACCAATCTTTTGGTTGAGAAAAGAACTTTCTTTTTTCGGTGTGCCTTATTACAGCTCTTTATCCTTCGAAGAGTTGTGCCTCCGAAGAGGGCTTGTGCCCCCGAAGAGGTCTTTTGGTGGCTGGTTTGCCATGAAGGTTGCGTCTCATGGTTAAGTGGATCCACGGGGCAGACGCAAGCTATCCAATACGATGTTCATTTGCACAAACGATCGCAATCAGCTAGCCAGCGCCTGCTGCCTTCGCTTTGGGAAGGTGCCCCTCCGATGGTTCCACCAACATTTTTGTTGAGAGGCAGGACTCCTTTTTAGCTGTTTTCTGTCTGCTCGCCCTTGTCTGTTCGTCATTTGCTCATTAGCGATTCCCTGTTATCATTTCCAAGCACATGTTCCTTTCTTTTGCAACTAGTTTGTTTTATCCAAAGAAATGTACTTCATTGTTAAGCAAGTCCACGGGGCAAACGCAAGCTATCTAACCGGATGTTCGTTTGCACAAACAATCGCAATCAGTTAGCAAGGGCCTGGAACCTTCACGTTAGGGAGGTTCCCCTCCGTCGAAATCACTAACTGTTTGCATGAAGAACTTCTTATATAGGATTAGAATCTGGAATCCTTGCGGCTTGACATTTGTTTATTGAGTAATTTCACGAATTGCTTGGCCTTGTGATGGGTGAGCTTTGTTTTAATGGCCTGCAATATTAAATCAACATTTTAGCAATACATTTAAGGTATTTACACATCGAAATAAAATAGGCATTTTATAGTAGTAGAGAACACAAGATCTATAGTGGTTCGGCCATGAACTGGGCCTACATCCACTTTATAGTTTTTATTATTAATTTGCACTAGTTTTACAAAAGCTTGCAATACAAGAATCATACATCCGTAATCATTTTTACAAATTTAAGCAAAGCTTGTTAGTAAAATATGGACGCAAGTGATTGTTGTTCCACGCTCTTGGAATTGGATCTCCTTCGATAGTTGTCAGTTTGAAAGTGCCATCAAGTAGTTTTTTGCCTATGACATACGACCCTTCCCAGTTTGGCGCAAACACTCCTGTTGCTGTCGTGATCCTTTTCAAGACTAGATCCCCAATCTCAAAGCCGCGTTGGCGAACTTTGGAATTGAAGTGCCTAGCAATCCTTGGCTGATGAGCTGCAATTCCAAGTTGTGCCTCTTCCCTTCTTTCATCAAGGAAGTCAAGTGCTTCAAGTTGCAACTTTTCATTTTCAGCTTAGTTGAAATGAATTCTTCTGTGTGAGGGAACCTCTATTCCCACTGGAATCATTGCTTCTGATCCATATGCTAATGAGAATGGAGTGTGCTCAGTCGTAGTTTTGTGGGTAGTTCTGTATACCCATAGTGCTAGTGGCAGCTTATCGAACCAACCACCTTTTGCTTTTTCCAACTTTTTTGATGGTTGACTTGATAATTTTGTTTATTGCTTCCACTTGCCCAATTGCCTACGGATGATCCATTGCTGAGAAGCTTTTTTGGATCTTGAATGGCTTGCAAAAATTCTGAAACTCTTCACTTTCGAATTGGGTACCATTGTCTGTGATTATCTTTTGAGGCACACCATACCTGCAAATGATATTCTTAGTCACAAAGTTTATCATCTTTTTAGAGGTAATAGTAGCTAATGGTTCAGATTCAGCCCATTTGGTGAAATATTCAACAGCAACAATATAATATCTGATTCCGGACTTGGTAGTTGGCAAAGGCCCGACGAGATCTATTCCCTAAATACAAATGGCCATGGACTGACCATCTGCGTTAGCTCGGTGGAAGGTGCTCTTGGGATTTCTGCAAATCTCTGGCATCGGTCACACTTTCGGGCATAGCTAATAGCATCACGATTAATGTCTGGCCAAAAATACCCATAGCGGAGAATTTTCTTTGCTAGAGTTTGACCACCTGAATGATCCCCACACTCTCCTCCGTGCACTTCAGCTAAAATTGTCTTAGCCTCTTCCTTGGTTACACATCGGAGTAATGGCATTGAGAATCCCCATTTGTACAACCGACCGTCTTGAATTACATATCTTGAGGCTTTCCTTAACAGCTTTTGACGCTCCTTTGAATTTTCTGAAAGGGAGCCATTAAGTAGATATTCCTTGATTGGAGTCATCCACGACTCTTGCTCTTGAGAAACAGTCATGATCAAGTCAATCTCCATGTCATCAATACTTGGGGCTGACAAGACTTCTACTGGAACCAATCCCAGTAATTGAGCTTCGCCAGTGCTTGAATATTTTGCGAGAGAATTGCCTTCACGTTCTCTTCCCGGGGTATATGACTTATTGTATAATGATCGAAATCATCGGGAAGTTCCCAGGCCCTTGACAAGTAAGCAGGCAGGTTTCCTCCTTTAGTTTGAAACTCTTTCTTGACTTGGCATACAATAAGCTGGGAATTACTGAAGATCTGCAACACTTTGATATTCAGTTCTTTAGCAATCTTCAAGCCGGCAATAAGAGCTTCATATTCTGCTTCATTCTTTGTCGAAGGAAATTCCAATCTCAATGCATAGCACAATGATCGCCCTTTGGGGGTTTCAAGCACGACCCCATCTCTAGAACAATAGTCGTTTCTTATGCCATCGACATCTAATTTCCATCGAGTCGGGATGCCATCAGTGACTTCTTCCTCGTTGTCACCTTTATCTGTTTATTATGCAATGAAATCTGCTAAAGCTTGTCCATTGATTGCTCTTCGAGGATGGTAAGTGATATCATATTGGCTGAGTTCAATATTCCACTTCAGAAGACGACCCAAAGTCTCAGGGCGAAATAAGACTTGCTTTAGAGGCTGATCAGTGAGGACTTTGATAGGATGAGCTTGAAAATATGGCCTCAATTTTCTGGAAGCTATTAGTAGGAAATAGGCGAGTTTTTCTAGCTTTGAATAATTCATCTCTGCCCCAGTGAATCTCTTGCTGATGTAGTAGACCGGGTGCTGAACTTTTGCATCTTCTCATACTAATGCTGCACTGAGAGCATGAGACGAAACTGCTACATATATGAAAAGATCTTCACCATTACCGGGGTTAGAAAGTATTGGAGGTGCTTCCATGTGACAAATTAGTTCATCGAAAGCTTTCTGACATTCCTGAGTCCATTCAAATTTTTCTTTCCTTTCTTCAGAGCGTCAAAGAATGGAATGTATTTATCCGTGGCCTTGGAAATAAACCGACTCAAAGCAGCAACTTTCCCAGGGAGTCTCTGCAATTCCTTCTTTGTCCTAGGGGCTTTGACTTCTCTCAGAGCAGTAATTTGAGCAGGATTAGCTTCAATGCCCCTAGCACTCACAATGAAACCCAAGAATTTCCCGGACTCTACCCCGAATGACATTTCAAAGGATTAAGCTTCATTCCATACTTTCGAAGGACTGCGAACATTTCTGCCAAGTGATCCATATGGTCTACTGCCTTCTTTGACTGCACCAACATATCATCAACGAAAACTTCCAAAGTTTTGCCAATCTGTGGCTTGAACATAGCATTAACAAGTCTTTGGTAAGTTGCCCCCGCATTCTTCAGGCCAAAGGGCATGACTCTATAGCAGTAAAGACCAACATCGGTGATGAAGCTCGTGTCCTCCTGATCTGGCTCATGCATCATGATTTGGTTATATCTGGAGTAAGCATCCATAAAAGACAACAATTCATGCCCGGCTGTTCCATCCACCAAATGATCAATCCTGGGTAACGGAAAGCAGTCTTTGTGGCTGGCTTTGTTTAAATCTGAAAAGTCGATGCATACTCAACACTTTCCATTTACTTTTTTAACTAGCACCGGATTAGAATCCCAATTTGGATAAGTGGACTCTCTGATGAAACCATTCTCCATGAGCCGATCTACTTCTTCTTTTAATGCTGGTGACCTTCCTGGACCCTGCGTTCTTCTTTTCTGCTTCACAGGTGTAAATTTTGGATCAATATGCAGAGTGTGTACTGCGATTTCTGGTGATATTCCACACATATCAGCATGACTCCAAGCGAATACATCCAGATTTGCTTTCAAGAATGATATCAAAATATTTTGGACCGTCATACTAAGTTGAGAACCCACATTCAGCACCTTGTTTGGATCTTTCGGGTCAACGGGTACTGGCACCGTTACTTCCACTAGCACCACTCTATTCTCCCCTATACAGACTTTTCTGGGATCCATTTCTTTTCATGCACTACTATGCTCTCCATTACAGGGTCCACCCTGTAATTGCTACAAGGTTGGTTCTTTGATGCGGAGTGAAGCTGCCACATCCTTTCCCATCTCTCTCTTCCTTGCTTCCCACAGCTCTATAAGATAACATTCTCGCCCAGCATTCCGATACCCTTTAATAACACCGATGCCATAATCCGTGGGGAACATCATAGTGAGGCACTACGGGGCGAGCATTGCCTTGAATTCTGTAGGAGTTGGCCGGCCTAGGAAGGCATTGTAAGCAGAAAATCTGTCAACAATCACAAAAGTCTTCTTTCGAACCAGCTTTTTCTGCGCCTCTTCAAGTTCAACGAATAAGTCAATAGTTCCAATTGGCTGATTTGGCTCCCCAGTAAACCCAACAATCTTCTGCGATGAAGCTTGAACATCTGCCATAGGAATCTTCATTTGATCGAATGTCTTTTTGAAGGGGATATTGCAATAGGCGCCGCAGTCGACAAGCACCCTTCTTACAATAGCAGGCCCGATACCTGCAGACATGACCAAGGGATCCATGGTAGGGGCTTCAACACCCATAGAGTCCTTGGCCCTGAACACAATATCATCATTAAAAGTTCTTTGCTACTTCAACGGTGCAGCGTCTTCCAACACAAACACACTTTCTT
The DNA here is from genome assembly GCA_030765085.1 of Allium cepa. NCBI lineage: Eukaryota > Viridiplantae > Streptophyta > Magnoliopsida > Asparagales > Amaryllidaceae > Allium > Allium cepa. The sequence goes on from CM060931.1 coordinate 860,875,220, forward strand.
CTGCTGGGGCATATTTCAAAGCACAAGCATATCTTCCATCTCACCCCAGCTTCTTCCTGCTAGATGAGGACCTCCCATGATTACATTAAAACAGGCCTTTCTAATTCATGCGCGGTGGTCCTCTCACCCGAGCCAGATGGATGAGCAGGAAGTTGCTGGCCCTCAGTAGATGGAGTTGGGTTGTTCCTATTACTCTTAACATATTGTTGCAGCTTGTTCTCTCTCAGCAGTTCTTCAATCAAACTTTTCAAATGGCGACATTCGTTAGTATCATGACCGGGTTGATTATGAAACCGACAAAATCCCTTGAACAGCGTTTTTCCCAAGCTTCAACACAGGTGGCTTAGGTTATTCAATGGCATCTTTGGTAGCGAAAAAGATATTCTCCGGAGTATCAGTTAAAGGCATGAAATCTGAAGGTTTTAAGAAGCGAGGTTTCTTTTAATCCTTCTGCTTCTTCACACTGTTATTCTCCCTCTTCTGACTTCCGGATTCCTTTTTGGTAGGAGGTAGTGTTATTCTTAACCTCCGTCAATACCACTTTCGCCGGCGAGAAGGCTTTCCAAGCGCATTAACTCGTCAGCTTTCTTGTAGAATTTCTCAAGCGAGTTTGGCTCCTTCATCTTCAGCCATTTCCTAAACTCACTTGATTTGTCGATAGCCCTCATCAGTAGGTCAAAACCATTCGTGGCTCTGCATTGTCGACTTCAGGCAAGGCTATGTTGAAGCGCTTTAAGAAAGATCTAATAGATTCTCCAGGATTCTGTTCCAGGATGGACAATGACATTATGTCCTTCGCCTTTGAAGCATACAGGCTGAATTGTTCTTCAAACTTTCGAGTTAAATCGGAGAACTGGTCTACAGATCGGACCGGTATCTTTGTAAACCAGAGTACAGCCACTCCTTCCAAGTATACCGGAAAGTACCGGCATTTGATCTCATCCGATGCTCTAGCACCAGTCATGTGCTAATCATACTTATATAGGAATTAGTTAGGGTCGCTTGTTCCCTTGTAAGCCGGAATGGTGGGGGGAACAAATTTCCTTCGGGATTCCGCCTTCAGAATCCTTTCGGTGAACGGAGTTTTGCTTGGGCGAACCCACATTCTTTTTCATCTTCTTCCCTTTGCATACTTTCTTTCATAATCCGTCGAACCATTCCCGAGAGGTATTCCTCATCATTTAGAGGCTCTACGGGACAGACTTCAGCCATTTTTTCGAAATTTTTCCTAGACAAAAGTTCGCGGAGAGTCGGCTGTGGCCTTGATCCTCCAGCTTGGGGAGGTGCCTCTTTGGCAGGGCCGGCTGCCCTTGGAGGAATATCCCTCCCTTTGGGATTATGAATATCATTAGCAAAGTTTTCTTCATTATTCACTAGCTGACGGTTAGCTCTTAGCAAAGCATTCAACCTATCAAGCATTAAAGTGTTCTAGGCTTCCATTTGCTTATATAACTCAGACACTGCAGCATCTAACTCTGCCCGTGTAATTCCAACACTTGGAGCTGCTTGACTTAACGAAGGAGAAGCAGCAGTATTTTCATGGGCATCACCAGGCATAGTAGATCTGTGCTTTCTTCCAGGAGTCATAATCTCTGATAGACTTCTGGTTTTGAGAAAGATTCTTTCAACGAACTTTTGTGAAGCAATGATGAAAACACCCTGAATTCGATGTTCTCGGTGAAAGCATCAAAAATGTTAACGATAAAACTGAACGCTAACACCCCGGTGTAAGTAGTAAAAATGTGAAAGAACCACCCGTTGGTACGGGAACTAGTGATAAGCAGAAGATAGCAGAAAATCAAGTAAAGAGACAACATTTTTTATAGTGGTTCGGCTTAATGTCAAGCCTACGTCCACTTTAATCCTCTTTATTGCTGATTCGATTACAACTTTTACAATGATCTTCGATTACAGCACAATTAAGACAAGTAACTAGAACTTCAATGTATAAGAGCTCTTCGAATTCATGTCGAATGTGTTAGATCTCTCTTGAAGTCCGTTGAGGTGTCTTCGGTGTTTGAAGTGTCAAATGTGTCGAGAAAACAGCAGAGTATAGGCATTACAGAAATGAGCCAAAAGTCCTCTCTTCGGTGGAGTAGATAAGGTATTTCTAGGGAAATTCTGGAGTTAGGTCGTAGGTCGTGAGCGACCTAGCCCTAGGTCGTAAGTCGTCAACGACCTAAGGTACACGGGCTACGACTTAAAATAGTCGCACTTGATAACTTGAACATGTTGGTAGGTCGTCGCGACTTATGGGAGTGGAAAGCAACTTATGTGGAGCGACATAGAAGAGATAGCGACTTAAGATTGAGAGCGACCTATATCCAAGCGGCTTTATTCTGTGGTAACTCCCTAGGTTGCTGGATCTTTTAGGTCGCTCGGTCGCTGCCCTCTTTAGGTTGTTAGGTCGTTGCTACATTGAGTTACTAGGTCGTTAAATCATTGAGTAACTTAGGTCATTAGCTCATTAGGTCGCAAGACCTCTTAACTTTTTAGGTCGCTGAGCTTCTTAGCTCGTTAGGTCGTGGAGCTTTTCAACTGATTAGGTCGCTAGGTTCTTCAACAACTACCATGTTAACCCGTTAGTCATGGAGCTCTTCAACTGATTAGGTCGCTGGGCTCTTCAACTAGTACCATGGTAACTCGTTAGGTCACAAGACCTCTTAACTTTTTAGGTCGATGGGTCCTTTAATCCATTAAGTCGCTAAGTCGTGAAAAAGTAAGGTTAACACTATATAGAAGCTATTATTATTTGAAATCACACATTTTCGAAAACCCAATTATAATTGCACGAGTTAAGGCCTTTCAAATGTAAACTTGGGTTAAATTCAAATTCTCAAAACCATATTTTTAAAATGTTTTAAAAACCCTTATAAACACATTTATAGTTTGTATAACCTTTTACATTATAAATTCTCAATATAGAATAAATTTCAAATTTTGAATTCAAATTTTAAATCAAATTTTAAAACTAATCAAGTTATTCAAAATAACTTTAATCTTTAAAATTCTTTTTCAAAAGCTTTTCACTTTAAAACCCAATCCATATCTAAAACGTTTGGATTTTAAAAATTCAATTTTAAAATTATTTTCAAAAGTCTGTGACTTAACCGATTTCCACGTGAAATCCATATTTGTGTGCGTATTGTGTTGTCCAGGGTTTTACACACAATAGTGCAACAACAATTATCACATCACAGATTAAAACGCAACGATGTCGATATGCAGTATAAGCTATAATGCTTATCTTCATTCACAGATTCATAGAAAAAATAAATTTATCAATAATAAGAATTCACTAATATGATTCAATGTGGGTTTCGGATAACCAACTGGAATCCGACTCCCTATCGCATCGAATTTCAAATGCCGTTTTACGGCCAAGGGTATTTATACCGAAAACACATCACAGATATCACAGATCAATACACAGCATATTTCACATCATAGAAAAATTACAGTCTAGAGATTACAATCGATGCAAGGCAACACAATCATTCATAAGCAAGCATATTTCTAATTCAAAAATTAATTTAATTAATTCAAATTAAATTAATTACTCATTTATTAACTGCTAATTTCTTAATTTATTAATAATTAATCATTCATTAATTTACTTAAGTAGTTAACTACAATTTTATTAATCACTTAATCATTAATAAATCCAAACTCTAAATACCATTATAAAGTAATCAGTCTTAATTACTCACCAAAAAAATTAATCAATATTATCATTTTAAAGTTCTTCTTGAAAACTTTGAAAATCAAGTCATTATTAATTATAAACCTAAATGTTAAAAAACTTTATACTGAACTTAAAGAAATTTCTTAATTAAGATAATAATTATGTGTTAAAACATTATTAAGATATTAATTTAAAATGAAGAGTTGTGTTACATTTTTAACTCAACAGTTAAACCTATGTTATGCTATAGCATTTAAAACTTATAGAAAAGAAGTTACTTAACTTCACTTTTATGCAATTCTAGAATAACCTAAGTTTCACCTGGATTTAAATTCGAGCAATGCTTTGAGTTTTGCACTCAATTCCCTGAGACGTTCATCTGCACGCGCATCTTCTTCTCTTTTTTTTATTTATTTAAGTCTTAAACCAAGTTATAACCTACAGCATCAGGTAACAGATTACAAGCCCAAGCCATATTAGTTTTTTATTCCGAGCCAAGACTAATTTTTCCCTGAGTTACTTCCTTCGTTATGTTTTAAATTTTTATAACCGTAAAAACTTTTTTGAATCACCCGTTGTCATGGTCGAGCCCATCGCCCACTCACTCGGGCCATACTTCGAGCACAAACCCGAGGTACTCTTCTCCTCAAAACTATTTAAATTCCAGATGCATAGGGATGAACGTGCATGTGCACCGATCATCGTACCGCCACCGATTCAAACCGAAGCGTCTCTCATGTCGACGACGACCGTGACAATGACCCAGAACAACCAGCACCCACAACTTCCTTCGAAAACAAATTTTAGCCTATCGACACATTTGAACCCCAATTTGATCACCAGGAAATAATTACGTCCCGATGATCTCTTGCACCATTAACCCAGCCGCCTTGTCCGTAGCCGCCCCATGATCTGCTGCGTCGATCTCCACCGGCACGGCCAACTCCGGTGCCTTATTGTCATCACGCGAATTCAAAAAACAAATTCAACCCATTCCAGTACTTAAACCCTAATCCCACTCCTATCACCTACTACGATGATCAGAAAATTTAACGAGTATTTTTCCTAGACCCTACGACCCCTCGGCTAGCCACAGCTCCGTTCACGAGAAGAACAAAGTCGCCGACCACCGTAATTTCCTCAAAGAATCATATCCGTTCATCTCACGATTTCACACTCAAAATCGCACAAAAAATCTAGATTTTTATTTTAAAAAATCATGATTTGTAAAATTGAACAAGATCATATATACAAAAATTAAATTTTAATCAATTATATTTTTACAAAAAATGAGTTTACACAGTGTTTTATATTTTTCCAGAGTACCTATTTATATTTAGTTCCTAGAAATATTTTTAGAGCGAAGATATTACAGACTCTAACAAAATTTATTCAGACTTCAAAGTCTCAAGATGATCAAAGGTGAGGTTTTGGTGATGATTTTATTTTTCAATCAGATTTTGCAACCTGTCATACTAAAAACAAAGACATTTTCTGTTTTCAAAACTTGCACAGCTGCATTCACCTGCATATGTACACAGGTTGTTCGCATACAAGTGATTTCCATCTTCACTTCACACATGCATTTATATTTCATAAACAAACATTCAAAATAAATCACATGCCAACCAATATAAAAGAAAGGGGTTAAGAGTTTGCTCACAAATCAATGAAGAACAGAGGCTTGAACTTGTTTTGACATCTTGCTTCCAAGTTGAATCTAAATTTTAAATTTCCAAATTAAAGATTTCTTAGTTATATTTTTTTTATATGTTCCAATGTTTTAAATCTTTTAATCAAATCAAATTTTATATTCAAATATAATTTTACATTTTTAATTCAAATTCAAAATTTAATACAAAATAAACTTGTTCTTATAAGTGAATAAATAATCAAATACCTTTTTAAATATATCTTTATATTCCATTTGATTTCAAATCAATTAATTTTATTTACAATTTTTTTTCGATATATTTATTCATTCAAATTTTCAAAATATAATTTCGATTTTATTTTCTAATATTCTATCTTAAAATACATTTATATGAATAAAGATACATCTTTATTAATTTTGAAAATTTAAACACAATTTATATTTTATTCTTAAATTCCCAATTCAAATCTATTTATAATTCAAAAATAGAAATTTTCTAATAAATTCATAATTAAATCCATAATTAAATTTCAAAAATTAATTCAATTATCAAATTAAACTGGACTAAAATACGGGGATGTTACAGATTCCCTCCTAAGAAAATTTCGTCCTTGAAATTTGTAAGTGAGATAACCAAGAATATAGAAAGATCGGGAGATGAATCACCATATCAAACTGAATATTTATTCTGCATTTGGCTTGCCAAATCAGAATACCGATAATGGATACAAGAACGAATTAAGATACTCAGGTCACCAGGTCTACGAATATTAAAAGGTATAGGTTAGTTCGAAAGACTAATCACTCGTAGAATATATCGAGACCCAATAGAATAAACAGATATATGGATGCAATCCCTAAACTTTTAGTTTGAACAACCAAAATATACTTATCAACCATAAAAACAATTCATCCAAACAAACAATTCTGACCCATCTGGAGTTCATATCCCATGCAAATATATCAAAGCTGCTTCCTGGAGCTGCCAAGAATCATCAAAGAATTGAAAAGACGAACCAAAGGAGATTGATAGAGAAAGTTTTTTCCACTGTCACAGGGTATCGACCATTTGCAGTGGCACTCCCCTGTCTCCTATCTCGTTCTCTTCTTGCACTAATTCTCACTATCAGTGGATAGTAAGAGAATTTACCGAGGCATTCGAACAGATATCTTGGGGATTACTCATTCTAAGGTATATTTTACCATATCTCTAATGAGTTACTTAATGTGTTATATTCCTGAGCTAAAGTTTCAACCTTCATCTCTGATACCAAACGTAACGATACGGATTTTTCACGTTCGAAAATCGACATCCATACTTTTACATCGTACTCGATGCCGCAGATTCGACCGTTCGATCCGAGTCGCCGGAGCTTATAACACATCAAGTATAACAACACAGTGGAAGAAAAGAAATGAATATCATTGATATACAATATTCGATACAACGATGATACAATATGAATCTATATCAGAGATATAAGATAAATATGCTACGGCGGAAAACTAAATGAAATAGCAGTGGAGGCAAAACTCCAAACAACAACTGCAACTCAAATCCAAATGCTCCAAAGCCAACTCCAAAATCACAAGCTCGAACCACCATCTCAGTTCACCCAGATAAGCAAGTCTCGTCCATGAATCCAAAGACTCCAATATCCAAGATCTCTAAAGAATACCAAAGAGAAAGCTAGTAGCTACTGAATCGATATCTATATCTAAAAAACCCAACTCTAGACTGCCCGTGTGGAAAATTGTGGGCATCCAGAGCTTAGGAAGGGAACAATAAACTCTGGGTCAGTCATGGTACTGGTATGAGCAAACGGATATAGTTTTATCTTTAAAAACAAACAAAAGATTTTAAATTTGAAATCCGCAATGCTTTTGGAAAATGAAACTACCATAAGGCTTCCCGCCACATACACAATGCAAGAGCAAACTTGGAGGAGATTTCTCCTTATGACATTAAAAAATGCTTGATACGCGAAAACCATTTGATACTATAATTAGTGCATAGTGCATAAACATTTCGAACATATAATATTAATCTTAGCCAGCATAGGTACCATTATATTATGCTTGCTATAGCTACCATTTTAAATGGCAGGTTCTACAACTAAAACCATACAGGGCTCGTATTGTTTTGTTTGGATTTCCAACAAATGGTCGGACAAAGGAGCTTCCCATCTAAAATAAAATGGAACGCCTCTGGAGGGACGTCCCCGGACCCTAACCGGATCTCTGTGACACAAGGCCGGGTTACCTCTGTAACTAGGTAACCACTGACATGAGTATGCCACCTCCCGGTCATAACCAACCTTTAACCGAAGCGCTTCCTAACCGACAACCACAAGCACTAAATTTTCAACAACCACAAAGTAAGTATCCGGGCTCCATACCATGGTACCACTTATAATCAAAAAGGAAGTGGACATACCCTCAAAGGGCGCTACCCTCAAATAACCTTGCTGCCTTGATTCCTGTTTCGACCATTAATGTGTTGTGAGGTTTGATGAAGTCTCGTCCACAAAGCTACGCTTTTACACAAAGCCATGCTTTGATCAACAAATGATCATCAACACTCAGCATGCCACACTACCAAATTGGGAGTATATCACTAATAGCCTTCAACTACATAACCTCTGAGCACGTATGTCTCAGAGAAGGTTGTTAAGCTTAGAGGATAAATCTCCGCAACCAAACAGAAATGTATTTGAAAGAAATTGGCTTTATATCTCAAAGTGTAGTGTCAGACACACGACCATACAAGTCTGTTCCGGGTTCGAACAGAACCAAAGGCACTTTCGAAAAACCCTTGCAAATCCGGATATTCACAATCCCGATCGGACTTTCCATCACTTAGGAAATCTCTATACCGGCGCGACTCAATGCAGAGACAATCGATAGGTCATCCTATCGTTCTCGCAAATACCCGATCTTCACCACCAGTCTTCAAATGTCATCCATAATGACGTATCATTGTTCGAAATGGGTTATATGACACAAAGGTCCTCTCTCGGCTAAACCGAATAATGAGCGCGATATTTAAAAACATATGGATATGGGATCTTAGCTAAGTAACAGCTTTAAAGCCCCAAAATCATTCATTCAAATAGTTAAAAATATTACCATTTCCAATCTTTTAAACGAAAAGATTAATTTCAAAAACCATCGATGGTTCAAAGAGTTTCCACATTTAAATCTTTTAAACAAAAGATTCACCTTTAAGACCCCTTTCAATTTGAAACAAGGTTCATCAATCTTTCAAACAAAGATGCATTCATAGTCTTTCAAAACAATTCCATTTAAAATTGTATTTACTCATATAGTCTTTAAATCAAAGACTTATTTCATAGCTTTCAAAACAATTTCAAAGGTTCATTCATAAATTTCAAAACAATTCCTGTTTCAATCTTTTATATATATAATAGATACACTATTTAAAATCCTCTTCAATTTTAAAATAGGGGTCAACCATTCCAAACATGAAATATTTTCATCATAATTGGGAAATTCTTTTCTTATATAAAAGCTATTACTATTTGAAATCACACGTTTTTGAAAACCCGATTATAATTACACGAGTTAAGGCCTTTCAAATGTAAACTTGGGTCAAATTCAAATTCTCAAAACCATACTTTTAAAATGTTTTAAAAACCCGTATAAACACATTTATAGTTTGAATAACCTTCTACATCATAAATTCTCAACATAGAATAAATTTCAAATTTTGAATTGAAATTTTAAATCAAATTTTAAAACTAATCAAGTAATTCAAAATAACTTTCATCTTTGAAATTCCTTTTCAAACGCTTTTCACTTTAAAACCCAATCCATATCTAAAACATTTGGATTTTAAAAATTCAATTTTATAATTATTTTCAAAAGACCGAGACTTAATCGATTTCCACGTGAAATCCATATTTGTGTGTGTATAGTGTAGTCCAGGGTTTTACACACAATAGTGCAACAATAATTATCACATCACAGATTAAAACGCAGCGATGTCGATAAGCGGTATAAGCTATAACGCTTATCTTCATTCACAAATTCATAAATTAAATAAATTTATCAATAACAAGGATTCACTAATATGATTCAATGTGGGTTTCGGATAACCAACTGGAATCGGACTCCCTGTCGCATCGAATTTCAAATGCCGTTTAACGGCCAAGGGTATTTATACCGAAAACACATCACGGATATCACTGATATCACAAATCAATACACAACATATTTAACATCACAGAAAAATTACAGTCTAGAGATTACAATCGATGCAAGGCAATACAATCATTCATAAGCAAGCATATTTCTAATTCAAAAATTAATTTAATTAATTCAAATTAAATAAATTACTCATTTATTAGCTGCTAATTTCTAAATTTATTATCAATTAATCATTCATTAATTTACTTAAGTAGTTAATTACAATTTTGTTAATCACTTAATCAATAATCAATCTAAACTCTAAATACCATTATAAAGTAATCAGTCTTTACTACTCTCCAAAACAATTAATCAATATTATCATTTTAAAGTTCTTCTTGAAAACTTTGAAAATCAAATCATTATTAATTATAAACCTAAATGTTAATAAACTTTATACTGAACTTAAAGAAATTGCTTAATTAAGATAATAATTATGTGTTAAAACATTATTAAGATATAAATTTAAAATGATGACTTGTATTACATTTTTAACTCAACAGTTAAGCCTATGTTAAGCTATAGCATTTAAAACTTGTAGAAAAGAAGTTACTTAACTTCATTTTAATATACAACACTGCAATTTTAGAATAATCCGAGTATCACTTGGATTGAAACTCGAGTAATGCTTCGAGTTTTGCACTCAATTCCCTGAGACGTTCATCTGCAAGCGCATCTTCTTCTCTTTTTTATTATTTAAGTCTTAAACCAAGTTATAACCTACAACATCAGGTAATAGATTACAAACCCAAGCCATACTAGTTTTTTTTCCAAGCAAAGACTAATTTTCCCTGAGTCACTTCCTTCGTTATGTTTTAAATTTTTATAATTGTAAAAACTTTTTTGAATCACCCGCTGCGATGCTCGAGCTCATCGCCATCTCACTCGAGCCATACTTTGAGCACAAACCTGTGGCACTCTTTTCCTCAAAACCGTTAAAATTCTAGATGCACAAGGATGAACGTGCACGTGCATCGATCATCGGACCGCCTCCGATTCAAACCGGAGCATCTCTCATGTCGTCGACGACCTTGATAATGACCCAGAACGACCAGCACCCCTAACTTCCTTCGAAAACAAATTTTAGCCTATCAACACATTCGAACCCCAATTTGATCATCATGAAATCGTTACGTCCCGATGATCTCTTGCACCATTAAGCCCGCCACGATGTCCGTAGCTGCCCCATGATCTGCCGCGTCGATCTCCACCGGCACGGCCAACTCCGGTGCCTTATTGTCATCACGCGAATTCAAAAAACAACATCAACACATTCCAGTACTTAAACCCTAATCCAACTCCTATCACCTACTACGGTGATCAGGAAATTTAACGAGTATTTTTCCTAGACCCTACGACCCCTCGGCTAGCCACAACTCCATTCACGAGACGAACAAATTCGCCGACCACCGTAATTTTCTTAAAGAATCATATCCGTTCATCTCACGATTTCATACTCCAAATCGCACTAAAAATGTAGATTTTTTTTTCAAAAATCAAGATTTGTAAAATTGAACAAGATCATATATACAAAACTTAAATTTTAATCAATTATATTTTTACAAAAAAATGAGTTTACACCGTGTTTTATATTTTTCCAAAGTACCTATTCATATTTAGTGCCTAGAAATATTTTTAGAGTGAAGATATTACGGATTCTAACAAAATTTATTTAGACTTCAAAGTCTCGAGATGACCAAGGGTGAGGTTTTTGTGATGATTTTATTTCTCAATCAGATTTTGAAACCTATCATACTAAAAACAGAGACATTTTCTGTTTTCAAAACTTGCACAGCTGCATTCACCTGCATATGTACATAGGTTGTTCGCATGCAATTGATTTCCATCTTCACTTCAGACATGCATTTATATTTCGCAAACAAACATTCAAAATAAATCACATGCCAACCAATATAAAAGAAAGGGGTTAAGAGTTTGCTCATATATCAATGAAGAACAGAGGCTTGAACTTGTTTTGACATCTTACTTCCAAGTTGAATCTGAATTTTAAATTTCCAGATTTAAGATTTCTTAGTTATATTTTTTTATTTGTTCTAATGTTTTAAATCTTTTAATCAAATCAAATTTTATATTAAAATCTAATTTTACATTTTTAATTCAAATTCAAAATTAAATACAAGATAAATTTGTACTTATAAGTGAATAAATAATCAAATACCTTTTTAAATATGTCTTTATATTCCATTTGATTTCAAATCAATTAATTTTATTTACAATTTTTTTCGATATGTTTATTCATTCAAATTTTCAAAAGATAATTTCAATTTTATTTTCAAATATTCTATCTTAAAATATATTTATATGAATAAAGTTACATCTTTATTAATTTTGAAAATATAAACACAATTTATATTTTATTCTTAAATTCCCAATTCAAATCTATTTATAATTCAAAAATAGAAATTTTCTAATAAATTCATAATTAAATCCACAATTAAATTTCAAAAATTAATTCGATTATCAAATTAAACTAGCTTAAATCCGGGGATGTTATAGATACCCCCCAGAGAATTTCGTCCTCGAAATTCATAAGGGTGATAACCAAAAATATAGAAAGATCGAGAGATGAACCACCAGATCAAACTGAATATTTATTATGCATTTGGCTTGCCAAATCAGAATACCAATAATGGATACAAGAACGAATTACGATACTCGGGTCACCTGGTCTACGAATATACAGAGGTATTGGTTAGTTCGAAAGATAACTAATCCCTCGTAGAATATATCGAGACCCAACAAAATAAACAGATATATGGATGCAATCCCAAAACTTTTAGTTTGAACAACCAAAATATACTTATCAACCATAAAAACAATTCATCCAAATAAACAATTCTGACCCATTTGGAGTTCATGTCCCATGCAAATATACCAAAGCTACTTCCTAGAGCTGCCAGGAATCATCAAAGAATTGAAAAGACGGATCAAAGGAGATTGATAGAGAAAGTTGTTTCCACTGTCACAGGGTATCGACCATTTGCAGTGGTACTCCACTGTCCCCTATCTCGTTCTCTTCTTGCACTCATACTCACTATCACTGGATAGTAAGAGAATATATTGAGGCATTCGAACAGATATCTTAGGGATTACTCATTCTAGGGTATATTTCACCCTATCTCTAATGATTTCTTAATGTGTTATACTCCTGAGCTAAAGTTTCAACCTTCAGCTCTGATACCAAATGTAACGATACGGATTTTTCACGTTCGAAAATCGACATCCATACTTTTACATCGTACTCGAATGCCATAGATTCGACCGTTCGATCCGAGTCGCCGGAGCTTATAACACATCAAGTATAACAACACAGTGGAAGAAAAGAAATGAATATCATTGATATACAATATTCGATACAATGATGATACAATATGAATCAATATCAGAGATACAAGATAAAGATGCTACAGCGGAAAACTAAATGAACTAGCAGCGGAACCAAAACTCCAAACAACAACCGCAACTCAAATCCAAATGCTCTAAAGCCAACTCCAAAATCACAAGCTCAAACCACCATCTCGGTTCACCTTGATAAGCAAGTCTCATCCATGAATCCAATGACTCCAATATCGAAGACCTCTAAAGAATACCAAAGAGAAAGCTAGAAGCTACTGAATCGATATCTATATCTGAAAAACCCAACTCTAGACTGCCCGTGTGGAAAATTGTGGGCACCCAGAATTTAGGAAGGGAATAATAAATTCCGGGTAAGTCATGGGACTGGTATGAGTAAATGGAAATAGTTTTATCCTTAAAAACAAACAAAAGATTTAAATTTGAAATCCACAGTGCTTTTGGAAAATGAAACTGCCATAAGGCCTCCTGCCACACACACAATGCAAGCGCAAACTTGGAGGAGATTTCTCCTAATAACATTCAAAAATGCTTGATACGCGAAAACCATTTGATATTATTATTAGTGAATAGTGCAGAAACATTTCGAACATATAATATTAATCTTAGCAAGCATAGGTGCCATTATATTATGCCTACTATAGCTACCTTTTTAAATGGCAGGTTCTACAACTAAAACCATACAGGGCTCGTATTGTTTTTTTTGGATTTCCAACAAATAGCTTGGCAAAGGAACTTCCCATATTAAATAAAATGGAACGCCTCTGGAGGGACGTCCCTGGACCCTAACCGGATCTCTGCTACACACGGCCGGGTTACCTCTGGGACTAGGTAACTACTGACACGAGTATGCCACCTCCCGATCGTTACCAACCTTTATCCGAAGCGCTTCCTAACCGACAACCACAAGCAATAAATTTGCAGCAACCACGGAGTAAGTATCTAGGCTCCATACCATGATACCACTTATAATCCAGAAGGAAATGGACATACCCTCAGAAGGCGCTACCCTCAAATAATCTTGCTGCCACGATTCCTGTATCGACCATTATCAGGTTGTGAGCTTTGACAAAGTCTCGTCCACAAAGCTACGCTTTTACACAAAGCCATGCTTTGATCAACAAATGATCAGCCGCACTCAGCATGCCACACTACCAAATTGGGAGTATATCACTAATAACCTTCAACTACATAACCTCTGAGCTCGTACGTCTCAGAGAAGGGTGTTAAGCTAAGATAATAAATCTTCGCCACCAAACTGAAATATATTTGAAAGAAATTAGCTTTATATCTCAAAGTGTAGTGTCAGACACACGACCATATAAGTCTGTTCCAGGTTCTAATAGAACTGAAGGCACTTCCGAAAAAGCCCTTGTAAATCCGGATATTCACAATCCCGATCGGACTTCCCATCACTTAGGGAATCTCTATACTGGCGCGACTCAGTACAGAGACAATCGATAGGTCATCCTATCGTTCTTGCAAATACCCGGTCTTCACCATCGGTCTTCAAATGTCATCTATAACGACGTATCATTATTCGGAATGGGTTATATGACACAAAGATCCTCTCCTGACTAAACCGAATAATGAGCGCAATATTTAAAAACATATGGATATGGGATCTCAGCTAAGTCACAACTTTAAAGCCTAAAAATATTTCATTCAAATGGTTAAACAAATTACCATTCCCAATCTTTTAAACAAAAAGATTCATTTCAAAAACCTTCAAAGGTTTAAAAAATTTCCACATTTAAATCTTTTAAACAAAAGATTCACCTTTAAGACCCCTTTCAATTTGAAACAAGGTTCATCAATCTTTTAAACAAAGATTCATTCATAGGCTTTCAAAACAATTCCATTTCTAATTGGATTTACACATGCGGTCTTTAAATCAAAGACATATTTCATAGCTTTCAAAACAATTTCAAAGGTTCATTCATAATTTTCAAAACAATTCCCATTTCAATCTTTTATACATAAACGATACACTATTTAAAATCCTCTTCAATTTCAAAATAGGTTCAACTATTTTTTTTCACCAAATTCAATTATAGCTTTCAAAACCATTCCATTCCAAACATGAAATCTTTTCATTATAATTGGGAAATTCTTTTCTTATATAAAAGCTATTATTATTTGAAATCACACGTTTTGGAAAACCCGATTATAATTGCACAAGTCAAGGCCTTTTAAATGTAAACTTGGGTTAAATTCAAATTCTCAAAACCATACATTTAAAATGTTTTAAAAACCCATATAAACACATTTATAGTTTGTATAACCTTTTCCATCATAAATTCTCAACATAGAATAAATTTCAAATTTTGAATTCAAATTTTAAATCAAATTTTAAAACTAATCAAGTTATTCAAAATAACTTTCATCTTTGAAATTCTTTTTTAAAAGCTTTTCACTTTAAAACCCAACCTACATCTAGAACGTTTGGATTTTAAAAATTCAATTTTAAAAATACTTTCAAAAGTCTGTGACTTAACCGATTTCCACGTGAAATCCATATTTGTGTGTATAGTGTAGTCCAGGGTTTTACACACAATAGTGCAACAACAATTATCACATTACAGATTAAAATGCGGCGATGTCGATAAGCGGTGTATGCTATAGCACTTATCTTCATTCATAGATTCATAGATAAAATAAATTTATCGATAACAAGGATTCACTAATATGATTCGATGTGGGTTTCGGATAACCAACTGGAATCCGACTCCCTGTCGCATGGAATTTCAAATGCCGTTTTACGGCGAAGGGTATTTATACCGAAAACACATCACAAATATCACAGATCAATACGTAGCATATATCACATCATAGAAAAATTATAGTCTAGAGATAACAATCGATGCAAGGCAATACAAGCATTCATAAGCAAGCATATTTCTAATTCAAAAATTAATTTAATTAATTCAAATTAAATTAATTACTCGTTTATTAACTGCTAATTTCTTAATTTATTAACAATTAATCATTCATTAATTTACTTAAGCAGTTAATTACAATTTTATTAATCACTTAATCATTAATCAATCTAAACTCTAAATACCATTATAAAGTAATCAGTCTTAACTACTCTCGAAAACAATTAATCAATATTAATTAGTTATCTTAATTATCATTTTAAAGTTCTTCTTGAAAACTTTGAAAATTAAATCATTGTTAACTATAAACCTAAATGTTAATAAACTTTATACTGAACTTAAAGAAATTATTTAATTAAGATAATAATTATGTGTTAAAATATTATCAAGATATTAATTTAAAATGAAGACTTGTATACATTTTTAACTCAATGGTTAAACCTTTGTTAAGCTATAGAATTTAAAACTTGTAGAAAAGAAGATACTTAACTTCATTTTAATATACATCACTACATTTTATAATAACCCGAGTATCTCCTGGATTTAAACTCGAGTAATGCTTCGAGTTTTGCTCTCAATTCCCTGAGACGTTCATCTACAAGCGCATCTTCTTCTCTCTTTTTTTATTTAAGTCTTAAACCAAGTTATAACCTACAGCATCAGGTAACAGATTACAAGCCCAAGCCATACTAGTTTTTTTTCTCGAGAGAAGACTAATTTTTCCCTGAGTCACTTCCTTCGCTATGTTTTAAATTTTTATAACTGTAAAAACATTTTCGAATCACCCGCTGTGATGCTCGAGCCCATCGCCCTCTCATTCGAGCCATACTTCGAGCACAAACCCGAGGTACTCTTCTCCTCAAAACTGTTAAAATTCCAGATGCACAGAGATGAACGTGCACGTGCACCGATCATCGGACCGCCTCCGATTCAAACCGGAGCGTCTCTCATGTCGACGACAACCTTGACAATGACCCAGAACGACCAGCACCGCCAACTTCCTTCGAAAACAAATTTTAGCCTATCAACACATTCGAACCCCAATTTGATCACCAGGAAGTCTTTAAGTCCCGATGATCTCTTGCACCATTAACCCTGCAGCCATGTTCGTAGCTACCCCATGATCTGCCGCATCGATCTCCACCGGCACGGCCAACTCCGGTGCCTTATTGCCATCACGCGAATTCGAAATATAACTTCAATCCATTCCAGTATTTAAACCCTAATCCAACTCCTATCACCTACTACGGTGATTAGAAAATTTAACAAGCAATTTTCTTAGACCCTACGACCCCTCGGCTAGCCACAGCTCCGTTCACGAGACGAACAAATTTGCCGACCACCGTAATTTGCTGAAAGAATCATATCCGTTCATCTAACGATTTCACACTCAAAATCGCACTAAAAATCTAGATTTTTATTTCAAAAATCATGATTTGTAAAATAGAACAAGATCATATATACAAAACTTAAATTTTAATCAATTATATTTTTACAAAAAAATGAGTTTACACTATGTTTTATATTTTTCCAGAGTACCTATTTATATTTAGTGCCTATAAATATTTTTAGAGTGAAGATATTACAGATTCTAACAAAATTTATCCAGACTTCAAAGTCTCGAGATGATCAAGGGTGAGGTTTTGGTGATGATTTTATTTCTCAATCAGATTTTGAAACTTGTCATACTAAAAACAGAGACATTTTCTGTTTTCAAAACTTGCACAGCTGCATTCACCTGCATATGTACACAGGTTGTGACGCCCCACCTCTATACCCACGCTGGCCAAAAACACTACGGTCTAATGCTGTCAACTGGCACAGAGAATACGGCTGTTGAGGAACGACCATCCGTGTAATTGCTTTGCGCGAGCACCGATATGTTAGATGGTATAACATGCATTTTATTTCAAGAGGAAATCCAACATACCGATACAAACACAAAGCTACTACACAGTCGCTATAATAATCTTCGGAAACAAATATAGAAATAAGCATAACACAAATCAGTCACAGATAATTCATATCACAAAGGCGGAAGAAGATATGAATATATAACTAACACATGAAAGTGTATATCAGAGTAGTGGTAAAAAAGATCCACAATAATACAAAAGAATAGCAACACGTGCTATACAAAAGAATACATCTATGAGTCCATATCTCAAGTGTATACAACAAAATAAACTACTAATCTAAGTAGTTAGCCAAAAGTCAGCGTAATAAATCCCTGGGGAGTAGTCAAGCAGAAGCACCTGTAACATCTCGGTCTGACCCGAGTATTATTTAATAAGAAAATAATAAACGGATCAGTCTAGCTATAAATATTAGACGACATGATATAGAATAAGAGATATGGCATAAACATATGATAACCATAATGGCATACTACTATAAGTATGCAATTGAAACTCAACATGAGATTAATCAATATCACACAAATCTTCACAAAGACCCAAAAGGGTTTCATACCCGAAACTTGAATTCACAACAAGTCAATGACACACGAATTCACCAATGCATAAAAATTGATAAAGCATATCAATAGAAATCACAAAAATAGGTGAAGCATAAATTCCAGAATTCAACACATGAAATCTAGAAATCACACGAAAGGGGGGAGGCCTATCACACGAACGGGAGCATTAAAGCTCACCTACATATGTATCACACGAACGAGAAGCTATCTCATGGTAGCTAGCCATTAATTTTTGGCACACAAATTGCCCGAAGACCATGGGGAGCTACCCCAAATTACACCGACGCACAACTGCTAGTCTAAATCTTAAAATGATCGTCATGATCAAAGAGAAGTGTCAATTACAGTAAGCTAGAAAATATATGAGCTTATCTTCATGTCCCATAACCACTAGCTTAACTCAAATATTTACGAACAAATTGTAGATCTCCACTAGAAAATTGTCACAAGAGATTCAATCGAAAAAGTCCGAGAATTAACCAACGAAGTAAACGCAAGCGTTTCATACCACTCGTTTTACTAAGTCGTTTAATTAGATTTCTCATACGAGTGAGGTAAAGGCTTGTATATACTAATAGATTGGAAAACGGTTTAAGATAACGAGCTTTGTAATAAAATAGTGTTGAAATCATTTGAAGAAAGAGTTTTGATATTTACTACTAGTATAGAAAACCTTTATATTTTTAAAGTGACAAATCACAAAGAAGATTGTAGGAACAATCAATCACTAAAATTTACATTTGAAGACGTGAATAGAATCCAAAGAAATCGATACCGAATCCATCGAAATGGATATTCCAAGAATTACCGAAGGAAATAAGTCATCAAAGTCAATAACAAATGATAACAACAAATAGGGAAATAACACAAATCGATTAATGTTGGAAATTCAAACAATTAGGCGAAATAGGAAAAATTGCATCAGGTCGGTCGGTCGGCTACAGAGCTCGGTCGACAGGACCAAAAAACAGAAATGCTCGGGGTAGCAGGTCGGTCGGCCGAACCCATTAGTCGGTCGACCGGACCATAAACAGAGAAGTGCCTCTGCACTTTGGAAGCAGGTCGGTCGACCGGCCCAGGGGTTCGGTCGGCCGAACCTGATGTTCTGCCAATTTAAACCTATTTCAAATGAGATGCAAATCTCGACCAAATTGCAATCGCACGAGCAACGGTGCTAAGGGTTTATGCCAGTCGACTACCCGGCCCTATATGCTCCTCGATACATCACCAAAAAACATGTTCAAACATCAAAGTTAGGATTTTTTAAAGATTTGAACTCAAAACACTAAAAATTGGAATATTCACCAAATCAATCCAAACCAAAAGCAATTGCACACTAATAAGTGTTAGGAATTCATACCCAACAATCGAAGATAGTTATAGACTAAGATGTGAGATAAAAATCTCACCTTTGAACCCAAAAGATTGTAAAAAGAAGCTTAGAAGCAAAGGAGAATCAACCACTCTTCAAATCCAACTCAAGAAGCTTGATTCTAAGCTTTAAAAGAAGAACATTCCCAAAGTTAGGTTTAGGAATTTCTGAAATTGATAAGAGAATGAGTTGGAGAAGAAGAAGAGAAGCTTACCAATGGGTTCTTCTATTAATTTGGAGCTAGAGCTTGATTTGCAAAAGAAAACTAGGGTTTTGGAGTTTTAATTTCCTCTTCCACTCTCCATTAATATAAAGCTTGAGCATAAGGAAATGAGGAATGAAGTAATGAAGAGGAGAAGGGATTGGGACTGAATACATAGGTGGGGTTAATGGGTTCAGCCCAAACCAAAGCCCTAAGTGAAAAAGTAGCAAAAATCAACTTACTCCAAACATATCGAAGCTTATACTCAAAAAGGTCGCAAACGGCATTTTAAACTCAATGGGAGTGGTCCCGAGTCCTAATTCGACCGTATGCAAAAAGTAGCTTTTCGGACTAAATTCCGAGTATCGATAAAATATTTAAATAAAATATTTAAATATAAAATCGACAAATATGCGGGTTGTTACACAGGTTGTTCGCATTCAAGTGATTTCCATCTTCACTTCAGACATGCATTTATGTTTCGCAAACAAACATTCAAAATAAATTACATGCCAACCAATATAAAAGAAAAGGGTTAGGAGTTTGCTCACAAATCAATGAAGAACAGAGGCTTGAACTTGTTTTGACATCTTGCTTCCAAGTTGAATCTGAATTTTAAATTTCCAGATTGAAGGTTTCTTAGTTATATATATATATATATATATATATATTATATGTTCCAATGTTTTAAATGTTTTAACCAAATCAAATGTTATATTCAAATCTAATTTTATATTTTTAATTCAAATTCAAAATTTAATACAAAATAAATTTGTACTTATAAATGAATAAATAACAAATACCTTTTTAAATATGTCTTTATATTCTATTTGATTTCAAATCAATTAATTTTATTTATAATTTTATTTTTCGATATATTTATTCATTCAAATTTTCAAAAGATAATTTCAATTTTATTTTCAAATATTCTATCTTAAA
Organism: Allium cepa; assembly: GCA_030765085.1. Lineage (NCBI taxonomy): Eukaryota > Viridiplantae > Streptophyta > Magnoliopsida > Asparagales > Amaryllidaceae > Allium > Allium cepa. The sequence continues at coordinate 860,896,014 of CM060931.1, forward strand.
ATACATTTGTATGAATAAAGATACATCTTTATTAATTTTGAAAATTTAAACACAATTTATATTTTATTCTTAAATTCCCAATTCAAATATATTTATAATTCAAAATAGAAATTTTCTAATAAATTCATAATTAAATCCACAATTAAATTTCAAAAATTAATTCAATTATCAAATTAAACTAGACTAAAATCATGGGATGTTACACAAACATTGTCTACTCAAATGGAGCATCATTCACTTTTGGAGATAATTAAAAAGGTTATATCATCGGCAAAGGCGATGATTAGATATGTCGGCAGATATTCAGGGGGAGATATATAACTTCCATTATATATTTCTTAAAATATAGTATCATCTAAAATAGGTTGTCGTCAATCAAAAGGGAGGAGAATGTTGAATCACAAGTTTTGATTCGTGACAAAAAGCTTAAATAATCAGTGATGAGACTAAATGATCAAGCAACAAAAAGATATTGAGATATGCTACTAAAACTACAAAGATGACAAGACTTCAAAACTGAGTATAGCATGTTTATTTATTGAAGTTTTTAGTCATAGAATTATTAAAATCTATTCTCAAGTATTTTACAAGAAATCAAAGTTGTTTTAAAATTCAAATTCTTTAAAAAAGGTGTAAATTGTGCACTAACAACTAGATCAGTCGACTGACCAAAAATGACTAGTCGATTGAACCTGTTTAGTTGCACAGGATCGCTCTGTTTTACACCTTCTTTAAATATCCAGTCGACTGGCCATTTTTGGTCAGTCGACTGAATGATTCTAACAGTTGTTTTCCTGAAGAGACACTTCCATTTGCAAAGAGTTACGATTCAATTTGAAGAAATATGCCTGCATCTTTTGATCAAAACTCATCATGAATAGTTGTAGCTATTTACCTACTATATAAACACATGAGACACTTCTCAAATCACCGAATTTTTTTTCCTTATCATACTCTCTACTATCTATCTCTGCATTCTACAAGCAATCACAATTTATGTATTGCTTGAATCTCTTAATTAGTTAACCTATTCTTCGATTCAAAGCAATATTTTCCTTTCTAATCTTTGCACACATAATTTATACTTGAGGAAAATATTATAGGAAGGTTGTACTATCAAAGAAAATCAGTGTTATCAAGAACACAAAGTGTCAAACAATTTTATTGAAACTGTTGAAGTCTTGTTAGTTTGTATCAGGCCGAAAAGTCCTCTTCAGTTGTTGAGGCGGAAAAATCATGTTCGGCTGCTCAGGTGTTGTTTACCCATTCCTCTGGGTTAAGTGAGGGGTTATTGAGTGAAATTCCAGAGGGAAGTCTGAGACTGGACGTAGAAAGGGAAGTTCGAACCTGTATAAAAACTCATGTTGTGCTTATTCTTATTTACTTTACTATTATTATATGTTTCCGCATTTAGACTATAATACATTCCGTATTACACGATCCGAAGTGATAACGAGCCACACATTAGTCACTTTCGGTCCAGACTCTATTGGCGCCTAGGAAACAGATGACCTTTCGTATCCACAATAACCGATAGTCTGAATATATATGTCATGTAGACCAAATAATTACTCGTATCATAACTGGGATGTGAGGTTTGACAGACTACGCTCATACTTTCCATAAAGCCACACTTTGCTTTCTTCAAAGCCACACTTTGTCTTTCTCATAACACGTTCTTCTTTGAATGTCACATTATCCTTTTTAATAATACCCTACTGATTTACACAAATGTACAACCTCCGAGCTCGTACATCTCAGAGAAGGGTTGTTATGTGTAAGAGAGTTACCTCCTACATCACCAAACAGATGTAAATTTGTAGAGATCAATGTATGTGGTTATAGAAATGCAATATTAAACATTCACCCACACAATTTATCCAGGAACATGAAAATCGAAGGTACCCTCCTATTGCATTCTATCAGGAATCACCCCTAGGATTAGTAGCGAGTAGTCCATGCATCGAAGATTTCATAACAGAGCCCTACTGTCACCATATATATATATATATATATATATATATGTATGTATGTATATACTATGAAATCACAGGGCTGGTGGAAAGTAGACCTTCATAATGAAGATCATAGTCTTTAAAATCATTGTCTTCAACATTCTTCACTTCTGACCATATACATTGGTCCGACACTTTTTTCAGCTAGGAATCACCCAAATCCAACTTCGGTTTCTCCAAAACAATCATCAACAAAATGATGTCAAGTATATATGTGATTACCAAACATCATCCAATTAATTAATCTTTTCATTCATTCAATTATCTTTTAGAGATGTATTCTTTTCAACTATTCGTTTTATCTTCTCAATGGTATATGGAATCATTTAGCCTCGTTTATCAAATTTTCAAGATAATTAAACCCTTTTAATTTTGGAATAATTCCAAATCTTTTTACCTTTTACTTAGAAAAACATTTCTGAATTATTTATTCAAATCATAATGAAGACTTCTTATTTCAAATCATAACTCTTAGTTGGGTTGAAACCTTGTTATCTTATGATGCTAAATTCAAAACTAGTTAATACTAAATAAAAAAGGTTTTACAGAAATTATATTATTTTTACTCAATTTTAACATTCATATTCAACCTTTACCATCCTTCAAATAATGGCGAAATCACCATTTAAATCCACACAGATTGTATGAATTCCCTTCTTGAAATTTAATACCAAGTATAAGAAGATTACTTCTACACTATCCAAGTTGTATGATTTAAATCTGCAAATTTGAATCTTTTATACTTGTCTCGTTTTCGACAATTCAACCATATCTATTCCTCGTTTAGGAAAGAGGCTACATAAGCCAGGGCATTGGTTGCTCTTGAATATCTACTTTGTGTGACGACCCGCCTTTCATTCTATAGAAAGATGTATCATCATTAAGAAAGAAATAGGTATAAATAGAATAGATAGAAAGAAAGAACTAAATAATATCAGAATCCCACAGCCAAAATGGAAAAATATAGTATATCACATAGATATTACATAGTCATTGCACATCAGATTCAATATAGTTACAACATCACATAGACAGTCATGAAGACCTATTTGTCCATTGCATTCCAAAATACAACAGACAAATGACACCAACACAACGGAAATAGAAATATGTAGATAATCAAATCTCCTGCTCCAAGCTTTACCAAAACACATCAAGCCAACTTGATCACTTGGCTACTCATAAAAATTTGAGTACCCAAGAGTTTAAGAAAAACAGAGTAAACTCCGGGTCAGACATGGGTTTGGTGTGAGAAAACTGTTAAGTTGTTTAACTTGAAAAGCCTTTCAAACAAAAGGTATCTCGTAAGACTCTCTGCAAATAAACACGGACAAGTTTTTCCTTACGATAGCCAAAACATTTGATTGGAAATTGGTTTATTTATAATAGTGTCCAGGGTTTTCAAATAAATATTCACATAGCCGAAATTATTGCATTATTAAATTCCAGCATACGTAGGTATACAATCATGTCTGAAATCACTTATTGGAGATTGGATTCCATACAATGGCAGGGCTACTACAGCACCGCTAGTCACAGTACATGGTCTAGATCACTGTGCCGAGGATCCACCTTGATCCCCTACAACACAAAACTAGAGCTATCCCTTACTGGATAGTCCGAATAAGACAACCCCGCTGTTGTGGCCAACAAATGCCCACACAGCCGAATAAAGGGACCTCTAGACAAGAGAAAATCTTATCCTACTTGGGTGCTACCCACTTAGCATTGTGTGCACCTCCCCTATTTTAGCCATTCTCGGTTGATGAGGATTGAGGCTACGATTACCTTTTTAGAACACTTAACTTGGAATGCTCATCGTCTGTCATTAATGATGGTCTGATAGCATTCATCCATACAAGTTCGTTTCGGGTTCGAACGAAACCGAAGGCACTATCTTCGTTACACTCATTTTGGAATCACCCTTAGAGATAAAGACAAATAGCCCTTGCACTCTAAAACTTCATCTTGATCTTCACTTGAGATTTCACGACCTATCGTTTGACTTGGATCGATGTTGTTTTTGGATAACAAATTTGATATCCGATCCCGGACTCATCGAAATCCAAACGTTTCTTAAAGGCCAAGTTGTTTAAGAGAAACAATTTAATTCAATCCAGAACATTGTATTTACAAAGCATTCATCACAAATAAATAACTCACATTTATCATAGCCATATCCAAAGTATTGAACATCACAAAATATCATAGATTAACTACTATAAATATCAATCAATCCAGACATTCTATACAATAAACTATACATAAGCAAGACTTATTAATCCATAATTGTTATAAATTTAATCAACTCAAGTATAAATTAATTACTTACGAATTAATCACCTAACCCTGCTTAATTAACATTTATTAATTACAAACCATTTTAATTAATTATTGATTTAATTAATTACTTTTAATTAATTAATCTTTAATTACTGATTAATTATCCTTTAATTATCAATTAATTAATCCTTTAATTATTAAATAATTAACCTTATTTATTAATTAATAAATCTTAGTTATAAATAAATAAATACTTAATTTCTAATTAATCCTTAATCATTAATTAATTAATCAATCAGTCAATTAATTTCTCTTTAATTTCATCATTATTTTAATTAATCTTTAATTATCCAAGATCTTAATTAATTTTTAAGATAAACCTTTTATCTTAATTAATTACTAAATTATCGTTAAAATATTATTGAATAAATCTTGGAAATAATTATCTTTAACATATAAATTAATTTTTTTTACTCTTTTAATTAACTACTTAATTTCACATTTAATTAAAGTTTATAGTAAACTTAAGAATTAACTTAATAAATTTAAGTAAAATAAATCATACAACTTTTCTTAAACCAAATATTTAAAACATTTATTATAAGAAAGAAATTATTTTTAAGAAATAGTTTTAAACTTGACTTATTTTATATTTTAAAATTTTTGCTTATTTAAAACTTTCAAACTGCTATAATTATATCCGAGTCTAACCCGGTACCCAACCCGAGTCCCACCCAAGAACACCCCCTTTTTTCTTTAAAAACTTAGTTTAGTTATAAATTTAAAAACTGTTAACATGCTAAACTCTCACTCATCTACCTGATACCCTACACGAGCCACAACACTGCTATCCAGAGCTCTTCCCCGTGGCAACCTTTTTCCTCTAATCCGACTGACACCAGAAACTCATGCACGTGCACCGACGAACTAAGCCTCTCTGACCATCGATGCTACCTCCAGCACATCGTCGACCATCTCCACCTACGATTCTGACCACCTAAACTTCGACATAAACGCGAGATCGAAATCGAGCATTACAAGCTCCATTGTAACGAAACTGGACACCCAAAAATCACCTCGACATGCCGCCTCAGTTCACCAGAGTTCTCGCCACCTCGTCCATAGCCTCGCCGAAGACCCATACTTCATTTCCCCCACACCAGATCGAGTCTGATGCTCCATCGACGACGATCTAGCCTCGCAAACCCAATTGACCCAATCAGCACTTAAAACCCTATTCCAACATCGTCCGGCCAACACAGTGGACGATAAATCCAGCGAGCATTTTTGCCGAGACTACCGACCTCCAAGCCACCTGCATTCACAATCCCGACAACCCAGAACCCTCCGATCACCAGAAAATGGTAAAAACCCAAAATCTGATCAACGTACGAATACTCACTCAAAAAAAACTAAAAATCTTGATTAAACCTTTAAAATTCATGATTTTCGAAGGTGATTTTGATTACATAAGCGAATCAAAGAATCATGATGTTTGAATTTAACATGTTCTAAAGTTGTCCCTGTATTTTCCCATGTTCCAAAAAATACTCAAATTAATTATACGTACAATATTTTTAAAAATTATATCTTGTTAATTCAAACAAATTTCCTTTATACATTTTAACTTAAAAGTGAATGAGGGTAAAGATTTTATTTTTTGAACTTTTATCTAGTCTGTAAATTGAAAATAGAGACTCATTCATATATTCACAGACATGCACCCTCGACAAATTCATATTTACGTAATGTAAGCATAATTTTCATTCTTGCACACAATTATCACAACATTATTTTATACAACCATCAATGCAACAAGTTAAACAGGTTATAGTTTTGTTTACCCACAGATATGATGTTGAACAGAGAGCTTGAAACAGTTTGTACTTTGAAAATCGGATAATGCTTGCTCTTTTGAAAACTTGTAAACTGGAAGTTTGGTTGAGATGATCTTGCTTTAAATCTTGTTGTCTCAGGTGAAGTTTGTAAAGAGTTGTTTTGCTTGATTTTTATTTCTGGTTTGATTTTTTCTTCTCAGGTTTGTTTACAGGTTTTGAAAAGTTTGAAAAATAAAGATAGGAAAATAAAATGAAGGTGTACAAGAGATGAAATATATATGTTAACCCTATGCCGGTTACGACTCGCCGGTCTAATGCTTGGAAAGTGGGCCGACCTAACTGGTTAAGAAGTATGCCGACCTAATGCCTTAACATGGATGCCGACCTAACGGGTTAAGAAGTATGCCGACCTACTGCCTTAACATGGATGCCGACCTAACTGGTTAAGAGGTATGCCGACCTAATGCCTTAACATGGATGCCGACTTAACTGGTTAAGAAATATGCCGACCTAATGCCTTAGCATGGATGCCGACCTAACTGTTAAGCACAAACTCACCCACCTATGAGTCGTGGCCGACTTATGGGTTATGGTAAGTCGTAACCGGTCTAAGGGTGTGAAGGATGAAGTGGCGAAATAGTTTAGCACCTGGCACACTAACTCGGCGGCGACCCAACACTTAAGGTTTGGAGCTAGAGAAGCGCGCGTCTTTCACTTAGACCGGAGACCGTGCCTGAGAGAAGGAGGGCGACATATAACTCAGCCTGACCCGGAGCCGACCTACGACTTAACCCATCTCGGCCACTACCTCCGACCAAACACCGAAAGCCCCTATAAATACACGACCATCACCAACATTCAAAGGACTTTTGGTCAATCAATTTCAAGCACCATTACTCTGCCGAATTCCAGACTACTTCAACACTTAAAGCTTTTGAGATTCAAAGAACGTCTAAAAGAACTTCATGAAGAAATCATCTACATCCACCACGGATTTGAAGATTTTTGTCAACATCGAAGTTTGAGCCACTTGTTCTAAGTCTTTTGTAATTCAAAGTGTGTTGTACTTGAGAAGATTTGTATCAACTTGTAACGTGATCATCAATAAAAGTACTTAAAGTGGACGTAGGCTATTCCCATAAGCCAAACCACTATAAAATTGCTGTTGTTTGCTGCTTTTCTGCTATTACTTGCTTATAATTCTTTCCCGATCTATCGGGTGGTGCTTTCACAACTACACTTCACACACCGGGGTGTTAGCGTTCAAATTTAAGCGTTAACATTTTTGGTGCTTTCACTGAGAATTGAACTCAGGGCAACTGTCATCATTGCTTCGCAGAGATTTGAAGAAAGAATTTCCTTAAAAACCAGAAGTATATCTGAGATTATGGCTCCTGGAAGGAAAAGTAGATCTATCAGATCTGGGAACATTCAAGAGGGAACCTCCGCTTCCCCTATACCTAATCTACCCACTCCATCCGTTGGAGTTACGAAAGCGGAATTGGATGCTGTGATTCTAGGGCTAAACCAGCAGATAAACGCCCAAAATGCACAACTAGAGGCTCAAAGTGCCCAGAATGCTCTGATTCTGAATAAGTTGAACGACTTACTTGGGGCAAACAATCAACCGGCTGGTAATGAAAGGAACTATGCTGGCAACATTCATGATGTTAATGAAAGAAATGCTCCTGAAAGGCCTACTAGTCCCTTTGAGCAGGCAGTACCTGAGGCCAGTGGATCTAGAACTCGACATGATGAAGAATATCTTTCTGGAATGGTCCGGCAGATCATGAAAGAAAGTATGCAAAGGGTCGAAGATGAGAAGGAATGGGGTTTCGCTCCAAGTAAAACTCCGTTTACTGAAAAAATCTTGAAGGCGGAATTTCCAAGGAAGTTTGTCCCTCCAACTATTCCAGCTTACAAAGGAACAAGTGATCCGAATGAGTTCTTGTATAAATATGATTGGCACATGACAGGTGCCAGGGCCTCCGACGAAATAAAGTGCCGATATTTCCCCGTATACCTGGAAGGCGTGGCTTTACTGTGGTTCACCAAGTTGCCAGTTCAATCTATCGATCAGTTTTCAGACTTGACCAGAAAATTCAAGGAGCAGTTTAGGCTATATGCTTCGAAGGCCAAGGATATCATGTCATTATCGAGTTTAGAGCAGAATCCTGGTGAGTCTATCAGATCCTTCTTGAACCGCTTCAATATAGCACTGGCTGAGGTGGACAATGCTGAACCACGAATGATATTGACTTATCTGATGAGGGCTATCGATAAGTCAAGCGAATTTGGGAAATGGTTAAATATGAAGGAGCCAACCTCTCTCGAAAAGTTCTACAAAAAAGCAGACGAATTCATTCGCTTGGAAAGCCGTCCTTTACCAGTAAAGACAGTGTTGGAAAAAGCAGAAGACAACACTGTCGCTCCACGCAAGAATGAATCGGTGGGGCAAAAAAGGGAGAATAGTAATGGGAAGAAACAGGGTAATCTGAAGAAGCCCCGATCCTTCAAGCCATCAGAATATACTCCATTATCACATACACCGGAGCACATCTACCTGGCCACTAAAGATTCCGTCGATTTCCCTAAACCTATCCCTTTGAGAACTGGGAGAAAAGCCATACAAAGTGGGAAATTCTGCCGCTTCCACAATCAACCAGGTCATGAAACTGATGAATGCCGCCAGCTGAAAAATCTGATTGAAGAGTTGCTAAGAGAAAACAAGTTGCAGCAATTTGTGAAAAAGAATAGCAACAATCCTGCATCATCAAGTCAGGGGCAGCGGGCTCCTGTTCATCAGCCTGGGGCAGGTGAGAAAGCTACGGGGCATGAATCTGGAAGGCCCGTTATCAATGTCATTTCCGGAGGACCTCACCCAGCTGGCAAGAGTTGGGGTGAGATGGAGAGATATTCCAGGGCTTTGAAATATGCTCCAGCCGAAGAAAACGTCTTTGTTCTAGAAGACACTACGCCCCTTAAACAACAGAAAACTTTCAGTGATGATATTATTTTCAGAGCCAGAGATTCTACAGGTATTGAAGCTCCTACTTTAGATCCCTTGGTCATCTCGGCTGGTATTGGACCAGCCATTGTCAGAAGAGTCCTCATTGACTGCGGAGCATCATGTAATATCCTCTTCAAAAAGACATTTGACCAGATGAAGATCCCTATGATCGATGTGCAAGCCTCATCACAGAAAATCGTTGGCTTCACCGGGGAGCCAAAGCAACCAGTAGGAACCATCGATCTGTTTGTAGAACTTGGGGAAGGAGAAAGGAAAGTGGTCCGAAAGCAAACCTTTGTGATCGTCGATGAATATTCTGCTTATAACGCTTTTCTTGGCCGTCCAACACTCGCAGCATTCAAAGCTATCCTAGCCCCGTGGTGCCTCACTATTAAATTCCCTACTGACAATGGAGTAGGAGTTATAAAAGGGGATCAAAATGCTGCGCGAGAATGCTATTGGACAGAGCTGCGAGAGTCAAGAAAAAGGGAAATGGGAAAGGATGCGGCAACTCCAGTCTGCATCAAGGAACCAGCTTTGTAGCAATTACAGAGCGGACCCTGCACTGGCGAGCACAGCGGGGCACGGAAAGAAATGGATCCCAGAAAAGCCAGTACAGGGGAGAATAGAGTAGTACCGGTGGAAACAACAGTTCCGGTACCTGTTGACCCAAAGGACCCAAATAAGGTGTTGAATGTGGGTTCGCAGCTTAATGTTTCGATTCAGAATATCTTGATATCTTTCCTGAAGGCGAATTTGGATGTCTTTGCTTGGACTCATGCCGATATGTGTGGAATATCCCCGGAAGTTGCGGTACATGCTCTGAATATTGACCCAAAGTTTACGCCAGTTAAACAGAAAAGAAGAACCCAGGGTCCAGAAAGGTCAGCAGCATTAAAAGAAGAAGTTGATCGACTCATGGAAAATAACTTCATCAAAGAATCTACATATCCGAATTGGGTTTCAAATCCTGTGTTGGTGAAGAAAGCTAATGGGAAATGGAGAGTGTGCATCGATTTTTCTGATCTAAACAAGGCTTGCCCTAAAGATTGCTTCCCATTACCCAGGATCGATCAACTGGTAGACGGAACTGCGGGACATGAATTGTTATCCTTCATGGATGCCTACTCCGGTTATAACCAAATCATGATGCACGAGCCGGATCAGGAGGATACAAGCTTTATCACAGATGTTGGACTTTATTGCTACAGAGTTATGCCCTTCGGATTGAAAAACGCAGGGGCAACCTACCAAAGACTTGTTAATGCTATGTTCAAACCGCAATTGGGCAAAACTATGGAAGTCTACGTCGACGACATGTTAGTGAAGTCCAGGAAAGCAGTGGATCACATTGAACACTTAGCAGAAATGTTCGCAGTCCTCCGGAAATACAGAATGAAACTTAACCCTCTGAAATGTACATTTGGGGTCGAATCCGGAAAGTTCTTAGGTTTTATCGTCAGTGCTAGGGGCATTGAGGCCAGTCCAGCTCAAATTACCGCCTTAAAAGAAGTTAAAGCTCCTAGAACGAAGAAGGAATTGCAAAGTCTCAACGGAAAGGTCGCCGCTTTGAGTCGGTTCATTTCCAAAGCTACTGATAAATGCATCCCATTCTTCGATGCCCTGAAAAAAGGAAAGAAGAACTTTGAATGGACTCCCGAATGCCAAAAAGCCTTTGAAGAGTTGATCCGTCATATGGAAGCGCCTCCGATACTTTCTAGGCCAGGCAATGGTGAGGATCTTCTTATATACTTGGCAGTATCATCTCATGCTCTAAGTGCAGCGCTGATACGGGAAGACAAAAGGATTCAACATCCAGTTTACTATATCAGCAAAAGACTCACTGGGGCAGAGCTGAATTACTCCAAGTTGGAAAAACTCGCCTATTGCCTACTAGTTGCATCGAGGAAACTGAGGCAATATTTCCAAGCTCATCCCATCAAAGTACTCACTGATCAACCTCTGAAGCAAGTCCTGTTTCGCCCTGAAACTTCGGGTCGTCTTCTAAAATGGAACATTGAACTTAGTCAATATGACATCACCTATCACCCCCGAAAAGCAATCAACGGACAAGCTTTAGCTGATTTCATTGCAGAATTCACAGAGAAAGATAATGGTGAGGAAAAAGCGATCAATGATTCTCCAATCCAGTGGAAGATGTATGTTGATGGCGCAAGAAATGACTACTGTTCTGGAGCCGGAGTGGTACTTGAAACTCCCGAAGGTCGATCATTATGTTATGCACTAAGACTGGAATTTCCTTCAACAAACAATGAAGCAGAATACGAAGCTCTTATTGCAGGTCTGAAAATCGCTAAAGAGCTAAACATTCGAGCACTACAAATTTTCAGTGATTCCCAGCTTATTGTATGCCAAGTCAAGAAGGAATTTCAAGCAAAAGGTGGAAACCTGCCTTCCTACTTGTCAAAGGCTTGGGAACTCCTATGTGAACTCGATCACTATTCAATAAGCCACATTCCTCGGGAAGAGAATATGAAGGCAGATTCCCTCGCAAAATATTCAAGTTCTGGTGAAGCTCAACTATTGGGATTGGTCCCTGTAGAAGTCCTTTCAGCGCCAAGTATAGACGAGATGGATATAGACTGGATTATGAATGTATCTCAAGAACAAGAGTCATGGATGACTCCAATACTGGATTACCTACTCAAAGGTTCTCTGCCAGAAAACTCGATAGAAAGACGAAAGCTACTAAGGAAGGCCTCCCGCTATGTGATTCAGGATGGCCGATTGTACAGACGGGGATTCTCAATGCCATTGCTTCGATGTGTATCCCGGGAAGAGTCCAAAACAATCCTAGCTGAAGTGCATGGAGGAGAATGCGGTGATCATTCAGGTGGTCAAACACTAGCAAAGAAAATTCTCCGATACGGATATTTTTGGCCAGAAATTAATCGGGATGCTGCAGATTACTCCCGAAAATGTGACAAATGCCAAAGATATGCCAAAATTCCTAGAGCACCTTCTACCGAACTCACACAGATGGTCAGTCCATGGCCATTTGCAATTTGGGGAATGGATCTCATTGGGCCGCTACCAACTGCTAAATCAGGGATTAAATACGCTATTGTTGCAGTTGATTATTTTACTAAGTGGGCTGAAGCTGAACCATTGGCTACTATCACTTCTAAGAAAATGATAAGCTTTGTGACCAAGAATATCATTTGCAGATACGGTGTGCCTCAGAAAATAATCACAGACAATGGTACTCAGTTTGAAAGCGAGGAATTCCAGGATTTTTGCAAACGATTCAAAATCCAGAAAAGCTTTTCGGCAGTAGCTCATCCGCAGGCAAACGGGCAAGTGGAAGCAGTGAACAAGATCATCAAATCAACCATAAAAAAGCAACTCGAAAGAGCAAAAGGTGGTTGGGTCGATAAACTACCACTTGCACTATGGGCATACAGAACTACTCACAAAACTGCAACTGGGCATACTCCTTTTTCGTTAGCATACGGATCGGAAGCAATGATCCCGGTTGAAACGGAGGTCCCTTCACACAGAAGAATCCATTTCAATCAAGCAGAAAATGAAAAGTTGCAACTTGAAGCGCTGGATCTCCTTGATGAAAAAAGAGATGAAGCTAACCTCAGAGTTGCAGCTCATCAGCAAAGGATAGCCAGACATTTCAATTCCAAAGTTCGTCAACGCAGCTTTGAAATTGGAGATCTAGTCCTAAAAAGAATTATGACCGCGACAGGTGTGTTTGGGCCAAATTGGGAAGGACCATATGTAATAGGTCAGAAGCTTCTCGACGGCACATTCAAGCTCACCACTGTTGATGGAGATCAAATTCCAAGGGCATGGAACAGCAACCACTTGCGTCCATACTTTACTTGAAAATTTTGTTGAAACATTGTAAAAAGAATTATGAATGTATGATTCTTGTAATTGAAAGCAATTGTGAAACTGATGCGAGTAAATAATGAAAGAATATAAAGTGGATGTAGGCCCAATTTCATGGCCGAACCACTATAAATCTTGTGTTCCTTATTATCATTATATGTTTGCTTTGTTTTCGATATAAAAATACATAAAATGTATTGCTGAAATGTCGATTTAAATTTTTGCAGACAATGGAAATAAAACTTGCGCATAATAAGACCGAGCGATTCTCACCATCATTCAACAAACAAATTTCAAGTCACAAAGACCCCGAATTCAAATCCTAGATAGGAAATACTTCAATTGAACGGCTAATGATTTCGATAGAAACGAGCCCTTGCTGATAAATTGAGATTGTTTGAACAAACAAACATCCAATTAGGAAGCTAGTGCCCGTTCTCACGAACTTGCCTGGCAATAAAGTACACTTCCTTGGATTAAACAAGCCACTTGTGAGAAAAGGGGAATGAAAACTTGAGAAGAAGAAAAAAAAAAGAAAAAAAAGAAAAGAGGATCGCTGAAAAGGCATAAGCAAGTGAACAGAGGAACAACCAAAGCTACCATCAGCGGCACAAGTCCTCTTCGGAGGCGCAACTCTTCGGAGGAAAAAAGACCTCTAATGGGTCATACGCCACAAAAAAGAAAGTTCTCTACTCAACAAAAAAAGATTGGAGAAGTCATGACCCTCCAACCATGAGAGAGTAACTTCCAGGCGATGAAAACCCTCTCTGAGGCACATTTCACCAGGAGTTGAAGTGTTATGACCGCTCTTCGGAATTTCACTTCACCAGAGTTGAAATGCAAACAAAATAAAAGCCCTCTTCGGAGGCCCATTTCACCAGGAGTTGAAATGCAAACAAAACAAAGACCTTCTTGAAAGCACACGTTTCACCGAGATTGAAATAAAACTTCCAAGTGTTGAAACGTGAAAAGGCTTTCTTCGAAGGCACAACTCTTTAGGGGTACACGTTTCACCGAGATTGAAATAAAACTTCCAAGTGTTGAAACGTAAAAAAAATCCCTCCTTAGAGGTACGACCCCCTCCCGGGGACACAATCAAGAAAAAAAAGACCTCTTTGGAAGCACACGTTTCACCGAGATTGAAATAAAACTTCCAAGTGTTGAAACGTGAAAAGGCTTTCTTCGAAGGCACAACTCTTTGGGGGTACACGTTTCACCGAGATTGAAATAAAGCTTCCAAGTGTTGAAACGTGAAAAATCCCTCCTCAGAGGTACAATTTTGTATAAAAAAAAAATCCTCATCAAAAGCGTACTTTAACTTTCAAATGGAAAATGATTGTAAAAAGAAAAGAAGTTAAAGTACCCTTCAGAGGTCCGCTTTACCACATAGAGGAATTCACTTGGTAAAATATGCACATAAGCAAAAGAGAAAAGTGATTTCTTCGAACGACAAAGCGTAAAAACTTATACGAAGGGAGTTGTACTCAATAAAAATTTTCTTTAAAAAATAAAATAATTATTCTTTAACAAATAAGAGTGCAAGTCCCCTCAAAGTATAAAATATTGCAACAAGCTTAAGGTATGGGGGCAGCATGGTATAGTAGTATAGCTGCCTCAGTAAAGTAATACTCAAGCAACATACCATAAGCCCGCTGCAATATTATATAAACAAACTTGTGCAAAAATAAATAGTAGCAAAAATAAATAGTAAATGCATTCTCAAATTCAAACAGAAGTTTGTACAAACGAAGAATCATTTTATTCAACTATAATGCAGATACAGGTTTCAAAATAAAAGCGGGGGCCGGTACCCGCACAACTCTCGGCCAGTTCATACAAAAGGCAAAAAGCTAAAATCTTCACTTCTTCTTCCCTCCTTTGGACCCTTTACTCGGTCGAATAACCAGCTTTTCAGGTCGGCCAGTGGGTATAAGGGAAGTAGGAGAGGCAGGTGTAACCGGTTCAACTTCCGGCTCCTCTTTAGTGGCGGTGATTTTCTTCCCCCTCCTCTTTGATGTCCCACGCTTCTCTCTCCTTTGCGAGGAAGACTCACTCCCCGGAGTGACAAGTTTTGATAGAACAATGTCGTCAGAAGGAGTCCGTTCCGGGGATATGTCACCTCCCTCAGGTCTCTCATCTTTCTGCTCTTGCGAAGCGATGGGATCATCCAAGCCGTGAAGAGCCTCTATTTGTTCCTCCTGTGATCCAGGTTGCGAGGCAGAAGGAGGCACCGCCTGAAGAGATGAAGAAAGGGTGACCGGAGGAGTAGAAGTTTGAGCAGTGCTTGGTACTTTCTCTACAGAAGAAAAGAGGTTAAAGTCAGTAAAGAGAGGAGATGAAGGCTCATCAAGGTTGAGAAGATAGCCAAGGAGCTCATGAAACTCATGCGAAATAAATGAGTAACCCGCTTGAGCAGAATTGACAGTAGCGAGATTAACAGTGAAGTTACCTGGAGAAGCTGGTTTCCTGATATCGACTTCATAAGCTTGCGCATCAGCGCTCTCTTCACCCTCGTCTCCGCCTTGTGTGCTTGTAATATCAGCAGTAACTTTGGTGGGAGATGCGAGATGGGAACTGGAACCAATAATGTCGACTTCATACGAAGAAGGTGGCTGGACTAGAGTAGTTGAAGTGGTTTTCCCCAGCTGGTCCCCTTCCGTCACTTCGGTTCTTAGTTTGGCAAGTTGTTCCTTTCCCCTGGCGAGAGCAGCGCGAGCGTCTTCATCAAAATAATGCCTTTCCAGGGCTGACTCGTCATAACCAGCACCTTCAGCACCAAGCATATCGAGGGCGGCCTCCCACACTTCAGCTAAAGAGATTTCATACTTAGGACCGAGAAAAGCGAGGCTTCCACGCCCCAAGACGCTATGCAAGTAGAAGTCGAATAATGTTGAGCCGAAGCTGTTTTTGGTCGCCTCATGAGATTCTTCGGCTGCGATTTTGCCGGCGACAGCCTCATCGCGCTCCCTTTCAGTTTTGGCAAGCTGAAGCTTAAGCATTTGTATCTCCGCCTCCTGGGAGTTGTTTTTCTTTTGAAGCTCAGCAATATCAGAGACATAGCCGTCACTGATTCTTTTTTGTGCTTCAAGCCTGTCCTCAGCGTCCCTCTGACTGGCATGAGCATCTCTAACTTGTCTGAGAAGCACTTCTTCTTTTTGAGAGTATGAAGTAGAAGAAGCAGCAAGCTCATCTTTCAACTTCTCAACCTTTGCTTCGAGCTCCTCGTTGTAGGAAGTAATGCTCCTCATTTCGGTGTCGTGCTGCTCAAGGACCTTTTGCCACTCAGCCTTATCATTTTCCATGGTGAGCATAGCCTCTAAGTTGGCGCGGTTAACTCGTTGAAGCTCATCAACAAGCTTCTGCCAGTTTGACATCCTCTCGATATCAAGTTTAACGGCGTCAAGATTTCGTAGCATAGCAGGCTTATCAATAGGGACTAGGTCGAGATCGAACCTCACACCCTTTAAACACCACTGCGGAAAGCGACTTTGTAAAGTGGCTGGGCCCGGTCCCACTTGAAATTTAGGCCTGCTTATTATTGTCTGGATGTCCTCCTTCCCAAGAGCGGGAGAGTCGGAAGTAATGTCAAGAGGGGCAGGGGCAGTAGGCTTTTCGGGAATAGTGGAAGTATGTCTCTCACCATGTCGGGCTCGTTTGCCTGAATCTTCAGTTACATGACCTTTTCCTCGGTCGTCGTAAGATTTCCTTTTGTGAGAGTCGTCACTCCTTTGCAGAGAATCATGGTGCTCATCCCTATCCCTTCTGTCATAACGCTCTTCTGCATCCCTCCTTTCGCGAGCCTTTCGAGCAGCCCTCTCTTCGTCAGACTCTCTATAGGAGGGAAAGTAACGCCGATAATCATATTGACCACGCCCCCCGTAGCGTTGGAAATCCTGATAATACGATCCGCCGCGTGTCATTGAAGAATCTGAAATAAGAAAAGATAAGCTTTAGAAATCTCTAAAGTATAAGAAGATAAGTGCATAAATGTGCTGGAAAATCCTAAGTGTTGTGTGATGTGCAAGCTACACGCATTAAGCTACAAACCACTCTTTGGTGCAGAGGTGATGAAAGCTTGGGTATGAGGAGTTGATGTTTGTGTTGGTGTTTGTCGAAGAAGAGACGTCGCCTCAATTACAGGAGAGATAGTTTTAGATACGTCATCTCTAAAAAGCTCCTGCGAAGTCACTATTATGTTGCTCAACCCCTCGTAAACATCGTCACCATCATGCTTGGTGGGACTTGTTTTCTCAATTCCTACATCAGCTAATCCCCCGAGAGGCCGTGAAGGTTCTTCTTCTTCCTCGATCGGGGCAAGCACCGTCTTACTGGATGACCCCATAATGTCGGTAGGAGTGGAACACTTCACCAATGAAGCTTCAATATTAGACTCTTTTGATGTGAGTTGTTCGACAGTAACCAGGGCGTCAGGAGTTTTCGTCGGAGAATCGGGAACTTCTGTTGGAACTTCATGAGCATGCGTAGAACGAGAAGCGTGTAGAAGCCCGTATTGGTGTAAAAATTCATCCTTCAGCAGAAATTTTATGCTCCTTTCTTCCGCAGCCACGGCACTCAACCTCTCGAAAACTTGTTTATGAATCGGATCTCTAGAAGGGAGAGGAAGTGCTGAAAAGAGCAAAGAATGAAGTTAGCAACTGAAAGTTCGGATCTCGGAAAAAGTTTCAAAAACGAAAAAATGGAAACACTAGTCTTACTTCCTATTCTCCAGATGGCATAAAACCCTGGAGGGCAGCGAGCAAAGAAAAACTGGTTCAAAAATCCATGAACACTTTCAGTGAGATCGGAAAGGAGCTTGCGGTTTCTAGCACTTCTCACAATAATGAGTGAAGGATGATCTTTACTCTTTGTAAACGAGCACAGATAACGAATTTCTTCAAAACTCGGTAGGCGATCAAGAGTTCTTCTAAGCAAAACACACAACCCCATCAAGATGGCATAACCATTAGGATGAAGTTGAAATGGAGAGATCGTCAACCGGAGAAGAAGAGTTCGAAGGAAGTCATTGAAAGGGGGAATTGCCCCACTTAAGCACATTTGGCGATTGGCTGCAACAAAATCGTAAGGAGGATTATCAGCAGTGTCGCTTGGCCCGGGCAATAAGACATCACTTTCAGCAAAGCCGAATTGAGTGCGTATCTGAATAAACATTCTTGGGGTTAGAATGGTCGAAGTTCTCTCCGGAGGATTCTCTATGGGAACAACCACCGGGAAAGTCTCTTCCTCTTGAGCTACCATTTCTTCTTGTTGGAGGGAAGTCATTCTACATAAACAACTGGGTATTCAAACATGAAGGTGCACGTTTCCTAAAGTGTGTGAAGTGTTGTACAAGTATCAATCAAACAATAAGCAAAGGCAACTGGAATAAAACCTAACAAACATTTGTTAGTTATAAAGACCAGGAATCTTTGTTTTAAGTTTGAATATGCAAATATAATGTTGATGCAAACAAATCAGTTCAAATTGTTGATACTTTGCATTAATATTCTACTTTAGTCGATTAATTCACAACATTTCATGCATTATATTCATGATGCTTATCTTGTCTTGACTAATCTGCCATTTGATATGGGCTGTCAATGGCAGTATGTGCGCCTTGTTTTCCTTTGTTTGTTTGTTATTCTCAACAGGTTGGTAGCTTAAAAGTGAGGATGATCTGTGAAGTGACATAATGTGTTTAAACAAATTTAAAGTTGGGGCAGTTCAAAGTTTAATCCCTGTTCAAAGTTTGATCATAGTTCAAAGTTTATTCCACTTAATTTGGCAGTCCAAGTCAAAATGATTAAAGTTAGTTAACACTCTCAAGTGTCAGCATGTCCAAGGCCTAAGTCGTATCTCGGCTACAACCTAAAAAAAAAGAAAAAAGAGAAAGGCTAAGTCTGAAGTTGGCCAAAATCATAGCAATTCGATTCGGCAAGCTTGGTTAAATGCTTAAGTGCTAACTCGGTTATGCCTTAAGAATCTCCCACACATTAATGTAGGGTTCCTACTCCTTTAACTCGGCAGTTCCCTAGGTCGCAAGAGAGAGGTGGGGAAGCAGGCCCTGATTCAAAAGGAAAAAGTTTCTCCAAGTATTAACACGGTCGCGGTTCAGGCCTTAAAGGTTAGGTCGGTAAGTGTCCCCAAGTATTGGCTCGGTACCGACTCAAGATTCATGTCGCACCCAATCAGATCGGCCATAAGTTAGGTCACCTAAAATCACGTCCAAGCCGGTATCTCGCTCAACCCGTTAGCCCAATAACCACTCCACCCACAAAAACCCCTATCCCATTCATGATACTTCATGCTACTGGATCATCCACTAAACCAATTCGAAACTATTACGAATCTAACACCTCGCAATCCCAACCGGCTATCTTAAAGCAATAAACCATCTTCGTCGCTTCGTTGTTCATTTAAAGCTAAAAACCGAGCAACTCAAGCTTCATCAAACACAGGTGAAGTGAGATTCGTAATAATGCAATGCTCAAAGGGGTGAGTTAGGCTCGAATGGAATTCGTGAATCAATGACAACGAGGAATCGAGGGTAGATTCACTTACGTGACAAACAGCAAGGATTATCAATGATCGATTGGGAGGAAATCGCCTTTATGGATCTGAGAGTGCTTTAATGGCGGAATCGAGCAAGAAATTAAATGAAGGAGAAGAAGGAAGAGAGCCAATTTATATCACACGGTGAAGAAATGTGAAACGGCGCCAACTGATAGGTCGTGCGGGACCTACCGACCTAGGAGGAGCCGAGCTAAGAAGTATCGAAGCACACGACTTAATCTTAAGGCGTATACTTCGAGGGGCAAATGTTAACCCTATGCCGGTTACGACTCGCCGGTCTAATGCTTGGAAAGTGGGCCGACCTAACTGGTTAAGAAGTATGCCGACCTAATGCCTTAACATGGATGCCGACCTAACGGGTTAAGAAGTATGCCGACCTACTGCCTTAACATGGATGCCGACCTAACTGGTTAAGAGGTATGCCGACCTAATGCCTTAACATGGATGCCGACTTAACTGGTTAAGAAATATGCCGACCTAATGCCTTAGCATGGATGCCGACCTAACTGTTAAGCACAAACTCACCCACCTATGAGTCGTGGCCGACTTATGGGTTATGGTAAGTCGTAACCGGTCTAAGGGTGTGAAGGATGAAGTGGCGAAATAGTTTAGCACCTGGCACACTAACTCGGCGGCGACCCAACACTTAAGGTTTGGAGCTAGAGAAGCGCGCGTCTTTCACTTAGACCGGAGACCGTGCCTGAGAGAAGGAGGGCGACATATAACTCAGCCTGACCCGGAGCCGACCTACGACTTAACCCATCTCGGCCACTACCTCCGACCAAACACCGAAAGCCCCTATAAATACATGACCATCACCAACATTCAAATGACTTTTGGTCAATCAATTTCAAGCACCATTACTCTGCCGAATTCCAGACTACTTCAACACTTAAAGCTTTTGAGATTCAAAGAACGTCTAAAAGAACTTCATGAAGAAATCATCTACATCCACCACGGATTTGAAGATTTTTGTCAACATCGAAGTTTGAGCCACTTGTTCTAAGTCTTTTGTAATTCAAAGTGTGTTGTACTTGAGAAGATTTGTATCAACTTGTAACGTGATCATCAATAAAAGTACTTAAAGTGGACGTAGGCTATTCCCATAAGCCGAACCACTATAAAATTGCTGTTGTTTGCTGCTTTTCTGCTATTACTTGCTTATAATTCTTTCCCGATCTATCGGGTGGTGCTTTCACAACTACACTTCACACACCGGGGTGTTAGCGTTCAAATTTAAGCGTTAACAATATATATAACCTGATTTTAATTTTTCTTTTAAAATAGAAAGAAAATAAATAAGGTGACACTTGTCTAAAGGCATGCTATTCATCTTACATTTGTTATTTTGCATGTGTTAATTTTTTTAATATGGTTTATATAATTTTATATTTCATTTTCTTTTTAGTTTAATATATTACCTTTATTTATGTTTATAAAATCTTTTATAGAAAATGACATAAACTAATTACGTACTAATAAAAATCACATACATATTATTATTAAATCCAATTTAGTTTTAAGATATTTATCTTTTGAATTCCATATTAAAATTCAAACTCTATTTAAAATAAACTTACATATATATACATATATGTACAACATATGTTTAATCTGTTTGAAAAAGAATAAATTTTGCATATTTCAATTAATTTATAAAAGAAGGTAATCACATATTATTTGCCTAAAATTCTGGGATATCACATTCCTCCCCCCTTAAAAAATTTCATCCTCGAAATTAAAATGCAGAAGATAATCCAAAAACTTTTATTTCAAAGAATCCAAGCATACATATCTGCCATACACTAACAACCAAACAAACAATTCATTCAACAACAATCCTAACTATCCCGACACAAATCCTGGTAGGCTTTCCTAAAACTATCCAGAGTTTCCCAAATACAGTCTCTGGGATCCTCGCTCCGCTGGACCTTGACCAGCTTCACCACTTTGTTTCTGAGCTGCTTCTCATCTTGATCGACTATCTGGATTGGATACCTGACCACAGCTAAGTCCCGTTTGATCTCTAAATCTTCTTGCAATGCCAGTTCCACAACTAAAGATTGGTCGAACACGTACTTCCTCAGATGAGATACATTAAAAACATTATGAGTTCCAGCCATCCGAACTGGCAATTCAATCATGTAGGCTAAAGCACCAACTCTCTCGATCACTCGGAAGGGTCCAATATATCTTGGGGCAAACTTTCCCTTCTTTCCAAATCTAATTTCTCCTTTTATTGAGGAAACCTTGACAAAAACCAAATCTACGGCTTTGAATTTCAATTACCTTCATCTCTAGTCTGCATAACTCTTTTGGCGATCCTGGACTGCTTTCATTCTCTTCTTGATTAGTTCTACCTTCACAGATTCCTCTCGGGTCAAATCTGGACCAAGAACAAGACAATCTCCCAATTCCACCGAATAGGATGGTGATCTACAAGGTCTTCCATACAAAGCTTCATAGGGTGCCATTTAATACGCGCTTGGTAACTTTAAGTTTAAAATAGCTTTAAGCTTAACTTAACAAAATTTAATTTAAACAAATTTTAAAACTTCATAACCAATCGCTAAAGAACAATTATTATATATAAAGTAAGTTTATATAAAAAGTTTAAACTAGATTTAAATTTAAAATTTCAAAAACATTGATTTTTAAAACCTTTAAAATCTGCTTATCACTTAACTTCGGTTTCAACCCGAAGACCCCTCGGGTCTACCCCGAGTAAACCATCTCTTCCCATTTTCAAACATGAAATTTGATTTTACATTTTAAATTTGAAAAACATGTAAGTTGCAATTACTCAAAATCATACTTGAGTAAAAACTAGAGTTCCATCTTCAGATTCCTGACCATTTCTTCGAGCAACCTACCTAAAAACTCACAAATACAACAGAGCATGACTGTGCACATGCACCATTGCCAGAGTCACCTCCAGCCTTCGGCGATCCCTCCAAGACATCGCATAACATCGTAGCAACCCATCCCGACAACCAAATCGTAAGCACGAGCCTCAAAATAGAATCGAGCAATGCAGATGAAACAGGAAATCAACCATCACCAGAAATCCCCTTCAACCCAACGTCTCCGACCACCTGAACACCTGAATGCCTGAAATAATTCGGTCCACATCTCCACGAACCTTTCACGTTGCCTTCCACTGTGTCTCACGCCACTCGATCACCTGAAGACGACGCAGTGATCACAAAACTGACCTCAACAAAAACTAGTTTTAAAACCTTGTTCGACCTACCGCCGTCGCCAAGGCGAACAGTCGCCACTCCCTCCATTTTTCCTGAGCACCCCTACACTACGACCTCCTCCAGTCGAAGCCACGACTAGCAAAAATTCTCCGGCCACCAGAACTTGCCCAAAAACCCAATTCTAGACAATCCCGAAATGCACACTCATCCTAATACTAAAAATCTTGATTTTTGTTTTAGTAATCCAATCTTTCAGAAATGATTCATGATATGTACTTGAATCAATGAATTTCAACAATTTGGTTTTATCATATTATTAAGATTTGCTACTGTATTTCTAGATTCTAGCATATTTAAAACCTTAAAATATTTGAACATATTTTTATTTCTTGGATGTTTAAACTATGCTATTCTGTTTGCAGTCCGATGTTTAACAACAAACAGTTAAAATAATTAGGAATTTGATCTAGGATTTAAACTCTGTACTATGAAACAAAGAAGATTAATAAAATCAAACATGCACACATGAATATTTTTATATACAGATTTTACACTTATTTATACACATGCAGGGCATCATCATCACAAAGATTTCACAAGAAACAACCATTAACTTATTTAAACTTTTAAAAAAAATGTTTACTCACAATTTGAAAATGCAAAGAGTTTGAAAAGAACTGGGAAGCTTTTGAAACAGTTTTGGATTCCTGAATCTTGTATTGCTTGGTTGAAAACAAAATTGCTTTGTGGACTGAGATGATTCAAGACTTGATTGATGCCGTTTGCATTTGAAGATGTTACAAGCTTTTGAAAACTGCTTACAGGGTTTGCTTTAAAAATTAGTTACAGGTTTATAAATCATAAGGATTCTTGTTTTTGAACTTGATTACTTTGGTTATAGGCTTTTGAAACTTGCTTGAGAAAGTTTTTAGGTTTGACAAAATGTCTGTAGTGTTTTGATTTTGTTTTGAGGGATTGGTAACAGACTTGTGCTGGTTTGGAAATGAATTAAAGTTTTGAAAAACGGTTTGAGGAAGGTTACAGGCTTGATGACATTTCTTTGGTTTGCATTTGCTTTGAGGAATGCGTTAAGGGTTTTAAACTTGAAAATGTTTTTAGATCTAGGATTGAGTTTTCTTAGAAATGAAAATAGAAAAGAGATGGAAAGAAGATACAAGTTTATATAGTATAAATTTTAATTTATTAAAATTTTAAAGGAAATAAAATAAAAGAATGACACTTGTCATTACCATTGTTTATTTGTTTACACATGTTATCTTTCTCTAGACTTAATTTCACTTGTAGTTATTCATTTTTATTATTTTAAATGATTTTAAAAGCTTTTCCCAATTAATTTGTATATTTATAAATTAATAAATCCTTTTCTAAATTTATAAAAATTTATAAAACCTTTAAAATAAAATAAAATAAAAGCCAATCATATTTTAAACAAAATGATATATAGTATACTTAATTCATTTTTAAATGCTCATATTAAACTTTTGTATTTATTTACTATTAGATGAATATTTTTTAAATTTACATAAATAAACTTCTTTTAAAGAAATAATACAAAACAAATATTATTTTTAATAGAAACCTTTATTCATATAATTAAACCCAAAATATTTTTAATATATATCTTTCAAATTCACATTCAAATTCAATTTAAAATCTAATTTAAAATCAATTCAAATAAATATAGATATCAATTTTAAAAAAAAGCACATTATTAATTTTGTAAATAATTATTCTATTTCAAAATAACTTAAATACACATGCATACACACACATATATATTTAAAGACACCTATTAAATTTGAAAATAATAAGTCTATTTAAAATCTATTTATAAAATAACACAATTTAAATTTGTAAATTATTGTTCCATTTAAAAATCTATTTACAACTATATTTAAAAACATCACATTATATTTATTATTGTTCGATATTAACAAATTTTATTAATTTTAAATAATTAATTAAGAAATTAACACATTTTAAATTCCTTGAAATTTTGGGATATCACAGGATGATAGGCTGTACTTAAACTCAATCTTGTACCCTAAGCTGTCTGTAGAACCTCCCAAAATTCGTTGGTAAAAATTGGGTCATGGTCACTTACTATGCTAACGGGAACTCCGTGCAACCTGACGATCTCCCTCAAGAAAATCTTCGCCAAAGACGCTGCAGGTTTGGTTGCCTTAACCGGACTAAAATGCGCTCTCTTGGTTAGCTAGTCTACGATTACCCATATTCCTTTATTTCCTTTTTTAGTCCTTGGTAAACTGTCGATGAGATCCATCGAAATCATTTCCCACTTCCACTTAGGGACTTCCAAAGGCTGCAACAATCCTACGGTCTTCTGTAGGTCACCTTTCACCTGCTGATAGATCGCATATCCATTCACGAAAGTAGCAATATCCTTCTTCATGTCCGACCACTAGAAAACTCTCTTCATATCCTTATACATCTTTGAGATCCCCGGATGCATACTCAACCTGGAGCGATGACTCTCTGACAAAACCTCTTGCCTTAGATCCTTGAAATTCGGACCATAAATTCTCCCATTGATCCTTAAAGTTTCCTGGTCATCAATCTCAAAACTAGAGCACTGACTATTCTTGACTCTCCAAATGCTTTCTCTCAATCTTCCATCTGATCCTTGTTTACTCGTAATCCTTTCAAGAAGAGGCGGAATAACTTCCAAAATAGCCAAAACTACATTCCTACTCAGAGGATCCGGCACTGCATTCGCTTTCCTTGGAGTATAATGAATATCCAGATCATATGATGCCAAAAATTCTACCCACCTCTGCTGCCTCAAATTCAGATCCGTCTAGGAGAAAAGACACTTTAAAGGTTTATGATTAGTGAAAAACTCGAACTTCTCTCCCAATAAATATTGCCTCCAGATCTTCAAAGCAAAGGCGATGGCCAACAATTCCAGATCATGCGTAGCGTAATTCTTCTCATGTGGCTTCAAATGCCTACTCTCATACGCAATCACTTTCACATTCTGCATCAGCACGACACCCATCTCAACTTCGCAAGCATCGGTGTAGACTTCGAAGTTACTCTTACAATTAGGAATAGCTAGAACAGGTGCACTGGTCAATCTTGCCTTCAAATCCAGGAATGCCACTTCACACTAGAGGGTCCATTTAAACTCTGCACCTTTCCTAGTCAACATGGTTAAGTGCGAAGAAATCATAGAGTAGTCCCTGATAAATTTCCTGTAGTACCAAGCCAAACCAAGAAAACTATGGACTTCCATAGGAGTCTGCGGTTGCTTCCACTCTTGAATAGCTGCTATCTTGGCCGGATCTACAGAAATACCCTCTGCAGATACAATATGCCCCAAAAATCTCACTTTCGACTTCCAGAAATGGCACTTCGAAAACTTAACCTTCAGGATATGCCTCCTCAAAGTCTCCAACATTATCTCCAAATGTCGCCTATGCTCCTCCTCAGACTTGGAGTAGACGAGAATGTCATCGATGAACATGAGCATAAACTTGTTCAGCACATCCCGAAAAACTCGGCTCATCAAATCCACAAAATAGGAAAGAGCGTCGGTTAGCCCAAAAGGCATAACCAGCCACTCATAAAAACAATTGGGTCCCCTGTATGCAATTAAGGGTATACTGTCCTCTGCTACTGTAACAACCCTGTATTTTCTAATTGTTTTAATTGTATATTTTAATTATTATAATTGAATTCTTGATTTAAAAACTATATTTTTATCTATTAAAATGAATAATTTTGTTATTTTAAATATAAATTTTGATTTTGATGTAAATTATAATTTCAAACATGTATAAATTGAATATTTTCCAAAAAAGTGAATTTTGGTCAAAATGATCAAACTTTGACTTTTAAATTTAAAATTTAAAAGTTTGAAAAATTTTAATTTTATCTTTTATTATGAAATTAAATAAAATTTTAAGAACACTGCTTTTCGTTTCGTTGAAATCTGATTTATAATGTGAAAGTTATGCCTTTTTAACTATTGTGTGAAATTTGATGTATTTAACAAAATTGTTTATTTTAAATTATACAAATAATATTTTATTTGGTCAAGTAATGTTCTAATTTATTTTTATATGGGTAAAATAACATGTTATATATATATATATTTTGGTTTTAAAACATTTTTAATCATTGTAATTGACATTTCAGTGTCAGTTGTATTTTGTTTACCATTTCTAATTCCAGCTTCAATTAATTTAAAAAAAATTCTTTATTTATTTTTCTATTTCTTAAGATCTTATTTTTCCTCATTCCCACTTTAATTTTTTCCTAATTTATTTTAATTATTTGACTTTTATTTTTTTTAAAGTGAAATAGAAATTCTCCAAGGCTAAATGGTATTTTATTTGTAATTTTCATGTCCTATTTCCAATTTTTAAACAATTTCTTTAATTATTTTTCTATTTTCTCTAAATTTAATTATTTTTTTCAGTTTGAATATGTTTCATAAATTATTTTATTTCAAAAATTTTCTTTAGAATATTTTTAAAATGAATTAAATATTTTTCCAAAGCCAATGATGATTTAATTGTAATTTTTGAACCCTGTTTTGGAATGTTAAGCAATTTCTTTAATTCTTTTTCCATTTTCTTTAAAATATATTATTTATCTTTATTTTATATTACTTTTTTTGGTTTTTAAAGTCAAATTACTTAAATTTTATTTTGTTTTTATGTAATTAAAAGAAAGCGGAAATTTGAAAGGACTTAAGCTTTAAATCTTGTGACTTTTCATTGCATAGTCGTTTCACTTGCCTTGGCCTTTCATTTTCTAGCATAGCCGTACATTTCTTATTGATAATTCACATGAAAACTTCTCATCCTCCTCACAACTCACAGCCAAGTTCATTTCTGAAATTATTTTCAAGTTTTTCCAATGGCTTCTTTCCACTTTTTCTACCCTCTTTCATTGTATTTTGCCTTCCTCCTCTTCTACCTTTGCTTGGCATCTACCACCTTCATCTCCACCAACCACCTCCTCCACCATTTATAGCAGCTACTCCTCCCCCTCCTCTTACTTTAACCAAGCCTTGCCCATCCATGGAGGTTAGCATCGCAAACTTTGCACCAAACCCTTCCAAATTGCCTAACCAAGCTTCATACTTCACCATTTCCCTTCCTATTCACCTTGGCCACCCCTTAGACACCACCACCAGCTGTTACTTCACCTCTGGCCACCTCTAACCATCAGATCTAGATCTGACCTGACCCATTTATGACATGGCCGAGCTTTGTTGTGCCTTAAAAAACTCCAACTTTTGCACTTGACCCATTGTATGCTTCATATTGTATCTTCTACCTTCATCATCTCCATGTTGTTGTGCATATATGATGCATACCCGAGCCTATAACATGGTCATGGCTGAGCCATGTTGACACCTAGGCTGAGCCTAATGTTGTGTGATCAAGCCCATTTGATCCAGTGTCAAGCCATGCTGTCATCGTCAAGCAATTTGTGTTAAAGCTTGGTAATGTTCTTTGTTGATTCAAAATTTCCATTTCGTTTCAATTCATATTTTCATTGTATATATATATTTATATTATCTTGTTTATTTGTTGTATATAAGATCAATATCAAGGCTCTCCATCTATTTGAACCAAATCGTGCATGTCATGCCTTTGGATTCGCTCTTGTGTGTGTGTTGTTTGTCTCTAGATTTGATAAAGGTGAGTCTTTCTCACTCTGACATATTTACTTATGAAATGGTAATCTATAACAAGTGTTTAATAATTAAAAATGTTTATGCAAGTTGATGATGGTTATATTATATTCTATGCATTGTTATTACTGTGTTAAAATTGTTAATTATCGCTTGACACCTGATATATGACATTATATTGTGACATTGACATTATTTATACAGTTTATGCATATGATCACACTGCAAGTTCCCTGTAGAATAGAATCACTATGGATTGAAATGATACATATCCGAACAGAGTTTAGAATAAGGAAAAATCATTATGGGCTGAAATGATAGGCCTGAGTGATTTTTATTGTATTTTATTTGACTTGGGATTGCGGGTTTGAAATGATAAAACCCGGTTTTCTTTTTAAATTGCAGATTGAAATGATATATATCCGTATCACTTGAGCTAGGTTAGAAAATTATGTACAAACCCCGTGATATATTTTTAAATGATTTTTATTAAAATATGTATTTTTAAAAATATGAAATTTTGATTTAAAAATATATATTTTATGGTTTTAGGAAAATTAAACATTAAGTCTTGAAATTGTGAATTTAAGTACGTAAATTTGAGGTAATTGTGATTTTTGACTTTAAATTTTATTTTAAAATGTAAAAAAATAATGGAAATTAAATTTAAAGTTTTGAAATGATATTTGAAGTAAAACGTTAAGTTTTACTAAATTTATAAGTTAATAAACAGTGAATTTTGACTTAATAAATGAAGGGAGTTTTTAAATTGAATATTTGATCTTAAAATTTTATTGTGTTAAATCATATGCTAAACTGATTTCGAATGTGAAATTTTGAAGTCTAGAAATATGATTTTCAAGTTATAATAATAAAAATTTGGATTTTTTTTATTATTTTGGAAAAGCTAAAAATGAAATCTAGAATTTTATAGCACTTTCAAAATGCTGTAGTCTTTTGACAGCATTTTTAAATGCTGTTGTTTTGAATCTAACAAGGTTTGAAATAACTAAATATCTATTACGACATTTTATAAATGTTGTTATTCTTGAACTAAACCATTTTGGAAACTATAAGCTACGATAGCACTTAATAAATGCTGTCGTTGCTATAATTTGACAATGTTTGAAATGTTATAGATTTTAACACTGTTTGAGTTATATTTTAAAGTGCTAAATGATTTAACATTTGGAAATTTATTAATTGTGAAATTTAAGAAGTTTTGAATATATTTTAATATTTAAATTTTATTTTTCAAGGAATTTAAAGTTGAATTTGAATTTAAATAGGGTCTACTTGGTTATGTGTTAAATGGAATGAAATGTAATGAGACAAATGAATTTTTGAATGGAATTTTAATGTAATTTGTAATGATACTTGAAATAATAAATAAATGACTTATTTTATTTAAAAATGATATTTAAATTTGAGTATTTGAATTTGAATTCAAATAATGATCTAATAATGAGGTTTTGAAAGGATCTGATTTTTTAATGATTTTGAAATGGTTTGGAAATGATTTGATCTTTATTTTAATAAAGAATATGAATGTGGAATAATATTTGATTTTGATTTATTTGATAAAGGAATATTTGAAGTTTATATTTGTATGAAAAGATATTTGGTTTAATTGTAATTTAAGTTTACTTAAATAATGTTGGATTTATGAAATGAATATTTCAAAACTAAATAATAATGAAATTAGATTTGAGATATGAATATATGGAATTATATAGTTTAGTTTTGAAAAGTGGGACATTAAAGTTTGGAAATATAATAAAATTGGATTTTTTATTTTGTAGATCAAATCTATATTTGAAATTTATAAGATTTGAAATGTTTTGTTAGAAAACTAAGTTGAATTGAAATTGATGGTTTGAATTGAATTAAATTGGAAATTTGAAATTTTCGTTTAATGGAATAAATTTGAAAAGTGTAAAGAATTAAAGGATGGTTTCAAATGTATGATTTTGAAATGTTATGATTTTCAAAGTTTAATTGTTTCAAGCATTTTTGGTTTCAAAAGAGTTATACTTTGAAAGTATTATGATTTTGAAATGAATATATGTTTTGAAATGTTTTGGTTCTGATGTATAAACTATTTTGAGAGGAATATAGTTTGAAATGAAATGATTTGACCTTTTTTGAAGTATAAACTATTTTTAGATGACCACGGTGTTATAATAACGTTTGGTTGTTAAAGAGACCGGGATCGGAAGTTGTCATACTCTTTGCCAACTCCGAATACCACTTTAACAACCATATACGTGGTGGAGATTCCAGAATGAAGTAGGATGGTGGCGATGATCTTGAGGTATATTACGTGGACCCAACTCCCATGAGTTGGCATAAAGGGCAAAAACAGGAGCGATCTCGGGCTAAGTGAGGTCATTCCTCCGATCGGACGCATTCCTTCGATACTATACTCTTACTTGTGATTGATTAGATGGCCATCCACCGATTTTGATATGGGAGTGTGTTCCGAGGTAGGCGTATGTGGCTGTTGCGTTACCACCAGCCCGTTTGCGTAATTGGTATATCTACCCTGGCATCAAGGTTTTAAATATCGGATTTCGGTCACGTTTCGTCTTGGAATTTTTACACAATTTATCTCGTATCGGGAGAGATTTCGGATGAGATGAGTACGTATCGGGTGTACATCTCGGATTAACATCTCGGGTCTTATAATGCATCTCGGGAATATCTCGGATGTACTTATGTGTTTAAAATTGATGTGTCAAAAATTTACTTAACGATTATAACTTTCTTAGTAAAAACAAAAGTGGTAACATACTTGATTTACATGTAAAAAGAAATACTTTTAGAAGAGTAGTAGCTTGATTAGCTTAATTGATTTGGTAATGATTGAATAATATCTTTTTATTTGAACGTAATAAAGAAGTGAAACCTTTTGCTATGACTCATTAAGATAAAAAGTAAAGAATATGTTCAAGAAGTCGGTAAATTATAATTGGATTGAGTAGTTTCTTTTGAATCAATATGAAAATAAAAATTATTATGGAAAATAAGAAAAATGTATAACTTCGGATGAGATCTCGGATTGAGATTTTGATCCATATATCGGGTGAGATCTGAATATCTCTGACGAGATAAGTGTCGAGGGAGATATGGAGGAGATTTGATGTCTCGTCTCGTTTAAGTGTGAAAATGAGATCTCAGGCGAGATCTCGGGCGAGATATTGGAGATTTAAAACCATGCCTGGCATTGCCTTGTGTGTCATGTCACCTACCATACCGAGCCTTTACTATGAGTTTGTTTTTCTCCCATAGCCCGTGGAGTATTTAAGATAGTCTCCCGATCAGGAGATATGTTGATACTGGATGGACTACTTGGACTATTATGTGTGAAAGGTGATATGGGTAGCCTGGAATGCTATTTAAAAGTATGTTTATTTTACTGTAGACATTATTATAATAGTGCAATATTACTACATAGTAAATAGTTTAATGGATCCTTAAAGGATGTGCGATCCCAAGCATCCTTTAAGTTACTGATGCATTTTTGTTACTGTTCACTTGAGATGATTTACAGTTCATAAGTATTTATGTCCTAACTCGAGTGTTTTGTGTTTTTCTTTATGCTCGAGTCAGATTGAGTGAGTTAACATTCAAGATTCATCTTTGGAGTTGGAGCTTTCCTTGAAGATCCAGCTTTCTGTATCCAGTGATTTCAGTGATGTATTTTGGTTTGTACCTGATGTATCTTGTTACTCTTTTGTTGTATCTTATTTAACTCTAATGTATCTTATTTTTATATAATAGCTTCATGAACTACTATCTCTTATAATTCCGCTGCATTATTATTTACTCTGTGTCTATGATCTGTGATTATGTATTTACTGTATATTCTGAGATTTGCCAAATTTTATTTACAACGCGGTACTTTGAGCAATTCAAGTCCGACATGCGTGGATGCAAATGGTTGAAAATACCGGGTTGTTACAGCTACCCTTAGCTGGTGGAAACTCGAAGCTAGATCCAATTGGGAGAAAATAGAAGCCCCATGGCATTGATCAAAAAGGTCGTCTATGAGGGGCAAGAGATGCTTATTCCTAATAGTAACCTTTTTCAACTCCCGATAATCCATACAGAATCTTAATGACCCATCCGACTTGGTCACAACGACTGCGGCAAGACCCCAACTAGAATAACAACGCCGGATCAAATCTCTCTCTAAGAAATCTTAGGTATGCTTCACCAACTCTTCATTCTCTCGGCGCCATCCTTCTACTGGGTTGAACAACAGGTATTGCTCCTGGAACTAAGTCGATCTGAAACTCTATCTTCAGATGCGGGGGCAAAACTTTAGCTTCTTCGAAGATATCAGGAAAATCTTTGACCACTTCGATGGATTCTACGCCTTTTGGGGATGCCTCGATTCCATGCAAAAGACTACTCAAGTGAACTCCAGAATTATCACAAGTCACTTTTGCAATCCTTCCCAACTCAGTTTCCAATAAAACAATTCTCTCTTCACACATCAAAACAGCCTTATGCTTGTCCAACCAATCCATTCCCAGAATATGGTCAAATCCCTTAAAATCCAATACAAATAGGTCGCAAGAGAAAGTATGGGATAGATAAGAAATTCATAGGCCCATACAGATCTTATCTAACTTGGTTAATCCCAATATAGGATTAGATACAAAAATAGGACGGTCTACCACACTAGGGGTAAGATGAAACTTCTCTACCGTATCCAAAGAAATGGAACTAAGGGAAGCACCAGAATCAAACAAAACTCTAACGATAATGACATCTAAAAGCAAAGTACCTTCCAGAACGCCTTTGTCTTTCCTATCCGAAGAAGTTGACGGTCCTTCTTGTATAGCAAACACCTTAGTCGGTTGAGCTCTCTGAAGAATCGGACCAACCTTCACCATGTGCCCTGGACGTTGACAGTTGAAACACAAAGACTTTGAACCATTGCTGAACCGGGTCTACTCTGATGCTGCTGCTGCTGAGTTCTACCTCTGGGACACTGCTTAGCCAAATGACCTTCTTACTGACACACATAACACTTCCGAGCTCCATTATTGCCTCCCTGTTTCCCTTTTCCTTGCTTTTTCCAATTTGGGTTGAATTTCCTTCTGTTAGGATTGGAAGAGGCTCCACTCGGTGCTGCTACAGATGCCAGGGGTTTCTTATTCATAAGCTCCTCATACCTCAATGCCATATCTATCAATTCCATGAATGATCCCTTAAGATGTGCTGCCATCTTCTCATGAAACTCGAGCCTCATTCCTAGCACAAACATCTCATTCTTCTTGAGGGTGTGTCAATAAGACCATGTTTGTAGCGAGTTAATTCATTGAATTTAGTCTCATATTCGAATATCGACATGCTCCCTTGCTTCAGGTCCAGAAAATCTCTATATAGACGAGTCTTCCCAGCTGTAGGCATAAACTGTTCCTCATACAGTTCCTTAACCTTGCTCCAAGAAATATCATCCTCTGAAGTATTCACGGTAACTACATCCCACCATGCAGCCGCTCCTTCTTGAAGTTGCTACGATGCCATCACTCTTTTTTGCTCATGTGAGTGATCCAAACTCTTAAAAATTCACTCGCACGGGCGTAACCAAGCCTAAATGTCAATGATGGACCCCGTTCCTTTAAAAGGCTTTCCTCCCAGATAGGTGAAATCCTTACACAAAGCCGCAAAGCTTACTCGAGACGGCATTGGATTTACAGCCTCGCTAGCATTCGGACCTCTTCCATCAGTGGTCGTCATGCTGCCCACTACTCTACCTCTCGTTCCTCTAGATCTCATGTTGGAAACCTGGACAGTTAACCCAACAATTTAGATGGGTATATAGATATAAAAATTACAATTGTGCGCTCTCATGATAAATACTACTCCGAAGCCTATGTATTATCTCAACCTACCGCTCTGATACCAACTATGACGATCCGCCTTCCATTCCATACAAAGATGTATCATCATTAAGAAAGAAATATGTAGTAATAGAATAGATAGAAAGAAAGAACTAAATAATATCCGAATCTCACGGCGAAAAAGGAAAAATATATTATATCACATAGTCATTACACATCAGAGTCAATACAGTTACAACATCATAGTAGACAGTCGTGAAGAACTGCCTGTCCATTACATTCCAAAATACAACAGACAAATGACACCAACACAGCGGAAATAGATATATATAGATACGCCAAGTCTTCAACTCCAAGCTTTTCCAAAATTCGTCAAGCCAACCTAGTCACTTGACCACTCATAGAAATTTGTGCCAAAGAGTTTAAGAAAAACAGAATAAACTACGGTTCAGACATGGGCCTGGTGTAAGTAAATGGTTAATTTGTTTAACTTGGAAAACCTTTGAAATAAAGGTACCTCGTAAGACTCTCCGCAAATAAACAGGGACAAGTTATTCCCTTACGATAACCAGAACATTTGATAGGAAATCGAGTTATATTATAATAGTGTCTTGGGTTGCAAATAAATGTTCACATAGCCGAAATTGTTACATTATTAAATTCTAGCAAACATAGATATACAATCAAGTCTGAGATCACTTATTGGTGATGGATTCCATAAAATGGAAGGGCTAGTGGGTTACTTCCCATCACAGTACGTGGTCTATATCACTGTACCAAGGATCCACCTTAATCCCTGCAACACAAAACCGAAGCTACCCTTTACTAGATAGTCCGAATAAGAAAACCCCACGGTTGTGGCCAACAACCGCCCACATAGCCGAATAAAGGGACTTCTAGAAAAGAGAAAATCTTATTCTACTTGGGTGCTACCCACTTAGCCTTGCGTCCACCTCCCCTGTTTTAGCCATTCCCGATTGATGAGGCTTGAGGCTACGATTACCTTTTTAGAACACTTAACTTGGAATGCTCATTGCCCTCCATTGACGTTGGTCTGATAGCATTCATCCATACAAGTTCGTTCCAGGTTCGAACGAAACCGAAGGTACTATCTCCGTTACACTCGTTTTGGAATCACCCTCAAAGTTAATGACAAATTGCCCTTGCACTATGAAACTTCATCTCGATCTTCATTTGAGATTTCACGACCTATAGTTTAACTTGGATCGATGTGGTTTTTAGATAAAAATTTTTATATCTGATCCCGGTCTCATCGAAATCCAAACGTTTCTTAAAGGCTAAGTTCTCTAAGTTTAACAATTTAATTCAATCCAGAACATTGTATTTACACAGCATTCATCACAGCCATATCCAAAGTATTGCACACTATAAAACATCACAGATTAACTTACAATAAATATCAATCAGTCCACACATTCTGTACAATCAATCATCCATAACCAAGGCTTATTCGTCCATAACTATAATTAATTTAGTTAACCCAAATATAAATTAATTACTTATGAATTAATCACCTAACCCTGCTTAATTAACATTTATTAACTACAAAACATTTTAATTAATTATTGATTTAATTAATTACTTTTAATTAATTAATCTTTAATTACCGATTAATTATCCTTTAATTATCAATTAATTAATGCTTTAATTATTAATTAATTAACCTTAATTATTAATTAATTAACCTTAATTATTAATTAATTAACCTTAATTATTAATTAATTAACCTTAATTATTAACTAATAAATCTTAGTTATAAATAAATAAATCCTTAATTACTAATTAATTAATCCTTAATCGTTAATTAATGATTAATTTCTCTTTAATTACTTCGTTAATTTAATTAATCTTTAATTACCCAAGATCTTAATTAATTTTTAAGATAAACCTTTTATCTTAATTAATTACTAAATTATCATTAAAATCTTATTTAATAAATCTTGGAAATAATTACCATTAACATATAAATTAAATTTTTTTACTCTTTTAATTGACTACTTTATTTCACATTTAATTTAAGTTTATAATAAACTTAAGAATTAACTTAATAAATTTAAGTAAAATAAATCATACAACTTTTCTTAAACCAAATATTTAAAACATTTATTATATAAAAGAAATTGTTTTTAAGAAATAATTTTAAACTTGATTTATTTTAAATTTTAAAAAATTTTCTTATTTGAAACTTTAAAACTGTTATAACTATATCCGAGTCTAACCCCGTGCCCAACCCGAGCCCCATCCGAGAACTTCCCCTTTTTTTCTTTCAAAACTTAGTTTATTTTTAAATTTAAAAACTGTTAACATGCTAAACTCTCGCTCATCTACCCGATACCCTACTCGAGCTACAACACTACTACCCCCGAGCTCTTTCTCGAGGCAACCTTTCTCCTCCAATCCCATTGACACCAGAAATTTGTGCACGTGCACCGATGAACTAAGCCTCTCTGACCATAGATGCTACCTCCAGCACATCGTCGACCATCTCCACCTACGATTCCGACCACCTAAACTTCAACATAAACACAAGATCGAAATCGAGTATAAGAAGCACCACTGGAACGAAACCGGACACCCAAAAATTACCTCGACTCGTCGCCTTAGGTGACCAGAGTTTTTGCCATCTTATCCATAGCCTCGTCGAAGACCCATGCTTCATTTCCCATACACCCGATCTAGTCCGATGCTCCATCGACGACGATCTAGCCTCGCAAACCCAGTCGACCCAGTCAGCTCTTAAAACTCTATTCTAACGTCATCCGGCCACCACAGTGGACGATAAATCCAGCAAGCATTTTTTCCGAGACCATCAACCTCCAAGCCACCACCAGTCACAATCCCAACCACCCAGAACCCTCATATCACAAGAAAATGCTCAAAACCCAAATTATGATCAACCTACGAATACTCACTCAAAACAACACTAAAAATTTGGATTCAACTTTTAAAAATTCATGATTTTAGAAGGAGATTTAGATTACATAGGTGAATCAAAGAATCACGATGTTTGAATTTAACTGTTTTAAAGTTTTCCCTTTTATTTTCCCATTTTCCAGAAAATACTCAAATTAATTACGCTTACAATATTTTTAAAACTTAAATCTTATTAATTCAAACAAGTTTCCTTTATACAATTTAACTAAAAATTGAATGAGGGTAGAGATTTAAGTTTTTGAACTTATATTTATTTTATAAATTCAAAATAGAGACTCATTCACATATTCACAAACATGCACACTCAACAAATTCATATTTACAAACATGCAAGCATAATTTTCATTCATGCAAACAATTATCACAACATTATTTCATATATCTATCACATGCAACAAGTTAAAACAGGTTATAGTTTTGTTTACTTACAAATATGATGTTGAATAGAGAGCTTGAAATAGTTTGTACTTTGAAACCTGGATAATGCTTGCACTTTTGAAAACTTGTATACTGGAAGTTTGGTTGAGATGATCTTTCTTTAAATCTTGTTGCCTCAGGTGAAGTTTGTAAAGATTTTTTTTTTTTCTGGTTTGATTTTTTCTTCTCAGGTGTGTTTACGTGTTTTGAAAAGTTTGAAAAATAAAGATAGGAAAAGAAAATGAAGGTGTAGAAGGGATGGTATATATATATATAACTTGATTTTGTATTTTCTTTTAAAATGGAAAGAAAATAAATAATGTGATAGTTGTTTAAATGCATGTTATTCATATTACATTTGTTATTTTGCATGTGTGAATTATTTTTAATATATTTAATATAATTTTATATTTCATTTGCTATTTAGTTTAATATATTTCCTTTATTTATGTTTATAAAATATTTTAAAGAAAATGATATAAACTAATTATATACTAATAAAAATCGTATATATTTTGTTATTAAATCCAATTTATTTTTAAGATATTTATCTTTTAAATTTCCAAATTAGAATTCAAATTCTATTTAAAATCAACTTACATACATACATATATATATATATATATATATATATATATATATATATATATTTACATATATAAACAACACATGTTTAATTTGTTTGAAAAAGAATAAATTTTGCATGTTTTAAATAATTTATAAATGAAGATTATCACATATTATTTGCCAAAAATTCTAGGATATCACACTTTGTTTAAGCACCTCGCAACGAGATCTCATGAATAGAAAATCCAATCTATTCATTAGCATTTGGAGACACTAAATAAGGGATTTATAGTAGCTTTTCTTCTAATCATTTATTTAACTCTTTTAAGATAATTATGAAACCTACAAATCGTCTTTAGAAGACCTGCTTAGTTTTTGAAACATTTATAAATGATTTGGAAAAGAATAATTAAGTTTAAATCTATATTTCAAATGTTATTAAAAACCACTACAAAAAGTGATATGAAAATTGCTTTTAAGGCTTATTTGATCAAAACAACTTATCTATCATTTAGATATCCATTTTCATAACTCGTATCCCTTTTAAAACATTTAATATATTTATAAAATTTGTTCCATATTTTTAAAGAATCAAATATCCATTTTTAAAGAATTTCGACTCTGATTCCATTCTATAAATGGATTTAAACTTTTATGATGTGAAATCGCGAACAGCCGTTACGTGATGTGCCTATTTTGACTCCCTTTCCAAATCTTGTCAGAAAATTTTCAATTTGACTTTTAATATTTATAAACCATTTTAAGTAATATTTTCCATATTAAATCTCATATTTAATTTTAAATTATTTCTTAAATTATACTATGATAATATTCATTTTCAACTCTTTTTGTATTTTAAAACCATTAAGAGGCTAAATAAGATCCATTTGCGTATTTATATGGATTCATTTTCCATTAATTAACCATGGTTAATCACTTAACCATTTCTTATAATGATTTCTTATAATTTCTCTCAACTAAGTTATCAACCGTATAACCAACCATATGATCATGCATTTAATCAACCAAGTTATTGACCAAATTCCAACCAAACAAATTAATTTATTAATAAAATATGTATCATCATTTAAGTTTTAATTAATTAAAACTAAATAAATGTACTCATGATTTATATCCACTCCACCAAACTTTTCTGTAGCTCTCTATAATCGAACTGATGGAAATCCGACAGTGCTTTCTTCTCTTTTTCTTTACTCCAAAGCTCCAGAACATGCTTCCTTTCTTCCTAAAGGGCTAGGTCTTGGCTTAAAAGGGAGTATGCACTCGGCTTTAATGGGGTTAGGGTGTGGCTATGAGCTATAGGAGGGGAATAGAGGTGATTACACTTGGTTTTGAGGAGTTTTGATCTCTTTTGAATATGTAAATAGTTTTATTTCAATTTGGAGATATTTTTCTTTATAACTTTCCTAAGGAAGAAGCCATTAAAACAGCTTGGAATGGAGGATAAGAATAGTAGAAAGTGTAGGGAAATGAAAGGGTTGGAGGTTATTTATAGGAAAAAAAATTGGAAAATATATTCAAAAACATCCATTATACCGTGTACCAACCCATTCCCCCTCCCTTCCCATCATTTTTCACATCTCCCATACCCCTTCCGTGTGTACCCATATGAGTGTAAGAGTGATGTGAGGTTTGAGTGCTAGTTTTCTTTTTATGAAGCTTAAGTAGTAAGGAAAATAAAAATATCTTAGATATTTTGTTATATATGTGTGTGTATATAAATGTATACATGTTATATGTATGTATATTTATGCATGCGACATGTATGTGTATGTGCATGTAGGTGTATTAGAGAATAAATAATGTTTCAACAACTTCGAAAAAATTCCATTTGTTAAATAGTTGAAAAGAGAAACCCGATTCCCGATCATATTTTCGCTTCTTGATTAAATTACATATAATTGTAAACAAAAATTTGAAAAATAATTTCTCATCATTATAAATTAATTAAAATGATCACATTTGAACTATAAAGCCATCTAAATCAATATTAACCGACAACGCGGTATCAAATTTCCCTTATAATTTCAAATCAAATATATATTTTATAAAACTATTATATATAGTTTATTATCACTATATAACTAATGAAAAAGAACTATTATCATTTTAAAACAATTATTCGCATAATTATAATAACTTCTAAATCATTAAATCTCAATATAAATTCATAAATTAATTATTAAACATGATGACATCATTGATGATGTCATAAATACATTTTATTTATCGAATGTAATATTTTTTTTTACTTCCTACTCTTGTTTGAATATGTAACAAAGTGTACGCATCCATCTCTATTAACGATTTGTGATTATGGAGTTGTTTGTCGATAAAACAATTTTCGATCGTTTTATCAATATTTTTCCAAATTGTAAATATCTATTCAAAATAAGCTTACCATTATTATTTATTTTTCACAACGTCGTAATCTATTTTAAAAATCTTATATTCTAAATATTTTGAAAATAATATAATTTATCAAAGTGATTAATTGACGGGTCATTTCATAAATTAATGGTTAAAATGAATATTTCTCAACATGTCATACTGGTTTGGGGTTCTTAAAGGATAAAAAGTTTCAAAATGACTATGTAGGTTTAAAAACTAATGGCTAAAATGAACATTTCTCAACATGTCATATTGGTTTGGCATATGCACACATGTAAATTGTAACCTTCCCCATTTCAACACGTGAAAATAAACATCGATGATATTTTCTAGCGATGAAATGGAATTAGGTTTTTATTTCCCAACATTAAGTAGAAAGAGAAATTAACTAATTTTTCTTACACAAATAGTCTTTACATTTTCGTATTCCAATTCGACCTCATGTAAGGGTAGATATAATAATAAACATAAATATTAATGTCAAGTTTGCAAATGAAGATGCCCACGCAAATAATTAACCAGTTATATAATTTAGTTTTACAGCAACAAAATTTGAAATGTTTGGGGATTGCGGTGTCACTTACTTCCGAGCTTGTTGTATTAAATTCATTAAGAATTTACAAATAGGTAAAAGAGTGAATTCACATCCATAATTCCGGCTACCGGAGCCATCATCTACATATCTACATTTATGGCTTCGTGTGGCATTGATTTCGTTCCTTGCTCATTCGTTTTTGTGTTGTAGTCACCCCTTTAACATTTGCTCGTCAATCATCCATTATGGTTTCCATTTTTACTTTCTACATAAGCAAGTTTTCATTGGAATCAAAAGTAAAGAGGATGGAAGGAATAGTAAAGGTATAATTATATCCACCTATATATCTGCATCAAAAACACAAGTGCGTACGTACGTGTGTGTTTAGTACTTCTCATAAGGTGTTTGTTTTCTTCTATCTACCTCTTGCTTACGTTCATACTTAGTCATTTTTACTTAAATTTCCTTATGCTAAGCTCTGATACAAAGTTATAACATCCCCATTTCTAGGATTGGGAGTGAAAGTTGATGATACTATAGTTTCACCATAATTAATTCAAAACGACAAAATGAAATCAACTATTTTAACAGCATTAAGTAAACTTAACACCTACATAATTTCTCACTATAAAAATTGACTTTGCATTTTCATATTACGATCCGTGCCCCGACATGGTTAAATATAGTAATATACCTAAATATTAGCGTCGTACCTGACAGATGAAGATGCTAGAGCAAACACTTAACCGATTTTGTGACGTAGTTTTACAACAGTGGAATTTAAAAAAACTTTATTATATACTAAGCCTCTTCCTTCTACTTTGGAACTTTTATTCGACTTCCTCAATGCCACTTGGCTAATCCCATAAACTCATGCTACTCGAATGAGTATGAAAGTTAGTGGAGAAAAATAGTAATAAAAATAAGGACCGGGTATAAAGTCCAATATGAGTTACACTTTGCCTTAAACATAAAACATACCGAGAACACACCACCTAGCAGAATGGGCTTTCCCCTCACTAGTTAATCAACATCAAACCTCATGTAATATAGATATCATAGCATAAACATAATCATCTAAATAACATTTCAGTTGTATATTATTCCATGCTTTTTGCATCATTTCATGAATTCTATTTTATAATCATCCCTTTTAGGTTTCCATTTCGACCTTACACTATCCCTCCTCGGTAACGCAATGTTTTAACTGTTAGATTTCCATATAGGCCTCGCACCATCGTTCCTATATAATGTTATGTTGAATCATTATAGGTTGTCAAATCATCTTATGCCATCATCCTATACTAAGTAGCTTATATCGGTACCAGATGTGCATCGCTCAAATACTGTTATGATATATACTAAAATATCGTGATAATATCGATAAAATATCAAACTTGAATAGAACATGTCATGGAAGATATTGTATAATGTTATATTGATGTTAAATTTCCAATTATTTACATCAGTAGTGCTTAATTAAAATCAAAGATTGATTTCTTCTAATTTATAGATTGCAATCTATTTTCTTGGATGTTCTATTAAATACCGATCATAATATAGGCTCATAAAAACCCTGAAATTCGTATAGTGTGCATCTTTATTATTTTACTCAATTCTATACTATATTATTTTTTCTTTAGTCATCTAATCATCTATATTACTTTCCTATTTTTTTATGTATAGTTGTTTTTCATTTTCACTTAATTTATCGAATTAGCAATGTCAATTTGATACCAACTACTACTTTAGCTTGTTCCTTACCAATATGTAAAATATACAACTTTAATGCTCTTCAACTTTTTAGTTCTTGGTGTACGACAACAAATAATAAAATATATTTTCATAAGCTAATGTACTTAGCATAAATGATAAAAAAAATAACTAAAAAGAAAAGTAACTCATTCATGTTCTTGTTTTTGTGGCAAGTCTTCATGGAAAATATAAAATATAAAATGATGGAATAAGAGTTATATTTATAGAAAGACTAATCAAGCGGATTGAAAGTATATAGCTAAAACTAAAAAAGAAGAGCATTGGGATTTCTAGTATGGTCTAGATATTACCATTTTATATATAACAAAGTAATTATTGATAATGTGAACATATTTATCTATCAATAATTTTTTCCAACACGTATAATAATAAATTATTTTCTTGAAATATATCAAATATTCTACATAAAATATTGGAACGATATATCTGAAAATATTTGACGATATATAAGTAATGATATGTTAAGCGATATTTTGGAAAAATATCCACTTAGGAGCGATATGAGATATATCGATGATATACCAACGATATCATCTGATATTAACCACATAGATTCTCTATTTACGCGATGTTCCAACATTCTTTGTTGCTATAATGGCTTTACGCAATCATTTTGTGTTAATGTTTAGTTTTAACATTTTAGATGGCACTTAGGTCTTACACTCCTATTCCAATACGTTGAATTTTAGCATTTTAGTTCGCCACAGACGACTTACACCATCTTTCCAAAATAATGTTGTGTTTTAACATTTTAGGTCATGGCATAGGCCTTACACCATCATTGCAAATTAGCGTTATTGTTTAAAACTTTAGATTGCCTAATAGACCACACATTGTCACTCTAAAATAATGTTGTGTTTAACATTTTACGATAAAAATATTATTTTGCAATTCAAAATTCATGCAAAAAATTCAGCTAAACATCATGGAACTTGGCTTCCAAAATGATTAAGCTATCACATCTCTAACTATTAAGCTTCTAAGATATTGCTATTGCATGTCTAGCTATCGAGCCTTTGAGATTATGTTATCATATGTCAGAGGAAAATTGTTTAAAACAATATTTTAAATTGTATTAAGTTAATGAAAATCATCTCTAAAAGATCGTATAAAAGAT
Organism: Allium cepa; assembly: GCA_030765085.1. Taxonomy (NCBI): domain Eukaryota; kingdom Viridiplantae; phylum Streptophyta; class Magnoliopsida; order Asparagales; family Amaryllidaceae; genus Allium; species Allium cepa. Next base: position 860,940,126 of record CM060931.1, read on the forward strand.
TTTATAGTTAGTCAAATAACTTGGGTACCAAAGAGATAGTTTCTAGACCCAAGCTCATACCACCAGTATTAGGGTTCCGCTCTAGCCATCCAGACTGGCCCGATAGGGGAGATAACAAACTTGATTTACTCGAACCACATCTTTCTAAGATAAAAAGAGATTTGGAGCCTTCCCAAAGTTAAATAAGAATTAAAATAGGATTGTGGTTGTTAAGCATTCTAGTTAAGCTTTATATTAAATTCCGAGAAGAGGACTTGTACTATCTAAATGAACTTATAAGGTGATTTCACCGTTATTTGATAAGTAGTATTGGTTGAATATAGAAATTAGTATTAGGTATAATAATTCTAAAATTTATGGCTCTTTTTTATTCAATACTAACAGGTTTGGGTTTACTATAAACGATGTCTTATATAACATTGTTTTTGACCTATTAAAGAAATGTTTTGGAAATGTGAAATCTACATGAAGATTTGAATCATACTTTTCCTATGTAGTTAAAGATGAAATTTTTTGGTATTTCTAAATTCAAAAAGGGATTTTAATTAACCAGAGGATTTAAATAAAAGTGGTTCAATTATCCGATATATACTGAAACGTAATATGTTTTAAAGATGTATATCTCTATAGAGATATTTTACATGAATAAAAGATGTTGATTAATTGAAAAATAAGCACCTATATACTTGAAATTCTTTTATCGCTAATTGGTTCGAGGAAACCGAGGACGGGTTTGGGCGGTTCTTATCTGAGAACCACTTCGAACCAATATACGTTCAAAAGTGAAAACATGTTGAAGACAATGATTTTTAACATGGAGGTCTTCATAATGTAGGCCTGCTTTTGACTAACATCTGGGGTAGTTCCCTTAATACGTATATGGTGGCAGTGGTTCCTTCAATTTGAAATCTTCAATACAAGGACTACTCACGACTAATCCTAGAGGTGATTCCCAAATAGGACGCAGTAAAAGAAGTGCCTTGGGTTTGTTCTGTGCCTAGACAATTTGTATTGACGAATGTCTGACATTGCATTTCTAAGACCACATACACTGATTTTTATAAATGTACGTCTATTTGGTGGTGTAGGAGGTAACCCCTCTTACACTTAACACCCATCTTTGAGACATTCGAGCTAAGAGGTTCCATTTTTGTTGAAATCAATAGTGTGTTGTTAGAAATGACAGTGTGGCATTCAAAGTTGGATTTTTCATGTGAAAGGTAAAATATTACCCCAAGCCTCACATATCGATAATGGCAAAAACAAGGTTGATGTAGTAGGGCAAAGCAGGTCGCATCTGTTTGGGTATAGTCATCATCTTTCTACATTACCCTCTATATTTTGGGTCTGTTATGTATGTTAAAGCCATGAATAGGTCGAGATCGACCGAGGTGATGACATATTTACTACTACTATGGTAGAGGTAGGTTGGTTCTCTTTTGGCAGAGGTTGGAACCTCAAGTGCATCCCCTTAGAAATGTACTGCCGGTGGGTAGTCCTTTACCTTCATTACATGGAATCCATTGTCTAATACGAGCCGTTATAGTTTTATTTGTAGACTGCAGTATGCTGGAATTTAATTAATATAACAATTTAAACTAAAATTATATATATTTATTTGAAAGACTTATCAAAGAATGACATTAAAATTAATATCATTGATTTTGCGTAGAAAATTGTTTGTTTATCGTAAGGTTAAATCCCATCCGTGTTTATGTGCGACATGGTCTTATGAGAACCCTTTATTTTCAAAAATATCCATTTTTGACTTATCTCACACAAATCTCATGACTGACCCAGAGTTTGTTATCTTTTCCCTAAAACTCTAAGTGCCCTATTTTTTCAGACAGCCAAGTAGTTAAGATCTAGCTTGGAACATTTTAATGAGCTTGAGAAGAAGCTGTAGTTTCTTCTACAGATGGTTATCTATTTCCATTTATGCTGCATTTGTTGCTATTTGTATTCAGCTCTAATTGGGATAGAGGTTATAACCGTCCAAGATGAGATTAGCATAGACTCTGATGTATGTATTTAAAATTTCCAGTGCAAAATTATATTTGAAATAATACATGTTACTCTATTCAAGTGAAATTCTGTTCTCTCTTCATTTTCTTCTTACTCCTGATCGTTCCGTCTTTTCGGCACTTGGATTTGCAGCACGTGCATACCGTTGACATATTAGTATCGATATTTGAGGGTCGAAAAAGTGGGCCATCATAGTATTGTTATATGCTATATACGTATTTCTTGAGTTTCTCACACTAGACTTCGGTCTAGCATGTGGTTTTTATATTCCTAAATTCCTCATGTGCAATTTCGAGCACTCTAAGAAATGTATGTTTAGTTGGATATTCCGAGAGCAAGAAGAGATGAGCTAGAGGTTTCACCCACCATAATGTTCTTATTTCCATTGCATTACTATTATGTAAATATCAAATTTCCAAGGATAGGCTGTTATTACTGCCCAGCTACTAAAATTATTTGGAATTATAACTCTGAAAAGTTGTGTATTTTTGAGTGATAGTTTGTACTATCTTTTAATATTATATATTATCATTCTGGTGTAAGATTCTTATATTGTATTTCAAAAATTAATTTATACCAACATTAGAAATCGTTTTCGATTCATATTCAACTCTAATTCATTATTTAAATGATTTTCCCTTATTAATTCAATAATTAAATTTACCTAAATAAATCGCTATATTTTGTACTTAAGTGTTTAACCCACTTATTTGATATATAAACTCCATATTAAAAATCCGTCTACGTTTCACATTTAACATTTAAAATAAACTAAATATTCAAAATCAAACGACTGAAAATCCGGGCCATTACATTCTTCACTCTTAAAAGAATTTCGACCCCGAAAATTACTAAGGTTGGTCGAATGATCCAAACCCATTAACTTATCAAAACCAACTTAACTAAAACCAGATATTTCACCTTCTTAAATCTTTCAGTTCCATACAAAATACTTAGTTTCCATTCCTAAACCAAATTCCATTATTTCAAATTAAATTCGAAATCAAATTCCGATTAACAAAGGTTTTCCAAAAAAATTCATAAATTTTCTAACACCCTAAATTTTTGAAATTTTTTGACAGAGTTCCTTTGTATGGAGAGCCTTTTGCAATATGACAAGAGTGACAAAAATATATACATCAACCCACACGGTCGATAAACACAATATATATCAATATTTGCTCATTGCGTTATTTAATCCAAAAACGTACCTTTATTTAGCTTTTTAAATCGATTTATATTCAATTTATATTCAATTTTGTTCCATTTTAAATCGATTCTCGAACAATTCATTTGCGTTCCATTCATATCCACATTCATTATATTCAAATCCATTTTATTTAGCTTTGAATAATTCCATGCTAATTTATGAAATAACCATTTCATTGATTTACTTGAGAATCTTTTCATAAAATTAATATATTAGAATTTTGTTATAACCTTTTATATCACTCATATATTCATTTCTACTTCAAAACTTAATTTCCTACTCTAATTCATTTAAATAATATCCCAAAGCCATATTCCTTTTATTTATACTTAAATTAAGATTATTCATAACCTAAGTCATCACTATTTCAATCCATTTCTATTTTATTCGACACATTTTAAAATATATTTAATTCGCTATTTTTTAGTCGAAATTTTATTTATAACTTAAGTTCCAAATTTAATTTCAATTTCAAGTCACGGTCCATTTTACTTAACCAAATTAAGTTTCATTTCTATACTCAATTAACTAATTACTATATCTGATTAGTTCACTTTCATTTTATGATAAAATTCTTTATTTTATTTCAAAAATCACATCTATTGGTTGGACTTGAGTTCAAATTTATTTTATAATTCCAGTTTGGATTTTTATTTCTTTACCAAAATATAAAACCATTTTTATTTTTGGTTATTCTATTCCATTTTTCAATTTTATAAGTTACACAACATATTTTTCACATTTTCATAATTTCTATACTTGAGTTTATACATTATTTGGTTCACCATTCCATTTATTTCCATAATTCAAGTCATATTCATTTCATTTAGTCATCGCATTTATACATCCAACTCTATTTGATTCAAGTTTCATTTCAATAATGATAACTTTAGTTATATAACTATTTCACAACTCAAATTTTATATTTTAATTCAATTTGGTATAATTCCAATTCAATTTTATTTAACTTCACTTTAGTTAAATTCCATTCATTTTAACTTACTCAAGTTAAAGTTTAATTTAAAATTCAAGTTCCATACTTTTCTTTCTTGTTACAATCACTCTCAATTTATTAGTTCATAACCTATTTCCTAAGGTTTTCCTAACATTTATATTAAAATTCCAAAATTCAAGCGCCCGATTTTTATTTCAACTCATTTTGAAATCATATATATATATATATATATATATATATATATATATGTATACCAAATCCTACGTTTTTAAAATTTAACTAAACCTGGCTTTTATCCAAAACAAGTTTCTTTTTTGAATCTCTAAACAAACTTGTTTTTCTCGAAACAATCCAAAAACAACGACCATAGTAGCAATTCATCATTTAGAAACTCGAAATTGAACACAGATGATGTCACGATCATCATCAGAATTATTTTCCTACTACTATAGTGAGTTCAGTAATAAATTACTTCCAAAATCCATTTTTAAAATATTTTCTATTCAAAAACAATTCACAATAATATTACCATTCAAAAATATTTCAAAATAACACCAATTTCATTCCCGTAACGCTTCTGAAAATATTTCCAAACCTTCTAGGTTTTAAATTTTTGAATCTAGTTTGAATTCATTTTAACTATGATTTATTTGTATAATACATACTTATACAATTTTCATTTGGTTATACATAACCATTTAATTTTGTAATCCTGTTGAATTATAACATTATCAACCCAACACTCCAATATACTATAATAATTTTAGAATTTACTTTCCTTCATATCAAAATATAATTTGGGTAAAATTATTTTATTTTCCCCATTTCAAAACAATACTGTGTCGAATTGCTCTATTCAAGTGTTTAAAAACCCTTATCGATATGGTTGTACAGACTGATCCGACCAGTGTTCATAAGCCACTTGGCAAATCAACCAACACAATATAAAACATTTTATGTTCACATACAAATACACGCTCATATCTATAAATAAACTCAACTCATTATAGGGTACTACCGATCCTATCTCTAATAAGTAATCCCTACCAAATTCAAGGTTCTCGCTAAACCTTCATCTCTCGTACCAAGTGTAATGGTCCGTGTCACCAAACCCTTTGAGATGACATCAATTCACCTCAGTTCAACTCAAATTGAAAGAGGGTACGAAACTTTAAGGGTGAAGAAAAAAAGGATAAAAGAAAATAGAAAACAATAATACACAGAATCTCACAATCGCAGTAGAACAAAATATAATATATAATAACATATTTTCAATCCAAAGAAACTGTATATGTTATTATATATATATATATATATCTGTGTGTGTGTGTATATATATTCATCAGAGTACAACAATCAACACATCAATATGGACAGTTATCATAACTTTTCCTCACCAGTGCTGACTATACAGTCTACACAAATAGCGAAATATAAAAAATTACATGATATATGCCTAGAATCCTCCAGCTTGTCTTTTGAGCTCCATAGCATCCTAACCTGAATCTGTAATGCTCGGTCTGACCCGAGCGTTATAACAAAATAACATACGAGTTAGTTTGGAACCAGTGTGAGAAAACACACTCAATTTGAATCATTACTGTTATCCAAATCCTTTGAAAACAAAGGTATCTCGCCAGACCACATCATAAATAGAAGGTAAATTAGAAAATAGCTAAAATGCTTGAATCTCAGATTTCAACAATATTTGGTATATAATCAAAACCGTACAAGCTTGTTGTGGATATTAAATTCCAACAATGACAAGGCTACTAGGGTACCATTCACACAGTATAACTCTAGAAAAATGTACCGCGGACCTCGCTTGGATCCCCTGCCAATATAGAAACGGCCTACCCTTAACTTGGATAGTACTGAATTTGTTAGCACCTCGGGTGTTCCCACCCTTATCGAGCGCTCTCTTTTTCATGCATAACAATATCCATAATTTTAATATAAATATATCTAAGGGTTTCTAGTAAAGTGGTAGCATGCCCAACTTGGGTGCGACCCACTTAGCCCTGCTACATCTTCCCTTTTTTAGTTATTACCGGTTGATGAGGCTTGAGCCTACGAATACCTTAAGAATAACATTCATACTTGGAGTGCTAACACTGCCTTCCAACAAGTAATGCACTGATGGAATTCATCCATACAAGTTACCCTAGGCCTTGACAAATTGAATCTTCAAATCACCATCTCCATTAGATTCTAAATATCAAATTTCATAACACACCAACAAGATTGAAGCGTTTTTCGAAAAATTACATCTGATCCTGGACTCTTTGAAACGATCAACGAATTTGGCCAAATCTGATAGCCAGTTATTTTACTGTCAAATAACATCCACAAGCAGTCACTCGAGCCATATTTAATTTTTTTCAAAATATTCATATCGAAATACCTTCACAAAGATATATATTCAAATTCCTTCCATATTCAAATATTTGAAACAAATCCAGATACTTAAATCCATAATTGGATGTTTCCAAACCAATTAACCACATCGAAATATTTCCAAATTTCCATTTTAATTCTTAGGAAAATATTATAAGTCTTATTTTCCAAAATCATTTCAAATACCAACACTTAAGAAAATATTTCATAGCTTATCTCATAAATCTTTGGAATCATTAATAAATTCCCTTTTAAAATTTCCAAAACCCAGTATAGTTATTTGTAATCCCATTCAATAATTTATAGCTTCTTTTATGAATTCCAATTCATTTTGAAGTTCCCATATCTAAATTTTTGAGATTTTTCTTAAGTCTTAAGAATTCCACTATAAAATTTCTCTTATAAAATCATATCCATTAAATAAACCCTATTACCTAATCTCGGGAGAATTTATAGATAAATTACAATCATTTCAAACTATATATATAGTAAGTATTTAAAATAATAATTTATTTTTAAAATAATGCTTAAGTAATTATTTAAGATATCAAAACACTTTAAATAAACATCGAAACCTATTTCTAGATCATTTTAAATAAATTAATTGATTTTCAAAACTAATTGTAAAAAATGAGAAATTATTTCAATTAATATTAAATATTTGCAAAATCCATTCCCGAAATATTTCAACACTAAATAGCTTTAACTATATAGTTTATCAAATTGAAATTCCATTTTAAAACGAATCTCTTTCTCGGCAAGATTTATTTTAAAATTCCAGTATTCCAATTTCAATTTATAAATCCCTTTCGATTCATATCACATTGACAACGTCTAAATTTTATAATCATCCTCTATTTCAAAAATAGAGTCCACTATATTTTTATCCAAAAATGATTTCCATAACTCTATATGAATTCACAATGTAAATTTATATCCCAATTTATCAACTAATATTATTTTCCCTTATTTATAAACATTTTTTATAAATTTATTAAATCCTTTGAGTTTCACTTGCTTATAAAACTAATCCTATTTATAAAATCTCATTTAATAAATCCATTCCTTAATAAATTCCATTTACATCTTCAATCTATTTTTTATGTCGATCTCAACTCCTTTCCATATTTTTTTAGAATATCATTTACAAATCCCTTTATATGGTTTTTTTTTAAATCTCCATTTTAAACAATTTAAAAATAGTTAAGCATAACAAAAATAAAATATTTTATTTTTATACAACTCAATTTCCATTAAAATAATCAAAATTCAAATATAAATACTTTTATATCGAAAATTCCTTTTAACTCCTTCAATTTAAAAATAAACAATATTTAAAATATTTCAAATACCAAAATTAAGGCTAGTGCTGCTATAGCATCCAATAAACAAACCACACAACAATCCATAATAGATTATCAAATCATATATCACTATATATGAAACAATCAATATATTTTTGAGGAATCCAGTTGGATCCCTCCATCATGTTTCCCTGCATCCACAGATGTTAGATAACATAAAAATACCAATTCCACTTCAAGGGGGATATCGCGATAATATAGGGGCTTCCTATTATACGGGGCACATAGTGTCTCATCCACTCCAATCGGTCGGAAATATATCCAACTGGTAATATATACTAATATATATATATATATATATATATATATATATATATATATATATAACATCCAATTCATAATAATATATCAATTAATCCAATCATCCAATTATTCAATTCAATCAACCAAATCGAGTTAGAATTACTCACCTTGATTTAATTTGCAATCAAAATTCCATCCATCTTAGAAAAATTCCACACTAATCTTTATTTCGTAGCCTGCGTCATTACATATCCAACGCCACCTGTTTTGTTCCAAACGAACCTCGTATTAAAAGTTATGCCTTCTATAATATTTATAATTTATAGTAATATGATTATGAACTTAATGATAGCAATTTACCTTAATTATAAACTTTACTCATGAAATGTAAATTTTAGTTTTAAATTGTATGGATTAATATACGAGTCAAATTCATTAATATAAATTTCCTAAAATTATTTTAGAACCTACTATAATGCCATATTCATAAAAGTTATTCTCTTAAACCAATTTGGCTTTCAACAATATCAAAGGAAGAATCTTAGTTATTACACCATATTCATACATCCTAACGAATATTATAAATTCATCTAAAGGGTTTGCAAAGTCTGCAAGTCTTGCCATCGTATATATCAACTCTACAAGATAAAAATATCATCTAACAAAAAAAAAAGGAATTAACATCAGGGAGTCTAACTCAGCTGACAGCATCAAAGCTTAGCATCGACCCTGTAACAACCCACCTTTTTGGAAAGTTTAAGCAGACACACATGCTAACTCAAACCATACAAAAGGGCAGATTATTATTGGGGTAAATTGGAAAAAGAGAAAGAAATAAAACAAAACAAAACCACACAGCGGAATGACATAATATAATAATCAAACAATAGTTCGTGAAGCTGTTTACAAAAAATTTAACTTTACTTATACAAGAAAGTATCAGGGTTACACATTTCAGAAATAAATAAATAATAATGCAGGGGAATAGTATGACGCAGTGGAATAATATAGTAAATAGTAGTAGTATACATCTTTATCTTCGTCCTTTGGAAAAAGTCTTCAAATTCTGAAATGCTCAGGCTGACTTGAGCTAATTGAAAAGACAAAACACTCGAGTCGGAACTAAAAGATCTTATGTAAGTAAAATCAATGATAAATATGTGTGTGACGACGTCAGAGATGTTCATGGGGTTTGATATCTCCTATCCATTGTCTAATGTGAGTGCAATAACTTAAGAGATGTTCAGGATTCACATCTCCTAAGGATCCGTTAAACTCTCTAAAATGTAGTACAATACGCTATTATAATATGTCTACAGTAAAGTAAAGGTATTAAAATAGCGTTAAGGCTATACATTTTCCCCTTTAACACATTTTTATAATGTCAATAGTCTATACAGTACCGCAACTCCCCATAAACTAGGGCCGCCAGAGAATACCCCATAGGTATGACATAAAACAATCTCGTAGAAGGCATGCTTGGGTAGGTGTCACGACACAACTAGGCAATGTCAGGTAGATAAGCCAATTACACTTTCGAACTGTTGGTAACGCATAGTCGCAACTACCGCCCAACTCAAAACACACTTCCAAGTAAAAATTGAAGGGTGGCCAAAAAATAAATCACAAAGTCGGAATATAGTATCGATGGAGTGTGTCTGATCGTAGGAGCTACCTCACTTGTCCCGTCAATTGCTCCTGTTTTAGCCACCTTATGCTAACTCATAGGAGCTAGGTCCACGTAAATATATCTTTAGAATCGTCGCCACCATCTTAGTTCATTTTGGAATCTCCACCGTGTACACAGTTGTTAAAGTGGTTTTTGGTATTGGTAGAGAGTATGACAATATCCATTCCCGGTCTCTTTAACAACTAATCACTTATTACACACCAGATGGTTCTTTTATATTTCAAAAGTTAATTCACAATTGATATCAAAATATCTTATTATCAAAATCATAATACTTTTTAATTCATATTTAACTTCGAATCATGTTCACTTTCAAAATCATATTGTTTCCAAAAAATCATTATTTCTTCCAAAATAGGTCCAATCCTTACTTCAAAATCATCATATCGCATTAGTTAACATTAAAATCCCAACTTAGGTTATAACATCATTAACCATATTCACTTTAAAATCGAGAATTTGAATATAACTCGTCTATTTTACTTAGTTTGGAATTTAGAAGAAAATAGTCTTAATAGTTAAAATAGTTTGAATAGATTTTCAATGGTCAAAATACTCTAGAATAGTAAATATAGATTTAAAATAGTTAAATAGATTTAAAATAATTTAAATAAAATTAAAATAGATTAAATAGCTTGAAATAGATTAATCAGATTTAATATAAGTTAAAATGGTTTAATTAGTTTTAAAATAATTTAATTGGTTTAAAATAGGTTAAATTGATTTCATGTAGTTAATATACATTAAAATAGTTTATAAATCAATATATCTTGAGATTTAGAGTCTTAAAATAATATAATTTAAAACAGTTTATATTTAAAAACATGAATTTGTAATTTATATCAATTTAAAACTATTTATTTCATTTCAACAAAATCAGGCCATTTCAGTTTAATTTCTTAAAACAATTCCTTTTAAGCCGATTCCCCCTTACAACACAAAACTTGATTTTCCAAAAATATTTCAATTTATACAAATCAAATATTTCTTCAAAATATTATTTAATTCCATTTAAGAATTAAGGATTTTAAAATCATTTAATTTAACTAATCTGGTATCCGTATATAATTATCTACCCTTAGGTCAAGTGATACAGATACTTATCATTTCAATTCGCAATTCAAAATTTTACGGTTATATATCTTTTCAAACCGCAATCCCGAAATAAATAACATCCATTAAATCGCTCGAGTCTGTCATTTCGACCCATAAAGATTTTTCCTTAATCCATAGATCCTTCAGGTATGTATCATTTCAACCCATAGTGAACTTGTAGTTTATAACGATATAAAATACACATCCATTCATCCAATATCAACAATAAACATCCATCACAAACATCATCCAAATAAATCAATAAATATCAATATAGAACTAATAATCGATGACAGTTATTTAACTTGCAATTTATGGTCAATAATAAGTTAAATAACGATTTAATTCAAATAAGTTTATATTAACTTAGATGATGATTTAAAATATAACAAACAACCATAAAAAATTCCTAATCACATCATAAATTTAATTTAACAAACATAAGAAATTTTGAAGTTGTGAGTTGATTAAAACACTCACCTTTGAATTCATATTGAATTTAAATCCAATTTAAACACAAAATTCAACGGTCTCCGAATTCGTCCAAACAAGTGCCAAAATGTCCGAAATTTCAGTACGATCCCAACGGATCAAACCGTGCGTGAATCGGACCTTGTATGTAAAAATCATGCTAGTTAGAACATTATAAAATTTGAATTAAAATAAAATAATCTAGCTAAAATTTGTCTTCCATGTCACCTATCACCGATCGGCACACTCGATACACCAGCCCGAAATCTACTAGCCACCGTTCTATTCCTAAATTTCGCCGCCACTAAAAACGTCGTCGCCCTGATCAGATCCTTCCATCATCGCTGCCACACTCTGCTGCCTCTTCGGCGAGGTCGCGGCCACCGATGGCCTTCCCGATGTTGCTACCCCGCCGCTGTCTACTCTAGTCAAAAAAGGCCACATCGAGAACCTTCAAACGAACACATCCATGTCTATTGACTCCCTACATCCACCGTTGAAGTTCGGCCTCCTCTATGCCAAGATCTCCACCCACGAACGCGCGCACTTCCCTGACCAGCCGCGCCTCCATCATCGCACCTATGACGATCACAGCCGTATAGATTGGAAGCTCTCGTGATCCTCTACGTTTTTGTAGTTGACAACTTTTCGATTCGATTAACGGATTTAAAACAATTGAGGGAAGAACGTGGTGATTTCCTGGCCATTGATAATAGAAAAGGCGGGGGCTAGGGTTTGAGCTGAAACCCTAATCTCTTGTTTGCAAATTGTGAAATGGGGGGCCTTATATAGAAAATTCTACGAAACACTATTCACCCGAAATTTTTCGAACTCCAAACGAAGCGTGCCGGTTGGCGTTTCTAAGGTTTACCCCACGTTCCGAACACAATGGAACGTGCTTCGGAGGGTAATTCGATCATCTGTGCGAGTTGCAGCAATAAACGATCAATTTTAAATTAAACCGATTTAAACTAATTTCTGTGCATTTTGGTTTGCCCCGGACAAACGGTAAATCCGACTGACACGAAATTTGAAACCTTACAATAATATTACATTACGGATCTGATGAAATTGGTTACGTCGAAATCCGAGACTGTTTGAAAAATGACTATTTTAACTCGCTAAATTAATATTAAAACAATTTCGATGCGTTTCGAGCTGCCACGATCAAACGAAAACTCTGATTGCTACGAAAATTGAAAACCGATAATAACAAACTATTACGGATCCAATGAAACTAGTTTTGTCCAATTCTGAGACTGTCTGAAAATTGGCTAATTTTCAGTCGATAATTAAATATTAAAATATTCAATTTTCACAAATGAACTTTTAATTCAATTTTAAAAGTTCTATAATATCGTTCTAACTCCAATATAATAAAATAAAAATTTTCAATCAATTTCAATCATATTAAACCCGATTTTCAATTATTTCTGTAATTTAACATATTAAATAATCGATTTAATTATCCAATTAAATCCAGATATTCGAGATAAATTTATTCGACTTATAAATTTCGCTTATTAATTTTTAAAATCAATTAAATATTCAATTTTTTTATTAACAAAAATTCTGGGTCGTTACAATCTTCTCCCCTTAAAAGAATTTCGTCCTCGAAATTACCAAATAAGAAAAAGTTACAGAATCTATTAACTTTCTCAAAATCCATAGTTAAACTTCTTACAAAATCTTTACTAAGTTTTCAAATCATACTTATTTTTCTTTTCAAACAAAACTACTGTTTAACTTTCAACTCCAAATCAAAATTATAGTTTGCAAAATTTTCCAAAAATTCCCAAATTTTTTCTAACGCCTTAAATTTTCGGAAAATTCGCCATAGTCTCCTTTGCGTGGCTCGATCCGAAAAAAAAATGACAGTATGTATATCACAAATATACATCTCATCAAGTTATGAGGCATCCCGCAGGGAAAAAAAGTGTAAAAGTACGATATTTAATCCGAGACATGTACCTTATTTATTATTAGCGAGCATATACGGCTAATATAGCGCGAAAGTGAGCTCCAAATGCGAAGCAAGCGCAATCCACACCTAGTAAACACTCAACAAACCATGAGAACATGCATATATGAAAGTAATATCAATATACATCATATATCTACATATGCTAGCATAGAAAATGCAACAAAAGCAATAAATGCAACTACCAAACAACTATTATCCAACTATCATCCATAACCAAATAAATATTCATTCATATTCTCATTAATATTCAATGAATTGGTTTTCAATTTAACCATATTCGATTCATTAACATTGGAATTTTACTAACATTCATTTGTTCATTTTCCAATTAGTATACATTCACTAATTTATTCACATTAATTCACTTTCAATCCAAATCAAATCCAGTTCTATTCAAGTTCATTTTCTTCCAAGTTGGATTCAATTACTTTAGCTTCCAATTTCGCTAATTCAATTTCATTAACACTTAATGAATTTATATATAATCAACTAACATCCATATAACAACCAATGTATATTCAACATTACCAAATTATTTAATTTACATTCTATTCGGTCCAACACTTTTTTAACTCCAATTGGTTGATATTCAATTGATTCTCATTCAATTATTCAACTTCCAATAACATTAGCTTTTAATGAATTTACACTTTCGTCCATTATCCCATATCAATTTTTATTTACATTCAATTGATTTACATTCAATTCATTAGTTCAATTCATTAGTTCAATTCAATTGCTAATTCCTTTAACACTATAAAGTTGAATTTCATTCATATAACTCAAGTTCAAATTCTTAATGACTTCATTTCATTAATTCACTAATTAATTTACTTTGACACCAAAAATCAACTTCATTCAACATTATTTAAGTTATATTCCATTTAAAACATTATTTGTTTATTTTATTAATATCAACATCACTTAATAGGTTCAATAGTTGGTTCATTTTAACTTTTCACATTATCTAGATAGAGTTTTCGGAATTCAATTGCCCGGTTTTTTTCTCCAAAACCATTTTGAAATTATAATCAACTCAAATCCAATTTCCTATGGAAGCAATCCATCACTTTAGAAACTCGAAAATGAATTCTAATGATGTGGCCATCATCGTCAGGATTATTTTCCAGCGACCGAAGTAAGTTTAGTGCTTCCACACTTCTACAAATTCATTCTAAAACAATTTTCCCCCAAAAATATTTCCCAAAATAATATTCAATCGTTTCCTTCAATACTTTGGAAAACATTTCAACATTCCTAAGAGTTTTAAATCTCAAAACCTTTGTTTTCATTACATTTAAAACACTTTTCAAAATCCCCGGGATTTAAATACTGGTTTAAATCAAATTTAGTTATTCTTCCTTTGGATAAATCATACTTATATAATTTTATTTGGTTATAAACCCTTTCAAACTCTAAGTTCTTATATTTGATTATTTCATTAACAACCAAACATCCAAAGATATATAATATATTTAGAAAATTATTCCTTCTATATCAAAATATAATTTTCGGGCAAAATTATATCATTTACCCGCTTTAAAACAATATCGTGTCAAATTGTTCTGTACAAGTGTTTAGACATCCCTATCAACAACGTTAATTACTCGTATTGACCAGAAGCCATACACCACTCATCAAACCAATCATCACAATATAAAACAATTTCATATTCACTAACAAATACGCGCTCGTAGCTATTATTACACTCAAATTCATTCTAGAGTAGTACTGACTCCATCTCTAATGAGTAATACCCAACAGAGCCATGGTTGTCGCTTAACCATATGCTATGATACCAATGTAAAGAACTGCAAATCCGTACTCCTTTGAGCCGGCAACATTCCACAACAACCCAGCCAAAGAGGAACAAATTTACGAGTCTTTAGGTTTAAAGAAGAGCTTGAAGATAGAAGAAGAGAGAACAGAACAGAAAGAAACAACAGAACAATATCAGAATCTCACAATCGCAGCGGAACAACATATAATAGATAAATGAATAATCTTTAAACAAAGAACTATATCAGTTATTACATTACATCACATTACATTTCATTACATCATTAGAGTGTACAACAATAAACAACAACAAACAGCGGAAAAGAAATAATATATACTACTAATACGCCATGCCATCCAGCTTGCCTCCTACAACTTCTGAATTCCAGAATATCCTGGTAACCTGACTCTAGACTGCCTGTGTGGAAATTGGTGGGCACCCAGAGTTTAGGAAGGAAAACAATAAACTTCGAGTCAGTCATGGGACTGGTGTGAGAACTTAAAATAGTTTATCTTTAAAAACAAACAAAAAGATAATTTTTTTTAGATTTGCAATGATTTTTTGAAAATGAGACTACCATAAGGCCTCCCGCACACACACATAATGCAAACGCGGAATCGGAGAAGATTTCTCCTTATGATAGTCAAAGTGCTTGATACGCATTAAAAAGAAAACATTTGATATTATTACTAATGCATAGTGTAGGAAAAATCATTTCGAAAGTAAAGATATAAATCTTAGCCAGCATAGGCATTTCGCACTTTTGCCTACGATAACTACCATACTAACAGTGGGGCGCCACCATAAGTGAATGATAGGTTCTACAACTAAAACCGTACAAGATCATATTGTTTCATTGGATTTCCAACAAATGGTCAGGCCAAGGAATTTCCCATTGCCACATGGGTACGCCTTTGGAAAGACGACCCGAGAACCAAACCGGATCTCTGCCAACACAAGGCCTAGTTACCCCTAACTGGGTAACTACTGACACGAATATGTCATTCCCCGTTCGTAACCGATCTATATCCGAGGATCCTCGATTTCCAACAACCACAAAGCAATAAATTTGCAGCAACAACATAGGTTAAGTATCTGGGATCCATACCATGATACCACCTCATCCAGAAGGATTGACATACACTAAAGGGACGCTACCCCTTAATAACCTTGCCACATCCTTCCTGTTTTGACCATTTCTGTGGTGTGAGGTCCGACGAAGTCTCGTACACAAAGCCACGCTTTGGTACAAAGCCATGCTTTGGGTCAACAAATGATCAAAGTAATGATCACAAAGATAAATGATCAAACAAATGATCATATCACAAATGATCAACAATGATCATTCCACAGCAACACTCAGCATGCCACACTACCAAATTGGGAGTATATCACTAATAACCATCAACTACATAACCTCTGAGCTCGTACGTCTCAGAGAAGGGTGTTAAGCTAAGAGAATAAATTCTCCGCCACCAACAGAAATATATTTGAAAGAAGTCAGCTTTATATCTCAACTTGTAATGTCAGACATACAATCCATACAACTATGTTCCGGACTCGAACAGAACCGAAGGCACTTACAAAGAAGTCCTTGCATTCCGGATAATTTCTAATCACGTCCGGACTTCCCGTCACTAAGGGTGATAAAACCTCTATATCGGAGATCAGCCGATACAGAGCAACTCAACGGTAATCCTTGCGTTTTCAAAAATATCTAGTCTTCAACACCGGTCATCAGATGCAATTCATAACGACGTATCACATATTCGAAATGGGTTATATGACCCAAGGTCCTTTCCAGGCTAACCCGAATAGTGAGCGCTTATCCAAAAATAAGTGTGGCATTCAAATTCAAGCAAATCACCTATTTAAAGGTAAATATTGATAGTCGGATTATTTAACCATCAATAGGCATGCTCAACATCACCAGATTCCAAATAATTTTCCAAATTATTTATTTTCCAAAATTTCCTTACAAGATATATATTTTTTCCACACTTCAACATTTGAAAACTAAATTTAAAATCACTTTTCACCTTTACCACATTTGAAAACAAATTTCAATCATTTTCCTTATGCGAAATACTTTCATTTCAACATGGTTAATTTAAACCAATTAAATAAATCCATACCGATTTACTTTATATTAACGTTCCAAGTCCGTAAATTAATTCCCACACTAAAAATAAATCAACGTTTATTTTTAAACAAATTACCCTTTTCATTTATAAATTCCATAGTGAATTTACAATTCCAAATTATCTATGAATATACGATTTTCAAATCGATTTCTAATATTCATTTTCAATTTATCTTTAAAGGATAAAACCTCAAAATATTCACTTCATATTGGAAAACATTTCCATACTTATTTATTAATAAGTAATTCACAAATCCATTTATTTTCAACACTTGGAAAATATTCAATATACTTAAACCGAAATTAAGTATATATTTCATTCTTTAAGGAAATCATTCTCTTAAACACATTTGTTTGGGCCAAAACGAATGTTGCGTAAAACAACGTTAACGCAACCCAAAATCACTAGTATAGGGATTCGAAATTTAGATAGATATATAAATCCCAAAACTGTACAAAAACATTTCCTTTCAGAAATCATTTACAATAACAACCGTGTTATAGTCCATCATTTCCTTCTATTTCTCGAAAACGTCTATTTCAACAATAAATGTTGAAATCTATGGTTTCGATTCATAATATATTTTTAAACATCTTTAAATCATTTTAATTCTATTTAAAACATCACTTCCCAAAATAAATACATTTTATTTAATAATATATTCACCGTCTAAAATCGTGAATATACTTCACTAACCAAATTCAATATTTTCTACACATTTTATTTCAAGGATAATTCGCTATCCGAAATCACGAATATATCTCCTTTAATAACCTTCTATGTTAAATTTATCGAATTCAATTGATTGCGGATTTATGAACAATGTTTATAAATTCCATTTCCATTTATAAAAACTTCAATTATACAAAATCCCTTTTTATAAATCAATTCAATTTATAACTCAACTTTATACCCAAAATCTGATTTATAAGTTAATTATTTATAAATCTTTTATTTCACAAAGTCTATTCATTTCATAACTTCACAATTTATAAGTCTACAAAAAAAATTTCACTTGTGAAATCCATTTATACTTCATTTTAACACTTAATAAAACTCGTTTCATAATTCCTATATTTTTAATTTATAAATATTAATCTTAGAATCTTTTATATAAACCGTTTATAACAATTCAAAAGTCTCAATTTAAATAAATAACCCTTTTAATAATTTACAAAACGTTATTTAAAACTTATATAACTCCAAAATCATACTTAAGTACTATTTTCCAAAAATATAACTTTATAACAATAAACTTATAACGTTTATTTATTTTAACAATTCAAAATTTAATAAAACGTATAATTTAAAAAATCACTTTAAAAATTCTTTTAAAAATCAAAAATCATTATTTTAAAACTTCAGAAATGGATCCGATGATGCAACAGCACCAAATAGTCAATCACGACAACCAAATATCATATATCGATATGGTAATCAACAAATATCACAATATCTGTAAATAAATCAATATAATTATGGAATCCAGTTGGATCCCTCCAACCTGTTTCCCTGCATCCAAAGATGTTAGCACAATACCAATTCCGTTCCAGTACGGAATTATCGCGGTATATGGGATTTATAAAATATTATCCGCTTAATAGACGGCGCAATAAGGTCTCATCCGTTATATAATGCAGGAAATCAACTCCAAGTCATATGTAATGCCAATTTCACTATACTGTGAAATATTCGCGGTATATGTTTTTAATAAATAACATCCGCTTACAAACGGCGCATAATGTCTATTTTAACAATCAATAGATAACAATCATCATTCAACATACAATCAATAATTTTAAATCTAACTATTTAAAATTTAAATCGAAACCGATTCGATTGAGTGAGAAGTTCTCACCTTAATTTCAATTTTGTTTTCAGCTTTTATTTTAAATAAAATTAAACGCGCGTTTAATTTTACCTAAAATTCTCACTAGCTCCAAACGACTCCAATCCAGCTCCATTGTGTAGTGCTCGACAAAACGAATCCAATGCAATTCGTTTCGTGTAAATCCGGCCTCGTATGAGAAAGTAACAGCAATTTTAGTATTACACGATTTAATTTATAATTTCATTTACAAATTCTTTTTTTATACAACCTAATCAAATCATCACCGTCCATCTCAAGTTGAAGCACATCAGGCGGTGACCCCTTTCTTCCTCATGCACGTTCCCTCCAGATAAAAAAAACGCACGCAACACATATTAGCCGTATCTAGGGTTAGGAATCGCGACCAACTCGAGCATCGTGAAGTCGATCGGCACCTTCCATTCCGAAGCCCCCAACATGCTCGACCTTCGGCCACCAACATTTGAAGTTTGGCCTCCTCTATGCCAAGATCTCGACCCACGAGAGCGCGCACTTCCCTGGCCAGCTGCGCCTCCATCATCGCGCCTATGACGATCACAGTCGTATAGATTGGAAGCTCCCGTGATCCTCCACGTTTTTGTAGTTGACAACTTTTCGATTCGATTAACGGATTTAAAGAAATTGAGGGAGGAACGTGGTGATTTCCTGGCAATTGATAATAGAACAGGCGGTGGCTAGGGTTTGTGCTGAAACCCTAATCTCTTGTTTGCAAATTGTGAAATGGGGGGCCTTATATAGAAAATTCTACGAAACACTATTCACCCGAAATTTTACGAACTCCAAACGAAGCATGCCGGTTGGCGTTTTTAAGGTTTACCCCACGTTCTGAACACAATGGAACGTGTTTCGGAGGCCAATTCGATCATCTGTGCGATTTACGGCAATAAACGATCAATTTTTAATTAAACCGATTTAAACTAATTTTTGTGCATTTTGGCTTGCCCAGGACAAACGGTAAATCCGATTGACACGAAATTTGAAACCTTGCAATAATATCACATTACGAATTCGATGAAACTAGTTTCGCCGAAATCCGAGACTTTTTGAAAAATGACTATTTTAACTCGCCAAATTAATATTAAAACAATTTCGATGCGTTTTGAGCTGCCGCGGTCAAACGAAAACTCCGATTGCTACGAAAATTGAAATTCGATAATAACAAACTATTACGGATCCAATGAAACTAGTTTCGTCCAATTCTGAGACTGTTTCAAAATTGGCTAATTTTCAGTCGATAATTAAATATTAAAATATTCAATTTTCACAAATAAACTTTTAATTCAATTTTAAAAGTTCTATAATATCGTTCTAACTCCAATATGATAAAATAAAAATTTTCAAATCAATTTCAATCATATTAAACCAGATTTTCAATTATTTTTGTAATTTAACATATTAAATAATCTATTTAATTATCCAATTAAATCCCGATATTCGGGATAAATTTATTCGACTTATAAATTTCACTTATTAATGTTTAAAATCAACTAAATATTCAATTTTTTTATTAACAAAAGTTCTGGGTCGTTACATACAATCACACCTTTTCTCGCTAAGTTGATTACAAAAAGCCTATAACTATGAATAGCACTGAGGATCTTGTTGAGATAGTGATAGAGAATCAAACCAGAGATAATCTAGTTAGATTCAATGTTAATTTCGGTAGAGTAATTATAAGAATTTGTGCTTTGAAATGTGGAAGAAGAAGAGGAGTGAAAAACCAGAAAACTTCAGTTAAAATTCGTTGAAACTAACCCCTATTTATAGAGTAACAACAGCCATGTCCATTCGTGAAGAGTTATGACGAATAGACACTTCTTTTGAAATTTGAATTTTGAAACCAATTGACACCATGTCGATATGGGGCACTTGGGCATGTCGACATCCCAAAGGATTTTTTGGTGTTTTGATGTTCTTTGAAAATTACTTTTATTTTATATTTAAACATTATAAATATACTTAACTATAGTTAAAATTCATAAGTAAATAAAAGAATAATATACACAAAATTTTACTTATAATTTTATATTTAAATCTAAGTACAAATATTAAAAGTTAAATATATTATATTTAAAAGATAGTTTAAAATCAGGAGTAATTTGACTTTGAAAATAAAGATGATTTTGAGCTAAAAGTATTTGAAATCAGGATAGATGTTTTTGATGCTTTTAGAAGGAAGGTTTTGAAATCATTTTGAAAACAAGTTATAGTTTTGAAAAATCATTTTGAATAAAAAGTTAGCGGATACAAAACGATGTTAGATTTTTCGTAGGTTCCGTCCGGGCTTGGAGTGGATTCCATTTTCACGAATAAATTGGATTTTAAGATGCCAGTGCTTTTCTAGGAGTTTGAACAAAATTTCTAATTAAAGAATAAATTACTTGAATTCTTGAACTCTTGATAATCTTGATACTCATGAGTCTTCAATCTTGATATCTTGAATCTCTATACTGTACAGTCTTCATTCTTGGTACCTGCATGGTTAAATCCTGCATATATATATATATATATATATATATATATATATATATATAAACTTATACTGTTAGTATTTATATTTTATAATCTATTCTAAGGTTGTTGTCATCAAAACCATCATCTCACGGACTAACAATTTTTTCTTACATTCATTTATTTAATTTAATCTCTTTCACATTTAAATTACATTTCCTTTTAAAAAAATTCAAGTCCTTATTCACTTCTAATTCATTTTATTGCTCAAATGAAATTAATACACTTTACTAATTTATCTAGTTTTACTTAATATCCAATTAAACTTATTTAATATTAAGTTAAACTTCATTTCATTTTAATTCATTACCCATTTTATTTAATCCGATTCGAGTTAGATTTTTTTATCATCCACATATAACAATTTTTTTTTTTAGCTTAATATTCTCAAATCTATAAACTATATATTATTCATCCAAAATTTCATTTTATTCATTTAGTTTTAAATGCAATTCATTTTATTTAAGCTTTCATGAGGTAAACTATATTTTATTTATTTCATTTCACTAACTCCATTTAGTTTTACAACGCTAAGCCAATTATTTTATTCGTATCTCAAATTCAAAATTTTCTTCCTTCCATTTGTTTAACCAAAATTTTAACCATTTTAAATTTGGTTTCACGTGCCTATTCAAATTTGCAAGTTATAAACTTATTTCTTTTCTATACTAATTTAATTTTATAAGTTATAAACTCATTCTTATATAATATTTTCAATTAAAAGTTCAAAATTATGTTTATTAAGTCATATTTAGAATATTTTTCACAGCCAAAACTTCTTTTAATCGAAAAATAAATTTCTTTAGGTAGCAATTCTCACTCAAAACTCGAAAATGAACGCTGACGATGCTATAGTCATTCCCAGAATTATTTTCCAACAGCAAAAGCGAGTTTAATGCTTTATTTCTTTCAGAAAATATTTTAAAAATATTTTTCTACTCAAAACTCTTTCAGATAATACTATTTATTAATATTTTTAAGGCTTCGAAAAAAAATTTGAAAACAAAGGATTTTAAATTCTAAAATTCTTAATTTTGAAAATCATTTCTATTTATAAGCTATATTATAATGTAGTTATACAAATTTCCTTAACCTATTATCAAAATATTCCATTAATTTACAATTTGGTCATTTTGGCCATTTCTTATTGTAATTATATTTCTGTTCAATTTAATTATCCATGCTTCATACTTTTTAATTCAACCCATAATCGATGATAGTTAAATATTATCATCGTAATTGATGGTAGTTAAATATTATCATCGCCTAACAATAATTTCATTAATAATTAACCTTTTATATACAATATTAATTTAGGAAAAACTATTTCACTTACTCGATTTCAAAACAATATTACGTCGACTTGCCTCGTTTAAGTGTTTAGAAATCCCTATCGATAACACGGCGTCCAGTACATCGACCATAATTCATAAACAACTCAACGGATAAGTAAACACAATATAAAACACTTATAACACTAACAAGTGCGCTCTCATATATATATATATATATAGACACACACACACACACTCAAATAGATTCATTCTAGGGTATTGCTACCCTATCTCAAATGAGTCAAACCCTACCAAGCCAGGTTATCTCTAAACCTGGCTCTAATACCAACTGTGATGGCCCGAATTTCAGAAGGTTTAAATCGACAATAATCCACACGTGTCCGACTTAAACAATATGAAATGTAGATAATCAATGGGATTAAATAAGAAAAATAATAAGAGGAGAAGAAAACAAAACACAGAATCTCATAGTCGAAACGATAAATATAATAATCAAATGAACAATTCATGAAGTTTTTTACTATACATTTGACATTAATCTATACACATTTACATAAGGAATAAATAATCAATACAAAAGGATAGCATGATGCAGGGAATAATAATTATTATATACCAAAATTCCATCTTCGTTCTCCAGAGAATAGTCTTCAGTACGCTAAAAAAAACACAGGCCTTACCCGAGCGTAATGAAATGACAAAAAACTCGAGTCGGGACTAAAATACTCTTATGTAAGTCAAATCAGTATCACAAATATGAGTGCAATAATTTTAGAGATCTTACGAGATTTTCCATCTCTTAAGGATCCGTTAAACTATTTATATATAATAGTGTACGCTATAATAGATGATGTCTATCAGTAAAATAAATATTAAAATAGCGTTAAGGCTTTACATTGATCCACCTTAACACATATTTACTGTTTTAAACCAAAGTCATAAAGGGCTCATATAGGGATAAATATGGCAAGGCACGTGATGCAATGCCCAAGGTAGAATCCCTACCAGTTTACCCATTCTGGCTGGTAGTAACCCATCCGTGCCCGACCGCGACAATCAATCTAAACGAACAAATAAGGTACACCCATCGAGTCCAAAACCACAATAGTAATAAAAGGGATCAACGTCGCTAGAGGTAGCTAACCTCATTGGCCAGACATAGGTCCTGTTTTAGTCATTTTAATTATGACACGAATGTCAAGGCTATCCATCATCATTCTCTTACTTCATTCCAGTAAACGTTGCCCATTCAACCACTACATTTTGGATATCATCTGCCGCATACATCGTTGTCAAAGTAGTTCCAATATTGGCAGAGAGTATGTCAATAAGAGGCCCAACTCCCTTTACCAACCAAACATCATTTAACATAGCGGTCGGTACTTCTACATTTTGAAATCAATTTGCACTTGATATCAAAATATCATATTCGTTTCAAAATCAAATTCATTTCGAAATCATCATATATTCGCTTCAACATGAATTCCATTTTGAAATTATCATATATTCAAAATTATCAATTTTTTCCGATAAATCGATTCCACTTCCAATATTTGATTTGAATTCAATTTAGGTTATATTCTTCACTTTAACCTAGTTCGTATTTAAGTCCTAGATTTAAATATAAACAATTTAACCTTTAACCAGTTTAAATTATAGAAAATAGTTTAAATAGTTCAAAATAGTTAAATAGTTAAATATAATTTAATAGAAAATGTTTAAATAGTTTAATCGAAAATAATTTGAATATAAAAATGGTTTATATAGTAAAATGGTTGGAAAAATCAAAATAATATGAATATTTAAAGAATGTAGTTTTTAAATAATTTATACAGAAATATTCATTTAAAAAAAATAATTCCAAAGTCAAACCGGCGAACTTTCCTATTTCCTACCTATATCAATTCCAAATCCCATTTCGATTTAATCGATCCAATTCCGATTCCAACTCGAATAAATTTCGATTCCATATAAATTTTGATTCGAATTCACCAATACCTTTCACATTCAATTTCAATTTCTAAATCCAAATTAATTTAAATTACAATTTCAAATTTATTTACAATTCCAAATTAATTTCAATTTCCAATGTCAAATTAATTTACAATTCCAATTCCAATTAATTTCAATTTCAATTTCAAGTTACTTCCAATTCCAAATTCCAAATTCTATTTTAAATATTTTGACTTAAACACTTAAATCAAATTGACTTTCAATGTCCAATTTTCCTAGAAAAAAATCCAAATTTAAAATATAATTCAATTCCAAGATCAAATTTGAAATATTATTTCATATCACTCTTTATTTAGTAATATTCAAAGTTCGAATAAAAGCCAATCCATTAAAAAAATCCATTATTGGAATTTACAACGTGTTTCGTTCATAACTTAAGAATTTAAACATGGACTAACTAAACAGTTTCGTTTATCAAGTTTAAATTCCAGCATTTTGAGCTCCAATTCAAAATAATTCAATTTCCATAAATTTGATTTTATTATTAAAATAAATTCATTTAAATAATTTCAAAACAACTTTTAAATTCATTTAATTTAACCAACCCGATATACGTTTATAATTTTATAACCTATGGTCAAGTGGATAATTATTCCAATTTAATTTCAAGGATGGATACATATCATTTCAATCCAAATAGATGTCATAGGTATAGATCATTTCAACCTATTTCTTAATTTATTCGAAATAATTCAGTTTACCATTTTATATGCAATAAACAATAAACAGGATGATAGCATGGTATGCCAAAATGAATAAACAAACAATATCGACCAATAGCATCCATCACAACACATCAACCAAGAAGCCAATAACATTCGCAAATTCCAATTTTTACCATATCGGGTAACATGCTGCCAATTAAATTTAAATTTTTTTAATAGCCAATTTAAATTCTATCAATTAATTCATATACCAATTTAAATGACAATTAAACCTAACAAACAATAGCCAAAAAATTTCATATCGCTTCAGAATATAAATATAACTAACATAAATTTATTTTAGTCAATTATGAGCTTATAAACACTCAACTTTGATTTATCGACGATTTAAATTCCAAATAAAGGCCCAAATTTAAACAATCTCGTATTGTTACCAAAACAATTCCACTTTGTCTGGAATTTTGATACGATCGCAATGGAAAAAATCGTGTTTGAATCCGAGCTCATATGGAAAAGTTATTCGAGTTAGAAAATTTGAATTTAATAAAAATAAAAAAATAAAAAATTAGTTATTAGATAAATAATACATACGTACATCTTCTTCTCACGCACTCTCCAATCTCTTCCATTCATAACCTATACGTGACCAAACTTTCAACCCCGCCAAACAAACGACGACATGATCCTAAACAAGGCACGCCGTTCGAAGCGCCTAAGCCCCTTCCTTCTTCGCCAACGATGCAGTCCCCCACAACATCTCGAATCTTGGGCAAACACAAAAAACCTACAGAACGTTTAACTCAAATTCCTGGTAATTTCATGATTTGATAGCGTAGATTAACAATATGGATTTGAAGAGGAGGTTGAGACCTATGACTTTCATTTTGGAAGTTTTTGAATTCGATGAACGGTTTGAGAGATCGGAGAGGAAGATGGTGGAAGATTTTTGGCCATTGGAAACAAAGAAAACGACGGCCAATGTTTAGACTAGAGTTTAGAATATTTTATTTTAAAGCTGTCTCGATATGCGTGCAGTATATATATATATATATATATATATATATATATATATATATAGTTAGGTCTGAAACCGTCTGAACTCCAATCGAAGCGTGCCGCCTAGCGTTTATAATGTTTTATCCCCGTTCTGAACGCAATGGAACTAGTCCCGAGGCCTAATTCGTCATATGCAGAAGATAACTTTTCAAAGTCAATTATTTTAATTAAATTCGAAATTAAATTTCAACATGTTTCATGCTCGTACGGCCAAACGACAAGTCCGATTGCTACAAATTGAAATCCGATAATAATTCACTTTTACAAATCCGATGAGACTAGTTTCGCTGAAATCCGAGACAGTGACCAAAATGGCTATTTTACTCGTCAATTAATATATAAAATTTTAAATTTTAAATTATTCACATTTGAATGCAATTTTAAATATTAACAATCTTAATTGGTGTTCATATAAAATTTAAAATCAACTTACGACATCATTTTCTATCGTATTAAATTTAGAATCTAATTATTCATTTCCAAATATTAAATTATTCAACAAATCACATTAATAATCATTTTCATTCAATAATCACCTTAAACTTAATAATTTAAAAATAGCTAAAAAAAGGGGTCGTTACATGCCATTATCTGTATTTGTTTACATATGACATCTGAACCATTATATACTATTTATAGTGATGATATATGCCTGTTATATTATTATCATATCTGTTTGTACTCTGGAAGTTCCCTGTTAGTATAGAATTCCCTATGGCTTAAAAGATACATACTCAAACGATCTTTAGAATAGAATAAAATTGTTATGGATTGAAATGATATCCCCAAGCAATTTTCATTGAGTTGAATTCGGGATTGCGGGTTGAAATGATATATGCCCGTATATATTTAAATTACGGATTGAAATGATAAACATCTATATCACTTGATCATAGGATAGCAAATTATATATAGACAGTGCTGGTCTATATATAAATATTTTGAAAATGAACTCTATGGTTTTGGAAAGAAATATATGGTTTTATTAAATATTGATTTTAAGATATCATATACAAATGTATTTTTATAAAGACTTAAAGTTTATATTTTTAAAATTTTATGTCTTGAGAATTTTATAGTTATAGGTCAAATTTTGAAATTATAAATTTTAGGAATTTACTTATAATTTTACTATTTTTAAAATATACAAATAGATTTCATATATAGATAAATTTAATAATATGTTTAGGTAATTATTTAAAATTATATTTCAAGGATAGATTTTATAATAATTTTTAATAAATTGAGGTTGGAAAGATAAAATTGAAATTGATTTGAAATTATGTATATTTAAGAATTATACTTAATTAAGTTTGATTTGAAATTATTAAATTTGAGATTTTAAAGATATGATTTTATAACTTGATTTTGATTAAAAGCGATTTGAATGAATATTTCCAAATTTACATAAATTGAAATGGGATATTTAGTAATTTGAAGTTTATTTAAATGTTTTCAAAATGATTAGGTAAATATTTCAGAACTGAATTATAGTAAAGTCAATTTGAGATATGAATGAAATTATCAAATTTAGTTTTCAAACGTGGAATATTTAAAGCTTTGAATATATTGAAATTGAAATGGTTAATTTTGTGGTTCAAATGTGTATTTGAAATCGATATAATTTGGAAGGGTTTATTGAGAAACTAAATTGGATTGAAATTGATGAATTGAGATTGAATTAAATTTGAATTTTTGAATTCGCGCCGATTTGAATCAATTTGTGAAATTGAGAAAGCTATTTTATTATATAAAGTATTTTTATATTATATTTGAAACTATTTACATATTTTACCTTTAAATTTTTTATATAAACTATTTTAGTAAACTAATTATTTTAATGTAAACTATTTTTAATATAAACTATTTTAATATACTAATTATTTTAATATAAACTATATTAACTTATAACTATTTTATATAAACTATTTTATTTAATAAACTATTTTATTATATATAATATTTTTTATATCTAAACTTTTTAAAAGGAAAGTGTTATGGATTTCAAAGTGTTATGAATTTCAAAGTATTGTATTGTCCAAGTGTTAGAATTTCAAAGGTGTTATAATTTCGAAAGGGTTATAAATTTAAGTGTTATGATGTGGAAATGAATATTATTTTAAGTAAGAAATGGCGTTATATTGATACAGCTTTTAAATGGGTATGATATTTTGGTTTTGAAGTATGATATTTTGAAATGACCACGGTGTTATAATAACGACTGGTTGTTAAAGAGATCGTGATCGGTTATTGTCATATTCTCTACCACTATCGAAAGCACTTTAACAACTGTGTACGTGGTGGAGATTTCATTATAAAGTACGATGATGGAGACGACTCTACCTGAGGTAAGGACCTGATTCCCATGAGTTACCTTAAGGTGGGGCCAAGTGGGACTTATTTTTATTTCGAAATTGTTTTTAATTCACATATTTTTTTTTGTTATGATTATATATATAAAAAGCACAAATTAAATCGATTTTCAATTAATTAAATAAAATTTGGAAAATTTAAAATATTATCTTGATTTAAAACCATTTATTACTATACATTGTTATTTAATAGGGATTATATTTCGATTAAAAGACCATATTATTGAATATTCAAAATAAATATTCATAACTCAAGATGAAAAAAAATCCTGGGTCCTTACAAGTTTACTAGTGTTACAACTGCCAAATATTGGAAGTAGTTAAAAATCAACTTTACCATAACTTTCGCTAAAAGTCTGTTTTTAAAATCCTTTATTATAATGGAAATTTTTTGAATTTTGTAAAGTTATTATTCCAATTGCTTCGTAATGGACCAAACATTGTGTTGGCCTGATGAGGGATGTGTGGACCGATCCTGAACTTTAACATCTATTGGCTTTGTCTAAAATTGACTTCCATAATAATGGAAAAAAATAATGGAAGCTTAATTAGGAAAAATAAACTATATAACTTATTATTGTTTGGAAATTATTGAAGGAGAAATGATTGGTTATCGGTAATTATAATTAATGGTGAAATTTAAAAAAAATCCATTGATTATTAAATATTTATTAAAAAAGTCAAAATTTTATAGGGAGGGGACATATAACTTCTACCAATTTTCTTACACGAAATTATTAAAAAAATTCCTGACAACCTTTCACTATATTTAAGCCCTTTCCATTTGTAAAATTTTCAATCTAAACACCTGTAAAATAATAATAATAATTTTGTTTCAACGAATAAATAATTTAAATTTAAATTAGATAGATAATTACATTCCTAATTTCGAGACTTAGTAAAAACAAAAGGGAAAATTCTATTTGTACATAATAAATTATTTTCCTACACCATAAAACTTAAATAATATATATGACTAAAATGTGCTATTTCGAAAAAAAATTCAATATTACAAAAATGAAAAATTCGTAGTATACAAATCCACTTGTCCACATTGTTTATAGTTCAAATACATATAGTTTCAAGATGCATTCGTGCGCATTCGATTTTAATATTTTCCACTTCTAGTTAAAAGAAAAGACAAAAATTTAAATCCAATGCTCAAATTAATATGAATTATAAAGTGCTAAATTTTTCTCTATTTTTTTACTTAATTAAGTTGTTCACATTTAATGTTAGAATTTAAATAGTTTAATATTTTAATATTCAAAATTGATTCAAACTGATGGAAATAATTAAATAAACTTAAATTCCGTTTGAAGCATTTGATTTTGTAATATGCACAACCGAGTTGAGGGAATACAGGAACAAAGGTTACTTAATTTCATTGATACATCATGTATAGGGGAGATAGTGAAACGAGATTATGTTTTCATTTATTCCAAAATAAGGATTGTTTTGTAAGGCGTCAAAATATATTAGGTAAAATATGATGTGCATGATTTTGGCAATTTTTTCGATGTATGTGTACTATTTTGTGTGTACGAAAAGAATCTTCTTACCATACAATCATAAACAGCCTCCATAGAATTCAATGGAGTATTAAGGGTAAAGTGTGAAATCAAACTCATCCTGTTTTGGTAGATATTTATTTGAAGAGTGGGAAAACAGAGATTGAGATGTGCTGTCCTTCAGGTCTAAAATTCAGAGAATGTTTAAGGTCAAACTACGGAAATAATCAATATTAATTATGATTCCTCCTTTGACAAAATAATTTAGTTAACAAATGCTTTTTTATTATTTGTTTTGTCTAAATCCTTTTATTCTTTAACAAATTATCTTGTATTTGATTCTATGAAGTCAATAATATATTTAATCTACTACACATAAAAGGTTGAATTTCTACCATTTCCTTTTTTCTCTCCTAACTTTAAGAATAAAATCTTTTTTTCCTCAGTCGAAAATAACAGTTTCCAATATTTAAGTTCGCAAATATCATCCTTCGCAATTAATCACTTCTCTATACTCCTCTAATTACTCCTCGTGATAATCTTTATTTTCCAAAAAAACAAGATTTTTCACGTTCGTCTATCCAGACATTTATAAAATTCCATTGTAATTTTTTCACAAAAATAGAAACATATTACAATCAACGAGCATATTCTTTCAGTCTATTAAAACCTATACTATATAAAGATTAGAAGATTAGTCTCTTATGCATCAATTTTCATCCTCCTCTTGTTTTTTTGTTTCAATTCCTCTGCTTTGACCATTTTTATTTCTAATTTCATTTTATTTATTTTTTTGTTATTTTAGTCCACAAATATGCTTGGATTGCATTTTTTAGAAAAAAGAATTCTTTTAATATTTCTTTAACTCTTGACTATCTCTTCAGATCTCTTGTGATTGTTATTATAAACACACAATAGAATTTATTTATAGATTTTTTGGTCAATTTAACTCAATGTTATGGAGTCCATGGTGGAGAAAGGCTGGCAAGAAGTTTAGAGGTTGAATCAAGGATCACTAATTTGATCACTGTGATGCAAAGTTATAATTTTGGTATTTATTTTCCATTACAAATTATCTCAACAATGAGTTTAAGTATTTAGTTACAGTTTTAGGGATTACTGATTTATGATGCACTTTCCAATAAGTTTCTTATATTGCTAATATTTCCTGCTTTAGAAAAACAACTTGTGGATGCTCTTATGTCGATGTTGATAAGAAACTAGTTGAGAATACCTATACAGTCCAAAATAATTTTGTATAAAAATATGTGAGTCATTGTTATGTACCATTCTTATATTCATTTGTGTTGTCAATAATTGACAATTTATAACAATTTTACTATATTCAATATTCTGTTGGATTATTCTTAGGTTCTACAAAATAGACGCTTTAGTTGTGCATTATTAATAACGTTAATTGTAAATGAATGTAATGTCGTTATCTCGAGTACTTCAAAATTCATTTTTGCTCCATATTTATGCTTTGTAAAATCTTACCAAATTTCTATTTTAGTAAGTCGTCATTTTAGTTCTGGATTTTAAAAATTGTGCTCAATTTACAAATTTTTTCTGTTAGATTTCATATCTTATACTATATACCTTAAAGTCGAATCTCCCATGCAATTTTTTTTCCTCATAATTCTAGAATTTAAATACTCATCTCTTCCTTATTGATTATGTTTTGAAGAAGATAACAAGTTTAATTCCCACCGGCCACTCCTATATCTTACAATAACCTTGTTTGGTTTAAGCTTAAGCACCCTAGTTCGAACCTTGTTAACCATATGTTATCCAATAAATTTTAGAATCACATAATTTAATTAAAATATTTATTTTTCGATTAGGTCTACTGCAACATATAAACTCCACATATAGACTACATTTAAAATCAAATCTCGCATTGTATGGCCTTATACTTTCCAACTACATTGGTAAGCACAATCTTTATTCAAATTTCATTTGTTCAATTCTTTGAAATATAAAGTTTTTAAAAAGTGCCTTCATTAAACACTTATTATTATAACAATAATAACAATTAAGGAAAATCAAAATTATAACAACCAAGGAGTCTATAAACATATACTCAGTTTAAGGCCCATAACTTTATCATAATTTTGTTTTGTAATTCTGCCACTGACTTCATGTTTTCTAATTTTATATATATATATCTGTGTGTGTGTGTGTGTGTACGTATGTATGTATGTATTTATGTATGTATGTGTGTTTGCATGCATCTTTATGTATATAGAATGTATATCGATGTATGCATGTTGTATATGTATGTTTGTGTGTATATATATATGTATATATATATATATATATGCAGGTATGCATGTATGTTTTAATGTTAGATTTATCTTAATTTTTTTTTATCATATACTATTACCATTAAAATTCTTACTTCTCTATAATTCATTTGTATATTCAAACATTTAAAGCTTTGAAATTTCTCATTTTGTCTTTTTCTCATAATTTTAGAATTAATATCCTCATTTCTACATTATTCATCTGGATGTTTTCAGTTTACCCCACAAGGTTCTCATTTAACAAATTTTAGTATATTCATTTGTAACAGGATGCCTCTTTGACTATTCCATTTATTATTTTTAATCATTGTGTTTAATTCAGTTTTATATCTAACTGAAGTTAGAAATGTCCCTAAGAAGGAGTTTCTTTTCTCTAATAAAAATAATTATCTACTTAAAAAAATTAATAATCTTAGATTTTAACTGAACGATAACATGATAGCATTCACGTAATGAATATAAGATTTATATTAATAATAATAAATTCAAATAATATCTTACTCACCCGATGGAATTTATTTTATTTACACAATCTTAAAAAAAAATTAAACCTCTAAGTAAATACATAAATTGCAGATTATATTCCACATAGTCGCCATGTTAAAACTTACGTAGACATGGACATTCCTAAAAAACTCGTATACACCAAGTCTGTTGCTTATATACTTTTTGTTTTGGACTTTCGTACAAGACTATGATGAATTTTATAAATTTTGAATATTGAATGAATTTCTTCATCCAACAATTGCTTTTTCTAATTCTTTTATTGTTTATTTGATACTAATAAAAAATAGGAAGTAGTAAAGAATACATGAAAGAAGGATCCAATTTAAGGATTTAGGAAGTCCATGTGTCGTTATTTCCTATTTGATTTGTTCATGCAAACTATAGTGTTTTCAACTTCAATCTTTGTGCTGTAATTTCTTCTTTGTGACTAACAATAATAGTTTCGTTAGTAACTAAAATTGTGGGATATGAAAAAATACTTGGAAGAGTAATAATTATGTATTATCATTGGACACTCTTAAGATTTTTAATTTTGTTGCAATATATTTTATAGCTCAAATTTTTTGAGTGTTTAACATTATTCTTTTTACTTCTACTAATCACACATAAATTAACTTTTAATTTTCTCCATTATTGTATAATGATAGTGTATGCATGGTGCAATTCTTTTTTATGTCTTTTATATGTGCATATAGTTGCTTGAATTGAGTCATTGTTATTTCATTATTAATGATAGCCACATAGCTTAAATTTGATGTGTGCATCTATATAATTATTTGTAGGTATATTATATGATTATTTTAGTCCTCCTTTGTATGGTGTATAAATGTAGTTGTAAAGATGTGTACAATGACATACAAAATGTTTTTTTCGAATAAGTAATTTTGAATATCCAAAATATAAAAATATTTAAATGTAAAATATATGTTGAAAATTATGGTTTTACTTGAGTTAATCGTAAAAAATATTCAATCGGATTTGCAAAAAATATTACTGTAATCCGTATGAATAACATGGGTGCGCACTAGTATACTATAATTATTGAATACATGTGCGTGTAATTGGTCATGTATGTTAACTTTTTATATCGTGGGGAACTAACCGTGTAAATTATCAATTAATTGGTCACTAATTGACATTTACATAAATTAATATTTTTATTTATCGAGATCGATCCCTATAGGGTGGAAATTAATAATAAGAACAAAAGTTAATTGATTAAATTAGGAAATGAACAAATTGAAAAAGATAAGTATATGGGGACACTTATTTACTTTGTGAATACAAAATTGAATGAAAATGCAGGGTTTACCTAAATAATGAAAATTAATTAATTATAATGAAAGATAATTTCATATAATTATATTCGATTGTAAATATGTAAAATGAAATTTAATTTTGAATAATTGAGAATCATGTTTTAAACATAAAAAATTAAATCCATTGAATATAAATATTAGAAGGATATTTTTATTAAGGGAAAATTAGAGGTGGAAGTATTGATTATAGAGATCTTATATTATGGGTAATTATATAGTTAAATTTTTTCATACAGAATGGGAATTAATTTAAATACGTGAATGAGAAATAATTTAATGTGCTACATATGAGTTAATAAAATTGGTAGTAAAATAAAGAGGATCTGGAGGAAATAAATTAATAAAGTACGGAAAAATAGAAACTCTTACTATGGAAAAATTCCACCAAACGTATCTTTATCCTTGTATTTTTTATTTCAATCTCTAACCAAAACAAAATGGATGCCCTTTTCTGGAAAACTATGACATCTACTTTCCCATCAACAAAGCCACCATGTAGTTTATAGGTAATTTTACCTGCATAAAAATTTATTGATTTATCTTTATTACCGTTATATTCTTTAGTTTGTTCATCTTTTTTTAAAATAATATTTGAAACTCAATTTTATATCATGTATCTTTTAGTCAGGTGTACTAAAAGTTAAATGTTAGATTCAAATTGTATGTATGGAAATATTTTTCCATAAAAAGATAGAAATATTATTATTTTCAATTAACTATATGTGCTATGTTCATCCTTTTGCTTAACAAATACTAAATTGGAAAAAAGTAATAAATCAAGACATAACTTAATTTTATCAAACAAATTTAACTTTTATAAAAATATGTAATCATGTAATACAAATTGCATATATGTAGAAATAATGTTCAATCTACAACTCATTTATCTTAAAATTTTCATTATTCGTTGCGTAATAAATTCTTTTCATTGAAACTAATATTTCAAATTATTTTTTATAATATGTAGATTGCACGCTAGTGTTACATTGAATAGACGTCAAATATGAATAGATAAAACTCCAAAGTCTAGCGTTTTTCTAAATATATTCTAAACATAAGTAATTTTTTTCACTCGGCTGATTGAGCTTACCACAAGATTTTCTTTTCCAATCCAAAATGTATGTTGCTAAACATAAAATGAAGAATCAAATTTTTTTTAGAAATCGAAAATCTTGCTTTCTTGAGGAGTTATAGGAGAAGTGCACTGGCTTAGACCTTTTTGATAGAGTTGACCAAGTTCATTTGTGGTGTAAAACATAATGATATAAAACACCTTAAGAAAAATAATGATTATATTGATTTGGTGCTTATAATAGCCATATGTATGATCGAAGTAAGAATATTCTGTAGAAATCTATAAACAATCGGATTTCACAAAATTGATGCAGAAACATAAACTCTTATGATATGAATTATTCCCTTCGTAACCATAGAGTATGGTGGAAATGATGAAGACCTGAAAGGTGATAAGATAAAATATTTGGATAATCGTAGTTTCAAAAAAGCAATTGATTTCGTCTGCAAAACAGAAGATCCACCGGATAATTGGAAATTGGTTGTTGCGACTATAATTAAAACACTATCCGAAAGCTTACTTAGATTTTTTGGAGTACATACCCATTTATTCAAAAGATATGTTAAAATTGATTGCATGGACGACGATCGGAACTTATTTGAGAATAACTGGCAAAGAATGAACACAATGATTCAGAGGTATGTCAAGGATAAAACTTGGAAAGAGAATACAATAGGATGGAATACTAATTATAGCAACAGGTAGCATCATAAAGCACAAAAAAAATGAAGAAAAAATTTCTTTAAAATACAAATATAACCATAAGCTTTCATGAGTAGAAACAGTTGTCATAAAGAAGACGCTAGAGTCCAAGATACTGAATATGGAATGTCATCGGGGAACTTCATGGGAAAATTCTTCGCACATTCACCAATTTCCCACTGGTGCAAGCTTCTTCCAGTATTATCAAATTAATCTCCTATTTAATTTGATTAAAAGTTTTAAATTCAACTCCAACACAAACTATATTCCCATTACAACTTTTATACTCGATACACCACCAGATGACTATGTTCATTCTTTTCCAATTCTTCTCAAATAAGTTCCAATCATCTCACTGCAATCAATTTTAATGGATCATTTGAATAAATGGTTATGTAATTTGGAAACTGTAAGGTTTCAACTAATGTTTTATTTTAGTCACAATAAACAATTTCCATTTTATCCAGTGGATCTTCTGTTTAGTAGATGAATCAATTGTTTTTTCGAAACTATCATTATCCAAATATTAAACTTATCGCCTTCTAAGTCCTTATTGTTTCCATCATACTCCATGGCTATGAAGGGAATAATTTGTACCAGTTAATAGTTTTTGTTTCTGGATCTATTTTGCGAACTTCATTATATATAGACTTATACATAATATTCTTACTTCGATCTTACCTATTGCAGCTATAAGCATCAAATCCAAATAATTTTTATTTTCCTTAATATGTTTTATACCATAATGTCTTCCACCACCAAAGATTTTTTCAACTGTATATAATAAAGCTCTAAGTTTATGCCATTCTCTTTTAACTCTTCGAGTATGACATAAAATTTCCGCAAATCATGTCATCAATTGCCATAAAATTTCTCTAAACCATGGCATTAAACGATATGAAATTTCCATAAATCATTTCATGTAATCATCTTTAAATTACATCGATATCATATATCAATCTTGCAAATATAAGTTTTATATTTGCATCAAAATAATTACAAACAACTTCAAAATACCAAATAAATTAAATAATAATTAATATTTATGAAATATCAATTAATTTAATCAATTTACAATATTTTATAAATTAATTAAGTCATATGGTTTATAAATTGATAATAATCAACATTTCTCGAATATTAATTGATTTAAACAATTTACAATATTTGAAACATTTTATTTATTTAATTTAAATAAAAGATAATTGCATGAAATAATTTATGAAAATTTTATATCATTTGTTGCCATGATTTATAGAAATTTATGTCATTTGATGACATATTATGTGAAAAGAAAGGATTGGGGAGAAAGAGGCAATTAGTGGAATTAATTAGGGAACTTTTAATTAAAGAATGAGAAAGATTTCGTCCTTCAAATAAAACATATTCTCTAAGCCATTCTATATGTAAAATTTCATTCTTTCTCATTTATTCTTTTTCTCCTCCTAGCTTATCATCGTAGAAAACCACAAAAATCCATCTTTGAAAAACCTTTGAACTCTAAAAACCTAAAGGGAATTCATTTTTAAGGTGTGCTTCAAGGCTTTAGGTAATAAGATATGTTTTTCTTTTACAGACAATAGTGCTTGATGTAATGTTTGATGAAAGAGAAATATGATTATCATAATCTAGATGCACATATCATTGTCTCATTTAATATGAAAATTGTTTATGAGGTTTGAATTGTTCATTGAATGAATTGATTGAGTTTTTAATTTAATAAATCAAAACTAAAATTTATATATGTTTAAATAATTTTTTTTTAGAATTATGTTCTAAAAATTCAATCTAAAGTCTAGTTTTAAAATTTAAAATTTTTCATGTTCAATTTGCCAATTAGGTCCTTATTTTGTTAAATTAAAGTTAAAATTTCTATATGTTTAAATACAATGTTTTATTATAGATCTGTCTGTAAACATTCAATTCAAAGTTGATCTAAAACTTTGAATGTTCATATTATTTTAATTGATTTTTACTTTAACAAATTAAGCTGAAATTTGTGTGTTAGTAATACAATATTTTTATTATAGATTCATGCATTGTAATTATATAAAATAATGTAATTTTATATTTGAAAGTTTAATTGTATGTATTTTGTTTTTTATTGAATTACATATTGGAAAAAAAGATAAGATGTTTTGGGAATAAATCTAAATTTTAATTTGATTACTATAAATCTCTAATTTGTATTAACCAGAGAGTTTTGACTTAATCTTACATGCACACAATTAATGTTTTGACGAAAAATATATTTTTAAATTGATTGTTATAAGTCTCTAATTTTTATTAATTATAAATACTTGATTTAATTTTATATATGCATACTTAATTTTATAAGTATGTTCGTATATATAAAATTAAGTGCATGTATTACATATTGTCAAAGTATGAATTAGATTTTATTTCCAAAGAAAAAACAATTTAAAATAAGGATATATATATATACATATATATAAATTTATTATTGACTATTTATATTCTATAACATTGATACCTATTAATTGTCATAAATATGCTGCGTAAATTGAGTTTACCAAATAGGAAGTTAAATCGATCATCCCTGTCACCTTTTGTTTATTTTCATTTTTACTTATGTAATTAGCTATCTATTTATTTTATTTATACTTCTTCCTCATAATTTTGGAATTTAAATACTCATCCCTTCTCGATCGAGAATGTCTTGAAGAAGATCACAAGTTCAATTCCCACTAGCCACTCCTATATCTTACAATAACCTTATTTATCTTGAGTTGGTTTAAGCTCAAGCACTCTGGTTTGAACCTGGTTAACCTCATGTTATCCAATAAATTGTAGAATCAAATAATTCATTTAAAAAT
This sequence comes from Allium cepa, assembly GCA_030765085.1. Classification (NCBI taxonomy): domain Eukaryota; kingdom Viridiplantae; phylum Streptophyta; class Magnoliopsida; order Asparagales; family Amaryllidaceae; genus Allium; species Allium cepa. The sequence continues at coordinate 860,979,523 of CM060931.1, forward strand.
ATTTATTTTTCAATTAGGTCTCTTGTAACATATAAGATCTACATATAAGCTGCATTCAAAATCATATCTCATATTGTACAGTCTTATACATTCCAACTACAATAATAAGCACGATCTTTATTCAAATTTCGTTTGTTCAGTTTTTTGAAATATAAAGTTTTTAACATATGCCATCATAAACACTAATTATAACAATAATGACAATTAAGGAAAATCAAAAGTATGACAACCAAGAAGCCTATAAACATATCCTCAGTATAAGGCCTATATTTTATCATAATTTTTTCTGTAATTCAACCGTTAACTTCTGTTATCTAATTATATATGTATATGTATGTATGTACGTATGTATTTATGTATATATATGTGTGTTTGCATACATTTATGTATGTATGTATGTGTGTATATTGATAATTTATGTGTACGTATATATGTATACTTATATGCATGTATTTTTTAATGTTACATTTATCCTATTTCTTTTGCTTTTTCATATATGCTTTTAAAATTTAAATCCTTACTTCTCTATAATTCATGTGTACAAATCTCTCCCTTTTAACCATTCTCTTTAATTAGTTTACCAATTTTGCATTCATTCTATTTCGTAAAATGTTACATATTTGAGTCCTTCAATCCTTGGGAAGAAATATTATTTTTCTGGTTTAAACAAATTCTATAATCTTTTTCTTTGGTTCATTCACTTTATTTTTTTTGCTTTAATCTCGAGATTCCCACGAACTCAAAAGGGCATTGTAATTTATATTGTATATATTAAAGTTGGATCTTTAGCCCATTTGCTTCATTCTTTCATTTCATTTACTCTTTAGACTTGGACTCCTCAAGATCTCAAAGTCATGTCATAATTTTAATTACACAATTCAATCTTCACAAATGGTCTCATAATTTGGTTGTAATTTGGATTTGTACATAAAAATATTTAACTTTCTTCCCTACTCAATTAACAAGAATTTTTATTACTATTCATAATTCATTTTTTATGTTCCATCTATATAAACAATTTTCTTTGTATTATCTCAAATATTCACTTTTATTGAAATTATAGTTAAAGAAAAGTCTGTACAATATTTAAAACCTAAAGTATAACACGTGGATTGTTTATTTTTTCTTTATATTTTCTAAAATAAGTAAGAATAGTTTTGTAAGATATTTTTTACATATTAAGTATGGATTATGATTTTTGATGTATAATTAAAATATTGAAAGTGAATTCAATATGTTGTTTGTTACATATAAAAAATTAAATTAATATCAACCATATTAAACTAATTTTCTTTTATATTTAATTAGTAGGTTTATATATGAATTTTTTGTTTTTCAATATACAAAATCTATTTATAGGTAAATACAGTGAAAATAAAAAAGGTTAAAAGTTAAATTCTTTAATTTGAACCTATTTAAAAACTATGTATAGTATCTAAATTATATTTGAATATTAAAATAAATAAAAATAAATAAGCTACAAATTTTGTTGGTTGGACAGTTCTACACTATAAAATTTCTCAATCGATAAATTCAATAAATTCAAGTCTAACGGCTACTTCAAAAAAAAGTAAAAATGATTTCATTAGTTTATTGTCTTATATATCTAAGATTAACGCATGCTATATTACACTAGTTTACTTTTTGTGCAATTTGGAGGCTTATTTATAAATTTTTTATCCCTTGACTATTCCCATCTCATTTGTTGGTAATTAGACATGAAAGTATTTTATGCAATTTGAAGTACAAATGGAATAACAAGAGTAATTTTTACGTTATTTCATTTTGCAAATACTTATTTCTATTAGATCATATTTCCATAATATTCCGTTGAATTCTAGGAAACAATGCTTACAAACTATTTTCTTCTCCTTTTAACATTTTTCTAAAATTCTTCGGTCTATATTTCAATCTTCTCATTAACAAGCAATATGGATTTCTTTTAATGAATTTTGACTTGATACATCTATGTCTTATGTAATTTGTTGTCAAAAAAATTTAGTATAAAGAATATTTTGTTTATTTAACTATATCAGTGTAGATACGTATTTAATGTCACGAGCTCAAAGCAAGAAACATGCGTTATATATAATAATTTGACTACTTTTATATTTTGGAATCATATTGCAATTATTAATATCAATTTTTAACTGTTTTAGTTTACATAACTTTGGAATATCGTGTGCGTAGCATGGGTTCGCAATCGTGTACTAGAAGTGGTTGTTTTAATTGAACTTTACATGTATGTTATTTCCATTTTAATATGCATGAAACTAATGAGAAATAGTTTGAATTATTAGAAACTGTGGTAGTAAAAATTATGCTGCAATTATTTTAGTTTGTAACAACCAAATATTTGTGATAGTTTTTTATATTTTTTTTTTTCCGTAAGGCCTTACTAGCCTTAGTCTATTAACCTTTTATCTTCATTTTAATTTAGAATGTGCATGTATTTTAGTATTACATTCTTTACTTTGAATTTTCTATTTAAACTTCAAAATTTCGTTTGGCAGGTTATCCTTTTCATTTATACTTGCATCCTCTTCAAAAACTGCACATCCCTATTTTTTCAATTGACATGCATGTTTTACATTTCCCTATATGCACTTGATTTTTTGAAACTATGATCATAATGCATACCTTTTAGGTTCATAACGCTTCAAGTTTGCTACCTTAAGTATCATTTCCATAAGACCATAATCTTATCTTTACGTAGAATAATTATTTTATATGTTGGTCTTTATAACTTATGAGAGAAGATCTTATACGTAGATGTCATGCCATTTCTCTATCTCAATCAAGAAATTGCCTTCTTTTAGCCTAATTTCCGATGCTAACTAAGCATTCCTATTATTATACGATTATTCATTTTTTTGTCCCTACTTACTCAACATAGGAAAAAAACAAGTAACTATTTTCTAACAAATCCGATACTCTTTTCCCAAATTTCTATTCCACTAAGACATGTCTTGTTTTATCCATTTCCATTCATTTAATTATTTTTTATTGAATTTAAATTGCTTTGCTACCAGTGTGGTCATGTTTCAATGTTAACTTCTAATTGAGGTAAGGGTTTTTTTTAGCCAGTTGACTTTTATTTAAACCACCAAATGGTCATGTATATGACCTAGAGCTCCAATAATTTCTACAAAAATTTCAATCTTGAAATGTAGGTATCGAAGTTAGTGCTTTCTCAGATCTATTGCATTTTTATATACTTTATGTTTTCCATCGAACCTAATCATAAGCGAGGAAAAATATTTATTGATTAATTTTTGTATAATTTTAAATTTTGCATTTTACTCAAATTATCATGGATATATTTCTATTTTTGGGGAAAAAATATGATTTTTAATTAATCATCTAAAACATGATTATTTAGTATTCCATCGGGTTATAATTTTTTATTTTACATAACATGTACGAGTCATTTAATTCATTTTTATGTACATCAATGATTATGTATGAAATATTTCACATATTGTTGCTACAATGAAGTAGGTAAACTGATAAATCCAAAGGAATGTTATAGATCTTTTTTAGTACCAAAATATAAAAAAAGATAAGGAAACTATTTGTGAGTCGTGAATATTTACTTCGACAATGTGGCGAATGACAATCATTCTATATACTAAAATGATTGTTAAAATAAACTCAATTTTGATATAAACCAGATGCACAATATTTAAATTAAGATACCATTATGTCTGCATTCGAGTTCATTATTTAGAACTTGATATTTATCTTATTCTTTTATATTTAAGTAGAAAGATTCTGTATTTTCTATGGGTACAGTAAAATCCTACCTATACCATGATTATACTTCTATCGCTAATTTCTACTTTTATTACTTTATGTTCGTATCACACCCATGAAGGATACGTTTTTGGCCCATAAAAAAAAATTTAATTTGATATCTAGAATTAGATGTACAAAAGGGAAATAACATTGGTTGGAAAACATTCATCAATAATTATTTACAAAAATACCATTCATCAACAATTATGGAAAACATAACTACAACCCATATGCGAAGCATGGTTAGTACAATAAATATTATCTAAGTAGACCCTCTGATATGTTACATTGTTATTGATAGCTATAAAGAATTCTTACTAACAGAATCCATCTTATGTTCGTTAAGTATTTCGGTGATTTCATATATAACTTAACTATTGGAAATATTCATTTTTAAGTGGTTCCTCACTACGACTAAATTTGTAGATTTCTCATTTAACTTTTTTATTTTATTTATTGTGCTCATTAAGCTCTTTCTCTTGAATAGTAAGAAATTACATGAAAACTATATTTATAAAGAAACTCAAATAATTGATCTATGGATTCTACAACTACTATTTTTATGAATTCATCTTTAATATTAAGTGCATACATTACTAAGACTATAATAAAAAGCTCCATGAAAACAATCCATATAGAGTTAACAAAAACAACTGAAAACCTATTATATGAAAACATAATATATACCTAAATGCAAAAAAATTATATCTTTTTTGCATAATTTTTTCACACCTTGATAGGTTTATGACTTAAACGATATGTGGAGTACCCTATAAAATAAATATCTAAATCACCAAAATCGGCGTGGAGCATAAAAATATCATCCCCATAGCTTGGCATACTTCTTGGTAAAATTAGTGAAAGGAATACAAAATCTAAAAATAATAGAGCTCCTAAACTTGTTATTTCCTTTGATCAGACTAATTACATTGGAGACCTTTAAAAAATTGTCAATCTTTGTTAACACCATAAACAAGTTTGGTAAAAAGGTCTTTTTTTTTGAATAAGGGTTCAAACATTCTATTAGAAATCAAGTTAAAGAATATACAATATCCGAAAAGGCAACAAAACCTAATACAAACATTTACAGCCGATAAGGCCATAAACAGATAAGGCCCAAGTACTCGAACTAACGTTTACACTCGATACCAATAGAATGTTCGAGACAATACCTACGGAAAGTAAGGCAAGCTGATACTTCAATTACTACGACTTCTACTTCATTTACCCTTCTCGAGAAAAGAAAATTAAAAACTCGTTAATGGCAACGAGGGACTGAAAAACATATTTCTAGACGGCTTAAACTTATGAATCCATAATTAACCAAGAAGCAAGCCAAATAAACGTCAATTTCTGGTACCAGAACCACCACAACGAAGTTCCAATGCAAGTAAGATTCTTAGACCCGAAAAGATCAAATCTTTTAGCTTTCAAAAGAACGACTGACAGCAACTCTCTCTGTTTTAGCTCGAGATAGCACCTGGGAGACGAAGAGCTTCTTTGTCTCTGAAACCATCTAGATCCAGGGAAGATCAACCAGATCTGGGACAGATAAGTCATTTACTTTCAATATTTGAAGTGTAAGAGCTTTAACTTGGTCGCTAACCCATTTTATTCCATAGGTTTCATATCAATCGAGAGGGAAGCGAGAGACTTCAATGAGTTAAAGTTCTGCAATCTAATAACTTACAACTAATTCAAAAAGTATTGTTAATTGTAAATTGTAATGTAAATTAAAAGAGAGGATATGAGGTAAATGTAAAGTTAATACAGGTACAGAAAACCTGAAACGATACACAGAGGAACTAGAAGATAGCAGTGGGAGGAAGCGGTGCATATGATTAAGTCGATGAATCCCCAATGCAGCGTTGGGAGGTATATCCCCATTTCTTTACTATTGTATCAGTCATGCCATTGATGTTCTTGAAATGTTTTGATTTTATCATTCTGATATTCATAGTCTCGTATATCTTTGCGCATATCTGTGAGGTATCATTGAATCTGTTTTGAAAAATCCTGTCATTTCTTTCTTTCCATATGTGCCAAATACAAACCGAGATAGAAAGTTGGAATAAATCTGAATTTAGATTCTTATTTCTTGAGATAGAAATGACTTTTTGTAAATCTTCCTTCAGACTGAAAGAGAACAGACTTTTTGGTGTGTTAAAGAATTTTTTGCAGCTCCAATGCCAAACTTTTTCTGTAAAATTACATTGAAAAAATAGGTGATCTGTATTTTCAATATGATTGTTACAGAAACTACATGAGGGGTCTACAGAAATCTGTTTCTGTATTAATCTCTCTTTCGTTAATAAGTAGTCATTAATGGCTTTAAAGAGACAAACCGCCATTTTTGGAACATGAATTTTATTCCAAACCAAAGTCGACCAATCCTTTGTTACAAAACTAGTTCTCACAGCGTTCCAAACTGTTTTAAACTGGTATTGTCCGTTTTTAGAACACTTCCATAACCAGAAATCTGGCTCTCTATTTTTATGAATCTTGACACCTTCTATTTCCTCGTGAATCTGGAATAAAAACCTAAATGCATCCCATTTCCACTCCCCGTTTTTAATAATCTTATCAAGAGACATGTTTTCCGTACCCGTTCGGAAAGCTGTATCTATCCCAATACGTTCCATAATTGAACTTCAATTCAACCATGGGTCGTACCAAAGAGAAGTTGTTTTACCGTCAGAAATATTGAGAGATAGGCATTTCAAAGCTACTTGCCTGGATTTCAATATATATTTCCATACTCCCGAGTCATCCATTTTCTGATTGATTTCCCAAAAGCTATTATTGCCAATGTACTTACAGTGTATGAGACCTGCCCAAATTCCTTCCATTTTGATGATTTTCCATATCAGTTTGATGTATGACGCTTGATTCATCTCTTCTAGGTTTCTCAGACCCAATCCTCCTTTTTGGTTTTGCTTACACAAAGTTTCCCAGGGGATCTTACTGCTACGGCTTTTCCAAAGGAAATTAAGAATAAGATGTTTTATTTTTAGAACCGTTGTTTTTGGGAGACAAAAGCATTGCATCCAGAATTGTATAATAAGGTAAATGGTAGATTTGATAAGTTCCAGTATCCCAGCTAGGCTGAGCATCTTAGTTTCCCATCCTAAAAATCTTAACTTGATCTTCTCAATTAGAGGAGAGCAGTCCTTGTCTCTCAGATTAGTACTAGACAAGGGAATTCCCAAATACCTTATTGGGAGATCCGATTGCTGGATGTTAAGAATAGAGCTAATATCAGTACAATGGACAACCCCTTTTCCAAAGAAAACATTGGATTTCTCACAGCTTAGTTCCAATCCAGTAACTCTTTTCATGATTTGGAAAACATCATTAATAGCTGTAGCGTTTTGAACGCTAGCTTTGGTAAAAATAATAATATCATCGGCGTAAATGAGATGAGTTAGCTTATTGTTAAAGTCTGTGATTGGAGCAATTATGCCATCCCTAACTTTACCGTCCATCAATAACGTAAAATATTCCATAACCAATGAAAAAAGGATAGGGGAAAGAGGGTCACCTTGTCTAAGACCGTTTGAGCTCTTGAAGTAACCATGAGATTCTCCATTTATGACGATAGAGAACACTGGTGTGGTTATGATGTTTTCAATAATTTTCACTCATTTGTCTGGGAAACCTAAACTTATTAACATGTGTATAACAAAAGCTCTACCAATCGAGTCATATGCCTTTTTCAAATCTACTTTTATACACATGTATTTGTTTTCCTTTCTTCCAAGACCCCTAATAATTTCATGGGCAAAAAGAATACCGTCCCCTATAGATCTACCTTTTATAAAAGCTGTTTGATTAGGAGACAACAACTTGTCCAAGAAGAGAGCCAATCTGTTACAGAGAACCTTGGTAAAAACTTTGTATAATGTGTTACAGCAGGCGATGGGTCTGTAATCTTGAATTCTGGATGAGTGAGATTTTTTAGGGATCAAATGTAAGAAAGTGTGATTCCACTCTTTAATAATTAAACCCTTATTGAAAATATCATTCAACGCTTTGAAAATTAAGTCTTTCGAAAGATTCCAATGAATTTTGAAAAACTTAGAATTAAAACCATCTGGGCCTGGTGAAGTAGTATCTTTAATATCCCACAAAGCAGATTTAATTTCATCCAAAGATAAACCATCATTCAGGAAATTCGCACCATATTCAGAAATAATCGATTTACAAATGACTTCTGGAAAATGGTAACTTAACTGTTGGTTAAAGACTTGTTTATAGAAATTTAAGGCTGATTCAGCGAATTGATCTTCCATTACCTCCTTGTCATCAACTATGAAGTTAGTCAGATATGATCTGCTTCTGCTGCTAGACATTTTAGCATAAAAGAAAGCAGAAACCTCATCACCCATCATCAACCAATCACATTTGGCCTTTTGTTTGGTGTCCAGAAATTCTTTTATTAGTGCTATTTCCAACTTAACTTTGGCATTTTGAAATTCCATAGCAAGATTATGGTCTTTTGATTTTTCCAGAAGTTTTTGGAGTCTAGAACAATTATCTCTCTGGACGTTAACCTCTTGTTTGGTGCTCCGAATTTCAGAACTCCACGTCTTAAGCTCTTTTTTTATGTTCTTGAGAATGTATAAGATTTGAAATAGGGGTCGGTCTTTCTGATCAGATCGCCCTAATTTCTCAACCAAGGGGAAGTATAGATCACACAAAGGCCAGTGATTCATAAATCTGAAAGGTCTATTTTTGATTCTGGGCTTAGGTAAAAGCGAAACAATAACTGCATTGTGGTCACTCACAGAAGAAGGTAAATATTCGGCGGTTAAATCATGGTATAAATTGATCCAGGCCAGGTTAGCGAAAGCTCTGTCGATTTTAGAAAATATGTTTCGGCTAGGACCAGACCACCAAGAAAATTCATAGCCTTTAATGTTGATCTCTTCTAGGCCTGTGCTATTTAACATATCATCTAGTTCAAATAAGTTATCAAATGGCACTGGATTACCTCCCTTTCTTTCTGAGGGCCTCCGAATACAATTGAAATCCCCGAGAACCATCCATGGTCTATAGATATTAATCGCATCTTCTTGTAGGTTCATCCACAGTCTTTTCCTAAGATGAACATAATTATGAGCATAGATAAAAGTTAAGTTACATTTGAAATTTGAATTATTGGTCAGTTCAATAGTGATATGTTGATCGCTCATGCTGATGTAGTTGAAATCCCAAGAGTTCCCGTCGATGAGGGAAAATATTCTACATTTATAATAGCAAGAGACATTGCTTATAATTTTCCATCCTTCTGCCAATCCACTTTGCAAATCTAATAATTCCGAAAACATCAACTTATTTTCCAAGACACCAAAACAACTTATTTTAAACTTATCAATAAGTCTTCTTATTTCTTTCATTCTTATAGGGTTATGAAACCCTCGCACATTCCAACATGCAAAAGACATTAAGGCATCTTTTTATTTTGGGTCCTCATCAAATTTGAGGACTCTTCTTTGTCTACCACAGAGATACCTAGCATCTGGACCCATTTCGGATTCTTACGAACAAGTTTATCCTTCTGAATATTCTCAAAGTCTGCTATCTGGGATATAGGAATAGATAACTCCTTCTGGGGATGATCGGCTTTGTCATATGCATGTTGTTCCCCTGTTACTTCTGTCATCCCTATGTCCTGATCCAGGTTATCCCGTACCTGCATGTCAGAACATATATCAGTTCCTCTCCTAAAGTTGACATTATTAATTATACAATCATCAATACAAATTTCATTAGAAAGTAAATTAGAAGAAATTGTTTGAAAGCCCGGTAGAGTTGCTTGACGCTTGAGAATGGTTTTTTGAGAAGATGGTGACTGTGGAGGAATAGGGCTCGATACTCTCTCTTCCAGAGGAGTCTGAGACTGGGTTATTTTATTTCCAAAGTCAGGGAGCTCTGGCTCCAACTGATTAGGACTATCCTGAGGCCCAACACTAGGGGAACTGATTGTGTTTTCTTGAAACTTCTGAGATTGATTCTCTCCACTTGGAAAATCCCCCTCGTTATCCCTATTATTTTCAACAGATATACGACCATCATTTGTAAAAACAACTTCTTGAAGTTCAGATTGGTTTCCATTAGTCACTTGATTGTCTAGATTATTCGAAATACCATCTCCGCCTTCCTCCCTTACTGATTCCATACAAACAACAGGAGGCGGGTCTGCGGGGTTATCCTTCTCAAAGTTATCTCCTAGTGTCTGTTTCGGAACCCAAGACTTAGTCATTGGGCATTATTCAGTTACATGTCCGAAACACACGCACTTACCACATATTGGAGGAGGGTTTTCGTATTCCACTGGCTGGACGAAACTCCTCCCCTTTTCGTCCATGCCTTCAATGGTGCTAGGCATACCATAGGAAGCATTGACCTCAATCAGAACTCTGGCGTAGGCAAGTCTAGATTTGTTTTTCGTGGCCTCGTCCATTTTTATTGGGATTCCTATAGTGCTTGTTAAAGCACTGATTGCCTTATTTCCCCATAGATCAAAGCTTAAGCCTGGAAGTCTAACGCACATAGGCAAGGATGTTAGTAAATCCCTATCCGTATTCATGTCTGGGGTCAAGCGTTTCATGATAATCAGGTTCCGGTCCATAAACCCGGGGCCTGATTTTAGAATCTTATTGCAATCTTCCTCAGATCCAAATCTTACCACAAAGAAATCGTTGTTCCTAGAATGAACAGAGAACGGCTTCTGTGTAGACCATACTCTGTTTGCATACCCTTCAAATGATTTAAGCCAAGTTTTATACCCAACCACATACAGTAGAATACATAGGTCCCATCCACCCTCCGCTTCTCTGATAGCTTCAGATGAAAGGGAACCTATTCTTCTGCCATCAGTTATTTTTGGCTCAATAAGTTCAAGATCTAGGTTCCCTAGATCTCCTACAGCACCTATTTTTACTGCTTCACTATAAGAAATTTTTTTCACATTCTCTGAAACAGTAAATTTAATTTTCGAAATACTTTCGGACTAGTTGGCGATCTTCTTAGAGACTTTCGATAATCTAGTAGGATACTGCCCTTCATAAGCTTCCAACGCTCTTCCCCCTCGATTCCGATCCAGAATTATTCCGGATTTTCCGAGGTTTCGGTTTGGAATTGATCCTGCTTTCTTTGATCCGTGACCTCCCAGATTTAGCCTTGCCTCAGGGCCTGAAGGTAGGGGAGCTTTTCCCCTTTTCCTTCTCACCTCCTCCCATCCTTCTTCATCCTACAACTGGACCATGATGCAGCATAGACGTCTGAGTTTAGAGGAGAAAGAATTGAAGATGCGGAGAGCTTTTTGGAGACAGAGTTAAGAAAATTGAAAAAAGAAATAAGAGAAGAAAGGGGGAAACCCTAGTCTCCAGATCTAGATCTGGACGCCATAAGAGATTTTTATCAAGAAACAAGAGACCCAGGTTCGATTCCTACCATGCGAAGGGTTCTTCTGCATTTTCAAAAAAAAAAAATATTGTAAAAAGGTCTTTAATTTGTGTTGCAATTGCCTTAGGTGGTTGACTTGTCCTTTGTTACCAAACTTTGCCATTTCAAAGTAAAGTTATTTTTTACACAATGTAACTTGTCTATTCAAAGGATCATGCCTAAAAATAATATGTTTACGAGCTCTATTACATTGGAGTATAGGTGAAAGTCATGTTGAAGTGTTGGTAATTTTTTGCTACCTAGCAATTGATTTAGACTATTTCTTTTGTAAGATATTATGTTTCTCATTTAAGTCATAAACCCACCAAGGTAAATAATAATTATTGATAAAAGATTTAAAGTTTTGAATTTATCTCTATATAATTAATTTAATATAATATGGTTTTATGTATTATTGGTACCTCTAGGAATGTTTTATGTGGAGCTTTTTATTGTAGCCTTGGTAATTGCCTACACGTAATGTTGGCGATGAATTCATATAGATAGTGTTTGCGGCATCTATTGCTCCATTATTAGAGTTTATTTGGATAAGTACAATTTTCATGAAATTTTTTTCTATGCCGAACAAAGAGCTTAATGAGCATAATAATGAAATAAATAACTTAAGGCGTAACTTACACATTTAGTTGTACAAATGAACCACTAAAAAGTGAGCAATTCCTACACTAAAGTCATCAAAACCTTTCAAGAACTTAGAAGGGATTATTTACTTCGTTATACATATCAATAAGATGCAACATAATGGAAAGTCTAGTTAGATAATATTTATTGTAGTAGTGCGAAATTATGCTTCGCATATAGGTTGCCATTATATTTTTCCAAAATTGTCAATGAATAATATTTATTATTAAGCAGATAATCATCTTAAGTATTTTACTTAATTTGTTTCATGACAAATAGTTTTAAATCCCAATCAATGTAATTTTTCTTCTATACATATATTATTTTGAATATTGAATTGTATTGTAGTTCATACCAAAAAAATCTCCAGTAGATGTGATAGGAACACAAAGTTATAACTACATAAATTATTGATAGAAGTATGATCGTTAGATAGGAGTATGGAAGTCAATGGAATTTTAGAAAATGTGAAAGTTGTCCGCTAATATAAAGGTGAAAAAATATCCTAAGTCAAATATAGTGGATTCATGTGCGGATATAATGATATTCACATATAAAAATTAACGTTTTGGATTTTATTAAAATAATAGTTATGTGGTATCGGTAGTTCAAGAATTTATTAATTATTGTTGTAAAAATAATATCAATTTTATGATTTTTAAACTTGATTTTTCAAATCTTTAGAGTCAATTGATTGGGACTTTCTAAGGATTTAGTACTTGCTAGGGTTCAATGTTAGAGAGATGGGTTGGATTATGTCTTTACTTAAAATAGGAAATTCAAGTGTTATGGTTAACGGTGTATTAGGAAAGTCGAAATAAGGACACATAGACAAGCTGAATATTTGTCATTTTTTTATTTAATTTAGTTATTGATGTTTTTGCAAGGCAATCATCACAATGCTATAAAGTGAATTGGATCACAATGATCACACAACATAAGATAGATTATCCATTATCCTGCTTTTTCACAAAACAAGACAAAACCATTTGTTGTCTGAAGAGCCATAGAGTCTTCCCTCTGTTGTGTTAATAGCCCATGAAATCTCTATCAATAAGCTTGTTGTTAAGATAACATTTTATATGTCATCTGATTTAAGTTATCAAAATTTTTTCTTTGGGCTCCATCTTTTCCCTTTCAATTATTTTGTGGTTGCTTTTTATTTTTGTTTCCCCCATGGATACTTTTGTTCCCCTTTTCTTTCTATTCTTTTTTTTACTCCTTTATTTCTTTCACTCCATATAGAAAATATTACCGTTTTTGGAATTTGAGTTTCAGCCACATTGAAATTTGTTTGAATCATCACGCTCCTTAAATCATCTTTCTTCTTCAATTACCTTTGTTTATGGGCTCCTTACTATGTTGATTGCATGCTTCATTGAAATAAATCACCCTTCTTCTTCATTCGTATCTCGGGTTCATCGATGAAGGCAAATTTTGGTTGCGGCTTCTTCTTTTTGAGAGTTCCTCGATTTATATTGGTATAATTTCTGCCCCTTTTTGATATATTGTTCTCGACTTCTTTGTCTAAAGACAAGGATGATTTAGATATATTTATAGGGTTTTATTCCCTATATTTTCAATTTGGAAAATTTCATGCTTTGATTTCTGTTGTTCTAGGTACACACTCGTGTGTGTTGCTTGTACTTACTGTATAATATTGTATTTTTTTCTTAGTTGATGATGAAGGAGGTTTGGTTGGTTCTTGCTTTGATGCTTATGTTAACTATTGCTGGAGTTGTTTGATGTGTTGAATTCGTTTTTCTTAGAGCTTGCTTGTGTGTGTGAGTATATTTGATTATGTTTATGCTTGTGCTAGTTGTTGTTTGAGTATATTTATAGGATCATTCTCGGCTGTGGATTTCTCTACGGTTTTAATTTTCTAGTTCAACTTGGTATGATTTATGGAACTGCCTTATTTTAATTTTTGGCATTGCCTTGTTTAGTTGTTCCTTATTTAATCTGTGGCTTCTGCTATTTTAATTTGTCTCACTTGCGGTATTAATTTGTGGCAAGGCATAGCACTGTCTTGACAAGGCAGTATACTGTACTGCCTTGTCATAGTAGTGCGGATTAGTGATCCCTTGTTTGTGCACTTTGATTATCCATGTTGATTTTGCTGTCCTGGTTTATTATACATGTTGTTGAGTTGCCTTTCTATTTACTATGTACATATATACATGCATATTGTAATGACCCGGATTTTCACGTTTAAAAGTCGATATCCATACTCCATTCGTATTCGAATGCCGTATATTCAAACATCGAATATGGTTCGTCGGAGCTTATAAAATATTAAGTACAACACAGCGGAAAACAATGAATAATATCATTGATACACAATATTTGATACAACATCAAATACAAACTGAGATATACAACGGCGGAATGAAATAACTCCAACAAAATCTTCAAGAGAGAAAGTGAATCCACAAGCTATAACTCTAATGCCAAAGCTCTAAAGATCTTCAATCCAATAAGCGAGAACAGCCATCAAGTTGTAATGAAGCAAACTAGGCAATAGATGAACCAATTGCAATTGCTAAATCCAAGGGCTCCCAAAGATATCGAATCTACAACTACTAGCTGATTATCTGAAAATCTAACTCTAGACTGCCTGTGGGAAATTTATGGGCACCCAGAGTTTAGAAAGGGAATAATAAACTCTTGGTCAGTCATGGGACTGGTGTGAGCAAACAAAAACAATTTTAACTTTACAAAGCAAAACAAAAGAATTTAAAAGAGATCTACAATACATTTTGGAAAATGAAACTACCATAAGGCCTCCCGGCGCACACATCATGCAATCGCACACTTGAGGGAGATTTCTCCTTATGATAGTCAAACATGCTTGATACGCAAAATCCTTTTGATATTATAATTAGTGCATAGTGCGGAAAACCTATCGAAAGTATAATATTCATCTTAGCCAGCATAGGTACCATTATATTATGCCAGCTATAGCTACCATTTAAGAATAGCAGGTTATACAACTGCAATCACAAAGAGCGCGTATTAGTGATTGGATTTTCAACAAATGGTCTGGCTAAGGAACTTCCGGGGCCACATGGGTACGTCTGTGGAGGGACGCCCCGAGAACCTAACCAGATCTCTGCCTATACAAGGCCGGGTTACCTATGTAACTAGGTAACTACTACATGAGTATGCCACTCTCTGGTCGTAACCAACCTTTATCCCTGGATTCACCAACAACCACAAAGTAATAAATTTGCAGCAACCACATAGGTTAAGTATCTTGACTCCATATCATGATACCACCTCTATCCAGAAGGAAATGGACATACTCTCAGGGGCGCTACCCCCAAATAGCCTTGTTGCATCTTTCCTATTTCGACCATTTCGGGTTGTGAGGCTCGACAAAGTCTCGTCCACAAAGCTATGCTTTTCACAAAATCCATGCTTCAATCAACACATGATCAGCAACACTTCGTATGCCATATTACCAAATTGGGAATGTATTACTGGTAATTATCAACTACATAACCTCTAGGCTCGTACTTCTCAGAGAATGGTGTTAAGCTAAGAGAATAAATTCTTTGCCACCAAACAGAAATGTAACTGATAGAAACCAGCTTTACATCTCAAAGTGTAACGTCAGATACATCCATACAAGTCTGTTTCGGCTTCGAACAAAACCGAAGGCACTTAAAAAGAATCCCTTGCAATCCGGATAATCCATAATCACGTCCGGACTCCCCATCATAAAGTGTCCTCAAATCTCTATAACGGGGCCATTCGGTGCAGAGATATTCGACAGGTCATCCTTCCACTTTCGAAATTATCCGGTCTTCACCACCGGTCTTCAAATGCTGTCTATATCGTCTTATCATTATTCAGAATGGGTTTTATGACACAAAGTCCTCCCCCGGCTAAACCGAATAATGAGCGCTCAATTTTAAGAAAAAACATATAGATATTGAGATCTTAGTTTAGTCACAACTTATTACCCAAAACCTTTCTTTCAAATGGTTTAAACAAATCACCATTTTTTTTCTTTTAAACAAAAGATTCACTTTGATGATCCTCTTTACTTTGAAAAACAAAGTTCACCAAATCTTTAACAAAGATTCATTCATATCTTTCAAACTATTTCAATTCTAAATCTTTTATACAAAAGATACATCGTTAAGATCCTCTTCAATTTCAAAACAAAGTTCAACAATCTTTCACAAAGATTCATTTATAGCTTTCAAAACAATTCCGTTTCAAATTTGAAGCCCCTTTCGACAAAGCTGGAAATATTTTCTTTATTTGAAAGCCATTATCATTGAAAACAAAGAGTTTTCGTTTCAAAAAAATTCGATCAAATATGCATAAGTTATATACTATGAAGTATAAACTTGGGTTAATTTTAGTTTCCCAAAATTATACTTTTAAAATACTTTAAAGATGGTTTTAAAATATATATATATTATATGCTTGTATAAACCTTTCAAACCAAATTTCCAAAAACAAATCTAGAACTTTTAAACAAGATATATTATATTCAAACTAAATTTCAATTTCAACTTCCTTTTTGAAAAGCTTTTCATACTCAACCCAAATCCATTTCCAAAATCATTTGGATTCAAAATTCAACATTTTAAAACCATTTTATTACATTCAAATATCCGTGACTTAACCGATTTCCTTGTGAAATCCATATTTGTGTGTGTATGGTGTAGTCCAGGGGTTTTACACAATAATGCAACATCACAATCCAAACACAACAATATCGATAAGCGGTATAATCCTATAATGCTTATCTTCACTCACAGATTCACAGATAAATAAAATAAATTCATCGCAGATAAATAAATTACATTCATCATAGCTCAAATCAAAACACTTCATATCACAAAGTATCACAAATCAGGGATGCCAAACAACTCAACATTCAATAGAATCCAAACATCAATAAGTAAGGTTAATTAATTATCAGATTAATTTAAATCAGATTAATTACTTATGAATAAAATATTAATCCAAGTTAATTAATATTTAATTAATTACAAATCATTCGAATTAATTATCCTTTAATCATTTATTAATTAACCTTAATTAATAAACTAATTAATCCTTTAATTATTAATTAATCAACCTTAATTAATAAATTAATCAACCTTCAATCATTTAATTCATTATCCTTAATTCCTTCCTTAATCATTAATTAATTAATCTAAATTATTAATTAATTAAATTAATTACCTTGATTAATTATCCTTTAATTAACCTTAAATTACAAAATTAATCAATTCTAAATTAAGTTCATTAACAAATTAACCCTTAATTAATTATCCTTAATAAACTACATTAATTAATACATTAATTAAGTAACTCTTAATCATAAATTAATTACCTCAATTAATTAACCTTTAAATTAATCTGTACCGACCCTGGATTTTGGCCCTACTTATTTTAATAAATATTTAATCTGATTAAATATAATGTAAAATGATCATTTTAAAATGAATAAATCTTTTGTAATAATTGCCATTTATTTGGATGGATTTATATTCTTGAAAGGAAATGGATTTGGAAAATTTAAAATTAAATATCTTAACAATATGTACAATAAAAATTTATCTTATATAAGTAAACTAAAATTCTTACCTTGTTAACATCTGATAGATGAATATATATGGGTAGTAATGTTTGAAATGAAATCAAATTCTATCAATAATAAATATAAGTAAACCATAAGAATGAAATTTAAATATTGATCGTTAGAATATAAAATATAAATATAAATAAGTAAGCATATGAATATAATTTAAATGTTGAAGGCTAAAATATAAAACAGAAATAAAAATAAAGCAAGAATTAAGTAATTAAAATATGCATACAACATATCTTTAAAACTTGTAAACAAAGCATAAAAATAAGCACAAAGTATAGAGTAAAATAAGGCAAAGTGTATAAACTAAAACCTGAAACTATATGTTCATAAAATAAAAGATAAAACAAATTAATTTTCATTCACAAGACCAAAGTATAAATCAATACCTGACAAAACATATGTGTATAAACTATTTGGGGCTAGAAGTAATAAAACGAAATGTTACATACAAAACAAAGCTTCATATACAAGCCATGCCTACCTGCAAAAGTGAATATGTTATACAAATATCTATATATACACAGCAAATCATAATTATAACATGTAAACATATTAAGCAACAAAACATTTAATGCTATCTGCTCAAGCCTAACATTTTGTCCATTTAAAATACTTAGCAAATCTTTACTTTTCAGTAGCAAAATTGTGATCAATCAAAGAAGAAAACATCGACCAGATAATACCTCCCTCGTACATCTTATTATCTTCTATTTATATGTATGCATCTTTCCACTTCAAGTTCGTTCAGTAATAACATGTGAAAAAGGAAAAGAAAAAGGAGAAGCAAACTCAAATCAAATTTAAATAAAAAACAGAACAAACTTAAGGCAGTTTCAACTGCAGTCTTCATCACATCAGATTGTTCTTTGTTCAGCTACCTTGCAGGTGAGTAAACATCAAGTTTAAAATTTTAAATTTAATTAAAATAAGTTCAGGATATTTATTGATCATGTGGTATTGTATATTCATTATCTTTGAATATAATTCTGTTGCTCTGCATATTGCTCTTCACTGTTATGGATCATGGATGATTTTCATTCACATTCAAGTTTGTTTTGAACCGAATCATTGTAAAGTTTTCATTTTTTTCAATCAAACAAGATGTTAAAACTTCAAACAAGATTTTTCAAAGCTTATTTAGTGTGTTAGTGAAATACTTCTAGTGGAAAACTTTGGTTACAGGTAATCAAATATACTTTGATGAATTCTATTGTCATAAAAAGCATATTCAAATTTATAGTTTGAATCCATACTGCAAATCATGATTTTTAAAACAAAAGCGAAAATTTTTAATTTCATAATCAAAGAGCAGTTTGTAATTGAACAAAGTTTGAATTTTTTTCATTTTCAAACAATCGAATCAATTTTAAAGGTTGAAATTTGGTATGAAGATAGTATGATCATCTGTGATATTGAGAAAAATGTGAAACAATTTTTCTATTGTGTGAATTTGAGAAACGAGGCCGAATTAGGTTTTTTACGAGCTTTTGCTCTTGTCAGTAAATGTGGTGTGCTGGTCCTCTTCACGCGATCGAGTGTCACGAGAATTTGGGGAATGGGAGATTAACGTGCGATCGTGGTGTGGCCGAAGTTTGAGGATCCCCAATGGACTGTGCTGCGATGACGAGGTGTGGAGCTGGGAGGAGGTTGGCTTTAGTTTTCAAGTGAACGCCTAAATTTTGAATTCGAATTTTTGTTGGCAACATGGCCTTGGATTTCGAGCTTTTGGATGATTCGTGACTTGCATGAAGGGTTGGGATTCGCTGGAGTTGAGTCGTGCCGCCATGCACGTGTACGGCGTGGAAGTGGTTGGTGCCAGTGTCGTGTTGGTCTTCTGTTTCAAGTCGTGCTTGAGTTTTATGGTTGGTTACTTTGGGTTTCCATCGATGCATGAATTTGGTCCTGATCCTATAAATCTAAAGTTTAAAACTTAACTACAGAGGAAAAAAAAAGAGAAGAAGAAGATGGAGTTCGAGTGGAGTACGAGAGAGACTCGGGAAAAGTTAGTGAGGACTCGAAGTGCTAGTCGAGTATTATAGGGATAGTCTCGGGTTTTTTTTTTAACTATAGTATAAAGGTTAAGTAAAGTGATGTTTAGTGAATAAATTTTTCAACAGTTTATCACTGTAAACCAAATAAATGTTTAAAATTTAAGTTAAAACCTAATACAAGTTCTAAATTATCCTAGCTAAGGTTTAACAATGGTTTAACTCTTAATTAATTATTTTAATTAACTAATGACTTTAGTTTAGAATAAAGTTAATTAAGAATTTAGTTTGTAGTTATTAATATAATTGATTTTCAAATTTAAAGAAGACTTTAAAATGTTAACTATGTTGAATGATCAATATTAATTGATTATTTTCAGAAGTAATTAAGAATAATTACTTTTTAATTGCAATTAACAATGGATTAATTAATAATTATGCGATTAATAAAATTGTAATTAACTACTTAAGGTAATTAATGAATTATTAATAGTTAATTAATTAAGGAATTTAATTAAGAATTAATAAATTTATAATCAAAAACTTAAAGGTGATTAAGTAATGATTTGTAGTTAAGGAATTAAGTAATTTAATTATGAATTAAAAATGAATTAATTAAGTCATTAATGGTTAATAAATGGATAATTAAGATTTATTAATTAATAATTAAAGTTATTAATAAATGACTAAGGGAAAGTAATTAAGTAATTAAGGCTTAATAATTGATTAATAAATGAATTTTTAATTAAATAATTTGAAATAGAATAAGTAATTAATTTATAATTAATGATTAAATTAAACAGAGTTAAGTAAATAACTCTCCAGTAATTGATTAAATTTAAATTAATTACAATAAGAATCAAAGATGACAGCTTATGGATGTTCTATATGAAGAATATCTGATTTGTGATATTCATTCTGTGATGTTCTATGATATGCTCTTGATATATCTATGATGATTGTGTATGATTTATCTGTAATAAATGCTAGGTGAATTCAATCATTGGTTTAAACTGTTTAAATTAATTAGACAACTTGGCTTTTAAAATGGCGTTTGGATTTTGATGGACCGTGATCGGGTGTCATTTATGATTATCCGAAAACCACATCAATCCAAATTAAATGATAGGTCATGAAATCTCAAGTGAAGATCGAGACGGTGTTCAGAATGCAAGGTTTATTGTCGTTAACTCTGAGGTGATTCCAAAATGAGTGTAATGAGATAATACCTTCGGTTTCTTTCGAACCCAGAACGAACTTGTATGGATTTAATGCTTTCAGCTCATCGTTAGGCGGACGATGAGCATTCTAAGAGATATGTTTTGTAAAGGTAATCGCAGCCTCAAGCCTCATCAACCGGGAATGTCTAAAACAGGGGATGTGCAGCAAGTTAGGTGGGTCATGCCCAAGCAGGACGAGATATACCCCTGTCTAGATGTCCCTTTTTATTTCGCTGTGTGGGCGGTTGATTGCAACAACTGCCGGGGTTATCTTGTTAGGGACTGTTCAGTGAGGAATGGTTCTGGCCTTGTGTTGCAGAGGAGTTAGGGTGGCTCCTCGGTAGGGTAATCTAGGCCACGTACTGTGACGGGTGGTACCCTAGTAGCCCTGCCATTTTATGGAATCCAATTTCCAATAAGTGCCGTACGTTTTGATTGTGCCCAACTATGTTGGAATATGAGATGTAATCATTTCAGGTATTTCCATATTTTACTTAAAAACCCTAGACACTATCATAATATCACTGGATTTCCTATAAAATGTTTTGGTTAGCTTAAGGAAAAAACTTACCCGTGTTTATGTGTGGGGAATCTTACGTGATACCTTTATTTCAAACGATTTTCAAAGTTCAACAACCTTAAACCGTTTACTCATACCAGACCCATGTCTGACCCGGAGTTTATATCTTGTTTTTCAAAAATTCTTGGGTACTCAAATTTTTATGAGTAGCAAAGTGATAGGTTTTGATTTTGATTTCTGGAGGAGCTTGGAGCTTGGAGCAGGAGTTCCAGACGTATGTATATATCTATCTTGTTCCACTTTGTAGTTGATGTATACTGTATCTCCGATGTATGTATGGACAGACGTATATATGATTGTCAAGTATATGATATTGTATAACTCTGATATATGTAAAAACTATGTAATAGTTATGTGATGTATTATATTTTGTTCCATTCCGCTATGAGATTCAGATGTTGTTGTTCTTTCTTTCTATTCTTTTCTATTTCTATCGCTTTCTTTTCTTAAAGATGATACGTCTTTCTTGGGAGTAGAAGGGCGGGTCGTCACAGTTGGTATAAGAGCACTAGGTTAAGCGAATACCTAGGCTCTTAAGTTATTTCTTCCTTGAGAGAGCGTATTTGTAATTTTGACATATATATATATATATATATTTCTACATATTTGTTCGGTTTCCTGTTCGGGTTTTCCAATATGAGTTATAAAGGTAGATAGGGTAGTGGTGTGTGTAACACGACTACCAATTGTTGGAGTTTGAATGGTTGAGGTTGGAAGTGTATCTGTCGAGACTGTAGACCTATTACCGTCTCGAGTAAACTTTTGGTGGTGTAAGGAAACCTGTTAAGGTTCGGAGTTCATCTTTGAAGTGTAAGTTTGGATGAGCTAGAGTTTGAATCTGACGGTTGGACGGAAGCAAGTTATGATATCTTGATACCTCAGGATGTAGTAGCTGTGTGGTGAGACACGGTGATTATGGATGTCTCCGAAGATGTTTCTTTGGAACCAGTTAAGGAAGTATGTCTGCTTCGGTGTTGTGGCTAAGTTCAGTAGAGTGTTTCTGTTTCGTTTGAGGTCCGAGTTTCTCGAAGAGCTTTGGATAGGAAGTCTTGGGGCATCTGAGTCAGTGGTGCACTCGATGTGTTCTGTGTGCTGTCAAGGAGATCATCTGGCTTAGCAGTCTTTCTTGAGGTAATTTTAGAAGTAGCAGAGTGGATCCATTTCTTTGACGGATTGGCTCGATAAGTATAAGGCTGTTCTGGATTGTGTTGAGAGAACAATTTCTTTGGAAACTGATTCGGGTAAAATTGCCAGTGTGTCGTGTGATAATTCTGGAATTCACCTGAGTAGTCTTTTACATGGAATTGAGACTTCTCAAGATAAGATTGAAGACATCGATGTGGTCCAAGATTTCCCTGATGTTTTCGAGGAAGTCAAGTGTCTGCCTCCGCATCGAGAGATAGAGTTTGTATTGATTTGATTCCTGGAGCAGTATTGGTGATTCAGCCTAGTAGGAGGATGGCTCCTAGAGAGAGAGAAGAGTTAGTTGAGCAGACTCAGGATCTTTTGGAGAAGGGATTGATTACGCCCAGTTTTTCTTATTTGGGGTTCTGCTGCAGTGTTTGTCACTAAATCGGATGGATCGATAAGGTTCTGTGTGGATTTTTGAGAATTGAATAATTTTGTATTGGTATTCATCGATGATCCTGGTCTATTCTAAGTCTGAAGAAGAGCACAAGCAGCATTTGAGGATAGTGTTGGAGACACTGTGGAGACATGTTTTGATGGTGAAGTTCTCTGAGTGCCATTTCTGGAAATCGGAAGTCAAATTTTAGGGCACATTGTTTTTGGTGAAGGTATGTCTGTAGATCCAGCGAAAATCGAGACTATTCTAGAATGAAAGCAATCGAAGTTGTCGACGGAAGTTCGTAGTTTTGTGGGATTAGTTGGCTACTACAGAAAATTTATCAAAGATTATTCCAGGACTTCTTCACATCTGACCAAGTTGGCAAGGAAAGGAGTTAGATTCAAATGGACACCACTGTGTGAAGAAGCTTTCCAAGAATTGAAGACGAGGCTAACCAGTGCACCGGTGCTAGCTATTTCGGATGAGAAGAGCAAAATTTGAAGTATATACAGATGCTTGTATAGTTGATCTAGGAGCAGTGTTGATGCAGATTGGAAGAGTAATTGCGTATGCAAGCCGGCAATTTAAGCCACATGGAAGGAACTACGCTACGCACGATCTTGAATTGTTAGCCATTGTTTTTGTTTTGAAGATTTGGAGACACTATCTCTTGGGAGAGAAATTTAGTTATCCACGGATCACAAACTGTTGATATATCTTTTCACTCAAAAGGATCTTAATCTGAGGCACCAGTGCTGGGCCGAGTTTCTGGCATCGTATGATTTGGATATTCTGTATACCCCGTGAAAGGCAAATGTTATGGCTGATGCTCTTAGCTAGAATGCAGTTTTGTCTCTTTTGGAAGTTGTTCTATCTCTCCAGGACAGAATCATTAAGCAAATGGAGAATATATCTGTTGAAGAACTAATTCTTGGAACTAAGGATAGTCGGTATTGGGATTTCAAGGTGGACGATCAAGGTATTTTAAGTATTAATGGTTATTTGTGTGTACCTAATATGGATGGATTATGGTAAGAAGTCTTAACTGAGTGTCATCGCTCCATATTGAATATTCACCTAGGAAACTCTGAGATGTATAGGGATATGAGAAGAATTTTCTGGTGGCCGAGCATAAAGAGGAATGTAGCTGCTTTCGTCGATAGTTGTGCTATCTGTCAGCAAGTTAAGGAGACTAACAGAAGTCAGCCGGTTTTTTGTAACTTTTGGGAAATCCCAGAATGGAAATGGGAGATTATTTCGATGGATTTCATCGACGGTTTTCCTAGAAACAAGAAAGGAAACGATGGAATATAGGTTATTGTAGATCGGCTAACTAAGAGTGCACATTTTGTACCAATTAAGGCAGCTCGGACTACAATTTCTCTGGTAAAGATTTTCTTAAGGGAGATAGTCAGATTATATGGTGTTCCTATCAGCACAGTAAGTGATCGTGATCCTATCTTTAACAGCAAATTTTGAGAGGCTTTGCAATCAGCTATGGGAACAAGTTTGAGATTGAGTACAGCCTGTCATACTTAGACAGATGAATAGACGGAGATGCTGAACCAAATTCTTGATGATATGCTGCGAGTTTGTGTTTCGGATTTTTGTGGATCGTGGAAAGACCATCTTCATTTGGTAGAATTCTCCTATAATAATAGTTACCAAACAAACATTAAGATGGATCCTTATGAAGTTTTATGGAAGAAAGTGTAGATCCCTATCCTATTGGATAAAGTCGAAAGACCCTCTTGTGCTTAGGCCAGATTTGATTCGTGAAGTTTCCACTATAGTTGAGCTTATCAAGAAAAATATAAAAGTTGCTTAGGAAAGTTAGAATAAGTACGCAGATAAGAGAAGGCGACGATTGGAATTTGAGATTAGTGATTTAGTTTTTGTTAAAGTTTCCCGATTAAAGGAGCTGTAAGATTCGGAAAGACGAGAAAACTTTCCCCGAGATATATTAGACCATTTCGTGTATTGGAAAGAGTTGGTGCGGTAACTTGCAGAGTTGAATTGTCAGAACAGATGTCTGGAATTCATGATGTATTCCATGTATCCCATTTAAGGAAATTTGTTCAGTATCCATCATTAGTTGTAGAACCAGTAGTCCAGGAAGATTTGGGGTTGAGCCTAAAATTGATTGTGGTCAGGAATCCAGTTTGGATTGTTGATCAAGACGAGAGGCAACTAAGGTGTTAGGTAGTGAAGCTTGTCAAGGTACTGCGGGGTAAGGATCCCAGAGATTGCATTTGGGAAACTCTGGATAGTTTTAGGGAAGCTTATCCAGATTTGTGTCTAGATAACTAGTGATGTTTTTTAGGATAGATTGTTTGGTTGTTTGCTAATGTATGGATGATATGTATGTTTGAATGGTTGGTATAAAAGCTTTTGAATTATCTTTATTTTAAATTTCGGGGACGAAATTCTTTAAGGGGGGAGGAATATAACGACCCTGGATTTTGGCCCGATTTATTTTAATAAATATTTAATCTGATTAAATAAAATGTAAACTCATCATTTTAAAATGAATAAATCTTTTGCAATAATTTCCATTTATTTGGATGGATTTATATTCTTGAAAGGAAATGGATTTAGAAAATTTATAATTAAATCACTTAATAATATGTACAATAAAAATTTATCTTATATAAGTAAATTAAAATGCTTACCTTGTTAACATCTGATAAATGAATATATATATAGGTAATAATGTTTGAAATGAAATCAAATTCTATCAATATTAAATATAAGTAAACCATAAGAGTGAAATTTAAATATTGATAGTTAGAATATAAAATATAAATATAAATAAGTAAGCATATGAATATAATTTAAATGTTGAAGGCTAAAATATAAAATAGAAATAAAAATAAAGCAAGAATTAAGTAATTAAAATATGCATACAACATATCTTTAAAACTTGTAAACAAAGCATAAAAATAAGCACAAAGTATAGAGTAAAATAAGGCAAAGTGTATAAACTAAAACCTGAAACTATATGTTCATAAAATAAAAGATAAAACAAATTAATTTTCATTCACAAGACCAAAGTATAAATCAATACCTGACAAAACATATGTGTATAAACTATTTGGGGCTAGAAGTAATAAAACGAAATGTTACATACAAAACAAAGCTTCATATACAAGCCATGCCTACCTGCAAAAGTGAATATGTTATACAAATATCTATATATACACAGCAAATCATAATTATAACATGTAAACATATTAAGCAACAAAACATTTAATGCTATCTGCTCAAGCCTAACATTTTGTCCATTTAAAATACTTAGCAAATCTTTACTTTTCAGTAGCAAAATTCTGATCAATCAAAGAAGAAAACATTGACTAGATAATACCTCCCTCGTACATCTTATTATCTTCTATTTATATGTATGCATCTTGCCACTTCAAGTTCGTTCAGTAATAACCTGTGAAAAAGGAAAAGAAAAAGAAAAAGGAGAAGCAAACTCAAATTAAATTTAAATAAAAAGCAGAACAAACTTAAGGCAGTTTCAACTGAGGTCTTCATCACATCAGATTGTTCTTTGTTCAGCAACCTTGCAGGTGAGTAAACATCAAGTTTAAAATTGTAAGTTTAATTAAAAATAGTTCAGGATATTTATTGATCATGTGGTATTGTATATTCATTATCTTTGAATATAATTCTGTTGCTCTGCACATTGCTCTTCACTGTTATGGATCAGGGATGATTTTCATTCAAGTTCATGTTTGTTTCAACTGAATCTTTGCAAATTTTTCATTTTTTTCAATCAAACAAAATGTTAAAACTTCAAACAAGATTTTTCAAAGCTTATTTAATGTGTTAGTGAAATACTTCTACTAGAAAACTTTGGTTACAGGTAATCAAATATACTTTGATGAATTCGATTGCCATAAAAAGAAAATTCATGTTTATAGTTTGAATCCATACTGCAAATCATGATTTTTAAAACAAAAACGAAGATTTTTAATTTCATAATCAAAGAACAGTTTGCAATTGAACAAAGTTTGAATTTTTTCATTTTCAAACAATCGAATCAATTTTAAAGGTTGAAATTTGGTATGAAGATAGTATGATCATCTGTGATATTGAGAAGAATGTGAAATAATTTTTCTATTGTGTGAATTTGAGAAACAAGGCCGAATTAGGTTTTCTCTGAGCTTTTGCTCTTGTCAACAAATGTGGTGTGTTCGTCCTCTTCACGCGATCGAGTGTCATGAGAATTTGGGGAATGGGAGATTGATGTGTGATCGTGGTGTGGCCGAAGATTGAGGATCCCCAGTGGAGTGTGCGACGATGACGAGGTATGGAGCTGAGAGGAGGTTGGCTTCAGTTTTCAAGTGAACGCCTAAATTTCGAATTCGAATTTTTGTAGGCAACAAGGCCTTGAATTTCGATCTTTTGGATGATTCGTGACTTTCCTAAGGGGTTGGGATTCGCCGAAGTTGAGTCGTGCCGCCGTGCACGTGTACGGCGTGGAAGTGGTTGGTGTCAGTGTCGTGGTGGTCTTCCGTCTCGAGTCGTGCTCAAGTTTTATGGTTGGTTGCTTTGGGTTTCCATCGATGCATGAATTTGGTCCTGATCCTATAAATCTAAAGTTTAAAACTTAACTACAGAAGAAAAGAAGAAGAAGGAGAAGATGGAGTTCGAGTGGAGTATTAGAGAGACTCGGGAAAAGTTAGTGAGGACTTGAAGTGCTACTTGAGTATTATAGGGACATTCTTGGGTTTTTTTTCTAACTATAGTAAAAAGGTTAAGTAAAGTGATGTTTAGTGAATAAATTTTTCAACAGTTTATCACAGTAAACCAAATAAATGTTTAAAATTTAAGTTAAAACTTAATACAAGTTTTAAATTATCCTAGCTAAGGTTTAATAATGGTTTAACTCTTAATTAATTATTTTAATTAACTAATGACTTTAGTTAAGAATAAAGTAAATTAACAATTTAGTTTGTAGTTAGTAATATAATTGATTTTCAAATTTAAAGAAGACTTTAAAATGTGAACTATGTTGAATAATCAATATTAATTGATTATTTTCAGATGTAATTAAGAATAATTACTTTTTAATTGTAATTAGCGATGGATTAATTAATAATTATGTGATTAATAAAATTGTAGTTAACTACTTAAGTTAATTAATGAATAATTAATAGTTAATTAATTAGGAATTTAATTAAGAATTAATAAATTTATAATCAACGACTTAAACTTGATTAATTATTGATTAGTAGTTAAGGAATTAAGTAATTTGATTATGAATCAATAATTAATTAATTAAGTCACTAATGGCTAATAAATGGATAATTAAGATTTATTAATTAATAATTTAAGTTATTAATAAATGACTAAGGGAAAGTAATTAAGTAATTAGGACTTAATAATTGACTAATAAATGATTTATTAATTAAATAATTTGAAATGGAATAAGTAATTAATTGTTAATTAATGATTAAATTAAACAGAGTTAAGTAATTAACTCTCTAGTAATTGATTAAATTTAAATTAATTACAATAAGAATCAAAGATGATAGCTTATGGATGTTCTATATGTAGAATATCTGATTTGTGATATTTATTCTGTGATGTTCTATGATATGCTCTTGATATATCTATGATGATTGTGTAAGATTTATCTGTAATAAATGCTAAGTGAATTCAATCATTGATTTAAACTGTTTAAATTAATTAGACAACTTGGCCTTTAAAATGGCTTTTGGATTTCGATGCGAACGTGATCGGATGTCATTTACGATTATCTGAAAACAACATCAATCCAAATTAAACAATGGGTGGTGAAATCTCAAGTGAAGATCGCGATGGTGTTTCATAATGCAAGGGTTATTGTCGTTAACTCTATGGGTGATTCCAAAATGAGTGTAACGAGGTAATGTTTTCGGTTATGTTTGAACCCGGAATGAACTTGTATGGATTGAATGCTTTCAGCTCATCGTCAGGCGGACGTTGAGTATTCTAAGAGATATGTTCTGTAAAGGTAATCGCAGCCTCAAGCATCATCAATCGGGAATGGCTAAAACAGGGGATGTGCAGGAAGGTTAGGTGGGTCATGCCCAAGCAGGACAAGATATACCCTTGTCTAGATGTCCCTTTTTATTCCGGCTGTGTAGCGGTACCCCATTAGCCCTGGCAATATATGGAATCCAATTTCCAATAAGTGCCGTACGTTTTGACTGTGCCCAACTATGTTGGAATGTGAGATATAAGCATTTCAACTATTTCTATATTTTACTTAAAAACCCTAGGCATTATTACAATATCACTGGGTTTCCTATAAAATATTTTGGTTTGCGTAAGGTAAAAACTTACCCGTGTTTATGTGTGGGGAGTCTTACGTGATACCTTTATTTTCAAATGTTTTTCAAAGTTAAACAACCTTAAACCGTTTACTCATACCAGACCCATGTCTGACCCGGAGTTTATATTTTGTTTATTAGAAACTCTTGGGTACTCAAATTTTTATGAGTAGCCAAATGATAGGTTTGGATTTTGATTTCTGTAGGAGCTTGGAGCAGGAGTTCCAGACGTATGTATATATCTATCTTGTTCCGCTGTGTAGTTAATGTATACTATATCTCTGATGTATGTATGGACAGATGTATATATGATTGTCATGTGTATGATATTGTATAACTCTGATATATGTAAAAACTATGTAATAGTTATGTGATGTATTATATTTTGTTCCACTCCGCTATGAGATTCTTATGTTGTTGTTCGTTCTTTCTATTCTTTTCTATTTCTATCCCTTTCTTTTCTTAATGATGATACGTCTTTCTTGGGAGTAGAAGGGCGGGTCGTCACATTTTTAAATTAGTCACCTTGATTAAAACATGTTAGCCTTATAATTAATCACATTGATTAATTAATCACATTAATTAATAAATCTTTGTTTAAATAATTAATCCTTTTAATTACAATAGGTAATTATCCTTTTAAATTACTTTTCATTAAGTAATTATCTCTAATTACTTTCATTAAGTAATAAATCTTTTAATCTCTTAAGACTTTAATTAATCAAAAGATAATCTATTTATCTCAATTAACTATTATAATTACCATTAAAAATCCTTATATGATAAACTTTGTAATTAATTTTTATTAACAAATAAATTAACTCAGATTTCAAAGTTAATTGACAATTAAAACATCTTTTCTTAATTAACTTCATAATATTATTAAGTTTATTTAAATTAAACTTTCAAAACATAGGTTATATGTATATATATTAAAACATTTTTAAACTTAATAAATTTTAAAATAATATTATTTTAAAACTTTTAATTAATCTCAAGCATAAACAACACTTATTGTAAAAAATTGTTTTAAACAAATTATTTGGATAAAACTTGATTTTAGTTTAAAGTTTTAAAAGTTTTTACCACTAATCCACAGACCCGAGCGTTTTCAGGATTTCCCCGAACCTAACTTCAGGTTACCCACATTCCCTTTTGCTTCGAGTTTTTTATAAATCCCTACGAGTTTTATCCCGAGAACTTCACGTCTTCCCGAACCATTCTAGCAACGCGGATACACAAACATGAGTGTGCACGTGTACACCACTCCGACGATCTTCGACCATTGATACCACTACTGTCACGTCGATGATAACCACTATGACCCAAACGACAACCCAACAATCCCAATCGACGACGAAATCAAAAACAACTCACTCGATCGATTTTCTGGAACCCTAACCCATTTATTAAATCGCCTTGCTCCGACGTTACAGACCACCGACGACCACGCGATCATGATCCAAGGATCACCGACGACCCACGAAGCTTTGCCACTGGGTGCGATCGAACTCGATGCAACATCGACGACGAAATCGTTCATTCTTCAACATTGAACAAAATTGGGTTAAAAACCCTAGTTCATCGTCGAGCCACTTCCCTTGTGAACTAAAAAAATTTCGATTATTTTTCCTGTATTCTCCAACCTTCCAGCCTCCTTCGCTATTAATCTCAACCCGTAACACTTTGCCGATCAAAAGGAATTGACCAAATTTCAAATTCCATTCAACTCGAGCGTTCTCTATGTATACTCATATAAAAATTCTAAAACGATTATAAAAAATCGTGATTTTGAAGTATGAATCTATTTGTATAGTTAAAACATGAAATCAAAACCATAAATTTTTGATTTGAATTTAATTATCCCTGTCATTACCTGTTTCTATATTAAATACTAAATAATTTCATATGAAAATATTTTTAAAAACAATGTCATAGTCTTATAATCATTTTCTATTTATAAATCAAAATCTATAGTTGATTGTATAAGGATCAGTTTGATTTTTTTTTGTGGCTTCAAGCCTGGGATTCAACAGAGCATTATGTGTGTGTGTGTGTATACATACTTGCATATACATAGAGCAATGTTAATTAAAAATTCTAATCCAGTTAAAACATTCAAGCGCCTCATTTTTTTCACCACTCAACTTCAAGCATGAATCATAGATTTCAAAATTTAAAAAGATCAATGTCTAATGGGTAGTTTACTCACAAATCTGTTTTGAAAAAGCAGAAAACTAGAAATGAAGACAGAGGACTGGAATTTTGATTAAATCTGAGAACTTGATACTTAAATTGATCTGGAATCTTGATACATTTGAATCTACTTGATCTGGTTTTGATTCAGCTTTTGAGATGATCAATAGCTTCAGGTTTGAATTTAAACCCATATTTTTGCTTGGCTTGAACCTGATGTTGTTGCTCAGGTTTTATCTTTTTTGGCTTTCATTTTGTTGAAGTTGTTTGCTTTGTTTGATTTTCTTTCTGTTTCCAGGTTTGAGCTATTGCTTTTGATTTTGTTTGAAGATGAAGAGTAAAAGGATTGAATTGAAAATGAATGAATCGCTTTCTCTCATACTTAAACATGATATTAAATTTTAAATTTAACCAATTTGCCACTTTCTAAATCATGTTGACACTTGTACAAAGTCCTATTATTTTTCTTACACTTGTTAGCATATTGAAATTTATGTTTTAAACCCTTGTTAAACATTTATTTATAAATTATGGTTTAAACCTTATAATTTTATAATTTGTGAATTAACTTATCTCTAATGTTCTTATAAATTAATGAATTATATCTTATAATGACATAAGTTTGTATTTTTAAATCTTTATGTATATACAAACTATTTGTTAGGCATTTTTATACTTATACTTCAAAAGATTTATTCATACTAAAGCTTTATATTTATTTACATATATACTACCATATTTATTTTCATGTATATAAAAGAAAAGCATTTTAAATCTTTTTATCAGATCTCATTTAAATTTCAAACTTAAGATATTAAACTTATTAATAAATACTTACTTTATAATTTCATTTTAAACTTAAGTAATCATACTTATTAAGTTTATTTAACCTTTTTAAAGAAAATGATTTAAATATCTAATTATAAACAATAAATAATCTTATACACACACAGAGACACACACACACACAAATATATATATATATATATATATATATATATATATATATATATATATATACATATTAATTTTTCAAAATATAAAGTTAATAAATCCAATTTTATTTATAAGATATTTATCCTTGAATTTCAAATCAAAATTCTATATTTATATCCAAACACATTTTAGTTTCATTCAATTAAATATCCACCCAATTTATTTCCAAATTTCAAATCCAAATTTACTTCCACAATCTACTTATATATATATTCCCAAATATGAAATTAATTCTCAATTAATCCTAAAATCTATATTAATCACTAAATTAATTTTGGCCTAAAAACCGAGAATGTTACATATTCCTCGTTAAGAGAATTTCGTCCCCGAAATTTGCTGGACAATGAGACATACCAAAGATGGATACACAAAGATAGAGAATCGACCCATCAGATCAAGCTAAATATTTATTCTGCATTTGGCTTACCATATCGGAATATCAACAGTGAATATGAGAATGAACTCATACAATATTTTATGCAGTATTCTCGCGTCATTCGGTCTGCGAAATATGCAGGGGATTAGTTAGTTGGAAGGGGTTACTAACCGTTCGTAAAATATATCTGAACCCCAAAGAATAGATAAATGGATATAATCTTCCACAATTCTCAAACATTAGATATGGATTCCAAACTCAGATCAGAATACTCCAAAGTTTACACCAGCTTGTCCCTCTTCGGACTTGGATCCACACGAGAAATCACAACAAAATATCTCAAATTTGGGTTTAACGGAAATCGTCTCATCAATACATTTTAATTCAGCTTCTTATTTTATTAACCAATTTATTTCAAATAAAATTTCAAATTCATTAGAGTTAAAAACGAACCAACGATTAGAAAATGCGAATTAGGAACTTATCTACAACGATTCGCAGGGCCACCATCACACCGAAACTTCTTGTAGCTGCCAGGAAGCAGTCAATGAATTTGAAATTGGATGATCAACAAAGGAGATTGATAGAGAAAGATTGTTCCTTGTTGCTACAGGGATTGACAATTTGTAATGGTGCTCCTATGTCCTCTTCTCGCACTCATACTCACTATCAGTGGATAGTAAGAGAATTTACGGAGGCAAAAAGATGGATATCTTAGGGACATACTCATTCTAGGGCATATGTAACCCTATCTCTAATGAGCCACCAAATGTGTTATACTCCTGAGCTAAATTCAACCTTCAGCTCTGCTACCAAATGTAATGACCCGCATTTTCGCGTTCGAAAATCGATATTCATACTTCACTTCGAATGTCTTAGATTCAAACGTCGAATCTGGTTTGCCGGAGCTTATAACACATTAAATACAACAACATAGCGGAAAAGAATGAATAATATCATTGATACACAATATTCGATACAACATCAAATACAAATGAATATCAATATTATCAGAGATATACAACGGAGGAAAGAAATAACTCTAACAAAATCTCCAAGAGAGAAAGTGAATCCACAAGCTATAACTCTAATGCCAAAGCTCCAAAGATCTTCAATCAAATAAGCGAAAACCACCATCAAGTTGTAATGAAGCAAACTAGCCAACGGATGAACCAATTGCAATTGCCAAATCCAAAGGCTCCAAAAGATATCGAATCTACATCTACTAGCCGATTATCTGAAAATCTAACTCTAGACTACCCGTGTGGAAATTTGTGGGCAACCAGAGTTTATAAAGGGAACGCTCGAGTTGATCGAAATTTGAACTTTGGTCAATTCCTGTTGATCGGCGGAGTGTCAAGGGTTGACATTAATTGTGAAGGAGGCTGGAAGGTTGGAGAATACTGGAAAGATAATCGAATTTTTTTTAGTTCACCAGGAAGTAGCTTGATGATGAAATAGGGTTTTAACCTAATTTTGTCCAATGTTGAAGAGTCGAGGATGAAATCGTCGACGTTGCATCGAGTTCGATCGCACCTACACCAATGTTGAAGAGTCGAGGATAAAACAAAAAATGTTTTATCTTTACAAAAGCAGAACAAAAGAATTCAAAAGAAATCTGCAATGCTTTTTGGAAAATGAAACTACCATAAGGCCTCCCGGCACACACACCATGCAATCGCACACTTGTGGGAGATTTCTCCTTATGATAGTCAAACATGCTTGATACACGAAATCTTTTTGATATTATTATTAGTGCATAGTGCAGAAAACCTTTCGAAAGTATAATATTAATTTTAACCAGCATAGGTACTATTATATTATGCGGCTATAGCTACCATTTAAGAATAGCAGGTTATACAACTGCAATCGTAAAGGGCGTGTATTGGTGATTGGATTTCTAACAAATGGTCAGGCTAAGGAACCTCCTAGGCCACGTGGGTACGACTCTGCATGGACGCCCCGAGAACCTAACCGGATCTCTGCCAACACAAGGCTGGGTTACCTTTGTAACTTGGTACTACTACACGAGTATGCCACTCCCAGGTCGTAGCCAACTATTATCCCGGGATTCACCAACAACCACAAAGTAATAAATTTGTAGAAACCACATAGATTAAGTATCTAGACTCCATACCATGATACCACCTCTATCCAGAAGGAAATGAACATACCCTCAGGAGGAGCTACCCCCAAATAACCTTGCCGCATCTTTTCTGTTTCGACCATTCCGAGTTGTGAGGCTCGATGAAGTCTCGTCCACAAAGCTACGCTTTTCACAAAAGCCATGCTTCGATCAACACATGATCAGCAGCACTTCGTATGTCACATCACCGAATTTGGAATCTATTACTGGTAAATATCAACTACATAACCTTTGAGCTCGTACGTCTCAGAGAAGGGTGTTAAGCAAAGAGAATAAATTCTACACCACCAAACAATAATGTATTTGATAGAAACCAGCTTTAGATCTCAAAGTGTAACGTCAGACATACATCCAAGGCACTTCAAGAGAAGCCCTTGCAATCCGGATTATCCCTAATCACGTCCAGACTCCCCATCACAAAGGGTGATCAAATCACTATACCGGGGTCATTCGGTGCAGAGACATTCGACGGGTCGTACTTTCGCGTTCGAAAATATCCGATCTTCACCACCGGTCTTCAAATGCTATCCATATCGTCGTATCATTATTCGGAATAGGTTTTATGATACAAAGTCCTACCCTGGCTAAACTTGAAAATGAGCGCTCAATTTTAAAATGAAAAACATAAGGATATTGGGATCTTAGTTAAGTCACAACTTATAACCCAAAATCTTTCTTTCAAACAGTTTAAACTAACCATCAATTTTTTTCTTTTAAAAAAAAAGATTCACTTTTAAGATCCACTTTGCTTTGAAAACAATGTTCACCAAATCATTAACAAAGATTCATTCATAGCTTTCAAAATATTTCAATTCCAAATCTTTTATAAAAAAGATACATCTTAAAATATCCTCTTCAATTTCAAAACAATGTTCAACGATCTTTCACAAAGATTCATTTATAGCTTTCAAAACAATTCCATTTCAAATTTGAAACCCCTTACAACAAAGCTGGAAATCTTTTCTTCATTTGAAAGCCATTATCATTTGAAAACAAAGAGTTTTTATTTTAGAAAAATCCGATCAAATATGCACAAGTTATGTCCTTTAAAGTATAAAATTAAGTTAATTTTAATTTCCAAAAATAATACTTTTAAATTACTTTAAAGATGGTTTTAAAATCCATATATATATATATATATATATATATATATATATATATATATATCTTGTATAAACTTTTCAAACCAAATTTCCAAAAACAATTCCAAAACTTTTAAACAAGATATATTATATTCAAACTAAATTTCAATTTCAACTTCTTTTTTCAAAAGTTTTTCATATTCAACCCAATTCCATTTCGAAAAACATTTCGATTCAAAATTAAATTTTTAAAACCATTTTATTAAATTCAAATAGCTGTGACTTAACCATTTTCCTAGTGAAATCTATATTTGTGTGTGTATGGTGTAGTCCAGGGTTTTAGACAATAGTGCAACATCTCAATCGAAACATAGCAATATCAATAAGCGGTATAATCCTATAACTCTTATCTTCATTCACATATTCACAGATAAATAATATAAATTCATCGCGGATAAATAAATTACATTCATCGCAGCTCAAATCAAAACACTTCATATCATAAAGCATCATACATCAGGAATGTCAAATAATTAACATTCAATAGAGTCCAAACGTTCATAAGTAAGATCAATCAATTATCTGATCAATTTAAATCAAATTAATCACTTATGAATAAACTACTAATCCTATTTAATTAATATTTAATTAATTTCAAATCATTTGAATTAATTATCTTTTAATCATTTATTAATTAGCCTTAATTAATCATTTAATTATTAATTAATCAACCTTAATTAATAAATTAATTAACCTTCAATCATTTAATTAATTATCCTTAATTCTTTCCTTAATCATTAATTAATTAATCTTAATTAAATTGATTGCCTTGATTAATTATCCTTTAATTAACCTTAAATTATTAAATTAATCAATCCTTAATTAAGTACATTAACAAATTAACCCTTAATGAATTCTTCTTTAATTAATTATCCTTAATAAATTACATAAATCGATACATTAATTAATTAACTCTTAATCATAAATTAATTATCTTAATTAATTAACCTTTAAATTAATCACATAACTAAATTAATCACCTTGATTAAAACAAATTAGCCTTATAACTAATCACATTGATTAATTAATCACATTAATTCATAAATCTTTATTTAAATACTTAATCCTTTTAATTACATCGGGTAATTATCCTTTTAAATTACTTTTCATTAAGTAATTATCTTTAATTACTTTCATTAAGTAATAAATCTTTTAATCTCTTAAGACTTTAATTAATTAAAAGATAATCTATTTGCCTCAATTAATTACTTTAATTATCATTAAAAATCCTTATTTGATAGAATTTATAACTAATTTTTATTAACAAATAAATTAACTCAGTTTTTAAAGTTAATTAACAATTAAAACATCTTTTCTTAATTAACTTCATAATATTATTAAGTTTATTAAAATTAAACTTTCAAAACAAAGGTTTTATATATATATATATATATATATATATATATATATATAAACACTTTTAAACTTAATAAATTTTAAAATAATTTTATTTTAAAACTTTTAATTAATTTCAAGCATAAATAACACTTATTATAAAAAAAAGTTTTAAACACATTATTTGGATAAAACTTGATTTTAGTTTAAAGTTTTAAACTATTTTTATCTTTAATCCGCAGACCCCAACATTTTCATGATTTCCCCGAACCAAACTCCGGGTTACCCACATTTCTTTTTGCTTCGAGTATTTTATAAGTCCCTTCGACTTTTCCCCGAGAACTTCATGTCCTCCCAACCATTCCAGCAACACAAATACACAAACACGAGTGTGCACGTGTACGACCATTTCAATGATCTCCGACCATCGATACCACCACCATCACGTCAACGATAACCATTACGACCCAAACGACCACACAGCAATCCCAATCGACGACGAAATCAAAAACAACCCACTCGGTTGATTTTCTAGAACCCAAACCTATTTAGTAAATCGCCTTGCTCCGACGTTATAGATCACCGACGACCACGTGATCTTGACCCAAGCTTCACCGACGACCCACGAAGCTTTTCCCTTAGGTGCGATCGAACTCGATGCAACGTCGACGATTTCATCCTCGACTCTTCAACATTGGACAAAATTAGGTTAAAACCCTAATTCATCATCAAGCTACTTCCTGGTGAACTAAAAAAAAATTCGATTATCTTTCCAGTATTCTCCAACCTTCCAGCCTCCTTCACAATTAATGTCAACCCTTGACACTCCGCCGATCAACAGGAATTGACCAAAGTTCAAATTTCGATCAACTCGAGCGTTCTCTATGAATACTCACTTAAAAATTCTTAAACGATTATCAAAAATGGTGATTTTGAAGTACGAATCTATTTGTATAGTTAAAACATGAAATACAAAACCATAAATTTTTTACTTGAATTTAATTATCCCTGTCAGTTCCTGTTTTTAAATTAAATACTAAATAATTTCATCTGAAAATATTTTTAAAATCAATGTCACAGTCTTATAATCATTTTCAATTTATAAATCAAAATCTAAAGTTGATTATATAAGGAGCAGTTTGAATTTTGTTTTAGTGGCTTCAAGCCTAGGATTCAATAGAGTAGTAAATTTGTGTATATTTACATACTTGCATATACACAGAGCAGTGTTAATTCAAAATTCTAATCTAGTTAAAATATTCAAGCACATCATTTTTTTCACCACTCAACTTCAAGCACAAATCATAGATTTCAAGATTTAAATAGATGAATGTGTAATGGTGTAACAACCCTCATATTTATCGATTTTATATTTAAATATTTTATTTAAATATTTTGTCGTTAATCAGATATTGGTCCGAAAAGCTACTTTTTGCAAACGGTCAAATTAGGACTCGAGACCACTTCCATTGAGTTCGAAATGCCGTTTACAATTTTTTAAGTATAAACATTGGTAGGTTTGGAGTTAGTGGAATTTCACTAACTTTTCCCGCTTTGGACTTTGGGTTAGATTGCCATTATAACTCAAGCCCAAACCGCCTTCCTTCTTCTCACTCTTCATAAATTTCCTAACAACCAAGCTTTTGCATTAATGGTGAGTGGAAGAGGAAATTAAAACTCCAAGCATAGGTTTCAACTTTAAATCCATCATTCAACTCCAAAATCAAAGTGAAGACATTGGATTCTAGCTTGTAGTTGCTTCTCCATTGTTTCAAGCTCCTTCTTCATTGAATTTGTGCAAAGGTGAGAATTTTATCTCACAAATCTAGTCTATAACTATATTGGACTGTTGGGAATGATTCCCTATCACTTTTGCATGCACATTAGCATTTGGTTTGGATTGGAATGGCGAAAAACTCCAATTTTTAGCGTTTTGGTGAATTTTCTGCACTTAGGTCATTCTGGCCATTTTTGGTGTTCGGAGTTAGGTCATTCGCGACCTAACCTTAGGTCGTTCGCGTGTTATCGCGCTAAGTCGCACTGCCTTGAATCTTCACTTCGGAGTTAGGTCGTTTCACGTTAGGTCGTATGGCTTTTAGGTCGTAGGTCGTATGGCTTTTAGGTCGTAGGTCGTATGGCTTTTAGGTCGTAGGTCGTATGGCTTTTAGGTCGTAAGTCGTATGGCTTTTAGGTCGTAGGTCGTTGGCCTTTTGACCGTTAGGTCGCATGCCTTTCTACTTCGACAGGTCGTTCGGCCATGCGTTCTATTTATAGGTCACGACATCTTTAGGTCGTGTTACCTATATACCCTTAGGTCGTGCACCTTTAGGTCGCGAACCCTATTAGGTCGCGAACCTCTTTAGGTCGTCTATCACTTAAGCAGTTAGGTCGTTCGTCCTGTGATGCCTTAGGTCGTTTGACCCGTGTTACGTTAGGTCGCGTAACCCCTTAGGTCGCTTGACCTTGTTTCATGTTAGGTCGCGTGACCTTGTTTTCGACCTTAGGTCGTTTCACTTTTAGGTCGCATGACCTTTAAACCGTTAGGTCGTTAGACCTATAACTCGATGGGTCGTTCCCCTGTAGGTCGCGAACCTTGTTAGTTCGCTCATCCTTAGCCCGCGAACCTTGTTAAGTCGTTCACCCTCCATTTCGTAAGTCGTAAGTCGTTACCGACCTTAAATCTCCACTGCTAGTTTGGTCGTGTGCTTTTAGGTCGCTCGATTCGGTTAAGTCATAGGTCGTTGGACCTTAGGTCGTTCGCCTTCCTTAAGTCGCTCGACCCCTCCACACTAGGCCGCTCGGCTTGCTTGAGTCGTAGGTCGTTGGACCTTAAGTCGCTTGCCTCCCTTAACTCCAGTTAGGTCGCTCGGCCATTGTGTTAGGTCGCGTGAACCCTTAGGTCGTTAGACCTCATTTTGCTTTAGGTCGTAGGCCGCTTGTCTTCACTTAGGTCGAACCCCGTAAGCGGTGGCGTTGCCCCCGCACCCCTACCTAGGGGGGTTGCCACCCCCCCGGACCCCCCCTCCGTAGGGGATCTTATCTGAAAAACATTGAGCTGATTTCCTGGATTTTATTCACATATCCGTATGCAATTTTTGTGACTGATTGTTTCTACAATTGCTTCTGTGTCTTGTCACTTTATGATATAAAGGTTTCAATACTAGTAGTAAATATCAAAACTCTTTTAACAAACAATTTCAACTCTATTTTTAATAACAAAGCTCTTTTCTTAAACCGTTTTCCAATCTATTAGTATATACAAACCTTTACCTCACTCGGATGAGAAATCTAATTAAACGACTTAGTAAAACAAGTGGTATGAAACGCTTGCGTTCACTTCGTCGGTTAATTCTTGGACTTGTTCGATTGAACCTCTTGTGACAATTTTATTAGTGAAGATTTACAGTTTGTTCGTAAATATTTAAGTTAAGCAAGTGGTTATGGGACATGAAGCTAAACTTCTATATTTACTAGCTTAGTGTAATTGACACTTCTCGTTGATCATGACGATCATTCTGATGATTTAGACTAGCAACTGTGCGATGTCTCTTGTTGCGAGGTTAGACTAGACACCACTTGTGTGATTCCACTCACACATACCTTTTTGCTTTTTGGTTAGTCTGGACCTTAATCTGTGTGATTCCATTCACACATGTGGGGTAGCTCGCCTTGGTCTTCGGACCGTCATGTGATAGGCCTCTTTCTCTTTTCTATGATTTCTGGACTTCTTGCATTGATTTCTAGAATTTATGTCATTAACTTGTTATGAGTACAAGTTTGGGGTATGATGCCCTTTCCGAATCTTTGAGAAGATTCTTGTGATATTGATTATCTCTTATTGATTGATCTTCTGTTGATCATTATTTACATACTTATAGTGGTATGTCATTATGGATATTTTATGTTTATGCCATATCTTTTATGTTATATCTTGTCATCTGATATTTATAGCTAGACTGACCCGTTTATTATTTTTCTTAAATAATACTCGGGTCAGACCGAGATGTTACAGGTGCTTCTGCTTGACTTCTTCCCAGGGATTCATCACTCTGACTTTTGGCTAACTGTTTAGATTAGCAGTTTTTGTTGTATACACTTGAGATATAGACTCATAGTTGTATTCTTTTGTATAGCACGTGTTGCTATTCTTTTGCATTATTGTGGATCTTTTGACCACTACTCTGATGTACACTTTCATGTGTTAGTTATATATTCATATCTTCTTCCGCCTTTGTGATATGGATGTCTGTGACTGATTTGCGTTATGCTTATTTCTACGTTTGTTTCCGAAGATTATTATAGCCACCGTGTGATAAGCAATTATATGGATGGTCGCTCCTCAACAGCCTTATTCTCCGTGCTAGTTGACAGCACTACTCCGTAGTGTTCTTGGCTAGCGTGGGTATAGAGGTGGGGCGTCACAGGTTAGTTTAATCACAAATATGTTTTGAAAAAGCAGAGAATTAGAAATGAAGACAGAGGACTGGAATTTTGATTAAATCTGAGAACTTGATACTTAAATTGATCTGGAATCTTGATACATTTGAATATGCTTCTTGATCTGGTTTTGATTCTGTTTTTGAGATGATCAACATCTTCAGGTTTGAATTTAAATCCATATTTTTGCTTTGTTAGAACCTGATGTTGTTGCTTAGATTTTAATTTTTTTTGGCTTTCATTTTGTTGAAGTTGTTTGCTTTGTTTGATGTTCTTTCTATTTCCAGGTTTGAGCCGTTGCTTTTGATTTTGTTTGAAGATGAAGATTAAGAGGACTGAACTAAAAATGAATGAATAGGCTTCTCGCATTCTTAAACATGATATTAAATTTTAAATTTAACCAATTTTCCACTTGTTAAATTATGTTAATACTTGTACAAAGTCCTATTATTTTTCTTACACTTGTTAACATATTTAAATTTATGTTTTTAACCCTTGTTAAACTTTTATTTGTAAATTATGGTTTAAACCTTATCATTTTATAATTTGTGAATTAACTTATCTCTATGTTCTTATAAATTAATGGATTATATCTTATATTTACATAAGTTTGTATTTTTAAATCTTTATGTATATACCAACTATTTGTTAGGCCTTTTTAAACTTATACTTTCAAAAGATATATTCGTACTAAAGCTTTATATTTATTTACATATATACTACTATATTTATTTTCATGCATATAAAAGAAAAGCATTTTCAATCTTTTTATCAGATCTCATTTAAATTTTAAACTTAAGACATTAAAATTATTTATAAATACTTATTTTGTAATTTTCATTTTATACTTAAGTAATCATACTTATTATATTTGTTTAACCTTTTTAAAGAAAATGATTTAAATATCTAATTATGCACAATAAATAATCTTATATACATTATATGAATTAATTTTTCAAAATATAAAACTAATAAATCAAAATTTATTTATAAGGTATTTATCCTCGAATTTCAAATCAAAATTCTATTTTTTGTCCAAACACATTTTATTTTTATTCAATTAAATTTCCACCCAATTTATTTCCAAAATTCAAATCCAAATTTACTTTCACAATCTACTTATATATTTATTCCCAAATATTCAAATTAATTCTCAATTAATCCCAAAATCTATATTAATCGCTAAATTAATTCTGGCTTAAAAACCGGGAATGTTACACATATACATATGTGTATATATGTATTTTTTTAAAGTGCTACTTTATATACAACAAATCACTATGACAACATATCACATGTCAATAAACGTTCGAATCACGCTACACAGGTTTTGAACTTGTGACCTCTCGCACCAAAGCCAAATCACTTAACCATTGGGATAGTGGTACTTATCGTATATATGTATATATGTGTGCCTGGTTATGTTGAAATGCGTGTGCTTAGTCATATCGAAACAGTCCCTTATTTACTGCATTTGTACTAGCACTTGTAATATATATGTGTATATAGTATATGTATGTTTATATCTTGATATCACTACTTATTTGTATATCACTACATATGTGTCCGTGTATGTATGAATTTCCATATATACACATACATATGTATGTATGTATGTGTGAATGTTTT
Organism: Allium cepa; assembly: GCA_030765085.1. NCBI lineage: Eukaryota > Viridiplantae > Streptophyta > Magnoliopsida > Asparagales > Amaryllidaceae > Allium > Allium cepa. The sequence continues at coordinate 861,022,967 of CM060931.1, forward strand.
TATATCTACATATATTTTTTAACCTGTGGCACTTTCTTTTGCACTTTGATTTCATGTTACACTTTCCATTTGCTATTTTAATGTATGAACTTCCATGTTTGAACCATTTTGAGATTTAGTTGAACTTATTTTTAGTTCTGAACCATTTTGAATTGCATTTGAGTCAATATCTGTGACTGGTTTTACTGCTTGGTTCAAGGCAGTGTTGAGATGCTTTTGACACTTTTGGTCTGAACCAATTTTGAATTACTTGAGCATGAACCATTTTGAGTATGTACATATATACATGTACATACATATGTACACATATGTATATTACTTGAGCTGTGAAGCTTGCTATTTGGTTTTCTTGTACTTGTATATGTGCCTGGTTTGTTTTGATTAACCCTTAATGCTTGTTGTTGGTTGAATCTCTGAGCATGTGTTGCATATATAAATGTGTACATGTATATACATATGTGAATATATGTATATGTGTGTTGCTACAGTACTTGTTGTTTTGCTTGAGCTTGTTTATGTGCACTGTGATTTCTTGTTACACTTTCAATTGCAAATCTTTTTATGTTCATTTCTCACATATACTAGTAAGTACTCACTACAACAAAAAGTGTCTTTTATAGCAGCATATAGCCGCTATTAATCACAACCATAGTGGTTTGATAAGCGCTGTTTATCGACATGTTATAAAAACTAATGAATATTTAGAACAAAAAATATGCCGCTATGGTTGAGTTAGTTTTATAATGCAAATTCCCCCTATAGTATGTTAATTCAATAGCTCATTTTAGCCTCTATAATACAGCTAAATCTCAACGGAACTGGAAATCTTTATAACACCATTTTGCCGCTATAAAATATTTATTCAATAGCTCATTGTAGCCGCTATAATATAGCTAAATCTCAACCATTCAATAGCTCATTACAGTGTACAAACATTAAAGCAAGTGCATAACCATTGAATAAAACGTAAGCCTGCAGCCAAGTTAACACAGAGAAACAGAAAATAATGTCAATTTAATAAGTGTACAAACATTATAGAGTACAAACATTAAAGCAATCCTTCCAAACATTGTCAATTTATTAAGTCTACGTGCAACATTCAACCAAATTCTGCTGTCTAAATATAACGAATCAATAATCAAACATTAGAAGATTATGAATTGAAGAATATCACTTGAACATGTACTAGTAATCTGTGAACCGTTCATACAATTTTCCACACAACTGAATATTATTTGCATATTCTTAACAAATAGATATATGACTCTAGAATTTCATTCATAAGTACATGCTTGGTCTTTAAATCGAACAGGCTTGTTTTTGCTTGAGTCGACTACAAGAGCACATGATACATGTTTGCGATGGGTCGCTCTCACAAGTTTCCCAATGACATATCCATGAGAAAATATTTCAAAGTCCAAGGTTAAGGGCACAGAACCACCAGTGCTAGTAAGAGCTAATCCTGCTCCTTCCCCATATAATGGAACTTTGTTTCCTTGTAGAATAACTGATACTGTTCTGTGGCTCTTTCTAGGTTGGTAGTATTTCTTCAACTGTGACATAAATACATTTTATATACTTTCAAGAAAAATTATGCATATGTACCATAACAAATACATTGTTGTAGGACATTTTTTGAATTCTTGTTCAAGTTCAAGAATTATAATTAATACATTGTTGTTGTGATGTTGGTTATAAGAAATATCACTGAGCATATACAATAATAAACATTACAGAGTATACTCTAGTAGCAAATAAGAGGATCATGACTTGCAATCAATGATCAGATGATATTACTATGAATCACTGACACAGAACATAGTATTTGCCAATTATTATAATTTTACAGTAGATGGGCAAAGAGTCAATTATCAAATATACCTGCCGATAGCAATGGTAATCTCTGAATACTTGAGATTGATGAAACAGGAAGTGACATGAATACCGAAAATGGAAGCAGAATTGTAAACCTCTATCTTCGCAGAACAATTTACTGTCACCATCTTTGTGGGTACTAATGTGTCATCGGTTCCCTCCCCAGCGTAGAAATCATCCATTACTAAGCTCTGTATAAATAGTTAATTACATGTTAGAATCAAAAACCTGAAAACTAGAGTAAAATAATAAATAAAATCACAACCTCATGATCGGTCAATTCAGATCAATGGGCCTAGTAAACTGCTTTAAATTAAAATATCATCAGAAGCATACGGTATGTGAATTTTTGAAGAAGCTTTTCATGAAATTTTCTGACGCAGCGGATAAATCGAAATGAACTTCAATCGAAGGAATGTAGCAATCGGTGAATTGAAGATACCAAAATTCCCAAATTCGTTGATCCGAAGATACCGAATTCTAGCTATCTCAAACACGTTGATAGCGCACTATACCGTGTTCAAAGATCTACGATTCTTCGTACGTTGATCTAGCGCACTAGATACCGTGAATCGGCTTCTGCGATCGTTGAATCGAGCGCACTCGATTAACCGAAAGAGGAGATAGGAGATCACACTCAACTACCAATTTGTATGAAAGCACAAAGCTAACAAAAGAGAATTTTATTCAAAAATCAACCTCACAAATTCAAACACTCTCCAACACCTTGATTCAAAATGCTATAGATCAAATACTCCAAACTTGTTGCAACTTCAAGATGAACACAACGAACACACCTTCAAATACTTGGCTCCAAGAATCAACTTAGCTATGATTGGCTAAGTATGGCTCTGATACCAAACTGACGCAGCGGATAAATTGAAATGAACTTCAATCGAAGGAATGTAGCAATCGGTGAATTGAAGATACCAAAATGCCCAAATTCGTTGATCCGAAGATACCGAATTCTAGCTATCTCAAACACGTTGATAGCGCACTATACCGTGTTCAAAGATCTACGATTCTTCGTACGTTGATCTAGCGCACTAGATACCGTGAATCGGCTTCTGCGATCGTTGAATCGAGCGCACTCGATTAACCGAAAGAGGAGATAGGAGATCACACTCAACTACCAATTTGTATGAAAGCACAAAGCTAACAAAAGAGAATTTTATTCAAAAATCAACCTCCTTCAAAATTTACAACATACACGTATTTATAGGAGTTACAATCCAATTCCTAAGTCGTTGCCGACCTACGACTCATCCTAGGTCGTTGCCGACTTATTACAGTGGTGACCTAAACCCATTACAACATAGCACAAAGTGACCGACTCAAACATGGCCGACTTAACCAAGTACGACCTAACATACAACATACGACTCAACGTGACCGACTCATATATATATGACCATAATACGACTCATCATAGGTCGTACGCGACCTAACATATTACATACATACACGTTTACAACAGTTAGATCGTATACGACCTAAGACCCAATATTACAAACGACTTAACAAACCCAGCATTGGTGCCTTATCTTCCTGGCGACCTACGACCTAAGTTAGGTCGTTAGCGACTCAAATTCCAAGCGACTCATCTCCAGTAGCGGTATCTTATTGGGTCGGTCTATATCTTCCTCCTTAGGTCGTTGCCGACCTAGACCTCCTTCGCTGAGTCGGAGACAACCTAAAGCTGCTTCATTAACTCGTAGCTCTTTCTCCTTAGGTCGGGTCCGACCTAAAATGTGCTTTGGTTTCTGTAAATCGTTGCCATTTGCCTTGTTAAGTCGCGAACGACTTAGAGTGTTTTCGTTAGATCGGTATCGACTTAAAACTTTCCAACGATCTAACTCCGTAGCCTTTTCCATACGACCTAGAGTTATGTTAACTCGTGACCGACTTTCAGTAGATCGCTGCTCCTTCTCACATGGCCAGTTAGGTCGGTGGCGATACAAATCTACCCTCCTAAGTCGTGAACGACTCATGCTGCCTTCACCTTCCTTAAGTCGGAGCTCGTTAGGTCGGAATTCTTCATCCTGTGATTTCTTAGGTCGTACTCGACTTAAAAACAAGTTAGGTCGGAGCCGACCTATGACTTCGTCTCTCTGGTCTGCATCATTTTCACATTACATACTATTAACGAAAACTACTGTCATTGTTTGGAGTAGACTCATGCAGTAGATATATCAATGTTTTGGAATAAACTATCATCCGAAGCCAAATTATTTTCTTTTATTTTGATTTAAACTATCTAATTACAAATAGTACTGTCTGTTTTATTCAATGTTTTTCAGTTTTGATCTTTTACATACAGTAGGATATCAAAACAGGGAAACCTGATTAATGTTAGTATAGATAAATCAACTAAAATGCACCAAATTGTTACAGTTATTAGATTAAAGAAAATGTCCTTTTGCTATGGTTTTGAACTGAACCAAATGATTTAATTTCCATATTAGAGGTTCAAACACCAAACTACAACATATGCAACAAATTAATATCCTTGGGTGATGCTATAAGTTGAAAATTGAAAGGTGCAAAGTTCTAATTATGGATTAACAAAAAGGTTAGTCAAATTATGCCAGGGCAGACATACATCGCTGAGCTTTTACCAAAGCTTCATGTTTGAATAGAAAGTTACCTTGACAACAACCTGGGGCTTATTGGGCCATTGTTAAAACCATTATTAACAATCAATCCATTAAGTTTTACGATATTTCAGTCTAACATTATTTACTTGTATCCACAATAATTGAAAAAAGAAAAAGTCTGTCTTGTTTGTCTAGTTATCTTCATAAATAATAAAAATCGTGTACCCAAGAATCAAAATAAGTGGCAATATGTGCTGGGCATATGTGTAGTTTGTGAATGATGTCCATGTAGCTGAAGATTTTTAGAAGGATTCATATAGAAAACAATGCTTTTAATGCACCAAAAGAAATCGGTAGTTTTTATGGATGGATCGTTAATTTTTTTGGTTGAACTATTACATAAATAATTAGCCAATCAATTGGTATGTAATTTCAGTTGAAATAATACCTTTCAGCGTTCTTCCCTTGACTTTGACATGTTATAGTTTTTCTATTTCAAACGGGTTCTGAAAGAAACACAATCCATCTGAAAATGATTAACAATCTATAGGGATGTTAAAGCTGCAGACATGACAGTACATGTTAATGCGTCAAGAATATCACGGTTTACAAGCTACATTTGTTGGAAATCCTCACTTTCTTCTACCTTAAAAAACAAGATAAGAAATGGTGTAAATAAATCAATATTAGATCCATTTCCTGATTCAAATATAAAGAACACGACGATTCACGTAAATTAAAATCTTTACTGGTTTCACTGATGCTTGGTCTTTAGTAACTCCATACATAAGATAAGCACACAATAATTAACACAACAAATGAAAGGAAAAATACCTCCGTAATTTTTCACAAATAGCTACCTTGCATCGTTTTTCAATGTTGAATGAATATCTGAATCCTCTGTCCCCTGTCTGCCCTATTACAGTTGCAAATGCAGTTGCACGATAAAATCCTAACAATAAAAACATAATTTTCATAGGTAAACCATCCATTAGCTTCTTGATTCTAGAGGTTATCTTATGATTGAATGATTTGATAACTCTAAATAATCAAGTCCCTCTGTTACTATCTTGATTCTAGAGGAAAACCCAATATTAGCATATCAGCAGACTACAAGGCTTCCGAAGATACTCAAGTATGCTATCTTTCAATCATGTGCTCTTATGAGTTGAAAACTATTTCCCTCTAACGTGTTTTATGTTAGTGGCTTATTTGCTGGATAACGGAATTTGGTTTTGATTCATAGTGTTGTGTTTAATTAAACAAGTAGTCCATAAATGTTATCGATTTTTTAGTGGTAGATGATATTTCTAAGGCAGTTTAAAGAAACCTAATATAAGCTTATTCATTAGAAATACCTAGGGAATTTAATGTTTTATTCTTTATGCTTATATTTAGCAAATTATTTCATTGAAACATTCTATATACTAGTGGCTGCATATTAGATAACACCTGGATGAGATTGTGCAGAAAGATGTAGTATGGATTTTTTTTCCTATTCGTTGTTCTCCTACTTTGATTTGTTGTATTATAGGACGATGGTACTGGTTGGTCTATTTTGTTCTATTGCAACAAAATAGGCTAGCAAATCATTTGCCAAATCAAAATTAGTAACAATAGGCTTGAATTCGTTTATGTTCATATAAGTATCTTCTATAAGCTAAATTGTTGCTAGGAGCATCGTAAACATGTAATTAAATGAACATCGAATCAAGCAGATATTGATGAAGAGTAGTGGCGTAGTCAGGGTTTAAGTTTGGTGAGGTCATAAAAATGTGGGGGTTCGGGAGTGGTAATCACCAAAAAAATTTTTTGTACAAAGTATTCGACGAAATTAAAGAAAATTTCATTATAAACAATTGAATAAACATAGACAATAAGTAATAAAATAATATTTGATTACAAATACAGTCGATTATTTTGATCTTTTCAAATTAAAAAACCATAACATAAATACTAAAAATATCTAACGTTGTTCTTGTCGAGTTCTCATATTTTGAAACTCATCAATGGTTATTACTAATCTAAAATAAACAAAATACTTCATTATAATTTCAGTAAAGTATATTATTTCTTTGCCAAACTCATCATTATTGTACCATACTCATATTATTTCATCAAATTCTTTACCAAATCATGAAAAATTTAGCAAATTCATTAACATTTCAGTAAATTCATTACCATTTCAGCAAATCTATCTCCATAAGGAGTATCATTTCATAAAATTTCATTTCAGTCACAATTTAACAAATTAAATTTATTCAAATCAACCCAAAATCACTAGCTATGTTCAAATCAGTTGCTCCATTCCATTCAATAATTAATTCATGTAAAATCCTAAATAATTAGGTTCAAACCGATGAGAATTAAAACTATGGTTAGCAGATTACCATTACTGTTGATGGGATGAGATGAATGGAGTAAGATGTTGTCAGAGAGGCACGGAAAGCTGATTTGAAGAGCCTGGTCTGGATCGACTTTTGCTCGATGACTTGAGAAGAAACTTGCGATCAACATTTGTTTTTTTTTTGTTTTTTTATGAAAACGCGTTTTGTTTTGACGGCTTCTAATTTTTTATGTGAACTTCCCTCCGTCCTTGATGAAGTGTTAAATCGAGATTGGAGATTAGGGTTCGAGACGATGTCGACTTCACAATTGTTGAAGATCGGAGATGGACTAGAACGGCTGAAGTTAGATAACTAGAGATGGAGATGGAGGAGAACGTCGGTTAGGGTTATTTCGTTTTGGGAGGGAGATGAAAATTGTCAATTTTTAATTGGGAGGGAGACCAAACCGGTTAAGTGTTTTTGGAGGGAGACGCAAATTTTGGGGCCAAAACGTTACACATGTACCGTACAAAACAAATGGACAAATAATTAAAGGTAAACAATAACGCTTTAGAATAATGCGTTATTAATTTGCGTTATTAATAAAATGTTTTCTTGTAGTGACTTGAGCTTGTACCATTTTGAGTATGTATATACACACACATGTATATACATATGTGTATACATGTATATTACTTGAGCTCTAAAGCTTGTTGTTTGGTTTTCTTGTACTTGTACTGGTATATGTGCCTGCGTTGTTTGAATTATTGAATTACTTAAACTATTGTTATGACATGTGCACCTGAGTTGAGCCAATGGAAGCTTATGCTTGATCTTGGGCACATTTGCACCGTGTTGAGCTTTTGAGCTTCACCTTTGCAATAGTCCATGATATTTAATCGATGCCCGACATTGTGATATTCGCAGCGATACATTGCGCATCATAAGTTGTCCATGCATATATATATTTGTCCCTGTCTAAAACATGAAAAGAAAACAAATCAATAACCTGAGGCAATATTAATATTCAATTTCAATTTTATTTTTACATTTTAGGTTTGTTTCCTTTTCCAATTTGTTGATTTGTTTATTTGATAGGTATAGGAGATGGATAGACACAAGAAGAGCAAGCAAATCAAGATCAATATCGAAAATAAACTCGAGTGAGTGTGAGTAAGTGCTAGTAAAAAAACATTATATATGATAGTCTAGAGAAAAGTTGTATATATGAGAGTTATAGTTGAAGTTGTTTTAAAAATGCAAGTATAGTGAAAGTTGTATTGTGTTTGAATTTGATTTGAATGAAATATTTATTTAAATAAAATTGTGATTCATTATTTCAGTTTGCAAATATAACATAAGTGCAACTGGTATACATATTAGTCAATATATATTTTATCTAATAGGAAATTCTAGAAATGATATAACGACATCAAACAACATATAGTTTTTTCTTTATATTTAACGTGTTAGTGCATGTCAAACGATGGATCATATCTATGGTCTGATGTGCAATGAGACGGCACATGACAACGGTGCGTATTCGTCATTTGATGCTTTTTCCATAGTGCACTTTTTTATGTACTCATCTCCGATGTTAAGTATAGATATTACCAAGACTATAATAAAAAGATCCAAAAAAATCCATACAGTTGCTTAAAAAATTTAAAAATATACTTTATTAAATAGTAAATATAAAAATTAAAGCATATTAAATCTTTTTTAAATAATTACTGTTACTCACCTTAGTGGTTTATGACTTAAAGGAGATACAAAAAATGATGTAAAAGAAATAGTAATTGCGAAAATTGTTGGCAGCATAAAAATATCATCACAATAGCATGACTTTCACCGATACTTATGAAAGCAGTGGTTAGATCCAAAATCCAAAAATAATAGAGCTCCTACACCAACTAATTTCAAGCATGATACAAAAAAAATCAAACACCCGTAACCAAACTTGTGTATGTTGTTAACTAAGATTGACAAAATATTTATCGGTCTACAATGTAATGTGTGTGACCAAAAAGATTCAAGTCAAAATAATATGATTAGGAGCTCTATTGTTTTTAATTTTGAATTCCCAGTACTACTTTCCCTGAGTATCGGACCATGTCAAGACACCACGATCATATTTTAGTGCTCCCCAATGATTTTGACGATTCAGATATTTCCTTTATAGAGTATTTCTACTTCTCGTGTAAGTCATAAAGGCACTCACGTGGGCAAAAATTATTCATAAATGATTTAATTTTTTTGAATTTATATTTCGTATTTTTGTTTATTTTCAATTACTTTAGTTTACTCTACGGATAATCTTTTGTGTAGTTATTCATTGCAGTTTTTAGTCGGTAGTCAACATTGAAGAAGAATTCATGAAAATAGCTATTGCATCATCTGTATGTCCATAGGTAGAGTTTTTATTGATAAATTTTGTTTTAATAGTATTTCTTATTATGCTAAAAAAAGCTTAATGAGCTCAATAAGATTATAAAGAACTTAAAATGCACAACTACAACTTTAGTTGGAGAGAGGAACCACTTAATAAACGAGTAATCCCCATATTAAAGTTATTATGAAATGACCAAAACCCTTGAAGAATATAGAACATATTAGGGACTTCATTATAGCTATTATTAATAATGTAGCACAATGGAGGTTCTAGTCTATTACTTAAATAGGAAAGCAGAAACCAGGGCAGTCATATGTTGCCACGTGTCCTTTTCAAACGACACCCTTTTTTCCTTAACTTCTAATTCGTACCCGTTGTTGTCTTCCTCCCCCAACTTATTCCCCTCCCCTTAATTTTTCAACCCACCAAACCGCTTATTTTTCATCTCTGCTTCCCTCCTCTTCTACCCTCACCGTAACAGCCCCCCTCCCCTTCAAAATCCCTAAATCGACCCTGACCGTTCAGCTCAATGCCCCCGTTCAGTTCAATTTATAACTACCCACACTCGGTTCTCCACCTCATCTACCCTAACTCCCCATCTCCCTCCTTACCTGCTCTCCGTCTACAAAAGGCTAAGATTGCCTGCTACGTCGGCTTGGGTGGTGGCCTTAACCTTCGCTCTGAATTAGGTCAGTACTTTATTTACTTACGTTTCTTCATTTTCGGGCTTGATGTAAACCCAACAACGAATTACCACATATCCACTGTTTGGATCGCCAAATGCTTTTCCTTTCACACTGCTTCTATTTCTGGTCTTCTCACTTACTTCACGGTGCCCTATTCGTCCGTTAACCACTTCCCTCTATTTCCTACAGTCCACATTATACAACTATTTTATGTTAATTTCTGTGGACGGTTAGTTGAAGTGGATTGTTGACGCGAAGCTGTGACCCCGTACAGTTTTATCAACCATATCGATAGACTCCCACCCACCCCCTCCCCCCCCCCCCCGCTTCTATATGTCATCTATTTCAATGTATTAACTCTGTACATTATATGAAGATGTCAGAGAACGTGTGTAAAATGTAACGCATTCTTACTTCCACCTAATGGGGGGTGCGTACATGAAACGGTAGGTGGTAATGCACCATTATGGAAGTCAATTAGAGGGTCATCCTACTTTTTCCCCAATGTGTTCGCAGTTGAAATTGTTGAGCGTAACATTGGGTTTACATTTGTCTTCCAACACAACGTTCTACTATTTCAAAAGTAGCTACGTTGCGAGTATATGAATCATAGATGAAATAATTTATGAACAGGAGCTCAGTTAGATGTAGAAAAAAAAATTGTACGACACATGCGGTTGGGAATTATCGTTACAACTTTGTCGACCTACACTCCGCAACTTCTGTATTATGGCCACTGGATAATATGTTTTTAACATTCACAAGGGTCAACATGTTCATTGTACCTTTCTGACAACCTGTATGTTTACGGTGTAGACGGTACTGTTAACATATGTGTGGCAACCACTGTAAATACCAATAGGAACACAATGCCTTCCACTCCTACTCAATTTCACCGTTCACTGTCTGTATTTCCTTTTATTATGTCTGTCATTACCGTTCTGCAAAATATGATTTATACTATGGTATCTTTTCCAACTTACCATATACAGCCCGCTAACTTGATCTCCGCTTTATTTTTCAGGTCTTCAAACGGGATGACTCTGTCTGCTGAGTAACGAACACTTAATACTCGTGGAAAGGTATTTGTCTGATCACCGATTCCCTTTGATTGTATTCATACCCCTTTCTGTTCTCCAATACTTACTGTTCAACATAACTTTACCTCACAAATTCATATGAATGGGTTATATTGACTTCTTCCTACTGTTACTGATTTCTATACTCCAAACATAATTTATTTCTTATTTTCCAATGCCTCTTCGTAATATGAGCTCCTTTCAGCGGTGCAATGTTAGTTATACACTCACACAGACACCACCACACGGATATGGACACATACGAACAAGTGCAACTTACTTTTCTCACTATTTCCACAGTGCAATCAGTATCACACATGGTTAATACGAGCTCAGATTGATCGCGTCATGTTACTCATGTCATACTGCTATTAAATTAACTGTGTACTAGGCGTATTTACTCCACCTCCTTCCTGTCCGATGGGAATTGTTTATTTAACTTTTAAAGTGCTGCTTCAACTCAACTGAACTACTCACTATTTTAATTTCATGCACATAACCAATCACATTTTGTTTCAAATTTCCCAGTAATTTTTTACACGCCGCTGTGTGTTCAAGTTATAATACTCCAAACTAATTTGATTATAGTGTTTCTTATGTACGTAATTATAAGTTTTAATCACTTATTATATGTTACATACATAAATTTAACACTTTGACAAGTCATTGAAATATACAAGTACTTACACTGCGTACATTGTAACAAACTATTGTTATTTTACTTTGATTTCTAACACTTATTGTCCGTTATATTAGTTGCCTGTGGAGGAGGCACTCCGGGTCCAAAGTGCAGTATTTAAGTGGACATACGGTCGTTCAGGTATATGTAACCCTGTCAGACGCAGCGGCCGTTCTTCTGTAAGCGTACTGTATAAATTTCAAGTCATTGTTTAGTCCACGATGACGGTTTTACATTGCAATATACACTCCTCCATCATAACTTTCCCTCTTCTCCATTTGCAGACAGTAAAAACGTAGTTCCTTCAAAATTGCACTGCTTTGCTACCAACAACGGCTTGCTGTTTCCTTTCTCCACATTTGGTACGATATAAGTTCATCTCAATTTCTGTCCTGCACGCTGCTGCTACGTGTTTATTCATCATCGTATTCGAACTCATTACTTGATGGATAGTCATACAGTACGGTGCTTAAAGTATAATAAAAAAAAGTAAGGGATTTCCCCTCCGACCGTCTGTATCAGCCCAGTACAGATACTCAATTCCAATCTGGGTAAAAAAGTCTTTTTGGGAAAGTGCTTTTCCGCATCATCCCGTTGGTTGAACGCCAGTTTAAATGCACCGTACTTTACTCCACATACATGAACTTGATGTTATAGTTTAACTTGACGGTAACGATATTTTAGCATTTGAAAAACATCTATGTGCGAGTTTACGAAGCATATATGAAATAATTTACTCACATGAGTTCAGTTGACTACACCCAAAAAATAATTTGTCCAGCACCTGCGGTTGGGAATTATCGTTACCACTGTGTTGACCTACACTCTGTCACTTGTGTATTCTGACAACTCAATAATATGCGTAAAACACCCACAATGGTGAACATGCTCTTCGCTAATTTCTGACAACCTGTAGGTTTACAGTATAGATAGTAACGTTAGCAGATGTCTGGCAACCACTATACATAGCACTACGAAAATTGATTACACTGTTTGCTATATACGTAAATATAAGTTTCAATCAATTTTTATTTGTAAAGTACATAAATTTAACAGTTTGTGTTTGTGCAAAAAATGGGCAAACACCTCCAAGTCGTGTGATTTAGTCGATTTTATGTGATTCTTAATGATTCAGATGAGTTATCTAAATATGAAAAAAGCAGGGGCTGAAATGTAAAAGACACACATATTTATAGTGGTTCGGCCAGAACGTGCCTACGTCCACTTTATATGTGATTATCTTCTTTGTTTCAGATTACAAGTACAATGCTTTGTGTACAAGTATATGAAGTTGTTTGAGAGTTCCTTCCAGGCTTGAGCTCTCAAACTTGTCTGCCATTGTTGTACCCCTGCCCCTCTATTTATAGAGTGAGGCAGGGGGCAGGGGTCTTGGATGTATATAGCTGCTGGTGGGCCCGGGCTGAAGCAATCTGGACTGGCAATTCTGGTTCGGCGAGCCTCCATTCGGTATGGAGCTTGGACCGGTGATGGAGCGGGATGGAGGTTCATTCGGTGGTGAGGTATGTGGTTGGCTCGGTGGTGTTGGTCCGGCCATGAATGGTCCGGTGATGGTGGTCCGGTTGTAGCTTGGGAGATGGTTCGGTAGTGGGGTATTGGAGAGGTGAAGTATGGTGGACCGGTATGGCTGGTCCGGCTACCGAACGAGATATGCCGAATGGAAATGCAGTATGTCTTGCCTTTTCCGAATGGACCATTGGTTGGGCTTTGCCGAATGGAGATTGCCATGCTCTGCCGAATGAGGCTCTATTTGCGAATGTCGAGTGAACCTTGGCTTTGCTGAATGAAGTGTAGGATGTAAACACGAGCGAGACTGACGCTTCTTGGTCTTGAGATTTTCTGGGTGAGAATTCGCCCAACATTTACCCCCCAAAGTGGGGCACGTGCTTGCATGTGTCGCGCTTTGTTTCCCTGTGGTAGGAAGGCCTGTTTTGTAATGCCATGGGCTGGATGTTCCAATGTTGTTGGTGTCCTGCGAAGGAATTGACAGTTTTAATGTGATTTCAAATGACGACCATTCGGGATCGAAATATTTGAGATGAAGTGAATTGTGCCGTTCGGGGCGAGTAAGTGTGCCCCGAGGGGGCTTAGCATTATCGATGTCAGGTTCACGTTCGAGTGGGTTCCTGGATCGTTTGTTAGGGTGGTTTATCGCCATCTCAGAGCATGTCTAAGGATCGTTCACGACCCCGTACATGTGTAAGTAGCTTAGCCATTTCATAATTATCAGAATCAAATATCCATTTAACCGATGAGCTTAAAAACGATGTCAAAGTGTAAATTTTCACGGTGATAGGGTTAATAGTTATTCAGAGCATGCCTGTGGACTGTTCGTGGTCGCGTACATGTGTAAATGATTAACCCGTGTTAGTGAGAGATTTACTACTTGTTCATCGTTATCATAATTTCTACTTTATTAGTAGGCCCTAGAGTTCGGTACTTATCTGAGTGAGGTGCTTTGCGTGCCCCCTGTTTCTGGTTTCTGCCGGTAGAGACAGTTTCGTTTGGCTTCGAGTAGGTATAGGTTTTCATTCGGCTGGAGGTTGGTCCGGTATGCCGAACCATCTGGTCCGGTGGTGTTGCTTCAGTCTATATATAGGGGCTACACCCCCTTAGCTTTTCTTTTCCGAATCAACAAGCGCCGAACCGATACTATACCGAATCAAACACTTTGCCGAATCCAGTCATTTCCGAACCAGGTATATACTCCTTTGCCGAATGACCTTTATTACCGGATGATCCTGATTTGCCGAATACATACGATGGGCTTTGCTTTACCGAATGAGACTTAGGCCTTAGGGCCGAATGATATGTATACCGAATTAAATTCAAGTGCCGAACGGCCATACACTTAATGCCGAACGAACTTATCCTTTCACTGTCGAATGAGATTATCATCTTACTGCCGAATGAACATAGGACCATAGTAACGAATGGCCTTGAATCCCAGTGCCGAATGACTTTTGTATTCGGACTTAGAGTGGAACTCCAGACTTATGCATGCTTGCGTGCCTATACTTTTGTTCTAACATCATGTTTTTCATTTTTGTGTACGCAGATAAATGTCTCGCAAGGCGGAAACACGATCAGACAGACGGAAATCCAAGGATGGAGGAGAGTCTTCTTCCGTGCCCCCAGCCCAACCAGGATCCGGGCAACATCGACCTGTTCCGAGGTCGTTAGTGGACGGATATGGTCCACAGGAACTTCTGGTCTCCCCTCCCGATTGCTTTCCTAGCTCCCTAAAGGAGGAGCAACTTGACATTATATCCCGTTCCTTTGGGATAGACAGGACTTGCATGCTGTTGCCGGGAGATGGAGTGATGCCGTATAATCCCCCCGAAGGCTACTTTGCTAACAGCAGATATCATTGCATGTGTGGTTCTATCCCTCCTATCAATGCCTGGATAGTTAGTTTTACCACATATTTGAAGGTGGCTCCATTCCAGCTCCAGCCGAACTCTTATGCCATTCTGGTGAGCCTTTTCGTTATCTTTCAGAGGAGGTACGGGCGCCCTCCTTCTAACCAGGAAATTCGATATTTGTATAACCTGAGAGGCTACAAGAAGGGGTCTCCGTATATTAGTCTAGAAGCGGCCGTGCCTTTCAAACCAGTCCTGGACTTATATTCAAAGTTTACCATGTTCAAGAAAGAATGGTTTTTTATCAAGGACGATTCTGTTTCTTTCCGCCTTTTCACTTCCGGTTGTAAGATGAATTTCATTTGTATTTTCCATGTTCTGATTGTAGTGCTTTTTCTGACATGCTTCTATTTCTTGCTAGCGACAGGTGGCATTGCAGTCGTGGAAGATGATTCTTTGGCGTGGATGGCTGCTGAAATAAAGGCCATTCCGGCGCGGGACAGGTCGGCTTCTTTCCTGATCAGGAACGCTACCCTCCTGGAGTACAACTTGATCCTGCTGCACCAGTCCGTGGTTAAGCAGAGGGACACGGCTGAGGAGAAGGCCGCTAAAGCTAAGGAGGGGGCCACGGTGAAGAGTGGCAAGAGGAAGCCCTTTGCACAACACTCAGTCGTGGGAGGTAAGAAGCTTAAGGAGTCCGATGGCCCCTCTCCTAGTACTCGCCCGATCATCCCGGAGGAGGAAGGTGTGGAAGAGGGCGAAGGAGGCGATATGGGAGGAGAGTCAGAAGGCGGAGGAGATGGCGATGGAGATGGTGATGGTGATGCTGGCGCCTTAACCTCTGGGCGAGACCCTGAACTGCATGAGGCTCTCTGTCAGGCCTTCGGGGAATCAAAGGAAGAATCGGAAGCGGAAAAGGTAAAGGAGGCGGGCAAGGCTGTGGCTGGTGCCGATCCATCCCCTAAAGGCTCCTCAGCTAGGGTAACTTCGGCGGTGCAAGGTGAACTTTTGACTTCCGCCGATTCCATTTTCGATAAGGACTTAGGAATATTTTATGGTTCACTTCCGTCCTGGAATGAGATTCAGGACTTATTGCAGTACCCCACTCCTCCGCAGGGTTTGTATAATAGACGTGCCTTCTCACTTTTCTTTCTTTTTAACTTAACATGTTTCTTGAATTGTGGACCATTGTATGTTCGTAACACTTATCTTTTATTCCAGGGGCAGGCCAGGTGGTTAAAACGTCAGATGTTTGACACCACCTCGAACAATTCAAGTTGATGAGAGCTTCTGCGAAGCCTCCCACTGGTCGTACTGGGGACGTAGTCAGTTACCGTCCTCTTCTTGGGGTCATTGAAGAGAGCATTCAGAAAAAGAAGAGGAGTCGTTCCTTATTTGAGCCTTCCCCTGGTTCGCAGCTTCCCGTTCAGCCTCCTCGTGATACCACGGAGGAGAGCACGGAGTTTATCCCCCCTCCACCTCCTTCTAAGAATCCCACTGTTATCCGTATAAGGCGTCCTGACGTGCCTCGCGACCCCTTTGCCGGTCATCCTGATTTAAATCCAATCTCTCGGGATATTTCATTTGATGAGGCCACGGGTGAGCACCTCCTTCCCCGCAACCCCATGGTACGAGTGTTAGACGAGACTAAGTCCCTAGATCTTGATCTACTTACCACTCGGGTAGTTACCATGGGAGACGAAGCCAAAGCTAATATCGATCGGGTGGCTAAAGAGACCAAGAAGTTAATGAAGTATCATGCTCAATTGGTCAAGGCCGGGGAGGAGATTGGGAGTGCTAATATTCGGTTGCGGCTGAAGGTTGCCGATCAGGCCGAACAGCTTGCCGGTCAAGCCGTTCAGATTTCTCAGCACGAGGAAGCCTCCAGGCGGCTGAAAGAGACTATGGAAAAGGCTAGTAGGGCAGAATTACGGAAGATGGAGGCCGCCTGTAAGAAGCGGATCGACATGGCCATTGCGACAGTGGATGAGGTTCGGAATGCGGATCTCGAGCAGGTAGTGGAGTTGTCTGGAAGGCTTGAGGCCGCAGAGATGGCTCAAGTCAAGTTAAAGGAGGAGATGGAGGAGATGAGGAGGTCTCTCCAGGCTGACTGCTTGAGATACCGATCAGAGAGGGATGTCGCTGTCGCCAAGTTGCAGGCTTCCGAGGCCCGGGTGAGGGAGTTTGAGGAGAATGAAGGGATGATGGACGAGATGCTGCAGGACATGTACTTCCGCACTTGGAAGAAGGGCAGCTTGTCTTGGATGGATGACTATCCCCGGGTCATGGCCAAGATATATCTTCGGGCTTTAGAGGAGGCCAGGGTCAATGCGGGTAAGGAAGGTGGAGTGGCTTTTAGTCAGGATGTGGTCACTGCTCAGTTCTCGAAAGAGGAGCAAGCGGTGGTGAAGGAGGGGATGCGGTTGCTTGCTGAGGAGGAAGCGGGTGTGCAACTGGAGGATGAGGATCAAGCGGCGGACGCTGGTGAGTTATTCTTCTCTTTTCCTTTTCTTTCTGGTTTCCATAACTTGATCGTTTTATCATTTTTTTATTGAGTTCCTCTTCTGGATTGAACAGGTGGAACTTCCGATCAACACGCTGGGAGCTCCGACCCTGCGGCCAAGTAGGCTTGGGGGAGTTGGTAGGATGAGAGCGAAGTGTGGACGCAGCTGGTTACTTGTCCGGATTTGGCTACCTTTTTATTTCCTTTTATCGCTGTTTATGTTAGTCCAAAACATTGATGTGACTGTAATAATATTATTTGCAAAGAATAACTTTATGTGATTTTATGACATAAGCTGATTTTGTTATGTTTAAATGTTGTTGTCATTTTTATGTGGTGCGTGAGAAGTATGCATATGCCTATGATTTTAGCTGTGTTTGATGTTAAGCTGTTGCTTGAAATATAATCTCATGTTTTGTAATGTTAGTGTGACGTATGAATAAACTGTAGTTACATATTCATGTACAAGAGAAGAGAGTACTGCCCTTCATGTTTTAGTTGCAGGTGGTAGCTTTGAGCGTCTTGTGTAACTGATCATGGACATAGCTGAGTACCTTGCCACCCAGTACGTAGGCTTAGATTCTCATGAGTGAATGCTCCCTATTTGGTTTCCTGTACTTTGGAGTTTGTTATACAGGATAGGAGAAAAGTATTTAAATGAAATGGAAATATGGGAAAAGTAAAACTTCCAGTCACGGAAGACCGTCGATGTGCTTAAGTTCGTGGCAAACGGGTTTTGTAGTCACTTTCCCTAGCTGTGGGTCTTGGAGACATTTGTCACCCATCTTACGCCTCCGCGGGGAGTTTTCTTTTTTACCACAGCCGCACTTAAGACACATCGGAGCCGAGATCGCGCACGGTAACTACCCGAACCATTATGGTCCGTAATCGTGGGTATTATTCGATTTACCGTGGCCGGCTAGCGTGGGTGTCGTTGGCCGTGAACTACCCCTGGCTGGCCACACCTTATGTTGGGGCTTAAAGTAGGTTCACAGTTGCCGGCGAGCCGAACGCCGTAATGAGCTGCCATCGGCTGTAGTCGGCCTTTATGATGACTTATAATCGGCTCATTACAGTTGGCTTTGAGGGCAGTCGCGAGCAATGAGTTAACCCGCAATAGAGGGATGCTGGAGCAAAAGAGTCTCATTGGCGAGTGCATAGAATCGTAGCGTACCTGTTAGGCCTTGTTCAGATGAGGCCATGATGCGTCTTGAGTGAAGATGCCATAGGATTTAGTTCAACAGAAAAGGATAAAGCTTAACAAGCAGCCAAGATATAAAGGAACAAGTTAAAAAGAGACAAGATTTTTTAAAGTGGTTCGGCATGAAAATGCCTACGTCCACTGATTCTCTTTGTTAATTCACTTCATATGGGCAGTACAAGTTAAGAAAAGTATCGACGGAGGTGTCGGATGTTCCATGCCCTCTGGAACACCTCTCCGTCCACTGTTGACAAAATATAAGCTCCGTTGTGGAGATCTTTATGAATTACATATGGTCCGTCCCAGATGGGGTCCAGTGCCCCGGGGCGCGGAAAGATTCGCCTGAGAACAAGATCTCCTTCTTGTAAGATGCGATGCTTGACTTTGGAGTTGTATAGTGCTGCCACTTTTTGTTTGTGAGCTGCTGCTTTGAGTGCTGCATCGTTTCTCCTTTCCTCAATCAGATCCAAAGACATGAGGAGGAGTTCTTCGTTTTCTTCTAAATTGTAGTGGATCCTACGGTGGGAAGGAACAATAGTCTCAACAGGGAGCATTGCCTCCGATCCGTATGCTAAAGAGAAAGGAGTATGTCCCGTTGATGTTCTGAAAGATGTGTAGTAGGCCCAAAGTGCCGTAGGAAGTTCGTCCACCCAAGCGCCTTTTGACTTTTCAAGTTTCTTCTTGATTAGGGTTTTGAGAATTTTTTGACACCTTCGACTTGCCCGTTTGCCTGAGGATAAGCTACTGATGAGAAGCTTTTATGAATTCCATGCTCTTGGTACCAGTCGGCGAATTCTTCGCTGTCAAATTGGAGTCCGTTGTCCGATATGATCTTGAGTGGTACTCCGTACCTGCACAGAATATTTTTGATCAAGAAGTTGATAACTTTTGCTGAAGATATTTTATTTAGGTATTCCGCTTCCACCCATTTGGTGAAATAATCGACTGCCACTATAGCATATTTGGCTCCGCCCCTGCCCGTTGGCAGTTCGCCAATTAAATCAATTCCCCATACAGCAAAGGGCCAAGGGCTGGTCATTTGAGTAATCTCATTTGTGGGTAGTCGAGGAATCTTGGCAAATTTCTGACATCTTTCGCATCTCTTGACGAAGTCTAAGGCGTCTTTGTTTAGTGTGGGCCAGTAATATCCATATCGGAGTATCTTTTTCGCCAGAGTCTGCCCTCTAGTGTGATCTCCGCAACTTCCTTGATGGATGTTGAATAAGATTTCCTTGGCTTCCCTTCCAGCGACGCATCTGAATAAGGGGCTAGAGAAGCCACGCCGATAGAGGATGCCTTCTTGTATTGTGTAGTGGGGAGCTTTCCTCAAAATTCTCCTGACTTCATCACGTTTGTCTGGTAGTGTGCCGTCCTGCAAATATTTCCGGATAGGAGTCATCCAAGTTCCTTCTTCGATTGCAGTTATCAGATTCACTTGTTCGAAACTTGGGGCTAGCTGCCTTGAGATGGCTAGTGCTCCGGAAATGGTGCTATTCTTCATACTAGCTTGCTTTGCTAGTTCATCGGCCTCTTGGTTATCTTCTCGGGGAATGTGTTTGATTAGATAATGGTCCAATTGATCGAGCAGCAGTTTGGTTTTCTTTAGATATGCTGTGAGTCGTTCTCCTCGTGTCTGGAATTCTCCTAGTACTTGGTTTACGATAAGTTGAGAATCACTATGAAGACATAAAGAATTGAATCCAATTTCTAAGGCAAGCTCCAATCCCGCTATTACTGCCTCATACTCCGCATCGTTGTTAGTGGCCACGAATTCCAACCTTAATGCATAGTACAGCTTTCTTCCCCTGGGGGTGATTATCACAATACCTGCCCCCGAGCCTTGTTCGTTCGATGCTCCATCTACAAAGAGGTTCCACTTGATGTTTTTTGCTATTTCAAACTGATCCTTGCCTTCGTTGGTAGTGAATTCGGCAATGTAATCGGCCATGGCTTGCCCCTTGATAGCGGTGCGAGGATGGTAGGTGACGTCATACTGACTTAGTTCAATGCACCATTTGAGGAGTCGTCCAGAAGTGTCGGGACGATGGAGCACCTGTCTTAGTGGCTGATCGGTTAGAACTCTGATGGAGTGAGATTGGAAGTAGTGCCGCAGTTTTCGTGACGCGATCAATAAACAATATTCCAATTTCTCAAGTTTAGGATATCTGGCTTCTGCCCCTGTAAATCTCTTACTTATAAAGTATACCGGGCGTTGTGTGCGGTCTTCTTCTCTTACCAGGGCAGCGCTTAGAGCATGAGATGATACAGCGAGGTATAGGTATAGCTCTTCGCCTTCGTTTGGAGTTGAGAGTACTGGTGGTTTCTGAAGGTGTTCGATCAGGTTAAGGAAGGCTTTTAAGCATTCATCGGTCCACTCGAACTTTCCTTTGTCTTTCTTGAGAGCTTCGAAGAAAGGGACGCACTTGTCAGTTGCTTTGGAAATGAATTTGCTTAGGGCGGCCACCTTTCCGTTTAGGCTCTGCATTTCTTTTCGAGTGGAAGGTATCCTTATTTCTTTTAGAGCCCGGATTTATTCAGGGTTTGCTTCAATTCCTCTGGCATGGACGATGAATCCTAAGAATTTTCCCGATGACACTCCGAAGGAGCACTTTAGAGGATTCAGCTTCATTCCATATCGACGAAGTACCTGAAACATCTCGCTCAGGTGGCTTACATGATCGTCGGCTCTCCTGGACTTTATCAACATGTCATCCACATATACTTCCATAGTTCGTCCTATTAATTCCACGAACATCTTGTTGACGAGTCACTGATAGGTAGCTCCGGCATTTTTGAGTCCAAAAGGCATGACTTTGTAACAATATAATCCCCGGTCAGTGATGAAGCTAGTGTGGTCTTGATCGGGAGCGTGCATGGGAATCTGGTTGTATCCGGAGTATGCTTCCATAAAAGATAAAAGTTCGTGCCCGGCAGTGCTGTCCACAAGCTGATCGATTCGGGGGAGCGGGAAGCAGTCTTTCGGGCAAGCGTCATTTAAGTTGGAGAAATTAATGCATGTTCGCCACTTCCCATTAGCTTTCTTTACTAGTACTGGGTTAGCGATCCATTCTGGGTAGATGGCTTCTCGTATGAAGTCATTAGCAAGTAGGTTCTTTACTTCCTCATTGAGGGCTGCTGATCATTCTGCTCCCATGCTTCTCTTTTTCTGCTTTATCGGTACCTTGGTGGGATCGACGTTCAGCATGTGGCATGCTATGTCTAGGGAGATTCCTGTCATATCGGCATGTGTCCATGCAAATACATCTAAGTTGTGGCGGAGAAAGTCAATGAGTTGATACTTCAATTCTGTTTTTAGCTGAGATCCTATTTTTAATAGTCTACTTGAATCATGTTTGTCTACAGATACGAATTCCATGGCCTCCGCAGGCTCAGCGGTAGCCCCCTCCTCCTTATCCCTGAGGTCTAGTTCATTGAAAGGATCGCTGGTGTATCGAAGAGGAGGGGCTTTCTTTAGTTGCTATGCTTCCAAGATTTTCATGCAGAGAGTAGTCTCTGCATCTTTCCCTTTATTCTTTCTACGGTTATTGCGAAGTTCAGTTACATAGCAATCTCGAGCGGCGTCTTGATCTCCTTCAACTTCTCCTATTTCGTTATCTGTTGGGAATTTCATCTTTAGGCACCACGGGGCTAGGACAATTTGGAAGTCAGACAAGGCTGGTCTTCCCAAGAAGGCGTTGTAGGCCGAGTGGTTTTCTATTAGTACGAACGTTTGTTTTCGCACAACGGAGCGGGGATGACTTCCTATTTCGACGAAGAGGTCAAGTTGCCCAAGGGGCATTTTCGCATCTCCAGTGAAACCGTGCAGGGGTTTGTTGCAGGGAGACACATCCTTCATTGACAGCTTCATTTTGTCGAAAGCATGCTTGAATAAGATATTTACGGAGCTTCCTGTGTCTACTAGAATTCGGAAAACTTTAGTTGGACCGAACCAGGCAGAGATGACCATGGGATCCATATGTGGATACTGTCTTCCTTCTAAATCACGCCTACTGAATACGATGTCGTCACTCTCTTTCCGTTTCGGGTGGCGTTCTTCCATAATGGAGTTAACATAGTCTTCAGCATTTCTAAGTGACTTGCCGTATCTTTCCATCTCTGCCCAGCTTCTGTCGGCGATGTGTGGTCCTCCCGAGATGGTATGGACCACTATCTTCTCTTGACTAGAGCCACTGGTGTTGCGATTCCCTTCGCCTACTTCTGGGAGGGGTCGCTTTGAGTTCTCTTTGGCAGGAGTTGGAGTCCTGTTCTGACCTTTCACATAGCGTTCCAGCCTTCTTCTTCTGATGTGTTCTTCGATCAAGTCCCGGAGATGGTGGCATTCATTGGTGTCATGTTCGTGGGATTCGTGGAAGCGGCAGAACTTTCCAGACTTGAGTGCGTTATCAGATTCTTTCTTGTGCGGGGGGCGCTTGTATCCGAGTTCGCCCTGAGTGGCTAGAAGGATGTTTTCGATTGTTTCATTCAAAGGAGTGTAGGAGTCAAATCTTGGTCCTGGTCGATATTGGCGTTTTTCAACCTTCCTGCCCCCAGCATTGTCTCTAGATTCATTTCTTCGAGTGTCCTTAGCTGCAGCGGGAACCTTGTCCGAAGTTGTCTTACCTTGTTGCCCTGACTGCCTCTCAGTGGCGGCGTCTTCAAGTCTCATATACTTTCCAGCTTCATGGAATAAATCAGGTAAAGTAGCTTGTTTTTCCTTAGTTAGTCTTCTAGCGAACTTGGTATCTGGGTGTACACCACTACAGAGGGCCATTAGGGTGAGCTTCTCATCGGCATTTTGGACTGCGGCCGCTGCGGCGTTGAACCGGGTTAAATATTGTTGCAGTGTCTCTCCGGATTTCTGTTTGACATTGGATAGAGAATAAGCATCTTTGGGTTGTTCTACATGGATGCGGAACTGGCTAATGAACCTTTCTTTCAACATCACCCATGAGCTGATAGATCCTTGGGGTAGATGGCAGAACCAGGAGGTAGCTAGATCTGCTAGGAATAGCGGAAAGCATTTACACAACACCCCTTCTGTTGCTCCGCTCATGAGCATATGCTGGGTGTATCTCTGTAAATGTACGATGGGGTCGGATGTTCCCTTGTAAGGTTCCATGGTTGGCATTTTCCATTCCCGGTGGGTGATGGCAGTTTCGATATTGCGGGTGAAGGGGCTGGTGACCCTAGCGCCTATTCCTCGGTCCCTTTGCTCCCGTTGGACGCATTCTCTGAATAATCGTGCCATTCTTTCTTCAGAATTTGGAGCGGATAGAAATGAACTTGGTTCTTCCCTACGGGATCGATCTCGTCCAGATGACCTGTAGGGATGGTATAGTCTATCACTTCTGACGTTATTCAGTGGTTGCCTCTGGCTGCTCGGATGCATGCTAGGACCAGCTACAGTTGCCCCCTGCCTTGATCTTCCCCTGTGGGGTTCTGTTTCGAGCATTTCCATGGGGTCAACTTTGGGCTGGGTTCTAGCTCGGCTCCGTTCAGCGGGGTTTCTATGATTAGGTGGCACGACTGGCTCAGCTACATCCGACCCTCGCCTGGCGCCTCCCCCACTGGGTTCGGTTCCAAGCGCTTCCTCGAGTCGGAGTTCGGGCTGAGTCCGGGCGCGGCCCCTATCATTGTTGTTCCTGTTGATGGCTTCCTCGATGAGGGAAGACCTTTGCTGTCTCCGAGATCCTCCAGTTTGAGATTCATCCCATGATTCAGTGTTGCGGTTGGATTCTTCAACATCCCTCAAGCGTGACATGAGTTGGTTCACCAAAGCTTCTTGTTGGGATGCGAAGCGGTTAGTCACTTCCACCACAACTCTGTCTAGGTCTACTCTAGTGATTACTGCCGGTTGTTCCGCGGCAGGGGCTGTTGTAATTGCCTGATCTACATGTGGCAATGCTGCTGTAGTGGGATGGTTCTCTTGATCTGGATCCACTGGATTTGGAGCGCTGCTAGTTGCAACGTTCTTTCCCTTGTTGGCGTCTTTTCTTGGCCTGGAAGTCATGTTTCCTAGGCAATGAAGGGTGCTATTTGGAAAGAAGGTTGAATGAGGGAAGCTGAAGCTTCGAGTTCGAAGTTCTCAGTGAAAGCACCAAAAATGTTTGCGCAAAAAATGGGCAAACACCTCCAAGTCGTGTGATTTAGTCGATTTTATGTGATTCTTAATAATTCAGATGAGTTATGTAAATATGAAAAAAGCAGGGGCTGAAATGTAAAAGACACACAGAGTTATAGTGGTTCGGCCAGAACGTGCCTACGTCCACTTTATATGTTATTATCTTCTTTGTTTCAGATTACAAGTACAATGCTTTGTGTACAAGTATATGAAGTTGTTTGAGAGTTCCTTCCAGGCTTGACCTCTCAAACTTGTCTACCATTGTTGTACCCCTGCCCCTCTATTTATAGAGTGAGGCAGGGGGCAGGGGTCTTGGATGTATATAGCTGCTGGTGGGCCCAGACTGAAGCAATCTGGACTGGCAATTCTGGCTCGGCGAGCCTCCATTCGGTATGGAGCTTGGACTGGTGATGGAGCGGGATGGAGGTTCATTCGGTGGTAAGGTATGTGGTTGGCTCGGTGGTGTTGGTCCGGCCATGAATGGTCTGGTGATGGTGGTCCGGTTGTAGCTTGGGAGATGGTTCGGTAGTGGGGTATTGGAGAGGTGAAGTATGGTGGACCGGTATGGCTGGTCCTGCTACCGAACGAGATTTGCCGAATGGAAATGCAGTATGTCTTGCCTTTGCCGAATGGACTATTGGTTGGGCTTTGCCGAATGGAGATTGCCATGCTCTGCCGAATGAGGCTCTATTTGCGAATGTCGAGTTAACCTTGGCTTTGCTGAATGAAGTGTAGGATGCAAACACGAGCGAGACTGACGCTTCTTGGTCTTGAGATTTTCTGGGAGAGAATTCGTCCAACTGTTTGTTAAGTAACCGAAATATACAATTACTTACGCGGACTGCGTTGTTAAAAACTGTTGTTGTATTGCTTTGATTTCTAACGCTTAATATGTGCTATATTAGTTGCCTGTGGAAGAAGCACTTCTGGTTCAAATTGCAGTATTTAGCCGGACAGACGGGCATTCACGTATAAATAACATTGTGAGACACAACATGTTTTCTTATGTATACGTAGCGTGCAAATTACAATTCATTGTGTACTCCACTTTGACGGTTTTACATTGCAATATACAGTGCTCCATCATAACTGTCCTTCCTATCCAATGGCAGACTGTAAAATCCTGGTTCCTTCATAACTGCATCGCTTGGCTACCAACACAGACTTACTGATTCGTTTCTCCAAATTTGGTAAGGTATAAGTTGGTATCATTTTCTTTCATAACTTCTGCCGCTACGTTCTTATTTATCATCATATTAGAACTCATTATATAGCGGTTAGTCAAATGGTAATGTTGTTAAACCTTTTCTTTTTTCCAAACGGCTGTACTATTTGCCTTACATTTTTGTACACCCTACTGTTCACAGTATGGTCATCGATGAACACCCTCATCCGTTCTTTCATTAGGCAAACCAGATGTACAGCAAAGCTAAGTGATGTTATGGCGGTACATCTACGGAACATATTAAATTTTCTAATTTCAATTAACACTTCTGGTAGACAGTAAAGCAATGCAAAAAAATGTTGTGAGGTTCGGGTGTTTGTATCTAAGAAACCAACGTTGTAGTTCTCTGCCACGTGCCATTGCACAACCACCTAATGTTCTTCCCCAAAAACGTTTTCAATAACCGGTTTCCTAAATACTCTTTTCTTCTTTTCCAATTCAATCTTGCATCTTATGGCTATCATTATAATATATTTCACCATCTTCTTAAATAATTGAAAGGACCTAGGATTCGACTGAGTGATTCAACAATCGTCTAAATTTCCTCTACAACATGTTGAAAATTTCATTGCACTGGCATAAAAAAAAATTGGGCTTATACTAACGCAGGTATTCGCATCGCCGCCTTGATCTGTTTTATCAATGTAGATGTTATTTACAGTTTCATACGTAGATTTTGTTGATGTCTATGCTAATTTTGGTATTAAAACTTCGCTTTCAGAAGGTAATATTTGGATTTTTGTGTTTTTGTGTTTTTTTTGTTTTAATTATCCATGGATAAAAAATAAAAAATGCGTTCACGAGTTTGTTACTGAATAAATTTCCGGAATAGGTTCAACTCATTGAAAGTTCGAAACTTCCAAGTATAAGAAAGTGGAGTTTTATAAGATTATTATGATAAAACAATTAACTATTTCTTATTTTAAAAAGAATTTGAGTGTTGGAGATTGTAGAGAGAAATGAAGAGATAGAACATGTACTTGACTACATCGCCAACCGAGTTGCTTTCCCTGGTACTTCTTTGTTGGCAATGATTCAACGAATTTGTGTTATAATGCATCTAAATTATGTGGATCCACTCATTATCCCTCTTTCTAAAATTTTGAAAGTTTATCATGTTTGGTTTACTTTTGATGTTTAGCCATTAGTTTAGTTTGTAATTTTGCTATTGAGAGAGAAAGTCATAGTTGACACATGATGAAACAATGATTTAAAAGGTTTAATGATTCTGATCAAAAGGCAAGAGAGGTTGTTCTTTGTCTTTAATGATGAGTAATATGTTTGGTGATATAACCATTTGAAATTCATTTTAAAACTTATGTACATTTCCTATATGTTTCACAATAACTAAGGAAAAATATAAGTTTGTAGTATACTATTTCCACTCAACTTCATCTTCCACTAAGCAATATCTTTTCTTCACATGATAAAATTTTAGTTGCTGCCAAATTTTGTTCAACAATTTAACATTGATTTATCGTATTCGAGCATGTTACCAAGGTCAATCTACGAGACCCTTACCCAAAAATCTATACAAACTTTACACGAATCATCTACTATTTAGCAAAGCCAAAACTATTATGCCATAACTTCATCGCTTAGCGATATTGTGGTGATGATTTCATCTTAGCCATTAGCCATACCTAACAATATGTGCTCAGTAATTGCACTAAAAAGGTAGAATCAAGACTATCCATTGATCAAGAATTAAGATCGGTGATTATAGTTGGGATGGCTCTCTTAAATTTTATTACTGTACACTATAATTATAACCGATTAATGAATTCATGTGACTGTATTCGACTAACAACTTTAACCTTGCCATGTGACATTGAGGGCTATAGAGCCACATTATATTCTTTACGTTGATGCTTATCATCCACTTAAACCATCAATTTCTAAAGATAGGAATGGTTTTTAATAACGTTATTTGGGGTGAATATTTAAAATTTTCTATAAGGAAAATCATGAAAATTACTATAACAAGTTGTGTTGATTAATCATCTATGTAATCTATTATTTAATTTAAATAGGAAAACAGAAACCACAGCCCGATGTGTCAATATCTTTGCCAAATCGCCATCTTCATTTGCAAAGCATAATAAACTAATGAAATACCACTCTACTGTTTTCGTTATTAATAATAAATAAGAAATAGTTACTTCCCCCACTTTGCCATTTCCTCTCCAATCTCCACCAAAAGTATCACTGCACCGAATTCCCAATTTTCTATCGGTAACTACCTTTGTTCAGTCACCAACATAGCTTCTAACATTGCCTCGACCTCGCAATGCTCATTCCGTTCAAGTTTATCACTTTTCCTCTCATAGTTATTAATTCTTTTAAGGTATTACTATTTTTTGATCTCATTTTGTTGTTTTTATGTTCTATTTTCAGATTATTTCCGAGTTCAAGGTTATCTTCATGTTCAATGTTGATTTTTACTCTTTATAAAGTTTATACTCTAGCCCTAATTGCCAACTACAAATATTTAAATGTGATTGCCTATTAAATTGTTGGTTTTACGAGTGACAAAGAGCATGTTATTATATTTTCGAATATGTAGTATGTCATAATAATAATCATAATAATAGTGTAGTAGGAGGAGGAGGAGGAGGAGCTGCTATTGTTGTTCTTATTATTATCATTAATCCTAAACTCTAATATGAATTTGTATTAGTTGGACACCCAATTTTTTGTTGGAGGGACCCAATGAACACAATTCATAATTTGTGCTGAAAATGTATTTTTAATAAATTAATACGTTCACAAGGTGTATCTTTATAGCATCTGAGATTGAAAATAAAAAAATTCAATCTATGATTCCTCTTCCAGATTAATTTTTATGGTAATGTCAATTCTGCAATGTCCAGACACAAGTTTGAGTTTGAGGAAACTTTTGTAATATCAATTCATTATTATAATTTTTTTAGTTTCCAATTTCCTATCAATGAAATTTTATATATAATATTGTCATATGATTTTTCTTCATACACTTTACTTCGTCTGGCAGTTGCATATATTTTTAGGCAGATCAATAGAATATCATTTTCTCAGCATGCTTTTTTAGGTGTACTTATTTTCTACTCTTGCTTACAAATATTGCTATACTGATGGCATATAATGAAATAATATATCTCCTTGAGCCAAATTAGTAGCATCCAATACCATGGAAAAAAACCGTGGTAGAATGACTAATGATAACAAGATTTTTTTTATTTTTTTGGAAAAGGTACTTTATTAACATGGAAAAGAGACATATATTTCCATGATATGCCTCATTAAAACCTCGTAACCCCCCTAACCTAGATGGGTACCTTACTAGGAAAAAGAGTACATATCATTTCCATATATTAATAGTACAAAATCATGATTATTGAGACCAAGACGTTGAACAGATGGAGGAGTAATACTAGAATTGAAACAACACTCAAAACCATCCATAAAATCATCTTGGCCACCAATCATAATAAAGTTAACTAAAAAGAAAAAAAACAAAAGACACAACGCCAAAAGACAACTACATGTGTAGGAAGACAGTGATATCATCTTGAACATGCGGTATGTAACACAGGAAGGTAATTAGAACTCGTGAGGATAATATCGCATCGGCTTAGATCTACCTCAAGAATGAGGGAAGCTCAGGGCGATAACAAGATATTAGATAGTCGAAAGATATACTCTAGCTAAGTATTTGTAGATATTATGTATGGATTTGAAAGTGTTTCAATATTTAATAAATCCAGGATTTTTAAACTGAATAGAAATACCACCATGTTTTGAATTTTCCATGCTAATGATATATCTATATATTCACTGCATCCCGTGTGAAAATAGTCTAACATGATCTATAGCCTTTCTCCATCCTTATCAAATACAACAATTACAGTTTGCTGCATGGATCATATGGGCTTTTTTAAAATTGCTCTAAGGTTGAAAATATGAAGCTATATTGCTATGTGAGTAGTTTCCTAAACTGTATCTTTATTCCAGGATATAAATTTATTCTCAACGATATAAAATGAGATATTTTATTTATGCAAGTAATTTAGTTCTCATCAAATCCAATTTATTTCATCTATGTTTAACGCAGGGTATAGTGATTTTAAGCAATAATGAAAAATACAAATACAACTGACATGTCGTACCTATCTGCTATTTGATTGGAAAGAAGAATCTATCATACGATTTTGTAGTAAAAGTGGATTTTTTGCTTCTAGACTTGCATGATTTTCCTTTGTAATTTTTGGTGACGGTTTCAAATTCAACCATTATTCTCACTCCCCAAACACTCCGTTTACAAACTTCTTAAAGTGAAAAATCAAGACAAATTTCAGCTATGTTATTTTATGCAGCCATCTAAATTTCTTGCACTCGGATCAACATCATCGCAACTCCTGAAGGCTATGAGATCTGTGTGATTCTTCCTCATCACAATTTTGTTTCTCAAGTTTGGTTTTTATAATCGCTTAAAGTCTGGGTTGGGATCAACACTCCAGCTGAGAGTATGGAAGCATATATTAGTTCAGGTAAAAAGAGACCAATTGGAGAAGGTAACTTATTTTCCCTTATCCTAATCCTTTTTCCAATAGTTTCTATGTCATGATTCATTCGTTTGGTTGCTAATTTTTTTTCAAAATAAATGTGTTTGAAAGCTTTATTTTGAATAGGCTTATTTTTATTGAGAAAGAATAGGTTATTGAGCTATAACAATGTTTCTGAAGAGGTAGTGAAATCTTTTGAAATATTGTAAGAACCAAATGCTGGAATAGTAGACTGGGCTATGAATAATGATATATTTAATTTTTATTTTTCTTTTAATCTTACATTTAAAGTTTATCAAAGTTTATGAACTTAATTAAGATAGGAAAGATAAAAGATAAAGCAACTTCAAACTTTCGTCCATTAACTGCTGATATAATAAAAGTGGTTTTTATCGAGTTTAATGCCAAATAGTATCAAAGAAGCATTATATGCACCTGAACAGCCTTATTTGAGCAAAAATACCAATTAAGTTTTTTTAATCCAGTTTGGACATTTGTTATGTGTCAGCTTTATTTTGTTGTAGATTTTTTTCTATTTCATTGGCATTTCACGGCTAAACAAATACCCTAGCAAGACATTTAATGCTGTCATAAAAAATTGGTTTTTTTAAGGTACAGGGAAACTGTGACAGCCCGCAAATCTGTACCCTTTGAATCAACACAATTCTACCTCTATTAACTCAAGTGGCACAGAATTATGAACCATTAGGGTTTAAGAAGAAGAGATAGAAGAAGAAGAAACTAATCAATATCAGAATCTCACAATCGCAGCGGAATAAAATATAATAGTAAATATAGAACTTTACACAAAATGAAATCTATTACTGTTTTATACATCATATCATCAGAGTATCTCATACAACAACAATCACAAATCAGACCTACCATACAATCACAGCAGCCGATATATATAGGTACATATAATACGTCTCGGACTCCAGCTCCTCTCCTGCTCCATAGCATCCAGACCTGAACATATAATACTCGGTCTGACCCGAGCATTATAATGGAATAACACCCGAGTCAGTCCGGAATACCAGCTAATACTAAATATGCATCCAACCTGATTATTAAATTTTCAAAAATCCATTGAAAAACAAAAGAATCTCGTAAGACCACGCCACAAATAATCATGTCGGGTTTTTACCTTAAGATAGCTAAAACACTTTTTATGGAAATCCTCTGATATTATAATAGGGTCTATTTACAAATACTAATAAAATAGCCGAAATTGTTACATCTATTAAATTCCAGCTACTAGCCACAAATGTGGGTAATACAAACAAAACTCGTACAAGGCTCGTAGGGAAAATGGATTTCCAACAATGACTAGGCACTGGGGTACCACCTGTCACAGTACGGGGCCTAGATCACTGTACCGAGGATTACTCCCTTCATCCCCTGCAACACAAGGCCGAAACCATTCCTTACTGAACAGTCCCGAACAAGATAAACCCCGTGGTTAGCACGTCCAACCACCTACTAAGCCGAATATAAAAAGGGACATCTAGACAGGGGAAATATCTTGTCCTGCTTGGGCATGACCCACCTAACCTTGCTGCATATCCCCTGATTTTCAGTCATTCCCAGTTGATGAGGCTTGAGGCGAAGCTTTACCTTTAGAACGTTTTCACTTAGAATGCCCATCGTCCACCTGATGATGTTCCGCAAGCATTCATCCACACAAGTCCGTCCCTGGTTCGAACGGAACCGAAGGCACTACTCCTACTACATCCATTTTTGAAATATCCTCGGGATTAGTAGCGACTAGCTCTTGCACTTCACTGCTCCATCTTCGACTCCGAACACGTTTTCCACACGAAATGTGCAACCGGATCGAAGTGGTTTTCGAGAAATAAATCTCGATCCCGGTCTCTTCGAAACGATCAACGCAGTTGTCCAATATTGATAGTCGGTGATTTAACTATCAATTTATATTCATAAACATCCATAAACATCCATCACAAAATAAATAATATTCCATATTATTTATTTACCCAAATATCTTTACAAGATATATTTCCAAAGTTTCAAAACTCATTTGAAAACAATTTCCCAAACTCTTCCTTTACAAGGTAAATCCTTTGCCATATATTTCCATTGGAATAACCAAGTTCAAAACATTTAGATTTAAAACAGTAAAAAAATACTTTATTCTGAAATATACTTTAAAATATGTAAATTTACTACTAGTAATTTACTAAAAATATAGTTTCAAAATATTTAAAGTTAAACCATTTATTAGGATATAAATCTTGATATTTAATAAGGGTTTTAGTTTAATCTAAACTTATAAGTAGAATTTAAAAAAAAAAAAACTAATACTAATTTCAATAACTTAGTTCAAAACTAGTTTTTTTGAACAAATCCATTTGTAAAAATAATTATTAAGATATTTATAAAATTCACTATTGCTAATTTATAAATAGTTACTTTTGAAAATAAAAATTTTCAAACACTCTTTTAAACAAGCTTTAATTTTTAAAGCTTCCTTTTTATAAAATCAGTTTAACTCGAACTTGGTTTTCCTAGGGAACTCATTTCCACTTAAACATCACAGAAATCCTTCTCACAATTTCTGTCAATTTATTTCAATTCAGGTTTATATTTTTAAAACATAATCTGATTTTCCCATTTATCAACTAATAACTTTTTCTCTTTGTCTATCATTCCAGATTTACAAATTTCCATTCCAAATGGATTTCAAATTTTTAATTCTTTTGAATTCATTATTTAACAATATCTTTTATTTCTCTAAAATTCAATTTATCCATTTATAATTAAATTCTGAATTTCTAGTTTATCCAACCATATTCTTTATTTCTTAAAACCCAAATTTTATTCCTTTAAATTCTTTATATAACCATTTCATTAATTTTCTTAAACCCCAATTAATTCCGTTTACAATTAAAATTCAGGATTTATATTTATTTCAACAATATCACAGTACAATTTAGACTAAGATTTATCAATCACAATATGAAACAGATCACAACATCAATTATAAAGATAATTATTAAAATGTGAGGAATCCAGTTGGATCCCTCCAACCTATTTTCCCTGCATCCACAAATATTAGCACAACGCATATATATAGACATCAATCTAGACTAAATAAGAACAATAATATGCAACCAATCACACGGATATTTAAATATTTATTATTTAAATCAGCCAATATCCTGATGTGAGTGAGAATAACTCACCTAGAGTTTCGGCGAGCGTTCGAAATTTAAATTAAACCGAACGACGTTCGATTTAACTCAAATTTCTACTTGCCCGGAATGGTTCCCGAATCTGCACCATCTTGTAGCACTCGCTTCTGCGATTCCAACGCTTCCAGAATCGCCTCAATCTGATATCGTACGCAATAGTTATGAATTTTTGAAGTTTAAATACCAATTTGAAAACAAATTCGTTTAAATTTAATTTTATTTTTATACCACACAATCAGGGCCGCACAATCAAAACTCGAATCCAGGCCGTTCCCCCATTTCTTCCTCCCTCACGCAACTACAGGCAAGCTCGAACCCAAACTCATGTATTAGGGTTCGATGCCGCATCTACCATTCACGCCACGAACAAGATCCAACACCACCACGGAGAGGCTCGATTCAGCCCCATCCCACACCCCACGCGCGCGCAAGCTCGGTCGCAACCTCGCACCAGAAACCATGCGCGAACAGTACACGAACACGGCTTCCCCATGCCTCCAATCGACGACGACATCACGAATCACCCGTTGGATCTGAAGCCTACGTCGATCCCTATGATTTACTAGTTGGAAATTTTGCGAAATAACGCGTGGATTGATTGCAAATTGGAGGAGAAGGTGGGTGATTTTCGGCCATTGGAATAAAATTAGCGGCGGCCTGAAAATGAGACTAGGGTTTGATAGAAATATAGATTTATATATTATAATTTAATATTATTTTATTAATAAAACTCTCAATTTAACATTATAAGCAAACGAACTCCAAACTCCGCGTTTCGACAGGCATTCCTAGGGTTTTTCCGCGTTCCGGACACAATGGAATAGGTTTCGTAAGCTAATTCGGTTATATGTGCAAGTTACGGAATTAAACGATCAATTTCAAATCAAATCGATTAAAACAATTTCGATGCGTTTCGAGCTGCCACGGTCAAACGACAACTCTGATTGCTACGAAAATTGAAATTCGATAATAACTAACTATCACGGATCCAATGGAACTGGTTTCGTCGAATTCCGAGACTGTGCCCCGGAAGGCTACTTTAACTCGTCTATTAAATTGAGCAAATTCCAAAATTAACGAAAACGCTTAAAATTTCACTTTTAAAATTTTAATAACTTAATAATAAATCATATGAAATTTATAAGCACATTAAAAATCATTCTGGCTCACTCCGGACCAAAATCTGATTAAATTACATTTTAATAATATTAAATTCATTTTTAAATTAATATAAAATCCAAAATATTAATCTATCAACTTAAAAATTCTTCTGAAATTTCCCACCACGCTATATACACTCAAATAACTCAAAATAAATTTTTAAAACTATTTTTATCACTATTTACATCCAGATTTACTTTTATCTCAATTCTGAATATTTAAATATTATTCTCTCGTTATTCAAATTCAACCAGAATTGCTATAAATTAAAAATTATAGCTTATTTCATTGATTGAATTCGAAGTCATTCATTTCAAAATCAATTAAGGATCCACATTAAACATTTAAAATGAATTAAATGTTCAAATTCAATTGCTTAAAAATACGGTATGTTACATTCCTCCCCCCTTATAAAAATTTCGCCCTCGAAATTTGCTAAGGTAGAAAAATGCTCCTACATTCTTAACTCAACCCAAACTTCTTTAGTTACAACTTATATACACTGTCCAAAACTCTTTAGCTCAAATCCAAACTTACTTGCTTTATTTATATTCTAAAGCTTTTGTTTCAACGTTATTTCAAAATAACTTCTCTAGTTGCTTAACTTTTCCCAAAACCCCAAAAAAAAATTCTAACTCCCAAAATTTTCGGAAAATTTTGGCAGAGTCTCCCTGTACGGAGGAGCTTTCGCGATATCGCGATACACACAAATATATATACATCGACCCACACGGTCGAAAACCAAGATATATCACAAATTATATATCATTTCCCAATTATATTTGCGTAGGCGTACTTTTTAAGCAAATTTTAATAGCGAGCGGCTAATATTACGCTTATACGCGCTCCAACTCTCTCGAATGCCTTCTATACCTGTACTATACTCAACAAACACATTAGTTTTCAAAAATTTGAACATTATAACAACATTTCTAATATAATGTAAGTCAACATATCCATTGCATAGCCAAACCAAGCAATTTCATAATTATGCATGCTAACCACCTTTAAAAACAATTTCACAATTTCGACATCATTTTAAAGCCTCTTTACAAACTCAAACTTCATTTTTGATTTAAATGATTAATAGGTGCTTCTCTAACATCATCCTATCCTTTTCAATTCCAAGTTGATTCACAATTTGATACTTATTCTCAATTTGAAATATTTGCATTCCTTTTATGATCCATTTTCATTTATATGCAAACATTACTTATTAAAATGTCAATTCATCCTAGTTGATTCAAAACCCATTTCATTTGCTACTTTAAATCAATTCACTTGCATTAATTTACAAACTCATTGAATTAGATTCCAATTTAGTTCAATTTATTTAGGACTAAATTTCAAATGCTTCTTCAAGCAAAATTATCACCACGTAAGCTTAGAACCATTTACAATTAATTCTAGTTTAATTTATATTAATTTTACTCCATTCTGGAACATCTATTTCAATTATTAAATCAATCTTTATTCTCACTTTTCAAATTTATTAATCATTTTAAGCTTATGTTTATTATATTATTATTATTATTGTTTGCATTCAAAATTTTATTTTCCAAACAAACTTCATTTAAAGCTATTCCATAAGCTTAAAAAAAACCATCTCATCATCTTCTTAAGTGATTTCAATTCCATAATATCTCAGTTTGTTTCCATTTTAATTGATTCTTACCAAATCAAACCATTTACAAATTTTAATCCCGCTAGCTTAAACATTCAGCTTAAGTTTAGATTAATAACATCACATTCCATATTATTTACAACTCACCCAACTTTAATTCATATTTTCTTATTCCATTTCACTTGCAATTCAATTTCATCATCTAAACAAATTTATCCAATACCACATTATAAGCTTGATAACAAATAATTTTTCTTTCAATTTTCTTAAGTTGTTTCAATAACACAATATTTCTATTTCTTCTTATATCACTTTCATTTATTCATTTTCATTTGATTCTCATCCAAATCAAATTCCAATTCAGTAATAAACTTTAATGCACTTTGCCTATTTATTAAATCCATTTTAGACTTATTTTATTTGCAAAGAAACCATTTTAAAATATTTCACACCTCATTATTTGTTACCACAAATTTAAATCCCATACTACAGTTGGATCTCTATTTACTTTCCAATTTTTTTTTTAATCAATTATCAAAATTCTATTCATTACAATAAA
Organism: Allium cepa; assembly: GCA_030765085.1. Taxonomy (NCBI): domain Eukaryota; kingdom Viridiplantae; phylum Streptophyta; class Magnoliopsida; order Asparagales; family Amaryllidaceae; genus Allium; species Allium cepa. Next base: position 861,060,135 of record CM060931.1, read on the forward strand.
CAAATTCTATTTAATTGTAATTCAATTAGTCCCTAACCTAATCCATATTAGGTTCTAATTTACTTCCTCAATTCATACTGAACTTATTTACAATACGACCATTTTCAAATGTTCTAAACAAGAACTAGGTTCCATTTACCCTTCAATTATTCACAAGCTTCCAAAACTATACCCGTTCCCGTACTATTTTCATTTAATTTAGCTTATACTAAATTCACCTTCAAGCTTCTCTTTATTTAATTCAGCTATGTTAAATTCATTCTCAAATAATCCCTTGAATTTAGTTAAGTCAAACTTTTATTCATACAATATCCCTTCAGCAAATTAGATTTCTTTCAATTCAAGTCTTTCCAAATTTAGATTCAAGTTTTAACTAAATTTATTTAACCATCTTGAATTCATTTCATTTTCCCTTACTATCTTAAATAAGGATTTAATTCCATTCATATTTATTCACAACACAATTGAATCTTGTTTTTAATTAAATCCAATTCCATCTCAATTCCATTCGATTGAAATTAAATCCAATTCAATCTAATTTTAATTCATTTAGATTTAATTCAATTTCAAATTCCCAATTTTAATTCTCCATATACAATTTCAAAACTTGTTTACTAACTTAAGTTCATTCACTTCTTTTATAACTCACTTTACTTTATCTTAATCCACATGTCATTTGAGATTAAGTTTGAATCCACCATACAATTCCACTATTTCCCATTTGTGATTATAATCTCACTTTCAATTTATAAGTTCTCCAACTTATTTATTTTAAAGCTTATATTGCTCATTTGAATCCATCTACATCTTATAATCACAATTTCAGAATTTACATATATGTGCATCACTGAATTATTAAGAATACAAATTCCTTTCATTTAACTTCTTACACAATATTAAATCCTCAATCTCAAATTATAAGTATACAACTTAATAACTTATGGGTACAATCCATTTCACAATGACCCACAATTTCAAAGTCACTTACATTTTAATCCAACCCAAATCAATTTAGTTCTAAGTCCAATTTATTTAACTTATCCAAGTTTAATTCAAATTTCCAATTCACTTTAATATATTTTATTCATTTCCAATTACTCAAGTTAAATTCTTAATTCCAAGATTAAAATTTTCTTTTCTTCTTTCTTATTAATATTAACTTCACTTAATAAGTTTAATAGTTAATTCATTTCAACTTTACACATTATTTAATTAGAATTTTCCCAGAATTCATTTTACCCGGTTGTTATTTCAAAACCATTTGAAATAATAAATAACTCATTCACCCCTGGTATCAAATCAAATCTCCCAACTCCAAAACACTTGCTTGTATTAAAACAAATTTCCCTTTGAAATTTATAAAACCACTTGTATACCCAACAAATCCAAACAATACCATCATCAAGTACTAGGGAAGCAATCCATCACTTTAGAAACTCGAAATGAATTCTAATGATGTGGCCAGCATCATCAGGATTTATTTTCCAACGACTGAAGTAAGTTCAATGCTTCTTACTTTTCTAAATTCATTTCAAAACAGTTTCCATTTAAAAATATTTCCCAAAACAATATTCCAACATTGCCTTCAAACACCTTCAAATCTCATCAAACATTTCAAACTTTCCCAGGATTTTAAATTTCCAAACTTTAGTTTTCAATACATTCAAAATCCTTTCCAAAACATCCGGGATTTAAATTCTTGTTTAATTTAAATTTAGTTATTCTTCCTTTTATATAATTTATACTCATGGAAGTTATTTGGTTATATCTATTTCACATTTTAGATTAACTTTTAGATTCTTATTTACTTATTGTATTAGCACCCAATCAACCAAATATGTATATAATAATTTCATAAAATTATTTCTTTTATATCAAAATATAATTTTGGGTAAAATTATTTCATTTACCCCCTTTAAACAATACTATGTCGGTTTACCTTGTTTAAGAGTTTAGAAACAGCTATCGATACGGTTGTACTTCCCGTACCGACCAGAATTCATAAACACTCAACCGATAAGTCAACACAGTATCAAAATAATTTTATATTCACTAACAAGTGCGCTCTCATAGCTATTATTACTCTCAACTCATTATAGAGTACCATTGACTCTATTTAATGAGTAATTTCCCCACCAAAGCCTAGGTTGTCGCCAACCTAAGCTTTGATACCAAGTGTGACGGCCCGCAAATCCGTACCCTTTGAATCAACACAATTCTACCTCTATTAACTCAAGTGGCACAAAATTACGAACCATTAGGGTTTAAGAAGAAGAGATAGAAGAAGAAGAAACTAATCAATATCAGAATCTCACAATCGCAGCAGAATAAAATATAATAGTAAATATAGAACTTCACACAAAATGAAATCTATTACTGTTTTATACATCATATCATCAGAGTATCTCATACATCAACAATGACAAATCAGACCTACCATACAATCACAGCAGCAGATATATATAGGTACATATAATACGTCTCGGACTCCAGCTCCTCTCCTGCTCCATAGCATCCAGACCTGAACATATAATACTCGGTCTGACCCGAGCATTATAATGGAATAACACCCGAGTCAGTCAGGAATACCAGCTGATACTAAATATGCATCCAACCTGATTATTAAAGTTTCAAAAATCCTTTGAAAAACAAAAGGATCTCGTAAGACCACGCCACAAATAAACATGTCGGGTTTTTACCTTACGATAGCTAAAACACTTTTTATAGAAATCCTCTGATATTATAATAGGGTCTATTTACAAATACTTATAAAATAGCCGAAATTGTTACATCTATTAAATTCCAGCTACTAGCCACAAAAGTGGGTAATACAAACAAAACTCCTACAAGGCTCGTAGGGAAAATGGATTTCCAACAATGACTAGGCACTGGGGTACCACCTGTCACAGTACGGGGCCTAGATCACCGTACCGAGGATTACTCCCTTCATCCCCTGCAACACAAGGTCGGAACCATTCCTTACTGAACAGTCCCGAACAAGATAAACCCCGTGGTTGGCGCGACCAACCACCCACTAAGACGAATATAAAAACGGACATCTAGACAGGGGAAATATCTTGTCCTGCTTGGGCATGACCCACCTAACCTTGCTGCATATCCCCTGATTTTCAGTCATTCCCGGTGGATGAGGCTTGAGGCTAAGCGTTACCTTTTGAACGTTTTCACTTAGAATGCCCATCGTCCACCTGACGATGTTTCGCAAGCATTCGTCCATACAAGTCCGTCCCGGGTTCGAACGGAACCGAAGGCACTACTCCTACTACATCCATTTTGGAAATATCCTCAGGATTAGTAGCGACTAGCCCTTGCACTTCACTGCTCCATCTTCGACTCCGAACACGTTTTCCGCACGAAACGTACAACCGGATCGAAGTGGTTTTCGAGAAATAAATCTCAATCCCGGTCTCTTCGAAATGATCAACGCAGTTGTCCAATATTGATAGTCGGTGCTTTAACTATCAATTTATATTCATAAACATCCATAAACATTCATCACACAATAAATAATATTCCATATTATTTATTTACCCAAATATCTTTACAAGATATATTTCCAAAGTTTCAAAACTCATTTGAAAACAATTTCCCAAACTCTTCCTTTACAAGGTAAATCCTTTGCCATATATTTCCATTGGAATAACCAAGTTCAAAACATTTAGATTTAAAATAGTAAAAAAATACTTTATTCTGAAATATACTTTAAAATATGTAAATTTAGTACTAGTTATTTACTAAAAATATAGTTTAAAAATATTTAAAGTTAAACCATTTATTAGGATATAAATCTTGATATGTAATAAGGGTTTTAGTTTAATCTAAACTTATAAGTAGAATTTAAAAAAAAAAAACTAATACTAATTTCAATAACTTAGTTCAAAACTAGTTTTTGTGAACAAATCCATTTGTAAAAATAATTATTAAGATATTTATAAAATTCACTATTGCTAATTTATAAATTGTTACTTTTGAAAATAAAAATTTTCAAACACTCTTTTAAACAAGCTTGAATTTTTAAAGCTTCCTTTTTATAAAATCAGTTTAAACTCGAACTTGGTTTTCCTAGGGAACTCATTTCCACTTAAACATCACAGAAATCCTTCTCTCAATTTCTGTCAATTTATTTCAATTCAGGTTTATATTTTAAAAACTTAATCTGATTTTCCCATTTATCAACTAATAACTTTTTCTCTTTGTTTATCATTCCAGATTTACCAATTTCCATTCCAAATGGATTTCAAATTTTTAATTCTTTTAAATTCATTATTTAACAATATCTTTTATTTCTCTAAAATTCAATTTATCCATTTATAATTAAATTCTGAATTTCTAGTTTATCCAACCATATTCTTTATTTCTTAAAACCCAAATTTTATTCCTTTAAATTCTTTATATAACCATTTCTTTAATTTTCTTACACCCCGATTAATTCCGTTTACAATTAAAATTCAGGATTTATATTTATTTCAACAATATCACAGTACAATTTAAACTCAGATTTATCAATTACAATATGAAAACAGATCACAACATCAATTATAAAGATAATTATTAAAATGTGAGGAATCCAGTTGGATCCCTCCAACCTGTTTTCCCTGCATCCACAAATATTAGCACAACGCATATATATAGATATCAATCCAGACTAAATAAGAACAATAATATGCAACCAATCACACAGATATTTAAAAATTTATTATTTAAATCAGTCAATATCCAGATGTGGGTGAGAATAACTCACCTTGAGTTTCGGCGAGCGTTCGAAATTTAAATTAAACCGAACGACGTTCGATTTAACTCAAATTTCTAATTGCCCGGAATGGTTCCCGAATCTGCACCATCTCGTAGCACTCGCTTCTACGATTCCAACGCTTCTAGAATCGCCTCAATCGGATATCGTACGCAATAGATATGAATTTTTGAATTTTAAATACCAATTTGAAAACAAATTCGTTTAAATTTAATTTTATTTTCATACCACACAATCAGGGCCGCACAATCAAAACTCGAATCCAGGCCGTTCCCCTATTTCTTCCTCCCTCACGCAACTACAGCAAGCTCGAACCCAAACTCACGTATTAGGGTTCTATGCCGCATCTACCATTCACGCCGCGAACAAGATCCAACACCACCACGGAGAGGCTCGATTCAGCCCCATCCCACACCCCACGCGCGCAAGCTCGATCGCGACCTCCCACCAGAAACCGTGCACGAACGTACACGAACGCGGCTTCCTCTTGCCTCCAATCGACGACGACAGCACGAATCACCCGTTGGATCTGAAGCCTACGTCGATCTCTACGATTTACTAGTTGGAAATTTTGCGAAATAACGCGTGGATTGATTGCAAATTGGAGGAGAAGGTGGGTGATTTTTGGCCATTGGAATAAAATTAGCGGTGGCCTGAAATTGAGACTAGGGTTTGATAGAAATATAGATTTATATACTATAATTTAATATTATTTTATTAATAAAACTCTCAATTTAACATTATAAGCAAACGAACTCCAAACTCCGCGTTCCGACAGGCGTTCCTAGGGTTTTTCCGCGTTTCGGACACAATGGAACAGGTTTCGTAAGATAATTCGGTCATACGTGCGAGTTACGGAATTAAACGATCAATTTCAAATCAAATCGATTAAAACGATTTCGATGCGTTTCGAGCTGCCACGGTCAAACAAAAACTCCGATTGCTACGAAAATTGAAATCCAATAATAACTAACTATTACGGATCCAATGGAACTAGTTTCGTCGAATTCCGAGACTGTGCCCCGGAAGGCTACTTTAACTCGTCTATTAAATCGAGCAAATTCCAAAATTAACGAAAACGCTTAAAATTTCACTTTTAAAATTTTAATAACTTAATAATAAATCATATGAAATTTATAAGCACATTAAAAATCATTCTGGCTCACTCCGGACCAAAATCTGATTAAATTACATTTTAATAATATTAAATTCATTTTTAAATTAATATAAAATCCCAAATATTAATTTATCAACTTAAAAATTCTTCTGAAATTTCCCACCATGCTATATACACTCAAATAACTCAAAATAAAATTTTAAAACTATTTTTATCACTATTTACATCCAGATTTACTTTTATCTCAATTCTGAATATTTAAATATTATTCTCTCGTTATTCAAATTCAACCAGAATTGCTATAAATTAAAAATTATAGCTTATTTCATTGATTGAATCCGAAGTCATTCATTTCAAAATCAATTAAGGATCCACATTAAACATTTAAAACGAATTAAATGTTCAAATTCAATTTCTTAAAAATACGGGATGTTACAGAAACCAAAAAAAATGTTTGGTTAGGTGACACCAAGGTTCCATACAAAAGTCAATAAAAAAACATAGTGGTTTCTATACAAATGGATATTATAAAGGTAAATATTAATAAGAAATTATTTTTGTTTGTTGAGTAATATCAAGGTTTAGTAAATAAAGCATTATGGACTCCATACAAACTGGTATTCCTTTGGATTTGGCCCTTTCCCAGCTTTATTGAAAAATAGATCATAAGTAAAATGATGCGTCAATATACATGAGCATCTATTACAAATTAATAATTCATTCACACATATTTCACTTCCTTTCTTATTGGTTAAGTTAAAAATGTATTTTTGACATGTATATGATGTAAAAAACTGTGGTTGGATGTAGTAACCAAATAGGTTTATTTCAAAATTGTAAACATTAGATTCTCTCTCTCTCTCTCATATTTTCATTAAGTTTAGGATTCAATTTTACAGGTATAATTTTTTGTGGTGTTATTGAATTTTGGTACTTGGTGAAGTGATTTTATTTGCCAAATATTGATTTTCTTCAAATGTAAGGCTTTTGTGGAACCAGTTTTAATTTGATGTAAATCAGTTTATGTGGTTATTTCTTAGTTTGGATCTTTTCAAAGGCTTAGTATAGACAATTCTTCATGACGTGGTGCAAATGTTGAACTCCTTTAGTAATTTAATTGTAGTATTGTACTTTAACTATAGATTAATTTTATCATCAAATTGTAGTATTGTACTTTAACTATAAAGTCCCATTTCCAGAATCAACTATCCATTGTTATGAAATTTGATTCGCTAATATTTCGATTCTTATGTTTCATTCTTTATAATCCAGTATTTTACTTTAACTATTGTTAGGATGAGTAACATCATGAACCTTGATTTGTAAATTGCCTTTAGCTGTAAATGTTTTAGACATATATTGAGCTCCTTATCACTATAATTATAAGGAAGAGATTCTGCTTGGTCGAAAATTTTGTAAAAGAATGTTTGTTAGATATGTTAAATCAAGTGCTACTATAACAACTAGCTTTATAAATAACAATGAATTCTCTGTACAACTACATGAAATTGGATATTGTGTTTGTCAATAAAAGTGCTATAAACATGAATTCCAAAGTGTCTTACTTGCTTTGTTGTTGATTTTTATCGAATTAATAGATGCGCTTCCACTGAACAAGAACAAAAGATGTTGAAATCATTAGAGCTTGATATCATTATACTCAATTGGAAAAGTTATATGCATACAAAGAGAAATTAGAAGTAAGCTGTATGAGGAATTGGATGAAGTAGTGTTTGAAATTGTTTTTGCAGCAAATGCTCATTTGGAGAAAAGGCAACAAGGGTGATGGTCTTGATGTGTCTATTTGTTAGATTGTCTTAAAAAAATATTTCGATGCTATTGATTGAAGGTTGGGCCAAGGGAGTTCAGTGTTTATCGCATTTGTGGCTTCAATTGAAGATGCTAGCATGTATCTCGAAGAGTACTGTGTTTGGGCAATGTATTATTTAATGTTGTCGTTTATTTAAGTTTTAGCATATTAAATTTATTGCCTGTTGGGGACAAATGTATGTGTTATTCGATGTGAATTAAAGTTAGGATACAAATTTAGAAAGTAAATCCTTAGAATACAATGGTAGTAGAAATTTTTGCTCTATGTCTACGTTTAATCGTATTATACCTTCTGTACGAGCTGATTATATCAATAAAATATAAGAAGAGAAAAACATAGTATTAAACTAATTGTCGCTGTTGTAAATTCTTTGTATATATCTTGAGAAGCGTGTTTGATATTAGAATATATAGATCTTTAGTTTTAAGGATATATTTTAGAAAAAAATTGAATCAAAGGACAATGAACTTTCATAATTAAATTAAGGACGAAGACCCCATAAAATTATGTAAATATCAAGTTCATTTTAATTACTTATTTCGCTAAATCAATAAAAGACAGAGAAAAACGCTCAAATTGCAAGAAAAAAATTGATTTATCGATTAATGTTAATAAGAAAATGTAGAAGTAAAGAGTTCAGAAAGTTAAATGAACATAGCTTTATAACCTAAAAAATAGCATTATATTGTATCACTTAAAATATAGAACTAAGCAGTTTCGAAAGCTAATTCTCATTTAGCATTTAAATAGTGTTTGTTGCAGATAATAAAACTATGTACATTTACCTTTTCGTGCTGATTTTCCTATATTCTTTTTTTTCACATTATAACATTTTCGTAATTATTTTTATTATTTGTTATATATTTTTTTCACATTCACAAAAAATGTTTTCATAATTAATCATTATTATTTGTGGACTTTCGACGTGTGTCTTTAATTTAAAATATTTGGATCTCATCCAATTAATACTTTAAAGTTGCCCTTGATGTGGATAAGGAAAGTTGGTTGTTCTTAAAAATAAAAAATAAAAAAATTTCGTTCTTGAAACAAATTTCCACATATATATCCTGAGAAGCATGTTTGATATTATAAACAATGGAAACAAAATGTAAAACTTGACCATACAATGGAAAAAGTCCGTGTTAAGTTATTTTGAGCTAAAAATCTTATCACCGGTATGAGATGAATGACCTATTCAATGGACATATAAATATATCATCGGTTTTGTTATTTCAACAGCCTAAATCTTGACCAGTCGCGCATCCTATCTCCCTTTTCTTCGATTATAGTAATGTTACTCATGTATCATCAGATAGTGAAGATGGAGAACAATTTTTTATTTGTCATAGTAATAACAATTTTTCATAGTTTAATTTCCTATAGTTTGATCAGTTTGTGAAAAAATTATTTTAGAGTTTCTTTTTGGTTTTGTGCATTATCACTTTAGTTATAAATAAATTTTATTTCATTTAGGTGTTTTTAAGTTTTTTTGTTTTTCCGTTGGCTTTGACTTGATGGGTTTTGGTTAGCTCCTTTTATAAAGTGTCTAAAAAACCAAAGTTTAAGAATTTCTCAAAACACTGGTTTTGAAATTTTTATAAACTGGTCAAAAACAATTTAGTGCGATTTTGGTCGTTTCTTTCGACGTGCCAAATCAGTGATTTTTTTGGTTTCCCATATTTTCTTCAAACTTTGCCACCGTTAAAATTATTGTTTCAAATATTTAAAACTAAATATATAATTATTATTTTATATTTTTTAATTTAAAAAAATATTGAAAATATATTATTTTAATGGTGATACATGAATTTTTCAAAAAGAAAAATAAGAAAGTTGTTAATACTAATTTTTAACAATACTTATCTCAATTGGAATATTTTAAATTCAAATTGAGATTGACGTTATTTAATTTGATTTATTTTCTTTTAAGATATAGTTTATTATGGATTTAGTCAAGGATCTCTAACTCAACTAATTAATTGTATGACGCACTAGACGTAAGTTCTAGAGGCCATGGGTTCGAATAATTGAAACTTTAAAATGAGTGTTCTTTTTGAATAAAGTATCACTCTTACAATAAATAAAAAATTATTATGAGTTTATGGTAAAAGAATTTAAATCTAACCTTTGGATCTTAGAAACTTACTTTTTTTATTTTTAGTATAACATGTATTTTGGGCTTAGGTATAATTTCAGTATGATCTACATAACTTATAAAATAAAACTATCAAGTATAGTTTCATATATTACAAAATCGTTTGTAATAACCTTTCAAAACTGAAACTCTCATTGATAGTCAAAACCAGTATGATGAAAACCCCTCATACACGGTACGATCAAATTATCAAGCAGAGCCTCAGTAGTTTAGAACAAGAACTAGAAATTCCATTAAAATTACATCCTAAAATAAAAATATTATATCTCGAATAAAATGATCCGTGGATCCATAAAAACAATATCTATGAATAAAAATCTTCTTCTAAATGTGATATGCACGATTTTCATATGTGAAAAAATGCACAACTTATATTTATAAAGAAAAAAAGGACAATTGCATTACGTTGAAACTGTGTGTAAGGATGTCTGCAGATTAAAAGTGATGCCATTATAGTTAAGTAAAAATGTTCATATTGATAAACAACTTAGTGCTTACGAATTTAACTATTACAATATAAATAATTTTTAGTTTCTTAAATTAATAAATTTTGACCATTTACTAAATACATATAATTTTTACTAGTTGGTTGGTAAAATATTACATGCATACAGTTACTTGCAATTATCTGACGGTAATTGTTGATTATTTCTTATACATACAAAAGTTATCAAACTTTCTATGCCCATTGTCCTAAAATGTTAAATGCATGCAGTTACTTGCAATTATCTAACGGTGGTTGTTAATTATTTCTTATACATACAAAAATTATCAAACTTTTACCATACCCATTATCCTACGTTTAAAATGAAAAAGAATAGGACATAATTTATCATCCTACTTCAAGACATCTCAACGTGTTCTTCCAAAATAAAAGCAAAATGAAGTTCCAATAAAAGATATACAATTACTTTCCACATACAACCAATAAAAGGAAGAAATAACAAGAAAAAATAACATTACATAGTAGAACCTCCACATTTATAAGCTTCACAACACCCCATGTGCGTAGCACGGGTCACTCACTAGTTAGATAATAATATTGTAACACCGTTCATCACATACAAGTTTCAGCTATATTTTCCATAATTATTAATGAATAATTATTTTGTTGATAATCAAATGGAATATTTCACTTAATTCATTTTCTAACAAATGGGTTTTTAGCCTCAATATATTTTATTTTCCTTTTGCACAACTTATTCTAGATATCAAATCGTATCGTGGTTTGTGCGGCAAAACAAATCACACGTGGGTATGACAAAAATATAAGTAATGGTTGTAGAAATTACCGATAAAAGTATAACCTTGGATAGATTGGGTTTTTAATTAATCTTAGAAAATACGAAATCTATCAACCTATATATAAATTAATAATAAAATATCTCTAGTCTAAAATATTTATTCACTACTATTGAAATATTAAATACTCGCTCTCCAATGAATTACCCAACATTAGGGGTGCCACACGAGGACTTTCCAAGAGGTTACCCAATCTAGTAGTACTCTTTCCAAAGCACACTTAATTGTGGAGCTTTTATGGCGTCCTTAAAATTTAAGTGGTCCAAATACTATCAGTACGTAAAATAGAAATGATACAACCTGTAAATCAAGTCATGTTTGTAATGTATCATAATATTTTAAAGCATAATGATATCAGCATAAAATAAATTTTATATTATGTATTGTTTTAAACTTGGCACATGCCTCCTTTATAAGAAATTTTACGATCGATTACGCTTTCTTAATAATACGCTAACTAGTTTAAAAATGAAAAATAAAGGTAATTTTTTATGGTATACTAATATATGTTATGATATTATATTATTTCCCCTATTTTGAAAAGCTTAGTTTTGGGATGTATATAAATATTTTGATATACCATGTTTTAATTTATTGGAATGCTCTCCTCATAAAGGAGAACTGGCAAAAAAATTCAGTAAAATTCGATATTTGGAATTTTTTTACAAAATTTATAGTATGCGATGAATAAAATTCGTTATTTGAATCTATTTAAAAACATAGCATATTGTAAGATGTGTTGAAATGGAAAATCCACGTAGAGGATTGAGTGACTTAAGTATGATGGAAGTGTGCTAAATACAAAGAAATTCTGGCTTTGAGTTGCATATGATGTTTTCCTATTTGCAAAGACGTAATTATATTTAGAGCAAAGTCTATAAAAGCCCTTCTTTTTACATCGTATAAACAAATCAATTTTACTAAAATAAAAGCGAATGAATTTGGTTTGCGATAATTAATATACAGAAGTGAACAAAAACCGAAGTGAAGGAAATCATGAAGGTATCGATATATCTTGGACAATGAAGTAGAAATAAATTATAATTAAGTTGAATTTAACTTGTAAGTACATTGAAAGAGTTAAAAGAAAAGAAAGAGTGAATAATTAGCAAAGTAAATTAATTACAATCATCCCAAAATCAACAAAGCCCAATCCTGTACCCAAATCCATTTTAATCCATCCTTTCTTCCTTTCTTTAGAATTTTCTCCCAACTAAAAGCTTTAACCACAATGGAATCATCTCACCACATTTCATTTCGGGAAAACTTCTCTTCCTTAAATCAGAAATTGGGAAGAAAAAAATAGAGAATGCACTTAAGGCGCTCGATGCCTAGAGGCACGGTTGACATCAATGATGTCGTAACAAAGAGGAGATGTTGCGATGAAAATTAAGATGATGCAGTTTACACGATGTGATTTGGTCGACATTAACAGTGAAGTGAAGGTTAGCGATCGTTCGTCGATGGAAATTCTATCCATTTAGAAAACCGTCAAATGAATTTAGAAATAAAAATAACTGCAAGAGCATGATGTACGAACGTAGCACGTGGTGAATACGGGTCGATCCGCAGGGATTGATAATTTTAAAATTCTATTCAATCAAATTAAATCAAAGTCAATGGAAAGTTAAGCTAGAAAATTAGAGAATTAACTAACTAACTAAAAGAAAAGAGAAACAAATATAAGAGTTAAGAGACAATTTACGGAATAAATTCACTCTTTAGATCATGTAGTTCAACACATAAGAAATCATGAAATCATGATCTCTCTTTTATGGTCATTAGTGCTTTAATTGATGTGCTTATCATAAGTATGACATATTTGTGCTATTAATTAGCTCACATAAGCCATCATACTATAACACATCCCTTAAAACGCTTACTAATTTTCATGAAACTTGACAAAGAAAATGAAAATGAAAAATATTTTAAGTGTGATCTATTAACTATTGACTAGAAATATAGACCATCAAATTTTAATTTCAAATCACTTTCTTTTGCCATAATCTTATTTTGATGAAGAGGCAATTAGTGTTAGTGATTGTTTAAGCATATCCTATTTGGTGGCAACAATATAAACTATCAAATTCAAAGCAAAAAAAACTAGTAAACCATTTTTATCATCATCATTAATCACAAAAAGAGAGCATGAATCAACAAATAGTTGAAGCTACATAATTAGAGAGCTTCATGTAACGACCCGTAAATTTAACTGGTTTTAATAATGTTATTAATTGGAATTTTGTGAAATTTTAAACGATAAAATTTTGAAACCAAAATTTTATATTTGGAATACGTCTAGTTAAACATAGCAACTGGTTAATTTTCGTCGGAAAATATCAAGTTTACTTTCGCGCGTAAATTTATTTCAATTTAATAAGTTAAAAATCGATGAAAATAAAATGTTTTCAAAACCTAAATATTTTTACATAGAAAAATTCTAAATTATCTTTTAAGCAAGGCGTCATTTTTCGTTTTTCCAAATTCAGACCTCTTTAGCTCCGTGGATCTTATTTTTTTGTGTTTTTCTTGCATTTTTCGCTAGTAGAAAATATGAATTTTCAAAGTTCAATCATACTACAGAAATCTGTATACCGTTTTGATCATTTCGTCGTACTGATCTTTATGGTATACTCTTTTCTGTGTTTTGACGTCCGATGCACGACGGAATCGGTTGAACCGATTAATCGTATCGGTACCGTTTTGACCCTTTTGACTCCGGTCTATTCTACTATCCACTGTGCAAATTCAAATGGACACTAGCATTTAATTTCCTTGAACTTGTGCACATTGGAAATTTACAAATCCCCGGCCATTTAATTTCCTTGTATTCTCTCACGTTCGTTTTGTATCTGGTTTCCTATTTACTTCTCACATCTGCTCATTTTCCTCTCTATTCCCTGAACCCTTCTCGTTCATTCTTCATCTTTGTTCATAGAGAAAAAGAAAAAAAAAGGCTGAAACCCTTCACATTTCCTTCTCAACTGCATCTCCACCCCACATCAACCGGCCTATGCTGCGCCAAGTCCTTCCCTAGACACTACGTCTGGGTCTCCTCCGTCATCACCATCCCAAACACCGAGCACCATCCCAAACAAACCACCAGCCTCACCTCCTCCACCGTGGCAAAACCTTCCAGCACCCAAACCGAAGCCGCCTCCATTTACCACGCAACCCCGACCCACCTTCTTCCCCACGCAAGCACCAGCCACCACAACCAAACGCACCAAAGCTTTCACTGTCCCGTCCATCACCGTGAGCCACGTTTTCCCCTACAGCGCCGCCTACACCGAGCTCCAGCCTTATTTCCAGCTTGCGTGACCTCGTGAGTATGTATGGCATATGTATCAATAATTGGTTTCATTTTACTATTACTGTAGAAACTTACATCAGTATATATATTTGATGAAAGCACTTTTATATATGTGTGTAGTGTTGAGACTTACAACACATTAATTTATAAGGTTCAAATGCATATTTTTATGTAATATGGGTATGTTAGTATCTTAAAAAAAAGTATCGTGCATTTTTAATAAGAAGTATAATATATATGTTACATTGTTTTATATGTTAGTTTTTGATTATCATTATACGTTAGTTATATTACTTCAAAGTTTATATTATGGGTTAGTATACAAATAACCTATTATTTGTCACTTATTATAGGTTAGTTTAATATGTTAGTTTTGGTTATAATGATATATTAGTTACATATTATAGGTTGTTAGTATGTATAACTTATATTTTCTACCTGTTATCTGGTTACTTATATATATATATATATATATATATATATATATATATATATATATATATATATATATATATAGTTTTATACCAGCCTGTATAGGAGAGTATGGTCTGTTGTTATAAAAATGAGTTATATACGCTAACAGGCCGATGCGTTAGTTGTATATTAATATATTTGGGTTTATTTTCCTACATATGTTTGTCTGCATATGCATACGCAAGTCGTATATGTCATATGTTAGTTTATTTTATATATTTATGATCTGTTTTATTATTTCTAGTTATGTGACTATTTAGTTATATTTAAGTTATTTAAACTATGGGCTGTAAGTAATTTATATTTGTTATTAAAATGGTTGTTTAAAGTGTATATATATGAAAGCATATGTTATGATGAAGGAGTTTGTTCTTTTGGTTTGAGAGTTTTACTGTATAAGCTGGATGAAGTTATGCATGTTCTATTGTGTAGATTTAAGTTATTTCAAATTGTATAAGGTATATGTTTGATTTTATATATATATATATATATATATATATATTAATCTAAAATTATGATTTTTGAAACCCACATTTATATTTAATTTAATATATGTTTGAATTTAAGCTTTGATTTTTATATATAGTCACTGTAAGTTCACTTATGCCACTTATATCCATCGATCCAATTCTGATTCGATTTCGTCTATTCCTATTGATCAGCTTTGTTAGTCAATTCGTGCCAATCTACTTTACATTGCAGTTCGTGCTTGGATTCGTAGCTAATTCTATGTGACAAATAATATGTAGCCTCGAAAGGTGAACAATCACTCACGGTTAATGTTCTTTTATTTATTAAATTTGATTTTGATTGAAATCGGAATTGAAATATTGCTGTTGTTAGTTATTTGCACTGTTATATATGTTATTACCTGTATCAGTTGACTTGTGACACAATTATCCATTACTTATATGATAATAATCAGGTTTGGTTGATAGATGATTGATTGTTTGATATTGATATTAGATGTTAAAAATTATTAATGTAGGAAGTGATAAAAATATGAAATTGAATTTGACGTAGAATAGTTAGCGACTTGAAATTGATATACATACATACATACATACATACATACATATATATATATATATGTTGAATTTAATTATACGAACTTGTATAATATGACCCCTTTAAATGTTTAAATTAATTTACACGTAGAAAATAGTTAATTACCCTTGAACCATTTGAATTTATGTTGTATTAATTGATGAAGTATGAAATTGAATAATTGATGTCAAGTGAAGAATTGCATAGAATAATAAGTGCAATAATCTTTAATCTACATGAAATGATAGTGTAGATTCTAAAAATAATTATATTAATTTGCACAAACAACACTGTGAATCAATACGATTATTTCGGGATTATTTGAATTAATTATTGGATTGTTATTGATTATTGTTGTTGTTTGTTTATTTACTTTGGCACCATCCCAGTTATCACACTACAAGTTCCCCTTTGTTATGCGTTGAATTTTGAATTGAATTGGAATCGGGTTGAAATGATAAATACCCAAATAAAACTTGACTTAGGATAGAGAATTAAATAAAACCCGATTGGTCAATAATGATTTGATTTAAAAATAAAATAAAGACTTTATTTGAATAAATAATAAAGTTGGAAATGAAGTTGGAATTTGAATTTTTATGAAAGGGAAATGTTAATATTTAATAATTTGAAACAAAATATTAATAATGTATTTGATGAAAGATCGTTGTTAAATTTAAGAAATTATTGAACTAGTTTTGAAATTATTTAATAATTAAGTTTGAAATTATTAAATAATTGAGTTTTGAAATTGTTTAATAACTAAATAAAATTGAATTATTTGATAATTAAATAAAAATTTGAATTCTTTGAAAAGAAAAATTGAACTTTTGAATAAGTGAATTTGAACTTCGTTGATAAATGAAATTGAGCTCCTTAATAAATTAAGCTTTGGAAAATTTAAGTAAGTTAATAAGTGAAATTGAACTTCTTGAATATGTGAAATTTAGTTTCTTTATTAACTGAGTTTTGGAATTTGTAACTAAGTAATGAAATAAGTGAAATTGATTTTCTTTAACAAGAAATAAAATGTGATTTGTTGAAAATTTATGTAAGACTTGTAATTTAAAGAATTGATTTGACGAATCTAATTTAATTCAATTTGAAGTTTTGGATATAATGAGGTTGAATTTAAGTAATTAATTTATTGAATTGAAAATCAAATAGGAATTGTTTGAATGACAGTTAGCTTTACAAGTATTGAATGAAATCGATAAATGAATTTAGAATTGATTTGAATGTTAAATCAAATTGATTTAAAAGATTTCAAAATGAAACTTATATACGAACTTGAAAATATTTGAATTGTTTTAAATAAAAATTTAAATTGAATTACAAGATTTCGAAATGGTAATTTGAAAGTTTTGAAACATAAATTATGGAAATTGATTTAGAAAGACAAATGAAATGATGATTTACAAATCCTTATTGAAACTGAAATGGATTTGGATTTTGAAATAATATAAACGACCAATCGGTGTAATAATTACGAAAGTTATTAAAGAAACCAGAATCGGTAATGGACATACTCTCTGCTTAAATCGAAAACCACTTTAATAACAATGCGCGGAGTGTAATCCAGAATGAAGTGGTTGGAATGATGAAGTTGCTAGATTTGAAGAAAGAGAGCGATAATGGATAGCCTTAACACTTGTGTCAAATTGGAAATGGCTATAATAGGAGCCATGCCGGGCCAAATGGGGTTAGCCACCTCGAGCGAACACACTTCTTTGAAAACTACTCATTACTTGTTATTGATTGGTGCACCCTCGAAATTTCAGGAGTGTTGTTTTGCGGTGTTGCGATCGTTGCGGCGATGTGTTCTCACCAGTCCGGATCAGGCAAATGGTCATTTCACTACCTTGGGTATTGCCTCATGTGCCTTGTCATACTTGTATCCCTATATAGGCGACCACTACGAATTTGTTTTGTGTCATACCTATGGAGTACACCCTGATATCCTACTAGTTTACGGTGGAGTTTACAGTGCTGTATAGACAATGACGCTTATACAAAATGTGTTAAGGGGGATAATGGTAACGCCTTAACACTATTTTGATATTTATATCGCTGATAGACATTATCTACTTAGCGTACACTACTATATAGTAGATAGTTTAACAGATCCTTAGAGGACAGTTATTCCAACATCCGTTGAGTTACTTGCACTTCAATTGTTATTTCACTTGAGTTGGATTTATTGATATAAGAATGTTAATCCTGACTTGAGTGTTTTGTGTTTTGTTATATGCTCGGGTCAGACTGAGTGTACCAGTATTCGAGACTCATCTTTGGAGTTGGAGATTCGCTTGGAGATCTGGCTATCTATCCAGCTTTCAAATGTTCAGTTGATCCTAGTGATGTATTCTGATTCTTGTATTTGACTATTGTATTCGAGACTTCTGTTGTAACTTATTTAACTCCATTATATATATAGTAGCTTCATGAACTACTATCTTTTGCTTCCGCTGCATATTATTACTCTGTGTCTGTGATTCTATGATTATTTATTTACTGTATATTTGAGTTTTGCCAAGTTTAAGTTAACAATTCGGTATTTTAAATTATTCAAGTCTGACATGTGCGGATGCGAATGGTCCAGAATAGCTGGTCGTTATAGTTGGTATCAGAGCTTTGGTAGCTCTAGGCAAAACTTAGCATATAGGGTAAATGTATTTACAGAATCACTCTCATCCGAGTTTCAATCTCTTCTTTTTGACTCGATTCCTTTGAATTTTTGGAACATTCCCTACGATTCCAAAAATCATTATCCTTATAATGAATTGGCGGTCTCGCCAAATTTCGAATGATTTGTAAAGGGGTGAAACTCCTTTACAATAGGAATCGATTTACTGAAGATTTCTGTATCCTCGGTTTTCGATGCTATCTATTCCCTGCTATGTCTGAATTCTATTTCTCGAGATCGAATGTTTATTTACCTCGGAATTCAGCATTGATCTTATTCTTGAAGTCACGGTCGACCCGGGTAAGGTTGCCCGTGAATTAAATTAGCTTATCCATCTCCCGATTCTGTTAATTGAACTATTTTATCTTCTGTTTCGAACTTATTATTGAATCAAAATTCTCTTTGATTTGATTCCCATTAAATATGAATCTCTTTCCTTGCTTTGAAAGTCCATCCTTGTATCGTCGAGCGAGGAAGTGTATTTGATATAAATATAAAGATGTTTTATATTTTGTTGTTTGAGTTGTTGATGTTGATTTGGGTTTTCGATCAATTCGTCTGGTCAACGCTATTAATAGGATTCCAAAACACTTGAACAGAGCAAACTAAGCACAATAGTATTTTCAAATTTGTTGAATAAAATGGTTTTGTATGATTATATATATACAAGTATAAATTTTCTTAAATTAAATTAATAATGAATTTGCTGTCATAAATAATAAATAAATGAATGTATAAATCTTAGTTATAATTAGATTTGGAATTTGAAGTGAATTTAAATTAGAATTTGAGAATTTAATTCCCGATAATTTTGAACTATGGTTTTAAAGTTTAAATGTATGTTATTTAAAATATTTTCGAATAGAAATGGTTTTCAAAGAAATTTTAAAGGGTTAAATTAGAGCTCTTGTCTTTTGTCGCTGGAAAATAATTTTGGTGATGGCAGCCGCATCATCGACATTCATTTTTGAGATTCAAAGTGGAGAGACTATTCTATAGCCCTGCTACACTTCTGTTTGGGAAAAGATAAAATTGATTTGAATTTCTTAACATGACTTGATTTATAATATATATTGAAGATTTTAAATATAATTTGATACATTATGAATATATATATATATATATATTTATTTTATCTCTAAGTGTTTTGAAGTTAATCGGAAATTGATTCTTAAATTTGTTAAAGGATGATTTTCAATTATAAATGAAGCCAAAAAAATTTTATACTTAACTTGAAATAACTGAATTGAAAATTTTTATTTGTATAATACACAATTGCATTCTATATATAACTTACCTTAATTTTCAAAAGTTAACTATGTAATTGAATATAATATAGTAGAAAATGATATTAAAGGAATTTTTAAATAAAATTTGAGTACTTATAAATAGTGTGGATATACTTAATATATGTGATGAGATATATTAAGTGGAATAAATTTAATAATAATTTGGAATAAAAAAGAAGAATTAAATTTGTCGAATAAAATACGATAACAATAAATGACTATTCAAATTTATGATCTTTGAAATTGTTAATTTAATAAAATTGGATTATATATAATATAAATTTTCTATATATATAATATGTGAGTGCGTATAATAAATGTTGTTCACTTAAATTTTAATTATAAGATGTTTGTGGAGATAAATAGAATAATAAGTTAAATATATAATAGGTTTGATTAATAGAAGAAAATTTGTTTTGAAAGTAAATAAATTGAATTAAATCAACTTAAGGGAGTATATTGAATTAATTGAGTATAAATTGAATTTCATTTGAAAGAAACCTTTTGCCCCTAAGATTAATAAATGTGAAATCCAATCATTTTATTGAAAATCTTGAATTTAAAAACAAAATTTTGAATATAAATTTATATAAATTAAAATTTATATGGTTTAAATTAATTGTTTATTATGTAATTCAAGTCTTTTTCTTTTGGTTGTTTAAGTTCCCCTACTTCCTTCCTTTCCGGGGACGAAAAGTTTTGAGTGGGGGAGAGTGTAACGACCCGTAAATTTAACTGGTTTTAATAACGTTATTAATTGGAATTTTATGGAATTTTAAACGATAAATTTTTGAAATTTTTTTTTTGATATTTGAAATGCGTCTAGTTAAACATAGCAACTAGTAAATTTTCATCCGAAAATATAAAGTTTATTTTCGTGCATCAATTTATTTCAATTTAATCAGTTAAAAATCAATGAAAATAAAATATTTTCGAAACCTAAATATTTTTACATAGAAAAATTCTAAATCATCTTCTGAGCAAGACGTCATTTTTCTATTTCCAAATTCAGACCTCTTTAGCTCCTTTGATCTTATTTTTCTGTGTTTTTCTTGCATTTTCCGCTAGTAGAAAATATGAATTTTCATAATTCAATCGTACTACAGAAATCTGTGTACCGTTTTGATCGTCTCGTCGTGCTGATCTTTACGGTGTACTCATTTCTGTGTTTTGGTGTCCGATGGAAGACGGAATCGGTTGAACCGATTAATCGTATCGGTACCGTTTTGACCCTTTTGAACTCTGGTCTATTCGTTTATCCACTGTGCAAATTCAAATGGACACTAGCATTTAATTTCCTAGAATTCGTGCGCATTGGAAATTTACAAATCCTCGGCCATTTAATTTCATTGTATTCGCTCACGTTCGTTTTGTGTCTAGCTTCCCATTTACTTCTCACATCTGCTTATTTTCCTCTCTATTCCCTGAACCCTTCTCGTTCATTCTTCATCTTTGTTCACTGATAAAAAAAAGAGGGATAAGCCCTTTGCATTTCCTTCTCAACTGCATCTCCACCCCACACCAACCGGCCTATTCTGCGCCAAGTCCTTCCCCAGACAGCACGTCCGGATCTCCTCCGTCATCACCATCCCAAACACCGAGCACCACCCCCTCTTAACCAACCTCCTCATGTCGAAAACCTCCAATAAAACATCGGCCTCACCTCCTCCACCATGGCAAAAACCTTCCAGCACCCAAACCGAAGCCGCCTCCATTTACCACGCAACCCTGACCCACCTTCTTCCCCACGCAAGCACCAACCACCACAACCGAACGCACCAAAGCTTTCACTGTGCCGTCCATCATCGTGAGCTGCGTTTTCCCCTACAGCGCCGCTAACTCCGAGCTCCAGCCTTATTTCCAGCTTGCGTGACCTTGTGAGTATGTCTAGCATATGTATCAATACTTGGTTTCATTTTACTATTATTTTACAAACCTACATCAATATATATATTTGATGAAAGCACTTTTATATAGGTGTGTAGTGTTGAGACTTACAGCACATTAATTTATAAGGTTCAAATGCATATTTTTATGTAATCTGGGTATGTTAGTATCTTAAAAAAAAGTATCGTGCATTTTTAATAAGAAGTATAATATATATGTTACATAGTTTTATATGTTAGTTTTTGGTTATCATTATACGTTAGTTATATTACTTCAAAGTTTATATTATGGGTTAGTATATAAATAACCTATTATCTGTCACTTATTATAGGTTAGTTTAATATGTTGATTTTGGTTATAATGATACATTAGTTACATATTATAGGCTTTTAGTATGTATAGCTTATATTTTCTACCTATTATCTGGTTACTTATATATATATAGTTTTATACCAGCCTGTATAGGAGAGTATGGTCTGTTGTTATAAAAATATGAGTTATATACGCTAACATGCTGATGCGTTAGTTGTATATTAATATATTTGGGTTTATTTGCCTACATATGTTGGTCTGCATATGCATACGCAAGTTGTATATGTCATATGTTAGTTTATTTTATGTATTTATGATCTGTTTTATTATTTTTAGCTATGTGACTATTTAGTTATATTTAAGTTATTTAAACTATGGGCTCTAAGTTATTTATATTTGTCATTAAAATGGTAGTTTAAAGTGTATATATATGAAAGTATATGTTATGATGAACGAGTTTGTTCTTTTGGTTTGAGAGTTTTATTGTATAAGCTGGATGAAGATATGCATAGCCTATTGTGTAGATTTAAGTTATTTCAAATTATATAAGGTATATGTTTGATTTTATATATATATATATATATATATATATATATATGTGTGTGTGTGTTTGTGTGTGTGTGTGTGTGTGTTTTAATCTTAAATTATGATTTTTGAAACCCACATTTATATTTAATTTAATATATGTTTGAATTTAAAATATGATTTTTATATATAGTCACCTGTAAGTTCACTTATACCAATTATAACCATCGATCCAATTCTGATTTGATTTCGTCTATTCCTATTGATCAGCTTTGTTAGTCAATTCGTGCCAATCTACTTTGCATTGCAATTCGTGCTTGGATTCGTAGCTAATTCTATGTGAAGAATCATCTGTAGCCTCGAAAGGTGAGCAATCACTCGCGATTAATGTTCTTTTATTTATTAAATTTGATTTCGATTGAAATCGCAATTGAAATATTGCTGTTGTAAGTTATTTGCACTGTTATATATGTTACTACCTGTATCAGTTCACTTGTGACACCATTATCCTTTACTTATATGATGATAATCAAGTTTGGTTGATAGATGATTGATTGTTTGATATTGATATTGGATGTTAAAAATTGTTAATGTAGGAAGTGATAAAAATATGAAATTGAATTTGACGTAGGATAGTTAGCGGCTTGAAATTGATATATATATATATATATATATATATATATATATATATGTTGAATTTAATTAGACGAACTTGTATAATATGACCCCTTTAAATGTTTAAATTAATTTACACGTAGAAAATAGTTAATTACCCTTGAACCATTTGAATTTATGTTTTATTAATTGATGAAGTATGAAATAGAATAATTGATGTCAAGTGAAGAATTGCATAGAATAATAAGTGTAATAATCTTTAATCTACATGAAATGATAGTGTAGATTCTAGAAATAATTATATTAATTTGCACAAACAACAATGTGAATTAATAAGATTATTTCGGGATTATTTGAATTTATTATTAGATTATTATTGCTTGTTTATTTACTTTGGCACCATCCCAGTTATCACACTGCAAGTTCCCTTTGTATGCTTTGATTTTGAATTGAATTGGAATCGGGTTGAAATGATAAATACCCAAATAAAACTTGACTTAGGATAGAGAATTAAATAAAACCCGATTGGTCAATAATGATTTGATTTAAAGATAAAATAAAGACTTTATTTGAATAAATAATAAAGTTTGAAATGAATTTGGAATTTTAATTTTTATGAAAGGGAAATGTTAATATTTAATAATTTGAAACAAAATATTAATAAAGTAATTGATAAAAGATCGTTGTTAAATTTAAGAAATTATTGAACTAGTTTTGAAATTATTTAATAATCAAGTTTAAAATTATTTAATAATTGAGTTTTGAAATTATTTGATAATTAAATAAAAATTTGAATTCTTTGATAAGAAAAATTGAACTTTTGAATAAGTGAATTTCAACTTCGTTGATAAATGAAATTGGGTTCTTTAATAAATTAAGCTTTGGAAAATTTAAGTAAGTTAATAAGTGAAATTAACTTCTTGAATATGTGAAATTTAGTTTCTTTATTAATTGAGTTTTGAAATTTGTAACTAAGTAATGAAATAAGTGAAATTGAATTTCTTTAACAAGAAATAAAATGTGATTTATTGAAAATTCCTGTAAGACTTGTAATTTAAAGAATTGATTTGACAAATCTAATTTAGTTCAATTTGAATTTTTGGATATAATGAGGTTGAATTTAGGTAATTAATTTATTGAATTGAAAATCAGTCAAATCTAATTTAGTTCAATTTGAATTTTTGGATATAATGAGGATGAATTTAAGTAATTAATTTATTGAATTGAAAATCAAATAGGAATTGTTTGAATGATAATTAACTTAATAAATATTGAATGAAATCGATAAATGAATTTAGAATTGATTTGAATGTTAAATTAAATTGATTTAAATGATTTCGAAATGAAGCTTATATACGAACTTGAAAATATTTGAATTGTTTTAAATTAAAATTTAAATTGAATTACAAGATTTCTAAATGGTAATTTGAAAGTTTTGAAACGTAAATTATGGAAATTGTTTTAGAAAGACAAATGAAATGTTGATTTACAAATTCTAATTGAAATTGAAATGGATTTGGGTTTTGAAATAATATAAATGACCAATCGGTGTAATAATTACGAAAGTTATTAAAGAAACCGGAATCGATTATGGACATACTCTCTGTCTAAATCGGAAACCACTTTAATAACTATACGCGGAGTGTGATCTAGAATGAAGTGGTTGGAATGATGACGTTGCTGGATTTGAAGAAAGAGAACGATAATGGATAGCCTTGACACTTGTGTCAAATTGGAAATGACTAAAAGAGGAGCCGTGCCGGGCCAAATGTGGTTAGCCACCTCGAGCGAACACAGTTCTTCGAAAACTAATCATTACTTGTTATTGATTGGTGCACCCTTGAAATTTCAGGAGTGTTGTTTCACGGTGTTGCGGCGATGCGTTCTCACCAGTCCGGATCAGGAAAATGGTAGTTTCACTACCTTGGGTTTTGCCTCATGTGCCTTGTCCTACTTGTATCCCTATATGTGTGACCACTGCGAATTTGTTTTGTGTTATACCTATGGAGTACTCCCTGATATCTTACTAGTTTACGGTGGAGTTTAGAGTGCTGTATAAACTATGACACTTATATAAAATGTATTAAGGTGGATAATGGTAACGCCTTAACACTATTTTGATATTTATATTACTGATAGACATTATCTACTTAGCGTACACTTCTACATAGTAGATAGTTTAACGGATCCTTAAAGGATGTTTATTCCAACATCCTTTGAGTTACTTGCATTTCAATTGTTATTTCACTTGAGTTGGATTCATTGATATAAGAATGTTAACCCTGACTCGAGTGTTTTTTTGTTTTGCTTTACGGGTAAGACTGAGTGTACTAGTATACGAGACTCATCTTTGGAGTTGAAGCTTCGCTTGGAGATCCGGCAATCTATCCAGCTTTCAGGTGTTCAGTCAATCCTAGTGATGTATTCTGATTCTTGTATTTGATTATTGAATTCGAGACTTCTGTTGTAACTTATTTAACTCTGTTATATATATAGTAGCTTCATGAACTACTATCTTTTGCTTTCGCTGCATATTATTGCTCTGTGTCTGTGATTTTGTGATTATTTAT
Organism: Allium cepa; assembly: GCA_030765085.1. Taxonomy (NCBI): domain Eukaryota; kingdom Viridiplantae; phylum Streptophyta; class Magnoliopsida; order Asparagales; family Amaryllidaceae; genus Allium; species Allium cepa. Next base: position 861,086,026 of record CM060931.1, read on the forward strand.
TTACTGTATATCTTAGTTTGCTAAATTTAAATTAACAATTCGGTATTTTTAATTATTCAAGTCCGACATGTGCGGATGCGAATGGTTTAGAATAGCGGGTCATTACACTTCATTACCTCGTAAATTGAAGCGATTTAGCCTCTCATATTTATCATTAAAACAATAAATGTAGCTTGCAACATGAAAGAAAAAGAAAAAGAAAGCAAGAAAAAGAAAAACTATTCTATTTGCATGAAAAATAAATCTAAACTACAACATGAAAGTAAATAAGCATGAAAAGAAAAAGAACATGTATTGAAGTTGCATAAAAAATTACATAAAGAGAAATTGACAAGTAGCCATGAAAAGAAAGAAGAGATCTTGGTTTTATTTTGAGCCTAAAACTAACTAAAGAGAGACTCAGTGAGAGAGAGAGATTACGTGAAACATATAGGTATTTATACATGTATGAAACCCTAATTCATATTTTTGGGGAATGCTCAAAATGCCTATGAGGTAGTGTGGCCACCAAGTGATCATTATCATGTCATAATCCCCATTTAAATGTACACGAAGCCATTAATTCCATAAGCATATGTATTAGCCTCTAATTTGTACATTAGGTGGTGGGTAGGTGGGGTCCTCCATGTTCTTCACTTTGAATTATTTACATCTTCATTCTTTTGTATCTTCCTTGTGCATGCATATTCCTTCATGTAACCACTCCCATTTGAGATCAAATTCCTATAAAAATACATACAAATTTCCAATAATTTTCTCAAAGAAATATATGCACACAAATGACCGTTTTTCCCTTGGATGAAGATGAATATGTGGTAATTTGGAATTAATATGAATTTTGGTTAAAACAAGTTAAAATACCCAACATGATCATTTATTTAATTTAAATAGAATAAATATGGTGGTAAAAATAAGCACATTTACATGCACATCAAATACCACCACACTTATCTTTTTATTCGTCCTCGAATAAAGAAAAAAACTAAGATAAATCCGTTTTCGTAGGGAGCACAAGTGCATTTAGCGTTTTCAACAAGCCGTTAAACCTCTGGGTGTCCCCAGTAGGACGAGTGTTGTCTCGTGAGGGTATTCAGCGGATACTACCCACAAAGTCCAAATGCAGGATGAAAATATTTACAAAATGCCAGATTTATTTATAAAGAGATGAATGTGAGTTTTGGAAATACTTACAAATGAAAGGTTTAATTTTAAATAGACACAAATAAGTTAAATATAGGTTTTGGTTATTATATTGAAATTTAAGTCATTTACTCGTCAAAATTTCCAACAAAAATCAAGTTATCATAATAAATAGACTACGGTTTAACTCGTTGTTTTGGTTAATAACACAGTGTAACTATGAAATGGATCCTTAGTTGATTATCAAAGTTTATCAAAGAGGTATTTTCATTTCTTTTCAATAACAAATCAAATCAAATAAGTAAAAATAGTGCTAGGATTTCAATTGCTTGCTCTCTCATTATTTGCAAGAAAAATTACACACCTAGCTTAGGTAAACTGAGGCCAGATATACCACCCATGCACTGCCTTTCGGGCTTATGTGAGGAGAGTACAGAGCATGGCGAGTGCACACACTTTCGCGCATACACCTATCAACCGTAGGTTTTTATTAAGTCTATTCTTCTTCTTTATTCTTCCTTTTTTACATGTGTTCCATACATTCATAACCATGAGGACTTTTAAATGAGTATGAAAGCACATAATCAAAGATTTCAAGTAATTCACCCATGCGTAACCACGAGGACTTTTAAATGAGAGTGAATACTTGGATAATTTTTTTATATATTGTTTTAAGAGAGAGAGAAAGTTTTGCAAAATCATCTTAACGCCATTTAACTTAGAAGACAAAAAAATATTATATCCTTTACTTTAAATCAATCACTTTTTAAAATAAAGATTTTCAATTAGGATGTACTTCATAATTAACACATATGAATCTTCCTATATACTAGTTAAACCATTATTATATGTAATCAAACTTCATTTTTATTTTCTTTAAGACAAATAAACTTTCAAAAATTTCAATTTAATAAACCAAAACCATATATTTATCTTATAGTGTTTCTTTTAAAAATAAATCAAAAGGAAATTTATTTTTGGGATTTTTTTTGAGATTTTAAAGCAAAAATAAACCATAAAAAAAAATAAAGATGAGTCTCCCCTCACACTTGATTTTGACTATGTCCCTACAGTAAACCCAAGTGGAAGGAGAAAATATAAAAACATAACCTTCACTTAAATAAAAATGAAAAGATGATTATTTACAAGACATCAGAAAGTATGCCGTTAAAGAGTAAATGAACGGGTGTTCCAAGAACCGGTTCATTTGTCTCACCAAGTATGTGAGACACAGCCCAAGCGCAGAAAACCAAACCATAAAAGATTTCCAAGTTGAACGTTGATATTAAAAAACGAATGTTGTTTTATTATAAATTATACAAGTTGTTTTGTTTTCGATGATTTTATGGGTCGATAAAACAATTGATTGAAGTTCTAGTTTATTTTCACCAATTTGAAATTCAAGCTTATCATTGAAAACATTTTTAGAGTTATTGATTTCAAAATCAAAATTGTGATTTTCATCTTCGCCATCGGAATTTAACAACTCGTCATCCAAAAGTCCAAAAACTCCATGTTCGTTAAATTCTTTTTCCATTGTCGGATTATCAACAACTTTATTACATGTCTCAAATTCAAAATTCAAAGTTGTTGTATTAAAATTTTCAAAATTGAGAAAAGGAAGATCGAATTTTAAATTTGTTTCCACACCCTTAAAAGAATTGAAGTCCAACTCAATTACCGTGTTTTCAACAACTTCATTAAGATCATCATTTTCATTTTCAAAAGTTGTCGTCAATTATGGTAAAAGATGGATTATTACTTGACTCATCACACGTTGAAATATGATTTTATTTTTCACGTTGTTTCATATAAGTTTCAAACAACAAATCCGCGTAATCATCATAAATTTCATTCATTTGTTCAACAAAATCAAATTTGTAATTATTAACTTGAAATTTTTTGATTTGGACTTGTTGAGAACAAGAATTGTCAATTTCGATAAACTGTAGATTATTATCTGATTCTTTGCGTGTTGAGATTTGATTATGATTTTCACGATTTTTTTTGTATTTTTCAAGTAATAAATCCCTGTTATCTTTTTCCATTTGGTCAACAAAATCAAATTCATGATTATTAATTTGAAAATTTTCATTTTGAATTTGTTAATAACCAAAATTTTCAATTGTATCGTTATTGAAACCATTCTCATTGCCAAAATTATTTGAAAATTGCTTCATATTTTCATCTTGATTTTGAAATTTATTTTGAAGCTCGAAATTGAATTAGCTTGGGTTATACTCGAAATCATTTGAATTTTAAAGTGAACTCAAATTTTGATTATTTTGACTTGAACGATTGCACAAATATGAGTTACACAAATCGTTTATATTTTGATTTTGTTGTGTAGATAGTTCAAGTAAAGATAAAATGCTATTTTCGAGATTCGAGGGTTGATCTTCGTTTTGAAAACTTTGTTCAAAATTTGAATCGTTTAAAGAGTAGTTGTCGTTAAATATCCATACGAATTTGAAGTGAAATCATAAGGATTATATTGATTTTCGCAACTATTGTAAAATTCAAGTGAATATGGAAATTCAGACATTTTCAAGAATATGTTTGGTTTTTTACATAAAGGAAAAATATTTACAAATAAAATTTATTTTTCAAAAGGGAAATTGATTTTTGTTTTTTTTTTTTCAAATTTTTTCTTTGTTTTTGAAAATGTTTTATAATAAATTTTTTTAGATTATGGTTTTTAATTTTTTTTGGATTTTTGAAATTTCAAAGGAAAAATGATTTAAAAATTTCAAGGGAAAAGAAATATTTACAGTTTTTTTTATAGTGTTGGATTTTGAATTTTTTTTAATATGCATGAACTAATGCACTTAAATGAATACAAGGGTTAATTACAAATGATTTATCCTAAGTTAACCCAAAATTGTATAATCACAAATTTGTTTTAGATAAAAAAGATAGTTCTCATCCAGGTAACGGACAGGATTTATCGGTGCACCACTAAACACCATTAAGTACCCTCAGAGGAACAACCACTATAATATTTACGAATCATCATAATATTTATAAATGGTTATTACTCTATCGTAGCCTAAATACAAAGAAATTAAACTATTCAAAGAACACAAAGTGTCAGTATACAATCAAGCGTTATAGTTGTCTAACCGTTATTATTAATCAAAATTCTAAAATGAAATGCAAAGAAAAAATTAAACGTGAATTAACAATAATAGTTTTTTTTTATAAAATGCAAAGGCAATCAACCAACAATGCAAAATGAATAAAAACAAGAGATAAAGTAGCCATATTATTATTATTATTATTTGAGCTAGCAAACACAGCAATTTATTCTAGCAAGCGGTTCTTCCTTTGAATTTTCCCTTCTGCAACCTTAAACTAAAATCAATATATATAAATATATATATATATATATATATATTTACAATTTTTTATATATCAAAGAAGAAAGTAAAACAAAATAAACAACACAAATTGAAAATCAAACAATGGAATTTTTTTTAAGACAGAACCAAAATTAAATTTGGACTAGTAACATACAAAAATAAAATCAAAAACAAGACAAACACAACCCTTCCCGACCCAGCGTTGAACAGTTACTCAAAATAAAAAAATATAAACGTGAAGCAAAATTCTGCAAAGCCGATTCAAATTGCTCCCTAAAAACAAGGAGGGCAAACCAGCTCGACTTCTCCAAAAACAAATCGACTTCAAATGCAGAATCTGGTTTATGGAACACGGTGAGGTAGCGGTGGGAAGTTGATTGGTTTTGAGGCGTCATCAAATTGTGGTTCGAGTAGAGTTCGAGAATGCTTTATGTTCGCGGGTTCAATTTGGTAATGGCATTTTAATTGGGATGATGAAGGAATGGTGGTGTGAACTAGTTTGTTGTTAGTTAGTGATTTGGAGAGGGAGGCAAGGCGGTTTTAGGTTGTAGAGGAGGTCGCGACAATGGATCGAAGGGGCAGTAAGGCAACAGTTTCAAGGGAAGAGGAGCAGAGGTGATTTGTTGATGGCAATTAGAGTTCGTGGTGAATGCGGTTATGTCATGCGTTCGTGGTTGCTGCAGTTTGCTCGATTGGGCTTGTGAAGCTTGGAATTTTGTGATTCGGTGATTGGTGTTGGAGAGAAGCCGCTGTTCATTTCGTACGTTGTCAGGAAATGCTGGTGGAAGGAACTTTTGTGGAGGAGTGGTGTAGTGGTCAGTTGGTTGTTTTGGTATATTGCTGTAGATATGTGATTCGGTGAAGGGGAGAAGGCATGGTAAGTCGTATTGGTTTCTGGTAGTGATAAAGGGGGATGGAGGCAATGATTGAATGGTGGTTGCAAAGAAAGTTTGTAGTGGAAGTGGAGGGTGATGTGAATGAATGTAAATGAAGGCTGTGTTGAAGGTTGAGAATGGAATGGTTTGGGCAGTGATGGTAGGGTGCACTTTTTTGTTTGAAGAAGTTTGTATGAGGTAAGATGAGGGGGCTATGTTGTAGATATGCAGGGGGTATGTAAGCAAGTTGATGGTGAATGAATGCAGAAGTGAGTTGGAAGTAATTAGTTTGCACAGAGAAGTGAAATTAAATGTATTAAGGTATTGCACGGAGACTATTGCTATGGCAGTAAAAAGGGGATGTGCTGAGTGGTGAGGAGGGAATGTATGGTGATTGTAATGGTTGAAGTCTGTTTGGTAGTGGGCAGAAACAGCGAGCAGAGAGTGTTGATCTACAGTAAGGTGCACAGTGCACTGTTATATGCACAGAAATCCTTTTTTTTTGTAAATGTAAATAAAAGAAAGAAAAGAAAATAGTATATGTAAAAATGTGAAAAGCAATGGCAATGTAAATTTTTTTCTTTTTCAATTGATGTTGTGTAATTTTTTGTTTTTTTTAATATGAAAATGGAAAAGAAAACAAGAAAAACAAACACACAACAAAATGCACACAAAAATCGCATAAACAAACACACAATTGTTTTTTTTTTCACACACAAAATAAAATAAAATGAAAAATAATTCGAAGAATAGAGAAATAAAACCAAAACAACTCCACGGCTACGGCGTCAAAAACTTGTTCGCCGACGGAAATTCTATTCGTTTAGAAAACTGTCGAACGAATTTAGAAATAAAAATAACCGCAAGCGCATAGTGTACGAATGTAGCACGTGGCGAATACTGGTCGATAGGCAGGGAATTGATGATTTCAAAATTATATTCAATCAAATTAAGCTAAAGACAATGGAAAGTTAAGCTAAAGAATTAGAGAATTAATTAGTTAAATAAAAGAAAAGAGAAACAAATATAAGAGTTAACTGACAATTTGGGGAATAAATTCACTATCTAGATCATGTAGTTCAACACATATGAAATCATGATCTCTCTTTTATGGTCATTAGTGCTTTAATTGATGTGCATATCATAAGTATGACATATTTGTGCTATTATTTAGCTTACATAAGGCATCAAACTATAATACATCCTTTAAAACACTTACTAACTTTCATGAAACTTGACAAAGAAAATGAAAATGAAATCTATTTTAAGTATGGTCTATGAAATATTGAGTAGAAATATAGACCATCAAATTTTAATTTCATATCACTTTCTTTTGTCATAATCATATTTTGATGAAGAGGCAATCGTTGTTAGTGATTGTTTAAGCATAGCATTTTGGTGTCAACAATATGGACCATCAAATTCAAAGCAAAAACAACTAGTAAACCATTTCTATCATCATCATTAAGCACAAAAAGAGAGCATGAATCATCAAATATTTGAAGCTACATAATTAGAGAGCTTCATTACCCCCAAATTGAAGGGGTTTAGCCCATCATATTTGTCATTAAAACAAAAAATGTAGCTTGCACCATGAAAGAAAAAGAAAAGGAAAAAGAAAGAAAGAAAAAGAAAAAATATTCTACTTGCATAAAAAATAAATCTAAACTACAAGATGAAAGTAAATAAGCATGAAAAGAAAAGGAACATGTATTGAAGTTGCATAAAAAAAATTACATCAAGAGAAATGGGCAAGTAGCCATGAAAAGAAAGAAGAGAGCTTGGTTTTATTTTGAACCTAAAACAAACTAAAGAGAGACTCGGTGAGAGAGAGAGATTACATGAAAGATATGAGTATTTATACATGTATGAAACCCTTATTCATATTTTTGGGGAATGCCTAAAATGCCCATGAGGTAGTCTGGCCACTAAGTAATCATTAGCATGTCATAATTCCCATTTAAATGTACATGAAGCCATTAATTCCATAAGTATATGCATTAGCCTCTAATTTGTACATTAAGTGGTGGGTAGGTGGGGTCCTCCATGTTCTTCACTTTGAATTATTTACATCTTCATTCCTTTGTATCTTCTTTGTGCATGCATATTCCTTCATGAAACCACTACTATTTGAGACCAAATTCCTATAAATATATATATAGATTTTCAATTAATTTTTCTCAAAGAAATATATGCACACAAATGACTGTTTTGCCCTTGGATGAAGATGAATATGTGGCAATTTGGAATTAATATGAATTTTGATTAAAACAAGTTAAAATACCCAATATGATCATTTATTTAATTTAAGTAGAATAAATATGGTGGTAAAAATATGCAAATTAGCCATCGACGGAAGGATTGGCCGCATCTGTGATGGTGTTGCAAATGATGGGTGAGTGTGCGGGTGGGTTCGACGATGTCGAGGTTGCTGGTTATGGAGGTGAATTTGGGCAGTAGTGAAGGAGATGTAGAAGGTGCGGTTAATTTGACTCCAATATGGAGTATTACCCAAGATGTTACCAGAGATGTGATTTAGTCATGACTCGTTCGAGCAAGAGTGTTACCCGATCTGCGTAAGTCTTTTTTACACTAATTTGAACTATTTATATAACAAAGATGAAAGCAGCTTCACACCCAAAGTCAAAGAAGTAAAGATTCGGATGGCCGATGAGCAGTTCGGTGGAATTCTGCACATCTACAGAAGGAGAGGATTTGGAGGATATCAAGACTTTTTAGCTAGCCATTCTTTAATAGGTCTTTAACCTGGAGATAGGCATCTGGCGAGTAGGGAACTTACAAGACTAAGCTCGTTCGTTCACCTTCTTGGTACAACACAACATCGTCCCAAGACAGGGAGCTATGAACAAATCTACCCTCTTTGTTTGGAAGGCCACCTACACTATCATAGGTGGTATTTAGGAAAATTGGCCCAATGCCGCCATGAACCATTAAGTGAGCCCAAGAGTAGGGATGTAGAGGGACTATCTTCCATATATACTGTAATCTTTTCACTTCCATCTTTCGACAGTTTAGAGTTAGGTTCCAAGAGGAGCCACTACCAAAGAGGGCACCTACACCATTAGACATTTCCTCCCTTCGGAGGATGAGGATAGAGGCCGCGCATGTAGATATTGGAGAATAATAGTAGGATGTGGGACAAGAGCACATGAATTGGGCTCCTAGGACAGATCAGCAAGCTGTAAAGCCACAGCAGGCCCCATAGTGTGGAACGATCCGATATTCCCATATCTAGGTTGAGGTCGAGCAGTAGAAAATTAGGACGCGGTAGTTGGAGATACGAAAGGAGTAGCAGTGCCAAGGTCGTGAGCATTGGTTCATGGCACCATGGTCCGCTCACTCGGTTTTATCCGTAGTTCTAGCTCTCAGGAGGACCATCTCTTAGCCCTTAGGTAGTAGTAGTATTTGTAGCTGTGGTAGTTTTCCTTCCAACAGTATTTTTGTATAGTTCCGAATTTTAAATGTTAGTTATTTTTGTTTGTACAAAACATGTTTGATGTTAATGAGAAATGTTCATTATTATTTATTTTCTATAGACTACATATTAATTGAAAAATGATAAAGTAAGGAAAAATTAGAAAAGACATCTAACAAATGCAAAATAATTAAATCAAAGATTGGAAGTATATAAAGTAAATTAGAAAATTTATTAAATTAGCTACTAAATGAAAAGTAAAGTTAAGTGCTAAAAAAATATGAAAATTTAGGAAGATAAATCTTAACAAGCGAAGGGTAGAGGAAGGTCCTTAAGAAAACATGGATCACTTATTGTGACGACCCGCAAATCCATACCCTTTGAATTGACAATAAACCACCCTTGTCCGACGCAAAAAGCACAGACTGACCGAAAGTCGGGAGAGAGAAAAGAAGAGATAAGAAGAGAAGAGAAGAGAAGAGAAAAAATAGAGGAGAAAAGTCAAAACAGAACAACACAAAATCTCACATCGTAGTGAAAAACATATAATATCGTATCAATGATCTTTACAAAACAGAAACTGTATAAACATACAATAATCAGAGTTCAATAATAAATCACTAGTTATCAGCCTGGATAGTTATAGAACATGTCCCCACAATTTCCAACGACGTAAACAACTATATTGCGCAACGTGCAAAATCAAAACTGGTATGTGCATAGCTCTCCTACTGAAACTCCAAAAGCATTAGATCCGAATCTATAAATTTACACGGTCTGGCCTAGGCATTGAAAGGGAAGAACGCCCGGATCAGTCTGGTAAATTAGCATGAGAAACACACTCAACTAAATTTATTAAATTACTAAATTTTCCTTTATCAAAACAAAAGTATCTCGTAAGACACGCCTATATATAAACACAGACATGTATTTACCTTATGATAACAAACACATTTCACATACAATCATTTTATATTATAATAGTGTCCATTGCACATAATATTAATCATAGCCGAAATTGTTACATTGAACTAATTCCAGCATATGGCCCAAAATGGGTCATACAATCAAAATACCAGGCATGTAGTGGAGTTTGGATTTCCATACAAATGACCAGGTGAATGGACAACCTTATGATGGGTATACCTCTAGATGGATATCTCGAGAAACCATCATAAAGTTCCTCTGCCAACACAAGACCGGCCTACCTCTATAACTAAGTAGCACCAAATATGTCATCCTTCGGTCGTTACCAACCTTTTTCTAGGGCCATCGTATCATACAAACCACAATAATTTACATCCCAAATGTCATAGCGGGAATAAATGTATCTAGAAGAGGATGATCATATCCTGATGGGAGCGACCCACTTATCGTTGCCTCATCTAACCCTATTTTAGTCATTTTCAGTTGTAAGGCCTGAGGTAATGATTACCTTTCACATATCACATATCAGACCGCTTTGAACGCCACATGGCCATTTCGGTTGACTACTAATTGTCTTCCACAAAAATATAACCCTTAAGCCCATAGTCTTAAGGAGGGTGTTAAGCTAAAAGAAGTTACCTTCTCTGCCGCCGCAGATGTTCATTTGTAAAAACCAATGTACGTAATTCTTAGAAACGCAATGTCAAAAAAACATCCATACAAGCAGTCCAAGAACAGGACAAACTGAAGATACTTTCCTACTACATCCTATAGGAAAATCCCTATGATTAGTAGTGAATAGTCCTTGCATTGGATATTTCATAATGAAGAGGCCACTGCTACTGGATGTATATTGAAATTTTAACACCAAACGATCAACAAGCAGTCCTCCATTATGAAAATCCTAAATATCAATATCATCACAACCAGCCTGCACAATCGTTCATAAATGTTGGTCCGAAGTTGTTTTCGAATGAACTGATCCTGGTCTCTTCATACCAACAATGCAAAAGCGTTCTCAACCTTACGCAGAAACTAAGTCACATAGACTTATCACGTTTCCAATTTTCAACTTGCTATCCATCAACCAAGAAGGAAGCTCGATAGATTGGAGTAACACACCACACTACATGAATCAACATTCTCAACACAAACCATAATCAAGCCTACACAAAATGCTACGCACTAAGTGTCTGACTAAATAGTTCCCACATCAAGTCGAGGAACTAAAACGGCCAAAATTTGATACTCGGTTATTTAACTACCAAAGGAACAAACAAATTTTTAGCACCATAAGCAATCACTAGGCCCATTTAATTAATCTTTTGTTAATTAAAAACTTTGCCAAATTTTCACTTCAAATTATCTTTAAAAAGACATAATTCCCAAAGCCATTTCAACAGTCCACTGTTGGAAAACATTTCCATATACTTATTTAATAACAAATTCACATGGTGATTAAAATAATGAAAGAAAAAGAATGAAGCTTTTTCTTCAAGATATGATTTGCAAATTGAACCTTCAACTCGTGCTTTCTGTCTAATTTTTCTTCTTCAAATGATTAAAGTATCTATTACAAAATTAATTCAATTTAAATGCACTTACATAAAACTAAATTTAAACTAACAATAAATATATATTTATTATTACCTCTTAAATGGATGCATCTATCTATATTGCACAGGAGCTCGAAGAAGAGATTTGGATGAAAGATGAACGGGTAAATGCTCCATTATCAAAGAAACCTAGCGGAACAATTTCTCCAATTTGCACAGCGGCATAGTGATTTCTACTCCAAGTTTACTCATACGGTCGATTTTTAACATTGTCGAACAAAGCTATTTGTAAAACAGACTTAATTCTCTTATAACAATCCGTACTTTCATGTGTAGCAGTTCTTTAAAAACCACTGCTAATAAATATTCCATCATGATATAACAATCGTGACTATTCATCCCACTCAATTTAATGTTTTAAAGTCAACACTTCTACAGAGATTAGAAAACAATCCATCATGGAATTTTAGTCCTTCCACCCACTTTAACATGATTTTATTTGCTCGTTGTCTAGCCCATAGCATGCTTTGGGTTTTTTACCGTCATTGGGATTCGTATTAAGTTTGGGACATTCATAAAAGTATGCTACATCAAGTTTTGAATTCATATCATCCTTTGTTTTCCCTTTAACATTCATAATTGTATTAAATATGTTAGCAAATATGTTTTTTCGTTGTGCATCATGTCGATATTATGTTGAAGCAGGAGATCTTTCCAATAAGGTAACTCCCAAAATATATTTTGTTTGCGTCAATTATGAATGTTCGATTTACCTGGAATTTCAATCTGTATTCCAGTTTCATGTATCATTGGGCGGTCCTTCATAATTTTATATATTTCTTCGCTTGACCAAATCTTTAGTGGTTGCACACTCTCCTCTCTATTAGCTTTAATGGTTTTTTATCTCTTCCAAAACTATGATTGAGATGGAGAAAAGATCAATGACAATTGAACCAAGAAATTTTCTTTCCATACCGTAAAGAGAATTATCGTGTTTCTTCCATGCAATAAGGACATGCTATACGACCGGCCATACTCCCACCTAAAAGCATCCAATATGCAGGAAAATCATTAATAGTCCATAGCAAAGAGGCAAACAAATGAAAATTCCTTTTTTGTGAAATTTCTTATGTTTCAATACCTTCAAGCCATAATGTTTCTCCTATTCGATTAATGGTTGTAGATAAAAATTGATTCTTTGTGTCGGATCATCAGGGCCAGGGACAACAATAGTGAGAAACATGCATGGAGTGTTCATACACATCCACAGAGGTAATTATAAGGAGTAACGATAGCAAGTCAAGAAGAATATTTCCTACCAAATTGAGAGAATGGAAAAAAAACCCATTTATACATAAACTAAGTTTGACTTTAAGGCTCTTTACCGCAAATGTGAGATATGTCTTATTGAAAAAATTTCAATCTTCTCTGTGTCAAAGTTCCATCTGCCTGTCTTCTCACGTTGTGCTATCGCATATGATATGTCGTAGCTGATGACGCATATAACCTTTGAAGCCCATGGGTAATTGGTAAATAATGCATTATCTTGTATGGAACTTCCTATCTTTTTCTTGGGTTATATCTTTCCTCATTACATATTTTGCAGTTCGTAAGATTAATGTCATCTTTCCAATATGACATGTAACCTTTTATACATGTATCTATCTTTTGGTAAGGCAGACTGAAAGCTGACATAAGTATCTACGCTTTATAATGACTATCGCACATTAGATTACAAGATGGCATATGCCGTTTTGCAGCTTGTACAACTGCTGCAAATCTACCTTCTGTAAAAGTTGAATTTTGAATTCATAGTGATGTATTTAGCAGTTATTGATAATTCATTTCCACTTTTACAACCATCCCACAATGGCCTCTTAGTGGCATACAATAAATCATAAAAAAAATTTCTCCCATAGTCGGTTCATCTTCAACATTGACGTCTTCATCATCGACTTGAAAGATAGGGAACATTGATCATGCTGCATCTTCCACCATGCCTTCTAATGAATTCGTCAACAACATCGACCTCTGACGCAACAGGATCTGTTGTAGGTGCAACAAGTTCTCCATGATGATCTCATAAACAATAAGTTGGCACAAATCCAGATTTATATAAATGTAATTTAACAGTATCTGGTTTCCAACGATTTCAGTGTAGACACTTACGACAAGGGCAACATAGTTCTTCATTATTTTGATTATTAGATATTGTGAATCTAATTAATTTGTGTGCACCATTATAGAAATATTCATTCACCAAGACTTTCATTCCAGTTCGTACTTCATACATCCAAGTACGAACGAAAAAATAATCGAACATTGTTTCTAATTTAAAAAAATTGGTTAGTATTTTGACAGCACTTCACTTTACTTCTCTTCTACGCATAACTTTGCATCCAAGAGGAGTATTTTATTTTTTAGGTTTTCTAGAATAAAGTAAAGCCTTTTAGGACTAAAGGCTTCAAAAATCAAACTTCTGTCTAATTTCGACAGCACTGCACTTCACTGCTCTTCTACGCATAACTTTGCGTCCAAGAGGAGTATTTTTGTTGTTGTATTTTGTAAAATAAATTAAAACCTTTCGGGACTAAAGGCTTTAATTTGTGTTTTTTGTATTTGTTATAATAATATTTAACGCTTGTTTTCAAATCATTATTATATTGATTTTAGTTTTTTTAGATAATCGATTTTAGTACAATATCTGTGTATATAAATTTCTTAGCTCTTTAGAAAATCAGTTTGAGTACATTTTTTGTTGTTGTATTATTTGTTAACTTATTGGAAAATCGATTTCAATTGCATAGTTCTTGTTGTTAAGTTCGTTTCTTAAGTTTAAAGAAAATTGTTTTGAGTACAACATTTGTTCTTTTCACATTCATTTCTTAACTCTCTAGAAAATCGATTTAAGCACAATATTTGTTGTTGTCTTGGTTATTTCTTAATTTTTTTACATAATCGATTTCAGTTTAATATTGATTTCTGTTATAATATATTAGTTAAATAATCTTTTACAAGATCGCTTTTATTACAATATTTTTTGCTGTTGTCTTCAATTCATAACTTTTTACAAAATCAATTTAAGTATAGTATTTCTTAAATTTTTGTTAACTAGATTAAACGTTTTATAACGTATTTTCAAACTCTTTTAACTAATAGAATTTTAATTTGATAGATTTTGTAAGATAAAATTAGAAGCTAACACTAATAATAACAAATTAAAGTAAATAAACTTCATACTAAGCACCAACAATTATAATTAACACACGCTAATTAATTAAAGACTATTACTTATGTTCAACCATGCCTAGTTAGCAGCATATTAATCAATAATTATACACTAATTTTCGTGCAAACTACAACAACCATCGTTTTTCACTATAACAAACATTCATGTAAACTTATCAATAAGCATATTGATCAATAATACTAATTTTCGAATTTTAAATCAACCCTAATTTTTAATTAAAAAATAAACAATCAAACCACTTATAACATCCTCAAATCAAGTAATACACTATTATCATCAACTAATACACGATAATCATCAATTTCAAATCAATAATCAACAAATTTTCTAAATTTCGGTTTTAATTTTATCTTCAAATCAACTAATAAACTATACCATCATCTAATACCAATAAACCTGACCTATTCAAACAAAAATGCTAAGGGCCAATTTGGTTACCCATTTTCAGAGTATTTTTAGTTTTCAATTTTGCAAAATATTTGAAACTTGTTTGCTTTGTCAATTTATAAAATTCATTTTTGAAAATAGCCAATTTTTCAAAATGGACTTTAACAAAAAAAATTGAAAAATGATTTTTTTTTTTTAAAGTTTTCGGCCCAAAATTAAGAGCCTGAAAATTCAAAACTCAAAACGCAATGGAAGCACGTTTAAAACTCTATTTGTTAGCACCAAAATTGGTCATTAACACCCTTAGAAAGATTGTGTAGAGAGATTAATGAAGAAAGTAAATTAAAACAGAGAATAGAGTGTAAATTTGAATGCAGAGAATAAGAACACCAAATTTATAGTGGTTCGCCGTAACTGCCTACATCCGCTTTGAGGTTGATTTCCATTGATTTCCTTGACGGGTGATTATAGATACAATCCGTTTGTAGTTACTAGAATACAATTGCAAAGTAAAAGAAATAAGTCTGGAATGAGGCTTGAAAATGGCAGAGTCTCCCCAGTGTTCTCTCAAATCTCCCCATTTTCTGTGCCCCGGTCCCTCTATTTATAGACAAAAGTGGGTTGGACTTCCCTGGTGGGCCTGGTAGCTGAATAATTCGGTCCAAATAGGACAAGTCCTGTACGTCGAACTGAGCGTGCCGAACGGTTGAAGGCTGACCCCACCTTTTCATGCCGAGTGATCTCTTTGTTGTGTAGGAGGCGTAGGCCGAGCAACAATCAAGGCCGGACGTGCTGGGGAGAACGTCGAACGTCTTTGATTATCGAATATTCTTGGCAGGACGAACGTTCCTTGTGCTGAACGATGTGATGTCGAGCAGTATAGAATGTTTGTTTGCCAGGCCGAACGTCCGGGGATGCCGAGCATACTTTACGCCGAGTGTTCCTTGTAGGTTGAACGTTTACTTTGGCCTAACATTCACTTTGGCCGAACGTACCTGGTGTCGAGCGCTCCTTCTAGACCGTATGCTTACTTTAGGCCGAACGCGCTTGGGAGACCAGGTATCCTTCGGATTCTGAACGTGCCTTGGAGACCGAACCAACTGGGTTCACCGAACGATCGCTCCAGTCGAGCATGCTTGGGTGGCCGAGCGATCTTTGATCTTCGAATGATCTTAGGTCGAGCGCCTCCTTTTAACCGAACGGTATTCAATGCCGAGCGCATCTTGATGCCAAACGGGGGGAGTCTGATACTAAGTTGCCCGGTCAATTCCTAAGGAAAACTTGCCTCCCAAAGTGTATCACGTGACCGAACGTGATACGCTTTGATCGAACCGTGGTCATCACCCTTGGCGGTTGCATGGTCCTTTTGGCCGAATGTTGTAGAGAGGGCCGGGCGATACACGTCACCCCAAGTGACTCCGTATGCCGAACAATCTAGCCGAACGAGGTAAGTGCCGAACGATCCATGTTAGCCCAGGCCGAACGAACCAAAATAGCCAAACGAGACGAGTGCCGAACGATATCGCCTTGACCGGCAGAACCGGTCATGACCTCTTCAACTTCTTCTTCTCTCTTATAAAACCTGGCGCCTCCCCCTTCTTTTCCTTTTCACTTTTATTTCTTCCATCCTTCAAGAATTCACGATTTCGCTTGCTAACCCGATATCAAGAGGCTAATCGATCCCTCCTAACTTCGCTTTTACGAATAGGTATTGTAACGACCCGTATTTTACGTGTCGATAAAACGTAGAATTTGCAGGTCGATAGTGTTGTTTGTGTGGCCTCTAGCTTGAGTTGTTTAGGAGTTGACCCGAGTGCAAGTGATGAGTCGTGACCGACTCATAGATAAGTCGTAGACGACTTAAGGGGATGGACCGAGTTAAGGGATAGAACGGCATAGTAGTTGCCGACTTAAGAAGAGAGGCGAAATAGGGGTCAAGTGATGAGTCGTGGCCGACTCATAGAGGGCCGACTCATAGGATAGGTCGTAGGTAGGGGTGAGCGACCTAAGGAGCTAACGGGTTAGGATGTTAATGTGTTGAGAGTTAGGTCGGTTGAGCGACCTAGGATAGAGGAACGACCTAAGAAAGTGACCGACCTAGTGGGTAGCGACCTAAAGGTTAGGCGACTTAGAGATGGACCGACCCAGGAAAGTAGCCGACTTAGGGTTTAGAGAGGCATGCTTGAGTCGTTGGTAGATGAGTCGTTAGGTCGCTAGCGCGACCTAAAGGAAATAGGTTGAGTCGTGAGTCGGCTATGTTGTTAGGTCGTAGCATGATAGGTCGGCAACGACCTAAGTTAGGTCGGAGGCTTTTGTATTGTGTGTTTGTTAGGTCGTTGGGGACATAGGTCGGCAGGGGTTTGAGTCAGCACTGGTATTAAGTCGTAAGTCGGCATGGTGGTTAAGTCGTCATACGACTTAGGACTTAGGAAATGCGGCAGTGCGTTGAGTCGTTAGGTCGGCCTGTGTTTTAGGTCGCGTCTGGGTTAAGTCGTAAGTCGGCCTTGGTTGTATGTTGTGTTGGTTAGGTCGTAGGTCGTAGGGGCTGATGAGTCGGCAACGACTCATAGTTAGGTCGGGGACGACCTAAGGGGCGACGACCTAAGGGGTTTCCAGCCTATAAATAGAGGGGTTTGGCTCACTTTTTGGCACCGGTTTTTGAAGCGACGAAGTGCTGCCATTTTGAAGACTCGACTACAACATTTCTTCATCTTCTTTTCTCCATTCCAATCAAGTGTTAGCATCCATCCAAGATCGAAGATTTAGATTGAAGATTCAAGTGCCAAAGTTGAAGATCTTCATCCGTTCGAGCTAGATTTCATCGATTGAAGCGGGATATTGCCGGATCAAACCTTGATCTTCGCTGTCCAGATCTGAAGTGTGTAGTTTTTGTAGTGTTTGGGTGATTTGGTGAGTGGTAGTTATCTCTCACGCGGATCCAAAGGAGTGTATGGGATTGGTGATATTTTTATGTGTTAAAGTTAGCGTTTTCTCGCATTTTCCTTAAGTCTGCATGTAGATCCATCATGTTTGAAGATGTTTACCTTTAGAAGTTATTTATCAAGTATTAGAGATAAAACCCATGTTTAGATTTGATAGATCTATGCTAAAAACCATGATTTCACATATGTTGGACTTTTGCACACTTAATTACGAAATTGCCATTATAATTGTTATTGCTTAATATATCTTGTTTGAATGCTTGAATGTTTGAATGTATGTTAGATTTGATTGCTCCAAGTTAGCTTGTAGTTGATTTGGAACAAGGTGATTGAAGATGATTCAAAAGCTACGGAAGAAGGCTCTTGAATGGTGAAAGCTGCTTAAGGCATATGTAGCGGATGTTGAAGCTCATATGTATGATGTTGAGATGGAACTTTGCCATGATGCGATGAGGCAAACCATGTTGTTGAGTTGAGATCTTGCTTTGATGTGATGAAGCGAGGCATGTTGATATCTTGAAGGGTAGTTCAAGTATGATGTGAGTCTTGGCTTAATCCAGGCAGGGATCATTCCAAGCATGTTGATAACTTGAAGGGTAGTTCAAGTTGGTTGATAATGGAGCTGCTCAAGAGGTAGCTTGGGCTAGGTTGAGAATAGTCGTCGAGGAGGATGACTAGGAGGCTTGGACTTTATCGTTGTTGAAGGTTCTAGCAAACTTAAAGCAAGGGTACATAGGGACGCCTAAAAGACTACAGGAAGGTAGTCGAGTACTCTGGGCCAAGAAGATAAGTCCTAGGCACAAGGCAGTGTGCGGAGTTTTGTCTAGAACCGGGGTTACCATTAGCCCTTGACAGATGGCTCAGGAAGGAGTCGGTCATTCAATTAACGGTGATTTCGAAGCAAGGTTAACAGTGATAGCCAGAGTCATGGATGTTTGGTTGTATTATCATTCGGCTTCAAGAGCGGTGTTTTCTGGGTGCTTATCTGATCTTGGTTTAGGCCTTGGGGGTTTGTATTTGGAAAACATCGTCCTTGACTCGAGTGGTATTCGCTTTACCTTAATTGTCTATGTTGTTATGCTTGCTTCTCCTTAGTGTATGTCTGGGGCTATCACTGAAGAAAGAGGTGGAGTGGGATGGTTTGGTTCCTATTCCTTTTATCCTTTATACTCTTTTGGTATGTTTGATAGTTAATTTACTGCTCACTAAGACTTTGTCTGACTCAAGGTTTTATGTCTCCTCTTATTACCTTGGGCTGTTCATCCATGTTTGGGATGGGCAGACTAGGTAGCAGGTGACAGGTGCTGTGCTAGGAGTTCTACGCTAAAGATGACGAAGACGAGCAGGAGGCTTTGCATATTAGTTTTCTTACTATATGTACTGGGTATCCGCTGCTGTATTTGGTTGAGTGATTTGTAGTGAGGCTTTCATGTATGGATTTGAGTAGATGATTGTATGAAACAACTGTGATGCTTATATGATGATGTTCTGTTCTATGGAGCTTCACTATATTATATTTCTCTATTGTATTTTATCCATGCGCTGTGAGTTATGCGATAGAGATTCTTCTGTTTTGTTTTACCCTGACTATCGTCCATGGCTGCCTGGCACACCTTTTAGCGCATTATTTCCTTGATTTGGTGCGGGAGTCATGGGCGGTCGTCACATTTGGTATCAGAGCTTTGGTTAATCGATTTCAGCCAACGCTCGCTGACGTAACTACGTATGAGAGACGTAATTGTATTTTGATGGATGATTACTATATATAATATAGTAGCCTAGAAGGATTTGAACTCCTTATGCAGTTGTTTCTTAAGGTGTTCTAATCATTCTTATTACAGATATTAAGGATGAGTCGAAGAGGGAGACCAGCTGCAAGGGAAAGCCGTGCTGATGAAGGAGCTGTTGATTATGGAACTATGTTCGAAGCGATGATGACTTCGATCATGAGAAGGATACCAGCTTCAGGATCATCAGTGGATGTGGGAGTTCAAGTTCAAGCTCCAAGACCGGTGGATTTTGCTAAGCTTTGCACGGATTATACTTCTCTTGGAGGAAAAGTTTTCTTGGGGACGGAGTCGACTATTGAGGTGCAGAGATGGATTGATGCTTGCAAAAGAATCTTTGGTGACTTAGGGATTGAGGATGCAACTAAGAGGAAGCTTGCATCGAGACAGCTTCAGGGAAGAGCTGCTGATTGGTGGAATTCTATCACCATCGATACACCAGAAGAAGGGATTACTTGGGAGCAATTCCAAGTTAGATTTGAAGCTAAGTTCATCTCTACTTCCCAGAAATCTGTCTTGTTTAAGAGGTTTGTGGAGCTCAAGCAAGGGGGAAGGCCTGTTCTTGAGTACATTTCTGAGTTTGAAGCTTTGTCTAAGTATGCCAGATCATATATTGATTCTCCCTACCAGAAGAATGAAAAGTTTGTGACTGGTCTGGATGCTTATCTTGGGAGGCAGTTAGTGGATCATCTGGACGATCCATTTGAGAAGCTTGTGGAAAAAGCTCTTAGGCATGAGAGTTTGTTTCCTAGGGAAAGTTCTGTTATTGCTGTAACCAGGGAAGGATCTAAACCACAGCAGGGTGGATATAAGAGGAGGAAGCAGCAGCAGCAGAAGGGTAAGGATGGCCAGAAGAAGCCGAAGAGCGAAATGACTTGCTATAACTGCCAGCAGAAGGGCCATCTTTACAAAGATTGTAAGAATCCCAAAGTGCTGGGAAAGTGTTACAACTGTGATAAGCTGGGACATATCAAGAAGGATTGTCCAGAACCGAGGAAAGATAGGCAGGTTGTGCAAGCCTATGCTTTGGGGGCTGTTCCATCGTCTTCAAAAGCTCCGACTGCTGAAGAAAAGGGGAAGAGTGTGGTGGTTCAAGGTACTCTTTCTATTTGTGGTGTTCCAGTTAGAGTGTTGTTTGATACTGGAGCGTCGCATTCTTTTGTTTGTGATGATTTGGTAAGCCGGTTAGGTATGAAACCGGATATTGTTGATAGGCCATTGGTTGTGACTAATCCAGTGGGGGGTTCGTCATGTTTGTGTATGATATGCCGTGGTCTAGTTGTGTCGAGTCATGATTGCTCGTTTGTTTGTGATTGCTTTGTTCTGAACTTTGCGGGGTTCGGAATTATTTTGGGTATGGACTGGCTTAGGAAGTATGCGGCTAGGATTGATTGTGAGAGGCTTGAGGTGACAGTCGGGAATGTGGAAGGGCGAAAGGTTGTGATACGATGTAAGCATGAAGAAGGCGTCTTCATGAGCTTCATGTATTCGCTAGTTGTTCCACGGGATGGACTGTCATCGGTGCCTATTGTGAATGAGTTTGAGAATGTCTTTGAGGAAGTCAAAGGGTTGCCGCCGCATAGGGAGATCGAGTTTCGTATCGATCTAGTTGAGGGAGCCAGACCTGTTGTGATGCCTCTTAGGCGGATGGCACCGAGGGAGCAGCAAGAGCTGAAGGTGCAAGTTGATGACCTTTTGCAGAAAGGATTCATTCGGAGAAGTGTGTCCGAATGGGGTGCGCCAGTTGTGTTCGCAACCAAAGCGGATGGATCGTTGAGGTTGTGTGTGGATTATCGTGAGCTGAATAAGGTGACTAAGAAGAACAAGTATCCATTGCCGAGAATAGATGACTTGTTTGATCAGCTTCACGAGGCTAAGGTGTTTTCTCAGATGGATTTGGCAACGGGATTTCACCAGTTGAGAGTGGCGAAGGATAGTGTGCCGAAGACTGCTTTCAGGACACCATCCGGGTTTTATGAGTGGCTGGTAATGCCGTTTGGATTGACTAACGCGCCAGCATATTTTGTGGATCTTATGAATAGAGTGTTCAGAGATCAGTTGAATAAGTTCGTGCTTGTGTTCGTGGATGATATTCTGATTTATTCCAGAACTGAGGGAGAGCACAAGACGCACTTGAGGATTGTTTTGGGAATCTTACGGAAACATCAGCTGAAGGCTAAGTTTTCGAAGTGTCACTTCTGGAAGAATGAAGTGAGGTTCTTAGGTCATGTTATTTCTGGAAATGGAATAGCGGTTGATCCCGCTAAGGTGGCAGCGATCCAGGATTGGGTTAGGCCTAAGAATGCATCTGATGTGAGGAGTTTTCTTGGATTAGCAGGATATTATCGTCGGTTTATCAAAGACTTTTCCAAGATAGCTGCACCGTTGACAGGATTGACGAAGAAGAACCAAGTGTTCAGATGGGATGATAAATGTGAGCAAGCTTTCGTGATCCTGAAAGAGCGACTGACAAGTGCTCCTGTTTTGACTATTCCTAGTGGGAATGATGAGATGGTGGTCTACACCGATGCATGTGGCACTGGACTAGGAGCGGTGCTAATGCAGAAGGATAAAGTTGTTGCATATGCTAGTCGACAACTGAAGCCGCATGAAAGGAATTATCCGACTCATGATTTGGAGTTAGCGGCGATTGTGTTTGCTTTGAAGATATGGAGACATTACCTATTGGGAGTTAGATTCGAGTTGTTTACAGATCATAAGTCGTTAAAGTATCTGTTCTCCCAAAAGGATTTGAATCTTCGACAGCAACGGTGGCTAGAGTTCCTAGCATCATATGATTTTGGTATAGCCTATACTCCAGGGAAAGGTAACGCAGTGGCTGATGCGTTAAGTCGAAGACATGCAGGTTTGGGAGCCATGTTTTCGGAATGGAAGAGTCTTGAGTATTTGGCTGAGTTTGATTTCAGGCCCAGAAGTGAATTGGAACCTGAGATGTTGGCAAACTTATCGATAAGGCCTACACTTGTGGAAAGAATTGGTGAGAGCCAAAGGCGAGATGATAAGCTTGTCAAGATTATCCGTGATTTGGAATCCGGATTGGATCAGGAGAAGGATAAGGGATTCGAGGTCGATCGAGAGGGTTGGCTTCGAAAGCAAGGACGATTAGTTGTTCCCGATGTAGATGGATTGAGAGATGAAGTTCTGAGGGAGAGTCATCACTCGAAGTTGACAATTCATCCAGGTGGAAATAAGATGTATCGGGATATGAAGAGAACCTACTACTGGGAAGGTATGAAGAAGGATGTTGGAAATTTTATTTCCAAGTGTATGAATTGCCAGTTGGTGAAAGCTGAGCAGAAGAAGCCCAGTGGATTGCTTCAGCCATTAGAGGTTCCTACATGGAAGTGGGAGCAAGTGTCGATGGACTTTATCGGTGGTCTACCTAGGACAAGAGCAGGGAATGAAGGGATTTGGGTCATCGTAGATCGTTTGACCAAGAGTGCAAGATTCATTCCTGTTCGATCGACTAGGACTGCATCGAAGTTGGCTGAATTATATGTGAAGTGGATAGTTCGTTTCCATGGTGTTCCGAAGAGTATAGTGAGCGATCGAGATCCATTGTTCACCAGTAGATTTTGGAAGAGCTTCCAGGAAGTTTTGGGAACTGAGTTGTGTTTGAGTACAGCTTATCACCCTCAAACAGATGGTCAGACTGAGAGAGTCAACCGAGTTTTGGAAGATCTTCTTAGAGCATGTGTTTTGGACTTCGGAGGATCATGGGAAGATCACCTTCATTTGGTGGAGTTTGCATATAATAACAGTTATCAGTCGAGTATCGGTATGGCACCATATGAGGCATTATATGGAAGACCGTGTAACTCTCCGACATGTTGGTTGGAAACTGGAGAAAAGCTGATACTTGGGCCAGAGATGATTCGACAGACTTCAGATTGTATAGAGATCATTCGGCAACGAATGAAGGCAACCCAAGATCGTCAGAAAAGTTATGCCGATAATCGTCGTAAGGATTTGGAATTCGACGTAGGTGATATGGTTTTTGTGAAGATTTCTCCATTGAAGAATGCTATAAGGTTTGGGAAGAAAGGAAAGTTGACTCCGAGATTTGTTGGACCATTCCCGATTATCGAGCGTATTGGAAAGCTCGCTTATAGATTGGAGTTACCGGAAAAGATGGCGGGTGTGCACAGTGTTTTTCATGTATCTTATCTACGGAAGTATGTGCACGACCCAACTACGGTGGTTTCTGCTGATAGCTGTGAAGACTTGGAGGTTGATCCTGTTGTTTCGAGACCTCGTAAGCCGCTTCGTATTGTTGAAACCGATACGAAACAGCTTAGGAGGAAGACGATTACGTTGCTCAAGGTACAATGGAGTGATGATGTTAACGACTGTACGTGGGAGGAGGAAGAGAGGATGAAGGCAGCTCATCCCGAACTCTTCGAGGTATGGCCCTAAAGTGTCGTGACATCTCATGAATTTGTAGCTTGTTCTAAGTCTTAGAATTCTGCATGCTAGGTTAGAATTGGTTGCATGGATTGTTGATTGCCATGGATGATAGGCATGCGGAATAATTTTGATTGCTGTTGTTTGCTTGGAATTTCGGGGGCGAAATTCCTAAGGGGGAGAGAATGTAACGACCCGTATTTTACGTGTCGATAAAACGTAGAATTTGCAGGTCGATAGTGTTGTTTGTGTGGCCTCTAGCTTGAGTTGTTTAGGAGTTGACCCGAGTGCAAGTGATGAGTCGTGACCGACTCATAGATAAGTCGTAGACGACTTAAGGGGATGGACCGAGTTAAGGGATAGAACGGCATAGTAGTTGCCGACTTAAGAAGAGAGGCGAAATAGGGGTCAAGTGATGAGTCGTGGCCGACTCATAGAGGGCCGACTCATAGGATAGGTCGTAGGTAGGGGTGAGCGACCTAAGGAGCTAACGGGTTAGGATGTTAATGTGTTGAGAGTTAGGTCGGTTGAGCGACCTAGGATAGAGGAACGACCTAAGAAAGTGACCGACCTAGTGGGTAGCGACCTAAAGGTTAGGCGACTTAGAGATGGACCGACCCAGGAAAGTAGCCGACTTAGGGTTTAGAGAGGCATGCTTGAGTCGTTGGTAGATGAGTCGTTAGGTCGCTAGCGCGACCTAAAGGAAATAGGTTGAGTCGTGAGTCGGCTATGTTGTTAGGTCGTAGCATGATAGGTCGGCAACGACCTAAGTTAGGTCGGAGGCTTTTGTATTGTGTGTTTGTTAGGTCGTTGGGGACATAGGTCGGCAGGGGTTTGAGTCGGCACTGGTATTAAGTCGTAAGTCGGCATGGTGGTTAAGTCGTCATACGACTTAGGACTTAGGAAATGCGGCAGTGCGTTGAGTCGTTAGGTCGGCCTGTGTTTTAGGTCGCGTCTGGGTTAAGTCGTAAGTCGGCCTTGGTTGTATGTTGTGTTGGTTAGGTCGTAGGTCGTAGGGGCTGATGAGTCGGCAACGACTCATAGTTAGGTCGGGGACGACCTAAGGGGCGACGACCTAAGGGGTTTCCAGCCTATAAATAGAGGGGTTTGGCTCACTTTTTGGCACCGGTTTTTGAAGCGACGAAGTGCTGCCATTTTGAAGACTCGACTACAACATTTCTTCATCTTCTTTTCTCCATTCCAATCAAGTGTTAGCATCCATCCAAGATCGAAGATTTAGATTGAAGATTCAAGTGCCAAAGTTGAAGATCTTCATCCGTTCGAGCTAGATTTCATCGATTGAAGCGGGATATTGCCGGATCAAACCTTGATCTTCGCTGTCCAGATCTGAAGTGTGTAGTTTTTGTAGTGTTTGGGTGATTTGGTGAGTGGTAGTTATCTCTCACGCGGATCCAAAGGAGTGTATGGGATTGGTGATATTTTTATGTGTTAAAGTTAGCGTTTTCTCGCATTTTCCTTAAGTCTGCATGTAGATCCATCATGTTTGAAGATGTTTACCTTTAGAAGTTATTTATCAAGTATTAGAGATAAAACCCATGTTTAGATTTGATAGATCTATGCTAAAAACCATGATTTCACATATGTTGGACTTTTGCACACTTAATTACGAAATTGCCATTATAATTGTTATTGCTTAATATATCTTGTTTGAATGCTTGAATGTTTGAATGTATGTTAGATTTGATTGCTCCAAGTTAGCTTGTAGTTGATTTGGAACAAGGTGATTGAAGATGATTCAAAAGCTACGGAAGAAGGCTCTTGAATGGTGAAAGCTGCTTAAGGCATATGTAGCGGATGTTGAAGCTCATATGTATGATGTTGAGATGGAACTTTGCCATGATGCGATGAGGCAAACCATGTTGTTGAGTTGAGATCTTGCTTTGATGTGATGAAGCGAGGCATGTTGATATCTTGAAGGGTAGTTCAAGTATGATGTGAGTCTTGGCTTAATCCAGGCAGGGATCATTCCAAGCATGTTGATAACTTGAAGGGTAGTTCAAGTTGGTTGATAATGGAGCTGCTCAAGAGGTAGCTTGGGCTAGGTTGAGAATAGTCGTCGAGGAGGATGACTAGGAGGCTTGGACTTTATCGTTGTTGAAGGTTCTAGCAAACTTAAAGCAAGGGTACATAGGGACGCCTAAAAGACTACAGGAAGGTAGTCGAGTACTCTGGGCCAAGAAGATAAGTCCTAGGCACAAGGCAGTGTGCGGAGTTTTGTCTAGAACCGGGGTTACCATTAGCCCTTGACAGATGGCTCAGGAAGGAGTCGGTCATTCAATTAACGGTGATTTCGAAGCAAGGTTAACAGTGATAGCCAGAGTCATGGATGTTTGGTTGTATTATCATTCGGCTTCAAGAGCGGTGTTTTCTGGGTGCTTATCTGATCTTGGTTTAGGCCTTGGGGGTTTGTATTTGGAAAACATCGTCCTTGACTCGAGTGGTATTCGCTTTACCTTAATTGTCTATGTTGTTATGCTTGCTTCTCCTTAGTGTATGTCTGGGGCTATCACTGAAGAAAGAGGTGGAGTGGGATGGTTTGGTTCCTATTCCTTTTATCCTTTATACTCTTTTGGTATGTTTGATAGTTAATTTACTGCTCACTAAGACTTTGTCTGACTCAAGGTTTTATGTCTCCTCTTATTACCTTGGGCTGTTCATCCATGTTTGGGATGGGCAGACTAGGTAGCAGGTGACAGGTGCTGTGCTAGGAGTTCTACGCTAAAGATGACGAAGACGAGCAGGAGGCTTTGCATATTAGTTTTCTTACTATATGTACTGGGTATCCGCTGCTGTATTTGGTTGAGTGATTTGTAGTGAGGCTTTCATGTATGGATTTGAGTAGATGATTGTATGAAACAACTGTGATGCTTATATGATGATGTTCTGTTCTATGGAGCTTCACTATATTATATTTCTCTATTGTATTTTATCCATGCGCTGTGAGTTATGCGATAGAGATTCTTCTGTTTTGTTTTACCCTGACTATCGTCCATGGCTGCCTGGCACACCTTTTAGCGCATTATTTCCTTGATTTGGTGCGGGAGTCATGGGCGGTCGTCACAGGTATAATCTCTTTCATCTATCCCCTATCTATGGTTAAACTTAGAGTCGTAGGTTTGTGGGTCGAACTTCGACCCTTATGACTGTAGGTAAGGAGGAACAATTTGAGGCGAGTTCGGTAGGGGGTCGTGGTTAGATTGGTGTCGGTATGTCGTAGTTCCCTTGTGCCAAACGAGATTGGAGGAAGAGAAGGTAGAGGAGGAGCAGGAGGTAGTGGGGATGCCGAATGGCACGTCTTGGTACAACTTGTCGAAGGCTTAGACCTTGCTGTTCGGCAGAGGATGGTGAACGAAAGGGAAGGATTTTAGGGTGAAGTGCCGGACGATGAGCTCGGCATAGTTCTGGTTCAGTATGACACATCACATGCCGAACGGTAGGAAGGAAGGTTTTGGGACGATGCATGAGTTAGCGAAGAGGTTAATGAGTGTGGCTTTGGCCGAATGGGATTTTGACCAAACGGTTCTCTATAGAGCGTTAATCGGTACGAACTATAGTTAGGTCGAACGATAGTTGTAGGCCGTACGATAACTTCATCGACTAACAGCTTAGCCGGACAAACGTCAACGCCGAACCATATATGAATGCCGAACAAACGTGTTGAACAATGCATAGCCGAACCACATATAAATGTCAAGCATACTTTATTGGCCGAACATGACCTAAGCCGAACGAACGTAAATGTCGACCATACTCTATTGGTCGAACATAACTTAAATTGACCAAACAATTGCCTTGCCCAATTTCATAACTGGGTAAGGACAGAAACTCCAGCATACTTGTATATCGAACTAATTTGGACCGATAACCTTCCCAATAGATATAAACCTGAATTTTACTTGACGTAATCGGATAACTTCCTCTAGCGTTTTCTTAACCTGAAAGTGTAATCGCCATAAGGAAGGCTTTTGGAGACGGTCAGCGATGACGGTCTTCGGAGGCGGTGATTTTAAGTTTAGTTTTTTTATCAGTAACCCTACGACTTCCAAACTCTCAATGCTCATACACGATTGATTGCACTAGTTCACGCCCCACGTGGGGGGAATATTTGTGTTGTTAATTTTAACATCGATCATTTTCGAGTATAGTTCACGCAGGAGTTTTGTCAGATCCGCTATTTATTGAAGATGTCTAAAAGATCCAGCTCTGCCACTATCTCAGACAGGCCTTGGCCGTCTTCCAAACAAGGGGCGTAGACATTTCTATCCCGTTGACCTCCCCCGCTAATGAATTTGCCCCAGATACCCTGGAGTCAACGATTCTCCTGGAAAATCCGATCGATTCACAGGCTTCGAAGATTAACGAAGCTGCGCTCCGGCGAATATGTTTGATTCACGGAATCCATTTCGCCGACGTGTTGGTTCCTTCGGGCCGGGATCATCCACACCCGGCCCCGGTCGGATACACCACTTGTAACAAGTTCATGTGCTGGGTGGGCAGCGTGCCCCGTTTAATTCTTTTCTCCGGGACGTGCTACAACATATCGACGTCGCCCCGTCGCAGCTACACCACAATGGATACGCGTTCATATATGGGACTTACCTCCTCTTCATGGTCGTCTTCTCTAGACCTCCAACTCCCAGCAACATCAGATATATTTACATGATCAAGAAGCGGAAGGATAGCCCCTCTTTCGTGTTCCTCGAGCCGTATCACAAGTGCCAAATCCTAACCAGAGCATGGAGCATGTTTTTCCTATATAAACAGGAATGGTTCTATGTGCGCTGCCCTCCCGGCTTTGCGATGAGATGGGTTGAAGGAAGCAAGTCTTCTTCTTTGAATGGTGCTCATGTTTTTATCGATGCTATGCTTTTCTTAACTCTTGTTTTATCTTTCCAGATGTCAGTCCCCCTCCTGAGGACCGTGGTCACTCTAAGGCTGTTGAAGCTATTAGGGCTCTTCCTGCCGAAGAACGAGACATTCAAACTCTCATCTCGAATGAGTCATTGTCGGGGTTCGGGCTGTTAGCCAAAGGTCATCGGTGAGTCTTCCCGAGGGCGTCTCTGCTCCTAAGCCCAAATCTGGTAAAGCGAAAAAGTTGGCTGGATCTTCATCACGCTATACCCCCGGTGCACAAGAGGAGGGGGAGATCAAAGAGGGTGAGGCCCCTTAAAAACAAGGTAAGAATGTGGGTCCCACTCCGGATCAACTGGTCGAGGTGCACGATATTAAGATGTCATCTTCCCCTTCGAAGGGAAAAAGAAGTTGATGTATAGGATAAGGAAGGAGAAGGTTGGCAGAACTTTCAAAGTTACGCTCATCCCGGTAGAGAAAGAGGCTTCTTCACAGCAAGTGGAAAGTTCTTTAAAGGGCTTGTCGAATCTCTCCATCCCCGATGAACTGCTTAAATATGACTTTGGCGATCCGGAGGCATTCAAATTCCATTCGCCCGTCAGAGGCGATGTGGGCATTCCATCCCAAAGTGAGGGAGAGAAAACCCCTGTTAGCAAGGCTACTGGTCCGTCGAGGGGAAACACTAGGACACACACAAACACTTGCACTTCAAGTCTCACTTAGATTTTTTTATAACTCCTCTTGCTAATTCGCTGTTATTTGAATTTCTTGCAGGTGACGTGGGACGCTCGTACGGATTCGATCGTCTCCGTGGTTCTTCGATTTTTCATCCGTCTGGACGGGACTCGGGTCCCAAGAGATGTCGAGATAGAGATGGTGAAGGTGGTGGGGACCGTCGTTCTCGGGACTCATCATCTCGGAAGAAACCGTATTACCAGCCCAAGCATCGCCGACACCCCCTTCTCATTCGGGGCAAAGTAAGGATCAGCCTGGTTATTAGGGGTCGCAGTCTAATATCCCCCGAGATCAACGCTCTGATTCTTCTTCCACTCGACAGTCTCGAGATTCTCATAGAAGGGGCGAACTTGCAAAGCCGTCTCCTCCTGCTCTTGCATCGGATCCTAGAGTATCAGAGAGATGAGCGAGCTAAAGGCCATATTTCCCAAGGTCTGCTTCGATGGGTTGAAGTTCCTTCCTGCGATTCATCCTATACCTGAAGATCTTAAGCAGAACGCCATTTCCTGTACCAATGACGTCTATGTTCAACATGACGCGTTCGTCCACCTAGCTGAGAAACTTTCCGAAGTCTCTGTGGAGCGCCAGCTTCAAAAATAGACCGTTTGAAACTTGTGGCTACCCACGATAAAAACATCATTAAGGCCCAGACCGAAGAAATCGCCACTTATAAATCTAAACTCGAGGCCGCCCATCGAAGTGCCAGGGATACTGCTGAGGCCGTCACTCGCTTGGAATCATCTCATAAGAAAGAGCTTGACGAGGCAGTTCAACGATGTGTGGCTTTGGCCTTGGAAAAGGACTCCGTTCAAAATGAGAGGGATGCGCTCAGTGCTTGGGTCAAGGAACTTGAAGAGCTTTTCCATAGAGAGAGAGAGATGAGAAAACGACTGCCTAAGAAGAGTCACAAAAATACCGTGACGAGATCATCGCCACTCGACTTTTAAAAGAAAAACTCGAGCGCAAGCTATCCAGGGTTGAGATGTTAAGGAGTGAGGCCCGTGAGGAGGGCAAGAGGACGGCGTTGACGGACATCGATTCCCATCTTGAAGCAGCCAGGGAGGAAGGTATAGAGGAGATCAAAACTGCGTTCGACCCACTCATTGCCGAATTCAACGCTTGCGTGCTCATGCACCGTGGCCTAACTTTTTTGGGCGATGGCTATCTTGAATCGTTGTTCGAGGCGTGGGAAACCTTAATTCAG
The DNA here is from genome assembly GCA_030765085.1 of Allium cepa. Classification (NCBI taxonomy): domain Eukaryota; kingdom Viridiplantae; phylum Streptophyta; class Magnoliopsida; order Asparagales; family Amaryllidaceae; genus Allium; species Allium cepa. Next base: position 861,116,924 of record CM060931.1, read on the forward strand.
ATTAGGAAGGCCGAGCGCGGTGTCGAAGAGGTTGACGAGGAGGATTTGATAAAGGAATTTCTGAAGGAAAATGAACCTTCGGACCTATCGGCGGCCAAGGCCCTTTACTGCAAAGGCTCCCCCTCGAGGAAAGGGATAGAAGTTGTCGCCAGTCCATCCGGGGCCGAGTCTCCTGTTCACGTGCCTTCCCAGCCTTTCGGTCGGCCGACACTTGATCCCTTTGAACAGCATATTGGCTATGATCCGGAGGCCCTTAGCCTGGGCGTTCATGTTTTGTCTCCTATCCCAGAGGGCTAAACTCCTTTGACGGCAGAGAGTTTGCCAGGGCCCGGTAGATAACTTTCCACTTTGAGAAAGTCGTCATTCTTTGTGAAGTACTATTGCATTCTAATGCTCATCTTTTCTGACTTTGTGTAGGTCGTTCTAACCCCGATCCCACTCCGAGGAGCGAGGTCGCCAAGGAGGTGGAAAAGTCCAGTGAGGGTGCTCATGCTGGTGAGGTTCCTGGGCCAAATGCTCAAGTGATCGGGGCGCTTGACAAAGGCAAGTCTGATTCCTCCTCTAGGAGTTATGAAGTAGAAGTCACAGGCGCCTCTGAGCATACATCTGAATTGAGCATGAAGGAGGGGCTTGAAAAAGTGAAAAAAGATACAGCCAAGGTCAAGGTTGAGCCGCGTGAGGTGGACCTAGACGATCCCTTGAACAAGCCATTGAAGGTCATCCTTCCTGGAAGGTCCAAGCCATTGGGCGTTCCCCTAATTCTTCAGTTATTACTCCTCCATCAAGGAAAGGTTCTAAGGGCAAACGCTTTGGGGAAGAGTCGTCCGCGAAGAAGTTGATGAAGCACAAGAAATGACTACTATCCTCGTTCAACGAGAGTCAATTTAAGTCCTATATTGATTTTTTTGTAGTTTTTGTAAATAGACCGTCGACTCCGAATTTTAAAGTACTTGTAGCAGAAGACTTTTCCTGAATAGAGTTTAATTTCTTTTTCTGTCTTTTCAAAGGACTATTTTTATTCAATTTTCCTTGTGATCGTGGTTCGAATCCATGCTGTTGCGCGTACTATAGACTTCTAGGTTTTTCTTCACACGGCCCGTTGATTCTCTTAGAGTTATTTGTTTTCCTCCTATGCTTCAAGCACTTAGAATCATTTTTTAATCTGCACAATAGGAACTTGGAATATCGCAGTCCGTATTCTAGGGACTTGGAGAATTTTACCATTTATACTCGAGCTCACGCTCTGGGGACTTCGAGTACTCCAGTCCGCATTCTGGGGATTTAGAGATTTTTACTCGTTTATACTCGAGTCCGCGCTCTGGAAGCTTAGAGTACTCCAGTCCGCACTCCGGGGACTTGGAGATTTTTATTCGTTTATACTCGAGTACGCGCTCCGGGGACTTGGAGTGCTTCAGTCTGCGCTTCGGGGTCTTATAGATTTTTATTCGTTTATACTCGAGTCGCGCTCTGGGGACTTAGAGTACTCCAGTCCGCACTCCGAGGACTTGGAGATTTTTATTCCTTTATACTCGAGTCTGCGCTCCAGGGACTTAGATTACTCTAATCCGCCCTCCAGGGACTTAGAGATTTTTACTCGTTCATAATCGAGTCCGCGCTCTGGGTACTTGGAGTACTCCAGTCCGCACTCAGGGGACTTGGAGATTTTTATTCGTTTATACTAGAGTCCGTGCTCTGGGGACTTGGCATACTCCAGTCCGCACTCAGGGGACTTGGAGATTTTTATTCGTTTGTACTCGAGTCCGCGCTCTGGGACTTGTAGTAGTCCAGTCCGCAATCCGGGGACGTAGAGATTTTTATTCGTTTATACTCGAGTCCGTGTTCTGGGGACTTGGAGTACTCCAGACCGCACACCGGGGATTTGGAGATTTTTATTCGTTTATACTCGAGTCCTCGCTCTGGGGACTTGGAGTACTACAGTCCGCACTCCGGGGACTTGGAGATTTTTATTTGTTTATACTCGAGTTCGCGCTCTAGGGACTTGGAGTACTCGAGTCCGCACTCTGGGGACTTGGAGATTTTTATTCGTTTATACTCGAGTCCGCACTCTGAGGACTTCGAGTACTCCCGTCCGCACTACAGGGACTTGGAGAATTTTTATTCGTCTATACTCGAGTCCGCGCTTCGAGGACTTAGAGTACTCCAGTCCGCACTCAGGGACTTGGAGATTTTTTATTCGTTTATACTTGAGTCCGCGCTCCAGGGACTTCGAGTACTCCCGTCCACACTCAGGGACTTGGAGATTTTTTATTCATTTATACTCGAATCCGTACTCCGGGGTATTTGAGTACTCCCGTTCGCACTCTGGGAACTTAGAGATTTTGAACCGTTTTGAGCGTTCGTACGCCAGCCAGAATAATATAATTGTAATTGCTTGCCACATGATTATCATACCCAGAAACATTAATCATTCATGAAAAAGATGGCTCCAAGCCTTTATTAATGAAAGAAATAGACTGTTTTATTACATGCCAAGAACTAGGAATCAAATCATACTAGAAATAGATGCAATTACTGCATGAAGGAAACATACAAGGTGTAATAATGCCGCAAGTGCTCGCTGTTCCATGCTCGGGGGAGTGTCGCACCATCGATGGACCCTAGCTTGAAAGTTCCTTCTCCAAGCTTCCGTTCGATAACGTATGGACCTTCCCATGCGGGATTCATGTGAGATGGAGTTGGAAAGACTCGTTTCAAAACGAGATCTCCCACATCAAAAGTTCTTGGTTGGACTTTTCCATTATAATATCTAGCGACTCGGTGTCTTTATGAGGCCTCTCTCAAATCAGCTTCTTCGCGTTTTTCATCAATGAAGTCCAATGATTCCAGTAGGAGATCCTGGTTCGTTGCAGGGTCGTAATAAGTTACCCGATGTGATGGAACCTCAAGTTCCACGGGTATGACAGCTTCTGTGCCATATGCTAATGCGAATGGAGTGTGGCCAGTCGCGGTCTTGTGGGTAGTTCTATAAGCCCAAAGCGCCGTCAGGAGCTCATCTACCCACTTGCCTCTAGCCTTTTCCAAATGCTTTTTTAATATGGACTTGATTATTTTGTTTACGGCTTTCACCTGTCCATTCGCCTTTGGGTGAGCAACTGCTGCAAATCTTTTCTCAATGCCACATTTCTGACAAAATTCTTTGAACTCCTTGCTTTCGAATTGAGTTCCATTGTCTGTTATGATGGTCCGTGGGAGGCCAAAATGGCATGTGATATTTCGTACAACGAAATTAATGACTTTCTTGGTGGTGATCGAGGCCATAGGCTCTGCCTCTGCCCATTTGCTAAAGAAATCGACTGCCACTATTGCATATTTCGCGCCTCCTTTGGCTATGGGTAAAGAACCAATCAAGTCAATTCCCCACGTTGCAAACGGCCGGGGACTAACCATTTATGTGAGTTCCGTCGGCGGGGCTCTTGGAATTTTCACGTATATCTAGCATTTGCCACATTTCCTCACATAGTCTGCGGTGTCACGATTCGCGGTTGGCCAAAAGTATGCATAACGGAGGATTTTCTTTGCCAATGTTTGCCCCCGGTATGATCACCACACTCTCCCTCATGGACTTCTTTCCGTACCTGTTTTATCTCATCATGGGCCACGCACCGGAGTAAGGGGGTCGAGAATCCCCTTCGATACATTATTTCGTCTTGTACTACATAACGCGAAGCCTTACGAAGGACTTGGCGTCTTTCGCCCTTTTTTTAGGCAAATCCCCTTGTAGCAAGTACCGTTTTATCGGGATCAACCACGATTCCTTTTCGAGTTCGGTTTCCAACACGAAATCTATCTCGACCATGTCTATACTAGGAGCAAGCAGGTCTCAACAGGGAACTATCCCATTTGATGTGCATCGCTAGTGCTTGCGAATTTTGCTAACGAACCAGCTTCTCTTTTCTATTCGCGTAGGACATGGGAGATGTCATAATATTTGAGACTTGCCAGTAACTCTCGTTCGCAAGCGAGGTAAGCGGCCAGTCTCTGTCCCTTTGCTTGATAGTCTCCCCGCACCTGGTATACTATCAGCTGTGAATAGCAGAAGATTTCAATCACTTCACTCCCAGTTCGATAACAAGTCTTAAGCCAGCAATTAATGCTTCATATTCGGCTTTGTTATTTGTTTCGGCAAACTCAAGCTTCAAAGCGTAGCAGATTGGTCGGTCTCCCGGAGTTACGATGACTATGCCTGCCCTCGAGCGATGGTCGTTAGATGCCTCATCGGTGTACATCTTCCATCGAACGGAAGGTATGACCCTGTGACTGCTCGGTTCATCTGGCAGAGTGAATTCAGCGATGAAGTCAGCTAGTGCTTGTCCTTGTATGGCCCTTCGCAGCAGGCAATGTCGAACTGACTCAACACAATATTCCATTTAACATCCTTTCGGAAGTTTTCGGTCGTTGGAGTACTTGTCGCAAGGGTTGGTCAGTGTACACACCAATTGAATGTGCTTGAAAGTAGGGACGAAGCTTGCGTGATGCAATCACCAAGCAATAGGCGAGTTTCTCAATCTTTGGATAATTCCTTTCCGCCCCCGTCATGTGTTTACCAACATTGTAAACTGGCCTTTGAACTTGGTCTTCCTCGCGGACCAAGGCTGTGATGATGGCATGCTGGGAGATAGCCAAGTACACGTACAACTCTCGTGGTCTACTGGTTTCGATAGTACCGGGGGACTATCTAAGTGCCTTACCAGATCCCGAAATGCTTCCTAACAGTCGGACTTCCATTCGAAGTTTCTCTTTCCTTTCTTTATAACGTCGAAGAAGGGAATGCACTTGTCTGTAGCTCTGGATATGAATTGACTTAGCGCAGACACTTTTCCATTCAGGCTTTGCACCAACTTTATGGTTCTGGGTACCTGTATATCTCGGATAGCCTGGATTTTCTCCGGGTTAGCTTCAATCCCTCGCACGTTCACAATGAAACCCAAGAACTTTCCTGAAGCTACGCCGAATGAACACTACAGAGGATTGACCTTCATCCGTACTGCCTGAGTATATCGAACATCTCTGCTAAGTCTCGAATGTGGTCGTTTGACTGCCGCGACATCACAAGCATGTCATCCACGTAGACTTCCATTGTTTTCCCAATCTGATCTTTGAACATTCGATTTACCAGACGTTGATAAGTTGCTCCTGCATTCGAAGGGCATTACTACGTAGCAATACAGCCCGACGTTCGTGACAAAGCTAGTGTGTTCTTGGTCCGGAATGTGCATTGGAATTTGATTGTAACCAGAGTATGCGTCCATAAATGATAGTAACTCATGTCCGGCTGTCGAATTGACCAGTTGGTCAATCCTTGGTAATGGAAAGCTATCCTTCGGGCATGCTTTGTTTAAATCAGAGTAATCGACACAAGTTCTCCATTTTTCATTTGCTTTTTACTAACACCGGGTTAGATACCCATTCAGGGTAGAGGGCGTCGCGGATGAACCCGTTGGTTTTTAGTTTGTCCACCTTCTCTTTGAGAGCTGCGGACCTCTCTGGGTCCATGCCTCTCCTTTTCTATTTCACAGGGACATGTTTCGGGTCTATGTTTAACATATGACTCGCAGTTGCAGGAGAAATCCCGCACATATCAGAATGTGTCCAAGAAAAAACATCAAGGTTCGCTCGGAGGAAATCAATGAGGTTTTCAGCTGCTACGGTGTCTAGCTGTGATCCTATTTTAAGAACTCGTGATGGGTCGTTGCAGCTAACTGAGATGTCAATGGTCAGTTCGGACGGTGCTGCATTTATTTCCCTGGGTTTCCCAACATCATCTCTCGGATCTATGTCTTTATGGATCCAGGATTGTCGCCCGAGCCAGGGCTCGGGCGCTAATTGTCAATCATCAGAATTTTGGATGCAGACCGAGCTGTCCGCAACTTTTCATTTCTCCCTACGTTGCGCCTCTCTGAGCTCAGCCACATAGCATGCACGACCGGTTGACTGATCACCGTGCACTACTCCTACTCCTTTGTCTGTGGGAAATTTTAACGTCAAACACCATGGGGCCATGGCTGCCCTGAATTTCGCCAGGGCTGGACGTCCCAGGAACAACGTTGTTTGGGGAATCGACATCCATCACTATGAATGGTAGGATTCGCACTCTCCTGCGTTCACCTACCCCAGTTCGATGGGTAATTCCACATATCCCATGGCATCAGTTGCCGCGCCGTTAAAGCCATGGTTCCTGGCTTTAGATGGTTTCAAATCCTTGGTTTCCAGTTTCATTTGGTCATATGCCTTCCAGAAGACGATGTTAAGGGAACATCCACAATCAATTAGGATTCTCTTTACGAATGCTGGCCTGATGGTCGTGGATATGACCATTGGGTCGATAGTAGGGGCCTCTACCTTATCCGCATCTCTGCTACTAAACATGATGTCATCATTCATCGTGCGCTGCTGCTTTCCGGGAGTTCCATCCTCTACATTCGAACAACACTCATGATCTGCATGTCTCAGAGAGTTATCATATCATTCCATCTCCTGCCAATTCTTATCCGCAAGGTGAGGTCCGCCGGCAATCGTGTTAATAACCAATCTATCCACAGTTCGAGTAAGTTGTTCTGGCTGGTGTGGGGCTGGCCCTCGCCCAGGGTTCGATGTTTCTTGCCTTCCATCCTGTGGGTCTTTGACAAATTCCTGTAGCTTCTTCTGCCTAATCAATTTCTCAATGGCGTCATGAAGATGTCTGCACTCCTCTATGTTGTACCCATAAGACTCGTGAAACCGGCAATACTTTCCAGTCCGCTTCTGCTCCTCTGTTGATTCCTTTGGGCGTGGTTTTCTGTATTGAAAAGTATTGCAGATTGATAAGTAGATGTTCTCAAGAGATGCGTTCAGTGGAGTGTATTCGTTGTAGGTTGGGATTCTTGACTTCCATTTCCTCGTTTCCTTCTTTTTTTTGGGATTTCCACCTTTGGATTCTTTAGACTACCCAGGCTTGTTTTGGATGTTGGCTTGAGTCTTTCTAGGGTTATTGCTAGTTGTCTTCACGGCGACGTTGCTCTTTACAGATTCCTGAACAGGCCCTGGTGCCTTGTCTTTCCTTGTCCACCGGGCTTCTTCCCTCCTTTTGAACCGATGAGCTTTCGAATAAAAATGCTCCAGAGTTGCTGAGGGCTTTCCCGCCAACCAATCTCCAAATTCAGAATCGAGATACACTTCACGCATCACTGCCATCAAAATTGCATGGTCATTAGGATTGCTCACTTCGGTAGCGGCAACATGAAATCTCTGCAAGTATGCTTTCAGTGTCTCTCCTGGAGCTTGGGTCACACTTGATAAGGACATCATGTCCTTTGGACGAGTGGTGTGTATCCTGAATTTCTCTATAAATTTCATTGCTAATTCGTCGAAGCTGGATATTGATCGTGGGGGAAGTCGAGTAAACCACATAGTGGCAATTCAGGATATAGTAATCGGGAAGCACATGCACTTGGTTGCGTCATTGGCTCTTGCTGAATCCATCATCCATCCATAACTCATTACATGCTGTCTAGGGTCGGTTTTCCCTTCATAGGCCGGAATGGTGGGCATGCTGAACTTTCTCGGATATTCAGCCTGTAGAATGGGGTCCGTGAAGGGAGTATGGCTTTTCGACACTCTCTAATCTTCATTAGTCAAGCCTTGATTCTCTCTCATCAACAGCCTGATCATAGCTGTCAAGTCCGAGGTTTGTATAGAAGAAGGGAGGTAGGGTTCCGTTCCACGGGCCTGATTTCTAGTAGACTGATCAGTGGCACCAGCTTGTGCATTTTCATCCTTGCGGCGTCTACGCTTAGGCGGTTCATCAGCTGAAGTCGAACTATGCTCTTCAAAGTAAGCGACAGGGCTACCTCCAGCATTCGGATGCTGCTGATGAGTAAGCTGAGTTATGAGGTCGGCATTGACTTGCATTTCCTCAGCAAGTTGCTTTCTACTCTCCTTAAATTCTCTTATCAAGTCATTGAATTCTGCTAGGGAAACAACTTCTGCTTGGTTTTGGTTGGAGGGTCCTGTACCTTGAACAGCTCGCTGATTGCTAGGCCCGAGTTGTTGCACACTAGTAGTTTCATGGGCATCTGCATTTTGAGAGGCTGATCTTGTCCGTGGTCTTCCCATGGTGGAGTTATTGGTTGTAACTCTGAGTTGAATCAACAAAGCGTACGAATGATTATGGATCTCCTTCGGGGGGCTTATGCAATCCAGTAGCTACAAAATAGATCCTAATAGCCTGAGAATTCAATTCTCAGTGAAAGCACCAAAATTGGTCACTAACACCCTTAGAAAGATTGTGCAGAGAGATAAACGAAGAAAGTAAATTAAAACAGAGAATAGAGTGTAAATTTAAATGCAGAGAACAAGAACACCAAATTTATAGTGGTTCGGCGTAACTGCCTACATCCACTTTGAGGTTAATTTCCATTGATTTCCTTGACGGGTGATTACAGATACAATCCGTTTTTAGTTATTAGAATACAATTGCAAAGTAAAAGAAATAAGTCTGGAATGAGTCTTGAAAATGGCAGAATCTCCCCAGTGTTCTCTCAAATCTCCTCATTTACTGCACCCCTACCTCTCTATTTATAGACAAAGGCGGGTTGGACTTCCCTGGTGGGCCTGGTAGCTGAATAACTCGGTCCAAATAGGACAAGTCCTGTACACCGAACCGACGCGCCGAATGGTTGAAGGTCGACCCCACCTTTTCATGCCGAGTGATCTCTTTGTTGTGTGGGAGGCGTAGGCCGAGCGACAATTGATGCCGGACGTGCTGGGGAGAACGCCGAACGTCTTTGATTACCCTATATTCTTGGGAGGCCAAACGTTCCTTGTGCCGGACGATGTGATGCCAAGTTGTATAGAATGTTGGTTTACCAGGCCGAACGTCCGGAGATGCCGAGCATACTTTACGCCGAGTGTTTCTTGTAGGTTGAACGTTTACTTTGGCCTAACGTTCAATTTGGCCAAACGTACCTTGTACCGAGCGCTCCTTCTAGACCGTATGCTTACTTTAGGCCGAACGCACTTGGAGATCGAGTATCCTTCGGATTCCGAACGTGCCTGGGAGACCGAACCATTTAGGTTCACCGAAGGATAGCTCCGGTCGAGCATGCTCGGGTGGCCGAGCGATCTTTGACCTTTGAATAATCTTAGGTTGAGCGCCTCCTTTTGACCAAACGGTATTCAATGCCGGGCGCATCTTGATGCCGAACGGGAGGGTCTGAGTACTAAGTTTCCGGGTCAATTCCATGGGAAACACTATTCCCATTGTTGTCCTCTTCAGATATCCTCCCAAATTCAAGTAAATTTGATTTTTATTTCTCAGTTATCTCATTTACTTCAAGCTAGTAATAGATAAGGTTAAGCCCGAATTATTTGATGATCCTTCGACTTAATTTTTGTGAATTAGGGTTCAACGTGAATGATCTTCGATTTTGTTAAAGATGTTGTTGGTTTTATTAAAACAATATTCTTATACCTAGGTTTAAATTAATATACCTCAAAAATTGGGGATAAAGATAAAGAGGAAGGAGTGAGCAGCGGGAAAGGATCATCGACGTCGGTTGGAGGTGGCCGGAGGCGGTTAGTATCGGTTGGAAGAAAACGAATAGGAGAAGAAGAAGAAACTGAAGCGGCTAGAGGGCATACTGAAATGTTCTTGGATTCGTGGATTACATTCAGATTTGGGATGGCTAGTGATGGCTAGCGATAATGCTTTTTTAGCCGACGCAGACCGTCTTCACGAGTTATCGCCAAGTAAAGTTGTTCTAGTAGTGGATCTAGTAGTAGATCCTTTGGCAATTCAATTTTTCTTTAGGAAAGTACTATTACATTATCTAATTTACACGCATATTCAAGTTTGCAACAAATAAATTATCAATTTACACAATTAAAAAAATCAATCATACGTATATTTCATATCAAATCTTAAAAAATTCAAAATATCACAACTTTAGCATAAATAACAGCTTCAGCATGAATAACAAAAATAAAAATATAATGATTACAGAACGTTTAGAAGTTTACAAACTCGCAAGTGACACACAATCCAATTACCCGAATTACATGGCCTCCGTCATCTATGCTCAACATTATATAATTATAATCTAATGGTGCTTTAAACCTTGAATCTTCGTCTAGACTCTTTTTTATCAACTCCATAGAGACATAGCTTCTTGATCGTTTTCTTTCTTCTAATGCTTCCCGTAAAACCTACATATCCATTAGGTATAATAGAATAAATTATGTAAGATCATTCATGTAAAGAAGAAAGACTATTCGATACATAATGCGGCCTAAGGATATAAATCCACTAGATTCTCTATACTCTTAGGTCCCATTGATGCGATCACTTGAACCTTTGGATGATAATTATACTTTTTCTCAACATATAACTATGGATTACATACTTTATTTTCAAGGCTTGTGTACAACTGTTGAAATAACCAATATAGACATGTTATTTGGTATAAAAGTATGGACTTGCACTTTCACCTCACTATAAATCAGTGATCAACAATTCAAAAGGTTTCCATTGTAACATCAAACTTCAAACAAAGAAATATAAATGTGGCTAGAAACTTCATAAACATTAGTGTTAACCAACATTACTCGTGTACAAGCTTTACTATTAACAGATTAAACTAGCAATGGTACTTCAAAACTTTTCGGTTGGAACATAGGTATTTTAACTATTACACCAACACTATTGCAACAACCAATAACGCCGGTACATATGATTCCACTTGTATAGGGATATCCTTGCCAAACTACATTGTTTTATACTACGCGGAAATATTTTTATTTGTATGATGTTTTATTGAATATATAATTATAAAATACACACACAACTTTTAATTATATCCTAATAAATTAATATCCACATGCGATATCCTACAACTAGAGGCTTCTCTATTTATACCTTCAAAAATTAAATGGAATAATTACTGTGAAAATATAATAAACATTAATAAAAACTAAATACCAAGGAAATGAATTTACAGTGAATAAGTAAATATCAAATGGAATAGGTGTTTAATCATGATTTTGGCAGGCACATAAATGCTCACTAACATAAAACTTAGTTTCACATTAAATCTTAACCTTCATATAACAATCTGCCTTGAAACGACCTAATTTTCAACATAGAAAAGGCCAATCAAACCTTATACCCATTCTAAAGCTAGCGGTTGGTTAGTAAAATTTATATAAAGAGGAATACATAGAGCTATTTATCTGTATTTACGGTAATTTACTATGGTTTTGGAAAATGTAAACATCTTTAAAATATTGAGTCATGTACGTAACCATGATTGGTATTTGAAAATTGGATTTTTAGAAAAGGTTTCATGGTTTTTAGTAGCCTGGATCTCGAGAAATCTAGAGATGATCAGAATTGATTCAAAAATTAATTGCTGTAAGGCTATCGACAAGGAGAGGTTTGGCGTGGTCGAGGACGTCTAGGGTAACGTGGTGATGGGCTTCACCGTGGCCAAATTATGATATGGCAATGATTTGGATTGGCGTAGAAATTTTATGTAACATCCCGCCTTTCTGCACGATTTAAATCGACACACGTGCCAATTCAAACCATACGAAGGACGGATTGTTATAGGGTAAATAAGAAAAACGAAAAGGAAATAAAACAAACGGAATCTCATAGCGGAAGGATAAAATATAATAATCAAATATACAGTTCAAGAAGCTGTTTACAAAATATTTAATTTTACATATACAATAAATATCAGAGTTGCATATACCAACGAATAAAAATCGATGCAGCGGAATACAGTGTGTAGTGGAACAATATAATAATAATAATAATGAAATATTCATCGTCCTCTAGAAATAAAGTCTTCGATCCTGAAATGCTCGGACTGACCCGAGCGGATTGAAAAGACAAAACACTCGAGTCAGAACTAAAATATCTTATGTGAGTTAAATTAACGAAAATAAATATGAGTGTAGTAACTTAAGAGATGCTCGGGATTCACATCTCCTAAGGATCTGTTAAACTATTTACTATGTAGTAATATTTCGCTATTATAATAGCGTCTAATAGTAAAATAAACTTACTTTTTTCATAGCATTAAGGGGTTACCCATATACCCTGAACACGTAATAGTCCCAGTAGTCCATCCAGCATCAGCGCATCTCCAGATCGGGAGACTACCCTAAACACTCCATGGGCTATGGGAGAAAACCAAACTCGTACAAGGCGCGATAGGGTAGGTGACACGGCACAACTAGGCAATGTCAGGGTAGATATACCAATTACGCTTCCGGGTAGGTGGTAGCGCATAGCACGTAGCTACCGCCCACCTCGAGCCACACCCTCAAATAACAAAATCAAAAGTGGTAACGGAATCAATCCAAAAGTCAAAGTATAATATCGAAGGGATGTGTCCAATCAAAGGTGCTACCTCGTTAACCCGTCAATCGCTCATGTTTTAACCACCTTATGCCAACTCACGGGAGTTGGGTCAATGTATTTACCTCAATGGAAACGCCGCCACCATCCTAGATCATTCTGGAATCTCCACCGCGTACACGGTTGTTAAAGTGGTTTTCAGAGTTGGCAGAGAGTATGACAACTTCCAATCCCGGTCTCTTCAACCAATCGTTATTATAACACCGCGGTCCTTTCAATAGTTTATACTTTAAAACCAGAATAAAATATCCATTTCAAAACCGTATAAATACGATATCATTTCTATTTTGGAACCCAAATCAATATGATAACATTTTTTTATTTCAAATATTTTTTTCTCCAAAATCATGGTACTTTCAAATCTATATACCTTGAACCCCATAGCTTTGAAACATAACTCTAATACTTCATGGTTTAAATATTAAATTACTTTCTATAATAAAATAGCTTCTCAAATTTCAAAAATAAATTTCCAAATACCGATTTGAATTCCCAAATAAATCATTTCAGTTTCCATATATTTCAAAGCTTTAATTATTCCACCATTTCAAACGAATTCTTTGATAATTTCATATATATTCAATTACTATTATTAAGATTTTACATGTTTACTTAATAAATCAAGTATCGTATAAATAAAACCTTTACACTTCAAATAACAGGATATACTTCCAATTTAATTTAACTTGAAAATATTCATTTAAATCGACTTGATATCCATTTAAATCCTCTAAACCAAAATCAAGTTATAAAAATCATGCTTTTTAAAAACTCAAATTTATTTAAATTAGAATCCATTTTGTTCGAGAAAATTCTTACATACTTTCATTCAAATCAAATTCATGTTTATCTTCACACCTTATTCCGGTTAAACTCTAGAAATAAAATTTAAATAATCACTTAACCATATTTTATTCTAATAAAATCAAACTTTATTATTTAACTTCTTTATCTTTAAACCAATTTTTACACATAGCTTAAAACTAAAATTTAACTATATATAAAATAACATTATAAAATATACAATCATTATCTCATATACCCGTATATTTTTTACAAAACCATAGAAATCATTTTCGAAATATTTATATATATATATAGACCACAGTGTCTGTATATAATTTTCTATCCTATAGTCAAGTGATACGGATATTTATCATTTCAATCCGCAATTTAAAAATTAAAAATATTGTTATATATCATTTCAAACCGCAATCCCGAATGAGATGAAAATGCATATAACAATATAAAATACAACATCCATTCAGTCAATATCAACCATGAACCATTTATCACAATCATCATCAAATTCAAACAATAGCATCAATATAGAGCGGATAATAAACAACATGTATTAAATAGCAGTTTATATTCAATAATAAAATAAATAACTATTTAACTGGCAGTTTATATGCAATGAATAATTAATTAACAATTTAACTGGCTGTTTAAATGCAATGAATAAATTAAATGGAAATTTAATTTAGATTAACGAGGTTAAATGAGATGATGACTAAAAATATGCCAAACAACCATAAATAAATTTTATATCATTTCATATATCAATTTAACAAACATAAGAAATTTTAGAAGTCGTGAGTGGGTTAAAACACTCACCTTTTGAATTTCAATTGAATTCAAATCCAATTTAAACCCAAAAATTAGACAGTCTCCAAATTCGCCCAAACTAGCGTCATAAAGTCCAGACAAAGTGGTTTGGAATTGTATTTGGATCTAGGATTTGTTTTTCTGCCACTAAGGAGGAGAGATAGTTGAAATATACGTACAGACAAATGAGAAATAGGAGTAGGCTAGGGTTTACACTCGGTTATTTATAGGTATGGTTGAAATAGAATAGATGGATCGGGTTGAATATACGCGCTAATGACAAAGTGGCCCAAAAAGCTCGATTTGACTTTGGAGTGAAATTGGGTCAACCTATATATCAAAATAGATGTTTCTAAATATTTTAAACGCGATGGAACAAGTTTCAAGTCCAAATTCTATCGTATGAAGAAGTTATGCTCAAATCAATATTTTTCAAATTGATTTCAATAAATTTCAATTTCATTGATTTCTAGGCGTTTCGCGTTCGTACGACCGAACGACAAGTCCGTCACTACAAAGCTTGAAATCCTACAATTCACCGTTGCGGATCCGATGAAATTAGTTTCGTCGAAATCCGAGTGATTGGCTAAAATGGCTATTTTTCTAGTTTATTAAATAAATTAAAATTCATTAATTAAATCACTTTTAAATTTCACTTCCAAAATTTACAAATCTTACCAGTTTTCCTTTCTTAAATAATTACAGTAATTTAGAAAAATTCAGAGGTCAATTGAATGTTGATTAAATCATACATTTCAGCATGAATTTAAATTTCATTATATTCAAAAATTATCAATAAATTTCCCAGTGGTTCCATTAAATTAAATAAATTAAAAATTATTCCATCTAAATCTCAAATAACGTATTATTTAGCTATTTCAATTTCATTTAATTGCTATTTATCATATTATCAGAAATTAAATTCCAATATATAAATAAAACTTCATTCCCATTATTTATAATTCAACAAATTGTCCAATGTGATAACTTTAACATCATTTTCCTTTAATTTAAATCGTCAATTCATTCATACACCATTAGCAATACATTATTACCCATTACTATCCTCATTCATACTAATATAACCTTTAATTAGATTAATTGCAATTGATTACCCATTTTAACTTATTAGACTCCATTAATGTTAAATTACACTCTTAAGTTATCACTAATGGACAAGTGTTGAAATTGATTACATACACCGTTTTCATCTCACTATCAATTGGATGAATTTTCCTTGGTTCGTAGTTATTGCATTACTATCCACAAATTTCATCCTCATTTACATTTAACATAATAATTTAATATTAAATTCCACTTATTTGCAATAAATCCACTTATTGAATTATAAATTTCAAATGAATTAATAAACCTTGATTTCCACTCCTTAAATCCACCACTTGTTATATTATAAATAAAATTAACATTGGTTACATCTTATGGAATTAACAATCTTCAATGACAAATCAACTTCACCCTAACTGTACAAATTTAGTCAAATAACTGCAATTGATTTCACACTAAATTCTTTTAAATATCAACTGAAATCTTATGAAATCCGTTTACTTGATTTAAAATCTTGATATTCAGTAAATTGACAATTATGGGTGTAATTATCATTGACTTATGTTACATTTCATTATTGTATGCTTCATTTCGTGCTACTAAATTATATTTGCTAAATATGTTCATTAATTTCTATTTGTATTCTTAATTAGTTTACTTACTTGGTTACATACTTATAAGTTTTCACTTCCAAACATATCATAATTACCTACAGGACATTGATTTTTATTCATTAATTCATTAAATAATTCACTAAATGCCTTTGTTTTCTTATATTCAATTTATCACCATTTACGTACGTCCATTATCAAGAACACACATTATAATTACTTGTCTAAAATGATTGCAATTTTTTGTACTATATTCCATTTAAAACAAAGTCATAACATTTTAACTATTATATTAAATAGGAACGTTTATTCAAGTTCATAAATTATTAACTTGCAATAACATATTTCCTTAATTTACATCCAATTACTATTAACCATGTTTTATTACATTAATCAATTCAATACTTACCCCAAATTTCACATATTCAATTTATATCCGGGTACAAACCTTTCACTACTTCATTTATTAGAAATATTTGTTTCATTTATAGCCAGGTGTTTAAAAATCCTGATGAGATAGTTATAAGCTTATAAATTGAGATGATTTTTTTTTCTTAAATCAGGAAGGGAATATAAGCTTTGAATGTTGGAATTTAAATTTAAAGAGAAAGGTTAAAAATGAAATTAACTTGGATGGGAAATAAAAATTTGACTGGATTGACATTACTTGGACAGGCTGAGAAATAATATCCAGTTCTATTCGAATTAAGTTGAAATCGAATTGATTTAAATAAATCCGAGCTTAAATAAAATTGAATTGAAGTAAAAGTTCAGCGAGTTATTGAATGAAATTGGATTCTTATTTTAATGGTTAACAAATAAGTTAGATAAGAAATAAACTGGTTAAGGATTGGATTGAAATAAATAAATTAGAATTACTTGTAAAAAAATTAAAATGCGTGGAATAAAATATGCTTGGGTTATAAATAAGCATAAAGCTTTGAGTTAAAAATGAAAGATGAATACATTCAAGCCTATAATGAATGAAAATGTGTAAAATAATAAGTTGTGACTTATAAAATTGGGAAATGGAATACAAATCCCAAAACAAATATTGTTTGATGTTTTGGATAATGAAATGAAAATCCAAACTTGAATTATAAAATAAATTGAACTTGCGAAAATTAAATGAAGTGATATTTGGGATTAAAATTCAAGTATTGAACTATAAATAGTGGAGAACTAATTTGTTAATAAATTAGATAATGAAATATGTAGTGAGAACGCAATATAGTTAAATAAAGGCTGAATTTTGAGTTAATAATGAAGTTTGAAAATAAAACTCAAGTTATAAATTAAATTCGACTTGATTCATGAGTGAAGAAAATATAATTGGAGGTGGCCTTGTAATTAATTAAATAAATTGAGAATGAAGTTGAATTGTGGGTTAATAAAACTGGATGGTAAATTAAAGAAAATGGTGGATTCAGAACTTGAGTCATAAACTAAAATTTAACTTGAAGTGTTAACAAAATAATATATTGAAATGTATTGAACAAAAATGAAATTGTATTAAAATAGAAATGGTTTGAATTGCAAATAAAATCCAAATATATGGAAATAAGTGGAAATAGCCTTGTAATAAATTGAATGAGTTGAATCTGGAAAGTTAAATTTTATAGTAACTAATCAAATGAAATTGTAAATTTTAAAATGAGATTTAACTGAGATAGTAGTAAGTTGAATGGAAGAGAAAGATTTACTTGTAAGATGAAATAAGAAAGTATAAAAATTCGAAGTAAATTAACTTAAAGCTAAACAAATGGAAGAAAGTTGAATTTAATTCAACTTAAGCTAAGTTTAATGATATTGGGTTGGATTTAAATCAAGTGAAAATAAATTTTAATCGAAATAAAATTCGGTGAGTTACAGGTAATATTTAATGGAATGAAAATTCTTGAATAAATAATTGTAAACCATTTAAATTATTAAGGGATTGAAATATCTTGGGGACAATAAGAAAAATATAGAATGGTTTCAAATGAAATGTAAATGAATGGATTGTGAATGAAATTTAAACAGAATGTGTCGAGCTAGACAAATGTTTGTGAATGAATTAAACAAAAAGGAAATTTTAATTGGTAATGAACGTGAACCTAAGTTGTTAATGGTTTTGAATGAACTAGTTTGGTTAATAAAATGTAATGCAAGTGAATGGATTCAATTTGAAATGCAATGAAAATGAGAATATATGGATTATAAAAAAATAAAAAAAAAGAATGAAATAGAATTAAGTATAGATTGAGTTGAAATCCATCTGAATTGGTTATAAACATAAATACTTATTTATTCACATAAATCTCGTCAAATTTGCATAGAATTAATTGTTATTTGATGTAAATGGAAGTAAATAAAATTTTATGAATTGATAGCAGTAAAATAAATTGATTTTGAATGCAATTGAATTAAATGTGAGTTCAATTTGCTTAAGAATAAATTAAATGTAAGCGATTGAGTTTTAAACCATTCAAATTGATGAAGTGGTATACGAATGGATTGAAAACCATTCAAATTGAGGGGATATGGTTTGTAAATTAATTGAAACAGAAGTATGAAAATTGTATAAACTGCTTACGGAGAAATGTTTGGTGTGAATTTCCTTTAGAATTCATATTTTTTAACTATTGCAAATAAGTGAAATGTTATTAAACTTCATTTATATGGCACTTACATATTTAAATTGAGTAAGTACAGGTACCTGGAAGCCGTGTGGCTGGATTTGGTTGTGCTATTTGCTAAAAATAATAAGCCGCTTGCTTAAAATGCTAAATAAGGTACGCCTACGCAATAAAAATAGGAAATATGAACTGTTTTTGGTTTTTCCGACCGGGTGGGTCGATGTATATATATTTATCTCTTTTGTCAAATTGCAAAAGCTCCTCCGTACAAAAGGGACTCTGTCAAAAATTTGCAGAAATTTTGGGAGTTAGAAAATTTTTGAAAATTTTGGAAAATTTTGTTAACGACGAAATGGTTTAAACTGGAAAATTGAAATAAGTTAGTAAATGAAACTAATTAAAGTAATGACATAAATTAGTTATAAATGAAATATAAAATTAAAAGTTCAAAGTTGAAAATAAATGAAGTTCATATGTAATGTGGAAATCAATTTGAATAGAAATAGATATTAACTAAAGTGGTAAAGTGAAAACAAACAAAGAAGTATATAGAATTCTTATACTAAACTTAAGTAAGGAATGGTGAATTCTTAATTGGAGATTGATATTACAAATATATTCCAAGTTGATATTTGAATGAGTAAATAATTGACACTTGTAAGGAAGTCGATAAAATATTTTTGGAATATTGTGATTGGATATTAGTGCTAAGCAGGATATGCATGTATTATAAAGGGAAAAGAAAGTTGAATTTGATTTCAGAGAATAAAATTTGAAAATGCTCGACAAAAAGGTATGTATTTAAATTTAGTGTGAAATTTGATTGGGTTTTTAGATTGAGCCACTTGGCGTTTTGTTTTCTTTTTGGATTTGGGAGGCCGATGAGCCATTTTGTAGTTGTACCGAGTTAGCCGCGCAAAGGAGACGCTGGCGAAATTTTTCGAAAATTTATAGAGCTAGAAAATTTTTGAGAAAATTTTGACAATTCAAAATTTAGTTTTGAATTATAATTTGAATAGTTGAACAAGTAAGTTGTTTGGAAACTATAGAAGGTTTTGGAAAGTTTGGGAAGTTAATAAGAAAGGTGATGTGTCTTTTATTAAAAAGATAGTTGGTAGGATGTTAAATTGTTGGTTTTGGAAAATAGTAACAGGTACTGGACCATTCTTCCTAACTAGTAATTTCGGGGACGAAATTCTTTTAAGGGGGGAGGAATGTGACAATTCGGAATTTTCGAGCATTTAAAATCGAAATATTTAATTGATTTTAAGTATTCAATAGAGTAATTTTAACTTGAATTACGAGTATCACAATTTATTTGATAATTAAATTATTGAATTAAATAATTTGAAGCTGAGTAAAAATGTTGAATTTGGAGTTTTAAGCCTGTTGGAAATAAATTGAAAGCTTATGGAATTTATATTGATAATACTAGGGAAAATAGAAGTGTTGAAATCAAATTTAAGGATGGTTTGTTAAGTTCTGAAATTTAATATCGTTTAAATTGAATTTAAAAATAACTTCCGAGGCGCAGTGTCGGAATTTAAAGAAACCAGTTTCATTTGGTCCGTAATATTGAGTTATTATCGGATTTCAATTTTCGTGGCATTTGGAGTGTTGTGTGAGCGTACGGTAAATAAACGCATTGAAAATTAAATAAACTTTAATTGATCAAATCGTTGTCATTAGTGCCTTCTTGAATACGCTTCCCTTTTTTTTGAGCCGACTTACGTTCACTATCACGCATTTTCCTTCTCTGCAACTTTTGTTCTTCAGAACACTGCAGCAAACATTTTTCACGCGATTATCAGATCTTGTCTCCCCTTTTTTTTTTAGGGTAAACACTCCTTGATTTCAAACGAAAGAAAAAAAATCAAAATATGATAATGGCCGCTGATTCTTTTTCTCATTCATTTCGTTAATGGCCGAAACCCCTCTTCATATAAAAATATAAGGCCGAAGCATTCATCTTCCAAAGAGTATAAACCAAAAAAAAGAGAAATGGCGGACTCAAAAATAATCATAAGAATAATAAATCGTTCCATTGCTCGAATCATCTTCTATGCATCGCGTTCCTCCAGGATCTTTTGAGAGCCGTTCGAGTATGGCATTGCGATCGAGGCCGTGAAATCGTCATCGAGGCGATGGAGTTTGCGGTTGTAGAGGGGGGTCGCTAGGGTTTTGGAAGCGGCGGTCAGGCTCGATTCGAAGTAGAAGTTAGCGGGGAAGTGCGTACGCACGGTAGTTGGGGGTTGGATGCCGTGAATGGTGGTGCCAATTTTAGGGTTGGCGTAGGACCGAAGGAGGTGGAGTTTGGGTTCGCGATTGATTTGGGATGTTGTTGTGATTCGATCGTATTGAGGGCAGTAGTATTCGGCGATGTCAGAATGGAGTATCGAGAAGGAAGGAGGAGTCCGAGTCGTCGTCGTCACGAAGTTTGAGTGTGGGTTCTCTGGGTGGTCTTGTTCGTGCAGTAGTGAGGTATATGTTTTAATTTAAATTTAATAGTACTCGTTTATGAATATATCACAGAGAAAAAATATATAGAAATTAAGCTAGACTCTTTGAAACATATTATTTATAAGTATATATATACAGTACCAAAGTAATAATAATAATAAATATACATTTACATATTTACTAGCTTATTTACATAGAGATTTGGAAATAAATGGAAATTAATTTGTTCGATTAACTTATCTAATTTATTTTAATTACTAAAGGAAATTTTTAGTTAAATGACAACATTAGTTAATTGAATGTCTATAAAGGTAATTGATTATTCAAATTTGTTCGAATATTAATAAAATAATATAATATTTATACAAGGTCAAAAACTTGAGAAGAAAGCAAGCTGGATGTGGAAATGGATGCTAATAAAATAAAAGGTGAGTTAATCTCACTCAGTTCAAATTTCAATTCAAATGATTAAATTTAAATAATGGATTGTATGGTTGAATTGATTGATGTGATATAGTATAATATAATTTGAAATTGCTATATTATGTGATGCTAACGTCTGTGGATGCAGGGAAAACAGGTTGGAGGGATCCAACTGGACCCCACAACTTTTATTTAAATTATTTAATATTCTCTGTTCTGATTATTTGATGTTCTAGAATGAATTATGTGGAAGTATTGAATGCTATGGCTTGGTTGAAATAATTGGGTACAATGAATTACCAACATAATATATATATAAAAAATTGGATTTTTGAAGAAAATAGAAGAATTGAATCTATAAGTAAAGTAATTATAGAATAAATTTAAGAATGAATTGGAGAAGAAATAAAGTGACGTTAAATTTCTAATAAATAAATTGTGAGTATAGAAAGAAAAATTTGAATAAACAGGAAGTTAATGAATTTTATAATTCAGTGTTACATAAAAAAGAAGAAGAACAAAACATTTATTTAAAATTCAGGATTTAAATTATTGGGAAGAATAAAGAAGAAATGGGAAATAACCTAAAATTTGTTTATTTTAGTTAAAAGGGTTTGAAATCAAACAGAAAATAATGATAATAAATTCCACAACTGATGAATGTTGAAATGAACTGACAAGTAAAGAAATTTATTTCAAATGGAATAAATTGGAAATCAATTTGAGAAATTGATTTAAATGATTGAGATTTGAAATTCTCCCTAGATAACCAAGTACGTTTTCAAAGTAAATTTTTAAACATAAGTTAAAGGATTTTAAAGTTGTTTTAAAAAAATATGTTTTGTAAAATTTATTATTTCTAATGTTTAAATTCTTAAGTAAGTATTTCCTTTAATCTATCATAGTAGTAGTTATTTTAAGAATGACTTAGTATAATGTTTTTAAAAAGTGAAAACCTAGTTCTATATTTTATAAAGTAACCTTATTTTTAATATTCATATAGAATCTATCTTAGCCAATTATCGAAGTAGTCTTAACTTAAATGTTCTAAAGTAAACTCCAAAGTAAGTATTTTATTTTAATCTATTATCGTAATAATTATATAAAGAATGATTTGGTAATTTAAAGAAGGAAATCTAATGTATAGTTATAAGGCAATATCATTTTAGTATTTCTAGAGCATTGTTTTAAATCAGGAATTAAAGTAAAATTTTCTAATATATTTTACAATTAAGTGTTTTTAAATTATTATTTTTTTAAAAAAAATCTAGTTTTGTGCTTGGTGATTTCAGTGGAGATAGAAATATATTTAGGAAGTTTATTTTGAAGAGAAAGAAGATTTAAAACTGTTTTCAAAGGATTGAAAATAGAAATATATCTTGTGAAGATATTTTTAAGATAAATAAATAATTTGGGAAATTATTTATTGGTTGATGGATGTTTGTAAATAGAAATTGATAGTTAAATAACCGACTATCAATATTGGCCAAATGCGCTGATCATTTCGAAGAGGCCGGGATCGAGATTAATTTCTCGAAAACCACTTCGATCCGGTTTGTAAGTTTCGTGAAAAACGATTTTGGATTCGAAGATGGAGCGGTGAAGTGCAAGGGCTAGTCGCTACTAATCCTGAGGATATTTCCAAAATGGATGTAGTAGGAATACCGCCTTCGGTTCCGTTCGAACCCGGGACGGACTTGTATGGATGAATGCTTGCGAAACATCGTCAGGTGGACGATGGGCATTCTAAGGGATATGTTCTAAAAAGGTAACGCTTAGCCTCAAGCCTCATCAAATGGGAATGGCTGAAAATCAGGGGTTATGCAGCAAGGCTTCGTGGGCAGCCCCCACTGGAGGGTGATGTCATCCCTGTCTAGATGTCCCTTTATTTCGGCTTAGTGAGCGGTTGCTGATCCCAACCGCGGGGTGATCTTGCTCGTGACTATCCAGTAAGGGATGGTTTCGGTCTTGTGTTGCAGGGGAGTTAGGGTGGCTCCTCGGTACGCTGATCTAGACCAGGTACTGTGACAGGTGGTACCCCAGTGCCTAGTCATTAGTTGGAATCCATTTTCCCTACGCGCCCGTAAGGTTTTAATTGTGCCCAACTATTGCTGAAACGTGAGATGCAAGCATTTCAGCTAGATTCTATTTTACTTTCTATATACACTGTTATAATATCAGAGGACTTTAATAGAAATGTTTTAGCTTTCGTAAGGTAAAAACCCGACATGTTTATTTGTGGCGTGGTCTTACGAGATGCTTTTATTTTCAAAAGATTTTTGAAACTTTAATAATCAATTGGGAGTGATTTTCTCAAGCTGATATTCCAGACCGACTCGGGTGTTATTTAACTATAATGCTCGGGTCAGACCGAGTATTATAGGATACAGGATATGATGCTATGGAGCTCAGAAGACGAGCTGGATGATGATACGTACTCTCGTACTTGTATTGTAACAACCCTAGTTTTAGCTATTTATTTTATTTAATTATTTAATTTTGAAATATATTTTATATAATCTGTGTTTACCAAAATATATTAAATATTTAATTTGGAGATATATTTTATAAAATTATGTATGGCAATAAAATTTAATGATAACTGTGAAAATTTAAGCTATGTTTGAACTGTTAAATTTCGCGTTCAAAAGACGCGTCGATTTTAGGGTATAAGCAACGTAATAAAACGTGTGTTTTTAAAATGTTATTCTTATGAAAAATTTTGATGTTTTAGACTGCGTCTGTTTAACGTAGTGTAAAAATCATATTTTCAAATATTTTAGAGGAGAAATATCAGTCCGTAGTTTTAAAAGCAAACGTTACCTTGTTTTAATTGACAGTTTGATTCTTCAAATGAAATTGTATACGTTCTTTGCCTAAAGCCTACATAAATATTCACCTTTTCATTTATGGGTACCAAACTAAAAAAAATCAAAATGTATAAAATGAAATGAAAATCAACATTGTAACGTTCAAACTTTATAACCAAAAACCGCTATCACGCATTCATGTTCACCAAAAATTTAACTGATACTAAAATAGGCTCTGGTTCCTCTTCCCAATCTTCACGCAACCTCCACTCATCACCCCTGCCGTTTCTTAGACCAGAGAAATTCTTGCATTCAATCTATGACTGCTTTAAAATCTAAATTGTGCATAACTGGCAACGATTGCTTTCCCTTCCCCTGACCTTACCACAAATCATATCTTATAAATTTGCAAACGTTCGAATACATTTATTTCTTTTGCAAGCTGTATGTGAAAAGCCCTTAGACTTGTATCACGTATTCATATTTACACAGTCAAGTAAAACTGATACTTTAAAACAAATAACTGAAGGCGAATCAAATGCATAGTCCATATATTAATCTGTATTAGAAGCAAGTTTCTATTAGGAACGTTCGAATCAAATAAAACTTTATCTCCTCCTTTGATTTCGCCATCAGTTCATGTTCAACCCACTGTGCACAAATCAGAGTGCTTTTATCACGCATTATGCAATAACTCAGATTTTTAGAGCCTTGCTACATTTCCTGCTTGCCATTCTTTCTCCCCCTAAGATCTCGAAAGTTTATCAATTTATATAAGAGAATAATAACGTTCAACTAAAAACAAAACTGACAATGGTCTCTTGGCCTACACCTTATCAAAACTCATCTATATATACCTTGCTTCATTTACATAAGTCTTCTTCCTACTCCCCTGGCCGTGCTCTGATCCTTTCATTCAAGCCCTCATGTGAATAGTTTATATTATTTTCTTTTCTTAGTCTGATTTTTCTTCCTTCCTCTTTCTCGTGATTTTGGTTTCCTCTGTGCCTTGCTCGGCCATTTCCATTTTGTTATAACATGTCCCATCTTACTCTTATATGGATTGAGTACACTAGGATTTAGCATATAGATGGGTTTTTCATAGAAGTCTAAGTTGAAAATCTAGTTCAACACGTTTGATAGAGAACCGATATATATAGGAAGATAGCCTGGAAAAGCTTGATTTAAATTTTACCAAGCCTAGTTTATAAATTTCACCACTGAACAGAGTGTTTAGTATGTCTGGAATTGCTGATGCTAAGAAGAAATAGGGAGGTAGTTGTTTTGATGCAGTTCTATGGTTCTTCAATCTTATGATTTTATCAGAGCATCTACTGAGTTTACATGATTGCAGTTTAAAAGCATGAGAAGTTTGAAAGTTAATCTAGGCTAAATTAAGTTGGCATAGCTTATGGTAAAGGGGTGAGTTTCAGATTTCATTTATGGCATAAGATTAAGTCTGCATATATACAAAAATTTGTAATAGGACATACATGTTGGGTATCACTGAGTGACTTAATACTGTTATGTGGGTAGTTGCTTTAAGTCTGGTTTGGAATTAGTTGAGGAAGTTGGCAGGCCACAGTTGTGAATGGGTACATACATTTAGTTGTGGAGTCTGTGCGTGCATAAGTCCATAGGAAAGTTGTTGATAGGTGTGAGTTTCAGATTAACCTGCATGTTTGTAATTTTAGTAGTAGGCTACCCATGTTGGTATCACAAGTGTATATGTTTCAAGTGTGCACCTGTGCACATGTTTATCAGTAAGACATGAACTGTTGTGACTAAGTTGGTGGTTGGATTCATGTACCCTGAAGGCTTGGAACTGATCTGACCTGAGTGTTTAGTGGAAGTGAGTTGCATAGTTGGTAGGAAGATTTGGGGACTGTGTATTTGGTGAGTTCCGTGCATGTTTCAAGTGTGTCACTGTGTGCGCATATGTATCTGGGAGTGTTTGATGTGCATCTGACCTGGGTAATGCAGACTGGAGTAGTTGGTGGTAGTGATGGAGGTAGGTAGGTAGCTTTTTGGTCAAGTTCAGTGATTGTTTAGGTAGGAGTTTGCTTATTCAAAGCTTCAGTTTTGGTAGAAATTTTTCTTGAAGTCTTGGCAGTCTCGGCTCGAAGCAGTGCTAAATTGGCTCAAAGAAATTTGGATGGTGACTCGGTGAACTGGGGGATAAATTTGAGTTGCCTGTTTTAGTTTAAAACTTGGAAAATTTTGGTTGAGGAACAAACAAATGTCAGTAGTATTGCAAATCTAAGTTGTTGGTTCTGAGAGGAAATAATGTAGGCAACACATTTTTGGATGCAACGAGATATTTGTTTGCACATAATCAAATCTGAAATGATCAGATAGGTGGAAGAATTTTGACATTGTTTTGGTGTGAGCTTTCAAAAAATTAATATATGAATGAAAGGAGCAGCGAAGCGTGGGTAAGATGGCAGAGGCAAGTTCACAAGAGGAAGAATGAAATGTGATATGCTGGCGTGAGCGAACAAGGGAAATATGTGCACGTGTACCGATGTATCACGACATATAGCAGAGAAAAAAATGTGTGCACATGTACATGTATATATCCCGGCATATAATAGGAGACTTCACCATATTGTTTAATCGGTCTTTAGGAAATTTGGTCGTAAATTTTAGCGTTAGCACGGTTCACGTTTGGGGTATATTTTGGTCATATTGCACGGTGGAGTGGTCGAGCAAATCAAACCAATTCTCTTCCTATTTTAAATTTTCCTTTGACCGTAAATTCTAAAGTCGCGTATTCAATATTTGAATTTTGTTCTAGATTTAATCTAGGCGACATCCGAAGAATTTTGATCGTTACACTCTGTCGTTCCTTTCCGGTGAAATTGTCGTTTTGAATTTCAAATTTTCTGCAGCTTTCAGGTGAGTATTTCTCACCAGACATACGTACCTATATTTTTGTAAATTATTGCAAGTGTATGTGTAAAATATTATTCCGTTATTATCTGTCTGTAGTATAACGTAGAATGTTAAACCCCATTTAATTTGACACCTCATCAGTTATATATCTGTTGTATTATTTCTGCAGTTATATTATAAATGTTTATTTGCTGCTTAATCACCACTGCAAGTTCCCTGTTAAATTTAGATTGTTATGGGCTGAAATGATAGGCCTAATGGATTATTATTGTTCACTTATTCTGTTAACTGCTGTAAATATTCTTGGGATTGCTGGTTCGAAATGATAGAACCCAGGGTTTGTAAATATCGGATTGAAATGATATAAATCCGTTCCACTTGACCTAGGCTAGAAAATCTTATACAGGTCCGTGGTTTATATAATATTTTCTGAAATAATTTGAATTATTTTAAAATTTAGAAATTGATGATATTCTGGTTTAAATGATACAGGGTTTTATAAGAATTATAATGATTTAAATTGTTAAATAAAGAAATGTTGAATTAAAATTTTGGAATATAACTTGTTTTAGAAATACTGGATTTTTGGAAGGGTAAAGATTTCAATTTGGAAACAATGAATAATAAGTTATATTTGGAAATAGATTTTTAAGCTAAAAAGTCTACTACAGCATTTAAATGCTTCCTTTTAAATTGGACCCGCAACTTTAGATAGCATTTCATATGTGCTGTAGAAATTGAAATTTGATTTATTTAGAAAATTTATGAAAATTTATTTTAGAAATAGGTTAAGATTTTTGGAATTTGAATATGTAATAAATAAAAGAATTTAGAAATTGATTTTGGTGGTTTTAAAGGGAGAAATTGATTTCTATTTTTGATAAAAGCAATAAATTCCAAATTTAATTAAATGATGTGAAATGGTATATTATCAAAGGAAAATGTTTTAAATCAAGGATTTGAGCTTAAAGGTATTTGAAATATATATTGATTTGAAAATATAAATACCATGTTTCAAACTATAACCACGGGTTATAATAACGATGGGTTGGCAAAGATACCGGGATCGGATATGGGCATACTCTCTGTCGATACCGAAAACCACTTTGACTAACCGTGTACGCGGTGGAGATTCCAGAATGAAGTAAGTTGGTGGTGACGGTTTCTGAAAGGTATATACGTGGACCCGACTCCCGTGAGTTGGCTTAAGGTGGCTAAAACAGGAGCGATTGACGGATTAATGAGGTAGCTCCTCTGATCGAACGCACTTCTTCGTATACCATTCTATTGCTTATGTGATTGTTTGGGTGCACCCTTGATTTGGGAGTGTTGTTCGAGGTGGGCGGTTGCTGCGGCTTTGCGTTACCATCGGTCCGGAAGCGTAATTGGTATATCTACCCTGGCATTGCCTAGTTGTGCCGTGTCACCTTCCATATCGAGCCTTGTACGAGTTTGGTTTTCTCCCGTAGCCCGTGTGGTATCCTCTAGTGGCTTCCCGATCAGGAGGGGCTATGATATTGGATGGACTACTGGGACTATTACGTGTTAAGGTGGAAAATGTAAAGCCTTAACGCTATTTAAAAGTAAGTTTATTTTATATATAGACACTATTATAATAGCGCAATATACTACATAGTAAATAGTTTAACGGATCCTTAGAGGATGGGCGATCCCAAGCATCCTTTAAGTTGCTTGCTATTTATTACAGTACACTTGAATTAGCTTACATCATGTAAGTATGTATGTCCTGACTCGAGTGTTTGTTTTATTTTACGCTCGGGTCAGCCTGAGTTGCAGTTTCAGTTTTTCTCTTCGGAGCTAGGACTCATTAGATCATTCGTGCTGCCGGAAGCTTTGTCTCAGTTTCTATCCTTCTGTAATTCAAGACCTTTGAAGACTCTATATCTATTTATGTTTCAAAATTGTATGGAAGATTATAAGCTATGTAAATTCTGTTTTGTTAAGTGGCTTCATGAACCACTGAATTTTTAAATTTCCGCTGTGAGATTCTGATATCTGTGTATGTGATTCTGTGATTTATTTGCTGTATATTCTGAGTTTTGCCAAATTTATTCTACAACGCAGTATTTTGAACAATTCAAGTCCGACAGAATTTAAAAATTCTATAAATCACAGAATCACATACACAGATATCAGAATCTCACAGCGGAAATTTAAAAATTCAGTGGTTCATGAAGCCACTTAACAAAACAGAATTTACATAGCTTATAATCTTCCATACAATTTGGTATCAGAGCCAGGTTCTAGGCAAAACTTAGAATGTATGGTAAATTTGATTTATAGAATCACATTCATCCGAGCTTGAATCTCTTCCTTTTCGAATTTGGAACTTTCCCTGTGGTTCCAAAGTTCATTCGTGTCCCTCACTTTTCATCTACTTTAGTTTTTGGAGTGTCCCATAACTCCACTTCGGATGATCTTTATAGTGAATTGGCGGTCTCGCCATTATTCTAATAAAGGGGTGAAACTTCTTTACCATTAGCATTGGTTCACTAGGAATTTATATTTATTCTCGGTTTATATGCTAGTGTCTTTGGTTATTCCGAACTCTATCTCTTTAGATCAAATAGATTTCACCCAATCACATCGATCCGACTCTTTAAGTCACGGTTGGCCAAGGCAAGGTTGTCCGCGATTTATATAGAGTTACCCAGTTCCTTATTCTGTTATTTAATCATCAGATCTTCTGATTTCAACTATCTTGAATCTCTTTGATTTGAGTTCATCAAAATTTGAATTTCTATCCTTGTTTTGAAAATTTATTCTTATATTTGAAAGAAAACCTAAAATATATATATAAGTAAAATTTTCAAAATTTTATAATTAATTTAACTAGTTGTCAAGAGATAATAGTTTTGATTTTATTTATGGTTTTGTAAGCTATGTGTTTTGTCTATAATAAGTAATTGAATATAAGCAATGGTTATAAATTAATTTGGAAACAGAAATGAATTTAAAACAAGAACTTGAGAATTCAATTCCCGATGGTTTCAAACCGTGGGTTTAAATTTTTTTTTAAAGGGATATATTATTTAAAGTATTTTCGAATAGAAATTTGTTTCCAAAGAATTTTTAAAATTTAGTGCTCTTCTCTTTGTCGTTGGAAAATAATTTCGGTGATGACTGCAGCATCATCGACATTCCTTTTCGAGTTTCGAAGTGAAAAGACCATTCTGTAGTCTGGCTACATTGTTACCTTGAGATTTTAATTAATTTGGATTTCTAGAATAGGACTTAATTTATAAAATTGATTTGACATATTATGTACATATATTCAGTTATCTCTAAATGGTTTGAAGGGAATCAGGAATTTAATTCTTAAAGTTTATCTTGAATTTTAAAGTACATTATTAATAATAAAATTTTGAATAAAAAGTTCCAATTGGAGATAATTGAATTTGAAGGTTTTAGTTGTATAATACCCCATCTCATTTCAATATAACTTACCTTGATTTTCAAAAGTTAACAATGTAATTGGATAATATACAATATAAAGGATTTTATAAATAAAATTCGAGTGGTTATAATGGATGTTATACACTTAAATTTTAGTTATAAAGGATTAATGGAGGTAAACAAGGAATTTTAGGAATTTATTTAAATAACCTAATAATCAAATTTGATTCAATATGGAACCTTAAATCTAACCAAGAAATGGTAATAAAGGTTATTTCCTGAAATGAATATGTTTGTGTAATAAACAATGTATCTTTGAATAAGAAAGAAAAATAATTGAAGAAATATTTTTGGTAGTAGGGATTATTTATCTTAAAATCATAGTTTAATTGATGTCTAAATGAATAAATATGTAAAGAAATTTGATTGTTATATGTATGATAAATATTTATTTATGAAGTAGACATGTCTTGAAAAATGAATAATTATGATTTAAATAGTTAAGACGTATTTTAATATCACTAAAATTTGATAATTGAAAATTTGGTTTTCAAATGGAAATTTCAAGTGTAACTTATTAAGGGAATATCTTATTTATAAATAGGTATTTTAAATAAAGTGTTAGGTTATTGCTAAATTAAGAGTTAAGTAAAATAATTGAACTGATTGGAAATACTATTATATCTACTATAGCATAGTATAAGTGCTGTTGTTTCTAAAAATAAAAGTTTTGGAAAATTTTATAATTGAATAAACGAACCTAGGAATATCTCAACTTTGAAATGAATATTATTTGGCATTGAATGAAGATTATTTTAAAAGTGCTATGATTTTAGTAGTATGATTTCCAAATGATAACATCTATAAAATTTTAATGGTTTTCAAAGTATTATGACTTCAAAGCATTATGATTTCAAATTTATTATCCTATTTTGTGTTTCCAAACTATCTTTAAGTGTCCTTGGTTTCCCTATCTGCTACAGAATGGGGAGGCTATTGCTTATACCAGTCTATTTAGAAATCTTTCTATAATCTTTGAAAAACTTTATTACTCATCGGGACCTGAGCACCGTTTACCACCCATAGACTGACAGGTCAAACTGAAAGGGTAAAACCAATTCTAGAGGATTTTCTTCGTGCTTCAAATCCGGAACTATTCGTTTAAGGTTCTTGTTTATCTAGCTTATCTTCTTTGTTGCTTTTCTTTCGTTCCTTTTCGAGGACGAAAAGTTCTTAAGTGGGGGAGAGTGTAACAACCCTAGTTTTAGCTATTTATTTTATTTAATTATTTAATTTTGAAATATATTTTATATAATCTGTGTTTACCAAAATAGTTTAAATATTTAATTTGGAGATATATTTTATAAAATTATGTATGGCAATAAAATTTAATAATAACTGTGAAAATTTAAGCTATGTTTGAACTGTTAAATTTCGCGTTCAAAAGACGCGTCGATTTTAGGGTATAAGCAACGTAATAAAACGTATGTTTTTAAAATGTTATTCTTATGAAAATTTTTGATGTTTTAGACTGCGTCTGTTTAACGTAGTGTAAAAATCATATTTTCAAATATTTTAGAGGAGAAATATCAGTCAGTAGTTTTAAAAGCAAACGTTACCTTGTTTTAATTGACAGTTTGATTCTTCAAATGAAATTGTATACGTTCTTTGCCTAAAGCCTACATAAATATTCACCTTTTCATTTATGGGTACCAAACTAAAAAAAATCAAAATGTATAAAATGAAATGAAAATCAACATTGTAACGTTCAAACTTTATAACCAAAAACCGCTATCACGCATTCATGTTCACCAAAAATTTAACTGATACTAAAATAGGCTCTGGTTCCTCTTCCCAATCTTCACGCAACCTCCACTCATCACCCCTGCCGTTTCTTAGACCAGAGAAATTCTTGCATTCAATCTATGACTGCTTTAAAATCTAAATTGTGTATAACTGGCAACGATTGCTTTCCCTTCCCCTGACCTTGCCACAAATCATATCTTATAAATTTGCAAACGTTCGAATACATTTATTTCTTTTGCAAGCTGTATGTGAAAAGCCCTTAGACTTGTATCACGTACTCATATTTACACAGTTAAGTAAACTGATACTTTAAAACAAATAACTGAAGGCGAATCAAATGCATAGTCCATATATTCATCTGTATTAGAAGCAAGTTTCTATTAGGAACGCTCGAATCAAATAAAACTTTATCTCCTCCTTTGATTTCGCCATCAGTTCATGTTCAACCCACTGTGCACAAATCAGAGTGCTTTTATCACGCATTATGCAATAACTCAGATTTTTAGAGCCTTGCTCCATTTCCTGCTTGCCGTTCTTTCTCCCCTTAAGATCTCGAAAGTTTATCAATTTATATAAGAGAATAATAACGTTCAACTAAAAACAAAACTGACAATGGTCTCTTGGCCTACACCTTATCAAAACTCATCTATCTATACCTTGCTTCATTTACATAAGTCTTCTTCCTACTCCCCTGGCCGTGCTCTGATCCTTTCATTCAGGCCCTCAGGTGAATAGTTTATATTATTTTCTTTTCTTAGTCTGATTTTTCTTCCTTCCTCTTTCTCGTGATTTTGGTTTCCTCTGTGCCTTGCTCGGCCATTTCCATTTTGTTATAACATGTCCCATCTTACTCTTATATGGATTGAGTACACTAGGATTTAGCATATAGATGGGTTTTTCATAGAAGTCTAAGTTGAAAATCTAGTTCAACACGTTTGATAGAGAACTGATATATATAGGAAGATAACCTGGAAAAGCTTGATTTAAATTTTACCAAGCCTAGTTTATAAATTTCACCACTGAACAGAGTGTTTAGTATGTCTGGAATTGCTGATGCTAAGAAGAAATAGGGAGGTAGTTGTTTTGATGCAGTTCTATGGTTCTTCAATCTTATGATTTTATCAGAGCATCTACTGAGTTTACATGATTGCAGTTTAAAAGCATGAGAAGTTTGAAAGTTAATCTAGGCGAAATTAAGTTGGCATAGCTTATGGTAAAGGGGTGAGTTTCAGATTTCATTTATGGCATAAGATTAAGTCTGCATATATACAAAAATTTGTAATAGGACATACATGTTGGGTATCACTGAGTGACTTAATACTGTTATGTGGGTAGTTGCTTTAAGTCTGGTTTGGAATTAGTTGAGGAAGTTGGCAGGCCACAGTTGTGAATGGGTACATACATTTAGTTGTGGAGTCTGTGCGTGCATAAGTCCATAGGAAAGTTGTTGATAGGTGTGAGTTTCAGATTAACCTGCATGTTTGTAATTTTAGTAGTAGGCTACCCATGTTGGTATCACAAGTGTATATGTTTCAAGTGTGCACCTGTGCACATGTTTATCAGTAAGACATGAACTGTTGTGACTAAGTTGGTGGTTGGATTCATGTACCCTGAAGGCTTGGAACTGATCTGACCTGAGTGTTTAGTGGAAGTGAGTTACATAGTTGCTAGGAAGATTTGGGGACTGTGTATTTGGTGAGTTCCGTGCATGTTTCAAGTGTGTCACTGTGTGCGCATATGTATCTGGGAGTGTTTGATGTGCATCTGACCTGGGTAATGCAGACTGGAGTAGTTGGTGGTAGTGATGGAGGTAGGTATGTAGCTTTTTGGTCAAGTTCAGTGATTGTTTAGGTAGGAGTTTGCTTATTCAAAGCTTCAGTTTTGGTAGAAATTTTTCTCGAAGTCTTGGCAGTCTCGGCTCGAAGCAGTGCTAAATTGGCTCGAAGAAATTTGGATGGTGACTCGGTGAACTGTAGGATAAATTTGAGTTGCCTGTTTTAGTTTAAAACTTGGAAAATTTTGGTTGAGGAACAAACAAATGTCAGTAGTATTGCAAATCTAAGTTGTTGGTTCTGAGAGGAAATAATGTAGGCAACACATTTTTAGATGCAACGAGATATTTGGTTGCACATAATCAAATCTGAAATGATCAGATAGGTGGAAGAATTTTGACATTGTTTTGGTGTGAGCTTTCAAAAAATTAATATATGAATGAAATGAGCAGCGAAGCGTGGGTAAGATGGCAGAGGCAAGTTCACAAGAGGAAGAATGAAATGTGATATGCTGGCGTGAGCGAACAAGGGAAATATGTGCACGTGTACCGATGTATCACGACATATAGCAGAGAAAAAAATGTGTGCACATGTACATGTATATATCCCGACATATAATAGGAGACTTCACCATATTGTTTAATCGGTCTTTAGGAAATTTGGTCGTAAATTTTAGCGTTAGCACGGTTCACGTTTGGGGTATATTTTGGTCATATTGCACGGTGGAGTGGTCGAGCAAATCAAACCAATTCTCTTCCTATTTTAAATTTTCCTTTGACCGTAAATTCTAAAGTCGCGTATTCAATATTTGAATTTTGTTCTAGATTTGAATCTAGGCGACATCCGAAGAATTTTGATCGTTACACTGTGTCGTTCCTTTCCGGTGAAATTGTCGTTTTGAATTTCAAATTTTCTGCAGCTTTCAGGTGAGTATTTCTCACCAGACATACGTACCTATATTTTTGTAAATTATTGCAAGTGTATGTGTAAAATATTATTCCGTTATTATCTGTCTGCAGTATAACGTAGAATGTTAAACCCCATTTAATTTGACACCTCATCAGTTATATATCTGTTGTATTATTTCTGCAGTTATATTATAAATGTTTATTTGCTGCTTAATCACCACTGCAAGTTCCCTGTTAAATTTAGATTGTTATGGGCTGAAATGATAGGCCTAATGGATTATTATTGTTCACTTATTCTGTTAACTGCTGTAAATATTCTTGGGATTGCGGGTTCGAAATGATAGAACCCGGGGTTTGTAAATATCGGATTGAAATGATATAAATCCGTTCCACTTGACCTAGGCTAGAAAATCTTATACAGGCCCGTGGTTTATATAATATTTTCTGAAATAATTTGAATTATTTTAAAATTTAGAAATTGATGATATTCTGGTTTAAATGATACAGGGTTTTATAAGAATTATAATGATTTAAATTGTTAAATAAAGAAATGTTGAATTAAAATTTTGGAATATAATTGTTTTAGAAATACTGGATTTTTGGAAGGGTAAAGATTTCAATTTGGAAACAATGAATAATAAGTTATATTTGGAAATAGATTTTTAAGCTAAAAAGTCTACTACAGCATTTAAATGCTGTCTTTTAAATTGGACCCGTAACTTTAGATAGCATTTCATAAGTGTTGTAGAAATTGAAATTTGATTTATTTAGAAAATTTATGAAAATTTATTTTGGAAATAGGTTAAGATTTTTGGAATTTGAATATGTAATAAATAAAAGAATTTAGAAATTGATTTTGGTGGTTTTAAAGGGAGAAATTGATTTCTATTTTTGATAAAAGCAATAAATTCCAAATTTAATTAAATGATGTGAAATGGTATATTATCAAAGGAAAATGTTTTAAATCAAGGATTTGAGATTAAAGGTATTTGAAATATATATTGATTTGAAAATATAAATACCATGTTTCAAACTATAACCACGGGTTATAATAACGATGGGTTGGCAAAGAGACCGGGATCGGATATGGGCATACTCTCTGTCGATACCGAAAACCACTTCGACTAACCGTGTACGCGGTGGAGATTCCAGAATGAAGTAGGTTGGTGGTGACGGTTTCTGAAAGGTATATACGTGGACCCGACTCCCGTGAGTTGGCTTAAGGTGGCTAAAACAGGAGCGATTGACGGATTAATGAGGTAGCTCCTCTGATCGAACGCACTTCTTCGTATACCATTCTATTGCTTATGTGATTGTTTGGGTGCACCCTTGATTTGGGAGTGTTGTTCGAGGAGGGCGGTTGCTGCGGCTTCGCGTTACCATCGGTCCGGAAGCGTAATTGGTATATCTACCCTGGCATTGCCTAGTTGTGCCGTGTCACCTACCATATCGAGCCTTGTACGAGTTTGGTTTTCTCCCGTAGCCCGTGTGGTATCCTCTAGTAGCTTCCCGATCAGGAGGGGCTATGATATTGGATGGACTACTGGGACTATTACGTGTTAAGGTGGAAAATGTAAAGCCTTAACGCTATTTAAAAGTAAGTTTATTTTATATATAGACACTATTATAATAGCGCAATATACTACATAGTAAATAGTTTAACGGATCCTTAGAGGATGGGCGATCCCAAGCATCCTTTAAGTTGCTTGCTATTTATTACAGTACACTTGAATTAGCTTACATCATGTAAGTATGTATGTCCTGACTCGAGTGTTTGTTTTATTTTACGCTCGGGTCAGCCTGAGTTGCAGTTTAAGTTTTTCTCTCCGGAGCTAGGACTCATTAGATCATTCGTGCTGCCGGAAGCTTTGTCTCAGTTTCTATCCTTCTGTAATTCAAGACCTTTGAAGACTCTATATCTATTTATGTTTCAAAATTGTATGGAAGATTATAAGCTATGTAAATTCTGTTTTGTTAAGTGGCTTCATGAACCACTGAATTTTTAAATTTCCGCTGTGAGATTCTGATATCTGTGTATGTGATTCTGTGATTTATTTACTGTATATTCTGAGTTTTGCCAAATTTATTCTACAACGCAGTATTTTGAACAATTCAAGTCCGACATGTGCGGATGCGAATGGTTGAAAATATTGGGTCGTTACATGTATATATATATATATATTTCAGCGGTGTTGAGTTGTTGTATATCCATTTGTATGACATTGATGTTGAGCTGTGATTGATGTACTCTGATGATGTAATATATAAACAAAGATATTTGATGTTTGAGTAAAGAGTATTTATTATCTATTATATTTTATTTCGCTGCGATGGTTAGATTCTGATGTTGTTTTCTATTTTCTTCTTCTACCTCTTCTTCTTTAACCCAAATGGTTCTTATTTCCGTGCAACTTGAGTTGATTGAAGTAAAATAGTATTGACTCAAGGGGTACGGATTCGCGGGCTATTTGAACACAGCCATAACACCGAAGCAGACACCCTTCCTTAACTTGTTCCAAAGAAACATCTTCGGAGACATTCATAGTCACTGTGTCTCATCACATAGCTACTACACCTTGATATATCAAGATATCATGACTGGCTTCTGTCCACCGGACAGATCCAAACCCTAGCTCAACCAAACTTACACTTCAAAAATGAACGCCGAATCTTAACAGATTTTCTTCAGAGATCGATGAAATCCTTACACCACTCAAAGCTCAATCGAGATGGTATTAGGTCTACAGTCTCGACAATTACACTTCCAACCTCAAACATTTAAACTCCAACCATTGGTGTTTGTGTTACACACACCACCACCCTATCTACCTTTATAGCTTATTGGAAAACCCGAACAGGTAACCCAACAATAGGTAGAAATAAATAAATATATATTATATATCAAAATTACAAATACGCTTTCTCAAGAAAGAAATCACTCAAGAGCCTAGGTATTCACTTAACCTAGCGCTCTGATACCAACTGTAACATCCCGCAAATCCGTACCCCTTGAGTCAACACTATCCTACCTAAATTAACTCAAGTTGCATAGAAATATGAACCATTTGGATTAAAGAAGAAGATGTAGAAGAAGAAAATAGAAAACAACATCAGAATCTAACCATCGCAGCGAAATAAAATATAATAGATAATAAATACTCTTTACTCGAATCAAATATCTTTGTTTATATATTACATCATCAAAGTAGAACAATCACAGTTCAACATCAACATCATACAAATGGATACACAACAACCCCACAATGGAATATATATATATATATATATATATATATATATATATATATATATATATATATATAAGTACGGGAGTACGTATCGTCATCCTACTCGTCCCCTGAGCTCCACAGCATCATATCCTGCACCCTATAATACTCGGTCTGACCCGCGCATTACATTCAAATAACACCCGAGTCAGTCTGGATTACCAACGTGAGAAATTCACACCCAATTGATTATTAAAGTTTCAAAAATCCTTTAAAAAAAAAGCATCTCGTAAGACCACGCCACAAATAAACATGTCGGGTTTTTACCTTACGATCGCTAAAACAATTTTATTAAAGTCCTCTAATATTATAATAGTGTCTATAGAAAGTAAAATAGAATCTAGCTGAAATGCTTGCATCTCACGTTTCAGCAATAGTTGGGCACAATCAAAACCGTATGGGCACGTAGGGAAAATGGATTCCAACTAATGGCTAGGCACTGGGGTACCACCTGTCACAGTACCTGGTCAAGATCAGCGTACCGAGGAGCCACCCTAACTACCCTGCAACACAAGACCCGAACCATCACTTACTGGACGGTCCCGAGTAAGATCAACCCGCGGTTGGGATCAGCAACTGCCCACTAAGCCGAAATAAAAGGGACATCTAGACAGGGATGACCTCACCCTCCAGTGGGGGCTACCCACGAAGCCTTACTGCATTTCCCCTGATTTTCAGCCATTCCCATTTGATGAGGCTTGAGGCTAAGCGTTACCTTTAAGAACAATATCCCTTAGAATGCCCATCGTCCGCCTGACGATGTTTCGCAAGCATTAATCCATACAAGTCCGTCCCGGGTTCGAACGGAACCGAAGGCACTATTCCTACTACATCCATTTTGGAAATATCCTCAGGATTAGTAGTGACTAGCCCTTGCACTTCACTGCTCCATCTTCGAATCCAAAATAGTTTCCATGAAACGTACAAACCGGATCGAAGTGGTTTTCGAGAAATCAATCTCGATCCCGGTCTCTTCGAAACGATCAACGCATTTGGCCAACATTGATAGTCGGTTATTTAACTATCAATTATTCACAAACAACCATCAACCAATAATTTTCCAAATTATTTATTAATCCCAAAAATATCTTCACAAGATATTTTTTTCTATTTTCAATCCTTTGAAATCAGTTTCAAAACCATATTTCTTTTCAGAATAAACTTTCCCAAATATTTACTATCTCCTCTCAAATCACCAAGAACAAAACTAGAATTTCAAAATAATTTAAAACACTTTACTAAGAAATATACTTTATAACATCTAAGTTAAATCTACTTCAATGATTTGTTAAAAATACATACTATATGAATATTTGAAAATAATGTTACTAAATAAAATATAAAACTAGATTTACTTTAAAAAAATAAAATACTAAGTCACTCTTTAAATAATTATTGCTATAATAGATTAAAATAATTATTGCTATAATAAATTAAAAGGAAATACTTACTTTAGAATCTAAATATTTAGAAATAGTAAATTTTTCAAAACATACTTCTTAAAACAATTTTAAACTTTTAATTTATATTTAAAAATTTACTTTGAAAACGTACTTGGTTATTCAGAGAGAAATTTCCAATCTCAATCACTTAAATCAATTTTCCAAATTGATTCCCAATTTATTCCATTTGAAATAAATTTCTTTACTTATCAGTCTATTTCAAAATTCATTAATTATGGACTTTATTATTATTTCCAGTTTGATTTTTAAATCCTTTAGCAGGAATATACAATTTCAGGTTATTCCCAATTTCTTCTTTATTCTTCTTAAATAATTTAAATTCTAAATTTAAAATAAATGTTTTGTTCTTTTAAAAAATAACATTGAAGTTTAAGTTTCATTAACTTTCTATTTATTTAAATTTCCCTTCCCATACTCAAGATTTATTTATTAAAATTTTAAAGTCACTTTATTTCCTTTCCGTTCATTCATAAATTTATTCAACTTTCCTATAATTATTTTAATTACAATTTCACTTCTTTTATTTTCATTCCCAAACTCAAATTATATATTTGGTAATTTATTATTGCCCGATTATAACAATCAAGCCATAGCATTCAATATTTCCACATAATTCATTACAGAATATCAAATATTCAGAACAGAGAATATTAAATAATTAAATAAAGTTGAGGGGTCCATTTGGATCCCTCCAACCTGTTTTTCCTGCATCCACAGATGTTAGCACAATATAAAATGCCAATTCAAAATATATACCACACTACATCACATAAATCAATTCAACCATTTCAAACTATTATTTAAATTTAATCATTTAAATTTAAATTTAACTGAGTGAGATTAACTCACCTTTGATTTCTTGTTTAGCCACATTTTCGTCAGAAAGGTATTTCTTTAAATTTATTTATTTAATTTATATGTTTTTTAATTTGAAATAAAAAAAATGAAATGAAATTTTATTTATATAGTAGAGTGTTGTAGAGTTTATATATATAAATCTGACTTTTCATGAAATATGTTTAAGTCAAATATATATTTTATAAAAAAGGAAATTTAGTTTAAATCAAATAATTTGTTAATTTAAATATATTAAATGGTAGTTGATTTTTCATTTGGTTCGAATGTAAGTAAAATCGTATAAATTGTTATACAAGGTCTAAAAATAGTAAGGAGACGAATTAGTGTAATTAACTTATATTAATTATTTTTAAACAAAGGGATTTTTATAGGATAATTATAAGTTAAATTAAAATTAATAAATAGTCATGGATTATCTGATTATCTCAGATATTAATAAATTATATAATGTTGTTCAAGATCTAAAATTATGGTGGAATTGGCAAGATGGAAATGGATTGCCAAACACTGTAACGACCCGCAAATCCGTACCCCTTGAGTCAACACTATTCTACAACAATCAACTCAAGTTGTATAGAAATACTAACCATTTGGGTTAAAGAAGAAGAGGTAGAAGAAGAAAGTAGAGAAAACAACAACAGAATCCAACCATCGCAGCGGAATAAAATATAATAGATAATAAATAATCATTACTCAAAAGCCAAATATTTCTATTTACATATATTACATCATCAGAGTACATCAATTACAACTCAACATCGATATCATACAATGGATACACAACAACTCAACACAGCGGAATATATACATAAACAAATACGTAAGTACGTATCGTCATCCAGCTCGTCTCCTGAGCTCCAAAGCATCACATCATGTATCCCATAATACTCGATCTGACCCGAGCATTACAGTTAAATAGCACCCGAGTCATCTGGAATACCAGCATGAGAAAATCACACCCAATTTATTATTAAGTTTCAAAAATCCTTTGAAAAGTAAAGCATCTCGTAAGACCATGCCACAAATAAACATGTCGGGTTTTTATCTTACTATAGCTAAAACAATTTTTATAGAACTCCTCTGATATTATAATACGGTCTATATACAAATACTTATAAAATAGCCGAAATTGTTACATTCATTAAATTCCAGCTACTAGCCACAGAGTGGGTAATACAAACAAAACTCGTACAAGGCTCGTAGGGAGAATGAATTTCCAACTAATGACAAGGCACTGGGGTACCACCTGCCACAGTACGGGGCCTAGATCACCGTACCGAGGAGTACGCCCGCTCCCCTACAACACAAGGCCGGGACTACCCCTTACTGGATAATCTCGAGTGAGATCACCCCGCGGTTGGGATCAACAACCGCCCACTAAGCCGAAATAAAAAGGGACATCTAGACTGGAATGACCTCACCCTGCTTGGGTGCTACCCACCTAGCCTTGCTGCATATCCCCTGATTTTCAGTCATTCCCATTTGATGAGGCTTGAGGCTAAGCGTTACCTTTAAGAACAATATCCCTTAGAATGCCCATCGTCCACCTGACGATGTTTCGCAAGCATTCATCCATACAAGTCCGTCCCGGGTTCGAACGGAACCAAAGGCACTATTCCTACTACATCCATTTTGGAAATATCCTCAGGATTAGTAGCGACTAGCCCTTGCACTACAATACTCCATCTTCGAATCCAAAATCATTTACACGAAACGTACAAACCGGATCGAAGTGATATTCGAGAAATAAATCTCGATCCCGGTCTCTTCGAAACGATCAACGTATTTGTCCAATATTGATAGTCGGTGATTTAACTTTTAATTAATATTCACAAACAACCATCAACCAATAAATAATTTTCCAAATTATTTATTTATCCAATATATCTTTACAAACTATATTTCAGATTTTCAACCCTTTTTAAAACAGTTCCAACCCAGTTTTCGCTCACGGAATACATTACCCTGATATTTATTTCGTTTGGGGCACCAAGTTCAAAATACCCTTTGGATTTTCAAATAAATTTTAATACTACTTTATTATAGAACATACTTTATAACTTTAAAATCAAAACTACTTTAATACTTTATTAAAATATATATATATATATATACACTTTAAGAATATTCTAAATAAAACCTCTTTATAAAATGTAAACTAATTTTTTCTTTCAAAACATAATACCAAGTCACCTTTATATAATTACTACATTAATAGATTTGAAAACACTTGCTTTAAAAGTTAAACATTAGAGATAATAAATTTTCTAAACATGCTTTTTAAAACAATTATTAAAACCTTTACTTATATTTAAAATTGCTTGAAAACCATACTTGGCTATCCCGAGAAATACTCTTCTCTTTCACATCTTAAAAAAAATAAATCTCCATTTATTTTTAAACAAATTTACCATTTCTTTAATAAATTCACACCTTGAATTTATACTTCCAAATCTACTTCACCTTTATAAACCCAGATTATAAAATTCAAAATCTCACTTTTCTTTAATTTCAATTCCACACACTTAAATAAAATTTACAATTAACTTCTAATTTACTTCACTTTGAAATAAATTCCCTCGCTTACTTTATTTATTTTAAATTCCATTAACTTTAAGATTTTTTACTTCTTTATTATGAGTTAAAACCCTTTCAAAAATACCAATTTCAAATTCCCAAAATTCCTTCTTATCCTTTAAATAAATTTAACGCTTAATTTAAAAATGACTTCTTTAATCTTTAAAACTAACATCACTTTAGTTTAAAATTTATTATTCCCCTGTAAATTCAAAATTCCATCTTTTTCCATATTTATTAGAATTCTGAAATTGCTTTTTCTTTATTTTATTTTCAATTCATTATTAAATTTATTCAAATTCCAGAGAATTTATTTTACTTAAAATTTTATTCTTTTATTTCTTTTCACAAATCTAATTCTATAGATTTTGATAACTCATTACATTGAGATATTCAATTCAACCATACCATCCAATATTTCAATTACCAATAAAATCATCATAGGATATCAAATATTCATAACACAGAATACTAAATGATCTAAATAAATTTAAGGAATCCAGTTGGATCCCTCAACATTTATTATTTAATATCCTCTGTGGTGATTATTTGATATTCTATGTTGAATTATATTAGAAAATTGAATGCAAATGGTTATAAATTAATTGGAATAGTTGAATTAGTGTGAAATTTATATAAATTGCTTGCGGAAAATGTTTGATGTGCATTTCTTTTAGAATTCATATGTTTTAACTATTGCAACTAAGTGAAATATAGTTAAACT
The DNA here is from genome assembly GCA_030765085.1 of Allium cepa. Taxonomy (NCBI): domain Eukaryota; kingdom Viridiplantae; phylum Streptophyta; class Magnoliopsida; order Asparagales; family Amaryllidaceae; genus Allium; species Allium cepa. Next base: position 861,160,647 of record CM060931.1, read on the forward strand.
GCAAATATTTGGTACTTACATGTTTAAATTGAGTAAGTACAGGTACCTGGGAGCCGTGTGGCTGGATTTGGTTGTGCTATTTGCTAAAATTAATAAGCCGCTTGCTTAAAATGCTAAATAAGTTATGCTAACAACCTTTTGTCAAATTTAAATCTAATTTAATTTATATGTATATAGGTAAGAAAGAGATTTATATTTTTATTAGGATTTCAAAAGAAAACAGATGCAGAAAGCAGAAGAATATTACAGTAAGTATGGGTTGTTCAACCTTAATTTGATGTTTTAAAATTATGTTAAGTAGAAGTTTAATTTGACTTATCGTTTATTTAGGTTATTAGAAGTTACGGTAAAGGGAGGTTTACAGAAAAATAATAATAATAATAATAATAATAATAATAATAATAATACAATTTACTAATTTAATTTAGTAATTAATTTGTTTAGTTAACTTATGTAAATTATTTCAGTAATTAGAAAATATTTTATTGTAAAGGGAGTTAACTTTAAAATAATTATTAGTTAAATGAAAGGAAGAAATTGTGGGTTAATTCAAGTATTAATAAAACATATAAATTGTTTATTCAAGGTCAAAATCATGAAGAACCGAGCCGTTTGGAATGGATTGCAAATATAATGCAAAGGTGAGTTAGTCTCACTCAGTTAATTTAAATTTAAATTTAAATGATTAAATTTATATAAATGTTTGAATGGATGAATTGATTGATGTGCTGTATAGTATAGTATATAGTTGAAATTGGTAATATGTGAGTGAGAATAGCTCACCTTGAGTTTCGGCAAGCGTTCGAAATTTAAATTAAACCAAACGACGTTCGATTTAACTCAAATTTCTACTTGCTCGGAATGATTCTCGGACTGCACCACTGCGTAGTGCTCGACGCTGCGATCCCGGCGCCGCAAATTTCGTCAATTTCTGATTACATATGAAATAGATATGAGTTTTATAAGTTTCAATTTCAATTTCAAACAAATTTCTTAACATTATTATATAATATTACCAAACGAAATTAGGTCGTCCCCTTCTCCCTCTCACGCATGCTCTCCACGTCGGCTCGAACCATCATCGACCTCAACCCCTTTGAAACCGCTACTCCCTCAAAGCCCTAACAGTCAATCGGCAGCCGCTTCGCATGCCCCAATGCGCGAGCTACCTCCACCTCCGACCTCGAGCAGCTCGGCCTCCCCTCCTTCGCTAGAAAACGACGAGAACGAGAACCCTATCGCCCTAAATTCCGGCCTCCACGATGAACTTCGTGTCACTCCACCATACGGATGTGAATCTTACATCAAGATCTTCGATCTTCCAGTGGGGAGTTCTCGACATTAATGCGTGGATGTAGAGAAAAAGCAAGGAAAAGAGAGGAAGATTATCGGCCATCGAAATGTTATAAGTGGCGGCTCACGTTATTTGCTAGGGTTTAGAAGATAATTAACTAAAGATTATTAATTAATTAATATATGTGGTTAATTTTGATAATTAATCAGATTAATTAGATAATCTTTTGTAGGTGGTTAAATGAAATTACTTGATAAAAGTAATTAAGAGATTAATTACTTATTGTAATTAATTCTGATAAAATGATTAATTTAAGTTAATTAATTTAGTTTAATTAATTAGAGAAAATCATTTGATAAACTGATAAGTGTAATTACTTAGTGTAATTAATGGAGCATAATTACTTAAGGAAGTAATTAATTAATTACTGAATGTAATTAGTGAAAGATGATGTGTTAATAAAGTAATTTGGATAATTACTTTTGTAATTAACCAGAGGATTAATTAATGGAGATAATTAATTGCGGGATAATTAATTTATTAATATGAGTAATTAAGGGTAGTTAATTACAGGTTGATATTAATCAAGGTGATTAATAATTGTGTTTAATTAAAGATTAATTACTTAATGTAATTAATTTAATCAAAGTAATTCAATTTAAATCTAAATTAAAGATCATTAATTAATAATTAATGATGTAATTAAGAATTGGTTAATTAAGGAATAATCAATAATGTGGTGATTAATTAATTAAGAATAAATGTAATTAATTATAAATGAATTAATTAAAAGTTAATTACTATGAATAATTTAGAATGATTAATTTGTAAAATTAATTAAAGACTAATTACTTACTGTAATTAGAAAATGATTACTCAAAGGTGTTAATCAAGATGAATATCTAGAGGTTAATTAACTAACTTGATTTATAGTTAATTAATGATTGTATAAGCAGGATTTATAGATAAAGAATTAATTTAATTTACTTTAAATTAACTAGAGATTGAAGTAGTTCATTTAAATCATTTTAAATTAATTACGAATGGTATGATTACAAATCATTGCTTATGGATGAAGGATATTGATATTTCATTTGATGATTGTGAATTCAGATCTGACATGAATAATATCTATGTGACATGGTGACGACCCGCCCTTCTACTACCAGAAAGACGTATCATCATTAAGAAAGAAAGGGGTAGAAATAAAAAGGAAGAGAAAGAAAGAATAACAACATCAGAATCTATCACTACATACATCAGAGGTACAATACACATCATTTAACACAACGACACTAAATAGATAGCTACATACGTTTGGAAACTCCTGCCCCAAGCTCCTCCAGAAACAAGGTCCAAAACCTATCACTTGGCTACTAATAAAAATTTGAGTACCCAAGAGATTATGAAAAACACAAAATATAAACACCAGGTCAGACATGGGTCTGGTATGAGTAAACGGTTTAAATTGTTTAATTTTGAAAAACATTTGAAAATAAAGGTAACATGTAAGACTCCCCACAAATAAATACGGGTAAGTTTTTACCTTACGCTAACCAAAACATTTCATAGGAAATTCAGTGATATTATAATAGTGTCTAGGGTTTTCAAGTAAATAGAAAATAGCCAAAATTGTTACATTCATTAAATTCCAACTACTAGCCACAAAAGTGGGTAATACAAATCAAAACCGTAGGGCCTCGTAGGGAAAATGGATTTCCAACAATGGCAGGGCTACTGGGGTACCGCCCATCAAAATACGGGGCCTAGATAACCGTACCGACGATCACTCCCGACCCCCTACAACACAAGGGCTGAACCATTCCTTACTGAACAGTCCCGAACAAGATAAACCCCACGGTTGTAGCTAGCAACCGCCCACACAGCCAAAATATAAAGGGACATCTAGACAGGGGAAATATCTTGTCCTGCTTGGGCATGACAAACCTAACCTTGATGCATCTCCCCTGTTTTAGCCATTCCCGGTTGATGAGGCTTGAGGCTACGATTACCTTTATAGAACATATCTTAGAATGCACATCGTCTGCCTGACGATGCGCTGAAAGCATTCAATCCATACAAGTTCGTTCCGGGTTCGAACGAAACGGAAGGCATTATCTTATCACACTCATTTTGGAATCACCCTCAGAGTTAACGACGATAACCCTTGCATTCTGATAACACCATCTCGATCTTCATTTCAGGATTCACGACCTAACGTTTAAATTGGATCGATGTGGTTTACGGAGAATCAAATTGATTCTTCCGATCCCGGTCTCATCGAAATCCAAACGCCATTTTAGGGGCCAAGTTGTCTAATTAACTTAACAGTTTAAATTTAACAATTGAATTCATATAGCAATTTAACACAGATAAATAACATTAGATGAATCATATAGCAATTTAACATAGATAAATCATACACAATCATCATAGATATATCCAGAATATCACAGAACATCACAGGATATAAATAAACATCAGAAACAATCAAATGGAATCATTGATTCGTATCAACATTTAGTTTGATTTATTTTAAACTTAATTACTGGTTTAAGAATAAATTATATTATATTCTTGCTTAATCAATTTCTAATTAATTAACTTATGTCAATTCATTAATTACCTATTAATTATTCATTTAATTCATTTATTAATGATTAATCAATATCCTTAATTATTGATTTATAAACTCAATTACACAATTAATTATTAATAATTGCTTAATTAATCACTATAAAACTCAATTACACATTTAATTATTATTAATTGCTTAATTAATCCTTAATTATAATTAACTTAATTGTTTGATCATTGATTATTTAATTAATCCGTTGACTACGATTTGTTAATTAATCTACTTCAAATGATTAACTAAATTCTTTATTACAAATGATTTTTATACAAGATTATCATTAACATCTTTAATTAAAAATTTGATTACATTTTGAACTAGTATTAAGTTACAGTTATAAAATTTATTACATCCATAATTTACTTTGAATTTAAATTATTTACTCGTTTTGTTCTCTGTAAAACTTCCTCAGTAATATTAAAGTAAATTTTAGTTTAAATCAATTTGTCAACATCCTTAACTTGATTAATGCTTAACTTAAATATATCTTTTCAACTTAGTGTTACAGATAGCAAATTCCAGTACTTAGAAACCGAAGACAACAACGTGATTAACACGGGTCAATCACGAGACTACCCTGAAATCTTCTCGCGTAAATCTCCTGCACTTCCCTTTTCTCCTTCCTCTGTTCTTCTTCCCGTTTTCCCCCTTTTTTTATTTATAAAGCTTAAGTTTTAAAAACTGTTGAAACTACAAATACTCACCCACGCACTCAATCACTGACCCAGGAACAACCCGAAGAATCAGGTAATCTAACTCGAGTTTCACTCGAGTCCACCCTGACGCGAATTTCCCTGCCGCCGTGCACGTGCACGGCGGTCCACCACCGCGTCAACGCCACGCGACACCACCAACAAACCATAAACTCACCACTCGTTCGAAATCTAAGCTCAAATCAATGCCATAAGTACTCAATCGAAACATGCCTGTAAAGACGAACTGCTCCATGAACACGAGGGGCAAAAACCACCTCGTTCTCACTGTCGCGATCGCTAGAGACGACAAGACTTCGGTCAAATCTCGCCATCGACCCCCTCACACACTTCCCAAAATATCATAGCGCTCGGTGGTACAACGGCACCGCGATCACCCATCGAACCGAACCCAAAACACAGAACTCATAAACCCTATTTTCCATAATTTCCAAATAATCTTGCAACTAACAATTTTTTTAGCATTTTTCTGGTGATCTAGAATCAATGCACAAGCTCCATGTCTAATTTCAACAACAACAAATTATTAAATCAACAGGAATTCATGGAAATACATTTATTTTGTACTAACAAACTACTCCATGCATAGTTAACTAAAAATCAGAATTTTTGTCTTAAAAATCATAACTTCATATATTGTTTCAATTTATAAGTTCAAGTTTATAATTCGTGTTATTCGAATTTGGACTCTTGTTTTCTGTTTTACTGTAAATTGAATTCACAGTGATTATATGGACAACCATCTTTAAAATAGTTTCCAAGCTTTGAACTTTATTTAAAAAAATTATTTAGTTAGATTCTAAGTGAAAATATTTCAAAATAAAGTGTATGATTCAATATATTTCCTACATATGTTGTCACAGTTACTGGAAATTACCAGTTCATCAATATGCTGACTTGTCAGAAATTAGCTAAACATCTCGGAAAGATCAATATAATGATTCTTAATAAGTCAATTACCAAAACTTAAGTTTTTAACCAAAATTAGTTTACTCACTTGAATCATGCCTGAACTAGGAATAGCTTGATGTTGGACATCTGAAGCCTGAATTGTCCTAAATCCTTGACTGTATTTGTTGAATTGAAATAGAGTTTGTTTCTTTTCTTGCTCTCTGGTTTCTCAGGTATTACGAAGTTTTATTATGTGTTTTTGTTGAACGACCAAAACTAAAAAGAAACTGCACATATATATGTTTGAGATAACAGTAGTATAGGGAGGCAATATCTGGATGTTTTTACCTTGTCTTGTTTTTATTTTAACCAGATTTGCTAGATATTTTGAGGTGACAAAAATTAGGCTGATTTGATAGGAAGTACATACTTTGGTTTCTAATATGTTTACACAATTATTAATTGTTTTGCTCACCATAATTATAATTATGTTCAGCTGCATAAGTATATTTGTATGTCAGTGTACAAATCTGCAGGTACATACTTGGCTTATGTATGAAGCTTGATTATGAAGATATTTTGTTTTGTTATCATATTACTTGTTTTATTATCCTCTAGTTTGAACTCTATACACATAAGTGTTGTGTAAATATACACTTGCAGGTCACACTTGACTTGTACATGAAGCTATTTATCTGTTCATGTTTGCAGGTAGACTTGTTCTAAAAGGTTTTTAAATTTATTATGTATTCTAACTATGATAACAATATTTTAGTTATATTCAAGATGGTTTATTTACATTTATATTTATATTTCATTCTTAACTATCAATATTTAAATTATGTACAATATGATTTAGTTACATTTTATACTTATTCTATTATATATATTTTCTATGGTCTTGCAAATTTAAAATGATATTGGAAGTATTAACTTCTTATTTCTTGTTTTGATTTATATTTTGATTTGTGTTTTTATATCTGACTATTAATATTAAACTTAGATTGATGCGTCTACTTATTTATTTATATTTATGTTTTCAATTATCTATAATTAAATAAGAGTCACATGTTTCACTTATATTTTATATTAATAGAATTAGATTTTCATATGTATATTTCATCACATGATAACAAAACAAAGTAATTTAATTTAATGGTATAAGATAAATATTATAAAGAGATTTATTCAAATTTCAAACATTATTATTCATATGTATATTTATCAGAGGTAAACAAAGTAAAGTGTTTTAATTCAATTATATAAAATAAAATTTTATTATAATATTATCAAAAGATTTTATTTTGAATTCCCAAAGTCCAATTCATTTTTGAAAATACAATTTTAAATAAGTAATTTGGCAGTATTTCCAAAATAATAATCATTTTCATATGGTCATTTTACATTTTATTTAATTTAGATTAAACGTTTATAAGAATAAACGGGGCCAAAAATCCAGGGTCATTACATTCCTCCCCCCTTAAAAGAATTTCGTCCCGAAATTTAAAACAAAGATAATTCAAAAGCTATTATTCCAACCATTCAAATATACATATCACTCATATATTAACAGACAACCAAACAGTCTACCCTAACTAACAACACTAGTTATCCAAACATAAATTCGGATAAGCTTCCCTAAAATTATCGAGAGTTTGTTTCTTAATGATCAACAATCCAAACTGGATTCCTGACCATATTTAAATTTGATTCAACTTCCAATTTCCTGAATTACTAGTTTAACAAGTAATGATGAATCATGAACAAATTTCCTGAGATATATGGAATACACAACAAATTTTAGATATCCACTCTGGCAATTCAATTCTGAAATCTACAGTATTAACTCTGTCCAAATTTTATTGACTTCTTTACAGAATTTCAATTTCTATTCAATCAGGCCCGTACTATGTACATATATCATTCGTACGCAATATCAAATCCAATCGCTCGCTCGATCAAACAATTTCACTTCTGAACTAGTATCGTCCCCCCGACTTCCTAGTACGGACTCAGAACTGGCTTCTAGATCAAAGACTGTCATTCTCCTTGCATAGTCATAACTATGATAGAGAATTTCTAGAATCAATCAAAATCCAAATCCATGGTTCATCGTCGAAAATCGAGTGAAAAATCCTAACTCAGATCGATATATAACTATTTCGAAATTCTATGCTCGAAATCTGGATCAAATTGTTATGCGAATAAAATAATATACGTACATCCTACGTATTCATATTCATTGATTATCAATCATATCAATTTCTTTTATTCACATTATTCTGATTTCTATTCACTTGGAATAATTTTCTCAATAACAACTTTACTTAAGAATTTTACCACTCATGTCTTAAGTTTAATGTAAGCATTATATATTCCCTTATATTATTACTCTACCACTATAGCCTTTATATCTTCTTATTTCAAATCTGAACTCCCAATTCCATGTGAATTCAATTTTATTTTTAACTTTGAATATTGAATTTTTATTGACTATCTTCCATTTATAAATAATTTTATTATTATTTTAAATTGGTTTCATCCACTAGTTTTCATTGGCAGAGTCTTCTTTGTTTAGCATTACATATTTTCGTAAGCACATATGTAAGGTCTCAATCCTTATCACAATTAATTCTAACCAATTCTCAAATCATTCTCTTCAGTTTAAGTGGTATATAACTTACTTGCTTATATATACAATCCATTTAAGAAAAATAAACCCATATTTAAAATCATCCTATTCTTCTTCTAATAATTCATAAAATTTATCTAATTTCATTTACTTCAAACAACCCATTTTCTTATGCAATTCAACAATACTTTTGTGAATAAATAATTACTTATGCTTTATGACAAATCTCAAATTGATTCCAGCTCAATTTGCACTTGAGTCCATCACAATTAATTTATTCACAATCTCTACATTTCATTTTCTTTCATTTCAACAGGTTTGGTTCCAACCATTTTATTATACTCGACAACCAATATTTTAAATAATCATCTCACAATTTACTTAGGTCATTTATTTTTTTCAAACTGTTCCACCTAACGACTTAAGTTTATTCTATTTCACCAATTTCCATTCAAATTTTTGATTCGATTTTCCTTTAATCAAATCCCAACTATTTACTAATTTACTTAATTAGTTTATCCTCTTATCCATTCTTAACTTTACATGAACAATTTATTATTGAGTTTATAATAAGGTTATTCAATTTATGCTTGAATTAGGTTTTTTTACAACTTACTCCAATTCTATTTTAACCCAATTCAATATTACTTACTTACATAAGAATTTTATTCCATTCAAAATTATGTGTAACTCGATTGAATTCATTTGAATTCAATTTTATTCAAACTCAACTTCAGTTAAATTTAGCCACTTACCAATCTTTATATTTATTTCTCAAAAGCCGATCCCAAAACTTATTTATCTACTGAAAAGCTTATATTGCTCATTTGAGTCATTTCATCTTATAACCACAATTTCATATTATATATATAGCACTTACTGTCTTAAGGTATATGTTTCCACCTCACAGTTACAATCATTTTACCTTCAAATTTTATATCCAATTAAGTTCATTTTGAACTTCAATTCCATTTAACTTATCTTAGGTTAAACTCAAGTACATTTTATTCACTTTTATTTCCATAAATTAAATTTTAATACCTGGATTAAAAATCCCAATTTCATTTTATAAATATCAACTTTACTTTATATGCTCAATAGTTGATTCATTCAAACCTTTCATATTATTTAAATAGAATTTCTTAGAATTCAATTGCCCGCTTCTCATTTCCAAAACCACTTTGAAATGATAACTACTCATACTCACTTATTATGTCAAATCATGTTTTCAAATTCCAAACACATGTTTTCACCAAAACAAATTTCCCCTTGAAATTTTTAAAACAACTTGTATACCCAACAACTCCAAACAATATCATGTCCGACTATCCTGGTAGCAATCCATCACTTTAGAAACTCGAAAATGAATACTGATGATGTGGCCATCATCATCAGGATTATTTTCCAGCGACTGAAGTGAGTTCAATGCTTCCTTACTTCCACAAATTCTTTCCAAACAATTTCCATTCAATAATATTTTTCCCAAAACAATACTCCATTATTGCCTTTAAATCTTTGGAAAAACTTTTCAAACATTCCCAAGATTTTAAATTCTCAAATCCTTTTGTTTAAATTCGTTTAAACACCTTTCAAAGTTCTATTTCAATAATGTGAAAGGTTTGAATGAATCAACTATTGAGCTTATAAAGTAAAGTTGATATTTATAAAATGAAATTGGGAATTTTAATCCAGGTATTAAAATTTAATTTAAGGAAATAAAAGTTAAGAAAATGTACTTGAGTTTAACCTGAGATAAGTTAAATGGAAATGAAGTTCAAAATGAACTTAATTGGATATAAAATTTGAAGGTAAAATGATTGTAATTGTGAGGTGGAAACTTATACCTTAAGACAGTAAGTGCTATATATATAATCTGAAATTGTGGTTATAAGATGAAATGACTCAAATGAGCAATATAAGCTTTTCAGTAGATAAATAAGTTTTGGGCTCAACTTATGAGAAATAAATATAAAGATTGGTAAGTGGCTAAATTAACTGAATTTGAGTTGGAATAAAATTGAATTCAAATGAATTCAATCGAGTTACAGATAATTTTGAATGGAATAAAATTCTTATGTAAATAAGTAATATTGAATTGGGTTAAAATAGAATTGGAGTAAGTTGTAAACAAATCTAATTGAAGCATAAATTGAATAACCTTATTATAAACTCAATAATAAATTGTTCATGTAAAGTTAAGAATGGATGAGAGGATAAACTAATCAAGTGAATTAGTAAATAGTTGGGATTTGATTAAAGGAAAATCGAATCAAAAATTTGAATGGAAATTGGTGAAATAGAATAAACTTAAGTCGTTAGGTGGAACAGTTTGAAGAAAATAAATAACCTAAGTAAATTGTGAGATGATTATTTAAAATATTGGTTGTCGAGTATAATAAAATGGTTGGAACCAAACCTGTTGAAATGAAAGAAAACGAAATGTAGAGATTGTGAATAAATTAATTGTGATGGACTCAAGTGTAAATTGAGTTGGAATCAATTTGAGATTTGTCATAAAGCATAAGTAATTATTTATTCACAAAAGTATTGTTGAATTGCATAAGAAAATGGATTGTTTGAATTAAATGAAATTAGATAAATTTTATGAATTATTAGAACCAGAATAGGATGATTTTAAATATGGGTTTATTTTGCTTAAATGGATTATATATATAAGCAGGTAAGTTATAAACCACTTAAACTGAAGAGAATGATTTGAGAATTGGTTAGGATTAATTATGATAAGGATTGAGACCTTACATATGTGCTTATGAAAATATGTAATGCTAAACAAAGAAGACTCTGCCAATGAAATCTACTGGATGAAACCAATTTAAAATAATGATAAGAATCAGTTATAAATAAAAAGATAGTCAATAAAAATTAAATATTCAGAGTTGAAGAAAATTTGGATTCACATGGAATTAGAAATTCAAATTTTAAATAAGAAGATATAAAGGTTAAAGTGGTAAAGTAATAATGTGAGGGTATATATAATGCCTATATTAAACTTAAGAAATGAATGGTGAAATTCTTACGTAAATTTGATATTGAGAAAATTATTCCAAGTGGATAGAATCAGAATAATGTGATAAAAGAAATTGATATGGTTGATAATCAATGGATATAAATACGTAGGATGCACGTATATTATTTTATTCACATTACAATTTGATCCAGATTCGAGCATAGAATTTTGAGATAGTTATATATCGATCCGAGTTAGGATTTTTCACTCGATTTTCGACGACGAACCATGGATTTGGATTTTGATTGATTCTGGGAATTCTCTATCATAGTTATGACTATGCAAGGAGAATGACGGTTTCTGATCAAGAAACCAGTTCTGAGTTCGTACTAGGAAGTCGGGGGGACGATACTAGTTCGGAAGTGAAATTGTGTGATTGAGCGAGCGATCGGATTTGATATTGCGTACAAATGATATATGTACATAGTACGGGCTTGATTGAATAGAAATTGAAATTCTGTAAAGCAGTCAATAAAATTTGGACAAAGTTAATACTGTAGATTTCAAGATTGAATTGCCAGAGTGGATATCTAAAATTTGTTGTGTATTCCATATATCTCAGCAAATTTGTTCATAATTCATCACTAGTTGTTAAACTAGTAATTCAGGAATTTGGAAGTTGAATCAAATTTAACAGTGGTCAGTAATCCAGTTTGGATTGTTGATCATTGAGAAATAAACTCTCGGTAATGTTAGGGAAGTTTATCCGGGTTTGTGTTCGGATAACTAGTGTTGTTAGTTATGATAGACTGTTTGATTGTTTGCAAATATATAATGATATGTGTATTTGAATGGTTGACATAACAGCTTTTAAAGAATATCTTTGTTTTAAATTTTGGGGACGAAATTCTTTTAAGGGGGAGGAATGTAACGACCCTGGATTTTTGCCCCGTTTATTGTAATAAATGTTTAATCTAATTTAAATGAAATGTAAATTGACCATATTAAAATGATTATGATTTGGAAATACTGTCAATCTATTTCTTTAAATTGTATTTTAAAAGGGGAATTGGACTTTGGAGAGTTCAAAATAAAATCTTTTGATAATATTATAATAAAATTTATCTTATATAATTGAATTAAAACACTTTGCTTTGTTTATATCTGATAAATATACATATGAATAATAATTACTCTAATTTAAATGAAATACGAGTTTTTCAATTTATAAACTGATGAGATCTCAACCATTTACCAGTTAAGCATGTGACTGTAAAGAAAATCTTTAAAATTGTTTAAAACAAAATCTTTCTTATTGAATTAAAAGGTTCAATATTTTCATATTTGATAATATATGTATGTATATCTAATTGTAGAACTTTAAATAATAATCATATGGGTATTAAATGTGGAAATTTAAAACTTAGGTATAAAACAATATAAATGGTTATAAACATATACATATAAGACAAGTATAAATCATAATTATGAACATAAGCATAACATACAATTATAAAATATAAGATGCAACTAAAGATATAAATATGCAAACATAAGTTATAACTAGAAAGATAAAATACAAGTATCAAAGATTTGGTACTTTAAATTACTAATAGGATAAATATAAGCCTTTAGAACTAATCTACCTGCAAGTAAAAAATAACACCTGACAACATATGTATGTTATAGTTCAAACTAGAAAAGCAATAAAGCAAATATTTATTAATAAGTAATTTCTTATTCAAGCCTTTGACGTGCAATGTTTATGTCAGCAAATAAATAATAAGCCAGACATTTGTATACAATCTTTACATGTAAGATAAATATCTAATTGCATAAGTATATATCTGCATATAATATATTCACACAGCAAAACATAATAATAATTATGTAAACATGTTATGAGGCCAAGGCATTTATTGCCATCAGCTCAGCATGCATTTTGTCATTTCAAATATGTATAAAATCTGAACATGTTATAAACCAAATGAAGAAACAACTGTCCAGTTGAAGCCTTCCCTTATACATACCTTTTTTCTTTTATATACGAGTGTACATATTCTTGTTCAGTTCGTTCAGGAAGAAAATAGATTAGCAACCCTGAAAAAAAAAAAGAACTAAGAACAGTTTCTAACTGCATTCAAACAGAGGAATATGCAAGCAGTTTCAAGGGATACAAGTATTCAAAACTTTAGGTGCTTCTTTCTGTTCTTTGCTCAGGAAGGTTAGGTGAGTAAACTTATTATTTTCAAATTTAAGCCTGTGTATTTAACTTAAAATTGTATGTGTTGTGATGTTTATGTATGACAAGTTGTACAAAGAACTTCTGTTGCTCTGGAAAATATGATATGGCTGTTCTACAGTCTTCTTCCCAAGTTTCTGAACACAGTAAAGAAAAGAAAATGTAAATACGTCTTCATATAAATATTTTGAACTTGGATATTCATGCTAATTTAAGTTGTTTACCCAAATCAAGTTCTGCAACTTGATTTGAGTTTTACAGTATTTTATGCATATTGTTTTCAAGTTACAGGTAAAATAATTAAATGGATCAAATTTCAAATGTTTAAATTTGTTAATTCAATAGTATATTTAGATTTCATACACATGATTATGATTTTTAGCATAAAGGTTATGATTTTTAAGAAAGGATATGAAGAGCAGTTTTATAATGAAACAAAAATGGGTTTCTGAAAATTTTGGATGATTGAGTTGATTTTAATTTCTGTAAATCGATATGAAGCAAGCTTGTAATCCATTTGATTCTAGAAAAATGTCAAAATAATTTTCGAATGCAAGGATTTTGGGTTTGAATCGAAGGTAGGGTTTAGTGCTTATATTTTCAGTGCTCTGTAAAGAAAATTGTTTGCGGCTCCATTAAGAAACCGAGTTGAACGCGACTCTAGGAGGGTTGAAGGGTGACTGTGGTCGAAGTTTGGGTGAAGTACCTTAGTCTCTGATGGTCGCCGTGATGGACCGAGACGTTCTTATTTCAGTATGTACGTACGGCAGTTAGAGCTTCAGGCAAATTTTCAAGTTCATCTTGTATTTGAAAATCTGAGTTTCGTTTTTGATGCTAGGGACGATTTGGGGTTCGTGGGGGCTGTCGCGAGTCGCCGGAAGCGAAGCGAGCCACCTTGCACGTGCACGGTGGTGGAGAGGTGTCGGTCGAGTTGCTGTGAGTTGACGCGTGCTCGTACTCGTGCAATGTGGGTGTTTGCTTCGGGTTGCCTCTGGGTCGTTCCCTTGAATTGGTTTCTGCTGTTCTTTTATAACTTTACTTTAAAAAAAATATAAAGTGAGAAGAAGAATAGAAACAGGGAAAGGGGAAGAAGATGGGAAGGAAAGGGAGGAACAGGGAAATGGTCGAGAGGAACTCGAGAACGTCACGAGTAGGAAAAGAAAGTTGTCTCTGGTCCATTACCTTATGAACGTGCATAATAATTTTTGTCTTAGTATGTGCTATAACTAAGTTAGTTTAGAAATTAGTTAGTTAGGTTAATATTAGATTAAAAGTTGATTAAGGTAAGTATGTAAAGATAGGTGATTAGAAAGAAGTAATTAGGATGTTAATTAATTTATACTTGAGATTTTTAAATTGATAACTTTAAATTAATTTTGTAATTTAAAATTTATCATATGTTAAATCAATTTAAAATTTAAGAACGTTTGCAAATTACCTGAAAGTTAATTAATGGAAATTAACTTAAGTGATTAATTAAGGATTATCTTTAATTAAATTGATAATAAATGATTAATTTAAATAACTTGTGATAAGTAAATAACTAATTAATTTTAATAAGTAAGTTAATAATTAATAATTTAGAATCAACTAATTAACTTAGTAATTAAGTAACAGTTAATGAATAAAAGTTTAGTAATTAAATAATTAATTAAAGATTAGATGATAAATAAACAAATGATTAATGATTAACTAATTAATTAATTGTTCATTAATAAGCTAATTAATCAGTGATTAATTAAACAGAATAAAATAGTTTATTCTTAAGCAATCAATTAAGTTATGAAACTAAACTGTTTTGGTATGCATTAATAATTCTGTTTGATTGACTTTAACATCTGTTTGATGATATTTCTGTGATATGTTGTAATATATTATGGATATTTGTGATAACTATGTATGATCTATCTGTGACATCTGTTATATGAATTCTTAATACTGAATTGAACTGTTAAGTTAAATAGACAACTTGGCCCTTAAAATGGCGTTTGGATTCGATGAGACCGGGATCGGAAGAATCAAATTTGATTCTCCGAAAACCACATCGATCCAATTAAACGTTAGGTCGTGAATCCTGAAATGAAGATCGAGATGGTGTTTTCAAAATGCAAGGGTTATCGTCATTGACTCTGAGGGTGATTCCAAAATGAGTGTGACGAGATAATGCCTTCGGTTTCGTTCGAACCCGGAACGAACTTGTATGGATTGAATGCTTTCAACACATCGTCAGGCGGACGATGAGCATTCTAAGAAATATGTTCTATAAAGGTAATCGCAGCCCTCAAGCCTCATCAACCGGGAATGGCTAAAATAGGGGAGATGCAGCAAGGTTAGGTGGGTCATGCCCAAGTAGGACAAGATATTTCCCCTATCTAGATGTCCCTTTATATTTCGGCTGTGTGGGCGGTTGCTAGCTAGAACCGCGGGGTTTATCTTGTTCGGGACTGTTCGGTAAGGAATGATTCCGACCTTGTGTTGTAGGGGATCGGGAGTGATCCTCGGTACGGTGATCTAGGCCCCGTACTGTGACGGGCGGTACCCCAGTAGCCCTTCCATTGTTGGAAATCCATTTTCCCTACGAGACCCTACGGTTTTGATTTGTATTACCCACTTTTGTGGCTAGTAGCTGGAATTTAATGAATGTAACAATTTCGGCTATTTTCTATTTACTTGAAATCCCTAAACACTATTATAATATCACTGGATTTCCTATGAAATGTTTTGGTTATCGTAAGGTAAAAACTTACCCATATTTATTTGTGGGGAGTCTTACGTGATACCTTTATTTTCAAATGTTTTTCAAAGTTAAACAATTTAAACCGTTTTTCAAATATTTTGTGTTTTTCGTAAACTCTTGGGTACGCAAATTTTTATGAGTAGCCAAGTGATATGTTTTGAACCTTGTTTCTGGAGGAGCTTGGAGCAGGAGTTTCCAGACGTATGTAGCTATCTATTTAGTGCCGCTATGTTAAATGATGTGTATTGTACCTCTGATGTATGTAGTGATAGATGCATGTATTATTGATATTGTATAACTCTGATATATGTAAAAACTATGTAATATTTATGTAATATATTATATTTTGTTCCATTCCGCTGTGAGATTCTGATGTTGTTGTTCTTTCTTTCTCTTCTTTTCTATTTCTATCCCTTTCTTTCTTAATGATGATACGTCTTTCTGGTAGTAGAAGGCAGGTCGTCACACACACTTGGATTTTATTTACGGTTCAACCATCAACCATCACTATTAAAATCCTATACCAGTATTCTTTCACACTTCCAACACTTATTACCAAAATTAAATCCCATTCCAATTTTTTTTATTTATCTTTCAAATTTTGACCAAATATCAAAATTCTATTCATTTCCACACACATTCCATTTAATTTAGCTTATACAAAATTCATTTTCACGCTTCTCTTTATTTAATTTAGCTTATGCTAAATTATTTCTCAAATAATTCCTTTGAATTTAGTTGAGTCAAAATTTTATTCACAAAATATCATTCTTACTTTTTTAAATTAAATTTTCTTTCAGTTTAATTCTTTTCCAATTCTAATTCAAGTTCAACCAATTTTATTTAGTCATCTTGAATTCGTACCATTTCCTTTACTATCTTAAATAAGAATTTAATTACATTCATAATTATTTGTAACACAACTGAATTTTATTTTAATTCAATCCCAATTCAACTCCATTTCATTTAATCGAAGTTAAATCCAATTCAACTCAATTTAATCCTCATATACAAGTTCAAAACGTATTTACTATCTTAAGTTCATTTACATCTTTATATTTTATAATTTCTTCACCTTATTTCAATTCACAGTTCATTTGAGATTAGGTTTGAATTCACCATACCATTCAACTATTTCCCAATTGTGATTACAATTTCATTTCCTATTTATTAGTTCACCAACTTACTTATTTTAAAGCTCATATTGCACTTTTCAATCCATCTACATCTTATAATCACAATTTTCAAATTCCATATTTATATATGTGTGTGTGTGTGTCACTGAATTCTTAAGGATACAAATTTTCTTTCAATCTAATTCTTTGTAAAATTTTAAATCCACAATTCCAAACCATAAGCATAACACGTAATAGCTCATGGATAAAATTCCTTACACAATGACCCACAAATACAAAGTCATTTTACATTTCAATTTAATCCAAATCAATTTAATTTAAGTTCAACTTATTTAACTTATCCCAAGTTAAATTCAAATTTTTTATTCACTCCAATATATTTTATTCACTTCCATTTACTCGAGTTAAATTTTAATTCCAAGATTTAAAATTTCATTTCCTTCTTAATAATATCAACTTCACTTAATAAGTTCAATAGTTGATCCATTTTAAACTTCACACTATTTAAATAGAATTTTCAAGAATTCAATTACCCGGTCTTATTTCAAAACCATTTTGAAATATATCAATATATATATATATATATATATCTATTTGGTATATCAATCAAATCTCCAGATTTCCAAAACAACTTGGTTGTACCAAAACAACTTCCCCATTTTGAAATTGTTAAAACAATTTGTATATGAAACAAGTCTAAACAACATCATATCAAATCACCACGGAAGCAATTCATCACTTTAGAAACTCGAAAACGAATTCTAATGATGTGGCCAGCATCATCAGGATTAGTTTCCAGCGACTGAAGTGTGTTCAGTGCTCCCTACTTCCACAAATTCCTTTCGAAATATTTCCCATTCAAGAATAGTTTCCAAAATTAATACTCCATCATTGGCTTCAAATGCTTTGAAAAACATTTCAAACATTTCGAGGGTTTTAAATTTTCCCTAAACCCTTGTTTCAATTCATTTAAAATCCTTTCCAAAACTTTCGGGATTTAAATTCTGGTTTAGTTCTAATTTAGTTATTCTTCTTTTACATAATTTATACTTATAGAATTTTATTAGATTACAACCACTTCAAATTCAAGATTAAATTTTAGATTCTTATTTGATTAAAATAACCACATCCCAACAAACAAATATATACAACATTTCAGAAAATTATTTCTTTTATATCAAATATAATTTAGGCAAAATTATTTCATTTACCCACTTTCAAAACAATACTATGTTGGTTTATCTTGTTTAAGAGTTTAGAAACCCCTATCGATACAGTTGTACTTCCCGCACCAACCAGAATTCATAAACACTCAACCGATATGTCAACACAATATAAAAACAATTTTATATTCACTAACAAGTACGCTCTCATATCTATTATTACACTCAACTCATTATAGAGTACTATTGACTCTGTTTAATGAGTAATTTCCCCCACCAAAGCCTAGGTTGTCGCCAACCTACGCTCTGATGCCAAGTGTTAATTTAAATTTCAAACATTATTATTCATATGTATATTTATCAGAGGTAAACAAGGTAAAGTGTTTTAGTTTGATTATATAAATTAAATTCTATTATAATATTATCAAAAGATTTATTTTAAATTCCCAAAGTCCAATTCCCTTTTAAAAAAATTACAATTTAAATAAATTGGCAGTATTCCCAAATCATAAGCATTTTAATATGATCAATTTATATTTTATTTAAATTAGATTAAACATTTATTAAAATAAACGGGGCCAAAAATCCAGGGTCGTTACATTCCTCCCCCCTTAAAAGAATTTCGTCCCCGAAATTTAAAAACAAAGATAATTTTAAAAGTTATTATTCCAACCATTCAAACATACATATCATTCATATATTAACTGACGCAGCGGATAATAACAAAATGATATAGATCGATGAAAGTAGCAAACGGTGGATTGAAGATACTGAAATGCCCAAATTCGTTGATCACAAAGATACCGAATTCTAGCTATCTTCGACACGCTGATCGCGCATGATACCGTGAAAGAAGATCTACACTTCTTCAAATGTTGATCAAGCGCACTTGATACCGTGAATTGGCTTCAACGATCGTTGATTCGAGCGCACTCGAATAACCGAAATGGAGATAGGAGATCACACTCAAATACCAATTTAGATGAAAGCACACAGCAATCAAACAAAGTTTTTATTCAACAATCCACCTCCAAAATGTACAACACACTCCCTATTTATAGCATTTCACAACCGGTGCCTTAAGTCGTTCACGACTTACGACTCATCATATGTCGGCAACGACTCAACGTACACGGCTTATCAGCTACAACACAATGCCGACTCAACTTAGGTCGTACACGATCTAAAAACACACAAAAATGACGACTTGCGACTCAACGGTACAAGATTCAAGTTACAACACACACATATATTTATAACACCTAGGTCGTATACGACCTAACGACTTAAGAAAATGCAAACATCCCGACATACGACTTAAAATAGGTCGTTGCCGGCCTAACTGACATCAACAACATACGACTTATGAGTTAGGTCGTTCGTGACCTACAGAAGTTATAACCAGAATTCTTCCCAATCCTCTTCATACGATCTAACTAGGTCGTAGGTCGTTACAACGACCTATCACTTGTTAGCTATCTGAACGTCCTTCCTTGTAACGACCTAACTCCGAACGACTTATCAAGTAGACTCGTTCTTCATTAAGTCGCAAAATCCCACTAGGTCGTAGCCGACCTAAAACATCTTCAGTAGGTCGTTGCCGACCTAAGTCTTCTTTCTTAGGTCGTTGCCGACCTAAAACTTCTGAACGACCTAAAACCGAAGCTTTGTTAACTTGTGTTGCCCCTTGGTTTGGTCGTTTTGTCTCTTTGTTAGCGCTTGTAGCTATAGGTCGTAGACGACCTAAATATGCCGAGCGACTTAAGGCTTGGTTAAGTCGTTGCTCCTTTCCATGTGACCTGTTAGGTCGTTCCTCCTCCTCACGTGACCCGTTAGGTCGGGGCCAACCTTCATTAACTCATGAACGACCTAAGCCTTGTGCTTCCGTAGGTCGTGCTGCATCATCCTCCCCTGGTTGACAAAAATTCGACCTCGAATTTTCACCATCTTCTTCCACAACAAGTTCAGCTCCATGGTACGGAATTAAATATTTGACGTTGAAAACATTAGAAGTATGAACATCTTCTAGTAACTTCAATTGATACACATTCTCATTGATTTTCTTTAGAATTTCAACTGGACCAATTTTCCACGCCTTCAATTTATTGTGCGTTCCCACCGAAAAACGATCTTTTGTCAACACTGCGTGAACCAAATCACCTTCGTTAAATTCAACACTTCGTCGCTTCAATTCTGCGGATCTTTTATACTTCTCATTTGCCTTCTCCAATCGTTCCTGAACGATTTTATGACATTCAGTCAACCCATCAACAAAGTCTATACCTCGTTTAACCGTCCCCTTCGGTTGTGGTACTACCGCCAAATCCAACGGTCCCCTTGGCAAACTTGAATATACAATCTGAAATGGACTGTAACCTGTGCTTCTATTAACCGCATGATTATGTGCAAATTCGGCTTGGCATAACTTCATGCCCCAACTTCTCAGATTATCTTTCACCAAACATCGTAATAAATTTCCTAATGATTTATTAACGACTTCCGTTTGCCCATCGGTTTGCGGATGGTAAGTGCTACTACATTTCAGCTTCGTTCCAACCATCTTCCACAAACTTAGCCAAAAATGACTCAAAAATCTGGTATCCCTGTCTGAAACAATAGACTCCGGCAACCCATGTAAACGATTGATTTCTTTAAAGAACAACTGAGCCACATGAACAACATCTGTCGTCTTCTTACAAGCAATAAAACGTACCATCTTCGAGAAACGATCCACTACAACATATATAGAGTCATTCCCCCTTTGAGTTCTCGGCAAACCCAACACGAAATCCACGCTAATACCTACCCACGGACTTGTAGGAACAGGTAATGGCATATACAATCCGGTATTTGTAGCTGTCCCTTTCGAAACCTGACAAACATGACATCTACGCACAAACCTTTCAACTTCCCTTCTCATCGACGGCCAATAATATGATTGAGAAATCAACTGCAAGGTGCGATCCCGTCCAACATGTCCCTCTTCATGCAATTCTTTGACAATTTTCATTCTCAAGCTGCCATCTGGTATGCATAATCGATTTCCCTTGAATAAAAATCCGTCTACCAACACAAACTCATCAGTACTTCCATCCTTAACTTCCTCAACAAACTTTGCAAAGTAAGGATCCTCTTCAACCAATTCTGGCAATAGCTCAAATCATGTCACTTCAACCTTCATTGTCGTCAACAAATGATTCCTCCTGCTTAATGCATCAGCTACACGATTCGTCACCCCTGATTTGTATTTAACAACAAAAGTAAACTGCTGCAGATACACGACCCATGAAGCGTGCCCAGCTGAAATTTTGTCATGCCCTGGCAAATGCTTCAAAGCTTCATGATCCGTATATAGAACAAACTCCTTCTGAAACAGATAATGTCTCCAGTGCTTCACAGCTTGGACAATTGCGTAAAACTCAACATCATAAGTGCTATATCTCAACTTAGCTCCAGGCAACTTCTCACTGAAATAAGCAACTGGACGTCCTTTCTGACTCAAAACTCCACCAATCCCAACCTTCGATGCATCAGTGTGCAACTCAAACAACAACTGAAAATCCGGTAAAACTAGAATTGGCGTTGTCGTCAATAGTGACTTGATTTTCTCAAAAGCAACCCTTGCTTCCTCTGACCACTCAAACTTCTTTCCTTTCATGCAATCGGTTATAGGTGCCATCACACTACTAAAATGTGGAATGAATCTTCGATAGAAAGATACCAATCCATGAAAACTCCTCACTTCAGTAATTGTCTTTGGCTGTGGCCAACTCCTGACAGCTTCTACTTTACTTTCATCCACTTGAATTCCTTCTTTCGATAGAACGTATCCCAGAAACAAAACACTGTGCGTCATGAACACACACTTCTTTGTTGCAGCATAAAATTTCTCCTGTCGTAGAATCAAAAGTACTTCACGCAAATGCTGGACATTCTTTTCCATACTTCCACTGTAGATCAAAATATCATCAAAGTAAACTACCACAAACTTCCCAATGTATGGTCTGAAAATCTGGTTCATTACTCTCATAAAAGTACTCGGTGCATTCGATAAACCAAACGGCATAACCAACCATTCGTATAATCCTTCCCTGGTTTTAAAAGTAGTCTTCCACTCATCTCCCGGTCTTATACGAATCTGATGGTATCCACTCTTCAAGTCAATCTTTGAAAACACAACAGCCCCACTCAACTGGTCAATCAAATCATCAAACCTCGGCAAAGGAAACCTGTATCTCACAATGATCTTGTTTAGAGCCCGACTGTCCGTACACATCCTCCACGAACCATCCTTCTTTGGCACTAACAAAGCTGGCACTGCACAAGGACTCAAGCTCTCCTGAACACGCCCCTGTTCTAATGGCTCCTCCACCGGCTTTACTTCCGTTGGCAACTCTTCAGGAAACACATCTCTGAATTCTTCCAATACCGGCTTTACTTCCTCTGGAACTTTAACGGATTCAGTAGCTTCGTGTCCAATCAACAAAAACACCTCTGGACTATCCTCTACTTCTTCAATAAATTCCTTCAAAGTCAATAAAGTCTTCAACTCCTCAATCTCTTCTGATTTGCTCTCTCCTTGCTGTCTCTTCTTTGGAACCTAAATGATCTTAACACCTTCAAACATAAAACTGTAGCTATTGGTTCGACCGTCATGTTGCACTGCTCGATCATACTGCCATGGTCTTCCCAAAAGCAAGTGACAAACATCCATCTCCACAACGTCACACCAAATCTCGTCTTTATACTTCTTCCCAATAGAAAATGGAACTTGAACTCGCCTGTCCACCTTTACTTCTCCTCCTTTTCTCAACCACACTAACTTGTAAGGATTTGGATGCTTCTCCGTTTTCAGCTTCAACTTTCTCACAGCTTTGGTAGAAATAATATTGTCACAATTTCCAGCGTTAATCACAAATTTACAAACCTTTCCTAGAATAGTGCATGTTGACTGAAAAATATTGCTCCTCAACCAAATAGCCTCTTCTTCTTGCTTCGGTATTAAACAAGACCTCCTCATCATTAGATTACATCCTTCATCTCCTGACGCAATATCCTGTTCATCCTCCTCAGCTGGACTAGAATAACCTCCATCAACATTCTCACCTTCAGCTTCAGCAATCATAGTTCGCTTCTTTGGCTTTGTACATTCATTGCTCTTGTGACCCATTTCCTGGAAATTATAACATTTGAAACTGTTGTTAACTTTTGCCTTCGCAACTTCATTCACAACTGGTTTACTGACAGCTTTCGAAACATTGGAACTCTCACTAGCACCTTTGTTTTGAATATTGGAACTTGTGAACACACCACCTCCACGTCTTCCCAGCTTCTCCCAAGCCAACGCTTTCTGATGTGCTTCTGCTACAGATCTTGGATCAAACATATTCTGTAACGACCCGCCTTCCTATGTCCAGGAAGACGTATCGTGTTGAAGAAAGAAAGGGGTGAGAAAGTAGAAAAGATAGAGAAGAAAGAACAACAACATCAGAATCTCACAGCGGAACGAATAAATTACATTAATCACATAAGTATTTACATAATATACAACATCAATCAGAGTTATACAGACAATACATCACATACTAGACAGTTATAAACACCTGTCTAGTTAACACAACTCAATACAATACACAATACATCACAGAGATACCACACAGCGGAACTATATATATGTATCTACAACGCTGAAGCCTCCTGCTCCATTGCTCCTCCAGAATTCGTCAAAGCTAACCTGAATCCCTTGGCTACCCGTAAAAATTTGGGTACCCGAGAGTTTATGAAAAACAAAAATAAACTCCGGGTCAGACATGGGTCTGGTATGAGTAACAGGTTAAAGTTGCTTAACTTTAAAAATCTTTTGAAAACAAAAGGTACCACGTAAGACTTCACCACACATAAACATGGAAAAGTTTTTACCTTACGCTAACCAAAACATTTAATAGGAAATCTAGTGATATTATAATAGTGTCTAGGGTTTTCAAGTAAAATACAGAAATAGCTGAAATGCTTACATCTCACATTCCAACATAGTTGGGCACAACTAATTCGTACGGCACTTATTGGATTTTGGATTCCATACAATGGCAGGGCTACTGGGGTACCGCCCGTCACAGTACGGGGCCTAGATCACCGTACCGAGGATTACTCCCTTCATCCCCTGCAACACAAGGCCGGAACCATTCCTTACTGAACAGTCCCGAACAAGATAAACCCCGCAGTTGTTTGCAACCAACTGCCCACACAGCCGAATAAAAAGGGACATCTAGACAGGGGAATATCCTTGTCCTGTTTGGGCATGACCCACCTAGCCTTGCTGCACCTCCCCTGTTTTAGCCATTCCCGGTTGATGAGGCTTGAGGTTGCGATTACCTTTAAAGAACATCTTTTCTTAGAATGCTCATCACCCGCCTGACGATGTGTTGAAAGCATTCAATCCATACAAGTTCGTTCCGGGTTCGAACGAAACCGAAGGCATTATCTCGTTACACTCATTTTGGAATCACCCTCAGAGTTAACGACGATAACCCTTGCATTCTGAATCTTCATCTTCACTTCAGATTCACGACACATCGTTAATTTGGAATCGATGTGGTTTTCGGATGTTCCTAATGCGGAAAACCGATCCCGGTCTCATCGAAATCCAAAACGTGTCTTTTAAGGCCAAGTTGTCTATTTAGTCTTAACAGTTTAATTCAATATAATCAACGTACACACAGAAGGATAATTCATAATATCACAGTAAATAATCACAGATAATCTTATAAACAGATAATCAATATTATCATCCAAACAGATAATTAAATTTTATCATACTTAAACCAGGCATCCATGCCAGATCACATCATCAAATGAAATATCAATATCATTCATCCATAAGCAATGATTTATAATCATACCATTTGTAATTAATTTAAAATGAATTAAATTAACTACTTCAATCTCTAATTAATTTAAAGTAAATTAAATTAATTACTTCATCTATAAATCCTGCTTATACGACCATTTAATTAATTATAAATCAAATTAATTAACCATCTTCTAAATAATTATCTTGATTAAACATATTGGTTAATCATTCACTAATTACAATTGGTTATTAGTCTTTAATTAATTCACAAATTAATTCTCCTAAATCATTTATAGTAATTAACATTAAATTACTACATTTAGAATTGATTACATTTATTCTTAATTAATTACATCAATTAATCACCACATTATTAAGTATTTCTTAATTAACCAATTCTTAATTTACATCATTAATTATATTAATTAATTAATGATCTCTTATTTAAATTTAAATAAATCTTTATTTAAATTAATTACATTAAGCGATTAATCTTTAATTAAACACAATTATTAATCACCCTTGATCAATGTCAACCAGTAATTAACTATCGTTAATTACTTCTATTAATAAATTAATTATTCCATAATTAATTATCTCCATTAATTAATCCTCTGATTTAATTACAAAAGTAATTATCCAAATTACTTCATTAACATATCATCTTTCATTAATTACATTCAGTAATTAACATTAATTACTTCCGTAAGTAATTCTGCTCCATTGAATGCACTAAGTCGTTATACTTATCAATTATCAAATGATTTTCTTAAATTGATTAACTAAATTAATTAACTTAAATTAATCATTTAATCAAAATTAATTACAATAAGTAATTAATCTCCTAATTACTTTTATTAAGTAATTTCACTCAACCACTTACAATAGATTATCTAATTAATCTGATTAATTATCAAAATTTATCACATTAATTGATTAATTAATTAGAAATCTTTAGTTAATTATCTTTATTAACTAATAACCTTTCTTGCATTACTTTCTTAATTAATTTTAAATTTTAAATTAATCTAAACTATTAATACACAAGTCATTTCTTAATTAACCTTTTATTTTTACAATAATTTATTTCTTTATTAATGACTTTATCAACATTACATTTTAGATTTAAATTCAAATATCATTTGAATTCTAAAATTCAAAATGATTATTATTTTAAACATTACCAAATTTAACTTCAATAGAATCTTTTAAATAAATGTAAATAACATTTATTATTTACTTATATAAGAAAATCCTTTAAACTAGACTACTTGAATCTTAATTTAAATTTAAATTCCCAAAATACATTTATATTTTAACTTGCAATTTCACGTTAAACAATTTATTTACTTTTCATTCAAAAAATCTTTAATAAAAGAATCTTCAAATTCAAGTTAAATATTTATTGAAACCAATTCTCTTTTCAAAACTATTTTATTTGAACTTATTCATATTTAAAAACTGATTTAAGCTTTAGATTTGGATTTTAAGTAATTCCGTCAATTTCTCTTGAATTTTAAAACTTTGATCTAAACTTCTTTTAATAACTTAAATTAGAAACTCGATTTTCACATCCAAATCTATTTTAAAATCTTAAGATTCAATATTCATTCGAACTATACTTTAAAAATTCAAATTTTAAACTCATGTTAGAGTTTTGTTTCAGAATTTAGATTTTTTTTTTTTAAAAAAAAAAATCTGGAAATTTCAGGTTTGTAGACCTGAAACTTATTTAAATATTTAAACTGTATTTTAGATTTCAAAATATAGGTTCGAGTTTATACTACAACTGAATTTTAGCTTAGTTTAAATCCATTGTTTATTTTTGAATAGGTTACATTGGAATTTGTTGAAAAGAAAACAAATTCTGTTTCCAGGCTTCTGCAAAAAAAACCTGAACAACAATTTACTCACTCAAACCAAAAACTGCACCGAGACCTCCTTTCCCTTACTTCGAGTTATGCACTAGAAGAACCCGAGTTTTTCCCTAGCTAAAAAAAACTCTGCACAACCCAAAGCTCAACATAACTTCAATGGCACGGTGCACGTGCACCGTGCCTTCAGCCGCTTCCGGCCACTCACCAGAGTCGCCACCCCTCGCCGATCAATCCACGACCACAACACAACCCCCAAATCCCACTGCATCATCTCGAAACCAAAACTCGAAGCCTAACCCAAATCTGGAAACGTAACAGGCATTCCCCCTCGAAACCTGAAACATCGCCGTTCTCGCGACCAAGACCACCGGAGTTTATACCACTCCGGCCAACAACTCGACAATCTCCCACCTTCCATTTCCCAGAACCACGATACACTCGATCAACTAAAAAGGGAGAAATGATCCAATTATCCCAAACCGTTAAAACTAGGGTTGCATCCAAAATTTCACCACCGCACTTTCCACTTGCCACTGCTCATCCTCCACCCAATTTTGCCAAACACCCCGACCACCCATGCACCTCCAGGAAGCACCACGAACTTCCATGTCCACTGGATTGCCTGAGGCAACCCATAATTCCCAAAACCTTTAAATCAGAATTTCCAACACAATACTTAACTAAAGAAAATGAATTTACTTTTAAAAATCCTAGTTTCAGATAGGAATTCAATTTATAATCCTGAATTTATATTTTAGAATGATTAAAATTTCACTTATATCAATCATCAACTGTTCTTGGTCTTTTTACAGAACAGTGTTACTTTATTTAATTAAGATACAAAATTTAAAATTTACTTTATGGTCACACAAACATATCTTGTTAAGATACTAAGTCCTAATAATCACTATATCAAGCAGTAATGATTTTTGAAACAAGATATGAACTTGAGAACTCTAAACAAGATGGTCTTACAGGGTATTCAATATGCAGATATTGCACTCACAAATACACAGAGAATGGTCGCATAAATATTCATCCAAATATTTTCAAGCATTCAATATTTATCCGCAACAAGTTTAAACTTAAGTTATTTAGAAAAATGTTATTCACTCTTTTAAACAGTGGTGATTCCAGGATGTCAACTCACATACATGCAGTAACACATACTCAGGAATGCATTAAAATATATTCACATATCAAACCATAATTAAGCAACATATATACTTAAGTATTTTAAAATTTAAGTTACTCACCTGAAACTTTGAAGAACAGAGCCTTCTTTTGTTTTGAAAACAGATAGCTTAAACTTTTTTTTCCAATCATCTTGTTTGATTGTTGTTTTAAATTTCTGAAAGCTTAGTCTTGATTGAAACATTAGAAACTGGAAAGCTTGCTTTGATATTCTAGCCTCAGATTGTACTTGAACAATCCTGGTTTACAGGTTATTTATATGAACTTTTGATAGAAAAGTTGCAGACTTTACTTCATCTCTGGTTTGCAATTGCTGTGATGATCGAATGAAACAAGGAAAGATATATAGAAATGAGTTTACAGGGTATGTATAAGCTTGTACAAACATTTTCTGATTGCTCAGAGATTTTATTTTTAGCTTATCAGGCAAGATTTGGTTTTGGGGGCTGAGTTGATTTTTAAGAAAATTTGAATTGACCAAAGCTATGCTAGCATTTAATGTTTTAAGTACTTTGTTTACTTGCCTTTGCATCACAACTTTACAGGCCTATACATTTTTACCTCCCTGCCTAAACTTTTTGTACTTATGTACATAGATATCTTATTTTGTTTATATTTTATACCTTGTTTTGTACAAAGATGTTTCTTTCCTGAGACTTCCTTGCAGAACTATTTACAGACTACTTATACTTGCCTTCGAAACTACTACAGGCCTCACTAATTATTTATTTATACAAAGCCTTGTTTGTTTTTAGTCTTTATGTACACATTATTCTTTTGTTTAGTTATATAAAAAAATTGTTTTAGTCATTTGTTTTGGTTTATTACTTTATTTACTTATTATTCCCTTCATACTTACATTAGTATTTATAAGATTTATTTTATTTTATTTTTAATTTACAAATAATAGCTTCTTCCAAAACATATGTAACAATTTCTATTTAAAAACCATTTGTAACATTACATTATTAATATTGTTAAATATAACATATTATTAAATTAAAATAATTTATAAAAGAAATTATCACTATATAAATAAATTACTTACTTTATCAATCTATATTTAAAACAAGAACAAAACAACCTTTGTTAAATTCAAAATTAAGTTAAAATTGTTTAAACAAATCCTAACTTTATCTTGAGTATATTTTAAAGCCAAATTGTTATTTAGTATCAAATTTCCAAATTATAATTTTCCAAAAAGATTAAAATAAGAAAATATGTTTTACTTGTTAAATTAAAACAAAGCTTACTATTTACAATATATATATACAAATATATATACACATTATAAATAGAGAACATATTAAATTAGCTTTTAAAAGATAAATTGTCAGTTAAATATTTGTTTAAAAGAAGATTATCAAAATTATTAACAAATATTATCAAATCAATTTAATTTTTAATGCAGATTATTAAATTGATATTGCCCCAAATTTCCGGGATGTCACATATTCACCATATCCTGGATCTGTATCCTCAACCCTCCAACAAATCTAGTAGTCAGCTGTTCCTCTGTCTCCAAAATGTCATTTCGAGCAATCAGTTGATAAAATTCATCAGCATAATCATTAACAGTCTTTGTCCCTTGTCTCAGATTCTTCAACCTCTGGTACATGAGTGATTGATAATTGTAAGGCAAGAATGTAGCTTTCAACATCTTCTTCATTTTCTCCCATGATTCAATCTTTGACTTTCCTATTCTCTCCCGTGTAAGTTTAGTTTGCTGCCACCACGCCATAGCTCTACCTCTCAATCGAGTAGCAACCAACTTAACTCTTCGATTCTCAGGAACTTCTTTGAAGTCAAAAATTTCCTAAACATTAGACAACCAATCCAACAATTCTTCAGCTACCATTCCACCCTTGAACTCTGGAATTTCCATCTTCACACCCGATTCCCAACGACGATCATCATCTACATTCGGATGTGAATTTCGAACTTGGTCTCGTTCTCGATAATGAATGCTAGCTCTATCACCCTCTTCATAAAAATCAAATGTACGTCTATATCGATCTCGACCATCAACATCGCTTTGATCATGCATGTCTCTTCTACTATGTCTCTCTTCATCTTTAAATGGCTCATCTTCAAACTCACGTGGAGTTCTTCTCTCTTCATGTCCATAGTCATGGTGATCTCTCCTTGATGAAATTGATGTTTATCTTCTCTCTCTAAAAGATTGTGGTGATACCCTTCTCGCTTCCATAACCGATGGCGAAACTCGGTTTCCTCCATGGTTCGAGATTGGCGATCTCCTCCTGTGAGTTTGATTCATATCAATCATCAACTTCTCTAGCTTTCCAATACCTTCATCAAATTTCACATTAATGCGTTGCTCCATCTGCTCGGCTTCTTCTCTTCTATACAATGCTTCAACATTTTGATGACGATTAGCTCTCGTTGGTGGCATGATTAAATCAATACAAACACTTCAAAACTTCACAAATCTTCTGCAAATCAAACTTCAACTAGCTCGCACAAGTTCAACAAGTTCGGCCCTAACTTCAACCAATAATACCAAACTGATGCACGACACAAAGTTATGCTCGGCTTTCACTTCAAACTCTCGGCTTAAACAAGTGATGCACGACTCTACCCAACTCGGCTCAAACTCAAACACCTTTCCAACTTTGATCCAAAATGAAATGGATCGAAAGCTTCTAACTTGTTGCAACTTCAAGATGAACACGATGAACACCAACTTCAAACTTCAACTTCAAAAATCGGCTCCAAGTCTCGGCTTAGCTATCATTGGCTAAGTCTAGCTCTGATACCAAAAACTGACGCAGCGGATAATAACAAAACGATATAGATCGATGAAAGTAGAAAATGATGGATTGAAGATACGGAAATGCCCAAATTCGTTGATCACAAAGATACCGAATTCTAGCTATCTTCGACACGTTGATCGCGCGCGATACCGTGAAAGAATATCTACAATTCTTCAAACGTTTATCAAGCGCACTTGATACCGTGAATTGGCTTCAACGATCATTGATTCGAGTGCACTCGAATAACCGAAAGTGGAGATAGGAGATCACACTCAACTACCAATTTAGATGAAAGCACATAGCAATCAAACAAAGTTTTTATTCAACAATCCACCTCCAAAATGTACAACACACTCCCTATTTATAGCATTTCACAACCGGTGCCTTAAGTCGTTCACGACTTACGACTCATCATATGTCGACAGCGACTCAACGTACACGGCTTATCAGTTACAACACAATGCCGACTCAACTTAGGTCGTACACGATCTAAAAACACACAAAAGTGACGACTTACGACTCAGCGGTACAAGATTCAAGTTACAACACACACATATATTTACAACACCTAGGTCGTATACGACTAACGACTTACGACTTAAGAAAATGCAAACATCCTGACTTACGACTTAAAATAGGTCGTTGCCGACCTAACAGACATCAACAACATACGACTTATGAGTTAGGTCGTTCGTGACCTACAGAAGTTATAACCAGAATTCTTCCCAATCCTCTTCATACGACCTAACTAGGTCGTAGGTCGTTACAACGACCTATCACTTGGTAGCTATCTGAACGTCCTTCCTTGTAACGACCTAACTCCGAACGACTTATCAAGTTGACTCGTTCTTCATTAAGTCACGAAATCCCACTAGGTCGTAGCCGACCTAAAATATCTTCAGTAGGTCGTTGCCGACCTAAGTCTTCTTTCTTAGGTCGTTGCCGACCTAAAACTTCTGAACGACCTAAAACCGAAGCTTTGTTAACTCGTGTTGCCCCTTGGTTTGGTCGTTTTGTCCCTTTGTTAGCGCTTGTAGCTATAGGTCGTAGACGACCTAAATATGCCGAGCGACTTAAGGCTTGGTTAATTCGTTGTTCCTTCCCATGTGACCTGTTAGGTCGTTCCTCCTCCTCACGTGACCCGTTAGGTCGGGGCCGACCTTCATTAACTCGTGAACGACCTAAGCCTTGTGCTTCCGTAGGTCGTGCTGCATCATTAACAAACAACCAAACAGTCTATTCTAACAAACAACACTAACTATCTAAAAACGAATTCGGATAGTTTTCCTAAAATCATCCAGAGATATACGGAATACACCATAAATTCCAGATATCCACTCTGGCAATTTAATTCTGAAATCTACAGTATTAATTCTTCCCAAATTTTATTGAGCTCTTTACAGAATTTCAATATCTATTTAATCAAGCCCGTACGATGTACATGTATCATTCGTACGCAAATATCAAATTCGATCGCTTGCTCGATCACACAATTTCACTTTCGAACTAGTATCGTCCACCCGACTTCCTAGTACGGACTCAGAACTGGTTTCTTGATCAGAAACTATCATTCTCCCTGCATAGTCACAACTATGATAGAGAATTTTCAGAATCAATCAAAATCCATATCCATGGCTCGTCGTCGAAAATCAAGTGAAAAAATCCTAACTCGGGTCGATATATAACTATCTCGAAATTCTGTGCTCGAATCTGGATCAAATTGTTATGCGAATAAAATAATATACGTACATCCTACGTATTTATATCCATTGATTATCTACCATATCAATTTCTTTTATTCACATTATTTTGATTTCTATCCACTACCAAATTTACTTAAGAATTTCACTCTTCATTTCTTAAGTTTAATATGAGCATTATATATCTCTCACATCATTACTCTACCACCTTAACTTTTATATCTTCTTATTTCCGGTTTGAATTTCTAATTCCATGTGAATTCATAGTTTCTTCAACCCTGAATATTTAATTTTATTGACTATCTTTCATTTATAACTGATTCCTATCATTATGTTAAAATAGTTTCATCCACTAATTTACCTTCAATTTTCAATTTGAATTTGTTTTGTTGCTAAAGTTTTAATTAGTTTTTTTCTATAGTTTTCAATTTTTAAAAAGTTTTGACGGAGTCTCCGTTTGTTTATCATTTCATATTTCCATAAGCAAATATGTAAGGTTTCAATACTTATTACAATTACTTCCAATCATTTATCAAATCATTCCCTTCAGTTTAAGTGATTTACAACTTACTTGCTTATATATGATCCCTTTAAGCAAAACAGTTCCTTATTTATTGCAATTGATTTCAAAATCATCTTATTTCGCTTCTAATAATTCATAGAATTTTATTCAATCTCATTTACTTCAAACAACTCATTTCTATATGCAGTTTGACCATATTATTGTGAATAAATAATTACTTAAGCTTCATAACAAATTTTAAATTGATTCTAACTCAATTTACACTTGACTCCATCACAATTAATTTATTCACAATCCTTTCATTGCATTTTCATTCATTTCAATCAGGTTTGATTCCAAACCATTTTATTAAACTCGACAACCAATTTTAATTAACCATGTCACAATTTACTCAAGTCATTTATTTTCTCCAAACTGTTCCACCCACAACTTAGGTTTATTCTATTTCACCAATTCCCATTTAAATCTTTGATTTGATTTTAATCAAATCCCAACTATTTACTAATTGGTTCGATTAGTTTATTCTTTTATCCATCCCTAAATTTTAATTTACATTAAGAATTCATTATTGAATTTATTTATAATAAGGTTATTCAATTTATGCTTGAATTAGGTTTGTTTACAACTTACTCCAATTCTATTGTATCCAAATTCAAGGCTTACTTGGTTTTTATATTTACTTATTTACGTAAGAATTTTATTCCATTCAATATTATTTATAGCTCGACTGAATTCATTTAAATTCAGTTTTATTTCAACTCAATTTCAGTTAAACTTAGCTACTTACAAATCTTTAAAATTTATTACTCACTATATGAGTTCCAAACTTATTTATTTACTTAAAAGTTCATATTACTCATTTGGGTTATTTCATCTTATAATCACAATTTCAGGTTACATATATATAACACTTACTATCTTAAGGTATAAATTTCCACCTCACAATTACAATCATTTTACCTTCGAATTTTATATTCAATTAAGTTCATTTTGAACTTCAATTCCATTTAACTTATCTCAGGTTAAGCTCAAGTACATTTTCTTCACTTTTATTTCCTTAAATTAAATTTTAATACCTGGATTAAAATTCCCAATTTCATCTTATTAATATCAACTTACTTTATAAGTTCAATAGTTGATTTATTCAAACCTTTCACATTATTAAATAGAATTCTTAGAATTCAATTGCCCGGTTTTCATTTCAAAAACCACTTTTGAAATGATAACTACACATACCCACTTGGTATTTCCAATAAAATTTTCAAATTCCAAACACTTGTTTCACCAAAACAAATTTTTCCCTTTTTGAAAATTTCTAAAACAACTTGTATACCCAACAAGCCCAAAAAATATCCAGACCAACTATTCTGGTAGCAATCCATCACTTTAGAAACTCGAAAATGAATACTGATGATGTGGCCATCATCATCAGGATTATTTTCCAGCGACTGAAATGAGTTCAGTGCTTCCTTATTTTCACAATTTCCTCCCAAAACAATTTCCATTTAAACAATATTTTCCAAAACAATAATTAATTATTACCTTCAAATCTTTGGAAAAACATTTCAAACATTCCCAAGATTTTTAAATTCCCAAATCCTTTTGTTTAAATTTATTTAAACACCTTCAAATTTACGGGACTTAAATTCTAGTTTAGTCAAGTTTTAGTATATTCCTTTCTATTTAAAATCATTCTTAGATAATTTTATTTGGTTATAAACCACTCAAATTTTTAATATTTTTATTCAATTATAGTATTAACAACCAATCATCCAAATATATATAATAATTTCAGAAAAATATTTCTTTTATATCAAAATATAATTTTGGGTAAAATTATTTCATTTACCCTACTTTTAAAAACAATACTGTGTCGGTCTACCTTGTTTAAGAGTTTAGAAATTCCTATCGATGAAATGGCGTCTCACACGTCGACCAGAATTCATAAACACTCAACAGATAAATCAACACAATATAAAAATAATTTTATATTCACTAACAAATATGCGCTCATATCTATTAATACAGTCAAACTCATTCTAGAGTTCTACAAACTTTATTCTATGAGTGATTCCTACCAGAGACAAGGTTATTACTAACCTATGCTCTGATACCAACTGTGACGACCCGCCCTTCTATTACCAGAAAGACGTATCATCATTAAGAAAGAAAGGGATAGAAAGTAGAAAAGAAAGAGAAAGTAAGAACCACAACATCAGAATCTCACAGTGGAACGGACAAAATATAATATATCACATAAATATTTCATAGTTTTACATATATCAGAGTTATACAAAATCAATACACATGACAATCATACATACATCTATCACTATATACATCAAAGGTACATCATACATCCACTACTGACACAGCGGAACTAGATAGATAGCTACATACGTCTGGAAACTCCTGCTTCAAGCTCTCCAGAAATCAAAGCCCAAAACCTATCACTTGGCTACTCATAAAAATTTGAGTACCCAAGAGTTGATGAAAAAACAAAATATAAACTCCGGGTCAAGCATGGGTCTGGCATGAGTAAACGGTTTAAAGTTGTTTAACCTTGAAAACATTTGAAAATAAAGGTATCACATAAGACTCCCCACAAGTAAATACGGGTAAGTTTTTACCTTTCGCTAACCAAAACATTTCATAGGAAATCTAGTGATATTATAATAGCGTCTAGGGTTTTCAAGTAAATATAAAATAGCCGAAATTGTTACATGATTAAATTCCAGCTACTAGCCACAAAAGTGGGTAATACAAATCAAAACCGTAGAGTCTCGTAGGGAAAATGGATTTCCAACAATGGCAGGGCTACTGGGGTACCGCCTGTCACAGTACGGGGCCTAGATCACCGTACCGAGGATCACTCCCGACCCCCTACAACACAAGGCCGGAACCATTCCTTACTGAACAGTCCCGAACAAGATAACCCCCGTAGTTGGCGCGACCAACCGCTCACTAAGCCGAATAAAAAGGGACATCTAGACAAGGGAAAATCTTGTCCTGTTTGGGCATGACCCACCTAACCTTGCTGCATCTTCCCTGTTTTAGCCATTCCTGCTTGATGAGGCTTGAGGCTGCGATTACCTTTACAGAACACATTCCTTAGAATGCTCATCGCCCGCCTGACGATGTGCTGAAAGCATTCAATCCATACAAGTTCGTTTCGGGTTCGAACGAAACCGAAGGCATTATCTCGTTACACTCATTTTGGAATCACCCTTAGAGTCAACGACGATAACCCTTCCATTCTGAAAGCACCATTTCGATCTTCATTTCAGAATTCACGACCTAACGTTTAAATTGGATCGATGTGGTTTTCGGAGAATCAAATTTGATTCTTCCGATCCCGGTCTCATCGAATCCAAACGCCATTTTAAGGGCCAAGTTGTCTAATTAACTCAACAATTAAAATAATTTAAATTCAACGATTGAATTAACATAGCATTTATCACAGAGAAAACATATACAAGCATCATAGATATAACATAACATATCACGGAGCATCACGGAGCATCATAAATAGATATAACAAACAGATATTCTACTCATACAATCGATAAGCAGTCATCTTCAAGTCTTATTTGTAATTAATTCTGTTTAGAATTAATTACCTAAGAGTTAATCACTTAACTCTATTTAATTAATCATTAATTAACTAATAATTACCTATTTCATTTCAAATAGTTTAATTAATGATTTCTTAATTAATCATTTAGTCTTAATTACATACTTATTTTATTTCACACTATCAATTACTTAATTATTTCTTAACTCAATTATTTACTTTAATTAACCATTTAATTAATATCCTTAATTATTAATCAACTTAATTACCTATTTATTAACTGCTAATTACTTCCTTAACCATTTATTTATTCTTACTTAAATTACACGATTAATTAATTAACTTAAATAGTTAATTACAATTTTATCAATTCTTTATAATCTATTACTAATTACCATTTAAGAATAATTGTTCTTAATTTCTTTCTAAAATAATTTATATATATTAAATGTTCAACTTAATTAAACATTTAAAAGTCTTCCTTTAAATTTTTGAAAACCAACTATAATATTAACTCCAAACTTAATTATTAGATAACCTTATACTTAATTTTTAATTACTTAATTAAAATAAAGTCTAAGAGGTTGAAACATTGTAAAACATTAATTACATAACTAAACTTGTATCAACGTTTACTGAATTTTGTTAAACATTTCACCTATATTTTTATTTTTATTTTTATCAGCAACTTGAATATAACGATCCCGAGTCCCTCCCTGCTAAAACCCGTGCGCTACTTCGAGTATTTCCCCTAAATTCCCCGAGCGGCCCCTGAACGCATCCTTCTTCTTCTCCCTTATCTTTTTTTTCTTTCTGTAAGTTTGTTAAACGTTTAGATATAAATGAACATCAGGTATTCAACCATCTGGCTTGCGATCGACTCGAGGCAACTACCGAAGAAAACCTGAACACGACACGAAGCACCCTCACGTCGACCGAAATACAAAACCCCACCTCCATCGCCACCATGCACATGTACGGTGGTTAGCCGAACCTCCAGCGGCCCTCGCCAGCGCCCACAAACCACAATTTCGCTCCTCACCCAAGATCGAAACCCAAAAATTCGAGATGAGGACAAAATCAAAATATCACCTGAAAACTTGAACCCAAGCTCCAACATTCAACCTAAAGTCGCCAAAATCCACCAACCCCAACCACCGGAAGCAGAACCCCTTCGCCTGCGCCACGGCCTATCCCTCGACAACCTCCTCCTCAAAGCGTGTGGAACTCGATCACACTATGACGACGAAAAGGATGATTTACAGAGAACAATAAACTCACGAACTAAAACCCTATCTTAGCTTCATTCGTCCAATTCTTGCATTGTAAAAATTAACTAGCATTTTTCCTATAAAAATACATCATTAAGCTTGTACCATACCAAATTTCAGTAATTAAAATTAATCAGATCATTGGGTATTGACAAAAGTGCAGCTTTGATACATATTCAATCTGTACCTTCAATACTAATCTAAAAATCATCATTTCTATTTCAAAAATCCTAACTTTGTTT
This sequence comes from Allium cepa, assembly GCA_030765085.1. Taxonomy (NCBI): domain Eukaryota; kingdom Viridiplantae; phylum Streptophyta; class Magnoliopsida; order Asparagales; family Amaryllidaceae; genus Allium; species Allium cepa. The sequence goes on from CM060931.1 coordinate 861,199,063, forward strand.
GCTAAACCAATATATGAAATCAAATTTACAATTTTAAAACATTCAAATTTTAGCTATTGATTTATTTTTCTTAAGAACCTGTATATTCTGTTGTTATATTTCTCTGACAAGCTGTAGTTCATCTTCAAGTGATGATTTAAATTTAAGCAACCTACTCAATTCTAAACTTTGCATTCATGTAAAGATGTATAGGTATATTCACTCAGAAATTGTTAAAGATACAGGAGCATCTCAGGATCACAAATTACAGTGGATCGAAAACACTAGGTTTATATGAACAATTATCAACTAAACCTTTAGAAATAAATAGTTTACTCACCTATATATTATTGTGAATCAGTAAGCATGATTGTTTTTTTGAAACCTAGTTGCTTGAAGCTAAAGTTTGAAACTGCAGACTTTGAATCTGTTTTTTGCTGTTGAACTAAATTTTTTTGAACTTGCCCCCTTTTTTTTCTTTTCTGTGGTTGTCTCAGGTTTGCTAATTATTTTTGACTGAACCAACTAAATTAAGATGCGGACAAATATTGTTAACGTAAAAAGTCTGACACTAACACCCCGATGCAAATAGAGATTGAATGAATGCACCACCCTTTAACACGGGAAACATAAAAAGCAGTAATTCACTAAAAAAAAGTAAGAGACACAGAGTTTATAGGGGTTCGGCTTATAATCAAGCCTACGTCCACTTCAATCCTTCTTTATTGCTTATACGATTACAATCCTTTATAATTTCCTTCAATTACAATTCACTTCAAAAGACAAGTAGCTAGAAAAACTTCGGTGCAAGAGAATTCTCCGAATTCATGGTTGAATATGTTGAATCCCTGCTTGAAGTTGACTGAAGCTTCTTGTGAGTTTCGAATGTTGGAGTAAGGCTCGGCTTGAAGATGGCAGAGTCTCAATGCTTTGAAGAAAATGTTCGGAAAAGTCCCCTTAATGTTGTAGCACATGCCGTATTTATAGAGAGTCCTCTACTGACCTTAAGTCGTTTGTGACTCAGAGTAAGTCGTAAGTCATGGATTATGACTTAGGATGGGCCGTAGGTCGCCACCGGTTAAGGGCTGAGTAGTTACGACTTTACTAGTTCATACATGACCCTTTATACTAATTGATGGGTATTCGCGACTTATAGAAGGTGGCATAGTTCAATCACCAAGTCTAAGGTCGTGAACGACTCATCGTAGGCCATGAAAGCTTTAATTCCTTAGGTTGTCAAACCCTTAAGTCGCTAGGTCGTGCCACCGTTTAACTTGCTAGGTCATGGACCTCTTAAGTCGTAAGGTCGATAGCTCGGTGTGTCATTTAACAGTTAAGCCGCTGCTCTCCTTAAGTCGCTTACCTATTGAGTCGCTGACCTCCTTAAGTCGTTGCTTCACTTCAGAAGTTAAGTCGCTCGGCCCGCCTCATGTGTTAAGTCGCTAGTTCCTTTGCCTTGTTAACTCATAGGTCACTTTTGTCCTTAAGTCGCTAAGTCGCGATGCAGGGCTTCGTTTTAGTTGCTACGCTATTGCCTTGAGTCGCTTGCCTCCTTGGCTTGCTAAGTTGCTTAACTTAGGAGTCGTCATTTGTCCCTCGAAGTACGCACCCAAGTCGTAGGTCGTGTACTTCGATTTAGTTTCCTTAGGTCGTGAGCGACTCAAGAGGTAACTCGTATGGCTATTCGCCTCCCTTCCTCTATACTATTTAAACCACTGACTCGCTCTTTCCTCTTTACTGAATCGTCTTGATAACTCTTTCCGCCATTAACCATATCTCGAGCTCCCAAAGGTGAAACCGATCCATTCTTCCGTCAATCCATCCTTTCTTTTGCATTGTGTAAGTGAATTTGATCTCCATTCAACCCAAAATCATCGTCGAACCATGAATTTTCACTTTCTGCTCCCAGTTTACTATCCATACGTCGCATTCCCTTTCCGAGCTATGCTGTGATCGGTTTTAGATTGCGATTAACTACGCTGTTGTTGTGGCTCACGAGGGTCCAACGGTGTATTGGAATTGCGATGGGTCTGTAATGATTTTGACTGGCGTTAGGTGATTTTGCGGTATCGATAGACAATGGGTTTCGTCGCTCAGGTGATAACGGGTTATTGGGTTGTAGGTTGACGAGTTACCGACTAGATAGGAGGTTTGTCGGTTGAGACACTAGCCTCAACATGACCCAGCAATTTTGGGCGACCCATGAACCTTCGCGACTTATCTTTTGACCGACTTAACTAGATGCGACATAAGCCTTGAGTCGTGGCCGAGTTAGGACTTGGAGAAATTCTTATCACTTTGAACTGAAGCATTTTCCCCTTACTATGCCCCACGACTTAAAGGACCAATGATTTAAAGAACCAACAACTTAACTCGCAGGAAATCTTTTAAGTCGTGGACTAGTTAGTACTTGGATGCTTAACTCGAATTCACACTTAGAAGCATAATCTCAACTTGAGTGCTTAACTTGAACTGCCGGATTGAATTGCCTAAATTCTGGATTGCTCGAACTTTGTTGCACTTTTTCAAAGATCACATTAACTTATAAGCTAACAACCTGCTGAAAACAACAATTACAGAAAACCAGGGCGAATATACTGCCATTGACTGCCCACATCAAATGACAGATTAGTCGACATAGAATAATCAACTTAAAGAAACTATATGAAATGCTGTGAACCAATCAACTAAAGCGAAGTATTAATGCAAAGCATCGTTAACTTGAACTGATATGTTTGCATCAACATTACACTTGCATATTTGGACTTAAAACAACAAGCCCTGAAACTTTATAACTGACAAATGCTTGTTAGTCTTAATTCCAGTTATATTTGCTTGTTGCTTTGTTGATTTTACACAACACTTCACACATTTTAGGAAACGTGCATCTTCATGTTTGAATATCCAGTTGTTTATGTAGAATGGCTTCACATCAAGAAGAAGTAACAGAACAAACTGGAGAGGCCCTTCCATAGCTCGTCTACTGAACAATCCTCCAGAAAGAGTTTCAACTTCCTTGAGTCAACGGGTGTTTATTCAATTACGCATCCAATTTGGCATTGCCGAAACAGATGCTTTACTACCTGGACCAAATGATTTTGCTGATAGGCCACCTCGTGGCTTTGTTGCTGTTAACCGCCAAATGTGCATGTGCGTTGCCATTCCTCCCTACAATGACTTTCTTCAACGACTCCTACTTCGATTGACCATCTCTCCGTTCCAATTGAACCCCAATGGCTATGCCATCTTAATGGGGTTGTGTGTTTTATTCAGGAGAACTCTGGATCGACTGCCATGTCTCGATGAAATTTGCTACTTATGTTCATTCACAAAAACTAAAGATCATCCCTCCATTACTGTTGTAACAAGCGCTAGGAATCATAAACTCATTACCGATCTTTCCGAAAGCGCACATGGCGTCTTGAATCAGTTTTTCTTTGTTCGCTGCCCCCAGGGTTTTATGCTATCTGGAGAGTAGGAAGTAAGATTACCTGCTTCTATTATTTCCATTCCTGAGATTTTCGAGATCTGAGTTGCTAAGTGTTAATTTCACTCTTTCCTTTTTCAGCACTCCCTCCCCCATCTAGAGATCCAGGCCACAAGCAAATTTTTGAAAGACTGAATGCCGTGGCCGTAGAGGAAAGAAGTATAAAGTTTTTGCTGAGGGACGAATTTTTACATCAGTTTGGACTTTTGCATTCTTCTCGCTCTACACACCTCCATGAGGTCCCAGACTCCCCAGCTAAAGCATTAGATGCCCCAGTTTCTACTGACGAACCCACACTAAAAGAATCTGCTTCTGAGGCTTCTCTGGTGAAGTGCTCTACGTCTACTGACATTGCGGGGTCATCTGGCAAATTTTCACTTGCTCCAGTCATCGAAGAAGAAGAAAAGCCTCAGGGATCTCCCCAACATTCGAAGAAGTCTGGTGATGAAGGAGCCGGGAAAACAAGTCCTGTCAAGCAGAGCGGGGATGACAGTTTTGAGGGGTTGAGCGACCTATTTATCACCTCATAGGAGCTCTTTAAAGACGATCCTACTACTACTAGGGTTTCCTCTTCAGTAGTTGAAGCAACTTATATTTCGCGACAAACTCCATCAACTCAAGAGTTGACGTTAGCTACTACCCCCATCATTCCCCCGCGATCGAAGAGTGGTTCGTAGTTTGACGCGCGTAGTTTGCACATTACACACACTTAGGACTTTTCAGCACCTATATGCACTTAACTCCTTGCAATTTGAAGATTCTCAAGTTATGCTTTTTCTTTTATTTCAGGTTCTCCAATGGGGCGAAGTGGCTCGTATTATGATGACTTTAAGCAGTATGGAAGGCGCAGTCAATATGATTACAGGCGTTATCTTCCCCCTCATAAGGAAACTGATGAAGATAGGGCTGCTCGGAAAGCTCAGGAGAGAAGAACATATGAAGAATGGTACGGGAGAGGGGATGAACGTCACGACTCTTCCCATGGAGAGGGTGATTCCCTCAAACGAAAATCCCACGATGACAAAGGAAAGAGCCACGCCGTCGAAGATTCGAGCAAACGGACCAAACATGGTGAAAAGTCATCACCTGACATTCTTAAATAGCCCATTGCTTCGGTGCCTCCTCAATCTCATGCTCTTGCTCGTATCGACATTCAGACGATCATTGGCAGGCCCCCATATCAGGTCGGACCAGGCCCAGCTACTCTTCAAAGCCGATTTCCGAACCGGTGCTTGAAGGGAGTTCGCTTTGATCTTGATCTGGTTCCAATCGACAAACCAGCCATGTTGCGAAATCTTGATGCTGTCAAGCTTGATATTGAGAGAATGTCGAATTGGCAGAAACTTGTTGACGAACTCCAGAGAGTGGATCGCGCGAACCTTGTGGCTATGTTAACTATGGAGAACGATAAATCTGAATGGCAAAAGACACTCGATCAACATGACACAGAGATGAGGAGCATCGCCGCTTATAATGAAAAGCTTGAAGCGGAAGTTGGAAAACTTAAAGAGGAGCTTGCTACTTCCTCCACTTCCTACTCTCAAAGGGAAAATGTGCTTCACCAACAAGTACGGGATGCTCATGCTAGCCAACGAGAGGCCGAAGATAAACTCAAGTGGCAAGAAAAGGTTGTAGAAGATTATCGCGTTGAAGTTGCACAGTTGCGACAACAGACCAGCTCCCAGAACCTCGAAATTGAGACATTAAGAACTCGCCTTGCTACAGTTGAGAAAGAGGGCGATGAGGTTGTTGCCGGTAAAATTGAAGCCGAAGAAGCTCATCAAGCCACTAAAGCCGATGTCAGTTCGACATTGTTCGACTTCTACTTGCAAAGTGTCCTAGGGCGTGGCAGTCTCGCATTTTTGGGCCCCAAATATGAAATCACTTTGGCTGAAGTATGGGAAGCCGCGCTTGATATGTTTAAAGATGCTGGGTATGCCGAAGAAGAAATCGAGGCACATTATCTGGATGACGGAGCTCGTGCAGCCCTTGCCAGAGGAAAAGAGCAGCTTGCTACAGAGCGTGCTGGGACGATGAGAGAGGAGCAACCAGAGAAAGAAGCGCCATTAATTGCCCCCGTCCCTCCTCCAAATTCGGCCGACGTTGATATCACAGGCTCCGGTTCCCATTCTTCGTCCCCTGCTAAAGTCATAACTGAGATTACAAGTGCACAGGGTGGAGATGAAGGCGAAGAAAGCACCGAAGCACAAGCTTATGAAGTTGACATTAGGAAGCCAACTTCTCCAGGTAACTCTTCTATTAATCTTGCTCAAGTGGACTGCTTGTTTGCTTCGACCGAGTTTAACGAGCTTCTCGATTATTTTTTAAATCTCAACGAGCCTTTATCTCCTCTCTTTACTGATTATAATCTCTTTTCTTCTGTAGAGAAAGTGTCCAGCGTCATAGAAACCTCTCCTCCTCCAGCTATTCCTCCTCCAACCTTTCAAACTACTCCTACTTCCCAGCCGGGATCGTAGGAAGAATTAATAGAAGCCCTTCAAGACTTGGACAATCCAACCGCTTCGCAGGAGCAGAAGGCCGAAGGACTTGAAGGAGGCAAAGTATCTCCGGAGCGAACCCTTTCTGATAACATAAAATTGTCTGCTCTTGTCACTCCGGGGAGTGAGTCTTCTTCAAAGAGGAGGAGGAAGCGTACAACTTCAAAGAAGAAAGGGAGAAGCATTTCTGTTACTGAAAAGGAAACAGAAGTTGATCCAGCACTAGCTTTCTCTCCTTCTCCCCTAATTCACCCAAGCCGGCCTGAAAAATTTCCTATTAAGCAAGGTGAAGGCTCTAAAGGTGGTGGGAGAAAGAAGCGATGAGTCCCTCTTTCCCTTCTTTGCTTTACTTTTTACTTTTTGCATGTACTGGCCGGAGATTGTGCGGGTACCGTCCCCCGCTTTTCTTTATCCTGAAACCTGTACCTGTATAAAATTTTCGTAGTATTGAATAAAATGTTCCTTTTACCTATACAAACTTCTGTCTGTATTTGAGAATACATTTATTCTTTATCTTTATACAAGTTCCTTGTTTCCTTTGTGTGATATTGCAGTGAACCTATGGTATGTTGTTTGAGCATTGTTTCCATTCTTGTACCTATAATGTGCTGCCCCCATACCATGGTTTATTGCAATCTCTTTCACATTGGCAAAGTTTTTAGAGAACAATTCCTCTATTTCGAGAAGACTTGTACTTTTTCTTTAGAGAACAACTTTTCCGTTTGAAGGAGGTTTGCATATGTACTTTATAAGATAATATTTCCATTTTAAGGAAATATTTTTCGTATTAAGTAGGATGCACCTCATTTTGGAGGAATTTTTTCTCTTTTCTTTTTTTTTGTTGCGAAGTTTTTACACTTCACTTTTTTTTGGAGAAAATCACTTTTGTTTTGGCGAGTGAACTTTCTTTCGTGGTAAAGTGGGTTCGACTTCTTATGCCTCCGGTAAGAGGGCTTTTTGTTTGATTGTGCCTTTGGGGAGAGGGCTTTTTGTTTGATTGTGCCTCTGGGAAGTGGGCTTTTTGTTTCTGCCTCTGGGGAGAGGCTTTTACTTTTTCCCTGTTCGCTGGGAAGCGGGCCTCCGAAGAGGGCTTTTCACATTTCGACTCGTGTGAAATTTTATTTCAGGTCACGGTGAAATGTGTGCCTCTGAGTAGGGCTTTTGCCTGGAAGTTTGGAGCTTCTTTCTCTTAGTTGGATGGATTCACGGGGCGTACACAAGTGTTCCATGCCACCGATCAGTCTGCAACTTTATGTCGAGAAAGAACTCTCTTTTTCTGGCGAGGCCCGCTCGAGGTCTTTTAGCATTTCAACTATGGTGAAATGGGCCTCCGAAGAGGGCTTTTCACATTCCAGCACTTGTCAAGTTTTATTTCAGACCTCGGTGGAATGCGTGCCTTCGAGTCTACTTGGAAGTTTCTTCCTCATGGTTGGCCGGATTCGCGGCGCGGACACAAGTTACTTGGACGATTATTTGCGCAGATTGTCTCAACTAGTGAACAAGCGCCTTGCCTTCCACTTGGGAAGGTGCCTTCGATCATCGTATGGATTCACGGGGCGGACACAAGTTACTTGGACGCTTGTCTGCGCAAACTGTCTCAGCTAGTAAACAAGCGCCTTGCCTTCCAGTCGGGAAGGTGCTCCTGGTCGTTCCATACCAATCTTTTTCGTTGAGAAAGTCTTCTGGCATGCCCCGTTTGAGGTCTTTATCCTTCGAAGAGTTGTGCCTCCGAAGAGGGCTTGTACCTCCGAAGAGGTCTTTTGCTGTTTGATGCTTGCTCGCCCATGTTTCTTTGCCATCTATTCATATCGACGATTCCCGTTATCTTTTCCAAATACCATTCCCTTTTTGTTGCCAACAACTTCCCTTATCCAAAGAAATATACTTTATAGTTAAGCGAGTTGGTGGTGGTAGACACAGGCTATTTAACTGGATGCTCGTCTGTACAAACATTCACAGTTAGTTAGCAATGGCCCACTTCCAGCCGAATCGCTAACTTTTGTTCGAAGCACTTCTTTCGTTGGATTTGAGTATGGAAATTTTGAGCGGCTTAATGTTTGCTTGTTGGGTGATGTCGAGGATTGCTCTGTCTTGTGATGGGTAAGCTTTTTTTTTATGGCCTGCATTATTAAATCGACATTTTAGTAATACAATTGACGCATTTTATATATCGAAATAAAGCAAAGCATTCTATAATAGTAAAGAACACAAGATTTATAGTGGTTCGGCCAAGAACTGGGCCTACATCCACTCTATAGTTCTTATTATTCACTTGCACTGACTTTACAACGGCTTTCAATACAAGAATCATACATTCATCATTCTTTTACAATATTTCATTAAAGCCTTTAAGTAAAATATGGGCGCAAATGATTGCTGTTCCAAGCTCTTGGAATTGGGTCTCCTTCGACAGTTACAAGTTTGAATGTGCCATCAAGAAGTTTTTGGCCTATAACATACGGCCCTTCCCAGTTTGGTCCAAGCACGCCTGTAGGTGTCATAATTCTTTTTATGATTAGGTCCCCCACTTCAAAGCTACGCCGCCGAACTTTAGAATTGAAGTGCCTGGCTATTCTTTGCTGGTGAGCTGCAGCTCTGAGCTTAGCTTCTTCCCTTTTCTCATCAAGGAAGTCAAGGGCTTCAAGTTGTAGCTTTTCATTTTCGGCTTGATTGAAATGGATTCTTCTATGTGAAGGGACCTCTACTTCTACCGGAATCATTGCCTCTGATCCATATGCCAATGAAAATGGAGTGTTCCTCGTCGCAGTTTTATGCGTAGTTCTATATGCCCATAGTGCTAGCGGAAGTTTATCGACCCAACCACCTTTTGCTTTTTTTCAGCTGTATTTTGATGATAGATTTGATAATTTTGTTTACTGCTTCCACTTGCCCGTTTTCCTGCGGATGAGCCACTCCTGAGAAACTTTTCTGGATCTTGAATTTTTTGCAAAAATCTTGGAACTCTTCACTTTCAAATTGGGTTCCATTGTCTGTGATTATCTTTTGAGGTACACCATACCTGCAAATGATATTCTTCGTTACAAAGTTTATCATTTTCTTAGAGGTAATAGTAGCTAAGGGTTCAGATTCAGCCCATTTAGTAAAATAATCCACAGCAACAATAGCATATCTGATTCCGGATTTCACAGTTGGCAGAGGCCCGATGAGATCCATTCCCCAAATAGCAGATGGCCACGGACTGACCATCTGTGTTATCTTAGTGGAAGGTGCTCTTGGGATTTTAGCAAATCTCTGGCATTTGTCGCACTTTTGGGAGTAGTCTGCAGCATCTCGGTTGATATTCGGCCAAAAGTATCCATAACGGAGAATTTTCTTTCCTAAGTTTGACCACCTGTATGATCTCCACATTCCCCTCCATGTACCTCAGCTAGAATTGTCTTGGCTTCTTCTTCAGTCACACATCAGAGTAATGGCACTGAAAATCCTCGTCGGAATAGTCGGCCATCTTGAATTATATACCTTGAAGCCTTTCTTAACAGTTTCTGACGTTCTTTTGAACTCTCTGCCGCAGATCCGTTGAGAAGATAATCCTTTATCGAAGTCATCCATGATTCCTGTTCTTGAGCTATGGTCATGACCCAGTCTATATCCATTTCATCAATGCTTGGAGTTGACAGGACTTCTACAGGAACTAATCCCAATAATTGAGCTTCACTAGTGCTTGCATACTTCGCGAGAGAATCTGCCTTCGTATTCTCTTCTCGGGGGATATGGCTTATCGTGTAATGGTCGAAATCATCAAGAAGCTCCCAGGCCTTGGACAAATATGTGGGTATATTCCCCCCTTTGGCTTGAAACTCTTTCTTGACTTGACACGCGATAAGCTGTGAATCACAGAAGATCTGCAATGCCGTGATGTTCAGTTCTTTAGCAATTCTTAAACCGGCAATAAGAGCTTCATACTCTGCTTCATTATTTGTCGAAGGGAATTCCAATCTTAAAGCATAACGCAGTGACCGTCCTTCAGGGGTTTCAAGCACAACCCCGGCCCCGGAACAGTAATCGTTTCTTGCGCCAACAACATACAATTTCCATAGAAGTGGGGAATTATTGGTTACTACTTCCTCACTATCACCCTTGTCTGTACATTCTGCGATGAAGTCTGCCAAAGCTTGTTCGTTAATTGCTCTCCGGGGATGATAAGTGATATCATATTGACTGAGCTCAATATTCCACTTCAAAAGACGACCCGAAGTCTCAGGACGAAACAGAACCTGCTTCAAGGGCTGATCGGTGAGGACTTTGATGGGATGAGCTTGGAAATATGGCCTCAATTTTCTTGATGCAATCAGTACACAATAGGGGAGATTTTCCAATTTTGAATAGTTCAATTCTGCCCCAGTGAATCTCTTGATGATGTAGTAGACCGGGCGCTGAATTTTCGCATCCTCCCGTACCAAAGCTGCACTGAGGGCATGAGACGAGATTGCCAAATATACAAAAAGATTTTCACCATTGTCAGGCTTAGAAAGTATAGGAGGCGTTTCCATATGACGAATCAGCTCATCGAAAGCTTTCTGGCATTTCGGAGTCCAATCAAAGCTTTTCCTTCCCTTCTTTAGAGCATCAAGGAATGGAATGCATTTATCAGTAGCTCTAGAAATGAACTGACTCAAGGCTGTAATTTTTCCATTGAGACTTTGCAATTCCTCTTTGTTCTGGGAGCTTTGACTTCTCTTAAGGCAGTTATCTGAGCTGGATTAACTTCAATGCCCCTTGCACTCAAAATGAAACCCACAAACTTTCCAGATTCTACCCCAAATGAACATTTCAATGGATTAAGCTTCATACCATACTTTCGGACGATTGAGAACATCTCTGCCAAGTGATCCATGTGATCCACTGCTTTCTTTGACTTTACCAGCATATCATCGACATAAACTTCCATAGTCTTGCCAATCTGTGGTTTAAACATGGTATTAACAAGTCTTTGGTAAGTTGCCCCCGTATTCTTAAGTCCGAAAGGCATGACTCTGTAGCAGTAGAGACCAACATCGGTGATAAAGCTTGTATCCTCCTGGTCTGGCTCATGCATCATGATCTGGTTATATTCGTAGTAGGCATCCATAAAAGATAGCAATTCATGCCCTGCTGTTCCATCCACCAACTGGTCAATCCTGGGTAACGGGAAGCAGTCTTTGGGGAAGGCTTTATTTAGAACTGAAAAGTCAATGCACACTCTCCATTTCCCATTAGCTTTTTTAACCAGTACAGTATTTGAGACCCAATTCGGATAAGTATATTCCTTGATAAAACCATTCTCCATGAGCCGATCAACCTCTTCTTTCAATGCTGCTGACCTTTCGGGACCCTGAGTTCTTCTTTTATGCTTTACCGGTGTAAACTTTGGATCAATATTCAAGGTATGCACTACAATTTCAGGAGATATTCCAACATATCAGCATGAGTCCAAGCGAATACATCCAGATTTGCTTTAAAAAATGATATCAAAACATTTTGAACCGTTGCATTAAGCTGCGAACCCACGTTCAACACTTTGTTCGGGTCTTTAGGGTCAACAGGTACCGGCACTGTCACTTCAACTGGTACCACTCTATTCTCCCCTGCACAGGATTTTCTGAGATCCATCTCTCTTCATGCATCACTATGTTCTCCTCTGCAGGGTCCACCCTGTAATTGCTACAAGTTTGATTCTTTGATGCGGACTAGGGCAGCCGCATCTTTTCCCATATCTCTCTTCCTTGCTTCACGCAACTTTGTAAGATAACATTCCCGTCCAACATTTTGATCCCCTTTCACTACACCGACTCCATTATCTGTGGGGAATTTTATGGTCGGACACCATGGGGCAAGAATTGCTTTAAATGCTGCTAGAGTTGGTCGACCTAGGAAGGCATTGTTGGCAGAAAACTCTTCAACAATAACAAAGGTCTGTTTTCGAGCCACCTTTCTCTACCGCTCTCCAAGCTCTACAAACAAATTAATAGTCCCGATTGGCTGTTTCGGCTCCCCAGTAAAAGAAGCAATCTTTGATGATGAAGCTTGAACGTCAGCCATTGGAATCTTCATCTGATCAAATGTCTTCTTGAAGAGTATGTTGCACGAAGCTCCATAATCAACCAAAACTCTTTTCACAATAGCTGGCTCAATGCCAGCGGAGATGACCAAAGGATTAATGGTAGGAGCTTCAACACCCATCGAATCCCTAGCATTGAATATAATGTCATCATTAGAAATTTTCTACTGCTTCAGAGGTGCTGCATCTTCTAACACAAAAAACACATTCATCTGCCGGTGCATACTTCAAAGAACGGGCGTATCTTTCCATCTCACCCCAACTCATGCCAGCTGGGTGAGGGCCCCCTGTAACCACATTTATAACAGGCCTCTCTGATTCATGAGCTGCCGCACTTTCGGTTGAGCTAGGACGATGAACAGGTACTTGTTGTCCTTGAGTTGACGAAGTCGGGCCATTCTTGTTCTTTTTTACATATTGCTGGAGCTTGTTTTCCTTCAATAGTTCCTCAATTACCTCCTTCAAGTGACGACACTCGTTAGTATCATACCCGGGTTGGTTATGGAACCGGCAAAACCTTCCATTCTTCTCAGCTTTCCTATTAACTCTTTGCTTAGTTGGTGCGGGGAATTAAACCGTGTCTCTGTTCGCAAAGTAGATGTTCTCCGGGGTATCATTTAGAGGGGTGAAGTTGAAGGGACGACCTTTCTTTGCATCTCCTTGCTTCTTCTTGCCATCGTTCCCCCTCTTCTGATTGCTAGATTCCTTCTTATTCGGAGCAACATCACCACTTCCAGCCCCTATCGATACCATCTTAGCTGGTGCTTGAAGGCTTTCCAAGCGCATGAATTCATCGGCTTTCTTATAAAACTTGTCGAGCGAATTTGGTTCTTTCATTTTCAACCACTTTCCAAATTCACTTGATTTATCAATCGCCCTCATCAAGTATGTCAGAATCATGCGTGGCTCTGCATTATCCACCTCGGCCAAAGCTATGTTAAAGTGATTCAAGAATGCCTGATAGATTCTCTAGGATTTTGCTCGAGGCTGGAGAGTGACATTATATCCTTTGCCTTCGACGCATACAATCGAAACTGTTCCTTGAATTTCCGATTTAAATCAAAAAATTGGTCTATCGACCGGACCGACAACTTTGTGAACCACATAGAGCGATTCTTTTCAGGTATACCGAAAAATACTGGCATTTGACTTCATCAGAGGCTCTAGCACCCGTCATGTGCCAATCATACTTATACAGAGACTCATTAGGATTGCTCGTTCCCTTGTAAGCTGGAATAGTTGGTGGGACAAACTTCCTTGGGAATTCTGCTTTCAAGATCTTTTCAGTGAATGGAGTTTTGCTCGGAGCGAAACCCCACTCTTTCTCATCTTCGACTCTCTGCATACTTTCTTTCATAATCTGGCGAACCATGCCTGAGAAATACTCTTCATCATTTTAAGGCTCAGCGGGACAAATATCAGCCATTCTCTCCGAATTTTATCTTGACAATCGTTCGCGGAGGGTTGGTTGATGTCCCGATCCTTCGGCTTGGGGAGGTGTCCTTTCCACCGGGTCAGCTGGCCTTTAAGGGATATTTCTTCCTTCCACATTCTGCACTTCATCAGCAAGGTTTCCCACCTTAGTCACCGGCTGACGGTTTGCCTCAAATAAAGCGTTCAACCTTTCCATCATTAGGTTATTCTGATCTTCCATTTGTCGATGTAGCCCAGATACCACGACATCTAGCTCTTCTCGTGTAACTCCGACAATCGGAGTTGTTTGACTTAAAGGAGAAGAAGTGGCAGTGGCCTCGCGAACATCATCAGATCTGACAGATTTGCACTTTCTTCCTGGGGCCATTATTTCTGATAAACTCCTGGTTCTTAGACAGATACTTTCCATAAACTTTTGTGAAGCAATGATTAAAATAGCCTGAGTTCATTTCTCAGTGAAAGCACCAAAAAATGTTAACGTAAAAAGTCTGACGCTAACACCCCGATGCAAATAGAGATTGAATGAAAGCACCACCCGTTAACACGGGAAACAGAAAAAGCAGTAATTCACTAAAAAAAAGTAAGAGACACAGAGTTTATAATGTTTCGGCTTATAATCAAGCCTACGTCCACTTCAATCCTTCTTTATTGCTTATACGATTACAATCCTTTACAATTTCCTTCAATTACAATTCGCTTCAAAAGACAAGTAGCTAGAAAAACTTCGATGCAAGAGAATTCTCCGAATTCATGGTTGAATATGTTGAATCCCTTCTTGAAGTTGACTGATGCTTCTTGTGAGTTTCGAATGTTGGAGTAAGGCTCGGCTTGAAGATGGAAAAGTCTCAATGCTTTGAAGAAAATGATCGGAAAAGTCCCCTCAATGTTGGAGCACATGCCGTATTTATAGAGAGTCCTCTACCGACCTTAAGTCATTTGTGGCACAAAGTAAGTCGTAAGTCGCGGGTTATGACTTAGGATGGGCCGTAGGTCGCCACCGGGTTAAGCGCTGAGTAGTTACGACTTTACTGGTTCATACATGACCCTTTGTACTAACTGATGGGTATTCGTGACTTATAGAAGGAGGCATAGTTCGATCACCAAGTATAAGGTCGTGAACGACTCATCGTGGGCCGTGAAAGCTTTAATTCCTTAGGTTGTCAAACCCTTAAGTCGCTAGGTCATGCCACCGTTTAACTCGCTAGGTCATGGACCTCTTAAGTCGTAAGGTCGATAACTCGGTGAGTCATTTACTAGTTAAGCCGCTGCTCTCCTTAAGTCGCTTACCTATTGAGTGGCTGACCTCCTTAAGTCGTCGCTTCACTTCAGAAGTTAAGTCGCTCGGCCCACCTCATGTGTTAAGTCGCTAGTTCCTTTGCCTTGTTAACTCGGAGGTTGCTTTTGTCCTTAAGTCGCTAAGTCGCGATGCAGGTCTTCGGTTTAGTTGCTACACTATTGCCTTGAGTCGCTTGCCTCCTTGGGTCGCTAAGTCGCTTAGCCTAGGAGTCAACAAATATATAGAAAATAACAGTTGAATAGGGTAGGAAATATCTTGTCAGCGCCTACCTTTGTAAACAGATTTGTATAATATTGAATTGACAACAAAAGTTGGCCGTGAAGAAATAAGTACATGTTTGGTTACTTCATAGGCTTACATAGTATAATTATGTCTTTCTGTGGATGAATTCTTGTATGCAGGTTTGTACTTATGGCTGTCAACATGGCTTTTGTGAGAAGCTTTGCTTATGAAGATATTTTGTTTTGTTATTATGTTACTTGTTTATTATCTTCTAGCTTACATTTCCTAGCTTGAATAATTACATACATACTTGTCAGGTCAATGTCTTGAGTATAAAGACATTTGTTTTGTATAAAAACCCATTGTCTTATATTTGAAGACATACCATGCACAAAAGTACTCATGCAGGTAGATATTTATCTTGCATGTGAAGATTGTGTGTGTGTGTGTGTATAAATGTTTGTCTTATTATTTGTTTTGCTTGCATAACTCATGTGATTGTTTATGTCTGGTTTATATTTTATATTTTGACTAATTTTATTTTATACTAGTGCTTATATTTTTAGCTTTATACATTCATTTGTATCCCTAATTTAGCTACCCATTATTAAATTATATACATGTGTTTGTCTAATATATAATATTTATATTTATAATTATATTGAACTTTATCATCTATTTATATTTTCTATTTTCTATTTTAGCCATTAATATTTGAATTAGATTCATAATTTATATTTACATTTGTTCTCATTTTTATAATTCATTTGTATTTTATTTAAATTATAAACATATAAGTTTGATTCATATTTTACATTTATATTTTATATTACTAGAATTAGATTTTTAATTTCAAACATTATCATTCAAGACAAAGTAATTTAATTTAATGGTATAAGATAAATATTATAAAAATGTTAATTTAAATTTCAAACATTATTATTCATATGTATATTTATCATAGGTAAACAAGGTAAAGTTTTTTAATTCGATTATATAAAATAAATTCTATTATAATATTATCAAAAGATTTATTTTAAATTCCCAAAGTCCAATTCCCTTTTAAAAAAATACAATTTAAATAAAGTGGCAGTATTCCCAAATCATAAGCATTTTAATATTATCAATTTACATTTTGTTTAAATTAGATTAAACATTTCTTAAAATAAACGGGGCCAAAAATCCAGGGTCGTTACCAACCAGGAAAATAGCTTATAACATCATTTACGGTTTTTAATTAAATTCACAAATCCTATGCTAAAAAAAACATATAAGAATAATAATAGTACATATACGCTGAAATGGAATTTTTATTTTCTTAGGATTTAATAAATATGTTTATAAGTAATCAAAAAATAAAATATGTTTTCAATAGGAAGATAACTTTGTAATTTAATTAGATTTAGCAAATGGAAATTAATTATTAGAATTGTACAAATATTAATAAAATTATATAATTGTTTATTTAAGGTCAAACACCTGGAAATCCAAGGCAATATTGAAGTGGATTGCCAAACAAATGCAAGGTGAGTTAATCTCACTCAGTTTAAATTTAAATTCAAATTATTAAATTTAAATAATTGATTGTGTGGTTGAATTGGTTGATGTGATATAGTATAGTATAATTAGAACTTAGCATATTATGTGATGCTAACGTCTGTGGATGCAGGGAAAACAGGTTGGAGGGATCCAACTGGATCCCTTAACATTTATTTAAATTATTTAAATCCCCATGCTATGATGATTTGATGTTCTGTGATGATTTATGTTGGAATATTGAAGGATATGGTTAGGTTGGATATAATTTGGTATAATGAATTACCATGAAAATATATAAATTGAATTTTTGGAAAGAAAATAAAAGAAGTTAATTGTAAGTAAAATAATTATAAAATAAATTCAAAGAATGAATTTGAAAAGGAATAAGTGACTTTAAAATTCTAATAAATAAATTTTGGGTATAGAACGGAAAATTTGAATAAACAGAAAGTTAATGAATTTTAAATCTTTAGTGATATTAATTAAAATAACAAAATATTTATTAAAAATTTAAGATTTAAATTATTGGAAGGAATAAAGAAGAAATTGGGAAAAACTGAAATTTGTACATTTCAGTTAAAAGGTTTAAAAAAAGGGAAAATAAAAACATTAATAATAAGTCCATAACTAATGAATTTTTAAATGAATTGAGGAATTAAAGAAACTTATTTTAGATAAAATAAAATTGGAAATCAATTTGGGGAAATTGATTTAAGTTATTTAAGTTGGATCCTCTCCCTGGATAACCAAGTACGTTTTCAAAGTAAGTTTTTAAATATAAGTTAAAAGTTTTTAAGTTGATTTAAAAAGCAAGTTTGGAAAACTTATTTTTCTAAAGATTTAAATTATAAAGTAAGTCTTTTCTTTTTAATCTATTATAGTAGTAATTATTTAAAAAGTGACTTAGTAGTTTGTTTTAAGATTTAAAATTTAGTTATATTTTACAAAGTAACCTTATTTTTAAATATTTATATAGTATGTATTTTTTTACAAATTATTAAAGTAGTTTAACTTAAATGTTTTAAAAGTATATTTTAAAGTAAAGTGTTTAAATTATTTTAAAAATCTAGTTTGTGCTTGGCAATTTCAGTGGAGATAGAAAATACTTGGGAAAGTTTATTCTGGAAAGAAAGAATGGTTTGAAAACTGTTTTCAAAAGGTTGAAAATAGAAATATATCTTGTAAAGATATTTTGAAGGTAATAAATAATTGGAAAATTATTTATTGTTTGACGAATGTTTGTGAATATAAATTGATAGTTAAATCACCGACTATCAATATTGGACAAATGCGTTGATCGTTTCGAAGAGACCGGGATCGTGATTTATTTCTCGAAAACCACTTCGATCTAGTTTGTACGTTTTCGTGAAAACGATTTTGGATTCAAAGATGGAGCAGTGAAGTGCAAGGGTTAGTCGCAACTAATTCTGAGGATATTTCCAAAATGGATGTAGTAGGAATAGTGCCTTCGGTTCCGTTCGAACCCGGGACGGACTTGTACGGATGAATGCTTGCGAAACATCGTTAGGTGGGCAATGAGCATCCTAAGGGATATTCTAAAAAGGTAACGCTTAGCCTCAAGCCTCATCAAATGGGAATGACTGAAAATCAGGGGTTATGCAGCAAGGCTAGGTGGGTAGCACCCAAGCAGGGTGAGGTCATTCCAGTCTAGATGTCCCTTTTTATTTCGGCTTAGTGGGCGGTTGCTGATCCCAACCGCGGGGTGATCTCACTCGGGATTATCCAATAAGGGGTAGTCCCGGCCTTGTGTTGCAGGGGAGCGGGCGTACTCCTCGTTACGGTGATCTAGGCCCCGTACTGTGACAGGTGGTACCCTAGTGCCTAGTCATTAGTTGGAAATCCATTCTCCCTACGAGCCTTGTACGAGTTTTGTTTGTATTACCCACTCTGTGGCTAGTAGCTGGAATTTAATCATGTAACAATTTCGGCTATTTTATAAGTATTTGTAAATAGACCCTATTATAATATCAGAGGATTTCTATAAAAATTGTTTTAGCTATCGTAAGGTAAAATCCCGACATGTTTATTTGTGGCGTGGTCCTACGAGATGCTTTTGTTTTTTCAAAGGATTTTTGAAACTTTAATAATCAATTGTGTATGATTTTCTCACGCTGGTATTCCAGACTGACTTGGGTATTATTTAACTGTAATGCTCGGGTCAGACCGAGTATTATAGGATACAGGATATGGTGCCGTGGAGTTTAGGAGACGAGTTGGATGACGATACGTACACTCGTACTTGTTATATTTATATATATTCTGCTGTTTGAGTTGTTTTGTATCTTGAGTTGTTGTGCATCCATTGTATGATATTGATGTTGAGATATGATTGATGTACTCTGATGATGTAATATATAAACAGAGATATTTGATTTTTGAGTAAAATTATTTATTATCTGTTATATTTTATTCCGCTGCGATGGTTAGATTCTGATGTTGATTTCTATTTTCTTCTTCTGCCTCTCTTCTTCTTTAACCAAATGGTTCGCATTTCTGTGCAACTTGAGTTGATTTACGTAGAGTAGTGTTGACTCAAGGGGTACGGATTTGCGGGTCGTTACAATATGGAACACTGATTGTGCTGCATCTTCAACTATATTTTCTGTATGTTTCATCACAACAATTTCATTACCAGCACTCTCTAATTCAGACTCTGCAAAGTATGTGCTACAACTTCTCCATAACGATCCTAAACATAATACACCGACACAGAACAGTTTTTGCACAAATGGGCTTTCACAATATCGGGTAACAAATACTTCAAATGTTTACACCTACTACACGGACAACGAATTTCTACATAATTTTCGTTATTACTTAAAGCGAATTCAATAAATACATTTATCCATTATAAAATCTTCTTTTATTGAGTTTCTCAGTCCCTTTCTTTGATACATCTATCTTCTCCGATCAACAAAATAATCGATCATTTTTTCTATTTGAAAAAATATGTCACAAATTCAAAATTTAGTGTTGGTCATTTTACAAATTGACATTTTATTTTTCAATGTATCGATACATAAATTTATACGTAAACTTTACCTATTTAAGAATACAATATTGAAATATTGGTTTATGGTTTTCTTTTTTGCCATTCAGTCGTCATACTTCCCATTGTAAACACAGTAAAAACTTTCATTTCATATATTATTTCGTTTTAAACGATTCAACAATATTACAGCAGCACTTTACCTTTGTTTCCTACATTGTACACAAATGCGTGTACATAAGAAACAGAAAAGAAAAGTGATGATGAGATTTTGTTAACCACTTGGAATGAAATAATGTACGAAATGTAATTATTTACTGTGTTTATAACTTGTGCAATAAAGGGAAAATCCAACAATATTGTACTACATGAATATAAATGTCCATTTTGTGACAAAAACAAATATTTATGTAACGATTATGTACAACACTTGTCGAACGGGACAAAAAACTCTCCAAGGGATGTAATGAAAAAGTAGTTCATACAAAAGGTAGAAGTTTTTTAATTTTTCTTCTTATTGATTATGTAATATAGTATTTTTTTGTAAATGGTTGAAAATTTAATAATTTTATTTATTTCGAAAAAATATTAATTTACCAAATTTATTCTGCTTATTTTATCGAATAAGGTTGCTTCAATATTGCTGTCATATTCTAATGCAGTCGAATTTTTTTGAGACTCAAGCATTCATTTTTATACAATTCAAGATATTTAAAAGCAATGCACATGGATGATTCTAATTTCGAATGAAGAGTTTCTCTGTTTTTCGATAAGTACCTTATTTTCAAGTTCTATGGTATATGAAATTTCGAATGAAGCCTTTTGTAGTAGTGAAATTTCAAAACTTTAAATTTATACAAGTTCAATTCCATATTACCTAATATAGCATATATCCAAAAAACATAATTCAATCAACAGACTTGTATAAAATAGAAACAATATCATACTTATTTTATACTCAAATAATGGAATCACACATTAATAAAAACTTCCAATTCGAATGGTTTTATATCCTATTCAACTTCTTTATATAAAAATAAAAAAGGGAATTTCTATTTAAATTGGAGAAATAAGTGGTAAAAACTACGATAAAAGAGTTCATACCATACACACTATTTCCTAATTTATTCTCTTCAAATCCGTTAATCATATCTAAAGAAAAAAATAAGAAGTGAAATAAAATGTTTAACATTAAAATTGCAATAACTACATAATTCAACCATTTAGTGAAGAATAATTGAGATTCTGACTCAAGAATTTACATTTCACTTTAGAGAATTTTAGGGCTTTAGTGTGATATTTTTGTAAGTAAAATTCCCCAATTGGTTATATCAAATCCAAGTTATACTATACAACTACTAGAATAAGAAAGAATAAGGTAAGTCCTTAGCTCTTCCTTTTTGGATTTTTTTAAGCCTGCTTCGATCTTTTACACCTTTTATAAGGCCTTGATTTGACCTTACTAAACATTTGTGAGATATTATCTCACACCTTTTATAAGGCCTTTAACATCTTACACCTAGACTTCTACATACATTTTTTTTCTTTACATGCAGCTATCTTTATACTTTTATTCAACATATATGAATCACGTGAATTCCAACATAATTAGAAACGTGATTACTTAGTTGTTAATTACTTCATAATAGATATGGGTATAAAATGCCTTCTCTCCATGCAAACAGGCAAAAGTCTACAAGAAAGAAATTGTCGGCATGCAGCAATTCATGAAAAAAGTAAAGATCGTCTCCTACTCCGCCACCCAAACCTAGTAAACCTATATGGCTACACCTCTTGCTATAGCCCCGAGTTCCTCCAAGTCTATGAATATATCACCAACAGCCCATGGTCCCTTGGCACCCAAACGCAAGCTGTGTTGCCCACCCACATGTCTATCATCATCCTTATCACGGAAGCTCTATCTTGCCGGCGCTTTGTGGGATCGTAAAATCATCAACTTTATATGTCAAAAAATAGAGTTATAAAAGAAAAACACCAAATGTAATCAGGAATAATATTTTGCATAATACACAAGTTGCAATACACTTTAAAAAGTAATTATGAATTGATGTTTATGACACTATGGTTATTGTAATGATCGAGTAAAGCCAAACAAAAATAAGTATTGAGATTTGCAACGTAATATTTATAATTTTTGGATTTTGAAATCTTTTAACATTCCAAAATTTTGAATAATTAAAAAAAATTAAACTTTTTTTTGAATTTCATAAAAATTTCAAAATTTTATTTTTAAATTTAATTAATATTTTAAAACAATTTTATAAATTTTCAAAATTTTATTTTTTTTGGAATATTAAATAGAATTATCAATCACAATTATGAAGTATTAAATATTAGATAATAACTATTACTTCCTAATTACTAATCATTAAATACTCAATGTTAATTATTAATTATTTAATGGTAATTTTCAAAAATTAATTATTAGATACTAAATATTACTTATTAGTTATTAATTAATTATTAATTAATTATTAATTTGTTACTTATTACTTCTTAATTGTAACTAAATATTTACAATTAAATCCATTTATTATATGTATTATTAATTATTATATATATATTATTAATTAAAAATTATTGATGGTAACTATTAATTATAAATTATTACTTATTTAACAATATTTAATCAATATTAATTATCAAAAGTTAATTCTTATTTTTTGCACAAATGATGAGTTATTGTAAAATTTAACATCAATGGGAAAATAGTTGGACTACATATTAAAGTGAAAATTATTAGCCTTGTTTTAAAATCTTTTTACTGATTACTTCACATTCTATTAACTATTCAATTCTTTAATTGATTAAAAAGTTTAATCAAAGAAAGAAAATTAACTTTCGGAATTTTAATAGTCATTCAATTTTTACGATGTTCCTTTTTTGCATGTTGCTATGCCTTTTTGATTTTTTTTCGTACGATTGATTATGACAAACGTTAAAATATGCACAATCATTTATAACCTATGAGCTCGAAAAAAGTAAATAACTATCGTTATAAGTTATTATTAACAACGTTCAAGACAAGAGAGTAGTTGAACAGTGTTACAACTATAAAATATTGGAAGTAGTTAAAATCAACTTTACCACAACTTACACTAAAAGTCTATTTTTGAAAACCTTTATTACAATGGCCTTTTTTGAATTTTGTAAAGCTATTACTGTAAAGGACCAAACACTGTGTTGGCTCGATAGAGGGATGTGTTGACGAATCCTGAATTTCAACATCTATTAGCTTTGTCTAAAATTAACCCTAGTAACATTGTAAAAAATAATGGAAGCTTGATTAGAAAAATTAAAATATATAACTTATTATTGTTTGGAAATTATTGGAGGGAGAAATGATAGGTTAGGGGAAAAATAATCAATGGCAAAAGTCTAAAATTTGCCATTGATTATTAATATTTGTTAAAAAAGTCAAAATTTTATAGGGAGAAAACATTTAACTTCTATCAATTTCTTTTCATGAAATCATTAAAAAAATTCCAAATTATCTTTCACAATAATTAAGCCCTTTCCATTTGTACAATTTTCAATCTAAACACTTGAAAATAATAATAATAATTTTCTTTGAATGAATAAATAATTTAAATTTGATAGATAACTACACACCTATTTCGAGACATAGTAAAAAAAAGGGCAAACTCTATTTATACATCATAAATTACTTGCCTACCATAGAACTAGAAAAATATATAAGACCAAAACTTGCTATTTCGAAAAGAAAATTCAATATTAGAAAAATGAAAAATTCGTAGTATATAAATCCACATGTCCACATTGTTTATAGTTAAAATACATATAATTTCAAGATGCATTCGTCCACATTCAATTTTAATACTTTCCACTTCTAGCTAAATGAAAATGACAAAACTTTAAATTCAGTGCTCAAATTAATATGGATTATGGAGTAATAAATTCTTCTCTAATTTTTTTTACTTAAATTAATTTTTTTACATTTAATGTTAGATTTTAAATAGTCTAAAATTTAATGTTTAAAAATTGATTAAAACTGATGAAAATAATTAAATAAATTCAAATTCCATTTAAAGCATATGAATTCGAAAATCAAATTCATTTTGTAAGACATATAGGAATAAAGGTTACTTCATTCATTGATACATCATGCATAAGGGAGTTAATGAAATGAGATTATTGTTTTGCTTCATTCCAAAATGGGAATTGTTTTGTAAGACATACAGTATATATTAAGTAAAAAATGATATGCATGATTTTTACAAATTTTTTGACGTACATGTTCTGTTTTGTGTGTAGAATAGAATCTTCCTACCATACGATCATAAACAGCCTCCAAATAATTCAATGGAGAGTTAAATATAAATTTTGAAATCAAATTCATTTTGTTTTGGTAGAGATATATATGAAGAGTGGGGAAAAAGAGATTGAGATGTGTTGTCCTTCAGATCTTAAATTTAGAGAATGTTTAAGGTTAAACTATGAAAAGAATCAATATTAATTATGATTCCTCCCTTGAGAAAAAAAATTAATTAAAAAATGCTTTTTTATTATTTGTTTTGTCTAAATCCATTTATTCTTTGATAAATTATCTTGTATTCGATTATATGGAGTCAATACTGTTTGTAATCCACTACACGTAAAAGGATGAATTTCTACCATTTTCGTTTTTTCTCTCCTGACTTTAAGGATAAAATATTTTTTCCTTAGTTTAAAATAACGGTTTCCAATATTTGAGATCATAAATATCACTCTTTCGAATTTATCACTTCACTATACTCCTCTTTATAATCCTTGTGATAAATTTATTTTCCAAAAATAAAAAATTCATGTTCATCTATCCATACATTCATAAAAGTCCATTGTAGTTTATGCACCAAAAATACAAACATATTACAATCACCAAGCATTTTCTTTCAGTCTATTAAAACCTATACTATATAAAGATTAGAAGATTAGTCTCTTATCCATCACTTTTCATCCTCCCCTTATTTCTTTTTGTTTCAATTTTTCTCCTTTAGCCATGTTTATTTCTAATTTTCTATTTTTTTATCTAATCCACAAATATACTTGGATTGCATATTTTAGATAAACAATGCTTTTAATATTTATTTAACTCTTGTTATCTCTTCAGATCTCTTGATATTGTAATCATAAACAGTCAATAGAATTTATTTCTAGATTTTTTGTCATTTTAACTCAATGTTACAGGGTTCATTTTTTTGCATGGTCAAGAAAGAGTGGCAATAAGTTTAGAGGTTGAATAAAGGATGACTTATTTGACCACTATGATGCCAAGGTATAATTTTGGTATTTATTTTTCCATTACAAATTATTTTTCTCTACAATGAGCTTAAGTATTTAGTTATAGTTTTAGGGATTACGGATTTATGATGAAGTTTCCAATAAGTTTCTTAAATTGATAATATTTCTTGCTCTATGGATGCTCTTATGTAGATATCGATAAGAAACCTGTAGCGAATACCTTAAAAATTGCACTCAATTTACAATTTCTTTCCGTTAGATTTCATGTCTTATATTATAAACCTTAAAGTCGGATCTCACTTGAATTTTTTTCTTTTTCCTCATAATTCTAGAATTTAAATGCTCGTCTCTTCTTGATTGAGAATGTTTTTAAGAAGATCACAAGTTCAATTTCTACTGGCCACTCCTATATATTACAATAACCTTATTTATCTTGATTTGATTTAAGCTTATGCACTCTGGTTCAAACCCGGTTAACATCTTGTTATCCACTAAATTTTAGAATCTCATAATTCATTCAAAAATATTTATTTTTTGATTAGGTCTCTTGCAACATATAAACTCTATATGCAAACTGCATTCAAAATCAAATCTCGCATTATACAGTCTTATACTTTCCAACTACATTAATAAGCACGATCTTTATTCAAATTTTGTTTATTCAGTTTTTTTTGGAATATAAAGTATTTAACAAGGCCCTTCATTAAAGACTTATTGTAACAATAATAACAATTAAAGAAAATCAAAAATACAACAACCAAGAAGTCTATAAACATATACTCTGTTTAAGGCCAATAATTTTATCATAATTTTTTTTGTAATTCAACCATTTAATTCATGTTATCTAGTTATACACACACACACACACACACACATATATATATATATATTTATGTATGCATGTATGTATGGATATATGTCTTTATTTATGTATGTATATGTATGATTGCATACATTTATATATGTATGTATGTATGTATGTATGTATGTATGTATGCGTGTGTGTATGTATGTACATGGATATATGTATGTATTTGTATGTATATATGTATACATGTATGCATTTACTTTCGTTTAAAGCTTTAAAATTTATCTTTTTTTCTTCTTCTCATAATTTTATAATTAAAATATTCATTTCTACATTATTCATCTATATGTTTTTAGCTTACCACTTCAAAGGTTCTCATTTAACAGGTTTCATTATATTCAGTTGTAACAGCAAGCCTCTTTGACTCTCCCATTTATTATTTTAACTCATTGTGTTTAATTCGATTTTATTTCTAACTGAAGTAAAACCATCCCCGAGACGGATTTTCTTTTCTCTAATTTAACTTAATTATCTACTTTAAAAAATATTATATTTCAACTGAACAGTAACATGACAGCTTTCACGTGTGAATAAATGATTTATTAAAATAATAATAAATTCAAACAATATCTTACTTACTCGATGAAATTTATTTAACGTACACAATCTTAAAAAATGTTAAACCTCTAAGTAAATACATAAATTGCAGATTATATTCCATATACTAGACATGTTAAACCTTAGCTAGACATGGACGTTCCTAAAAAACTCGTGTACACCAAGTTTGTTACTTAAAAACTTTTTGTTTTG
This sequence comes from Allium cepa, assembly GCA_030765085.1. Classification (NCBI taxonomy): domain Eukaryota; kingdom Viridiplantae; phylum Streptophyta; class Magnoliopsida; order Asparagales; family Amaryllidaceae; genus Allium; species Allium cepa. The sequence goes on from CM060931.1 coordinate 861,225,467, forward strand.
GACTTTGATGTAAGATTATGATGAATTTTATAAATTTTGAATACTGAATAACTTTCTTCATGCAGTAGTTGTTTTTTCTAATTCTTTTATTGTTTATTTGATACAAATAAAGAAAAGAAAGTGGCAAAGAAGACATGAAAGAGTGAACAAATTTAAGGACATAGGAAATTCAAGCGTCTTATTTCCATTTGATTACTTCTTGCATACTTTAGTGTTTTGAACCCTTTATATATTAATACCAATCTTTATGCTGTAGTTTTATCTTTGTGACTAGCAGTATTAGTTTCCTTAGTAGCTAAAATTGCGGCAGATGAAACAATGCTCGGAAGAGTAAACTAGATAATTATGTATTATCAATGGACACTCATAAGATTTTTAATTTTATTGTGATATATTTTATAGCTCAAATTTTTTGAGTGTTCGATCTTTTTTACTTCTACTAATCACTCATAAACTAATTAATATTTTTTTCCATCATTGTACAATGATGGTGCGTGGGTGAGGCAATTCTTTTTTATGTCTTTTATATGTGCATATAGTTATTTGAGTTGAGTCATTGTGTATGAGTTTTTTCATTATCAATGGTGGACTTATGGCTTAAAATTTGATGTGTGCATCTATATAATTATTTGTAGGTGCATTATGTATTTATTTTAATCTTCCTTTGTACGGTGTATAAATGTAGTTGTATAGATGTGTAAAATGACATACAAACGTTTTTGCCGGATAAATAATTTTGGATATTCAAAATATAAAGAATATTTAAATGTAAAATATATGTCGAAATTAATGGATTTACTTGAGTTAATCATTCAATTAGATTTGCAAAAAACATAGCTGTAATTCATGTGCGTAGCACAGATTCACACTAATATACTACCATTATTGAATAAATGTTCGTGTAATTGGTCATACATATTAACTTCCTATATCTTTGGGAATTAATTGCATAGATTATCAATTAATTGGTCATTGAATGACATTTATGTAAATTAATAATTTTATTTACCACGATCGATCCCTGTAGGGTAGAAATTAACAATAAGAACACAGGTTAGTAGTTTAAATTAGGAAACGAACAAATTAAAAAAATTAAGTACATGGGGGACACTTATTTACTTTGTGAATACGGAATTGATTGAAAATACAGGGTCTTCCCTTAATAATGGAATTAAATAATTGTAATGAAATATAATTTTATATAATTATATTATGGTTGTAAATATGTAAAAAGAAATTTAATATTAAGCAAATGAGAATCTTATTTTTAATCTAATAAAATTAAATCCTTCGAATAAAAGGAAAATATAAATATTTGATTGAAAGATATTTTTAGTAAGGGAAAATTAGACATGGAAGTACTGATTATAGAGATCTTATATTATGGTAGTGATATAATTAAATTTTGTCATACAAAATGGGAATTAATTTAAATAAATGAATGATAAATAATTTAACGTGCTACATATGAGTTAATAAAATTGGTAGTCGAATAAAGAGGATCATGTAAAGGAGGAAATAAATTAATAAAGTAAGGAAAAACCAAAACCATTACTATGCAAAAATAACAACAAACATATCTTTCTCCTTTTATGTTTTATTTCAATCTCTAAGCAACACAAAGTGGACGCCCTCTTCTGGAAATCCAGGACATCTACTTTTCCATTAATAAAACAACCACATTATTTAGAGGTGACTTTAACTGCATAAAAATTTATTGATTTATCATTTTATTACAGTTATATTCTTTAGTTTGTTCATAATTTTTTCAAATAATATTTGAAACTCGACCTTATATCATGTATCTTTTAGTCAGGTGTACTAAAAGTTGAATGTTAGATTAAAATTCTATGTACGGAAGTATTTATCCATAAAAAAGAAATATTATCATTTTCAATTAACTACGTACAATATGTTCATTCTTTTACTTAATAGATATTAAATTAAAAATAGTAATAATCAACACATAACTTAATTTTATCGAACAAATTTAACTTTTATATGAATATGCAATCAAATAACAAAAATTACATCCAATATACAACTCATTTAAATTTTTTTTATATGTTGCATAATAAATTCTATTCATTAATACTAATATTTGGAATTATTTTTTTACAATATGCACATTACACGCTAGTGTTACATTGAATAGACTTCAAGTACGAATATTAAAATTTAACCTTGGATATTAAAATTTAACTTATAAGGAAGTCAAAGGAAATTAAATTTATTTTGTAAAGAATTAAAAAGGAATAGATGTGGACTTGGGTCATAAATAGAATTCGACTTAAAAGGGGTAGCAACTGAATACCTTTTGAATATGATAATGAAAGTTATTGATGGTGAATAAAAATTAATGGATTGAATGAACAAATAAATTAAAACAGGTTAAATGTTGGGTAAAGAAATGGAAATTCGATTTGTATAAGAAATGCAGTTGAACCCAAGTAAAACCTAAATAAAGTGACATTTGTGAAAAAAAATCAGATTTAGGAAGATGGAAATGGAACAATTGGATAAATAAATTAGTGAATTGAATATTGAAATGGAGTTGGAGCCAAATAAAATTGAATTGTAATTGAAATAACTCCATGGAATAAATATAGGATTGGGTTAAAATGGATTAGTGGAACGAACTAAATTAATAAACTAATGGAGGAGTGGGTAAAATTTTTGAACTTACTAGTTTTCGTAGTCTTTCGATGTTGTAAAATATTTCTAAAGAAATATGATCCTGTATAAAATCACTTTTACATTGATTTGAATGTAAATATATAATTACTTAAACACAAATGTGTAGATTTATTAGAATGAAGGTTGAATAGTGACTATAACAGAAATGTATTGTATAAGAAGAAATGCTAGAATTAACTTTGTAAAGTAATCGAAGTAGGAAATTTTATTTGGCACAAATATGATTTTATACGTTAGTTATATATTCAAACTTCCCCTGCTGAATGTATAACCAGTAGGAAATGGTTTTTGAAAGGTATTTGAAAATAATAAATGGAGTTTATATAAGTTGAAGCGGACTCAGAAATTATTGGTCCTAAATTATTTGAGTTAGAATGAATGATCTTATATGTATATGAGAATTAAACTAAAATAGTTTTTGAACCTATTGATTTCTAAAGATATTTTATTGTGTAAAATAGTTGATTTTGGAAAATGGATAAAATGAATTCAAAAACTACCGATTTTTAAAGGTGTTGATTTTATATAAATAAAATTTGTATGTGATGTATATAAAGTTTATGATTTGAAGGATATTTAATATGTAGTATGATATGTTATGAAATCAAAAGTATGGAAGGGCACCCAGCACGGAAGTTGGAAATTTAGAGTAGGAGATTCACTGGGTACGTCAACCATAGAATCCACAAGGTGGTTTCCTTTGGAATTAGGATCCTATCGGATGTCTGGACAAAAAATCACAAGTTTCCAGTGATCATTGTTTTGCATAACATAAATAGAGAGGTACTATACCTACAGTTACATTTGGTTTTGCAGTAATAGCAACGAAACCTTTGTGTAACTGCAATCTATGAGAGTAGGTAGTGTTATTTGAGAGGCAGGGATTGCCTACAGTTATGTATGGTTTGCTATGATGGCAACATAAACATTTTTTAACTACGAACTATCGTGGTTACATAGCGTAATTTGGGTGGCAGAGATTGCCTATAGTTTATATATGATTTCATTGGGATAGTGTCGTAACATCGGTAGCTGCGATCTATGTGGTTTTCTGATAGTGTAATTCAGGGAGGGGTGCAGAGATTGCCTTAGACTACTTATGGTTTTGGTGGGATAGCGAAGCAACAATTGTTTAGCTGTGGTCTGTCTTGTTCCCATGATGTAAATAGAGGGATGTTGATGCCTACAGTTTACTTATGAGTTCGTCGGGATGGTGACGCAATCATCGTGTTAACCGCAGTCATCATGTCATAATGAGAAGGAAAAGGGGGTGATACATTCCATATTATTTTTGAAAGGGTTTTTCAAGTATTTTCACTGGGTGTTGAAATGGGTCTACTAAGTACTTAGAGATTTCATTTATATGCCCGATCAATGTATGCCTAAATATCTGTAAGAACAATGATGGACTTATTAAGGCATCGAGATATGGAAAAATGTTTTAATATAAAAAATTGCTTGGAATTACAATGTAATTTAAAGTGGAATTATCCTGAATGTATAATAAAAGAGTAAGAAGTTTAGAATGTTTAAAAGATGATTAATTTTATAATATACACCAAAATTCTAATTCTCACTTGGTTCCTTTTCGAGGATGAAATGTTTTAAGGGGTGAAGATTGTAGTGACCTGGATTTTTAGCCATCCGATATTGGGATAATTAACTAATTTTAAATAAAATTTATGATATATGTAATATCTAAATAGATAAATTCAAGAGACTGTATTTGAATTTTAAATTCTAATTTCTGAAAATAAAATAGATATATGTATATATGCATATATGTTATACAAAATAGTGTATAGGTAAGTCTCTCCCTATATATATATATATATATATATATATATATATATATATTCACAAGCTTCATCATGATGGCAATCTCAAAGTCAAGCCTCCAAAACATTAAATCAAGCCACAGAAACATAAAATCCTGGATATCATAAAATCAAATCTAGCACATATAGGAAATCAAATCACATGAAAACAAATCAAATCAGCCACCAAAGGTTATAAAAAAGAAAAAAAACATGTACATGTGCACACCCCTCTTTATGCTTGCACTATACACTTCACTCTTCAATATATATACATGATCATAGCTGTTAACCTGTTCACGTATCAAAAAAATATATGATAAAGATCTATCATTTAATCATAATCAAAATAAGTGCTCAAAGCTGAAGCAAGGACTTAACAGAAGCAGTAGTGTGTACATCGTTTTTAGTCATGAGTAAATAAAACCTTGTTTTATTTACTGGTATTACACATTTATATATTATGTCATTACATGGATAAATCTTTGATGTATGTTAGTTGTACATGTGTTTGTTAAGTGAATATGTGTATGAATTTTGTGCTTGACATGTTTAGACTACCATTTCCATAACTTCTTTTAAAGTAGCCTCCGTTCTTTATTTCTTGTTAAAATAGGTAAAGTCTTTATTTTTAAAATCAACTACTCAAAATCTATTAAGTTTTAAAACATGATTCCAAAACCAAAGTTGATTGTTTGTAATTATAGAATGATTTATAATTTGTTTCATTAAGAAGAAAGACCCATCTTACAGTAGATGACCTCAATTTAGTCGGGTTTTGAATATCAAGATTTGATGATTTGATTATATGGTTGAATTCGATATTGAAAGCCATGATTTTTGGTATTGGTTTGGTAATTTTTAGTCTCATGTGGAAGGGTAGTTTTGGGAATGATTGAATTTGGGTGAAATGGAAAACATAGTAGATTTGATCGATTTTAGGTCATGGTGCTGGGTGTGGAGGTGGTTTATGGGCGGCGCATCTAGGAAAAATGGTGCGGCATTTTCTGCTGAGGTGTGCGAGCAGTGCAAGGTCGTAGTAGCATTTAGGGCATGGTTTCCTTAGGTTTTGGTTTCGTGGCCATAGGGGTGACAAGGGAGGAACGGTGGTTGTGTAGAAGTGGGAAAAGGTCAAGGAGGTCGTGGTGATGCTCTGGGCGAAGTCTGATGGGTGATGGCGGTCAGGGTGGTCGTGGTGAGGCGTTGGAGTTGTTTAGATTGGTTTTAGATTTGGGTTGGAACTTTGATTCTTTGAACCTAAGCATCACCGTGGGTTCCAGGGTGTTGATCGTGGGGCGATGGTCATAAGAAATTTTGGGAGATTGTCTACGACATGTCACAGTGGTTAGGATGCATGGGTAAGTGCACACATTCGTGCAAATGTTCGTGCATGTTTCTAGGGTTGGAATGAATAAGAGATGAAGGAAAAGGAACTGGAGGGAGGAGGAAGAAAAGGTTTGGGACTTGTTTTGTCAGACAGGTGAGTTTTAATGTTTTGGGATGGGTTATGGGTTTGATTTTAAAAGGTAAATTAAATCAGTTTTATATTTAATAACCTCTAAAACTTGAAACTCCATTTCATCTTCATTCTAAATCCAATCGATGTGAGAGCTTTTGCATTGTTTTCCTATAGTACAGTAGTTCCATCTGAAATAATATTATCAAGTTTTCTACAATGTGAATTTAAGGATTTATATTAATTAAAAGAGATCAGTTAAATAATTTCTTAATTTTTGATTATATGTTGATTAATCAATAATTTGTTAATGGACTGTTAAAGTTTATTTAACTAGGAATAAATGACTTCGTTTAATTTCTTTAAACAATATGGGTTTAAAATATAATTCGACTCAGTTAATGGAACCCAATTAAAAATTTGATTTTTAAATAAATTTAATATTAAATATTAATCAATGGTCGAGTTAGTGATCCATGCTTTGGCTGATATTGTTCTTAGATATTGATTTCAATTATCTATTGTCTGTTTTATTAGATGGTCAAACAAATTACAGTAAATAGAATGAAACGTTAACACATTCTATTGGCTAGTAAATTGACTTGCACTGATTGCTATCCTGATTTCGAAAAATGTAATGATTACAAGCAAATTTATTTCAATGGGCCCGTCATGATAAAGAAAATTTATGGAATGACTTTTCATATGTTAATATGGACACCCATTTTTTTGAAATAGTTATTAAATAATGTGCCCCTTTAAAATAATCGTTGGATTCGATGAGACCAGGATCGGATATCTACACTATCCGAAACCACTTCGACCCAACATCCACCACGAACCCATACAATGTCGTTTGTACAACACAGTATGCTGAAATTTGATTGATTTAACAACTTTTACTATTTAATAAGTATCTATACTTAGACAACATATCATGGGATTTTGTATAAAATATTTGGTTATCGTAGGGGGAAAACCCATCCTGTTTATGGATGACGCGGTCTTACTATTTACCTTTCTTTCAAAGGATTTTGAAGTTAATAATAATTCAAATTAAGTACGTTTACTCACGCTGGCTTTCCACACTGACTCGAGTGTTTTTTATTGTAATGCTTAGGTCCTACGGAGTATTACATAATTCAGATTAGGATGCTATAGAGCTCAGGAGGCGAGCTAGATGACAAAGACGTATTACACGTACTTGGTTATATTACACAGTGTATTATAGGATGTATATTCAGCACCTTTAAGAACAAGTTAATATAACTGTCCAGATTTCTATGTTGATGGTTGTACTTTGATGATTGTAATATACTAACAGTTACAGATTCTTTTATATAAAAATATGTTATTATATAATATACCGTGTTCTGCTGTAATTGTATGATTCTATGTTGTTATTTTTGTTTCTTCTTCTATCCCTTTTCTTCTTAACCCTTAATGATCTGGTATTTTCGACACTTGATTGTTTGGCATTTTGTACAGTGAACGTAATAATATTCATTTTCGATGGTCGAAAATCCCTATTCGTAACAAAACGTCGACAAGAAAGACATTGCTGGCTTGCAGCAATTCATGAACAAAGTCAGGATTCTCTCCTACCTCCGCCACCAAAACCTAGCAAACCTATATGGCTACACCTCTGGCTACAGCAATGAGTTCCACCAAGTCTATGAATATATTCCTAACAGCCCACGAGCCTTTGGCACCACAATACATGATGTGATTGCCCACCCGCATGTCCATCATCATCCTTACCATGGAAGCTCTATCTTGCCTCCACTTTGCGGAATTCCAAAATCATCCACTCTATATGTCAAAAAATAGAGTTATGAAAGGAAAACGCTAGATGCAATCAGAAATAATATTTTGTACAATACACAAGTTGCAATACACTTTAAAAAGTAATTATGCCTTGATGTTTGTGACACTTTAGTTATTGTAATCATCGAACAAAACCAAACTAAAACAAGTATTGAGATTTGCAACGTATTATTTATAATTTTTCGATTTTTAAATCCTTCAACATTTTAAAAAAATTCAAAATTTTAAACAATTAACAAATTTTGTTTTTTTTAAATTTCAAAAAAAATTCAAATTTAATCAATATTTTAAAAATATATTATAACTTTCAAAATTTAAAATTTCTTTGGAATATTAAATATTAAATATAATTATCAATTATAGTTATCAAATATTAAATAGTAGATAATAAATATTACTTCTTAATTATCAGTGATTAAATATTGAATGCTAGTTATTAATTACATAATAGTAATTTGGAAAATTTGATTAGTAGATATTCTATTACCTATCAGTTATCAATTAATCATTAATTTGTTAATTATTGCTTCTTAACTGTAACTAAATATTTATAATTAAATGCTGGTTATCATATATACTATTAATTATTATATATATATATTATTAATTTATAAATTGTTACCGGTAATTATTAATTATAACTTATTACTTATTTACTATTACTTAATAAATATTAGTTATAAAAAGTTAATTCTTATTTATTGCACCAATGATGAATTATTGTAAAACTTAACATTAATGGGAAAATAGTTGGACAACATTCTAAAGTGAAAATTATTACCCTTTTTTAAAGTCATTTTACCCATTTGTTAAAATTATATTAAATATTTTATTTTTTAATTGATTGAAAAAGTTAAATCAAAGAAAGAAATTTTATTTTTGGAATTTTAGCGGTCATTCAATTTTTACGGCGATCCTTTTTTGCATGTTGTTATGCCTCTTAAATTTTTTCGCACGATTGATTATGACAAATGTAAAAATATGCACAATCACTTATGACTTAAGAGCTCGACAATAGTAAATAACTGTTGTTATTGTTTAGTATTTACAATGTTCAAGACAAGAGAGTAGTTAACCAGTGTCACCACAGTAAAAGATTGGAAGTAGTTAAAATCAACTTTACCACGACTTTCACCAAAAGTTTGTTTGTAATGGCCATTTTTAAATTTTGTAAAGTTATTATTGCAATGGCGTCATTTTGCTATAATGGACCAAACGCTGTATTGGCCCCATAGAGGGATTTGTGGATGAACCTTGAACTTCAACTTCTACTGGCTTTATTCTAAAATTAACTTCCATAAAATTGGAAAAAATAATTCAAGCTTGATTAGAAAAATTAAACTATATAACTTATTATTGTTTTGAAATTATTGGAGGTAGATATGGTAGGTTAGGGGAATAATAATCAATGGAGAAATTTTAAAATATTGCCATTGACTATTAAACTTTTATTAAAAAAGTAAAAAATTTATAAGGGAGACATTTAACTTTTACCAATTTATTTACACGAAATTATTATAAATTTTCCAATCTACCTTTCAATATATTTAAGCCCTTTCCATTTGTAAATTTTTTAATGTAAACACATGTAAAATAGTAATATTATATTCGACAGAATAAATAATTTAAATTTAAATTAGACAAATAACTACATACCTAATTTCCAGAATTGGCAAAAACAAAAGGGAAAGTTCTATTTATACAACATATATGCGATGGTCCATATTTTGAAAGCATTAAATCGACAATAATCCACACATGTCCAACTTAAACAATCCGGAACATAGACAATCAATGGGATAATTAAGGAAAAAAGGAAAGGAGAAGAACACAAACATAGAATCACGCAGTGGAATGACAAAATATAATAGTCATATACATAGTTCATGAAGCTATTTTATGACGATCCATAATTTTGAAACATTTGAAATCAAAATATTTAATTGATTTTAAATATTTGGTAGTTATTTTAACCTGAATTTCAAATATTGCTCCAAATTTAGAAATTAAATTATTGAATTTAATTTATTAAACATGGGTTAAAATTTGAATCTTCAATTTTTAGCTTGCTAATTGATGGCTTAGAAAATTCATATTGATAATACTAAAGATAATGGAAGCTTCAGAGTTGCATTTGAAAACGTTTTGTTCAGTTTCGAAATGCATATCATTTAAGTCAATATTTATAAATAGTCTTCCGGGGCACAGTCTCGGAATTCGAAGAAACTAGTTCCACTGGATACGTAATATTGTATTATTATCGGATTTCAATTTTCATAATATTCGGAATGATCGTTTGGCCGTACGATAAGCAAACGTGCTGAAAATTATATCGAAATTTCAAATAAATTACAGATCCCAAAAGCTATCTTCTCCATACGATCCAGTTTGGCCTCGAAACCTTTTCCATTGCATTCGGAATAGGCGTATAGCATTATAAACGCCAGACGGCATGCCTCGATTGGAGATAGAGATTTTGAGTTGCGTTTATCGAAGCAATTTGAATCTAAAATGTATATGTTTATTTTAATATAATTTTACAAGGCAAATTACATGTTTCTTCAAACATGTGTCCTCATGAGCAACAATTATTTCGTTTTCTCTGAAAAATTTGCACATGCATGCTTTTTGAAAACTAATGTAAAGATAAAAACAAATAAAGAAAATAGAAAGGAATTCTCGACTTCATTTTAATCTAACAATGGCCGACACTCTTCGTACCAAATTCGTTCCTTTCCCTCTTTAGTAATTCGCATATTCTAGATCACAAAGCCATGGCCACTCATCCTTTTTTCAAAAAAAAACCAAATCAAACAAAATCGAAATCGAGGGCAAATCGAGGCGGCGATGGATCAGTGGCATGCACGGCAAAGGCCAAGGCCGTGGTATCGACCACACGCACATGCGTGAAGGAGAATATAGGTGACAGCGACAACGACATCACAATAAGGTCGCGTGGTAACCTAAAAGGGAGGATTCAGGGTAGGTTTCGATTCAAAGTTAGATGGAAGCACGTTTGAATTCGCGGCTTCAAGCAGAGGTCGATGTTCTTTTGCGCTCAACTAGGGTTTCACGTGTGAGTGCAAGTTGGTTGTTCGATGTAATCGACTGCATCGTCGATTGGTGGCTGCTTGGACAGGGCTCGTTCGGTGGTGGCATTTGCGATAGCAAAGAGAAGTGGTGGCCTAGCGAAGAGATGAACAGGGCTTGGTGCTGGTGACTGGCAGTGGTGCGAGCTCGTTGATGGCGCAGTTGGGATATCGAGCAAGAAGCTCGACGATTATGGATTCCTGTCGAGTTGAGGTAGCCTAGTTTTGAACATTTTTAATTCAAATGTTAAATTAGGTTTAAAACTTATCAGGACATATCTCCTTGGTATTTAAAGTTTTGTTTAATTTAATAAATAGATAGATATATAGGGAAACATAAATATATATGTATATATGAGATTTTGGAAAATATACAGGATTTAAAATATTGGGGAGTTTATTTAAAAATTGAATTTTTGAATCTATATAATTTATTTTAAGAATATTTGTAATTTTGATAAAATAAATATACATATACATATTTTAACATACCATTTAATTTAAAATAATGGATTTTAGTGATTAACTTGTTTAAATCGACTTATTTAACCATTGGTCACAAGAAAATATTTTATTAAAAGAAGTTAGTTTAAAATTAAATTTATTAGTTGAATTAAAATTATCAAATGGAATTTAATAGTTCGATTGCATCGAATATTAATGAATTGTATAAACGTTTATACAAGGTCAAAAATTCATAAAAAAAGAGCTGGATTGGAAATTTATTGCAAAATAAAGGCAAAGGGTAGAATTTCTCACTCAATCGGATTTTTCTAATATAATTTTAAATAGTTGAATTTAAAATTGTTTATTGTGTGCTTGAATCATAAATTATTATCAGTTGTATTGGATTAGACCCTATGCGCCGCATAATAGCAGAGAATATTATATAAACCCATATACCGCAATATTCCACCTCGAAGTGGAACTGGTATTATATATGTATTTGGAGTGATTGATTTCCCGCATTATATAGTGGATGAGACCATATGCGCCGCATAATAGTTGATGATTTTATATAATGTTATATATCGTGATATTCCACCTCGAAGTGGAATTGTTATATAATTGTTATGCTAACGTTTGTGGATGCAGGGAAACAGGTTGGAGGGATCCAACTGGATTTGTCAAATATTTCAACTTGTTTCAATGTTGTGTGGTGATTTATTTATAATCTGCTTACGATTATATTTGCGATTTAAATTTTTGAAGGCTATGGCTTAGCCGAATATATTTTTGGTATCGTAGGATATAAAAAATATGAAATTGTATTTTTAGAAATTAAAGAAGAAGATTTGAAGTAAATTTATTTTAGAGGATTAAATAAATTTAAAGGGAAGAATTTGAGAAGAGTAAAGACTGTTTTTTGTAATCCTATTGAATAAATTCAAAAAATATGGGAAAAAGGTTTAATAAATGAATTTCGGGTTATATTTTTCAAAAGTTGAAGAATTTATTTACAATTCGGATTTTAAATAGTTTGGATAAAATAAAGGAATTTGTTTTATAAGATAATAAATTTGAAAATCAATTTTAAAATTGATTTGATGTTTGCAAATAAATTTGAAAATCAATTTCGAATTTGATTTGGTGTTTTGAAAATAAATCTAGAAATCAATTTGAAAATTGATTGGTGTTTGAAAGAGAATATTTGGAAATCAATTTTTAAAATCATATATTAGTGGACATTTGGAAATTTAAATTCACAATGGGAATCTATAAAAGAAAGGAAAATTTGTTTTAAAAATAAATATTGGTTTATTTTAAAAAGTGTGGAAAGAAAATTACGGATTGGAATGTAAATTTAAAATAAATCCAGAAAGATTTATTAATTGATTTAAATCGACCAATTTTGAAGTGGAAAGTATATTTTCCCTGAAAAGCCAAGTATGCTTTTTTAAAGTAGCTTTTGAATATAAATTGAAAGTTTTAAAGTTGGTTTTAAAAAGGATACTTTGGAGAACTTGTTCTATTAAGTTGTTGTTTTTAAATCTTTAAAGTAATGATTTATTTAGTTGATTATAGAAGTGATTATTTAAATATTTAATTGATATTTTATTTAGAAAATGGTTATTCAAATAGTTATACTCTATCTACTAATTTTATATTAAAATTATGTTGGGCTTTATATTTTTATGAGATATGACTATAAAATTTCATAATTAATGTTTTAAAATAAATTTTTTAAAAATAGTTTTATTTTAAATATTTCCAAGTAAATATACGTTTGGATAAGTAATTTAAATTATTTTAAGGTATTTGAACTCGGAAAATTTTCAGTGAAAATAAATATTTGGAATTTTATTCCATGTGAAGAAAGTGATTTGAAATTTGTTTTCAAAGTGTTGAAGTGTTAAAATTATATCTTATGAAGATATGTTGAAAATAAATAATTGGGAAAAATTATTTAAATCTTGGTTATTGTTGTGAATTATTGATTGATAGTTAAATAACCGATTATCAATATTGGCCTTTAAAAGGCATTTGAATTTTGATTCGACCTGGGGTCGGATTCCAAATGGATATTCGAAAACCACATTGAACCTTTGTGATGGATCTTTTTTTAAAAGATCAAAGTGGAAATTTGTTGTGGATTACTTGAAATCTGAATGTAAAAATTATTTTTAAAATAAGCGCTCCTTATTCGGATTAGCCGGGAGATGACTTTGTGTCATAAAACCCATTCCGAATAATGATACGACGAAATGGGTTTGCATTTGAAGATGGTATTGAATACTGGGTATTTTTGAAAACGAAAGGTCGAATGTCTCTGCACTGGGTTGCTCCAGTATAGAGATTTTATCACCCTTTGTGATGGGGATTACGGACATTATTAGTGAATATCCGGATTTGCAAGGGCGTCTTTGAAGTGCCTTCGGTTCAGTTCGATCTCGGAACGGACTTATATGGATGTGTGTCTAACATTACACTTTGAGGTATAAAGCCGGTTTCTACCAAATACATTTCTGTTGGAGGCGGAGATTTTATTTTCCTAGCTTAACACCCTTCTCTAAGACGTACGAGCTCAGAAGCTATGTAGTTGATGGTTACAAGTAACACACTCCCAATTTGGTAGTGTGGCATACGAACTTCTGCTAATCATTTGTTGATTGAAGCATGGCTTTTGTGTAAAGCATAGCTTTGTGGACGAGGCCTCGTCGAACCTCATAACCCGAAAATGATAAAAACAGGAAGGATGCAGCAAGGTTATTTGGAGGTAGCACCCCCTGAGGGTATGTCCATTTCCTTCTAGAAAGAGGTGGTATCATGGTATGGAGGCTAGATATTTAACCTATGTGGTTGTTGCAAATTTAATTCTTTATGGTTGTTGGTGTTGCGGATCCTTGGATAGAGGTCGGTTACGGCCGAGGGATGGCATACTCGTGACGCTCCATAGGCATGCCCATGTGGCAATAGGAAGTTCCTTAGCCTGATCATTTGTTGGAAATCCAATCACCAATACGAGCCTTGTACAGTTTTAGTTCTATAACCTGCCTTTTACTTGTGGCGGTGACCCACTGTTTAATTATTAGCTATAGTAGGCATAGTTCGAAACGTATATGCTGGCTAAGATTAACGTTATACTTTCGAAATGTTTTCTACACTATGCACTAATGATAATATTAAAAAGATTTTGTGCATCAAGCATATTTGACTATCATACGGAGAAATCTCCGCCAATTCTGCTTTTGCATTGTGTGTGTGGCGAGAGGCCTTATGCTAGTTTCATTTTCCAAAAGCATAGTTGATTTTTTTTCATTTCTTTATGAAAATAACTGTTTTTAAGATCTCACACCAGTTCCATGACTGACCTGGAGTATAATTTTCCCTTTCTAAACTTTGGGTGTCCATAATTTTCCATATGGGCAGCCTAGAGTTAGGTTATTAGTTATTCTGGAACGTAGTGTCGAAAATATGCTGTGGAGATCCGGAATTCAAGTAGGACGGCGAGGCATGTCACTTGTATATGCTATATTCTTTTCCGCTATTTGTCGTTGTAACACTTTGTTGATGTAATGTGATGTATAACTCATATAGTTCTTTGTTTTAAAGATTATTTATTCATTTATCTATTATATTTGTTCCAGTGCGAAATGTGACATTCTGTTATTGTTTCTGTTTCTTCCTTTTTCGTTTTCTTCTTTAACCCTAACGGCTCGGTTTCGGCATTCGATTCTACGGCATTTGATATAGTGGACGTATTGATGTCGACTTTCGGACGTCGAAAAATTGGGTCGTTACAAAGTGGTATCAGAGCAATTGGTTAAGCGACAACCTTGGCTCTAGTGGGGATAACTCATTAGAAATAGAATCAGTAGTACTTTAGAATGAGTTTGAGTATAATAATAGATATGAGCGCGTATTTGTTAGTGAATATAAAATTATTTTATATTGTGTTGATTGGTTTGTTGAGTGGTATATGGATTCTGGTCAATACGAGTAATTGACGTTATTGATAGGAATCTCTACACACTTGTATAGAAAAATTCGATAAGATAATGTTTTCAAATAGGGTAAATGAAATAATTTTACCCAAATTATTTTTGTATATAAAAGGAATAATTTTCCGTAAGTTATAGTATATGGTTGATTGTTTGTTAGGAAGTGGTAGTATTAAATTATTATCATTATTGTTGAATAAGAAATTAAAATCGTAACTAAAAGTTAAAGAAAAAAATCATGTACAAATGGGATTTATAAATATAAATTGTAAAGGTGATTTATAATTTGAAATAGAATTCTTGAGGAATATTTGGAAATGTTTTTGAAAGGATTTGAAATTTGGAAATTTTGGAAATTAAATCCCATTGATTTGGAAATGGTTTTGAAGGTTATGGAGAAATGTTTTTGGAGGGATGAAAGCTCTAAACTTTTTTCGGTCGCTGGAAAATAATTTCGATGATGACTGCAGCATCATCGATGTTCATTTTCGAGTTTCCAAGAGAGGAATTGCTGCAAAATTATTTAAATTTTGAAGTTCTTTGGAAAACTGGGGTTGGTTTTGGAAATTCAAAAGATAAATGATTTTCAAATGTTGGAAAGACTCTAGAATCTGATAAAAATAGTTATGGAATAAAATTTATTAAGGTGGAAAATAAAATTGTGAATGAATAAATAAATTTACAATTGCAAGTCAATGAAAGTGAAATTGAATGTTGAAATTCATTTTGAATTTTAAGTAAATAGAACTGGAACTGAAATTGAATTTGATTTGTGATAAAGTATTGAATTAAAATTATTAAGTGATACTAATTGAAAGATGACAAAATAAATATGGATTGAAATGAATTGAATTCAATAATTATAAATGATAGGCAAATTGAATTCATATGGAATTGGAAATCTAGTTTAAATAAAAATAGTTATAAACCAAAGCGGTGAATTGAAAATAAGTATAAGAAGTATATAGAATACTTATATTGAACTTAAGAAATGGATACTGGAATTCTTAAGAAAAAAAATTTGGAGTTGGGAAAATATTCTAAATTGATAAGTGAATGAAGGATAAACTGGAAATTGGGTAATTGTGTATATGTAAATGAAAGATGAATGTGAACAAAACAAAAGAAAATTAATATAGCCAATAATCAATTTAGAAATAAATATGTAGGGTGTACGTATGTTATTTTATTCGCATAGAAATTTGATCCAGAATTCGAGCGCAGAATTTCGAGATAGTTATATCGATCTGTTACCCGACACCTTGGACCGAATACAAAACGACAGTCGAAGATGTTATTGTTAGCACTAGACAAGATTTTGGCCAAGAAGAGCCTGAAGGTATAAGGGATTGAGCAATCGACATGTTTCGGCATCCCTAGCCCGGTGCGCAGAATTCACCTATTGTGGGCCAAGTTATGTTGTACCTAAGCCCATGAGGGAAGTCCAACCCATCATCGTCTATAAATAGAACGGCATGGGCACAATGAAAGGGTCCTTTTTTGAGAACACTGGGATACCCCACCATTTTTTATACTCTCCTCTTTTTAATTCAAACATGTATGCAAGTGATTGGTTTACGGATTGTATCTGTATTCAAGTGATTGACAAAGCAATAAAGAATAAATTCAAAGTGAACGTAGGCAATTACGTCGAACCACTATAAATCTGATGTTCTCGTTTTTGTTGTTTTTTATGCATTGAATTACACTATTCTCCTGTTCTAATTTACTCTCTTAATTAATCTCTCTATATAACTCTACTCAAGGGTGTTAGTGACCAATCTTTGTTCTAACATTTTGGTGCTATCACTGAGAATTGAATTCTCAGCTAGATTGGATCTCATCATCTACTAGTGGATTTCCATATTCACGTGATAGATCGAGTTGTTTATTAGCAAACATCCTATTCTACTTAGATTTGAAAGAAATCTAAAGGAAGCTGATGGCCTAGTCAGAGAAACCAAGTCTACGCAAGATCTGGAGATTGGACGTTGAAGTTTGCACTCGAGAAAAATGAAGGCCAGCCCGCCTCTGAAGAAAATTCAGCCGATCGCCCCAGAAAAGGCATATGCCGACCACCCTAGAAAAAGCCTATGCGGAGCGACATCCAGGCCGAACCGCATTCTTATGCCGAGCGGCATCTAGGTCGACCCGCATTCCTATGCCGAACGACATATAGGCCGAGCCGTATTCCTATGCCAAGGGACATCCAGGTTGAGCGACAAGCCTATGCCAAACAGCTCCCAGGACGAGCCGCATACCTATGCCGAGCGGCATCCAGGCTAAGCCGCATTCCTATGCCAAGTGACATCGAGGCCGAGCCGCATTCCTATGCCGAGCGGCATCCAGGGCAAGCCACATGCCACATGCCACATGCCACATGCCTATACCTATGCCGAACGACATCCAGGCCGAGCCTCATTCCTATGCCGAGCGGCATCCAGGCCGAACCGCATGCCTATGCCACATGCCTATGCCTATGCCGAATGGCGTCTAGGACGAGCCACGTGCCTATGTTGAACGGCATCCACACTGAGCCGCATTCCTATACCGAGCAGTATCCAGGCCAAACCATATGCCACATGCCAATGCCTATCCCGAACAACATCCAGGCTAAGCCGCATGCCTATGCCGAGCGGCATCCAGGCCGAGCCGCATTTCTATGGCAAGCGGCATCCAAGCCAAACCACAAGCCACAGGCCTATGCCTATGTAGAATGGCATCTAAGTCGAGCTGCATGCCTATGCCGAACGGCATCCAGGCCGAGCCGCATTCCTAGGTCGAGCGACATCCAGGCCAAACCACATGCCACATGAAGTGCCTATGGCCAACGGCATTCAGGAAGAGACGCATGCCTATGTCGAATGGCATCCAGGCCGAACCGCATTCCTATGCCGAGCGGCATCCAGGCCAAACCACATGCCACATGTCTATGCTTATGCCGAACGACATCCAGTACGAGCCACATGCCCATGCCAAACGGCATCAAGGCCAAGCCACATTCCTATGATGAGCGGCATCTAAGCTGAGCCATATGCCACATGCCTATGCCTATGCCAAAAGGCATCCAGGCCGAGCCGCATGCCTATGCCGAACGGCATCCAGGCCGTGCCGCATTCCTATGCCAAGCGGCATCCAGGTCGAACCACATGCCACATGCCTACGCTTATGCTGAATGGCATTTAAGCCGAGCCGCATGCCTACGCCGAATGAGATACAGGACGAGCCGCACTACTATGCCTAGCGACATCTAGGCCGAATCACATGCCACGTGCCATATGCCTTTGCCCATGAGGAACGGCATCCAGGCCGAGCCGCATGCCTATGCCGAGCGGCATCTAGGCAAAGACGCATTCCAATGCCGATCGGCATCCAGGCCGAACCACATGCTACGTGCCACATGCCTATGCCTATGCTGAACGGCATCTAGGCCGAGCCGCATGCCTATGCCAAACGGCATCCACGCCGAGCCGCATTCCTATGCCAAACGACATCCAAGCCGAACCATATTCCGCATTCCTATGCTTCCAGGCCGAGCCGCATTCCTATGTCGAGCGGCATCCAGGCCGGACCACATGCCACATGCCACATGCCACATACCACATGCTTATGCCTATGTCGAACGGTATCCAGGCCGAGCCGTATGCCTATGCCAAACGGTATCATCGCTGATCCGCAATCCTATGCCGAGCCCCATTCCTATGCCGAGTGGCATCTAGGCCGAACCACATGCCACATGC
This sequence comes from Allium cepa, assembly GCA_030765085.1. Classification (NCBI taxonomy): domain Eukaryota; kingdom Viridiplantae; phylum Streptophyta; class Magnoliopsida; order Asparagales; family Amaryllidaceae; genus Allium; species Allium cepa. The sequence goes on from CM060931.1 coordinate 861,244,535, forward strand.
TTATACCTATGCCGAACGACATCCAGGCCCGGTCGCATTCCTGTGCCGAGCGGCATCCAAGACGAACCACATGCCACATGCCTATGCCTATGCCTATGTTGAACGGCATCCAGGCCGAGCCGCATGCCTATGCCGAATGGCATCCAAGGCGAGCCGCATTCCTATGCCGAGCGGCATCTAGGCCGAACCACATGCCACATGCCTATTCCTATGCCGAACAACGTCCAGGCCGAGCCACATGCCTATGCCAAACGACATCCAGGCCTAGCCGCATTCCTATATCGAGCGGCATCCACGCCGAACCTCATGCCTATGCCTCTGTCGAACGGCGTCCATGCCGAGCCGCATGCCTATGCCGAACGTCATCCAGGCCGAGCTGCATTCCTATGTCGAGCGGCATCCAGGACGGACCACATGCCACATGCCAATGCCTATGCAGAACGGCATCCAGGCTGAGTCACATGCCTATGCCGAACGACATCCAGACCGGGCTGCATTCCTATGCCGAGTGGCATCTAGGCCGAACCACATGCCACATGCCACATGCCTATGCCAAACGACATCTAGGTCGAGCTGCATGCTTATGCCGAACGACATCCTGGCCGAGCAGCTTTCCTATGCCGAGCGGCATCCAGGCCGAACCACATGCCACATGACATATGTCTATGCCTATGCCGAATGGCATCCAGGCCGAGCCGCATGCCTATGCCTATGCCGAATAGCATCTAGGCTGAGACGCATACCTATGCCGAACAACATCCATGCCAAGCCGCATTCCTATGCCGAGCGGCATCCAGGTCGAACCACATGCCACATGCCACATGCCTATGCCGTACGGCATCCAGGCCAACCCGCATTCCTATGTCGAGCGGCATCTAGGCCGAACCACTTGCCACATGCCACATGCCACGTGCCTATGCCTATGCCGAACAGCATCCAGGCCGAGCCGCGTGCCTATTGTAACGACTCAGAATTTTCAAGCATTTAAAATCGAGATATTTAATTGATTTTAAATATTCAATAGAGCAATTTTAACTTGAATTACGAATATTACATTTTATTTGATAATTTAATTATTGAATTGAACAATTTGAAGTTGGGACATTTAATGAATCTAGAATTTTAAGCCGATTAAAAATAATTTGAAGGCTTATAAAATTTATATTGATGATAGTGTAAGATAGTAAAAGTATTAAAATTGAATTTGGAAGTTGTTTGTTCAGTTTTGAAATTTATATAGTTTAAATTAAATTTAAAAATAGCATTCCGAGGCACAGTCTCGGAATTCGATGAAACCAGTTCCATTGGATCCGTCATATTGAATTATTATCGGGTTTCAAATTTCTTATTGATCGGAGCTGTTGTGTGAGCATACGGAGTATAAAAGCGCTGAAATTTAATTGATATTAATCTGATGAAATTTAATTTAATAGTTAAGCCTTCTTGTATATGCCTCCTTCCTTAGCTTAAAATCGAATCCAAATCGTCTTCCTGCGGAAGCCTTTTTCTTCCCCACTTTCTCTTTAAAAAAATTACTTTCCAATCCCCTCTTTCTTGCATTCAAATTGCAGAAAAAAATTAATGGCTGAACTAATTGTAAACGAAATCACGCTGCATCCTTTTTAATTAGTTCGCTGGTTTCCCCCTTTTTTTCTCCCTGTACAAAATCGAAAATCGTTCGAAAAAAATGGGCGATTGAAATCGCGAGATCCAGAAAGGCGAGCGGACGAGGTAAAGAAGAGTTAGCGTTCGATGTTTCGATTTTTAGGGCAGAATCGAAGCCGCGATCGATTTCATGTAGAAGTGGGGATGTGCGGGCGTGTTCTATCGCAGCATGTGTCTGGGGTGGGAGCGAGTTCGAACGCGGCTGCAAGTTGAGTCGTCGTTAGTTAGCAGAGTCGACCACCAAGGTTCGAGCGCAGCAGTTCGTGGTGATGACCAAGGTGAAGGGGTCGTTTGGGGTAGCGGCTTGGGTCGAGGCTCTGTGGTGCTCAGGTTAGGGTTCGAGCACCTCTGGGCAGCGATGTTGGTCGCGTGCTTTTCGAGCTTTGATTGTGAGGTATCCTTGAATTTTTTTTATTCATCTTAATTTTGCTCATATAAATAATTTTGCTAAACAGTAATTATATAAACAGTAGGTTTTGTAAAAGTGATTTAAAGATTTATGTGTTTACAATAAAATACTGTGGCTGTTATTATATACAAAAATGAGGTAAGAAAATAAAGAGAATTAAAGAAATTTGTAAAATTTAATTATTAGTTGATTTTTTTATTTAATGGTAATTAAATGGTTTGATAAGTTAAAATATTAATAAATACACATATATACCTATTTCCATTTACTAGTGAAATTTTCAAATAATGAATTATGGAAATTTGTTTTTTCTTAGCCACTCAAAGAAAATTTATAAAAGGAAATTAGTTAAAATTAAATTAATAGACGATTATAGGCTGATCGACTGGATCAAATGTTAATAACTTGTAGATATTTATTCAAGGTTTAATACCACAAGGGAAAACAAGTCAGGATCGTATCGGATTGGCAAAACAAAAGGCGAAGGTGTGTTAATCTCACTCAGTTAAATTTAATTTTAAATGATTAGATTAAAATAATTGTTTGAGTGGTTGAATTGATTGATGTGCTGCAGTATGGCATATTTTGGGATTGATATTTGTATTGTGCTAACGTCTGTGGATGCAGGGAAAACAGGTTGGAGGGATCCAACTGGATCCCTCAACATTTATTTAAAATTATTTAATACCCTCTGTTGTGATTATTTGATATTCTATGATGAATTATATTGGAATTGAATGTTATGGTTTGATCGGATGTAATTGGGTATATTGAAATTCCAAAAATATATAAATTGGATTGTGTAAAGAAAATGAAATAAGTAAATGTGTAAGTAAAATAATTATAGGAAAGTTAAGAATTGAATTTAAAAGAAATAGAAGAAATGTGAAAATAATAATAAATAACTTCCAGTATGGAAGGAATTTTAATTAAACCGAATTTAATGGATTGTAAACTTAAGTTATATAAATTAAAGGAATAAAGGATTATTTTAAAATTCAAAGTTTAAATTTATTTAAAAGGATTAAGAAGTAATTTGAGAAATCAAGAATTGGTATTCTCCGTTGAAATTATTTATATCATAATTAAGAAATAAAATCTGAAGTTAATAGATTTTGAAGTAAAAAGGGGGTAAATTGGAGACCAATTTGGAAATTGATTCAAGTGTTTGAAATTGAAAATTTAAAGAAAATTGAGAAGAGAAGTATATTTCTCTGGATAGCCAAGTACGTTCAAAGTTAATTTTTAAATATAAGTGAAAGCTTGAATGTTGTTTTAAAAAGCATGTTTTAAAAGATTTATTATTTTTAGTTTTTTTTTTAAATTCTAAAGTAAATATTTTAAAATCTATTATCGTAGTAATTATTTAAAATGGTAACTAAGTGTTTTGTTTTGAAAGAGTGAGAACCTAATTTATATTTTCTAAAGTAACCTTATTTTTTACTATTCATATAGTATGTATTTTTAGCCAATTATTAAAGCAGTCTTAACTTAAATAGTTTAAAGTAAATTGCAAAGTAGGTGTTTTGTTTAATCCATTATAGTCATAATTATTTTAAGGATGATTTGGTATTTTGTTAAAGGGGAAAGTCTAGCTATATTTATAAGTTAAAATTACTTTAATTGGTTTTAAGGTACTATTATAAATTAAGTATTAAAGAAATTTTTTCTAAATTAAATGTTAAATATATTTTACAATTAAGTGTTTTTATATTGTTTTAAAATCTATAATCTTGTGCTTGGTGATTCCTGTGGAAATAGAAATACTTGAAAGTTATTCTGAGAAAGGAAGATAGTTTGAAAACTGTTTTCAAAGGATTTGAAATTGGAAATATACCTTGTGAAGATAATTTGAGGTTAATAAATAAATTGGGAAATTATTTATTGTTGGATGGCTGTTTGCGAATATTAATTGAAAGTTAAATCACTGACTATCAATACTGGACAAATGCGTCGATCGTTTCGAAGAGACTGGAATCGAGATTTATTTCTCGAAAACCACTTCGATCTGTTTTGAACGTTTTCGTGAAAAACGATTTTGGATTCGAAGATGGAGCAGTGAAGTGCAAGGGCTAGTTGCTACAAATCCTGAGGATATTTCCAAAATGGATGTAGTAGGAATAGTGCCTTCGGTTCCGTTCGAACTCGGGACGGACTCGTATGGATGAATGCTTGCGAAAAATCGTCAGGTGGACGACGGGCACTCTAAGGGATATGTTCTTAAAGGTAACACTTAGCCTCAAGCCTCACCAAATGGGAATGACTGAAAATCAGGGGTTATGCAGCAAGGCTAGTGTAACGACCCGACTTCCTATCTCCAGGAAGACGCATCGCTAACTAAGAAAGAAAGGGATAGAAGAAGAAAAGAAAGAAGAGAAAGAAGAAACAACACAGAATCTCAACAGCGGAATGAATAAATTACATTAATAACATAACTATTACATAGTTACAATACTAATCAGAGACACACAGCATACACATCACATATACTAGACAGTTATAAACACCTGTCTAGTATTTACAACTCAATACAAGAGATACTACACAGAGAATACATAGCGGAACTATATATCTAACGCCGAAGCCTCCTGCTCCATTGCTCCTCCATAATTCGTCAAAGCTAACCTGAATCCTAACCTGAATTCCCTTGGCTACTCATAAAAATTTGAGTACCCAAGAGTTTATGAAAAACAAAAGATAAACTCCGGGTCAGACATGGGTCTGGTGTGAGTAACAGGTTAAAGTTGCTTAACTTTGAAAAACCTTTGAAAAGAAAAGGGTACCACGTAAGACTTCCCACACATAAACATGGAAAAGTTTTTACCTTACGCTAACCAAAACATTTGATAGGAAATTCTCTGATATTATAATAGTGTCTAGGGTTTTCAAATAAATATGAAATAGCCGAAATTGTTACATTCATTAAATTCCAGCTACTAGCCACAAAAGTGGGTAATACAATCAAAACCGTTGGCACTTATTGGATTTTGGATTCCATACAATGGCAGGGCTACTGGGGTACCGCCCGTCACAGTACGTGGCCTAGATCACCGTACCGAGGATTACTCCCTTCATCCCCTGCAACACAAGACCGGAACCCTTCCTTACTGAAAGGTTCCAAACAAGACAACCCCGCAGTTGTTTGCAACCAACTGCCCACACAGCCGAATATAAAGGGACTTCTAGACAGGGATCAATCTCGCTCTCCAGTGGGGGCTACCCACGAAGTCTTGGTGCACCTCCCCTGTTTTAGCCATTCCCGGTTGATGAGGCTTGAGGCTACGATTACCTTTATAGGACACATCACTTAGAATGCTCATCGTCCACCTGACGATGTGCTGAAAGCATTCAATCCATACAAGTTCGTTCCGGGTTCGAACGAAACCGAAGGCATTATCTCGTTACACTCATTTTGGAATCACCCTCAGAGTTAACGACAATAACCCTTGCACTCTAAATCTCCATCTTCACTTGAGATTCACGACCTATCGTTAATTTGGATCGATGTGGTTTTCGGATATCCAAATATGGAAACCCGATCCCGGTCTCATCGAAATCCAAAGCGTGTCTTTTAGGTCCAAGTTGTTTTAAAATTTAAAACATTTCAATACAATATTATCTATATGCACAAAGATAAATAATTAACAACATCACAATAGATAATCCGTATTATCATTCTAAACAGATATTTCATATCATCAATTCAATGCAACCATAGCATCCAAATCACACAACAACATATATCTCATATCTGAGATCTCAACCATTCAGGGTAATCAATATCAATCAACATTCATAAGCAATGACTTATTCACCACCATTCTATAATTAATTCAAAATGAATTAAATTAATTACTTCTTTCCTTAATTAATTTAAAATAAATTAAATTAATTACTCATCTATATAAATATTGCTTACATATTCCTTAATTAATTATAAACCAATTAATTAATCACCCTCAAATAAATTACCCTAATTTAATCATCTTGACTAATTATCTTTTAATTACATTCAAATAATTAACCTCTAATTAATTTTACAAATTAATTATTCCAAACCAAATTTAGTAATTAACCTTTAATTACTTCATTAATTAATCAACTATAATTAATCACATTAATTCTTAATTAATTAATTAATTCCTTCATTGATTAATTGTTCTTAATTAATCAATCCTTAATTACATCATTAATCATATGGATTAATGATCTTTAATTATTTATTTATTTATTTATTTATAATTACCCTATTTAAAATTAATTACATTAAGTAATTATTCATTAATTAAACCATATTGATTAATCACTCTTGATTAACCATATTCAGTAATTAACTATCTTAATTACATCATTAGATAAATTAATTACTCCTTAATTAATCATCCTTAATAATTAAACTTTAATTAATTACATTTATTAATCATTCTAGATTAATCTCATTAATTAATTACCCTTAATTAATTACATCTCTTAATCCTCTTCAAATAATTTATTAACCAATTCTAAATTAATTACACTAAGTAATTAGTTATTAATTACTTCCTCTTAAGTACTTATCCTTTATATTAATTACATGAAGTAATTAATTTCTAAAACCTTTCATTACCCAATTATCCTTTCATTTAATTACATCTAGTAATTATCTTCCTAATTACTTCACTAAGTAATTATTTATTATTAATTACATTTGTAATTACTTCTTAAATTATTCAATGATTATTTTTAAATTAATTAAACTTAATTAATTAACTTAAATAAATCAAAATAAACTTAATTAATTACAATTAGTAATTAATTTCTTAATTACTTTCATTAAGTAATTATACTTAAACAATTCTCAAATGATTATCTTAAATTAATTAATCAATTTAATCATTAAAATTAATTACATTAATTAATTATAAAATAATATTAAGTTAATGACCTTCATTAACCAATAATAAATCTTTAATTACCTTTCCAAAGTAATTAAATTAAATTAATCAATATTAATTCTTAATTTATTTATAAAACTTATTAATTAATTCCTAATTATTAAATTAATCAAGTGATAATTAAAAATTTAATTAATTATAAATTACTTGATTAAATAATTTCAAATCATTAATTAAATCAAATCTAACCTTATTAAGTTAATTGATTTCTTAATTACAATTTAATTAAACTTAATGAACTTACTAAACCCATAATTAATTAAATAAAACCTTAATTACTTAATTAATTAACCTAATTATTAATTAATTAAATTAATTAATTACAAAACTTAATTATCTTAATCAATTTATAAATTATAAATCATTAAGTTCAAATTAACTTAACATAACTATAAATCTCATTATTGATTAATCCATCATTAGCAAAGTATTTTAAAAACAACTTGCTTTTTAAATTTCATCTACATTCCATTTTTAAATTAAAATTTAAAATGAAATCAAATTTTAAACTTAAACAAGGTTTAAATATTCAAAACCTTTCAATTCCATTTTTAAAGAATATCTTACCTTTCTAATTAAGTTTTAAAATAATTTAAACCATAATCATTTTAAATAAAATTAAAATACACTTTAATATTTAAGTGGTTTTTGGAAACATTTATCATTCAAAACTATCTCATTCAAATCAGAATTCAAATATTTTTCAGTTTCAGATTTTAAAAAAAAAATTTAAATTTAAAAAAAATCTTTTTAAATTCTCATTTCAGATTTTACAGGTTATAAATACCATAATATTTATACTCAATAACATTTGAACTTACAACTTATTTTCTTATGAAAACCTTCAGTTTCAATTTTAAATTTGAATTCAGGTTTCAAATCCAGATTTTTAACTTGAATTCTCAAATCTTGTTTTTAAAAATTTATTTCCAGATTTTAATGTCAAATAAAAGAAACTGTAAACAAGTTTTCCAGTTTACATTCATTTATAAAATTCATTTAATTTGAAACTAGAATTCAAGTTCATTTTGAATTCATATTTAAACTTACTTCAGCTTTTGTTTATAAACTTTGCTTTGCTTCTTTTGTTTTAATTTAGTTTAGGATTTAAAACTATGTATACTGTCAGGCTTCAGAACAAAATCTGAAACAAAGAGCATGACCCGAGTGAAATACAATCCTACTTCGAGTTTCATGCCTTGTTGCTTCGAGTCATCTGCTAGATTACTTCGAGTAAAAATGAACAAAACCCGAGCATCACTTCTTCCCATATTTCCAGAAACCATATCTCTCCTCTATGGCCACTGTGCACATGTACATGACCAGGGCCAACTTCAGATCATCAGAGATGATCATTACCATCCACCCTCCACCATTAATCCCAACATGATACCTAAGCATCAAGGAACTTCCATTTCCAAAAATTTAACAGAGCAGCTTCTATATTATTATTTTCTCATTTCTGCAATCATTTATATGAACACTGGAATACAAATTTATTTGAATCCAAATTTTAAACTTGCTTCAAGTTTAGCTTTAAACCTGCTTTCAGATTTTGTTTTTAAAAATTAACTTTGCTTCCCTTTAATTTAATCTTGCTTAATTTTTTTTTTTTTTTTTTTTTTTAAACACAAACATGCTTCAGGGCAATTTGATTTCCAGAGGAGTTCTTGTTTTCCAGTTTACCTTATTTTAAATTTATATGCTTCAGATGTATATTTTTTTTTTTTTTAACAAACAAATTGGTTTGTAATCCATTTCCTCAATAATGGTTTAAGTCATGAGACTTCTAAAATCTGGATTTTAAAAGCTTAAGTCCAGAACTAACAGTGTATACATACAAACAGATTACCTCAAGATTATCATGCATCTATAGTTAAGATTTATGAGGATGATGATGTTATTCACAGGCAAAGATTTTCAGAAACAATTCAAGCAACCAACATTTAATTATATTTAAACAAAAAGTTACTCACTTGATTCTTGATGAACAGAGCACTTTATATTTTGAAAAGCTTTTGATATCCTTAAACTTGAGTTGCTGAATTTGTCTTTGATTTAGTGTTGCAGGTTATGCTAATTGAACTGAAGTGCTTCTTATCTTAAACTCATGCATGCAGACTTCATTTTAATCTACAGGTTGCTTGTTGTTGAGACTCTGACCAAACATATGCATGCAGGCTTCCAGTATGAAGAATGCAGATTGAATTTCAGACCTGATTTTGAAACCGAACTACATGTTTCAAATGCAGGTTGTATATTGAAAATCTTGTTACAGGTTCTTGATTTTGCAATTTTATTTGAGAAGTGAAATTCAGGTTTTCTTTTGAACAAGGAAATGAGGTTACAGGTTTGACATTTTGGTTTGAGGAGGATATGTCTTCAAGCTTGATCTGATTTCAGGTATTTGATAAATGAAGATTTGATATTTGCAAATGAAAATGAATTTACAGACTGAAGAAAATGCAGGCTTGAGATGAATGAATTAGCAGATCTTGTTTGTGAGGGATTTTAGATTTGTAAGTGAAGTGTTTTTCTTTAATTCATTTTATCTTTTGGTTTGAAAGAGCATGAGGGAAATGAAAATGTTTAAGGCTGAAAATATTTTAATAAAAATGAAGAAAGAATAAAATCAAATGACACTTGTCCTTTTGTTTATTTTACATCTAACACATGTAGTTAGATTACTTAATCTATTAACACATGTCTTTGTTTTATTTCTTTTTATATTTTAAATGTTAATAAAGAGTTTTCTAATTCATTTTATATCTATGTAAATATATGTAATTCTCTTCTATTTATTTATACTTATGTAATTTCTTATTTAAAGAAAATGTAAATGAAATAAATTAAAAACTAAAACTTATTCAAATATTTTAAAGAATCTATTACTTTGAATTTCAAAACAAAATTTCAAATCAAATTAAACTTTTGAAATCAACACTAAAATGTATTTATTCAATTTAAAAATGAAGACTCTAATTCCTTATCTTAATCCTTCTTTATATTTAAGAAAAATAGAATATTTATTAATATGGTTTCAAATAAAAATTTACAATTTATATGATTTATAAAGAAATTATAAATCACTTTTATATTTGAATGAATTTAAATCATATGTTATATTTAGACTTATATAAAATATACTTAAATCATATTACTCAATATTTTATTAGAATTTAAAAACAAAACTTCATTTATTAATTCTCATGTAAATTAAATTTCCAAACAAAGATAAACTATAACATATATACAAATATATGTACATTATAATTTAAACATTTATTTTAGCTTTTAAAAAGACAAAATCACTGATTAAATATTTATTTAATCAGATTTATTAAACCAATTCATATTTTATTAATCAATATTGTCAATATCAATTTAATTTTAAATAAAGATTATTAAATTGATATTGCCAAAAATTCCGGGATATCACATTCCTTCCCCCTTAAAAGAATTTCGTCCTCGAAATTTTAAACAAAGGTAATTTAATAATCTATTTAGGTTTTAAATTTTAAAACACAAGCATATATTAACAAACATATGCTAACAACCATAGCAAACAATTCAACCAATCAACAAATCTAATTATCCAAACAAATTTTGGATAAAATTTTATCGAGTTTCCCCGGGTATATATACCGGGATACTCGCTTTATAAAATCCAAACAAACAATCACTACTAAGCTATAGAACTCCTACTCATCTAGATCTATAACTAAACAAGATATCAGACTACTGACAAGTCTGACTCAACCACCAAACCTCCCAAAACAGCTGATTCCAAAACCAGAAATATCATACACATACTCCCTCAAAGATACGTGAAACACAACGAATTTCAGTTGTCCAAACTGGCAATTCAATCCAGAAAACCAATCACTTATCCAAAATCAGATCTCCAACTCTTATCAACAAAAAAACTCTTCGGACGATCCTGGACGGCCTACTTCCAACCTGATCAGCTCAATCCTTGCTGATGCCTCAAGAAACATCCAAATCCAATTCTCCAGAAAGATCTTCCACGATCAACCAAAACCAAGAAAAACTCCACTCACAACCATCAGAAGAAAACAACTTCTCTTATCGAAAAGAAAAGCAGATGCACTCCCAAACTGCTTCCGCTGCACAACTCTGATCTGAGTTGCTTCAACAAACACCATCTCAAGAAACCAACCTTCAATTAGTTGACCCAACGGTACCACTGAATCTCTAGATGAAGACAAATTCTAGCTTCTTTGAAAAATATTCATAAAAATCTCCAACAATTCAAGAGAATACTTAACTATCGCAAGTCACTTTTGCGATCAATCCAAATAAAATCCAAAGAGATCTGTTCTCTCAAAACCAATTAGAACAGCTTACACTGGCCTAGCCAATCCATTGAAGAAACGGATTCTACTCTACTGCTTCTGAACTCCACCTTCAGAAAACTACTAAGCCAGAAAACTCTGCTGACACCCATGCCAAAGAATTCCAAATCCAAAGCTCTTCGAGAAACTCGGACTTCAAACAAAACAGAAACACTCTGCTGAACTCAGCCACAACACCGAAGCAAACCTACTTCCTTAACTCGTTCCAAAGAAATCATTCTTCGGAAATATCCATAGTCACTGCATCTCATCACGCAGCTACTACTCCCCGAGGTATCAAGATATCATCACTCGCTTCTGTTCAGCCAACAGATCCAACTCTACTCATCCAACTTCAAAGATGAACTCCAAACCTTAACAGGTTACCTTCAGAGATCAATGAAGTCCTTATACCACTTCAAAACTCACTCGAGACGGTATTAGGTCTACAGTCTCGACAAATACCCTTCCAACCAAACATTCAAACTCCAACCAATGGTAGTTGCGTTACACACACCACTACCTCATCTACCTTTATAACTTATATTGGGAAACCCGAACAGGTACCCCAACATATAGGTAGAAATAAATATATATAAATATATATAATAAAATTACAAATACGCTCTCTCAAGATAGACACCACTCCAGAGCCTAGGTATTCACTCAACCTAACGCTCTGATACCAACTGTAACGACCCAACTTCCTATCTCCAGGAAGACGCATCGCTAACTAAGAAAGAAAGGGATAGAAGAAGAAAAGAAAGAAGAGAAAGAAGAAACAACACAGAATCTCAACAGCGGAATGAATAAATTACATTAATAACATAACTATTACATAGTTACAATACTAATCAGAGACACACAGCATACACATCACATATACTAGACAGTTATAAACACCTGTCTAGTATTTACAACTCAATACAAGAGATACTACACAGAGAATACATAGCGGAACTATATATCTAACGCCGAAGCCTCCTGCTCCATTGCTCCTCCATAATTCGTCAAAGCTAACCTGAATCCTAACCTGAATTCCCTTGGCTACTCATAAAAATTTGAGTACCCAAGAGTTTATGAAAAACAAAAGATAAACTCCGGGTCAGACATGGGTCTGGTGTGAGTAACAGGTTAAAGTTGCTTAACTTTGAAAAACCTTTGAAAAGAAAAGGGTACCACGTAAGACTTCCCACACATAAACATGGAAAAGTTTTTACCTTACGCTAACCAAAACATTTGATAGGAAATTCTCTGATATTATAATAGTGTCTAGGGTTTTCAAATAAATATGAAATAGCCGAAATTGTTACATTCATTAAATTCCAGCTACTAGCCACAAAAGTGGGTAATACAATCAAAACCGTTGGCACTTATTGGATTTTGGATTCCATACAATGGCAGGGCTACTGGGGTACCGCCCGTCACAGTACGTGGCCTAGATCACCGTACCGAGGATTACTCCCTTCATCCCCTGCAACACAAGACCGGAACCCTTCCTTACTGAAAGGTTCCAAACAAGACAACCCCGCAGTTGTTTGCAACCAACTGCCCACACAGCCGAATATAAAGGGACTTCTAGACAGGGATCAATCTCGCTCTCCAGTGGGGGCTACCCACGAAGTCTTGGTGCACCTCCCCTGTTTTAGCCATTCCCGGTTGATGAGGCTTGAGGCTACGATTACCTTTATAGGACACATCACTTAGAATGCTCATCGTCCACCTGACGATGTGCTGAAAGCATTCAATCCATACAAGTTCGTTCCGGGTTCGAACGAAACCGAAGGCATTATCTCGTTACACTCATTTTGGAATCACCCTCAGAGTTAACGACAATAACCCTTGCACTCTAAATCTCCATCTTCACTTGAGATTCACGACCTATCGTTAATTTGGATCGATGTGGTTTTCGGATATCCAAATATGGAAACCCGATCCCGGTCTCATCGAAATCCAAAGCGTGTCTTTTAGGTCCAAGTTGTTTTAAAATTTAAAACATTTCAATACAATATTATCTATATGCACAAAGATAAATAATTAACAACATCACAATAGATAATCCGTATTATCATTCTAAACAGATATTTCATATCATCAATTCAATGCAACCATAGCATCCAAATCACACAACAACATATATCTCATATCTGAGATCTCAACCATTCAGGGTAATCAATATCAATCAACATTCATAAGCAATGACTTATTCACCACCATTCTATAATTAATTCAAAATGAATTAAATTAATTACTTCTTTCCTTAATTAATTTAAAATAAATTAAATTAATTACTCATCTATATAAATATTGCTTACATATTCCTTAATTAATTATAAACCAATTAATTAATCACCCTCAAATAAATTACCCTAATTTAATCATCTTGACTAATTATCTTTTAATTACATTCAAATAATTAACCTCTAATTAATTTTACAAATTAATTATTCCAAACCAAATTTAGTAATTAACCTTTAATTACTTCATTAATTAATCAACTATAATTAATCACATTAATTCTTAATTAATTAATTAATTCCTTCATTGATTAATTGTTCTTAATTAATCAATCCTTAATTACATCATTAATCATATGGATTAATGATCTTTAATTATTTATTTATTTATTTATTTATAATTACCCTATTTAAAATTAATTACATTAAGTAATTATTCATTAATTAAACCATATTGATTAATCACTCTTGATTAACCATATTCAGTAATTAACTATCTTAATTACATCATTAGATAAATTAATTACTCCTTAATTAATCATCCTTAATAATTAAACTTTAATTAATTACATTTATTAATCATTCTAGATTAATCTCATTAATTAATTACCCTTAATTAATTACATCTCTTAATCCTCTTCAAATAATTTATTAACCAATTCTAAATTAATTACACTAAGTAATTAGTTATTAATTACTTCCTCTTAAGTACTTATCCTTTATATTAATTACATGAAGTAATTAATTTCTAAAACCTTTCATTACCCAATTATCCTTTCATTTAATTACATCTAGTAATTATCTTCCTAATTACTTCACTAAGTAATTATTTATTATTAATTACATTTGTAATTACTTCTTAAATTATTCAATGATTATTTTTAAATTAATTAAACTTAATTAATTAACTTAAATAAATCAAAATAAACTTAATTAATTACAATTAGTAATTAATTTCTTAATTACTTTCATTAAGTAATTATACTTAAACAATTCTCAAATGATTATCTTAAATTAATTAATCAATTTAATCATTAAAATTAATTACATTAATTAATTATAAAATAATATTAAGTTAATGACCTTCATTAACCAATAATAAATCTTTAATTACCTTTCCAAAGTAATTAAATTAAATTAATCAATATTAATTCTTAATTTATTTATAAAACTTATTAATTAATTCCTAATTATTAAATTAATCAAGTGATAATTAAAAATTTAATTAATTATAAATTACTTGATTAAATAATTTCAAATCATTAATTAAATCAAATCTAACCTTATTAAGTTAATTGATTTCTTAATTACAATTTAATTAAACTTAATGAACTTACTAAACCCATAATTAATTAAATAAAACCTTAATTACTTAATTAATTAACCTAATTATTAATTAATTAAATTAATTAATTACAAAACTTAATTATCTTAATCAATTTATAAATTATAAATCATTAAGTTCAAATTAACTTAACATAACTATAAATCTCATTATTGATTAATCCATCATTAGCAAAGTACTTTAAAAACAACTTGCTTTTTAAATTTCATCTACATTCCATTTTTAAATTAAAATTTAAAATGAAATCAAATTTTAAACTTAAACAAGGTTTAAATATTCAAAACCTTTCAATTCCATTTTTAAAGAATATCTTACCTTTCTAATTAAGTTTTAAAATAATTTAAACCATAATCATTTTAAATAAAATTAAAATACACTTTAATATTTAAGTGGTTTTTGGAAACATTTATCATTCAAAACTATCTCATTCAAATCAGAATTCAAATATTTTTCAGTTTCAGATTTTAAAAAAAAAATTTAAATTTAAAAAAAATCTTTTTAAATTCTCATTTCAGATTTTACAGGTTATAAATACCATAATATTTATACTCAATAACATTTGAACTTACAACTTATTTTCTTATGAAAACCTTCAGTTTCAATTTTAAATTTGAATTCAGGTTTCAAATCCAGATTTTTAACTTGAATTCTCAAATCTTGTTTTTAAAAATTTATTTCCAGATTTTAATGTCAAATAAAAGAAACTGTAAACAAGTTTTCCAGTTTACATTCATTTATAAAATTCATTTAATTTGAAACTAGAATTCAAGTTCATTTTGAATTCATATTTAAACTTACTTCAGCTTTTGTTTATAAACTTTGCTTTGCTTCTTTTGTTTTAATTTAGTTTAGGATTTAAAACTATGTATACTGTCAGGCTTCAGAACAAAATCTGAAACAAAGAGCATGACCCGAGTGAAATACAATCCTACTTCGAGTTTCATGCCTTGTTGCTTCGAGTCATCTGCTAGATTACTTCGAGTAAAAATGAACAAAACCCGAGCATCACTTCTTCCCATATTTCCAGAAACCATATCTCTCCTCTATGGCCACTGTGCACATGTACATGACCAGGGCCAACTTCAGATCATCAGAGATGATCATTACCATCCACCCTCCACCATTAATCCCAACATGATACCTAAGCATCAAGGAACTTCCATTTCCAAAAATTTAACAGAGCAGCTTCTATATTATTATTTTCTCATTTCTGCAATCATTTATATGAACACTGGAATACAAATTTATTTGAATCCAAATTTTAAACTTGCTTCAAGTTTAGCTTTAAACCTGCTTTCAGATTTTGTTTTTAAAAATTAACTTTGCTTCCCTTTAATTTAATCTTGCTTAATTTTTTTTTTTTTTTTTTTTTTTTTAAACACAAACATGCTTCAGGGCAATTTGATTTCCAGAGGAGTTCTTGTTTTCCAGTTTACCTTATTTTAAATTTATATGCTTCAGATGTATATTTTTTTTTTTTTAACAAACAAATTGGTTTGTAATCCATTTCCTCAATAATGGTTTAAGTCATGAGACTTCTAAAATCTGGATTTTAAAAGCTTAAGTCCAGAACTAACAGTGTATACATACAAACAGATTACCTCAAGATTATCATGCATCTATAGTTAAGATTTAGGAGGATGATGATGTTATTCACAGGCAAAGATTTTCAGAAACAATTCAAGCAACCAACATTTAATTATATTTAAACAAAAAGTTACTCACTTGATTCTTGATGAACAGAGCACTTTATATTTTGAAAAGCTTTTGATATCCTTAAACTTGAGTTGCTGAATTTGTCTTTGATTTAGTGTTGCAGGTTATGCTAATTGAACTGAAGTGCTTCTTATCTTAAACTCATGCATGCAGACTTCATTTTAATCTACAGGTTGCTTGTTGTTGAGACTCTGACCAAACATATGCATGCAGGCTTCCAGTATGAAGAATGCAGATTGAATTTCAGACCTGATTTTGAAACCGAACTACATGTTTCAAATGCAGGTTGTATATTGAAAATCTTGTTACAGGTTCTTGATTTTGCAATTTTATTTGAGAAGTGAAATTCAGGTTTTCTTTTGAACAAGGAAATGAGGTTACAGGTTTGACATTTTGGTTTGAGGAGGATATGTCTTCAAGCTTGATCTGATTTCAGGTATTTGATAAATGAAGATTTGATATTTGCAAATGAAAATGAATTTACAGACTGAAGAAAATGCAGGCTTGAGATGAATGAATTAGCAGATCTTGTTTGTGAGGGATTTTAGATTTGTAAGTGAAGTGTTTTTCTTTAATTCATTTTATCTTTTGGTTTGAAAGAGCATGAGGGAAATGAAAATGTTTAAGGCTGAAAATATTTTAATAAAAATGAAGAAAGAATAAAATCAAATGACACTTGTCCTTTTGTTTATTTTACATCTAACACATGTAGTTAGATTACTTAATCTATTAACACATGTCTTTGTTTTATTTCTTTTTATATTTTAAATGTTAATAAAGAGTTTTCTAATTCATTTTATATCTATGTAAATATATGTAATTCTCTTCTATTTATTTATACTTATGTAATTTCTTATTTAAAGAAAATGTAAATGAAATAAATTAAAAACTAAAACTTATTCAAATATTTTAAAGAATCTATTACTTTGAATTTCAAAACAAAATTTCAAATCAAATTAAACTTTTGAAATCAACACTAAAATGTATTTATTCAATTTAAAAATGAAGACTCTAATTCCTTATCTTAATCCTTCTTTATATTTAAGAAAAATAGAATATTTATTAATATGGTTTCAAATAAAAATTTACAATTTATATGATTTATAAAGAAATTATAAATCACTTTTATATTTGAATGAATTTAAATCATATGTTATATTTAGACTTATATAAAATATACTTAAATCATATTACTCAATATTTTATTAGAATTTAAAAACAAAACTTCATTTATTAATTCTCATGTAAATTAAATTTCCAAACAAAGATAAACTATAACATATATACAAATATATGTACATTATAATTTAAACATTTATTTTAGCTTTTAAAAAGACAAAATCACTGATTAAATATTTATTTAATCAGATTTATTAAACCAATTCATATTTTATTAATCAATATTGTCAATATCAATTTAATTTTAAATAAAGATTATTAAATTGATATTGCCAAAAATTCCGGGATATCACAGCTAGGTGGGTAGCACCCAAGCAGGGTGAGGTCATTCCAGTCTAGATGTCCCTTTTTATTTCGGCTTAGTGGGCGGTTGCTGATCCCAACCGCGGGGTGATCTCACTCGGGATTATCCAGTAATGGGTAGTCCCGGCCTTGTGTTGCAAGGGAGCGGGCGTACTCCTCGGTACGGTGATCTAGGCCCCGTACCGTGGTAGGTATTACCCAGTGCCTAGTCATTATTTGGAAATCCATTCTCCCTACGAGCCTTTTATGAGTTTTGTTTGTATTACCCACTCTGTGGCTAGTAGCTGAAATTTAATAGATGTAACAATTTCGGCTATTTTATAAGTATTTGTAAATAGACCGTATTATAATATCAGAGTATTTCTATAAAAAGTGTTTTATCTATCGTAAGCTAAAAACCCGACATGTTTATTTGTGGCATGGTCTTACGAGATGCTTTTTTTTCAAAGGATTTTTGAAACTTTAGTAATCAATGGGTGTGATTTTCTCATGCTGGTATTCCAGACTGACTCGGGTGTTATTTAACTGTAATGCTTGGGTCAGACCGAGTATTATAGGATACATGATTTGATGTTGTGGAGCTCAGGAGACGAGCTGGATGACGATACGTATTTCCGTACTTGTTTATGTATATATATATTCCGCTGCGTTGAGTTATTGTGTATCCATTGTATGCTATTGATGTTGAATTGTGATTGATGTACTCTGACGATGTAATATATAAACAAAGATATTTTATTTTGAGTAAAGGCCATTTATTATCTATTATATTTTATTCCGCTGCGATGGTTAGATTCTGTTGTTGATTTCTATTTCCTTCTTCTACCTCTTCTTCTTTAACCCAAATGGGTCGTATTTATGTACAACTTGAGTTCATTTAGGTAGAATAGTGTTAACTCAAGGGGTACGGATTTGCGGGCTGTTACAGTTGGTATCAGAGCTTAGGTTGGTGATAACCTTGGCTCTGGTGGGAATTACTCATAGAATAGAGACCGTAGTACTCTAGAATGAGTTTGAGAGTATTAATAGATATGAGTGCGTATTTGTTAGTGAATATAAAATTGTTTCTATATTGCGTTGATCTATCGGTTGAGTGTTTATGGATTCTGGTCGATATATGGGTCGCCATGTTATCGATAGGAATTTCTAAACTCTTGAACAAGATAAACTGACACAGTATTGTTTTAAATAGGGTAAATGGAATAATTTTACCCAAAATTATTTTATATATGAAGAAAATAAATTTTGTAAATTATTATAGTTATATATGGATGCTTGGTTGTTAGGAGTGATAATAATACATTATTATCATTGTATGAGAATTAAATGAGAAATTGAAATAATAACCAAAGATGGAGGAATAAATTGATAAATAAATGAGATTTGTAAATGTGATTCATAATTGAATAAGATTTTGAAACCATATTAAAAACTGGACACAAATTCATATACAAATGAAATTTGTAAATGTAAATGATAAATGTAAATTATAGTGCGATTAATAATTAACATAAGATAAAATTTCAAGGTGATGTTTCAATATAAATTTAAAGATTTGGAATTTGGAATTTAAATTACTTTGAATTTGGAAATGTTTCTCAAAAGTTGAGAAGATAACATATATTGAAAAATATTTTTGAATTGGATTTGAAATCTCGAGAGATCTGGAATTTAAAATATTGGAAGGGTTTTTAAAGGAGAGAAAAGCATTGAACTCTTACGGTCGCTGGAAAATAATTTCGGTGATGACTGCAGCATCATCGATGTTTATTTTCGGGTTTCCAAAAGAGGAATTGCTACCAGAATGTTTTGGATCAATGTTTGTTGGAGGAATTTGGTTGATTTTGCAAGTGCAAAGGAATAATTTGGTGAGATATATATATATATGTTTTCAAAATTAAATGTTGAACTTAAGTTTGGAAAAGAAAATTTAGTTAAGTTTGGATTAAATAAACGAAGTTTTAAGATTAAAATTCATAAGTAACTGATTAGTCACTATGGTATGCAAGTGAATTGAAAATCCAATATTGGATGATGCTGATTTAAATGTGTAAAATAAGGTGCAAAATAAATTCAAATGGACTAAAAAAAGTTTATGTTTGAAAATAAAATTTATTGGTTGACAATAATTTTATGAATGAATAAATGAAGTAATGTTGATATTAATAAGAAGAAGTTGAAGATTTTGATGCGGAAATTGAAATTTAATTTTAAGTGAATAAAGTGAAGAAAATATATTTGAATCTAACTTGAGAGAAGTTAAATAAAAATGAAATTGAATTAAATTGGATATAAAGTTGGAAGGAAAAAAAATGATTATAATTGTGAAATTAAATTTATACCTTAAGCTAGTAGGTGTTATATAAATAATTTGAATTTGGTTATATGACGAAATGACTCAAATGAGCAATATAAGCTTTTAAGTAAATAAATAAGATTTGAACCCATATATCGAGAAATAAAAATTTAGTTAAATTTGAATCGAATCAAAATTCAGTTGTGTCATAAAGGATGTTAAATGGAATTAAGTCCTTGCTTAATAAAACTTAAAAGAATGATACCTAGTTAGATTTAATTGGAGTTAAGCTAAATTCAGTTGGATTGAAATAAGTTCAGCTGAGTATAGATAATATTGAAAGGGATAAAATTCTACTTAAACAAATAAATGTAAATTAAGCAAGTATTGGATTAGAATAAACAAGCTTCAGAAGCTTATAAACGAATTAAAAAGCATTAAAACACACACACACACGCACACACACACACACATATATATATATATATATATAACCCCTAGTTAAAAGTAAATGTGAATATAATTAATTGTAAATAAATGGGGAAGGGTGAATATTATTAAGTGAATAGTTGTAAAAATTTTAAAAAGGAATAAGTAGACAGAATAAAAGTATTGGTATTCTAAAAAGAATTAATAAAAAAAAGAGAAAAAAATCCGAACTTTTGATATTTAGTAAGATTTAACACAAGAGAATTAAATAAAATGATTTTCAAGATAAATGAAAAGAAAATCAAGTATGGGATTATAATTGGAAGTGTTGTTGAATGAAAATTGAATTGGAATAAAATTGATATGGTATGAAATATAAACAAATCCGATTCAAGCGTAAATTTAATGGCCTTATTATTGATAAATTCAACAATGAATTGTTAATGTAAATTAAAATTTAAAATGGATAAAGGAATAAACTAATCGAATAATTAGTGAAATGGTTGGGATTTGACCCAAGAAAAATCAAATCAATGATTTGAAGGGAAGTTGGTTGAATAAAGTAAACTTAAGTTATTGGGTGGAATAATTGGAAAAAAATAAATAAATAACTTTAGTAAATTTTGAGATGGTTATGCTTGTTGTCGAGTATGATAAAATAGTTTGGAATAGAACTCTTTGGATATGAAAGAAATGCTATGGGAGTTGTGAATAAATTAAAAGTGGATGGAATCAAGTATAAATTGAGTTGGAATCAATTTAAATGGTTATAAAGCTTAAGTAATTATTTATTCACACTAATATTGTCGAATTGCATAAGAAAATGGATCGTTTGATGTAAACGAGATTGGATAAAATTCTATGAATTATTAGAAGTGAAATAAAATGATTTTGGAATCAATTGGAATGAATGTGAGGTTGTTTTGCTTAAAATGAATTAAATATAAGCGTATAAGCTATAAAACACTTCAAGTGAATGGAATGGTTTGAGAATTGATTATAAGCAATTGCAATAAGTGTCGGAACCTTATTTACGCTTATGAAAATTTTATAACATGCATTTTATGTGAAATTTATGTGTTTATGCCAGTATACCATATGCATTTTTATAACATTGATGTTTTAGTTATTCAAATATAAGTGAAATGCTATAAACCTTACATATATAGTACTTATATGTTTAAATTGAGTAGGTACAGGTACCGGGAAGCCGTTTGGCTGGATTTGGTTGTACTATTTGCTAAAGATAATAAGTTGCTTGCTTAAAAATGCTAAATAAGGTACGTCTATGCAATAAAAGTAGGAAATATGAACTGTTTTTGGTTTTTCCGACCGTGTGGGTCGATGTATATATATTTATATCTTTTGTCAAATTGCAAAAGCTCCTCCGTACAAAGGGGACTATTGCAAAAAAATTCGGAAATTTTGGGAGTTAGATATTTTTTGAAAATTTTTGGAAAATTTTGTTAACGGCAAACAAATTCAAATTGGAAACTAAATTAAGCTAATAAATGAAACCAATTTAAAATAATGACATAAATTAGTTATAAATGACAAATAAAATTTAAACATTCAGAGTTAAAGATAAATTGAATTCATATGGAAA
The DNA here is from genome assembly GCA_030765085.1 of Allium cepa. NCBI lineage: Eukaryota > Viridiplantae > Streptophyta > Magnoliopsida > Asparagales > Amaryllidaceae > Allium > Allium cepa. The sequence goes on from CM060931.1 coordinate 861,267,009, forward strand.
TGAAAGAATCGATTTGAATAGAAGTGGATATAAATTAAAGTGGTAAAGTGAAAATAAATATAAGAAACATATAAAATGCTTATGCTAACTTAAGTAAGGAATGGTCAAATTACTAATTGGAAATTGAATATTGCAAATATATATTCTAAGTTGATATTTGGATGAATATTGATATTTGGTAAGGAAGTCGATAAAATGTTTTTTGGAATGTTGTAATTAGATATTAGTGCTAAGCAGGATATGCAGGTAATAAAAAGGGAAAAGAGAATTGATTTTGATTTTAGAAGATAAATTTGAAATGCTCGACAAAAAGGTAAGTATTTAAATTTGGTGTGACATTTGATTGGGATTTGGATCGATCCACCTGGCTTTTTGTTTCCTTTTCGGATTTGGGAGGCCGTAGGGCCATTTTGTAGATGTACCGAGCTAGCCGCGCAAAGGAGCCGCTGTCGAAATTTTTCGGGAATTTAGGGAGTTAGAAAAGTTTTGAGAAAATTTTGATAATTCAAAATTGGTTTTAAGATTAAAACTTGAATGGTGGGGAAAATAGGATTGTTTGCAAACTAGGGAAAGGTTTGGAAAGTTAATAAGAATGATGACGGTCTTTTGTAAAAGATAGTTGGTTGGATGTCGAATTGTTTGGTTTTGAGGATAAGTAAATGAGTATTGGACCATTCTTCCTAATTATAAATTTCGGTGACGAAATTCTTTTAAGGGGGGAGGAATGTAAAGACCCGGAATTTTCAAGCATTTAAAATCGAGATATTTAATTGATTTTAAATATTCAATAGAGAAATTTTAACTTGAATTACGAATATTACAATTTATTTGATAATTTAATTATTGAATTGAACAATTTGAAGTTGGGAAATTTATTGAATCTAGAATTTTAAGCCGATTAAAAATAATTTGAAGGCTTATAAATTTTTTATTGATGATAGTGAAGATAGTAAAAGTATTAAAATTGAATTTGGAAGTGGTTTGTTCAGTTTTGAAATTTATATAGTTTAAATTAAATTTAGAAATAGCCATCCGAGGCACAGTCTCGGAATTCGACGAAACCAGTTCCATTGGATCCGTCATATTAAATTATTATCGGATTTCAAATTTCATATTGATCGGAGATGTTGTGTGAGCATACGGAATATAAACGCGCTGAAATTTAATTGATATTAATCTGATGAAATTTAATTTAAATAGTTGAGCCTTCTCGTATACGCCTCCTTCCTTAGATTAAAATCGAATCACAATCGTCTTCCTGCAGAAGCCATTTTCTTCCCCACTTTCGTTGTAAAAATTTTACTTTCCAATCCCCTATTTCTTGAATTCACATTGCAGGGAAAAAATAATGGCCGAACTAATTGTAAACGAAATCACGCTGCATCCTTTTTAATTAGTTCGTTGGTTTCCCCTTTTTTTCTCCCTGTACAAAATCGAAAATAGTTCGAAAAAAAATGGGTGATTGAAATCGCGAGATCCAGAAAGGTGAGCGGACGAGGTAAGGAGGAGTTGGCGTTCGATGTTTGGAGTTTTAGGGTAGAATCGAAGCCGCGGTCGATTTCACGTAGAAGTGGGGATGCCGTGGTCGCGTTCTGTCGCACGCATTCGTCTGGGATGGGGGCGAGTTCGAAGGCGGATGCAAGTTGAGTCGTTGTCAGTTAGAAGAGTCGACCACCAAAACTCGAGCGCAGCAGTCCGTGGTGATGACCAAGGTGAAGTGGTCATTTGGGGTAGTGGCTTGGGTCAAGGCTCTGTGGTGCTTAGGTTAGGGTTCGAGCACCTCTGGGCAGCGATGTTGGTCGCATGCTTTTCGAGCTTTGATTGTGAGGTATCCTCGAATTTTTTTTATTAATCTTAATTTACTCATATAAATATTTTTGCTAAACATTAACTATATAAACAGTAGGTTTTGTAAAAGTGATTTAAAGATTTATGTGTTTACAATAAAATACTGTGGCTATTATTATATACAAAAATGAGGTAAGTAAACGAAGGGAATTAAAGAAATTTGTAAAATTTAATTATTAGTTGATTTACTTATTTAATGGTAATAAATGGTTTGATAAGTTAAAATATTAATAAATACACATATATACCTATTTCCATTTCTAGTGAAATTTTCAAATAATGAATTATGGAAATTTGTTTGTTCTTAGTCACTCAAAGAAAATTTATAAAAGGAAATTAGTTAAAATTAAATTAATAGACGATTATAGGCTGATCGACTGGATCAAATGTTAATAACTTGTAGATATTTATTCAAGGTTTAATACCACAAGGGAAAACAAGTCAGGATCGTATCGGATAGGCAAAACAAAAGGCAAAGGTGAGTTAATCTCACTCAGTTAAATTTAATTTTAAATGATTAAATTTAAATAATTGTTTGAGTGGTTGAATTGATTGATGTGCTGCAGTATGGTATATTTTGGGATTGATATTTATATTGTGCTAACGTCTGTGGATGCAGGGAAAACAGGTTGGAGGGATCCAACTAGATCCCTCAACATTTATTTAAAATTATTTAATACCCTCTGTTGTGATTATTTGATATTCTATGATGAATTATATTGTAATTGAATGTTATGGTTTGATCGGATGTAATTGGGTATAATGAAATTCCAAAAATATATAAATTGGATTGTGGAAAGAAAATAAAATAAGTGAATGTGTAAGTAAAATAATTATAGGAAAGTTAAGAATTGAATTTAAAAGAAATAAAAGAAATATGAAAATAATAATAAATAACTTAGAGTATGGAAGGAATTTTGAATAAACCGAATTTAATGGATTGTAAACTTAAGTTATATAAATTAAAGGAATATAGGATTATTTTAAAATTCAAAGTTTAAATTTATTTAAAAGGATTAAGAAGTAATTTGAGAAATCAAGAATTCGTATTCTCTGTTGAAATTATTTATATCATAATTAAGAAATAAAATCCGAAGTTAATATATTTTGAAGTAAAAAGGGGTTAAATTGGAAATCAATTTGGAAATTGATTCAAGTGTTTGAAATTGAAAATTTAAAGAAAATTGAGAAGAGAAGTATATTTCTCTGGATAGCCAAGTACGTTCAAAGTTAATTTTTAATTATAAGTGAAAGCTTGAACGTTGTTTTAAAAAGCAAGTTTTAGAAGATTATTATTTTTAATTTTTTTTAAATTCTAAAGTAAATATTTTCAAATCTATTATCGTAGTAATTATTTAAACTGGTAACTAAGTGTTTTGTTTTAAAAGAGTGAGAACCTAATTTATATTTTCTAAAGTAACCTTATTTTTAACTATTCATTTATTATGTATTTTTAGCCAATTATCAAACCAGTCTTAACTTAAATAGTTTAAAGTAAATTCCAAAGTAGGTGTTTTGTTTAATCCATTATAGTCATAATTATTTTAAGGATGATTTGGTATTTTGTTAAAGAGGAAAATCTAGTTATATTTATAAGTTAAACTTACTTTAATTGGTTCTAAGGTATTATTATAAATTAAGTATAAAGAAAAATTTTCTAAATTAAATGTTAAATATATTTTACAATTAAGTGTTTTTAAATTCTTTTAAAATCTATAATCTTGTGCTTGGTGATTCCTATGGAAATAGAAATACTTGAAAGTTATTCTGAGAAAGGAAGATAGTTTGAAAACTGTTTTCAAAGGATTTGAAATTGGAAATATACCTTGTCAAGATAATTTGCGGTTAATAAATAATTTGGGAAATTATTTATTGTTGGATGGTTGTTTGTGAATATTAATTGAAAGTTAAATCACCGACTATCAATATTGGACAAATGCGTTTATCATTTTGGGAGAGACCGGGATCGAGATTTATTTCACGAAAACCACTTCGATCCGGTTTGAAAGTTTTCATGAAAAACGATTTTGGATTCAAAGGTGGAGCAGTGAAGTGCATGGGCTAGTCGCTACTAATCCTGAGGATATTTCCAAAATGGATGTAGTAGGAATAGTGCCTTCGGTTCCGTTCGAACCCAGGACGGACTCGTATGGATGAATGCTTGCGAAACATCGTAAGGTGGACGATGGGCATTCTAAGGGATATGTTCTTAAAGGTAACGCTTAGCCTCAAGCCTCAGCAAATGGGAACGACTGAAAATCAGGGGTTATGCAGAAAGGCTAGGTGGGTAGCACCCAAGCAGGGTGAGGTCATTCCAGTCTAGATGTCCCTTTTTATTTCGGCTTAGTGGGCGGTTGCTAATCCCAACCGCGGGGTGATCTCACTCGGGATTATCCAGTAAGGGGTAGTCCCGGCCTTGTGTTGCAGAGGAGCAGGCGTACTCCTCGGTACGGTGATCTAGGCCCCGTACTGTGGCAGGTGGTACCCCAATGCCTAGTCATTAGTTGGAAATCCATTCTCCCTACGAGCCTTGTATGAGTTTTGTTTGTATTATCCACTCTGTGGCTAGTAGCTGGAATTTAATAGATGTAACAATTTCGTCTATTTTATAAGTATTTGTAAATAGACCCTATTATAATATCAGAGAATTTCTATAAAAAGTGTTTTAGCTATCGTAAGGTAAAAACCCAACATGTTTATTCGTGGCGTGGTCTTACGAGATGCTTTTGTTTTCAAAGGATTTTTGAAACTTTAATAAACAATTGGGAGTGATTTTCTCACGCTGGTATTCCAAACTGACTCGGGTGTTATTTAACCGTGATGCTCGGGTCAGACCGAGTATTAAAGGAGACAGGATTTGATGCTGTGGAGCTCAGGAGACGAGCTGGATGACGATACGTATTTCCATACTTGTTTATGTATATATATATATTCCGCTGTGTTGAGTTGTTGTGTATCCATTGTATCCTATTGATGTTGAATTGTGATTGATGTACTCTGACGATGTAACATATAAACAAAGATATTTGATTTTGAGTAAAGGCCATTTATTATCCATTATATTTTATTCCGCTGCGATGGTTAGATTCTGTTGTTGATTTCTGTTTTCTTCTTCTACCTATTCTTCTTTAACCCAAATGGTTCGTATTTCTGTACAACTTGAGTTGATTTAGGTAGAATAGTGTTAACTCAAGGGGTGCGGATTTGCGGGCTGTTACACCTATACCAAATGGCATCCAGGTCGAGTTGCATTCCTATGCCAAGCGGCATCCAGGCCGAACCACATGCCTATGCCGAACGGCATCTAGGCTGAGCCGCATGCCTTTGTCGAATGGCATGAGGCCGAGCCGCATTCCTATGCCAAGTGGCATCCAGGCCGAACCACATGCCACATGCCTATGCCTATGCCGAATTACATCCATGCCGAGTCGCATGCCTATGCCAAACGGCATCCTGGCAGAGCCGCATTCCTATGCCGAGCGGCATCCAGGTCGCACCACATGCCATATGCCACATGCCTATGTCTATGCCGAACGGCATCCAAGCCGAGCCGCATGTGTATGCCGAACGACATCCAGGCCGAGCCGCATTCCTATGCCGTGCGGCATCCAGTCCGAACCACATGCCACATGCCCCATGCCTATGCCTATGTCGATCGGCATCCAGGCCGAGCCTCATGCCTATGCCGAATAGCATCCACGTCGTGGCGCATTACTATGTCGAGCGGCATCCAAGCCGATCCAAACTTAAGTTACACCGGTCTCTTGTACGACTTCTATTTTCAGAAAAAATATTTTCGGGTACGACCTAAATTTTCCAAAAAGAGGCTTGATAAAGGAACATTTAGCGTAGTGCCTCCAAATAGTGAATTCAAAGCTCAACTTGATAAGGGAACATTCTATCCACTTTCCTTACATCCCAATATCGACTAGGGCATAGAGGATCCAGTGGCGGCTTCTGAATGGCAACAAGGGAATGGACAAGCAACGCTACTCAAACGATACTCCCAAAGGTTGGAGAACATAGATGATATGACTCTAAACAAACGCCAAGATGACTCCAAGCACTATTCTTCACTGACCCAAAGGAAAGTCGACCTCCAGATATATTTTGGTAGCTAGTTAGCTGAAGAGCTCCTACGACCATGGATTGTTTCTAAAATGAATCAGAATCAAAGTGAGGAGAAGTGGAGCAGGCCAAGGGAAATAAAAATGCAGGCCCGTCGACTAAGGAGACTGATTTCAATAGACAAAACAAGATCTCAAAATTAGACGCATATGCTCTTTGAAAGATTCAATCGATAGCCTCTATTTAGAGATTCGCGACTCAAAGTGGTAATGAAAACTAACCTCGAGAGAGTCCATCGAAGTCCAGAGGAAATCAAGGGAATGTTGTATATTCCAAGATGCGCACTAATTCTAACAGTAACAATTACAAACACCTCTGAGGTGTCATCGAAAAGCAGATTTAGAAAAAAAGCTTCAATAGTACATGCAAACCTTGTAAAATGGCGAGCCAATACCTTCGGATGCCCATCAATAAAGAACTCCAACTATCAATTGCAACGTTGGTAGTCGGCATCCCGCTAGAAGGGGCTAGGGGCAGAGTTGAATAGCGAGCACACGATACTACCCCCCTTTATCAATAAGATTTATACCAATCTTCTTTGGATATGTTGATTTCAATCATGCTTTGAACTACGATCGACTTGAACTAAACTTCTTTCAAAACCATGCAGGTTACCGAGTACTCAATTTTGGCTACCAACCAATCCACTCAAATCGTGATCAGACCTATGGAGTTTCATCAAGACGAGCATGATTTGACCGCTCACCATCAACCGTATGCCTTCGATTTGGTGCTATAGATTAGAGATTGAAAATCTTGTGACGATCAGAGCCCAATACAAAGTGAACACGACCGATTGTTCATTCATCGACCTCCACATCTTATTTGAAGACCTAAGCAAGGCTTGAAATGAATATGGCCCAATCAACCACTCAAATCGAGTCTTAAAACAAAGTTCAACAAAATATAAATGCCTTTCTTGAAGCTCAGCGACATCGAGATCTATCTAGTGTGATTTGACAATCTACATCAAATCCTACCCTGAATACAAAAGGTTGTTCGAAAGCCCGACTTGGAGTTGCTTGGATGGACTACCTACTCGCCGACCATTGCTCTCAATACATGGACATGACTGCACCTTAAAACATTTGCAACTTACTTTATCTACTCAATAATCTATTATCCTTATTTTCTAGAAAGAGATATGAAGCAAATTGTGCGAGACTTGATTATCTAACCCATTATGAATGTGATCCAACCATCTGTCATGTACCTCCTTCCTTAACTTGATTTGAAGAGCTATAATCACCAAACGGACGAGAATCGACCGTCCATTCTTCAAATTTCGTCCTTCACGATGGGGGCAAAGTCCCATTCCATGAGAAAACGTGGTCTGATCGCAGGGTGGAAGTATGACTGCTCTCAATAAAAACATCTAAGTCCCTGAAGCGGACTAGAGTACTCTCAGTCCCTTGAGTGCGGACTAGAGTATAAACGACTTAAAAACTTCTAAGTCCCTAGAGTGTGGACTAGAGTACTCTAAGTCCCCTGAGTATGGACTAGAGTACAAACGAATTAAAAACCTCTATGTACATGAAGCGGACAAGAGTACTCTCAGTCCTTTGAGGGCGGACTAGAGTATAAAGGATTTAAAAATGTAACGACCCAGAATTCCTGTCATTTGAAATTCGTGTATTGAATTGATTTTAAAGATTAACAAGTAAAATTTGTAAGTCGAATAAATTTTATTTCGAATATCTAGATTTAATTAGATAATTAAATCGATAATTTAATATTTGAAAATTACAGAAATAATTGGAAATTGGGTTTAATGTGATTAAAATTGATTCGTAAAGTCGTATTGAATCATATTTGGGTTAGAACGATATTTTAGAACTTTTAAAATTGAATTAAAAGTTAACTTGTGGAAATTGAATATTTTAATATTTAATTGGTATGTAAAAATAGCCATTTTTAAAAACAGTCTCTGATTTTGACGAAACAAGTTTCATCGGATCCGTAATGTTATATTATTGTATGGTTTCAAATTTCGTGTCAAACGAATTTACGGTTTATCCGGGGCAAGCTAAAACGCACTGAAATCGGTTTAAGTGAATTTTAAAATTTAAATAGTCGATTCAAAAATCTATCTTTCAAATACTTTCGAATTGGCTCCCGATATATATTCCATTGCGTTCGGAATAGGGGTAAAACATTATAAACGCCAGGCGACACGCTTCGTTTGGAGTTCGAAAAAATTTCAGGTGAATAGTGTCGCGTAAATTTCTACAAAAGGACCTCATTCTTTTTTCTTTGCACAAACCCTAGGTTTAAAGCTTTAGCTGCCATTATTAATTCCAATGGCCGAAAATTGTTCCTCTTCGTCCCTCATTTTCTTCAAATCCATCCGCAATTACGCAAAACGTTCAACTACGAAGTTGAAGAGCACGTCAAGATCTTCTAGATCAACGGTCATGATCGAATTTGGAGCAATGAGGAGGCTGCTAGGGTGGCACGTCCATCGTACTTTCGTGCACGAAATTCAAGGCCTAGGGGTGGCTGAGCTTGCCTATACTCTGGCCGTTGGGGTGTCGCGCGAAGCTCTTCGAGATGGCGGCCTCTGATCTTCATCAAAATTTCGAAAGTAGGCGCGGCTATTACGGTTAACGGCGGCTTCTATGGGTTGTTATTCGCGTCTTTCACCTGGAGATGGAGAAGTAGCTAGCATCGACCCTGATTTCATCAAGGAAAATGAACGGCCAGATTGCAAGGTTTATAAAAATATAAATAAAAAGTAAATTAATTTACATATTAATTCGTGTAAACTTTAAAACACTATAACTTTTTCATACAAGGTCCGTTTCGCACGAAACGAATTGCGTGGGGTTTGTGTTGACGAATACTACGCGATGGATCTAGATTGGATTTGATTGGATCTAGTGTAAATTTTGGGTAAAATTAAACGCGCGTTTAATTATATTCGAAATAAAAGGCTGAAACTGTTATTGGAAACAAGGTGAGAACTTCTCACTCAATCGAATCTGTTTCGATTTAAATTTTAAATAGTTAGATTTAAAATTGCTTGATTGTTTGATTGAATGACTAATGATTATCTATTGTTTTAAAATAGACCATATACGCCGTATATTAAGCGTATGTTATTTATTAAACACATATACCGCGATATTTCATCTTGAAGTGGAGTTGGTGTTATATATGTACTTGGAGTTGATTTTCCCGCATTATATAGCGGATGAGACCCTATTGCATCGCATAATAGCGGATGATATTTTATATAAACCCACGTACCATGATATTCACTCTTGAAACGGGATTGGTATTGTGCTAACATCTGTGGATGTAGGGAAACGGGTTGGAGGGATCCAATTGGATTCCTCAACCGTATGGATTTATTTACAAATATTATGATATATTCTGTTATCATATGATATAGGATGTTTGGAAGCCGTGGTTGATTTATTGGTGCTGTTGCAGCATTGGGCCTATTTTTGTAGTTTTAAAAATGTTAAAGTAACGATTTCGAATTTAAAAGGATTTTAAGTGATTTTTTGAAAGTATACATTTTACTGAATTTTGGAATTGATTCATTTTAAATAAATAAATGTTATAATTTTTATGTTATAAAAATTATGACTTTTGTGAAATATAACCGAAATGTGATTTTTGAAATAAGTAGTTGATTAATTTTTAAAATGGTTTAAATTGGAATTTTTGAATTATTATAAACGATTTATATAAAAGATTTATAAAATTGATATTTATAAACTAAAAATATTGGAATTATAAAGCGAGTTTTTATAAGTGTTAAAATGAAGTATAAATGGATTTCATAAGTGAATGAAATTTATAGATTTATAAATTGTGAAGTTATAAAATGAGTAAATTTTGTAAAATAATAGATTTATAAGTAATTAACTTATAAATTGGATTTTGGCATTTAAATGGGATATAAATAGAATTTGTAAATTAAGGGATTTTTTTAGTTGAAGTTTTTATAAAATTATATAGATGTGAATTTGTAAACGTTGTTTTATAAATCCGCAATCAATTGAATTTGATAAGTAAATATGAAAGCTTATTAAAGGAGATATATTCACGATTTTGGACAGTGGATAATCCTTTAAATTAAATATGTAGAAGTATTGAATTGGGTAAACGATTTATATTCACGATTTTGGACAGTGAATAATATATTAAAGAAACGTTTTAGGAAGTGATCTTTTAAATAAAACTAAAACGATTTGAAGTTGTTTTAAAATGTGTTAATGATCGAAACCATAGATTTCAACATTCATTGTTGGAATAGACGTTTTCGAGAAATAAGAAAAAGGTGGACTATAACACTGTTGTTATAGTAAATGATTTTCGAAAGGAAATGTTTTTATATAGTATTGGGATTTATATATCTATCTTAATTTCGAATCCCTATACTAGTGATTTTAGGTTGTCGTAACAATGTTTTACGCAATATTCATTTTGACTCAAATAAATGTGTTTAAGAGAATGTTTTCCTTAAAGAATAAAATGTATACTTAATTGTGATTTAAGTATATTGAATATTTTCCAAATGTTGAAAATAAATAGATTTATGAACTACTTATTGTTGAATAAGTATGGAAATGTTTTCCAATATGAAGTGAAATGTTTTGTGATTTTATCTTTTAAAGATAAATTGAAAGTGAATATTTGAAATCGATTTGGGAATCGTATATTAATAGATATTTTGAAAATGTGAATTCATCATGGAATTTATAAAGGAAATGGAAAATTGTTTTAAGAAAATAAACACTGATTTATGTTTGAAGTGTGGAAATAAATATACGGATTTGGAACGTAAATTTGAAGTAAATCGGTAAGGATTTATTTAATTGGTTTAAATGAACCATTTTGAAATGAAAATGAATAAATATTTGGAAGTGTTTCCGCGTAAGGAAAATGATTTGAAAATTTGTGTTCAAAAGTGGTAAAGGTGAAAAATGATTTGAAATTTGTTTTCAAACGGTTGAAGTATGGAAAAATATATCTTGTAAAAATATTTTTGGAAAATAAATGATTGGGAAATTATTTGGAATCTGGTGTTGTTGTGCATATCTATTGATAGTTAAATAACCGACTATCAATATTTACCTTTAAATGGGTATTTGTTGTGATTTGCTTAAATTTGAATGCTACACTTATTTTAAAATAAGCGCTCGTTATTCGGTTTAGCCGGGAGAGGACCTTTGGGTCATAAATCCCATTCCGAATAGTGATACGTCATAATGGACAACATTTGGAGACCGGTGTTGAAGACCGGATATTTTTGAAAAAGGAAGGATTACGGTCGAATGACTCTACATCGGCTGATCCTCGATATAGATATTTTATCACCCTTTGTGATGGGAATTCCGGACGTGATTAGTGAATATCCAGATTTGCGAGGGCTTCTTTGAAAGTGCCTTCGGTTCCGTTCGATCCCGGAATGGACATGTATGGATGTGTGTCTGACGTTACAATTTGAGATGTAAAGCTGGTTTCTATCAAATACATTTCTGTTGGTGGCGGAGAATTTATTCTCTTAGCTTAACACCCTTCTCTGAGACGTACGAGCTCAGAGGTTATGTAGTTGATGGTTACTAGTGATATATACCCAATTTGGTAACGCATGCTGAGTGATGCTGATTATTTGTTGATCAAAGCGTGGCTTTTATGTAAAGCGTAGCTTTGTGGACGAGACTTCGTCGAACCTAACACCCCGGAAATGGTCAAAACAGGAAGAATGCAGCAAGGTTATTAGGGGATCACGCCGCCTTAGGGTATGTACATTTCCTTCTCGATAGAGGTGGTATTATGGTATGGAGCCCAAATACTTAACCTATGTGGTTGATGCAAATTTATTCTTTGTGGTTGTTGGTGAATCCCGAGATTTAGGTCGGTTACGACCGAGGGATGGCATACTCGTGTCCGTAGTTACCCAGCTAGAGGCAACCCGGCCTTGTGTTCACAGAGATCCGGTTAGGTTCTCGGGGTGTCTTACCAGAGGCGCACCCATGTGGCAATGGGAAGTTTCTTGGCCTGATCATTTGTTGGAAAATCCAAAGAAACAATACGAGCCCTGTACGGTTTTAGTTGTATAACCTGCCATGGAATGTGGCGGTAACCTACTATTGAAGATGGTAGCTATAGTAGGCATAAGTGCAGAATGTCTATGCTGGATAAGATTTATATTATACTTTCGAAATGTTTTCCTACACTTTGCACTTATAGTAATAATATCAAAGAAATTTGCGCATCAAGCATGTTTGACTATCGTAAGGAGAAACCTCCTCTGATTCTGCGTTTGCATTGTGTGTGTGTGCGGGAGGCCTTATGTTAGTTTCATTTTCTAAAAGCATTGCGGATCTACCTTAAAATATTTCTTTTTTTTTTAAGATAAACTATTTTAAGTTCTCACACCAGTCCCATGACTGACCCGGAGTTTATTGTTCTCTTCCTAAACTCTGGGTGCCCATCATTTTCCACATGAGCAGTCTAGAGTTAGGTTATCAGGTCCTTCTGGAATTCAGGAGTTGCTGTGGAGATCAGGAGCAAGCTGAATGGCATGGCGTATCAACTAGATATAGTATTTCTTTTTCGCTGTTTGTTGTTATAAACTCTGATAAGGTAATAAAATGTGATATAATGTAATAACTGATATAGTTCTTTGTTTGTAAAGATATTCATTTATCTATTATATGTTGTTCTGCTGCGAATTGTGAGATTTTGTTATTGTTTCTGTTTTCTTCTTCTTTCTTTCTTTCTTTCTTCTTCTACCTCTTCTTCTTAAACCCTAATAATTCGGTTTTTCGGCCTTCGATTTCTTGGTAATTGATACAGTGGATGTATTGATGTCGACTTTCGTGAGTCGAAAAATCCTGATCGTTACAAAAAACCTCTAAGTCCCTGAGGTGGCCTAGAGTACTCTCTGTCCCCTGTGTGCGGACTAGAGTATAAACGACTTAAAAACCTCTTAGTCCCCTATGTGCGGACTACAGTACTCTCAATCCCTAAGTGTGGACTAGAGTATAAACGACTTAAAAACCTCTTATTCCCCTGAGTTCGGACTAGAGTACTCTCAATCCCTAAGTGTGGACTAGAGTATAAACGACTTAAAAACATCTAAGTACCTAAAGTGGACAAGTGTACTCTCAATCCCCTGAGTACGGACTGGAGTATAAACGACTTAAAAACCTCTAAGTCCCTGGAGTGTGGACTACATTACTTTGAGTCCCCTGAGTGCGGACTAGTGTATAAACGACTTAAAAACCACTAAGTCCTTGAAGGGGACTAGAGTACTCTTAAGTCCCCTGAGTGCGGACTAGAGTATAAACGACTTAAAAACCTCTTAGTCCCCTGAGTGCGGACTAGAGTATAAACGATTTAAAAACCTCTTAGTCCCCTTAGTGCGGACTAGAATACTCTCAATCCCTAAGTGTGGACTAGAGTATAAACGACTTAAAAACATCTAAGTACCTAAGTGGACAAGTGTACTCTCAGTCCCCTGAGTATGGACTGGAGTATAAATGACTTAAAAACCTCTAAGTCCCTGGAGTGTGGACTACATTACTTTGAGTCCCCTGAGTGCGGACTAGTGTATAAACGACTTAAAAACCACTAAGTCCTTGAAGCGGACTAGAGTACTCTTAAGTCCCCTGAGTGCGGACTAGAGTATAAACGACTTAAAAACCTCAAAATCCCTAGAGTGTGGACTAGAGTGCTTCAGTCCCCTGAGTGCGGACTAGAGTATAAACGACTTAAAAACCTCTAAGTATCGGAAGTGGACTAGAGAACTCTGAGTCCCCTGAGTGTGGACTAGAGCATAAACGACTTAAAAACCTCTAAGTCCCCAGAGTGCAGACTAGAGTACTCTCAGTCCTCTGAGTGCAGACTAGAGTATAAATGACTTGAAAACCTCTAAGTCCCTAAAGTGGACTAGAGTACTCTCAGTCCCCAGAGTGTGGACCTGAGTATAAACGACTTGAAATTCTCTATGTCCCCATAGTGCGAACTAGAGTACTCTGAGTCCCCTAAGTGCTGACTAGAGTGTAAATGACTAAAACCTCTAAATCTCCAAAGTGCGGATTATCAGTCCCTATAGTATGGACTAGAGTATAAACGACTTGAGAAAAATATCTAGGTTCCTGAAGCGAACTAGAGTATTCTAAGTCCCTAGAGTGCGGACTAGGGTATGAACGAATTAACGAAAATCTCTACATCCCAAACTGTGGAATATACCATAAATCGTTCGACGAATCTCCAAGTCCCCAGAGCATGGATCGAAACATGAACATAAATTGGGCGTGAGTCGACTGGGTGGAGAATAACACTAAGTCAGCAGAATACAAAGTGGGGCATCAACATCAATAAATAGACGAGTGGATTCCGACTGTTCTCTATTTCGCAAACTTCGGCCTGAAAATGACAGGAGAAGTATTAACTCACTAAGGATGGAGTTCAACCATCCGATCAGTGGCCTGGCCAAATCAATGCTCGGAGCAGAAGTACAAATCACTAAAAGCTGAATATGACAGCTTACTTGAGCTCTAGCTTGGTGTTCTTTACAACTTAAGGCAACGACTACAGGGAGACCTCAATATAGAACCAATCGAAATGACATCCAAAGCTACGGGCGACCGACTATATCATACCTCATATCAAGGTGACCCGATCCGCACTAAGCACATATGAATGTGCCTAGAATATTCCTTGAAAAACTATGACCTCCAAAGTGTGGAAAGGAGGGTAAACCATGAAGACTTGGTCAAATATTCTCCAGCATCCTCCTTCAATCCATCAGGAGGATTATGAAACAGGATGAGCATGACCCGACTGCATTTGAGCCAACTTTACCCTGAGATCTTATTACAGAACATGAATCAAAGCGGACGTGCTTGATTGTCCAATGTCCAAATTTCACCCTGAAACTGACGAGGCATCGAAGTATTCCTCTTGGAATGAAAAACCAAAATACAATCCAAGATAGGCGAGACCCAGCCTCCCATCAACTGGCCTAATCCCACGATTCAACGAGAAAGAGAGTAAAGCTAAAGTGGGCATGGCTGGTTTTCCGACTTAACGGTATAAGCCCTAGACCTAGGGTTACGAGCGAGAAGAAAGATGAATGTGAACCGATTATTCACCAATCAACTCTATGTCTTTGGAGTTTAGGTAGGAATATAAACATAGCGAGGGCGTGAATCAACCATCCATGTAGTGTATTTTTCAACCCGAGATGAGGAGTAGATGCATGGTTGTCCAAAGACTGATTGCGATAGCTCAATATTGAAACTTATATATAGTGCTTACAGCTACTCAAGGCTACAACCGAAAGAATGCCTAGAGATAGAGTCATTAAATCAATACCTTAGCTCGTGGGCAATTGACCGTCACTCCGACCCAAAGGACGGGTAAAGGATCATGAATGCGTTGAATAGAAAGTGCGTTACTCGAATTTACAAGAAAATTCAAACTTATAGCAAGATCCAGCTATACAGCTGCACCCAACTCGAGGCTGACCCCTACTCGACATTTCCTTCAACGTGCTTTTAAGCCTAATCTTTGGCCATTTGATAATAATCGATTAAGGCATTCAGAGTCCTTCATTATTAGACTTAATAACTCATGATAAGACTCAAGGATTCGACTAGAGTAGCCATCAACATTGACCGTCCCAGCCATATTTCACATTGAATGTTATGCAAAATAGTTACATCTGAACTCAATGAATCTGGGATTGCACCAGCTAAGCTGACATTTGACATTACAGCCAGCCATGGCGACCCTTTCGGGGTGATGAATATGGGATCACAGCTAAGTGCAACGATGATAAAAGAATTAGTTGGATTTTTCCATATAAATGATGGTATGTTCCCTTGGACCCATTTTGACATGCAAAAGTGATTTCACCAACTATTACGAGCCATGCATTAGATATCAACCCGAAGCTACAAAAGCTAACATAATGTTTATTGATTTCATCATGAAAGCTCCACTCATACTTTTGGGCTCACCCTATAAACGTCTATGCCTACTAGCCGTTGCGGCCGGGCATACAACGAGCTGAGACATCTAAAAGACTACTTAAATAGAATATCTAAATAAGCCAATTCGATATCACTTATTTCCTCGAAGGGTTATCCAAGGACGAAAATTAGCAGACCTCAGGCCCAAATTCACTACATCCGCTGACTACTTGAAGAGTAGTGGAGAACCAACCAACAAATGAAAAATGTACGCGGATGGAGCACCCGTATTATGGCACGGGAGTCATGTTAATAACTCTTGAGGAACGATCGATCTGCTATGTCATGAAACTCGATTTCCCTGTAATAAACAACGATGCTTAGTATGAAGCCTCGACCGCCAGCCTCAAACTTGCTAGAGGATTTGGAGTGGAAACTTTACATATCTTTTGTGATTCTTGAGTGGTAGTACGCGAAGTAAAGGAAGTTGATCTTGCTAGGGGAATTGTCTTGCTCCTCATCTCGGCCAGGTACAAGAGCTACTAGCCGACTTCATGTATTACCTCATTACACACGTACTCAGCGACAAAATGAAAAGTGACCAATCAATGGCCAAGCTGGCTAGCTTTAGGGACATGCAATGGACATACATTGTTTTGGTTGGAATACCCAATATTCCAAGCATTGATGGATGGAGATCGGCTAGATCTTAGAGACAGAGCCGAAAAAGGGGTCATGTTGACTCCTATCAAAGACTATCTACAATGAGGAATTCTTACTGAATAGAGGAATGAAAAACGACAGATCCTCCTTAAAGTTTCATGCCATATCATCCAAGAAGAAGTCATGTGTAGAAAGGAGTTTATCCAATCACATGCTTTGGTGTATCACCCGTGATGATATAAAATGAGCCTTGAGAGAAGTTCATGAAGAAGAATGTGGGGATTATATTAGGTGGAAAATTCTGATAAAGAAAATACTCTGCTACGGGTATTACTAGCCAATTTTCAATCCAGATGTGGTTGAACATGCTAGACAGTGCGACAAGTGCAAGGTGTTTGCGAAAAATCCAGGAGTCCTGTCGATGGAGATTACTCAAATGGCTAGTCCATATCCGTTTTCCACTTGGGGCATTGACATCATCTTATTACCGATCCTAAAGGTGGTAAAAAATACGCCATCATAGCAGTTGATTTCTTCACCAAATGGGCAGACAAAGAACTTTTAACAATAACCAAGATGAAGAAAATAATCAACTTTATTGTTTGTAATGTCATCTATCCTTATGACCTTACATGATCCATTATAACTGCCAATGGACAGGTTAAAGCTGTGAACAAAATCATAAAGTCTGTTCTGAAGAGAAGTTTGGAAAAGGCTAGAGGTAAATGGATGGATGAACTCCCAACAGCAATATGGGCTTATAGAACTACCCATGGGTCTGTGACTGGCCGTACTCCATTCGCCCTTGCTTACTGCTCTAAGGTCGTCATCCATGTAAAACTTGAAGTCCCCTCTCATCAAGTGGCTGATTACAACCATTATTTCACAAAAAAATACAAATAAGGAATCGTAATTGAATTGCAATTAAACTAGATGGAATTGGTGATGACTTATTCACATATAAAACGAATCCAAGAGCCAATAGCATTAATATGTACCCAACATGCATGTGTACATCCGGTAAAGTTTGACTTCTTGAAATGGAAAAAAATTGAATTCTCAGTTAAGGTCATTAAGAAAAGATTGGATTAGTTAGCCGAAGCTTACTAGCCCTGTAGAACCAGACACGGATGACCACTGATGAACTACAACCTTAGATTTATAATATTGGGAATCAACCAAGCGTCAAGACGACCAAAGAAGGATACGACAGCTTAGGAGAATAGAATCGAAGGATAATGACTATTTAGAAAATGTGATGGATTTCTTTCTGGAAACAAGGAGTACTCGCTGATGCAAGCCTGTCGTGCTGCTTCACACGACACACTTTAGGGGGCAAATGTTACCCGGCACCTTGGCCCGGCTACAAAACGACAGTTAAAGATATTTTTATTAGAGCTAGACAAGATTCTGATCAAGAAGAGCCTGAAGGTATAAGGGTTTGATGCAATCGATATGTTTCAGCATCCTTGGCTCAGTGCAGACTGGGGGTGTTGGTAAGTTGTCAAGCCCACAACAAAGCAGGAGCGTTCGTCGTGATTCTGCTTCGAGTCATTTAACCATCGACCGGACAATTCTCGGCTGGCATTCCTTGTTCGGCAAGCTTGACCCGTTGCGCATAAGTCACCTACTTTGGACCGAGGTACTTTGTTCCTGGGCCCGTGAGGGGAGTCCATCCTATCTTTGCTTATAAATAGAAGGGCAGAGGCACAGTGAAAGTGACCTTTTTTGGGGAACAATGTGGAGACTCTGCCATTTTTTATACTCTCCACTTTTTGATTCAAACTTGTATTCAAGTGATTTATTTACGGATTGTATCTGTATCTAAGTGATTGTTTATGGATTGTATCTGTATTTAAGTGATTGAGAAAGCAATAGAGATCAAAACTCAATGTGGACGTAGGCAATTACGCCAAACCACTACAACTCTGGTATTCTCGTTTTGGTTGTTATTTTTGCATTAAATTACACTATTCTTCTATTCTAATTTACTCTCTTCATTAATCTCACTACATAATTCTACTCAAGGGTGTTAGTGACCAATTTTGGTGCAAACACGATCCGAGTTTGGATTTTTCACTCAATTTTCGACGACGAACCTGGACATGGATTTTTGGTGTATTTCGGAAATTCTCTGTTATAGTTAGAGCTAGGATAATGACGGTTTCTATCAAGAATCCGGATCTGAGTCCATACTAGGAAGTTGGGTGGATGGTACTAGTTCAAAAGTGAAATTATGTGATCGAGTGAGCGATCGAATTTGATATTGCGTACGGATAATATATGTACATTTACATATTTTAATAAAGTAAATATTCAAACTTTCGTAAAGAAATGTGAAAAATGATAAGCAGGATATACAGGTGTGTTAGAGGTAAAAGATAAATTGGATTTGATTTTGAAGATAATTTAAATTGCTCGACAAAAGGGTATGTATTTAAATTTCAGTATGAAATTTGGTGACTTTCTTGTCTAGCTGCTTGGTTTTTTATTTTCTTTTGAAATCTGGGTGCCCATAGTGCCATTTTGTAGTCGTACCGAGCTAGCAGCGCAAAGGAGACACAAGCGAAATTTTTCAAATGTTTAGTGAGTTAGAAAATTTATAAGAAAATTTTGATAATTTGAATTTAAATTTATGTTTGAATTGTTAAGAAAACAATATTGTTTGGTGTTTATGGTTAAGGTTGGAAATTTAGTTGAAGTAATAATGGTTCTTTAACAAAAGGATTTGTTTCGTATGTTGATAAAATTGTTTTGTTTTGGGTAAATAGTAAACGGGTTAAGGATCATTCTTCTTAACTAGTAATTTTAGGATGAAATTCTTTTAAGGGGGGAGGAATGTGACTACCTAGAATTTTGAAACATTTGAAATCAAAATATTTAATTGATTTTAAATATTTGGTAGTTATTTTAACTTGAATTTCAAATATTGCTATGAATTTGGCAATTAAATTATTGAATTTAATTTATTAAAGATGGGTAAAAATTTGAATCTTGATGCTTAGAAAATTCATATTGATAATACTAAAGATAATGGAAGCTTCAGAATTGGATTTGAAAATGTTTTGTTCAGTTTTAAATTTTGTATAATTTGAGTCGATATTTAAATATAGCCTTCTAGAGCATGGCCTCGGAATTCGACGAAACCAATTCTATTAGATCCGTAATATTGTATTACTATCGAATTTCAATTTTATAATGTTTGGAGTGATCATTTGGACGTACGATAAGAAAACGCGCTGAAGATTATATAGAAATTTAAAATAAATAACTGATCCAAAAATCCATCTTCTCCACACGATCGAATTTGACCTCGAAACCATTTCCATTGCGTTCGAAATAGGTGTATAACATTATAAATGCCTAGCGGCACGCCTCGATTGGAGATGAGATTTTGAGTTGTGTTTATCGAAGCAATTTGAATTTCAATTTAAAATTCATATGTTTACAAGGCAAATTACACGTTTCTTCAAACACGTGCCCTCATGAGCAACACTTATTTTGCATTGTCTAAAAAAAATTGTATACACATGCTTTTTGAAAACTAACGTAAAAATAAAATGAATAAAGAAAATATAAAGGAATTCTCGACTTCGTTTTAATCTAACAATGGCCGACAATCTTCATACCAAATTCGTTCCTTTCCCTCTTCAGCTATTCGCATATTCTAATTCATGAAGCCATGGCCACTCTTCCTTTTTTCAAAGAAAATCGAATCAAAGAAAACCGAAATCGAGGGCAAATCGAGGTGGGGATGGATCGGTGGCATGCGCGGCGAAGGCCAAACCGCGGTCGCAACTGCACACACATGCGCGAAGAAGAAGGTGGGTGGCAGCGACATTGGCATCGCAATAAGGTCGTGCGGTGACCTGGGAGGGGGGATTCAGGGTAAACTTTGATTCATAATCAGACGTAAGCGCGATTAAATTCGCGACTTCAAGTAGAAGCCGATGTTCTTTTACGCTTGCTTAAGGTTTCAAGTGCGAGTGCAAGGTGGTTGTTTGATGTAATCGACTGCATCGTCGATTGGTGGCTGCTTGGACATGGCTCAGTCTGTGGTGGCATTTGCGACTGCAAAGAGAAGTGGTGGCCTAGCGAAGAGAGGAACAGGCTTGGTGCTGGTGACAGGCAGTGGTGCGAGCTCGTCGATGGCGCGGTTGGGATACTGAGCAAAAAGCTCGGCGATTGTGGATTCCTGTCGAGTTGAGGTAGTCTAGTTCTGACATTTTTAATTCAAATGTTACTTTAGGTTTAAAACTTATTAGGACATTATCTGCCTCGTATTTAAAGTTTTTTTTAATTTAATAAATAAATAGATATATAGGGAAACAGAAATATATATGTATATGTGATTTTGGAAAATATATAGGGATTTTAAAATATTGAGAAGTTTATTTCAAAATTGAATTTTTGAATCTATATAATTTATTTTAAGAATATTTGTAGTTTTGATAAAATAAATATACATATACATATTTTAACGTACCATTTAATTTAAAATAATGGATTTTGCTGATTAACTTGTTTAAATCAACTTATTTAATCGTTGGTCACTAGAAAATATTTTATTAAAAGAAATTAGTTTAAAATTAAATTTATTAGTTGAACTAAAATTATCAAATGAAATTTAATCGTTCGATTACTTCAAATATTAACAAATTGTATAGATGTTTATATAAGGTCATAAATTCATGAAAAACAAGTTAGATTGGAAATTTATTGCAAAATAAGGGCAAAGGTGAGAACTTCTCACTCAATTGGATTTTTCTGATTTAATTTTAAATAGTTAAAT
The DNA here is from genome assembly GCA_030765085.1 of Allium cepa. NCBI lineage: Eukaryota > Viridiplantae > Streptophyta > Magnoliopsida > Asparagales > Amaryllidaceae > Allium > Allium cepa. The sequence goes on from CM060931.1 coordinate 861,288,381, forward strand.
TTAAAATTATTGATTGTGTGCTTGGATGATAAATTATTATCAGTTGTATTGGATTAGACCATATGCACCGCATAATAGAGGAGAATATTATATAAACACATATACCGTGATATTCCACCTCAAAGTGGAATTGGTATTATATATGCATTTGGAGTGATTGATTTCCCGCATTATATAGCGGATGAGACCCTATCCGCAACATAATAGCGAATGATTTTATATAATCCTATGTTCCATGATATTCCACCTCGAAGTGGAATTGGTATTTAATTGTTATGCTAATGTTTGTCGATGCAGAGAAACAGGTTGGAGGGATCCAACTGGATTCCTCAAATATTTGAATTTGTTTCAATGTTTTGTGTTGATTTGTTTATAATCTGCGTATGATTATATTTGCGATCGAAATCATTGAAGGCTATGGCTTAGCCGAATATATTTTTGGTATCGTAAGATACTAGAAATATAAAATTGGACTTTGGAAATTAAAGAAGAAGATTTGAAGTAAATTTATTTTAGAGGATTAAATAAATTTAATGGAAATAATTTGAAAAGGGTAAAGACTGATTTTAGTAATCCTACTGATAAATTCCAAATATATTGGAAAGAAGTTTAATAAATGGATTTCGAGCAATATTAATCAAAAGTTGAAGAATTTATTTAAAATTCGAATTTTAAATAGTTTGGAAGAAATAAATGAATTTGTTTTAAAAGACAATAAACATGAAAATAAATTTGAAAATTAATTTGGAATTTGATTTGATCTTTTGAAAATAAATCTAGAAAACAATTTGAAAATTGATTGGTGTTTGAAAGTGAATATTTGGAAATCTATTTTTAAAATCGTATATCAGTGGATATTTGGAAATTTAAATTCACAATGGGAATCTACATAAGAAAAGGAAATTTGTTTTAAAAACAAATATTGGTTTATTTTAAAAAGTGTGGAAATAATTTACGGATTGGAACTTAAATTTAAAATAAATCCAGTAAGATTTGTTAATTGATTTAAATGGACCATTTTTGAAATGGAAAGTATATTTTCCCTGGAAAGTCGACTATGTTTTTTTATAGTAACTTTCGAATATAAATTGAAAGTTTTAAAGTTGGTTTTAAAAAGGATACTTTGGAGAAATTATTCTCTTAAGTTGTTGTTTTTAAATCTTTAAAGTAATGATTAATTTAGTTGATTATAGAAGTGATTATTTAAAGATATAATTGATATTTGATTTAGAAAATGGTTATTCAAATAGTTATACTCTGTCTAATAAATTTATTTTAAATTATGTTCGGCTTAAGATTTCTATGAGATATGTGTATAAAATTTCATAATTAATGTTTTAAAATAAAGTTTCTAAAAATAGTTTTATTTTAAATATTTCCAAGTATATATATGTTTGGTTATGTAATTAAAGTTAATTTAAGCTATTTGAACTCGGCAAATTTTCAGTGGAAATAAATATTTGGAAATTTATTCCACGTGAAGAAATTGATTTGAATTTTTTTTTCAAAGTGTTGAAATGTTAAAATTATATCTTGTGAAGATATGTTGATGATAAATAACTAGGAAAAAATTATTTAAATCTTGGTGATTGTTGTGAATTATTGATTGATAGTTAAATAAGTGACTATCAATATTGGACTTTAAAAGGCATTTGAATTTCGATGCGATCGGGGGTCGGATTCCAAATGGATATTCAAAAACCACATCGAACCTTTGTGATGGATCTTTTGTTTAAAAGATTAAAGTGTAAAATTTTTGTGGATTACTTGAAATCTGAATGTAATAATTATTTTTAAAATAAGCGCTCGTTATTTGGATTAGACGTAAGAGGACTTTGTATCATAAAACGCATTCCGAATAATGATACGACGAAGTAGGATTGCATTTGAAGATGGTGTTGAAGACTGAGTATTTTTGAAAATGAAAGGATTACTTGTCGAATGTCTTTGCACTGGGTTGCTCCGGTATAGGGATTTTATCACCCTTTGTGATGGGGATTCCGGAGTGATTAGTGAATATTCGAATTTGTAAGGCCTTCTTTGAAGTGCTTTCGGTTCCTTTCGATCTCGGAATGGACTTGTATGGATTTGTGTCTGACATTACACTTTGAGATATAAAGCTAGTATCTATCAAATACATTTCTTTTGGTGGCGGAGATTTTATTCTCTTAGCATAACACCCTTCTCTGAGACGCACGAGCTCAGAGGTTATTTAGTTGATGGTTACTATTGATATACTCCCAATTTGGTAGTGTGGCATACGAAGTGCCGCTGACCATTTGTTTTTCGAAGCATTGCTTTTTTGTAAAGCGTAGCTTTGTGGACGAGACTTCTTCGAACCTCACAACCCGGAAATGGTCGAAACAGAAAGGATGCTGCAAGGTTATTTAACGGTAGCACCCCCTGAGGGTATGTCCATTTCCTTTTGGAAAGAGGTGGTATCATGATACGGAGCCCAGATATTTAACATATATGGTTTCTACAAATTTATTACTTTGTGGTTGTTGGTGTTGGGGATCCTCTGATAAAGGTCGATTACAACAGGTGGATGGCGTAATCATGACCGTTATTTACCTAGATATAGAGGTAACTAGGCCTTGTGTTGGTAGAGATCCACTTAGGTTCTCGTGGCCTCCCTCCAAAGGCATACCTATGTGGCAATAGGAAGTTCCTTAGCCTGACCATATTTTGGAAATCCAATCACCAATATGCGCCTTGCACGGTTTAGTTGTATACCCTACCTTTTACTTATGGCGTGGACCCACTTTTAATTTGTAGCTATAGTAGGCATAGTTCGAAATGTCTATACAGGCTAAGATTAATATTATACTTTCAAAATGTTTTCTACACTATGCACTAATGATAATATTAAAAAGATTTTTCTTATCAATCGTATTTGACTATCATAAGGAGAAATCTCCTCCAGTTCTGCATTTGCATTGTGTGTGTGGCTTGAGGCCATATGGTAGTTTCATTTTCAAAAAGCATAGCAGATTTCTTTTTTCTTTTCTTAGTGAAAATAACTGTTTTTAAGATCTCACAACCGTCCTTTGACTGGCCTAGAGTCTATTGTTCCCTTTCTAAACTCTGGGTGCCCATAATTTTCCACACGGGCAGCCTAGAGTTAGGTTATCAGTTATTCTGGAACGAAGTTTCGAAAATATGCTGTGGAGATCTAGAATTAAAGCTGGAGGGTGAGGCCTATCACTTGTATATGCTATATTCTTTTCCGCTGTTTGTCGTTGTAACACTAATGATGTAATGTGATGTATAAGTGATATAATTCTTCATTTTAAAGATTATTTATTCATTTATCTATTATATTTGTTCCGCTACGAAATGTGAGATTCTATTATTGTTTGTGTTTCCGGTTTTGGCATTCGATTATGCGGCATTTAATACAGTGGACGTATTGATATCGACTTTCGGGTGTCGAAAAATTGGGTCGTTGCATATTATATTATACATTTGATTATAATCTATACAACATTTATCAGAGTTATATATACATCAGGGATAAATGAATAATGCAACATAACAGCATGATGCAGAGAATAATAATAGTAATAATATTCCAAAAGTTCGTCTTTTTCCTCCAGAAAATGATCTTCAATGCACTGAAAAAACTCAGGGCTGACCCAAGCGTAATGAAAAGAAAAAATACTCGAGTCAGGACTAAAACACTCTTATATACGTCAAATCAATATCGCAAATAATATGCATGTCGTAGCTCAATGATGTTTATAGGATTTTACAACTCCTATCCAGTGTGTGCAATAACTTAAACGATGTTACGGGACTTTCCATCTCCTAAGAATCCGTTAAGCTATTTATATATAATATTACACGCAACATTAGGTAATGTTTATAAGTAAAATAAATGTCAAAATAGCATTAAGGCTTTACATTGGTCCACCTTAACATATTTTATAGCATGTAGTCTATGTAGCTTGCAATGGCCTGGGATTTTCGACCACCGAAAATCGACGTCCATACATTCACTATATAACATGCCGAATAGTCAAGCACCGGAAATACCAGATCATTAGGGGTGAAGATGAAAAAAATAGAAGGAAACGGAATCAATAACATAGAATCACACAATCGTAGTGGAACAAAATATAATATGTAATAATAGACCTTCATACAAAAGTGTTAATTAGTATACATACAATCGTCAAATTTCAAATCAACAAATCAATCTGGAGAGTTATAATAACTTGTCCTCGCCAGTGCTGACTATGAAGCCTGCACACACAAAGTAGAAAATAACAAGTATGGTGTGACGCCCCACCTCTATACGCACGCTAGCCAAGAACACTACGGAGTAATGCTGTCGACTAGCATGGAGAATAAAGCTGCTGAGGAGCGACCATCCATGTAATTGCTTTGCGCGAGCACCGATATGCCAGACAGAATAACATGCATTTCATTTAAAGAGGAAATCCGACATACCGACGCAAACTCAAAGCTACTACACAGTGGCTATAATATCTTCGGAAACAATATTGAAATAAGCATAAGATAAATTAGTCACAGATAATTCATATCACAAAGGCGGAAGAAGATATGAATATATAACTAACACATGAAAGTGTATATCAGAGTAGTGGTCAAATAAGATCCACAATATCAAAAAGAATAGATACAAGTGCTAGACAAAAGGATAAGTATACATCATAGAGTCTATATCTCAAATGTATACAACAAAAACTACTAATCTAAGTAGTTCGCCAAAAGATCATATGATGGTCCGATGAGGTGGCAAGCAGAAGCACCTGTAAAATCTCAGTCTGACCCGAGTATTATTTATAAGAAGAAAATAATAAACGGATCAGTCTAGCTATAAATATCTGATGAAATGATATAGAATAAGAGATATGACTAAGCGTATAATAATCACAATGCCAAGCTGTGGTAAATAAATAATTGAAAAATCAATAAGAGATTAATCAATATCGCAAAGATCTTCTCAAATAAAAAAGGAATGTCATACTCCTAATTTTATTCACCAAGCCACAATAAATGACATATTTATCAATGCCAATCGTAAAAGTTTGTGAAACATAAATTCCAGAATTAGACACACGAAATCCAGGAATCACAAGAAAAGGATGGCCAATTCCAAACGGAATGCTATTCCATAAACCGGGCATCAACGCACCTAAATAGAGACGCCCCATGCACAATCAAACATCGACGCACCTAGAAAGGTATGACCCATGCAAAGATAAACATCGACGCACCTAGATAGATACTCCCCATGTAATGTCTAGCATCGATGCACCTAAATAGATACACCCCATGCATAAATAAGCATCGATGCACCTAGAAAGATACGCCCCATGCAAAGACAAACATTGACGCACCTAGATAGATACGCCCCATGTAATGTCTAGCATCGGTGCACCTAAATAGATGCACCCCATGCATAAATAAGCATCGACGCACCTAGAAAGATACGCCCCATGCACAAACCAACATCGACGTATCTAGAAAGATATGTCCCATGTAGTGCCTAACATCGATGCACCTAGAAAGATACACCCCATGCAAAGTCGAACATCGACGCACCTAAATAGATACGCCCCATGCATAGACGAACATCGACGCACCTAGATAGGTACGACCCATGCGAGAAATAGGACGAAACTCGATAAAAATGAGGTACAGTCCTCCACATAGACAAAGAGACATCGCACATTGCTAGTCTAAACCATAAAATGATCGTCTTGATCAAAGAGAAGTGTCAATTTCACTAAGCTAGTAAATATATGAGTTTAGCCTCATGTCCCATAACCACTTTCTTAACTTAAATATTTAAGAACAAACTGTAGATCTCCACTAGAAAATTGTCACAAGAGATTCAGTTGAATAAGTCCAAGAATTAACCAACGAAGTAAACGCAAGCGTTTCATACCACTTGTTTTACTAAGTCGTTTAATTAGATTTCTCATCCGAGTGAGGTAAAGGTTTGTATATACTAATAGATTGGAAAATGGTTTAAGAAAACGAGCTTTGTAATAAAATAGTGTTGAAATCATTTGAAGAAAGAGTTTTGATATTTACTACTAGTATAGAAAACCTTTATATTTTTAAAGTGACAAATCACAAAGAAGATTGTAGGAACAATCAATAACTAAAATTCATACTCGAAGACGTGAATAGAATCCAAAGAAATCGATATCGAATCCATCGAAATGGATATTCCAAGAATTCCCGAAGAAAATAAGTCATCAAAGTCGATAATAAATGATAACAACAAAAGGGAAACAATACGAATCGATTAAAGTTGGAAATTCAGACAACTAGGCAAAAAAGGCATAGTTGGCAGATAGGAGCAGGTCGGTCAACCAGACTCCCTGAGTCGGTTGACCGAACCAGAGGTTGGAAGTACTCGGGCACCAGGTCGGTCGACCGGCCCAGGGGCTCGGTCGGCCGAAGCCTGTAACCAGCACTTCCAAAACAGAGGCAGGAAGTGCCTGGGTAGCAGGTCGGTCGACCGGACCCTGAGCTCGGTCGGCCGAACCTGTATACTTGCACTTCCTACCCTATTTCAAGAGAGGTGCAAACTCCCTCAATTTGCAAACCGTCGAGCAACGGCACTAAGGGTTTACGCCAATCGACTACCCGGCCATAGAAGCTCTTTGGTTCATCACCAAAAACATGATCAAAACATCAAAGTTATGATTTTTAAAGATTTGAACCCAAAACACTAAAAATTGGAATATTCACCAAATCAGTTCAAACCAAAAGCAAATGCACATGAATAAGTGCTAGGAATTCATACCTAACAATCGAAGATAAATATAGACTAAGATGTGATATAAAAATCTCACCTTTGAACCCGAAAACAATGAATTAGAAGCTAGAAGACGAAGGAAGATCAACCACACTTCAATCTCAACACAAGAAGCTTGAATCTTAGCTTAAAAGAGAAATATTTCCCAAATTAGGTTTAGGAATTTTCTAAAATCAAAGAAAGAATGAGTTGGAGAAGAAGAAGATGATACTTACCAAAGCTTCTCATAGAATTTGGAGCTAGAACTTGGATTTGCAAATGGAAACTAGGGCTTAGGAGTTCTAATTCTTTTTCTCCTCCCCCATTTTTGATGAAGCTTGAAGAGTAAGGAATTAGAAATGAAATGAAGATAAGTGGGGGTGGAGCTAGGGCTCAGCTGGCGTTAATGGGCTGAGACAACAAACCAAAGCCCTAAGTGAAAAAGTAGCCAAATTCGACTAACTCCAAACATATCGAAATTTATACTCAAAAAGGTCACAAACGTCATTTTGAACTCAATGGGGGTGGTCTCGAGTCCCATTTCGACTGTTTGCAAAAAGTAGCTTTTTGGACCAAAATCCGACGAACGATAAAATATTTAAATAAAATATTTAAATATACAATCGATAAATATGCGGGTTGTTACAGACTCCCCTCCTTAAAGAAATTGCGTCCTCGCAATACTTAAGAGGAAAATAAGAAGTAACAACCATGAAAGCATATCTACACAAAAGAAAATTTGTATCAAAAAGTCCACCATAAAGAGCACGAAGGAGCAAATCCGAAAGTTTTCGTTCGATGAATTCTCAATATTTCTCAAGAGCAATCCTTAGGATTTGAGAACCATTGAACTCTCACAAGAAGAACATCTTTATTCCGAAGGCGCTCAACCTCCGAAGTAATGATGTGAATGGAATGTTGCTTATAAGTCAGAACAGGTGAGACTTCAATTTCATCAATAACACCGGCTCGAGAATAATAATAGGAAACCTAAGAGCATTTCCATAGTTAAAAGACGCAGAAAACGTCAAGAATAGCATAAAATTGAGCCAGTACAACGGCGTAGTACAAAAACGGTACGTCCAATGAACCGAACACCATAAAAGAACATCGAACACTAGTCCATAAAAGGTATGAGATAAAGCTCAATAAAACGAAGTATATCAAAACGTCCGATGAAATTAATAAAAAGATAATTCCATTCATACATCATTAAAGAATCAACCACTTGTTGCTTACGACAAAGCGCATTGGCAACACGATTTACCTTCCGGGAATAAAAGGAATATCAAGATCACAAGATGCCAGGAACTCGAGTCAACATGAAGTTCCTTATGAGAAAATAAATATTCCAAAGATTTATGATCGAGGTGAAGAACAAATTTCTTCCCCAAAAATGATGGTGCCAAACTCTAAAAGTAAAAACAATAGCCACGAGAACTAGATCATGAGCGGCATATCTAGTCTCGATAAGCTATAACGATTTAGAAGCACAAGTGATAACACGTTCTCATTTGCAAGAGAGCGGCATCCAAACCAATACGATTAGCATTGGTACAAAAGATAAAGTCTTGGTTCCCCACGGGAATCACAAGAATAAGAGTATCGAAAGGAAGAGTTCTTTTAAATAATCTTCTTTCCTGAAAAACTAAAACTTTCAAAATCACAATTATCTCAATGTTAAAATATTTCTAGAAAAAATTACATTTTACAAGTCAATATATCGTGTCTGATTGTCTCATCAAAGGGTTTAGGAGATTCTTATCGATAACGTTGATCAAGCGCATCAACCAGAATTCTTAACACACTAAATGGGCAATACAATCACAAAATCATCTTCTATATAGTAAACATGTTTCTTAAAAATCTTTAAGAATATTCTTTGCTTGTTTAAGAGCAAATCAAATTGTACTTATAAATAAATCTTATGAAAAAGATTTGCAAAATTTTAAATTTCAATTTTCATCCACAATCAATAAATACAAAGATGGAGTCATCGAGATATTCGTAGAATACTCGATTTATAATATGGACGAAACAAGATGGGCAAACTGAATGACATAATAATTCATTCATAGAATCATAACAAGTGCGGAATGCGGTAAGTGGAATGCTAACTCCCGCAACTCGTAGCAAATGAAAATCGGTGGCAAGGTCGAACTAAAAAGACCTTAACACTACTCAAAAGATTGCTTAGGTGACAGTCCTAAGACAAACTCAAAAATACCGGAAAAGTTTCACAAATTATTTTGATAAGAGAAATAACACTTTTCTCATCTTGAGGGCTTAAAGAATAAAATGATGCCTTCAAAAATTTGAAATCGAAATCACAAGAAAAAATAGAAATCTGCTTAACAGATAGAAAATGTCGGAGATGAATAGTCCACACGGAAAATAGGATATGGGCCTCACAACGTTTAAGCCAATCCTTACAAAAATCAATTCCGAAGCCTAAGTAAAAATACCGGCTGGGAAAGAAAAATCACATAAAATAGTTCCGGCATCAATAGAAAGCAAATTGAGTGTTGCAGATCTACCATCCGGATTCACAATCCTCAAAGAAGTCATCAAGCCCAAAACATTCAAAGAAAAAGAATCGACAAGTTCTTTTGATATAAAAATAATGAGATGAAACCCATATCAAAAGGAACTCGAATAAGAAGATCACGAAATAAAACAATGCCATCAAGGATTGAGTGAAAAATACCTTGACCAAGAGAAGAATTGTTAGAGGCTTGCACTGCATTGAGCTTTCCCTCCTTCTTACCTTGAAGTATGGGACATGCAGTTATATGGTGACCCGAATTCTTGCAATAGCGACAAAAGAGGGGTCTCGGACACTCCCTTTCATAATGGTCCGTAGAACCACAATTGTAGCATTGACCATGACTAGAGGTAGGAGTCTTTGCTACCGGAATTTGTTGCTTCCCTTTCTTATTAGAATTGGGTCCCCTGAATTTGATAGGCCTCTTCAAGTTATTTTCGAAGTTCTGTTGGGCACGCACAACTTCAACATCACCTTCATTATCGGCCTCTTCAAGACGAAGAGCGATATCAATAAGCTGATCAAATGAAACTTCAAGTTTCAAGAGTAATGGCTTCTTAAGATTCTTATTCAAGCCATACACAAATCTCTTATTTTTCTTCAATGGGGTATTAATATACTCAACCCCGTATTTGGACAGAGATTCGAAAGATGCGACATAGTCTGTCACAGAAGATTCACCTTGAACAAGGTCAATATGTTGATACACGAAGATTTTTGATCAATGACAATGTATAAAGGAAGAGATATATGCAAGATAGAGGAAGATCAATGAAATATAAACTTGAGTATGATTTTTATATATATAGGTTTATTTGTTAAAATCCATCCTCAAGAGTTGCACAAACACAAGAACACATTCATTATACTTCAATTTTTCACTGAGCATACTTCAATTCTTCATAATGCATAAATTCATATGTCAGTCGACTGAACTGAATTTACCAGTCGACTGAACTGGCAAACATGTACAAATATGCACAGTTTCAGTCGACTAAATTTTCTGCACAGTCGACTAAAAATTTTCCAGAAAGATTCTTACTATAATTTCAGTCGACTGAAATTCCTGCACAGTCGACTGAATTTGAACCTGCGAATTTTGCATGAAAGGACACCTTCTTCTTCCCAAGAGTTGCGACCATTCCTCAATAGAAATGGAAGCTTCTCTTATCTACAACCCTTGGCAATACATGCATCCTTTTTACAACTATAAATACATGATTCAAACATCATTCAAATCATCGAATTCTCTTACTCTAATCTATCTATTTCTTGATCATATTTTCTAAACATTATCAAAGCAATCACTACTCTCTTTGCTTGAATCACTGCTTATATTTAATATATTTGATTCATAGCAAATTCATAATTCCTTAATCTTCACAAACATATTTCATATTCTTGAAGATAAGATTATAGGAACATTGTACTACAATAGACTCATTCGTGTTATAAAGAACACAACTAGTCAAAACTTGTTTAGCATTGAGGTTTGAAGTCCTCTTAGGTAGTTTGAGGCAAAGAAATCCCGTTCGGTTGTTCGGGTAAGTTGTGAACCTATTCCTCCGGGTTAAGAGAGGGTTTTATAGTTAGTGAAATACCTAAGTGAAGCTTAGGGACTGGACGTAGGACAAGTGATCCGAACCAGTATAAAATCTTGGTGCGATTTTTACTTACCATATATACATTAACCATATAGCTATTCCATATTACACGATCCTATCAATTACCCCGGACTTTCAATTGGTATCAGAGCTTTGTCGTCCTATAACCATAACACCGTTATTAGACATATTGATAATATGGAAAATAACGCAAGTACAAGTACAACTTCTGCCTATAACTCTACATTTGCCGAAGGACAATCTACTCAAAGACCCCCTCTTTTCAATGGACTTAACTATAACTATTGGGCTACAAGGATGAGGATTTATATGCAAGCAACTAGCTTCGAAGCATGGAACGCCACTCAAGTAGAGTTCGTTGTACCCACAACCGACTATCCTACATGGACACAAACTCAGAAGAATGAAGCTAGTGCAAATGCCAAAGCAATGAATATGCTATTTTGCGCCTTGGATAGAAATGAATTCAACCGAGTTAGCATATGTACTACTGCACATCAGATATGGGAGACACTTAAAACCATACACGAAGGCACGAACAAGGTCAAACAAACAAAGATCTCCATGCTAAAGAATCAATTCCAAAACTTTAGAATGCGACAAAATGAATCCATCAATGACATGTATTCAAGATTTCAAGACATTCATCATGCCTTAATCGGATTGCGAGAAAAGTTTACGGATTTCGATATTGTATCTAAGGTTCTAAATTCACTCACTGATGAATGGGAAAGAAAGGTGCTAGCAATCGAGGAAGCAAACGATCTATCTTTAATGAAACCAGAAGAATTAATTGGAAATCTCATGTCATATGAAGTTAATATGCAAGCTAAGAAAGATCAAGCTCAAGAAAGAAAGAATGTTGCTTTTCACGCGGAAAAAGAAGATTCAGAATCGGAAGATGAGGATTTAGCATTCATAGCCAAGAATTTCAAAAAATTCTTAAAATTTAGAAAAGGGAACAAAAACGGATTCAAAAAGAATTTCATAAGTAAACCTCCTTCCTCAAATATAGAATGCTTTAATTGTCACAAGAAAGGACACATGCAAAAGGATTGCCAAGAACAAAAGAAGGAAAATCAGAAAAGTTTCAACAACAAAAACAAAAAGGATAAATTCAAAAAGAAGGCATTCTCTGTAACGTGGGACGATTCAGATTCATCTTCATCTGAAAGTGATAGTGATAGCGACAATGAACAAGCAAATGTATGCTTCATGGCTCAAGAGTCTGAGGTAAGCAATTTAACTTTCGATGATTTAATTGAAGTAAACACTGAACTTTTAAGCACAATAAAAAGTCTTAAAAAGAAAATTAAGGAAATTCGTGAAAATCAAAACAAAGCTGAGTTTGAAAGAGATATGTTACATGATGAAAAGAAAATTCTTGAAGAAGAACTTGAAAAAGTTCAAGAATCTTATTCAAACTCAGAAACTCAATTATCACTTTTAAGTCAAGAAATTGAAACTCAAAAGACTAAGAATGTATAATTGCTTCTGAAAATCGTGAGTTAAAAACAAAAATTAGTCAAGTTGAGTTAGAAAACAATGGTCTTCAAGCTAGATTAGATAACATTACTAAAAATGTTTCTAACTTTAATAAAGGAAGAGAAAATTTATCTAAAATTTTAGAAAATTCTCAATCCTCTTCAAACAAACATGGATTAGGATATAAAAAGGAAGTAAAAATTTCTAAAAATAAAAATTTTAAAAATTCAAAACAACAAATATTACTTCAAGAACCTATTCAAACAAAAGTAGAAACCAAGATAGTCAAAATTTGGATTCCAAAGACTAACAATATTTTAATTAGGAATAAATATATTAAAACATTTATAGATAATGTTCACCATAATAAAAACTATATTTATAAAAAGGATACTAAACCAAATTGGGTTTGGTTTCCTAAACTCTAATTTTTCTTTAGGACCCTATTAAAAGGTGGGTACCAATAATTTCATATCTTTTTCAGGTCCCACTCAAAAAGAAAAAATGGATATTAGATAGTGGTTGTTCAAAACACATGACCGGAGACAAAGATATGCTTACAAACATAACATACTTTGATGGTGGCTCGGTTACCTTCGTAGACAATTCAAAAGGCTATATCATTGGCAAAGGAGATGTGAACAATTACGGTACATCAAAATTACCTTTTATAACAAATGTTTCATTAGTTAAAAATTTAAAACATAATCTACTTAGCATAAGTCAACTATGTGACAAAGGCTTTAAAATAATTTTTTCGGATAATAAATGTAGTATTTTTGATCAAAACCAAAATCTTGTTTTTGAAGGAAATAGAGATAGAAATATTTACGTTTTAAATATGAATATTAATCATAATACAAGTATGTGTCTACTTGCCAAAGACAATGATCCTTGGTTATGGCACAAAAGATTTTGTCATATAAATTTTAAAACTATTAGAAAACTTTCTAAAAATGATTTAGTAAGAGGTCTACCCAAGATAAACTTTAAAATAAATAATCTTTGTGATGATTGCCAAAAAGGTAAATTAACAAAATCATCTTTCAAATCTAAGAAAATTATTTCGACTTCACAACCATTAGAATTATTACATATGGATTTATTTGGACCAACACAAGTTCAATCCATTAATCATAATCGATACGTATTTGTAATAGTTGATGATTTCTCAAGATATACATGGACTATTTTTATGAAAAATAAAAGCGATACCTTTGAAAATTTTAAAACATTTGTCAAAGGAATTCAAAATGCTAAAGACTTAAAAATTAAAAATATTCGAAGCGATCATGGAGGAGAATTCGAAAACAAGGATTTTGAAACTTTTTGTAAAAAGAAAGGAATAAATCATAATTTTTCATTTCCTAGAACTCCTCAACAAAATGGAGTTGTAGAAAGAAAGAATAGAACATTACAAGAATGCGCAAGAACATTATTAAATGGATGTTCCTTACCAAAACATTTTTGGGCAGAAGCCGTTGCTACTGCATGTTACGTATTAAATAGAATATCAATTAGACCACTAACTAAAAATACTTCTTATGAACTATTTAATAACAAAAAGCCAAAGATATCGTATTTTAAAGTATTTGGATCAAAATGTTTCATTTTAAATACAAAAGATCAATTAGGAAAATTCGATCCAAAAGCTAACGAAGGAGTTTTCGTAGGATACTCAGAACGAAGTAAAGCATATCGAGTATTTAATAAACATACAAACATAATTGAAGAAACCTTACATATATCTTTTGATGAAAATTTTAATAGAAATTTAAGTATAAAAGATGATGAAGAATTAATAAATATAGAAGAAACAAATCTTGAAAATAATAATTTAAGATCCCCTCCTAGAATATTACGAGATCATCCAACTCAAAATATTATAGGAGAAATAAATTCTCAAGTTAGAACAAGAAATCAACTAAATCAAATGGGTCATGTAGCTTTCATTTCATCAACAGAACCTAAAAATCCTAAAGAAGCATCAACAGATGATTATTGGATTATTGCTATGCAAGAAGAATTAAATCAATTTGAACGTAACGACGTTTGGAAATTAGTTCCCCGTCCTAATAATCAATCAGTAATAGGAACAAAATGGATTTACAAAAATAAAGTAGATGAATTAGGTAATATAACAAGAAATAAAGCTAGACTAGTAGCACAAGGATATAATCAAGAGGAAGGTATTGATTTTGAAGAAACATTTGCTCCCGTCGCAAGACTTGAAGCAATTCGTATACTTTTAGCTTTTGCATGTTTTCACAATTTCAAACTCTATCAGATGGATGTGAAAAGTGCATTTTTAAATGGTTTTATTAAAGAAAATGTATATGTAGAACAACCTCCTTTATTTATACACGAAAAATATCCAGATCATGTCTACAAATTAAAGAAAGCACTATATGGTCTTAAACAAGCACCTCGTGCTTGGTATGAAAGACTTAAAAGTTATTTATTAAATTCGGGATTTAAAATTGAAAAAGTCGATCAAACACTCTTTATTAAAGATACTTCAAAAGACATTTTAATAATTCAAATATATGTAGATGATATTATATTTGGATCAACAAATGAAAATTTATGCAAAGAATTTTCAAATATAATGACTAAAGAGTTTGAGATGTCTCATATGGGAGAATTATCATACTTTCTTGGACTTCAAATAAAACAATTATCAAATGGAATTTTTATAAACCAAGAGAAATATTGTACAAACTTAATTAAACGTTTTGGAATGGAAAACACTTCAGCTAAACCTACTCCTATGAGTACTACTACTCATCTCGATCGAGATGACAATGGCAAAAGTGTAGATCAAAAATTATATAGAAGTATGATAGGCTCCTTACTTTACTTAACCGCAAGTAGACCAGACATAATGATGAGTGTATGCTTATGTGCACGTTTTCAATCTAATCCAAAAGAATCACATTTAAGAGCAGTTAAACGAATTATACGATATCTTAACTACACTAAAGACTTTGGACTTTTTTATCCAAAAGAGTGTACATTTGAATTAGTATCATTCAGTGATGCTGATTTTGGTGGATTTCGAACAGATAGAAAAGGTACAAGTGGTACGTGTCATTTTATTGGAAAATCACTTGTATCATGGTTTAGTAAGAAACAAAATTGCGCCTCACTTTCCACCTGCGAAGCAGAATATATATCAGCCGCATTAGCTTGTACTCAAGTTATATACATGCAACAAACACTCAAAGATTTTAATATAAATTTAACAAATTCTACAATATATTGTGATAACACTAGTACAATAAACTTATCTAAAAATCCAGTTAATCACCCTCGTACAAAACATATAGATATTCATCACCATTTTTTACGTGACAATATCGAAAAAGGTATAATTAATCTAGAACATATTTCTACCGAAAATCAAATTGCCGATATATTTACTAAACCCTTATTAGAAAATTCCTTCATAAAACTTCGACGAGAATTAGGGATAATATCCTTTAAAGATATCAATTAAATTTACAATAGATATATACATATTTCAGTCGACTAAATTTTTTTTCAGTCGACTGAATATAAATCAAGAGTTATTTTCAGCTATATTATAAACCTCACATTTTTTAACTGATTTATTAATAACATCCTTACATTTTTAACAAATTTTTCCTTAATCATTGAATATTTATGTGGTTACAAATCTTAGCTAAACAATAACCATTAATTGTTTAGTCAAATTCTATTATAAATTCTTAAAAAATTTTAGTTTTTTAAAAACATCTAAATTTTACAGTTAAAAACTTAACAAACTCAAAATGTCGTCTAACAACTCCTACTCTCCAATCAACATCACATCGCCAGGCAAAAACTCTCCAACATCACCAAAACTTCCCACACCAACACCACCACATGAGCCGATATATAATTGGAAAAATTATCGTACTGGTTACACTCCAGAAACCAAGAAGGCTAAGCGCGGACTTTTTATTTCTCCAGACACGAAAAGAAAGATTGATGAGATTCATCACTTTCAACAACAACAGATTAACCTTCAACGAGAACTATACTTCGAGCAAAAGATTACAGCTAGATGTTTGAACTTCCTAGAGCAAATTGGCTTACGTTTCTGTGGATCAAAGAAGAACGAAGTGGCTGAGCCCCTACCTCGACCCGTCAGTTCATTTGATCCATCTTCATCTTATCGTACACCAAACGATCCCGTCAATCCGTGGATGTCTCCTAAGACACCACAATATAGTCCAAATTCATGGGATAGAAATTACATGAAGAATGAAGGAAAGAAGAATCCAAGTCCTTCTCAAAAGAAATAATTCAATTTGAAATATATTATTTGTTACTATTTTTCTTAAAATAAATTGTTTAAATTCAAAAAGAACCTGAAACAACAAAAGTACATGACTCAGTCGACTGAACTTATAAGCCCAGTCGACTGAATGTAAATAGAAAACATTTTTTTCATATTTTCAGTCGACTAAATATTTCTGCACAGTCGACTGAAACTTAACAGAAACTCTCGGGAAAATATTCAGTCGACTAAAATCTCTGTTCAGTCGACTGAATTCAAACCTACAAAGTGTCGGTCTACAATTCAGTCGACTGAACAGACATTTTCTGAAAAACTGATGTAAATAAAGGGAATTTTACCTGGAAAAGGCCGTTCAGTCGACTGAACAGACGTTTTCAGTCGACTGAACGGCCTTTTCCAGGTAAAATTCCCTTTATTTACATCAGTTTTTCACTTCCAAAATCACTTTTTACATCTTCCTCCCCAAATTTCCCCAAAACCCTAGATCTCAAATACTTCCAATCTCCCTCAAATCAAAAGCAAATGGCACCAAAACGATCTAGAGCTTCATCCTCTTCATCCTCCGAGCCCATTGATGCTCAAATTGCTCAATTGCTATATGATGAAGTCGCGATAACCCGATGGAACAAGATGAAGAACTCAAGAATATTCGAGCATTCATTTGTAGATTTCCAAAGTCTTCACACCTACAATTTCCAAGAGCTCACTGATCGAGCAGGCTTAACTCCTCTTCTTGATTTGAAACGGAATGACATTGCCATAAATCATATTATGGTCAAATTGTTCTACGCAAATCTCAATCTTGGACACCAAACTCCAAGGAATCCAAACGACAGTGTTTGGAGCACGGTCTGCTTAAAGAAGGTTTGGTTTTCTTTGGATCGAATAGCTCACATTTTAGGGTCAACTAATATCGAAAGGAAACTAGAAGAAATAGAGTTCAATCCACAAATTCGTGATAACATAAATCACCAATTTATGGATGATAATATAAATTTCCGAGATTTCAAATCTACTTCTCTTCGACCTCGAGCAAGAATTCTACATAAAACTCTAATGAGAACGATCACTCCTCGCACGGGCTCATATGAAATCATTTACCCAACTAACTATCGAGCTTTATATGCCATCTTTGGCAATATTAAAGTCAATTGGGTACAACTAATCCTTGATGAGTTTCTCTCGTTTCATAATGGTAAAATGCGCACAATTTACTTTGGAGAATATATCATGCGACTTCTCCTCAATGTTGATACACCATTACCAGATTCAGAAAACACAATGGTCCATCAAATAAACCATCGGACCATAAGCCTTATGCAACACCCTACTAGACCTCCTCGATTTATATCACTTGCCGAATGGGAAGCTAGGCGTCAAGAGCAACAACAACAAACTCCGCAACCTCAACACGAAGAACATTTCGAACAAGAAGATGAAATTCGTCTTGTTGACCCGACCTACTCTACCAACCAATCCTTACGAATATTATCAAGAAATCAACAAATTTTTGATAATCGTCTTAAAAAGGTGGATAATAAGCTTGACAAAATCAAAGGATTTTTTAATAAGCTTTGGGACGCTATCTCATGCTCAAGCACTACTACCACTTCAACATCTCGTGGCAAGCGTCCTGCACCAACATTTACATGGACGTCATCCGAGGAGCATACCAGTAGCAGCACAGGCGGAGCTAGTGGTGGACAAGGAGGAAGACAATATCGACCATCAACAGGAGGACCAGTCATTAGAGAACCAGGAGACAGAGAAGGTTCTTACGATTGGGATAAGGATCAGTAATTTATTTGAGTTATTGTTCTATTATGTTTCTTGCAACTATGACATTTGAACTATTATATTTTATGCATTGTTTATGCAATTCTAAGATTCATTCTTTTTTGTTTAAAGTGATTGTTTTTAATTCCATGCAACTACGGTTATTACTTCCTTTTTGTCGATGACAAAGGGGGAGAAAATCTATGTTACTAACTTTGTTTTTGTAAGAAAGATAGGTGTACATATTCAGGGGAGAAAGTCTAAACATCTTTAGAAAATCAAGTATTGTCTTCAATCAAAAAGGGGGAGAATGTTGATACACGAAGAATTTTGATCAATGACAATGTATAAAGGAAGAGATATATGCAAGATAGAGGAAGATCAATGAAATATAAACTTGAGTATGATTTTTATATATATAGGTTTATTTGTTAAAATCTATCCTCAAGAGTTGCACAAACACAAGAACACATTCATTATACTTCAATTTTTCACTGAGCATACTTCAATTCTTCATAATGCATAAATTCATATGTCAGTCGACTGAACTGAATTTACCAGTCGACTGAACTGGTAAACATGTACAAATATGCACAGTTTCAGTCGACTAAATTTTCTGCACAGTCGACTGAAAATTTTCCAGAAAGATTCTTACTATAATTTCAGTCGACTGAAATTTCTGCACAGTCGACTGAATTTGAACCTGCGAATTTTGCATGAAAGGACACCTTCTTCTTCCCAAGAGTTGCGACCATTCCTCAATAGAAATGGAAGCTTCTCTTATCTACAACCCTTGGCAACACATGCATCCTTTTTACAACTATAAATACATGATTCAAACATCATTCAAATCATCGAATTCTCTTACTCTGATCTATCTATTTCTTGATCATATTTTCTAAACATTATCAAAGCAATCACTACTCTCTTTGCTTGAATCACTGTTTATATTTAATATATTTGATTCATAGCAAATTCATAATTCCTTAATCTTCACAAACATATTTCATATTCTTGAGGATAAGATTATAGGAACATTGTACTACAATAGACTCATTCGTGTTCTAAAGAACACAACTAGTCAAAACTTGTTTAGCATTGAGGTTTGAAGTCCTCTTAGGTAGTTTGAGGCAAAGAAATCCCGTTCGGTTGTTCGGGTAAGTTGTGAACCTATTCCTCCGGGTTAAGAGAGGGTTTTGTAGTTAGTGAAATACCTAAGTGAAGCTTAGGGACTGGACGTAGGACAAGTGATCCGAACCAGTATAAAATCTTGGTGCGATTTTTACTTACCATATATACATTAACCATATAGCTATTCCATATTACACGATCCTATCAATTACCCCCGACTTTCACAACAAAACGCCGGGCCAAAGTTACTTTTTCGTCCTCCGGCACAAATTTCAATTCGAATCTTTCCCGGAATTGCTCCCAAGTGAGATCCGCTTCAGTGATTTCATAAATTAAAAGCTCATACCAATCTAATGCTCTTTCTTGGAGCATGCTAGAGGCCACTTGGACTCGATGTAGATCAATAAGGTTCATGCGAGAAAAGATGCGATTGCATGAATTGAGCCAAGCTTGAATTTCAATAACACTCTCGGATCCTTTGAATGGCCCTCCACCCAAATCGGTATAGTCTCTGCACAAGTGTGCAAAACCGGACCTAGGATGAGTAGGCTCTGGATTGGGTCCAGCTGCTTGAGCGTTCTTAACAAGATCTAAAAGTTGCTGGACAGACATAAATACTCCATCTTGGGGAGTAGCACTAGATTGAGCGGCGCTGGGACGGCCAGGTCTAACCATTTCTCTTCTTTAAGAAAGAAAGAAAGAAGAGGAAAAAGTTATTCTCAAAATAAATTTCAATCAAACTTGATTGATAAAACAAGCAATCATAAAGAAAATAGGATGAATCGGTACGAAGACTCGAATTAAATCCTAAAGCATGACTCCTAAGATGGACTTAGGACGATGATCCTTGTTATAATATTCCATATTGTTCCGAAGTTTGGCTCTGATACCACGCTGTGACGCCCCACCTCTATACCCACGCTAGCCAAGAACACTACGGAGTAATGCTGTCGACTAGCACGGAGAATAAGGCTGTTGAGGAGCGACCATCCGTGTAATTTCTTTGCACGAGCACCGATATGCCATATAGAATAACATGCATTTCATTTAAAGAGGAAATCCGACATACCGACGCAAACTCAAAGCTACTACACAGTGGCTATAATTTCTTCGGAAACAATATAGAAATAAGCATAACATAAATCAGTCACAGATAATTCATATCACAAAGGCGGAAGAAGATATGAATATATAACTAACACATGAAAGTGTATGTCAGAGTAGTGGTCAAATAAGATCCACAATATCAAAAAGAATAGATACAAGTGCTAGACAAAAGGATAAGTATACATCATAGAGTCTATATCCCAAATGTATACAACAAAAACTACTAATCTATGTAGTTAGCCAAAAGATCATATGATGGTCCGATAAGGTGGCAAGCAGAAGCACCTGTAAAATATCAGTCTGACCCGAGTATTATTTATAAGAAGAAAATAATAAACGGATCAGTCTAGCTATAAATATCAGATGAAATGATATAGAATAAGAGATATGACTAAACGTATAATAATCACAATGCCAAGCTGTGATAAATAAATAATTGAAAAATCAATAAGAGATTAATCAATATCCCAAAGATCTTCTCAAATAAAAAAGGAATGTCATACTCCTAATTTTATTCACCAAGCCACAATAAATGTCATATTTATCAATGCCAATCATAAAAGTTGGTGAAACATAAATTCCAGAATTCAACACACGAAATCCAGAAATCACAAGAAAAAGATGGCCAATCCCAAAGGGAACGCTATTCCATAAACCGGGCATCAACGCACCTAAATAGAGACGCCCCATGCACAGTCAAACATCGACGCACCTAGAAAGGTATGACCCATGCAAAGATAAACATCGACGCACCTAGATAGATACTCCCCATGTAATGTCTAGCATCGATGCACCTAAATAGATACACCCCATGCATAAATAAGCATCGATGCACCTAGAAAGATACGCCCCATGCAAAGACAAACATCGACGCACCTAGATAGATACGCCCCATGTAATGTTTAGCATTGATGCACCTAAATAGATAAACCCCATGCATAAATAAGCATCGACGCATCTAGAAAGATACGCCCCACGCACAAACCAACATCGACGTATCTAGAAAGATATGTCCCGTGTAGTGTCTAACATCGATGCACCTAGAAAGATACACCCCATGCAAAGTCGAACATCGACGCACCTAAATAGATATGTCCCATGCATAGACGAACATCGACGCACCTAGATAGGTACGACCCATGCGAGAAATGAGACGAAGCTCGATAAAAATGAGGTGCAGTCCTCCACATAGACAAAGAGACCTCGCACATTGCTAGTCTAAACCATAAAATGATCGTCATGATCAAAGAGAAGTGTCAATTACACTAAGCTAGTAAATATATGAGTTTAGCCTCATGTCCCATAACCACTTGCTTAACTTAAATATTTACGAACAAACTTTAGATCTCCACTAGAATATTGTCACAAGAAATTCAATCAAATAAGTCCAAGAATTAACCAACGAAGTAAACGCAAGCGTTTCATACCACTTTTTTTACTATGTCGTTTAATTAGATTTCTCATCTGAGTGAGGTAAAGGTTTGTGTATACTAATAGATTGGAAAATGGTTTAAGAAAACGAGCTTTGTAATAACATAGTGTTGAAATCATTTGAAGAAAGAGTTTTGATATTTACTACTAGTATAGAAAACCTTTATATTTTTAAAGTGACAAATCACAAAGAAGATTGTAGGAACAATCAATCACTAAAATTCATAACCGAAGACATGAATAGAATCCAAAGAAATCGATACCGAATCCATCGAAATGTATATTCCAAGAATTCCCGAAGAAAATAGTTCATCAAAGTCGATAATAAATGATAACAACAAAAGGGAAACAACACGAATCGATTAAAGTTGGAAATTCATACAACTAGGCAAAAAAGGCATAGTTGGCAGATAGGAGCAGGTCGGTCAACCGGACTCCCTGAGTTGGTTGACCGAACCAGAGGTTGGAAGTGCTCGGGCACCAGGTCGGTCGACCGGCCCAGGGGCTCGGTCGGCCGAATCCTGTAACCAGCACTTCCAAAACCGAGGCAGGAAGTGCCAAGGTAGCAGGTCGGTCGACCGTACCCTGTGCTCGGTCGGCCGAACCTGTATACTTGCACTTCCTACCCTATTTCAACAGAGGTGAAAACTCCCTCAATTTGCAAACCGTCGAGCAACGGCACTAAGGGTTTACGTCAATCGACTACCCGACAATGGAAGCTCTTTGGTTCATCACCAAAATCATGATCAAAACATCAAAGTTATGATTTTTAAAGATTTGAACCCAAAACACTAAAAATTGGAATATTCACCAAATCAATTCAAACCAAAAGCAAATGCACATGAATAAGTGTTAGGAATTCATACCTAACAATCGAAGATAAATATAGACTAAGATGTGAGATAAAAATCTCACCTTTGAACCCGAAAACAATGAATGAGAAGCTAGAAGACGAAGGAAGATCAACCACACTTCAATCTCAATACAAGAAGCTTGAATCTAAGCTTAAAAGAGAAATATATCCCAAATTAGGTTTAGGAATTTTCTGAAATCAAAGAGAGAATGAGTTGGAGAAGAAGAAGATGATACTTACCAAAGCTTCTCATAGAATTTGGAGCTAGAACTTGGATTTGCAAATGGAAACTAGGGCTTAGGAATTCTAATTCTTTTTCTCCTCTCCCATTTTTGATGAAGCTTGAAGAGTAAGGAATTAGAAATGAAATGAAGATAAGTGGGGGTGGAGCTAGGGCTCAACTGGGGTTAATGGGCTGAGACAACAAACCAAAGCCCCAAGTGAAAAAGTAGCCAAATTCGACTAACTCCAAACATATCGAAATTTATACTCAAAAAGGTCGCAAACGTCATTTTGAACTCAATGGGGGTGGTCTCGAGTCCCAACTCGACTGTTTGCAAAAAGTAGCTTTTCGGACCAAAATTCGACGAACGATAAAATATTTAAATAAAATATTTAAATATACAATCGATAAATATGCGGGCTGTTACATATGGGAATATGTCTCTGTCATCCCGCTCATCTCCTGAGTTTCATAGCATCCTAACGTGAATCTGTAATACTCGGTCTGACCCGAGCATTATAATAAAATAACACCCAAGTCAGTCTGGAAAACCAACGTGAGAAAACACAATCCATTTGAATTATTACTATTATAAAATCCTTTGGAAACAAAGGTATCTCATATGACCACGCGACATATAAACACTACGGATCTCGGACTCATTTAATCCAAAACGGTAAATTTTTTTGAAGGCCAAGTTCTTTAAAATAAACAATTCCACAATCAGGGCATCATTATTCACATATGGCAATTCATTATGTATGTTTACTTTATCATAACCTGTTCATCGAAATTAATTCGCTTGTAATCATCACATTTTCTAAAATTCAAAATGGTGATTAGTACAAGTTAATTTACTTTCAGTAAAACATGTCAATGTTTTATTCTAACTACTTTGATTTGTTTGGAAACCTAACGACACAGACAATGGATAATTGAAACAATATCTAAGAGAAATATTAGTCTAAGAATAAATCATTAACTCAGTTAACAATTTTATTTAATATTAAATCAGTTTACAAATCAGACTAAACTATTTTTAACTTAACTAAGGTGAAATAAGATGTCGAGAAACTTAAGTCATCACCGAAATAACTAAGCTGAAGTGCAATCATATTTCGACGAATAGACGATTGATATTTAATTTATTTATCATCCACTGATTAGTATTTCAATTTGCTTGCCATATCTCAATTTTCACTATATTATTTGAGAATCATTTAATAAATTTAATATTAAGGTTTACCATAACCTTTTATACAACACATATATTCATTTCCACTTCAAAATTTGATTTCATAATCGAATTCGTTTAAGCAGTATCGAAAATCATCCTAAATTTATTTATATTTCAATTTAATTTACTTATAACTTAAGTCATTAGCACTTCAATCCATTTCTATTTTATTCGATCATATTTCAACATATATTTAATTTGCTTATATTTAGGTCGGTTTTCATTTATAACTCAAGTTCCACATTCGATTTCAATTTTAATCCATAATCTAATTTACTTAACCAAATTAAGTTCATTTTTTCTACACTCAATTAACTAACTAATTTATCCAACTAGTTCACTTCCAATTTATAATTCAATATTTGATCTTTATTTCAAAAACCACTTCAATTGGTTTGAGTTGTGTTCAAATTCATTTTATGATTCAAGTTTGGATTTTTATTCCAATATTTAACCATTTTTATTTTTTTCTCTTTTTCAATCCTTAAATGTTTGAAAATTTTATTTGTTAAAATTTCTTTTATAACAAAATCCTTTTATATCGAAGGAAGTTTTCCTTTCGAAAATACATTGATAAGTCGGTGTTTCAACAAGTTTATCCTCGTTCTTATAGAATCTAGTAATATGTTGATTAGGCCCAAGATCAGAAATCGACAAGAGCTTAGCAAACCCATTATAAAACCTAGTGAAAATTACTTGGAAACCTTTAAAATAGATATGGAAAGTAAAATCCAATCATCTTAATTAAACGAACGGGATCGTCATGGAACATAGTTCCTAAGGTCATTCTCTTGCTAAGTCGAGAGAATAGAGCGATGCGGCTTTAGGTGACTTTGGGTAGTCACTACCCTATGTCTTATGCCAGGACATCCAAAGCAAGCATAGATCACAGATACAAAATCATTTTCCTGGGTCCCCCAAGTAACATCCGTACCTTTGAGTAATCACTGCTCTACGAATTATGCTATGCAAAACACTTGCATGGATCGTAGTCTACCTAATAGTAACACTGGTGGTTATGTCAATATCACTCATAAACTGAAAGCCATCATCAGCCCCCTCGAATTACGCCATGTGGACTGCAAACACAATGATTTTTCCTGGTTTCCCCAGGAAACATCCATACCTTAGGGCAATCACTTTACCCAAGCGGATTACGTCGAAAACGAACATAGATCACAGTTACACAATGGTTTCGCAAAGGTCCCCTAAGTAACATTAGTATCCGTAAGCCTTCATAACCCTATGAATTTCACTATGAAGCGGAGTCAAAGGAAACTTATGAGTATTATGTCCAGACAACCTATATCGATTAGGACCCATTTCTAGATCCACCCAAGTCCATTTGGGATCAAATCAAAGAATCAATAGAATGTATCCACAACGTGGCTAAAAAGTAGATAGTCAGCAAAAGGCATTTCCCATATCTTCAATCTCAAAATGTATATCATACTACACATAGTACCTTTTAAAATCAACAACTTCGAATATATCATTCTTATATAATTTCGTTATATAAAAGATCATAGCTTTTCAGATCGAGTACCTTTCAAAATCAATAGTTTTCGAATTAACCTCATACTTATACAATTCATATAGGTTCGAAAACATCCAAATCAATATTTTTATAAACATTTACTAGGTTCAAATTGTTTCTTGAAACAAATTCCATTATAAACCATTCAAAACAATGTTTCATATTTACGCAAAGTTGGAATTGCTTAAAAAAAATCAACTTTAGAAAAATAAGAATTTATAAATATTTAATACGTTCGAAACATCTCTTAAAACTCTTGTCATTTAAGAACACTTCCAAACTAGATTTCATACTTGTATAATTCAAAATAAGCTCATATAATTTACTTATCAAAATATTTAGCTTTTCAAAACTTATTCAACTTCCATTAGTTTTTATTTTAAAATTTTCAAAATAAAACTTTATATACTTTCCAAAAATTCTTAGCTTTGAAAACAAATTCTCAATTTGGAAGTGTTCAACTATTCAAAATAGTCGAAAAAATAAAATTCCAATTCACAATTTAAAATCGGCAATCAATCATCTCAACTAGATACATAATCAATCGATGAGTCAATCCCAATATATAGGATACATGTGTTCGTAATATACTGGTTTTTTGTCAAATTATTTGAAATGAATATGTGCATATTTATTTTGAATATCAAATCATACAGTAGGGATTTGAATCAAATCGGCCTCTTCCACTTTGAAACTCGAAAATGAATTCCAGTGATGCTATAGACATCACAGAATTTATTTCCTAGCGACAGAAGTGAGTTATGGGATTCATTTCCTGTAATAATTTGAAAACACCTTCTCGAAATCACTTTGAAATCATTTATAACAAATCTATTTGAAAAATAAGTTCGAATTATGCTATTATATATTTTTTGAATACTAAAATCAACTTCAAAAATCCCGAAATCCAAACTCTCGAATTTTCTGTTTGAAAAACTTTTTGTTTATTTATTAACCGTGTCTAAATAAACCATAATTCATATAGCACTTTCAAGTGGTATCCATTACTCTTTAAAATGATATTTGAGGAAATTAAAATATATATTCACTTCAAAATCCATGTTAAATGTGCAGTTCCTAAATTGGTTAAATATTTATCAGAATCCAAAATTTTCAGCTATAGCCAAATGCTCAAATCAACAGTTAATAGTCGATGCTCATAAACTGGCCAAGCATGACTCATCAATCAATAAGCAATAATATGCGCATCCATATTAATTGAACACTCAATCAACAAAGAGATAACATCCAATCATCATCAACAGTCACAATTGATTTTATCACTTACAGAATTCATTCTTTTATTTCTAAATAATATCCAAGTTAAAATCATTTCATTTATTAATATAAAAATATTTTTATACCACTAACAATACACTCTCTCTTATATGTATATATACTCAATAAGCTAATCCTACAAGGTTAGGTATATGCTATATCAAAGCTCTGATACTAATTGGAATGGCCTACTATTTTGACCCTCGAAAATTGACATCCATACATTCACTGTATAACATTGCCGAATAGTCAAGCACCGAACATACCAGATCATTAGGGGTGAAGAAGAAAACAATAGAAGGAAACCGAATCAACAATACAGAATCTCACAGTCGTAGCAGAACAAAAAATAATATATAACAACATATTTTTATACAAAAGTATCAGTCAATATACATACAATCATCAGAGTACAACAATAAACAAATCAATCAAGATAGTTATAATAACTTATCCTCGCCAGTGCTGACTATAAAGCCTACACACAGCGGAAAATAACAAATACGGGAATATATCTCCGTTATCCAACTCATCTTCTTAGCTTCATAGCATCCTAACCTGAATCTGTAATACTCGGTCTGACCTGAGTATTATAATAATATAACACCCCTCACATATAAACATGACATCTCTGTCATCCAGTACAGGAACACGTTTTTGTCATCTATTTGAATTTTTTTTTAAAATCCTTTGAAAAAAGGGTATTTCGTAAGACCATGTTACATATAAACATGACGGGTTTCGGTCGCAGTGAATACAAAATGGTAAAAAAATTTAAAGCCCAAGTTGTTTAAAGTAAACAATTCCACAATCAGCGCTTTAATATTCACATATAGGAATTCATTCCATATGTTTACATTATCACGACTGTCCATCGAAAATAATTCGCTTGTAATCATCACATTTTCTGAAATTCAGAATAGTGATCAGTGCTCGATTTACTTTCAATAAATCATGTCAACATTTTATTGTAACTACTTTAGATAATTGAAACAATATCTAATAGCAATATCGGTCAAAGAATAAGTCATTAACTCAGTTAACGACTTCAATTAATATTAAATCAGTTTACAAAACAAACTGAACTTGTTTTAACTTAACGGAGGAGAATTATATTTTGATCCCGATTACTTATCAATCAAGAAACAAAATAAAATATTTTATTTTAGTTAATCAACATTAAACATATCATTTCATAATTAATTAATTATCCTAAAATTAATTATATAAAAAATTACTTATTTATTTACTTTATTTGTTATAAAACATTAAATTTTACATTGTAGAAAACTCGAAGATACTAGTACATATAAAAAATTATGTGATAGGGTTTCGATGCAAAAATCCGCGCATCGATTAGATTCAAAACAAACGAAAAAATAGTGTTATAAGTTTATAGATTTATTAAGTATAAAAACTAATTATACTTACTTTATTTTTCCAAACCCATCCCATATTCAAAACCCGGTCAACTATTCCTCCCCTTCCCTTCTTCTAGTTTCTTTATTCCTCATTCTATTTCACATAGGTGCAAAAATCTACTCATGAATGTGTGCACATACACACCACCTCTAGTCAATCATCTTTGCCGCCGACCATGCCCACATATGACCCACTACTACAACCAACTGACCACGCACCTAAAACTCGATCAAAGACTTCCGTTTAAAAATTGTACCGCTGGAATGAAAACCCTGTTACCTAATCACCTTGCCGCAACTTAACAGACCACCATCCCCCACTACATTATGGCCAGAGTACCGCCGTCGCCTTCTACACCAATTCCCCTCTATGTGAATGTCTCTCTCTTCCTCTCTTCGTCGCCATTTCTCTCAAACATGCGACCAAACAAATACACACTTAAACCCTGAATCTATCTCATCTGGTCTACCCACATGATTAAAAATATTCACCTTTTTTTCCGTTAATGCGCTATCGACCAACTCATCTCCACACAAAAACGCATGCATTGAAATCGATCACGTCACCGGAATTTGGCAAAATAACCAATACCATTCATCTCTCCTTTAATATCTCCGCACTAACTAAACATCCTCGAAAAACACTTAAAAATCATGATTTTCAATAACGACAATGACCATATGATCAAAACATTAAATTATGAAAGTTAAATTTTACCCTATATGACCCATTCACTATTAAGTGTCATTTTCTCTCTCTCGCTCTACTTGGTAAGATTGAATGAACTCAACTTTAAAATGTTCTGTATTCGATAACAGCATCTTTTGTTTTAGAATCATGATTAAATAGTGTTTGAAGCATTTTCCGAAGTGTTTGAAGACAAATAATAGTATTATTATTTTGGAAATATTTTTGAATAGAAAAATAGTTTTAAACGGATTTTGGAAGTGATATAGTGTAAACTCACTTCAATTGCTGGAAAATAATTCTGATGATGACTGCCACATCATCAGTATTCATTTTCGAGTTTTTGAGTGATGGATTGCTGTCAAAATTGATTTCATTCAAATTTGTCAGGCAAACAAGTATGTTTAGGAATCCCGAAAAGGGATTGTTTTGGGTAAAATCAGGTTGATTTTAAAATTTGAAGGAAGTTGTTTGTTAAACCAGAAAGAGTATATATATATATATATATTTGATTTCAATGTGATTTGAAATAAATACGAGGTGTTTAAAAATTCAGCAATCCTGTAGAAAATGATATTTATATGGAGGGAACTATGAAAAATTAAAGTTGGAATAAAATTTAAAGCTCGGAAGTTGAAATGTAATTCAACTTAAATTAAATTGGATAAATTAAATTTTAGAAAGTTAATTTACTGGATTTGAATTGAATTAATATGGTGTATTAGTGAAATGGGAGTTAACTTAACCGAAGTAAAAGGACTGAAAAATAAAATGGTTTGAAGTGGAATTTAATTTAAGTATGGTTTTGGAACGATGGCAAAGAAAAATTGAAATTTAAATTGAATTGAATTGAAATGGATTAGTAGTAATATCAAATTGAAGTAAATATAAAATTTGAATTGTGGAATATTATAAATCCATATGGTATAAATCTTGAATGAAATAAAATTTGAGTGAAAATTTGAATTGTGAATAAATAAATTTGAATGGCTTATAAAAATTCAAACTAATTGAATATAAATATACTTAGGCTATAGAAAGATGTATTATCTCGAGTTAAAAATAAAATATGAATATACTTGAGTGTAAAAATTGATGGAAATGAAGGAGATAAGTCATATGACTTATAAAATTGAAAAATGAAATGGAAAACCCAAAAAAAAATGGTGTAACATTTAAAGTGAAGAAATAAAGTCCAAACATGAATTATGAAATGAAATTGGACTCAAGTAAATTAAATGGAGTGATTTTGGAATAAAAATCTAATTGTGAAATGGAAAATGGAATCAATTAATTAGATGGATTGGTTGGTAGATTGAATATTGGAACTGAAATTTGAGTTATAAATAAATTTAATTTGAATGTAAATAAATTGAATAAGACTGGAAATATTTATAAAATGAATTCGAGTATGGAATTAAAACTGAAGTGAATTAAATGAATGAACTAATTAATTAATTAATCAATTAGTAAATGGAATGGAAATTGGTTGAAATGAAAACAAACTTAAGTTATATAGTTGGAATAATTTAAACTAAGCATAATAACTTAAGTAAAAAAATTGAGTAAAAACTTGGTTTAAAAAATTGAATGAAATGGTTCGTAAATAAATTAGCATGAAATGATTTCGAATTTAATAAAATGAATTTGAATATAATAAATGTGGTTATTAATGAAACGTGAATTGATTGATTGAGAATAAATTTGAAATGGAATAGAAATGAAATATAAATTGATTTGGAAGTAATGTAAAATAGTTATAAGGTTAAATGATTACTGTATTAAATGAATAACGTCGAGTTTGCATAGAAAAAACGTTATACGGTAGAAATGAAAGTAAATAAAATTTCATGAATTAATAAAAGTAAATAAAATTGATTTTTAAATCAATACGGAATGGACATGAGTTTGTTTGAAACAAAAATGAATTGAATGCAGGAAAATTTGGTTGTAATCATTTAAATTGAATGAAATGGCATGTGGATCTATTAGAAGTAACTAAAATTTTATTCGAACCTCATAATTGCTCATAAATATATGTTAGCATGCATTGTTATGAATCTATGTGTTTTAACCATTTAAATTAATGAAATGTTATCGAATTTCATGTTTTTAGTACTTACATTTTTAAATTGAGTAGGTACGTGTACCAGGAGGCTGTCGGGCTTGATTTGAGTTGCGTAATTACGTATGAAGCAAACTTGCTTGCCTAATAATGCTTAAAAATGCAAAATAATGTATGTTTTTGGATTAAATACTGCAAAATATAAATATTGATATGCATATTTGTTTTTCGACCGTGTGGCTGATGCATAATGCACGCACACACACACACACACACACACACACACACACACACACATATATATATATCTTGTCATATTGCAAAATGTTCTCCTTACAAAGTTGACTACTAAAAAATTTCGAAAATTTAGGGTGCTCGAAAATTTTTGAAATTTTTGGGAATTTTTTTGTTAACGACTAATTGATTTCAAATTGTAATTAAAACAAAGGGTTTGGAATTAAAATCAAAAATTAAATGTTTTGGTTGAAACTAAAGGATTAGAAATGTGAAGTAAGCAAGCTAGCTAAGTGGGTTTTGATAAGTTAATGATTGGATCGTTCGTCCTAACTTAGGAATTTCGAAACGAATTTCTTTTAAGCGTAAGTAATGCAACTACCCTGGTTTTTCGACGGTTAATTTTGAATATTTAAATGGATTGAATATTGGATTTGAAATTATTAATTTAGTTAATGAGTTTTTAAATTTTAAATTTCAAATTATTTTGACAATTTTAGAAATCGTCAATTTAATCGACAATTAATAGCGATCTGATGCACATTCTCGGAATTCGACGAATCTAGTTCATTTTGATTCGTAACAGTGTATCACTATTGGATTTCGAATTTTGTAGTGATTGGATTTATAGTTTGGTCGTATGGGATACAAACGAGTTGAAATTTATATCAAAAATTCAGTATAGTAATTTGGTTCAAAAATCTATCTTCTTCATACGATCGATGTAACGACCCGCTATTTTGGGCCATTCGCATCCGCACATGTCGTACTTGAATAATTCAAAATATCGAATTGTTAATTTAAATTTGGCAGAACTCGGATATACAATAAATAAATAATTACAGAACACAGACACAGAGTAATAAATATGCGGCAGAAGCAAAAGATAGTAGTTCGTGAAGCCACTATATATATAACATAGTTAAATAAGTTACAACAGAAGTCTTGAATACAATATCAAAATACATCTCTAGAACCAAGTGGATATCTGAAAGCTGGATAGGTAGCAGGATCTCCAAGCGAAGCTCCGACCCCAAAGGTGTGTCTCGAATACTAGTACACTCAGTCTGACCCGA
Source organism: Allium cepa (assembly GCA_030765085.1). Classification (NCBI taxonomy): domain Eukaryota; kingdom Viridiplantae; phylum Streptophyta; class Magnoliopsida; order Asparagales; family Amaryllidaceae; genus Allium; species Allium cepa. The sequence goes on from CM060931.1 coordinate 861,321,180, forward strand.
GCGTAAAACAAAACACAAAACACTCAAGTATGGATTAATTTTCTTATATCAATAAATCTAACTCAAGTGAAATAACAACTGAAATACAAGTAACGCAAAGGACGTTGGATTAACTCAAAGGTCTCTTTAATAACCTTCGTAATTATTTTACAGATTGGTCGTTTAATATATTTCAAAACCAAATCAGATTTAATTTCAATTAGAATTCGTAATTCAACATTTTATTTGTCTTTCCAAAATAGTTTCCAAAATTTACGTTTCATAACTTCCAATTCCATTTCAGAATTCTATAATTCAATTTCAAAATTTGATTTGAACAATTCAAGTATACACTTAAGTTCGGGTATAAGTTTCATTCCGTAATCAATTAAATAAACTTAATTTAACGTTCAAATTGGTTTAAACTCATTTATCGTTTTCCTTCAATGTTCGTTAAATTAATTTATCGTTTAAAACAATTTCTAATAAATTTCCAATTCATTAAATTAATTACTTAAGTTCAACTTCATTATATCAAAGCTTGCCATTTTAATTTCAATTAAATTTGTCAAATCCAATTCAAGTCTTACATTTATTTCGATAAAACGCTCTTTTATTTCTTGTAAAAGAAATTCAATTTCATTAAATGTAATTACTTAGTTACAATTTCAAACTCAATTAATAGAGAAACATGGTTTCACTTATTCAAGTAGTTCAATTTCACTTAATAAAGAATTCAATTTAAATTAATTAGTAAGCAATTCGATCTCATTAAATTATCAATAATTTCAATTTCTTAATTGTTACTAATTTAAAATTTTGATTATTAATAATTTCAAACTTAATTATTAATAATTTCAAAACTCAATTATTAATGATTTCAAAACCTAGTTATTAATAACTTCAAACTTAATTATTAATAATTTCAAATTAATTATTAATAATTCCAATTTAATTATTAGTAATTTCAAACTTAATTATTAATAATTTCAAAACTTAATTATTAATCATTTCAAAACTTAATTATTAATAAATTAAATTTTGAACAATGTTTTTTCATCAATTACTACGTTAATATTTGTTTCAATTTCAAATATTCACATTTCCTTTCATTTAAAATTTAAATTCCAATTTTATTTCAAAACCTTATTATTATTCAAATAAAATCTTTATTTTATTTAAGTCAAATTATTGACCAATCGGGTTTAGTTTAATTCTCTATCCTAAGTCAAAGTTCATTTGGGTATTTATCATTTCAACCCGATTCCATTTCAATTCAAAAACAAAGCATGGCAAAGGGAACTTGCAGTATGATAACTGGGATGGTGTCAAAGTAAATAAACAAGTAATAGCACACATTAATAACAATCCGATAATTAATTCAAATAATTTCGGAATAGTCATATTAATTCACATTGTTGTTTGTACAAATTAATATAATTGTTTCTAAAATCTACACTATCATTTCATTTAGATTAAAGATTATTGCACTAATGTATATACGGTGCTTCACTTGATATATATTATTCAATTTCATACTACATCAATTTATACATCATAGATTTAAATGGTTCAAAGTGTATTTTACCAAATTCCTACATGTCAATTAAATTAACATTTAAAGGTGTCATATTTAACCAGTCAAATTCAACATACAGATCCATTTTTAAATTTGTTAACTATCCTATATCAAATTCAATTGCATATTATTTATCACTTTAACATTTACAATTTACCGTCCAATATCACAATCAAACAATCAATCATTTATCAATCAGACTGGATTATCATCGTATAAATAACAGATAATGGTGTCGGATGTCACAAGTGAACTCATACAGGTAATAGCATATATAACAGTGAAAATAACTAACAGTCGCATATTTCAATTGTCGTTTCAATTGAAATCAAATTTAATAAATAAAAGAACATTAATCATGAGTGATTGCTCACCCTTCGAGGCTAGAGACGATAGACAATGAAGTTGAGTTACGAAACGCAAGAACGAATCCTAAGGCAAAGCTAGATTGGCGTGAATTGACGACAAAGCTGATAGACAATAATCGATGATAACAAAGTGATCAGTTTTGATATAAACTAAAAATATATGCATTGTTATTATATTATATATATTATTTGTTTTCTAAAATAAAGTTCAAAACATAAAATTCATATTATATTCCAAAACATAACACATATTATATATAAAGATATTTTTTTATAGCAAACAACATTATATATAAACAGATGTATATATACGTATATGACTAGATATATTTGAAATACCAGACATATAAACACTTTGGGATCAATAATATAAACAACTGAATAGGAGCATATTTATAAACAACTAAGCTTTTGGAAAAAATATAAACTATAACCATTATAACAGGTTGCACCTATACTCAAGATCACAATTTTATATAAAATAGATATACATAAATATACCCTTACATATAGTAACATACATAGACTCATATATATATATATATATACTGTAAACAGTACATCATTTAAATATACTTTAGGCACTTGTTAAGATCAAATATACAGCAACTTGGTTTAAAAACAACTACTTTTGAGATATTAGAACTGTAAATAAACAACTATAAAAGCATGGCCGAAGCCATATATACATATTAACTAAGAGACTTAAAACTTATATAACTAAAATTCGTATATATATTACTTAATGAATACAATATATAAACAACTTTAACTATAGTATTACTAAACAACATGTACTTATATATATTCATTACAGTGAGTATAATATAGATATTTCCATAAAACTTATGTATACTATATCCAAGTTATAAACAACGTGTCCATTTCAACACTCTATAGTATATAATACCTTATGTATGAAGAGAGGAAACCAAGGACAGTAGCGAGGAAGTGAAACCGAACCAAGAGAAGGGCGAATGAAGGAAACACGTGGAGGTTGAGTTTTTGGGTGATGCCAGAGGCCGAAGTCAGACCGACAGAGGGAAGAAATGGAGGCAGACGAGCATGGAGGGACGGTTCACGTGAGCTCGGTGACGAGTCTTGGTCGGACTGAACGGTGGGTGGCGGAAGAGATAAAGCCACGGAAAGGAAAGCTTGTAGGGGGTGACTATGGTGGCGAGCTGCTGCTCGGAGTTTGGGATGGTGATGACGGAGGAGATCCGGGCGTGCTGTCGAGGGGGAGGACTTGGCGCAGCATAGGCCGGAGGCTGGGTTGGTGGATGCTAGGTGAGGTGTCCGGGGCTAGTTGGAGGGAGAAGTCGTGGAGGAGGTGGCCGGTGATGGCTTAGGCATGAAGTGGAAGGCCGGTTGATGTGGGGTGGAGATGCAGTGCACGGCGAGGTAGGGAGGGGAAGAAACGAGCGGAGATGCTGCGTTTTAGGGAGGGTGGAGGCCGTGCGCGGTTTTGAGGTAGGAGAGAACTTTTGTTTTAGTTGAATTTGAACTGGTACCAAAAAAACATGAAATGTAAAACATACAGCGAGTGGGAGAACTGTTGGGAAGGTGCATGCATGACAGAGAAGGAAGGACTTGTATTTTGAGAGTAAAAGTATTAACCGAAACAAAGCTGCTTTATGGACCATATTATATTTATCAAAATCAATGGGAAAAGTAGGAGTCAATGTTGAATTCAACAATTATTAATTACTACTTGCTAACTGCTTTCTCATGGATGTAATGAAAGGACGGATGGAAATCAAATAGCACAAATATGGATAGCGAGACGGAAATTGTTTTATAGACTTGCACCACACATCGAGCTCTGAAATTTACAATCAAATTTACCATAGAGATTAGTACGATGAAACTATCAAAATGGTACATAGATATTATTTATACGATTGAATTACAAAAATTCGAATTTTCTGCCAGCGGAAAATGCAGCAAAAACGTTGAAAAATAACACCGACGGAGCTAAAGAAATCCAAATTTGGAAAAACGAAAGATGACCTCTTGCTCAGAAGACGATTTAGAATTTTTCTACGTAAAAATATTTAGGTTTCGAGAACGTTTATTTTCATCGATTTTTAACTGATTAAATTGAAATAAAATTACACACGAAAATAAACTTTCATATTTTCGGATGGAAATTTACCAGTTGTTATGTTTAAGTAGACGCATTTCAAATATTAAATTTTTATTTCAAAATTTTATTGTTTAAAATTTCACAAAATTTCAATTAATAAAGTTATTAAAACCAGTTAAAGTTACGAGTCGTTACACTCTCCCCCACTCAAAACTTTTCATCCTCGAAAAGGAAGGAGGTAGGAGAATAGAAACAACCAGAAGAAAATAAACTTGAATTACAAAATAAAACAATTAATACAAACCGTATAAATTTCATTTTAAATTAATTTATATTCAATAGTTGATTTTAAACTCAAGGTTTCATTAAATTGATTTGATTTCACATTTATTAATGTTAGGTACAAAAGGTTTCTTTTATATGAAATTCAATTTAAATTCAATTAATTCAAGATATCTCATGAAGTTAATTTAATTTCAATTTATTAACTTCCAAAACAAAATTTTATTTTATTACATTAATCACGTCTATTGTTCAATTAACGTATTATTCTATTTTTCTTTCCATTAACATTATATAATTAACATTTAAGTGTATAACCTTTATTATATGCACTCAGATTTTATTTATAAAGACATTTTATATTGTATACTATCAATTACATAGTTAACTTTTGAGCGATTTAGATAAGTTATATTGAATGCAATTGAGTATTATAGAAGTAAATTAATATTTCAATTCTCTCAAGTTTAAATATTAATTCAAAATTTTGGTTTCATTTATAATTGAAATCATCTTTTACTCAAATTTTAAGAATTGAATTTCTGATTAACTTCAAACAATTTAGAGATAATTATGTATATACTATATATATCAGATCAAATTAAATAATATACCTATATATATAAAACAAATCATACTTAAGAAATTCACTCCACTTATTTTTCAAAACAAACTGTAGCAAAGCTACAGAATAGTCTCTCCACTTCGAAACTCGAAAATGAATGTCGATGATGCGGCCGTCATCACGAGATTATTTTCCAGCGACAAAGAGAAGAGCACTGATTTTTAAACCTTTACAATTCTTTGAATTATCTCTATTTGAAAATATTTTAAATAATATACATTTTAAAACCTTTAAAACCAAAGTCGAAACCATCGGAAATCAAATTCTCAAATTCTTGATTTAAATTCATTACAAACTCCAAATCAATTTATAATCAAATTTTATAAATTCATTTATTTATATTATGAAATAGTCAATGGTTTATAAAGTAATAAATGAAAATTTAATATTATCATTTCGAAAAACAAATTCATTAACAATTTAATTTCAGAAAAATTTATACTTGTATAAACATACAAAATTATTTTATCTACCAAATTTGAAAATACTATTGTGTCAGTTTGCTCCGTTCAAGTGTTTTAGAAGTCCTATCGATAGCGTTAATCAGTCGAATCTATCGGAAACCCAAATCAACATAACCAGCTCAAACAACATAGTACATATATATAAAACATTTAATATTAATTTACAATTACACTTCCTCACTCGAGGATACAAGGATTGATTTTCAAAACAAGGATAGAGATTCAGATTTGAAGGGCTCAAACCAATGAGAATTTTGATTCGAAGATAAATTTGAAACAAATATATGATAATCAAATAACAAAATAAGGGAATGGATAAGTTTACTAAATCACGGGGAACCTTAACCGGGACAACCGTGACTTCAAGAATAAGATCGATGCAAAATTTCGAGGCAAATCTTCATTCGATCTCAAGAAATATAATTCAGGTATAGCAGGAGATAGATTGCATCATAAACCGAGGATACAGAAATCTCTAGTAAATCAGTGCCTATTGTAAAGGAGTTTCACCCCTTTAGAAATCAATCTAAGATTGGCGAGATCGCCGACTCATTATAAAGACCATTCGAAGTGAAGTTATAGGATGCTCCAGAATTGAAAGAAGACGAATAGCGAGGGACACAAATGAATTTTGGAACCGCAGGGAACGTTCCAAAATTCAAAGGAATCGAGTCAAGAGGAAGAGATTGAAACTCGAATGAGAGTGATTCTGTAAATACATTTACCCTATATGCTATGTTTTGCCTAGAGCAACCAAAGCTCTTATACCAACTATAACGGCTCGATATTTTGGACCGTTCGCATCCGCACATGTCGGACTTGAATAATTCAAAATATCGAATTGTTAATTTAAATTTGGCAAAACTCAGATATACAGTAAATAAATAATCACAGAACACAGACAAAGAGTAATAAATATGCAGCAGAAGCAAAAGATAGTAGTTCATGAAGCTACTATATAAATAACAGAGTTAAATAATTAACAACAGAAGTCTTGAATAAAATAGTCGAATACAATATTAGAATACATCTCTAGAACCAGCTGGATATCTGAAAGCTGGATAGATTGCAGGATCTCCAAGTGAAGCTACAACTCCAAAGGTGAGTCTCGAATACTGGTACACTCAGTTTGACCCGAGCGTAAAGCAAAACACAAAACACTCGAGTCACGATTAATATTCTTATATCAATAAATCCAACTCAAGTGAAATAACAGCTGAAATACAAGTAACTCAAAGGACGTTGGATTAACCATCCTTTAAGGATCCATTAAACTATGTACTACGTAGTAGTGTACTCTAAGTAGATAATGTCTATCAGTAATATAAAATATCCAAATAGTGTTAAGGCATTACCATTACCCCCCTTAACACATTTTTTATAAGCGTCATAGTATATACAACACTGTAAACTCCACCGTAAACTAGTGGAATATCAGGGAGTACTCCATAGGTATAACACGAAACAAATTCAAAGTGGTCGCCTATATAGGGATATAAGTATGACAAGGCACATGAGGCAATATCCAAGGTAGTGAAACTACCGTTTGCCTGATCCGGACTGTTGAAAACGCATCGCCGCAACGATCGCAGCACCGTGAAACAACACTACCAAAATTTCGAGGGTGCACCAATCAATAACAAGTAATGAGTAGTTTACGAAGAAGTGTGTTAGCTCGAGGTCGCTAACCCCATTTGGCCCGGCACGGCTCGTGTTTTAGTCATTTCCAATTTGACACAAGTGTCAAGGCTATCCATTTTCGTTCTCTTTCTTCAGTCATCACGTACATCATTCCAACCACTTTATTCAGGATCACACTCCTCGTATAGTTATTAAAGTGATTTTTGGTTTAGACAGTGAGTATGTACCTAACCGATTCCGGTCTCTTTAATAACCTTCGTAATTATTTTACCGATTGGTCGTTTAATATATTTCAAAACCAAATCATATTTAATTTCAATTAGAATTTGTAATTCAACATTTTATTTGTCTTTCCAAAACAATTTCCAAAATTTACGTTTCATAACTTCCAATTCCATTTCAGAATTTAATTCTGTGACATCCCGAAAATTTGGGCAATATCAATTTAATAATCTACAATAAAAATTAAATTAATTTAATAATATTTTTACTAATAATTTTAATTGATTTAATAATCTTCTTTTAAATAAATAATTAACTAATAATATATCTTTTACAAACTAATTTAAATTGTTTCTATTATAATGTGTATATATATATATATATATATTGGTATGTATTATAAATAGATAAGTTTTGTTTTTAAATTTAATAAACATACATGTTTTTTGATTCTAATATTTTTGATAAGTTAGAAATTTAATATTAGGCTATTTAATAAATGACCATATGATTTTAAATTACTCAAGATAAAGTTAATTTATTTAGAAATAAATTTAGCCTAGAGTTTAAATTTAAATAAAAAGTTTTGTTTTGTTTTATAGCTTGATAAAATAAGCGGCTTATATTATAGAGAATAGTTCTTTTATAAATTATTTTAATTTAATAATAAGTTATATTTAAACTATATCAATATTGTAATATCTTTGAAAATGGGTTTTTAATATAAATAGAAGTTGTTATTTTAATATATGTATATTTTTGAAAGAAGCTATGATTTGTAAATGTAACATTAAGTCTTTCAAAAATGATTAAATAAAATAATACTTTATAAATCTTAACATAAGTATTTATTTATTTAAGTTTAAAATAAAAGTAACCTATAAGTAAAATAAATATAAAGGTAAGAACAAGTATAAAAGAATGAAGTATATATGTACATAGGTAATAAAAGCAAGCTAGGCAGGCAAGTATACATATGTATAAAGTACAAATGCCTATTTGGTGTAAGTGTAACATAATCAGGCTTGTATGCACATGAATATAGCCTGTGAAGAAAATATACAAAGTAAGAGAAAAACAAAATATCTAAATACAAAATGGTCTGTAGCTTGTAGATTAAGAATCAGACAAGCATAAACATAAAGCATAAAACAAGTATGGTATGCAGGTTAGAGAAGAGAAGTGGAAAGCTAACTAAAATATCTATACATAAGAAATGATTAAATTATCTAAATAGGGAACATAGAGTACATTAACATTAAATGTTTCAAATTCTCAGCACAAACTTATGTCCATTCGAAAATTTTCAAATCCTTTCAGCCTCCTGATATGGCCTGATACAAACAAAACATGTAAGTGTACCTGCAAAAGTAGCTTGTCTCAGATGCCACCTTCCCCTGTAATATTTTCCTTCTATATATACATATCTTCTCAGTTCATTTGTTAAGAATAGAAAGCTTTTCTTTTTTTTACAACTGAAGTTTTATACATCAAAAAACTTAAACAACATCATACAAAAATTCCATCAACTTTGCAAAACCTGAAACTGCCTTCATTCAAATCTGTGACCAACTTCCTCCAGACCAGATCAAAGGCTTCATTTTTATCAAGCCACTAGCCTGTAATTATTTGCAAAATAAAGAGCCTGTGCATTATTCTCAAGCTTTTTCAAAATCAAAACAGAAGCTCTGTTTTCATTTCAGGTGAGTAACATTTATTTTTAAAAGCTTAAATATATAAAATCTGATTGCATGGTTTATGTATGATTTGTGTGAATATATGTTAGTGAATTTCTGTGCATTTTTGGTTGTAAGATGTATACATGTTTTATGAATATCTGTAAACACCTATATTTCCAGTTCTTAAACTATAGCTTTAGTTTAAAATCCTTTATCTCTAGATCAAATCATTGTTAGAATTTATGTTATAAATAAAAAAATTGATTGCCTAATCATTTGTCAAAGTTTAAAAATTTATCTGAGTAGGAATAAATTGTGTATTGCTCTGGAAACTAAAAAATAAACAAGAAAGTTAAGTTCTGGATGAAATTCAAACATTCAAATTCATTGATTCAGGGTTATGAACTAAATACTTAACCAAAATAATGATTTTTAAAAATGAAATCGCTAATTTTAATAGCAAATTGAATGAGTAGTTCTGTTTTTACTGGGAATTAGTATTTGAGGGGTTATTGATGTTCTCGAGTATGTGAGTGGTTGTAATTGCCAGAGGTGATAGTAGAACCATCGGTGATGGTGGGAAAATTGGTTGAAGTGGTGGCAGATCACGGTGGTGGTGGCAGTGGCAGTTTTAAGTTTCTAAACCTAGTTTTGGCAGTGCTGTGATGTTTGATTTTTCGCGTGTCGTAGGAGCGATCGAGTTCGCTGAAACTAAGGTGGGTAGTAGCTCGGTCATGGAGGAAGTGGTGGCCGGTGGTCCTAGGGCTCTGGTGGACGGAGTTTGGAGTGCGGTGGAGTTTCCAGGTTTCGAAAGAAACCTGATTTTTTTTTTGGTTTCCAGGTGGAGTTTCGAACTCGTTGCCGTGGTGGCTCTGGGGGGGTTGTGGTCGTGACTGGCGGTAGTTGGCGTCGTGTTAAGGTTTGTGGGGGTGGCCGGAGGTGGCTGGGGCCACGGTGCACGTGCACCGTGCCATTAAAGTGGGTTGAGTTCTTTGGTCGTGTGCAGGGTTTTAACTCGGGGAGACTCGAGTTTATTCGAGGGTTTGACACGAAGTAGAGGAAGGGGAGACTCGAAGCAATTCTGGTGTCTCTCGGGTCAGTGTTTATTTCCAGTTTTTTTTGTAAACCTGGCAGTAGTATTGTTTCTAAAACAAATTCAATTGGAACCCATTTATAAATAAATAATGGAATTAAATAAATTTTAAATCTAGTAGAAGTTTGAAATTAATTAACTTTTGAATTCAAATTTAAATAAAAATAAAGTTTAAAACAATCAATTATGGGTTTCAACCTGACAGTTTCAGGTTTTAAATGTAATTTAAAATCTGAATCAAAACTTAAATAGTGTTTGAAGTTAAAAGTTCAAAATATAGATTCAAGTGAACTTTTGAATCTAAGTTTTAGAAACGAATTTGGACTTCTAAATCAAGAATTAAAAATCAAGTTTTTCAAAAGTAAGTTAAAACCCAATTTTTAAATTCAAAGTTAAACTAATGAAATCAGAAGTGTTAAACTCAAAATTAAACTAATCAACTCAAAACTGAAAAATAAATCAGATTTAAAATCTAAATGTATAAAGAAAAGTCTAATTCAAATAGTTCGTTTTAAAAAGTGTTTGTTTCCAAATAAATGTTTGAATTGGGTTTTACAAAGTTCTTTTGAATGGGAGTTAAATAAATTGTTTAACCTTGGAAATTGTAGGTTTAAAATATAAAAGTCTTTTGGAAGTTTAAATTTAAATTAAGATTCAAGCAGTTGAATTTAAAAGCCTTTCCAATATAAGACCATATATGGGTAGTTAATATTATTTATAGGATTATAAATTGAATTAAAATTTGATAAATGTTTGAATAAGAACCATTTTGAATCTTAAATTCAAAATGAAATTTTGAATTTAAATTTGAAATGTAATGTTCTAATATACTTAAATATTAATAAAGTCATAAATAAAGAAATGAATTATTTTAGGGATAATTAAGATATTTAAAATAATTAAATGATAGTTTAATTAAGAAATGACTTATGTATTTAAGTTATAAATTAATAATTTAGATTAATTTATAATTAGAGATCAAGTAAGAAGTAGATTAAGAAAAGTTATTAATTAATGAAGATAATTAATTAAGAATTATTAATTAATTAATATATGTGATTAATTTTGGATAATTAATTAGATTCATTAAATATTCTATTATAAATTGTTAAATGTAATTATTTGATAAAAGTAATTAAGAAATTAATTACTTATTGAAATTAATTTGATAAAATGATTTATTTAAGTTAATTAATTTAGTTTAATTAATATAAGAAATCATTTGATGATTTGATTTTTGTAATCACTTAGTGTATTCAATGGAGCATAATTACTTGAGGAAGTAATTAATATAATTACTGAATGTAATTAGTGAAAGATGATGTGTTAATGAAGTAATTTGGATAATTACTTTTGTAATTAATTAGAGGATTAATTAGTGGAGATAATTAATTATGGGATAATTAATTTGGTAATAAGTAATTAAGGGTAGTTAATTACTGGTTGATATTAATCACGGTGATTAATAATTGTGTTTAATTAAGGATTAATCACTTAATGTAATTAAATTAAACAAAGTAATTTAATTTAAATCTAAATTAGAGATCATTTAATTAATGTAATTAATGATGAAATTAAGAATAGTTTAATTAAGAAATAATTAATAATGTGGTGATTAATTAAGGATAATGTAATTAATTGTATTTAATTATAAACAAAGTAATAAAATATTAATTACTATAAATGACTTAGGATAATTAATTTGTAGAGTTAATTAAAGACTTATTACTTACTGTAATTAGAAGGTGATTAATCGAAGAAGTTAATCAAGATAAATATCTAGAAATTGATTAATTAATTTGTTTAAAATTAATTTAATAGTTGTATAAGCAAGATTTATAGATAAAGTAATTAATTTAATTTACTTTAAATTAATTAGAGATAGACGTAGTTAATTTAATTCATTTTAAATTAATTATAGATTGTGATTTATAAATCATTGCTTATGGATGAATGATATTGATGTGTCATTGATGATTGTGATCTCAGAAGTGATATAAGTAATATCTATGTGATAGGGATGCTTGGTTTAAGTATGATGATATTTAATTATCTGTTTTGATGATAATATGAATTATACGTTTATGATGATGTGATTATTGATTGTGATATTATGAATTATCCATCTGTGTGTATATTGATGATGTTGAATTAAACTGTTAAGACTAAATAGACAACTTGGCCTTAAAAGACACGTTTTGGATTCCGATGAGACCGGGATCGGGTTTTCCACATTAGGAACATCCGAAAACCACATCGATTCCAAATTAACGATAGGTCGTGAATCTGAAGTGAAGATGAAGATGCAAAGTGCAAGGGTTATCGTCGTTGACTCTGAGGGTGATTCCAAAATGAGTGTAACGAGATAATGCCTTCGGTTTCGTTCGAACCCGGAACGAACTTGTATGGATTGAATGCTTTCAACACATCGTCAGGGGGGGATGAGCATTACAAGTAATTTATTCTATAAAGGTAATCGTAGCCCCAAGCCTCATCAACCGGGAATGGCTAAAACAGGGGAGGTGCAGCAAGGTTAGGTGGGTCATGCCCAAGCAGGACAAGGATATTCCCCTGTCTAGATGTCCCTTTATTTCGGCTTAGTGGGCAGTAGCGACGGCTATCTGCGGGGTTATCTTGTTCGGGACTGTTCAGTAAGGAATGGTTCCGGCCTTGTGTTGCAGGGGGTCGGGAGTGATCCTCGGTACGTTGATCTAGGCCACGTACTGTGACGGGCGGAACCCCAGTAGCCCTGCCATTGTATGGAATCCACAATCCAATAAGTGCCAACGGTTTTGATTGTATTACCCACTTTTGTGGCTAGTAGCTGGAATTTAATAATGTAACAATTTCGGCTATTTTATATTTACTTGAAAACCCTAGACCTATTATAATATCACAGAATTTCCTATCAAATGTTTTGGTTAGCGTAAGGTAAAAACTTTTCCATGTTTATGTGTGGGGAGTCTTACATGATACCTTTTATTTTCAAAAGGATTTTTAAAGTTAAGCAACTTTAACCTGTTACTCATACCAGACCCATGTCTGACCCGGAGTTTATTTTTGTTTTTCATAAACTCTCGGGTACCCAGATTTTTACGGGTAGTCAAGGGATTCAGGTTGTCTTTGACGAATTCTGGAGGAGCAATGGAGCAGGAGGCTTCAGCGTTGTAGATATATATATATATAGTTTCGCTGTGTTGGTATCTCTGTGTTGACTTGTGTATTGAGTTGTATAACTAGACAGGTGTTTATAACTGTCTAGTATGTGATGTATTGACTGTATAACTTTGATTGATGTTGTATATTATGTAAATACTTATATGATTATTATAATTTATTCGTTCCGCTGTGAAATTCTAATTTTGTTGTTCTTTCTACTCTATCATTTCTATTTTCTCACCCCTTTCTTTCTTCAAGACGAAGCGGTTTTCTGGGCGTAGAAAGCCGGGTCGTCACAGTTGGTATCAGAGCGCTAGGTTGAGTGAATACCTAGGCTCTTGAGTGATTTCTTTCCTGAGAGAGCGTATTTGTAATTTTAATATATATATATATATATATTTATTTATTTATTTATTCCTACCTATTTGTTGGCTTACCTGTTCAGGTTTTCCAATGAGCTATAAAGGTAGATAGGGTGGTGGTGTGTGTAACACGACTACCAATGGTTGGAGTTTGAATGTTTGAGGTTGGAAGTATAATTGTCGAGACTATAAACCTAATACCGTTTCGAGTAAGCTTTGAGTGGTATAAGAATTTCATTAATCTTTGAAGGATCTGTTAAGATTCGGAGTTCATTTTTTTTGAAGTGTAAGTTTGGTTGAGCTAGAGTTTGGATCTGTCGGTCGGACAAAAGCAAGTCATGATATCTTGACATATCAAAGTGTAGTAGCTGTGTGATGAGACACAGTGACTATGGATGTCTCCGAAGATGTTTCTTTGAAACAAGTCAAGGAAGTGTGTCTGCTCGGTGTTGTGGCTGTGTTCAGCTGGATGTTTCTGTTTGCTTTGAGGTCCGAGTTTCTCGAAGAGCTTTGGATTAGGAAGTCTTCTGGTTTAGCAGTTTTTCTTTAGATAACTTCAGAAGCAGTAGAGTAGTTCCATTTCTTCGATGGGTTGGCCACATAAGTGTAAGGTGTTCTGATTGGTAAAGAGAGAGCGGTATCTTTGGAATTAGGCTGGATCGATAGCAAAAGTGACTTGCGATAGTTTGAGTGTTCTTTTGTGTTTCAGGATTTTTCTGGATGTCTTCAGGAAGTCAGAGTTTGGTCAGCATTTGAAGATTGAGTTGGTGTCGACTGGATTTCCAGGCCTAGTACCGATGGTTCAGCTTAGTAATAGGATGATTTTTGTTAGCTCAGATTTTTGAGGAACTTCTGAGTTTTATTTCTGGATATGTGAACTTTATTTTTGGAATGTGTTGTCCAATCTGTGTTCGACTTCGGCATTTTCATCTGTTCAATCGGAGTTGCGCAGTGGAAGCATGGTGGTAGCTGTTTTAGTTTGGAAGCAATTGGATGTTGCAGTGTTTGGATTGGAGAGTTCTACAGGAAATTCTTCAAGATCTGAGGCCAGATTGGAGTGCACCTGTTTTATCTTTCCTGGATGAGAGAAGTGAGTTCTGCCTTCTGATTTGAAATAGAGTTTGCATTTCGAGTTTTGGTTGGACTTGAAAAATTATTTGTTAGATTATTTTGGACCAGTTTATTTCTAGGACATCAGCAAGTGTTGAGCTGATCAGTAAGGATGAGGGAAGCCCAGGATCGTCTGAAGGGTTTTATGGATAAGAGACGGACGAATTTGGATTCCGAAGTTGGAGATTTGATTTTGGATAAGTGTTTAGTCTTTAGGATTGGATTGTCAGTTTGGATAACTGGAATTCGGAGTGTTTCACGTATCTCTGAGGGAGTATGTATAAGATCTATCTTGATTTTAGAACCAACAGTTCAGGGAGTTTTGATTGTTGATTCAGGCTTGTCTATAGTTTGATATCCTGTCTTGTTTTGTGGATTTAGATGAGTGAAAGTTCTGTAGCTTAGTAGTATTGTTTTTATAGAGCGAGTAACCCGGTATTTATACTTGGGGAAACTCGAGACAATTCTATCTAGAATTCTGTCTAGATAGTTAGATTTTTTTGATTGGATAAATTGGTTGCTAAGGTTGTTAGCTCATGATTGATATATGCTTGTGTTTTAAAATTAAATATTTAATTAGATTATTAAATTACCTTTGTTTTAAATTTCGGGGACGAAATTCTTTAAAGGGGGAGGAATGTGACATCCCGGAAATTAGGGCAATATCAATTTAATAATCTACAGTAAAAATTAAATTGATTTAATAATATTTATTAATGATAATTTCAATTGATTTAATAATCTTCTTTTAAATAAATAATTAAATAATAATTTATCTTTTACAAACTAATTTAAATTGTTTCTATTATAATGTATATATGTATATATTGGTACATATTATAAATAGATAAGTTTTGTTTTTAAATTTAATAAACAGACATGTTTTCTTATTCTAATATTTTTGATAAGTTAGAAATTTAATATTAGGCTATTTAATAAATGACCATATGATTTTAAATTACTCAAGATGAAGTTAATTTGTTTAGAAATAAATTTAGCCTAGAGTTTAAATTTAAATAAAAAGTTTTGTTTTGTTTTATAGCTTGATAAAATAAGTGACTTATATTATAGAGAATAGTTCTTCTATAAATTATTTTAATTTAATAATAAGTTATATTTAAACTATATCAATATTGTAATATCTTTGAAAATGGGTTTTTAATATAAATAGAAGTTGTTATTTTAATATATGTATATTTTTGAAAGAAGCTATGATTTGTAAATGTAACATTAAGTCTTTCGAAAATGATTAAATAAAATAATACTTTATAAATCTTAACATAAGTATTTATTTATTTAAGTTTAAAATAAAAGTAACCTATAAGTAAAATAAATATAAAGGTAAGAACAAGTGTAAAAGAAAGAAGTATATATGTACATATGTAATAAAAGCAAGCTAGGCAGGCAAGTATACATATGTATAAAGTACAAATGCCTATTTGGTGTAAGTGTAACATAATCAGGCTTGTATACACATGAATATAGCATGTGAAGAAAATATACAAAGTAAGAAAAAAACAAAATATCTAAATACAAAATGGTCTGTAGCTTGTAGATTAAGAATCAGACAAGCATAAACATAAAGCATAAAACAAGTATGGTATGCAGGTTAGAGAAGAGAAGTGGAAAGCTAACTAAAATATCTATACATAAGAAATGATTAAATTAGCTAAATAGGGAACATAGAGTACATTAACATTAAATGTTTCAAATTCTCAGCACAAACTTATGTCCATTCGAAAATTTTCAAATCCTTTCAGCCTCCTGATATACCCTGATACAAACAAAACATGTAAGTGTACCTGCAAAAGTAGCTTGTCTCAGATGCCACCTTCCCCTGTAATATTTTCCTTCTATATATACATATCTTCTCAGTTCATTTGTTAAGAATAGCAAGCTTTTCTTTTTTTTTACAACTGAAGTTTTATACATCAACAAACTTAAACAACATCATACAAAAATTCCATCAACTTTGCAAAACCTGAAACTGCCTTCATTCAAATCTGTGACCAACTTCCTCAAGACCAGATCAAAGGCTTCATTTTTATCAAGCCACTAGCCAGTAATTATTTGCAAAATAAAGAGCCTGTGCATTATTCTCAAGCTTTTTCAAAATCAAAACAGAAGCTCTGTTTTCATTTCAGGTGAGTAACATTTATTTTTAAAAGCTTAAATATATAAAATCTGATTGCATGGTTTATGTATGATTTGTGTGAATATATGTTAGTGAATTTCTGTGCATTTTTGGATGTAAGATGTATACATGTTTTATGAATATCTGTAAACACCTATATTTCCATTTCTTAATCTATAGCTTTAGTTTAAAATCCTTTATCTCTGGATCAAATCATTGTTAGAATTTATGTTATAAACAAAAAAATTGATTGCCTAATCATTTGTCAAAGTTTAAAAATTTATCTGAGTAGGAATAAATTGTGTATTGCTCTGGAAACTAAAAATAAACAAGAAAGTTAAGTTCTGGATGAAATTCAAACATTCAAATTCATTGATTCAGGGTTATGAACAAAATACTTAACCAAAATAATGATTTTTAAAAGTGAAATCACTAATTTTAATAGCAAATTGAATGAGTAGTTCTGTTTTTACTAGGAATTAGTATTTGAGGGGTTATTGATGTTCTCTGAGTATCTGAGTGGTTGTAATTGCCAGAGGTGATAGTAGAACCATCGGTGATGGTGGGAAAATTGGTTGAAGTGGTGGCAGATCACGGTGGTG
Source organism: Allium cepa (assembly GCA_030765085.1). Classification (NCBI taxonomy): domain Eukaryota; kingdom Viridiplantae; phylum Streptophyta; class Magnoliopsida; order Asparagales; family Amaryllidaceae; genus Allium; species Allium cepa. The sequence goes on from CM060931.1 coordinate 861,338,565, forward strand.
GCGGCAGTGGCAGTTTTAAGTTTCTAAACCTAGTTTGGGCAGTGCTGTGATGTTTGATTTGTCGCGTGTCCTAGGAGCGATCGAGTTCGCTGAAACTCAGGTGGGTAGTAGCTCGGTCATGGACGAAGTGGTGGCCGGTGGTGCTAGGGCTCTGGTGGACGGAGTTTGGAGTGCGGTGGAGTTTCCAGGTTTCGAGAGAAACCTGATTTTTTTTTTGGTTTCCAGTTGGAGTTTCGAACTCGTTGCCGTGGTGGCTCTGGGGGGGTTGTGGTCGTGAGTGGCGGTAGTTGGCGTCGTGTTAAGGTTTATGGGGGAGGCTAGAGGTGGCTGGGGCCACGGTGCACGTGCACCGTGCCATTAAAGTGGGTTGAGTTCTTTGGTCGTGTGTAGGGTTTTAACTCGGGGAGACTCGAGTTTATTCGAGGGTTTGACACGAAGTAGAGGAAGGGGAAACTCGAAGCAATTCTGGTTTCTCTCGGGTCAGTGTTTGTTTCCAGTTTTTTTATAAACCTGGCAGTAGCATTGTTTCTAAAACAAATTCAATTGGAACCCATTTATAAATAAATAATGGAATTAAATAAAGTGTAAATCTAGTTGAAGTTTGAAATCAATTTACTTTTGAATTCAAATGTAAATAAAAATAAAGTTTAAAACAATCAAATATGGGTTTCAACCTGACAGTTTCAGGTTTTAAATGTAATTTAAAATCTGAATCAAAACTTAAATTGTGTTTGAAGTTAAAAGTTCAAAATATAGATTCAAGTGAACTTTTGAATCTAAGTTTTAGAAACGAATTTGGATTTCTAAATCAAGAATTAGAAATCATGTTTTTCAAAAGTAAGTTAAAACCCATTTTTAAATTCAAAGTTAAACTAATGAAATCAGAAGTGTTAAACTCAAAATTAAACTAATGAACTCAAAACTAAAAAATAAATCAGATTTAAAATCTAAATGTATAATGAAAAGTCTAATTCAAATAGTTTGTTTTAAAAAGTGTTTGTTTCCAAATAAATGTTTGAATTGGTTTTTACAAAGTTCTTTTGAATGGGAGTTAAATAAATTTTTTTAACTTGGAAATTGCAGGTTTAAAATATAAAAGTCTTTTTGAAGTTTAAATTTAAATTAAGATTCAAGTAGTTGAATTTAAAAGCCTTTCCAATATAAGACCATATATGGGTAGTTAATATTATTTATAGGATTCTAAATTGAATTAAAATTTGATAAATGTTTGAATAAGAACCATTTTGAATTTTAAATTCAAAACGAAATATTGAATTTAAATTTGAAATGTAATGTTCTAATATACTTAAATATTAATAAAGTCATAAATAAAGAAATGAATTATTTTAGGGATAATTAAGATATTTAAAATAATTAAATGATAGTTTAATTAAGAAATAACTTATGTATTTAAGTTATAAATTAATAATTTAGATTAATTTATAATTAGGGATCAAGTAAGAAGTAGATTAAGAAAAGTTATTAATTAATGAAGATAATTAATTAAGAATTATTAATTAATTAATATATGTGATTAATTTTGGATAATTAATTAGATTCATTAAATAATCTATTATAAATTGTTAAATGTAATTATTTGATAAAAGTAATTAAGAAATTAATTACTTATTGAAATTAATTTGATAAAATGATTTATTTAAGTTAATTAATTTAGTTTAATTAATTTAAGAAATCATTTGATGATTTGATTTGTGTAATCACTTAGTGTATTCAACGGAGCATAATTACTTGAGGAAGTAATTAATATAATTACTGAATGTAATTAGTGAAAGATGATGTGTAAATGAAGTAATTTGGATAATTACTTTTGTAATTAATCAGAGGATTAATTAGTGGTGATAATTAATTATGGGATAATTAATTTGGTAATAAGTAATTAAGGGTAGTTAATTACTGGTTGATATTAATCAAGGTGATTAATAATTGTGTTTAATTAAGGATTAATCACTTAATGTAATTAAATTAAACAAAGTAATTTAATTTAAATTTGAATTAGAGTTCATTTAATTAATGTAATTAATGATGAAATTGAGAATAGTTTAATTAAGAAATAATTAATAATGTGGTGATTAATTAAGGATAATGTAATTAATTGTATTTAATTATAAATAAAGTAATAAAATGTTAGTTACTATAAATGATCTAGGATAATTAATTTGTAGAGTTAATTAAAGACTTATTACTTACTGTAATTAGAAGGTGATTAATCGAAGAAGTTAATCATGATAAATATCTAGAAATTGATTAATTAATTTGTTTAAAACTAATTTAATAGTTGTATAAGCAAGATTTATAGATAAAGTAATTAATTCAATTTACTTTAAATTAATTAGAGATAGACGTAGTTAATTTAATTCATTTTAAATTAAATATAGATTGTGATTTATAAATCATTGCTTATGGATGAATGATATTGATGTGTCATTGATGATTGTGACCTCAGATGTGATATAAGTAATATCTATGTGATAGGGATGCTTGGTTTAAGTATGATGATATTTAATAATCCGTTTTGATGATAATATGAATTATACGTTTATGATGATGTGATTATTGATTGCGATATTATGAATTATCCATCTGTGTGTATATTGATGATGTTGAATTAAACTGTTAAGACTAAATAGACAACTTGGCCTTAAAAGACACGTTTTGGATTTCGATGAGACCGGGATCAGGTTTTCCACATTAGGAACATCCGAAAACCACATCGATTCCAAATTAACGATAGGTCGTGAATCTGAAGTGAAGATGAAGATGCATAGTGCAAGGGTTATCGTCGTTGACTCTGAGGGTCATTCCAAAATGAGTGTAACGAGACAATGCCTTCGGTTTCGTTCGAACCCGGAACGAACTTGTATGGATTGAATGCTTTCAACACATCGTCAAGGGGGCGATGAGCATTCTAAGAAATGTATTCTATAAAGGTAATCGTAGCGTCAAGCCTCATTAACCGGGAATGGCTAAAACAGGGGAGGTGCAGCAAGGTTAGGTGGGTCATGCCCAAGCAGGACAAGGATATTCCCCTGTCTTGATGCCCCTTTATTTCGGCTTAGTGGGAAGTAGCGACGGCTATCTGCGGGGTTATCTTGTTCGGGATTGTTCAGTAAGGAATGGTTCCGGCCTTGTGCTGCAGGGGTTCGGGAGTGATCCTCGGTACGTTGATCTAGGCTACGTACTGTGACGGGCGGTCCCCAGTAGCTCTGCCATTGTATGGAATCCACAATCCAATAAGTGCCAATGGTTTTGATTGTATTACCCACTTTTGTGGCTAGTAGCTGGAATTTAATAATGTAACAATTTCGGCTATTTTCTATTTACTTGAAAACCCTAGACCTATTATAATATCACAGAATTTCCTATCAAATGTTTTGGTTAGCGTAAGGTAAAAACTTTTCCATGTTTATGTGTGGGGAGTCTTACGTGATACCTTTTATTTTCAAAAGGATTTTTAAAGTTAAGCAACTTTAACCTGTTACTCATACCAGACTCATGTCTGACCCGGAGTTTATTTTTGTTTTTCATAAACTCTCGGGTACCCAAATTTTTATTGGTAGTCAAGGGATTCAGGTTGGCTTTGACGAATTCTGGAGGAGCAATGGAGCAGGAGGCTTCAGCGTTGTAGATATATATATATATATATATATATATATATATATATATATATAGTTCCGCTGTGTTGGTATCTCTGTGTTGACTTGTGTATTGAGTTGTATGACTAGACAGGTGTTTATAACTGTCTAGTATGTGATGTATTGACTGTATAACTTTGATTGATGTTGTATATTATGTAAATACTTATATGATTATTATAATTTATTCGTTCCGCTGTGAGATTCTGATGTTGTTGTTCTTTCTTCTCTATCTTTTCTATTTTCTCACCCCTTTCTTTCTTCAAGACGAAGCGGTTTTCTGGGCGTAGAAAGCCGGGTCGTCACAAATTCCATTTCAAAATTTGATTTAAACAATTCAAGTATACACTTAAGTTGGGGTATAAGTTTCATTCTGTAATCATTTAAATAAACTTAATTTAACGCTCAAATTAGTTTAAACTCATTTATCGATTTCCTTCAATGTTCGTTAAATTAATTTATCATTTAAAACAACTTCTAATAAATTTCCAATTTATTAAATTAATTACTTAAGTTAAAATTCGTTATATCAAAGCTTACAATATTAATTTCAACTAAATTTGTCAAATCCAATTCAAGTCTTACATTTGTTTCAATAAAACGCACTTTTATTTCTTGTAAAAGAAATTCAATTTCATTTAATTTAATTACATAGTTACAATTTCAAACTCAATTAATAAAGAAACTTGGTTTCACTAATTCAAGAAGTTCAATTTCACTTAATAAAGAATTCAATTTAAATTAATTATTAAACAATTCAATCTCATTAAATTATCAATAATTTCAATTTCTTAATTATTACTAATTTCAAAACTTAATTATTAATAATTTCAAACTTAATTATTAATAATTTCAAAACTTAATTATTAATGATTTCAAAACTTAATATTAATAACTTCAAACTTAATTATTAATAATTTCAAATTATTTATTAATAATTCCAAATTAATTATTACTAATTTCAAACTTAATTATTAATAATTTCAAAACTTAATTATTAATAATTTCAAAACTTAATTATTAATAAATTAAATTTTAAACAATGTTCTTTCCTTAGTTACTACGTTAATATTTGTTTCAATTTCAAATATTCACATTTCCTTTTATTTAAAATTTAAATTCCAATTTTATGTCAAAACCTTATTATTATTCAAATTAAATCTTTATTTTATTTAAGTCAAATTATTGACTAATCGGGTTTAATTTAATTCTCTATCCTAAGTCAAAGTTTATTTGGGTATTTATCATTTCAACCCGATTCCATTTCAATTCAAAAACAAAGCATAGCAAAGGGAACTTTCAATGTGATAACTGGGATGGTGTCAAAGTAAATAAACAAGCAATAGCACACATCAATAACAATCCAATAATTAATTAAAATAATCCCGAAATAGTCGTATTAATTCACATTGTTGTTTGTACAAATTAATATAATTATTTCTAAAATCTACACTATCATTTCATGTAGATTAAAGATTATTACACAAATGTTTATGCAGTTCTTCACTTCATATCTATTATTCACTTTCATACTACACTAATTTATACATCATACATTTAAATGGTTCAAAGTGTATTCTGACAAATTCCTACGTGTCAATTAAATTAACATTTAAAGGGGTCAAATTTAACCAGTCAAATTCAACATATAGATCCATTTTTAAATTTGTTAACTATCCTATATCAAATTCAATTGCATATTCTTTATCACTTTAACATTTTCAATTTAACGTCCAATATCACGATCAAACAATCAGTCATTTATCAACCAGACTGAATTATCATCGTATAAATAAGAGATAATGGTGTCAGATGTCACAGGTGAACTAATACAGGTAATAGCATATATAACAGTGAAAATAACTAACAGTCGCATATTTCAATTGTCGCTTCAATTGAAATCAAATATAATAAATAAAAGAACATTAATCGTGAGTGATTGCTCACCTTTCTAGGCTAGAGACGATAGACAATGAAGTTAAGTTACGAAACGCAAGAAGGAATCCCAAGGCAATGCTAGATTGGCGTGAATTGACGAAAAGCTGATAGATAAGAATCGATGAAAACAAAGTGATCAGTTTTGATATAAGCTAAAAATATATGCATTGTTATTATATTATATATATTATTTGTTTTCTAAAATAAATTTCAAAACATAAAATTCATATTATATTCTAAAACATAACACATATTATATATAAAGATATTTTTTTATAGCAAACAACATTATATATATGCAAAATGTATATACACGTATATAACTAGATATATTTGAAATACCAGACATATAAACACTTTGGGATCAATAATATAAACAACTGAATAGGAACATATTTATAAACCACTAAGCTTTTGGAAAAAATATAAACTATAACCTTTATAACAGGTTGCCTACACTCAGGATCACAACTTTATATAAAATAGATATACATAAATATACAACTACATATAGTAACATACATAGACTAATATATAAATATATATATATTGTAAACAGTACATCATTTAAATATACTTTAGGCACTTGTTAAGATCAAATATACAACAACTTGGTTTTAAAAAAACTACTTCTAAGATATTAGAACTGTAAATAAGCAACTATAAAAGCACGGCCGAAGCCATGTATACATATTAACTAAAAGAGTTAAAACTTATATAACTAAAATTCGTATATATATATAACTTAACGAATACAATATATAAACAACTTTAACTATAGTATTACTAAACAACATGTGCTTATATATATGCGTTACAGTGAGTATAATATAAATATTTCCATAAAATTTATATATACTATATCCAAGTTATAAACAACGTGCCCATTTCAACACTCTACAGTATATAATACCTTATGTATGAAGAGAGGAAACCAACGACAGTAGCGAGGAATTGAAACCGAACCAAGATAAGGGCGAGTGAAGGGAACACGTGGGGGTTGAGTTCTCGAATGATGCCAGAGGCCGAAGTCAGACCGGTAGAGGGAAGAAATGGAGGTAGACGAGCATGGACGGACGTTTCACGTGGGATCGGTGACGGGTCTTGGTCGGACTGAATGGTGGGTGGCGAAGGAGATAAAGCCATGGAGAGGAAAGCTTGTAGGCGGTGACTATGGTGGCGAGCTGCTGCTCGGAGTTTGGGATGGTGATGACGGAGGAGATCCGGGAATGCTGTCGAGGGGGAGGACTTGGAGCACAATAGGCCGGAGGCTGGGTTTGTGGATGCTAGGTGAGTTGTCCATGGCTAGTTGGACGGAGAAGTCGAGGAGGAGGTGGCTGGTGATGGCTCGGGCATGAAGTGGAAGGCCGGTTGATGTGGGGTGGAGATGTAGTGCACGACGAGGTGGGGAGGGGAAGAAACGAGCGGAGATGCTGCGTTGTAGGGAGGGTGGAGGCCGTGCGTGGTTTTGAGGTAGGAGAGAACTTTTGTTTTAGTTGAATTTGAATTGGTAGCAAAAAAAATTGAAATGTAAAACATACAGGGAGTGGGAGAAGTGTTGGGAAGGTGCATGCATGACAGGGAAGGAAGGATGTGTATTTTGAGAGTAAAAGTATGAACCGAAACAAAGTTGCTTTATGGACCATATTATATTTATCAAAATCAATGAGAATAGTAGGAGTCAATGTTGAATTCAACAATTATTAATTGCTACTAGCTAACCGCTTTCTCGTGGATGTAATGAAAGGACGGATGGAAATCAAATAGCACAAATATGGATACCGAGACGGAAATTGTTTTATAGACTTGCACCGTACATCGAACTCCGAAATTTACCATCGAATATACCATAGAGATATGTACGATGAGATTATCAAAATGGTACACAGATATCATTTGTATGATTGAATTATAAAAATTCGAATTTTCTACCAGCGGAAAATGCAGCAAAAACGCTAAAAAATAAGATCGACGGAGCTAAAGAAGTCCGAACTTGAAAAAAGGAAAAATGACGTCTTTCTCAGAAGATGATTTAGAATTTTTCTATGTAAAAATATTTAGGTTTCGAAAACGTTTTATTTTCAGCGATTTTTAACTGATGAAATTGAAATAAAATTACACACGAAAATAAACTTTCATATTTTCGGATGGAAATTCACCAGTTGCTATGTTTAACTAGACACATTTCAAATATTAAATTTTTATTTCAAAATTTTATTGTTTAAAATTTTACAAAATTTCAATTAATAACGTTATTAAAACCATTTAAATTTACGGGTCGTTACAATCGAACAAGGACTCAAAACCATTTCTATTGCATTCAGAATAGAGGTATAACATTATACACGCATAGCGGCACGCTTCGATAGGAGGTCAAAATTTTAAGTTGCTAAAACAAGATATTTTATAATTAAATAAAATTATACAAAATCAAATCAAAGTCCATTTACGTATTGTGATACGCTACCCATTACCTTTAATTCACGTCTTGGTCTTATTCATCTCAATCAGTTATGAGCCTTTCTCTATTTCTTTTCTTTCAGCTAATTAATCAAGAATTCAAAATGAAGAAAAAAAGAAAAAAGAAAAACAAATGTGATTCTCGCGTTCTAAATCGAGAGCGGTGGGCAGCCATGAACGTAAGGGGAGGGGATGCGTGAAGTCAAGATGATGGCCAAGATGTGGGCTGTAGGCGTGTACGCATGCAGAGGAGTTATGGGAAGCTATCGCGAGGGCCCACGTTCGGTCAAGGAGGTAGGGTGGCGATTGGTGACAGTTAGCATGGAGGATGGCAACGGTTCTGGAGGATGGAGACACGTATTTTGGTGTGGTCATAGTCGAGCTCGACGGTAGTTTTGGTATGGGGGCAGTGGGGTTTAGGTATTACGACGAGGTGGCGAACACTGGTGGAGTGTTCAATGCGAGGTTAGCCATTGACGTAGGGTGCGAGCATGATGGGAGAGAAGAGGTCCTGAGCTGGAGGGTTAATGTATTGGCAGGCAAATAGTGATGTCCTATTGGTGACACCAACCATGCGTTGTTCTGGATGTAAAGATGAAGAAAATAGGAAGATCGCATGACGCAGCGGAAATATCAAAAATTGATGAAATGGTGAAAAATTGAATCGATGGGTTGATAATACCCAAGATAAATGCATAAATCCGTTGATCTCGCGAGATACCGGATTCTAGCTATCTTTAACGCGTTGATCGCGCACGATACAGTGTTAGAAGATCTACGATTCTTCGACGTTGATCTCACGCACGAGATTCCGTGAATCGGCTTCAAATCCGTTGATTCGAGCCCACTCGAATAACCGAAAATGGAGAAAGGAGATAACACTCAACTTCCAATTTTAATGAGGCACAAAGCACTCAAACAAAAGTTTATTCCAAAATCAACCAACTTTACAAATGACACAACCCCGCTTTTTATAGAGTTACAACATACATACACGACTTAACATATTCATGTTACAACAGCACTTCGACCTTCGACTTAACAACAACGACTCATGACATAAGAACAAAGCGACATAACAAAACACATAAGAAAGTTACGACAAAACATCAAAGCGACTCAAGAAATTCACAACACAATAGCTTGAGCGACCTAAAACAAGTAGTATAGCAACAGGAAGCTTGAGCGACCTAACATCTGAAGCGACTTAGGGAGATAAAGATTTGCGACCTTAAAGATGTGGCGTATGTGAGCGACATAACATAGGGCGTAGCTTGCTGGTGAGCGACTTATAGTCAGGTGGAACAAGTAAGAACGTGACAAAAGTAGTTGGGTTATAGCTAGTTAGGTCGTTCGTAGCTCGGTAGGTCGCTGGCGACATAAAATCACTCGCTGCTTCATCCAATCAGCATAACTCGTTATAACACGCAAGCGACTCAAGGCTTAACTCGTTAGGTCACTGGCGACCTAAGGCAGACGACTTAATGTAGTTATAGGTCGCTGTATCATCCACCCCCGGTTGACAAGAATTCAACCCAGAATTCACACTTTCCTCTTCTTCGACAAACTTATTCTCATGATATGGAATCAAGTGTTTGACGTTGAAAATGTCGGCAGTAAGGATATGATCCGGCAATCCTAACCGATAAGCATTATCATTGATCTTCTTTAAGATCTCTACTGGACCCATCTTTCGGGATTTTAATTTGTTGTAAGTTCCAACTAGAAAACGATCTTTCGTCAATACTGGGTAAACAAAATCACCCTCTTTGAAGTCCACACTCCTTCGCTTCTTATCTGCCGGTTGCTTATATTTCTCATTTGACTTAAGCAATCGTTCATGAACAATCCTGTGGCACTCCTGCAACTCATTCACGAAATCACAAGCTCGTTTAACAACCCCTTTCTGACGTGAAACTGTCGACAAATCCAACGGTCCCTTCGGAATTGCTGAATATACCACTTGAAATGGACTGAATCCAGTACTTTGATTAATGGCATGATTATGTGCGAATTCTGCCTGACACAATTTCACATCCCAGCTCTTCAAATTATCCTTCACAAGACATCTCAACAAGTTTCCCAATGATCTGTTCACCACTTCCGTTTGCCCATCAGTTTGTGGATGATAGGCGCTACTAAAATTCAACTTAGTCCCAACCATCTTCCACAGACTCAACCAAAAATGACTTAGAAATCGAGTGTCCCGATCAGAAACAATTGTCTCAGGTATTCCATGTAGTCGATAAACCTCTTTACAGAATAATTGAGCAACACGGACTGCATCGGCGGTCTTTTTACAAGTTATGAAATGTGCCATCTTCGAAAATCTATCCACCACAACATATATAGAATCGTTCCCTCGTTGGGTTCTTAGCAAACCCAAAACAAAGTCCATGCTAATATCCACCCATGGTCTAGTAGGTACGGGCAATGGCATATACAATCCTGTATTCATAGCTGTCCCTTTGGAAACTTGACAAATGTGACATCTCCGCACAAATCTTTCAACTTCTTTTCTCATTGAAGGCCAAAAATATGATTGAGAAATCAACTGCAAAGTACGATCTCTTCCCACATGACCTTCTTCATGCAATTCTTTCACAATCTTCATTCGCAAACTGCATTCCGGTATACACAATCGATTTCCTTTGAATAGAAATCCATCTACCAATACATACTCATCCGTCTTCCCTTTCTCGACTCCATCTACAATCTTAGCATAGTAAGGATCCTCAACAAACAATTCTGGAAATACATCAAATCCCGTCACTTCAACTCTCATCGTAGTCAACAAATGATTTCTCCTACTCAATGCGTCTGCAACCCGATTTGTAACTCACGACTTATGCTTCACCACAAATGTAAACTGTTGCAAGTATGCGATCCATGAAGCATGCCTGGCTGCAATCTTATCCTGTCTCTGCAAATGCTTCAACGCTTCATGATCAGTATACAACACAAACTCCTTATAAAATAAATAGTGTCTCCAGTGCTTTATGGCTTGGACAATAGCATAGAACTCCAAGTCATAGGTACTGTATCTTGTCTTGGCTCTAGAAAGTTTCTCGCTAAAATAAGCAATTGGTCGACCCTACTGACTTAATACCCCACCAATTCCAACCTTAGACGCATCAGTATCTAGCTCAAAGAGCAACTGAAAAACTGGGTATCTAAGAATCGGTGTTGTAGTCAAAAGTGTCTTGATCTGTTGGAAAGCAGAATCAGCCTCTTCAGTCCACACAAACTGCTTCCCTTTCATACAATCTGTCACTGGTCCCATTACGCTACTGAAATGTGGAATAAACCTTCGGTAGAATGATGCTAACCCATGGAAACTTCTCACTTCAGCTACAATCCTGGGTTGTGGCCAATCCTTGATTGCTTCAACTTTACCTTGATCCACATGAGTACCTTCCTTCGACAACACGTTCCCCAAAAACAAAACACTATGTGTCATGAACATGCACTTCTTTGTCGCCGCGTAAAATTGCTCCTGACGAAGAATCATCAACATTTTCCGCAAGTGCTGTAGATGTTCTTTTGTGCTTCCGCTATATATCAATATATCATCAAAATATACCACTATGAACTTTCCAATAAACTGTCGAAAGATCTGATTCATCACTCGCATAAAAGTAATAGGTTCATTCAAAAGGCCAAACGGCATGACCAGCCACTCATACAATCCTTACCGTGGCTTGAATGTTGTCTTCCATTCATCACCTGGTCGAATTCAAATCTGATGATATCCACTCTTCAGATCAATGTGAAAAGATAGCTGCTCCATTGAACTAATCTAACAAGTCATCCAATCTAGGCATCGGAAGACTGTACCTCACTGTAATCTTGTTTAGTGCTCGACTATCTGTACACATTCTCCAAGTTCCATCCTTCTTTGGCACTAACAATGCTGGTACTGCACAAGGAGTTAAACTTTCTTGTATGCGCCCTTGTTTAAGTAACTCCTCCACTTGCCTTCTCAAATCTTCGTGCTCCTTTGGACTCATTCTATAATGTGGTCTATGCGGTAACACAGCTCCCGGAACAAGATCAATCTGGTGTTGTAAGTCTCTCAACGGTGGTAATTCTTTCGGTAATTCATCAGGAAATACATCTTCAAATTCTTTCAACACTGGCTTAACTTCTTCAGGAATTTCAACCATTTCACTACTTTCACGTCCAATCAATAGAAATACTTCAGGCCCATCCTCTGCTTTTTTGACAAATTCCTTCAAAGATAACAGAGTCTTTAGTTCTTCAATCTCCTCCAACTTGCTTTCACATTGTTGCCGCTTTTTAGGAACTAAAGTGATTTTAGTGCCATTGAACATGAAACTATAGCAGTTAGTCCTCCCGTCGTGTTGCACGGCTCTATCGTATTGCCATGGTCTCCCCAACAACAAATGACATACATTCATATCTACCACATCACACCAAATCTCATCCTTATACTTCGTTCCGATGGAAAAAGTTACACAAGCTCTTCGACCAACCTTCACTTCCCCACCTTTCCTCAACCAAGCTAACTTGTAAGGTTTGGGATGCTTCTCTGTCTTTAACGCTAACTTCTTTACAGCTTCTGTAGAGATGATGTTATCACAACTTCCTGCATCGATATCAAACTTACAAACCCTTTCCAAAATAATGCACGTTGACTGAAAGATATTACTCCTCAACCAGCTAGTCTCCTCTTCCTGCTTTGGTGTCAAGCAAAATCTCCTCATCGTTAAAGAATATCCTTCGTCTCCCGCCAATAATTCTTCTTCCTCCTCAACTTGTGGTGAATTTGAACATTCTACTTCTGCATCCTCATCCTCAACCTCAGCAACCATCACTCACTTCTTTGGCTTCGAGCATTCATTGCTCTTATGACCAAACCCCTGACAGTTATAACACTTGAAATTGTTGTTGACCCTGGCCTTAGCAACTTCATCGACAACCAGTTTTCCAACAGCCTTGGAAACATTCATATTGCTTCTAGCCCCTTTCACTTGATTGTTGGGATTTGTAAACACACCACCTCCTCTTCTACCTTGCCTCTCCCAAGCTAGAGCCTTCTGGTGTGCTTTAGCAACCGATCTTGGATCAAACATATTCACCATATCCTGAATTTGCATTCTCAACCCTCCAACAAAACTAGCTGTCAACTGTTCCTCCGTCTCCATGATATCATTTCTAGCAATCAGTTGATAAAACTCATCTGCATAATCATTTACCGACTTGGTCCCTTGTATCAAATTCTGTAAGCGCTGATACATAAGAGACTGATAATTACATGGCAAAAAAGTAACCTTCATCAACTTCATCATCTTCTCCCATGAAACAATCTTCGAATTTCCCATTCTCTCCGGTGTAAGTTTAGTTTGTTGCCACCATGCCATAGCTCTTTCCCTCAATCATGTGGCGACCAACTTAACTCTATGATGTTCAGATACTTCCTTGAAGTCAAATTTTTTTCAACATTTGATAACCAATCCAAAAACGCTTTTGTTATCGTTCCCCCGTTGAATTCTTTCATCCCCGACTCCCATTTACGATCATTCTCTCAATCAATATATCGATTTCGCACTTGGTCTTGATCTCGATCATGAATACTTCCTCTATCACCATATTCCTCAAAATCATATGTATGTCGATATCGATCTCGTCCATCTACATATCTACGATCATGCATGTCCCTTCTATCATGACTTTCGGCATCAAGATACAGATCATTTTCAAATTCATGAAAAGTTCTTCTCTCTTCACCTCGATACTCATGATGTTCTTACCTCATAGAAACTGATGATTCTTTCAATCTCGATGGGATTGTGGTCACACCCTCCTCGCTTCCGAAACCGATGGCGAAACTATGTTTCCTCCATGGTTCGAGATTGGTAACCTTCTCCTTTGACTTTGATTCAAGTCATTCATCAATTTCTCTAACTTCCCAATACCTTCATCAAATATTTTCATTGATACGTTCCATTTGCTCAACTTCTTGTCTTCGATACACATCTTCCATATTTTGAAATCGATTAGCACGTCTCGGAGGCATTGTCAAATCTTCAACAAATCCAAACACACACTTCAACTAGCATAACTTTAACTCAAATCTGAACTTTACTTTTCTCGGCCTCCACTTAGCTTGGTTCGGCAGTAACTGCAACTCTCGGCCTTGATCTACACAAGTGATGCACACCTCCACTTATAGCTCGGATCTAACTTCAACACTTCAACTCGGCTCCCAGTAGGCTCGGCTTAGATTTGATTGGCTAAGTCTAGCTTTGATACCAAACTGACGCAGCAGAAATATCAAAAATGGATGAAACGGTGAAAAGTTGAATCGATGGATTGATAATACCTAAGATAAATGCACAAATCCGTTGATCTCGCGAGATACCGGATTCTAGCTATCTTTAACACGTTGATCGCGCACGATACCGTGTTAGAAGATCTACGATTCTTCGACGTTGATCTTGCGCATGAGATTCCATGAATCGGCTTCAAATCCGTTGATTCGAGCGCACTCGAAAACCGAAAATGGAGAAAGGAGATAACACTCAACTTCCTATTTTAAAGAGGCACAAAGCACTCAAACAAAAGTTTATTCCAAAATCAACCAACTTTACAAATGACACATGACAACAACGACTCATGACATAAGAACAAAGTGACATAACAAAACACATAAGAAAGTTACGACAAAACATCAAAGAGACTCAACAAATTCACAACACAATAGCTTGAGCGACCTAAAACAAGTAGTATAGCAACAGGAAGCATGAGCGACCTAACATCTGAAGCGACTTAGCGAGATAAAGATTTGTGACCTTAAAGATGTGGCGTATGTGAGCGACATAGCATAGGTCGTAGCTTGCTGGTGAGCGACTTATAGTCAGGTGGCACAAGTAAGAACGCGGCATAAGTAGTTGGGCCGTAGCTAGTTAGGTCGTTCGTAGCTCGGTAGGTCGTTGGCGACTTAAAGTGACTCGCTTCTTCATCCAATCGCCATAAATTGTTATGATAACACGCAAGCAACTCAAGGCTTAACTCGTTAGGTCGCTGGCGACCTAAGGCAGACGACTTAACATAGTTATAGGCCGCTGCATCATCGCGGCTTCTAGGTTGAGTGCGATTGTAAGCAGTGGGTTCTCTCAGGGGAGTTGGGAAAACTCGTCGATCGTTCTAGTTTGGGTTACTATACGTTTTTCCTACCTGGAAATGAACGCTGGTGGAGGTATTAATCTCTAAATAATTTAAATTTTATTGTTATTTATTTAAATTAGAATTTCAAATTGTGATTGCTAATTAAATTTAATAAAAATTCATATGAGGTTAAATCGTGTAATATCGGCGGTGTTGGAATTTTTATCGAAGTCAACAGGGATTAAATTGGACCGAATAGAAAAATAAAAATCAAGTGGAGAAAATTCTCACTTATTTAAATTTTAAATTGTTGAAATTTTCTTGTCGAATTTATAATTTTATTGTTTGTTGAATGATATTGTGACGACCCGGAATTTCTAACAAGTTAAATTGGAATAATAAATTGATTTTAAATATTTAAAAGTTAATTTTAACTTGAATTTCAAAATATCAATATTTACTTGATAATTAAATTATTGAATTATATAAATCGAATTGGGTAAGATGTTGAATATGGAATTTTAAGCCGGTTAAAATTAATCTGAAGACTTATAAACTTTATAATGGGGATACCGAAGATAATTGAATGTGTGAAATTTAATTCAAAGGTGGTTTGTTCATTTCGATAATATATCGTTTAGATTGATATTTAAAAATCGCCTTCCGAGGCACAGTCTCGGATTTCGACGAAACTAGTTCCATTGGATCCGTAATTATTATCGGATTTCAATTTTCGTAGCAATCGGAGTTGTCGTTTGACCCTGGCAGCGCGAAACGCTTAGAAACTATTTTAATCGATTTAATTGAAATTTGATCGTTTTCTTTTGTAACTCGCACATACGATTAAATTAGGTTCCGAAACACGTTCCATCCTGTTCGGAACGCTGGTAAAACCTTATAATCGCCTAGCGGTATTCCTTAAGAGGAGTTCGAAATTTTAAATGGCAATTAATGAGATGTTTTGGAAGTTTACAATAGAATAAAATTTAAAGTCGAAGGGTCAAGGATATTTTCATTAACTCGTATGCAGGAAGCTACCCCAAATCAATATTGTATTCCCGTCCTCTCTCTCCTTTCAACAGAAATCGAAACCGAGCCCCCTCTTTCCCTCATTTTCCAAAATCAAAAAAATGAAAGAAACCCAGTACGACTCGAGGATAAGGGCAAGTTGAGTTTAGTTGATTTGAGGCCGAGTTGGGGGCTGCGGCAGGCGTCGATTGGGCCGGGGGGATGTTGTGGCGCTGGATGATTTAAAGACAGCATAACGCTCGACGTCGAGCGAGGCAAAGGCGCGATCGGAAGGGAGCGTACATGTGAGGAGGAGGATATCGGCAGCAAGAGGAGCTTCTCGCGAGCTGAGGGTAGTTGGTGACTTCAATTTATCTCAAGGGTGAGAGGAGCATCACGATGCGGCAGTGATGTGTGGGTCGCAGACGGCGGCGTCGGAAGTGGAGTTGGTTTGTACTGTGGTGGGAGGCAGTGGTTCGATTTCGAGATGAAGTGGCTGTAGGCAAGGCAGGCTGGGCCCTGTTCGAGCATGCGCTATGGCAGTGTCGACGTCAATGAGGTGATGTCCGGGTTTTGGGAGGTATGGAGCATTTTGATTTTTTTGATTTTTATTTTTTTCAGAATTAATGTTATTAGGATTACTCAAATATACTTAAAGGGAATGGTTTGCAGTAAAATATATATGTACGAAACAAAAGGAAATAAAATAAACATTTTTATTCAATATTAATATTCAGATTTTAAAAAGGAAATTTTGGAATTCAATATATAAACGATATTTTATTAGAGGAAACTTGATTTAAATAAATAATTAACTAAGAAAACTTATCTAAAAAAATTGTTGAATAAGTTCAAATATTAATAGATCATCCATTGTTTATCCAAGGTCAATGATCGTGAAGGACAAGTCGTAAGGGAAATGGACTGCGAAACAATAAAGTTGAGTAAATCTTACTCAGCTTGGTTGTTATAAAATTTTAATAGTTTAATTTATATGATTGGTTGAATGGTTGAATTGATTTGATGTATGCTGAGAATTGATGATCTGGTGACTTAGCTTAGGTTGGTTCTCGAGTTAATTGTTGTCAGACTCGAAATATTCAGGTTTTAAATTGTTTTAAATTCAAATCATTTAATTTAGTAATTAAGGGTTTGAATTAATTAATTAAGCTTTAAGTTAATTAATCAAGTGTAAGTAATTCAAAATAACCATTGGGTGGTTTGTTAAGTAAGTACTTAATGTGCTTAATAAAATAAAATTACTTTGTGAAATTTATTTAGATGATTAATTAAGAAGTAATTGATTTATTTAATGAAGTAAATAAAGGATAGTTAATTACAGTTTGGAATTAATCGAAAATGATTAATATTGTGGTTAATTAGGATAATTAAATTTGATTAGGATAAATAAAAATATAATTGAAAATCCTTAATTTATACAATTAATGATGTAACCAAAGATTGATTAATCCATAATAAGTGACTTATGAGAAATTAATTAATATAAGCAATTAAGAATAAATGAAATTAATATAGTCAATAAATTTATGAGGTAATTAAAGAATATTTATTGATTTTGGTTAAGGATAATTAATATCGAGCAATTAATTAAAGATAATTACTTGAATGTAATTGAAGGATAATTAATCTGGGGTGATTAATCAAGACGAATAATAAAGGGATGATTGATGGATTGTTTTGAAATTAATTAACGTTTAATGAGGAAACCTAAGTTGTTGAGGTTAGTAATTCAATCAAGATTAATTAAATTAAATTTGTGTCGGTGATTGAGCTTGGCTTATGGATGATTGAATGATATTGGATGCTTTGAATGAGTTGATATCTCTGATATGAAATGTTGTCTATTTCGTATTGATAACTTGAGATAGGATGACGTGAGACCTGAGGAGGCAGGTATCGGATATTGGGAGATACCTGAAACCACTTCGAATTTCGTATAATTCGATATGAGAAATTGATTGGTTGGAATGAATTGATTTGAATGAATCGGATTATTAAATCTAAATTTTGACACTTAGAAAACTTATTTGAAAATAAGTGTTGTCTATAGAAAATTGTGAATTTGTTAAATTGATATAAGTTACCCCAGGTTTATATAAGTTAGTTGCTTTGGTATTCCATGTTGGATGGGTTTACTCACGCTGGTTTCCAGCCTGACCCGGGTATTACTTTGGTGTAATGCTCGGGTCGGACCGAGTATTACAGATTTTCAGGTGGGTACGTTCTGGAGGTCAGGAGGCGACCGGATGGCAATAGCGTATAGAGTATTTCCGCTGTATTTATATTATTGTTAATCTAAGACATGATAATTGTATATATTCAGTGACTGTATAAGTGAAACTCTGATGTATATTAAATGTAATCGACAGATATAGTATTCTTTTATAAACTGTTATTATCTATTATTATATTTTATCTGCTGCGGCTTTGAGTTGTTGTGTTTGTTCTTCTTCTATCTTTTTCTTCTTTTCATAACTATCTGGAATTTTCGGGTTCGAAAACTCCAGGTCGTTACATTTGGTATCAGAGCTGAAAGGTTAAGCGAGAACCTTGGCTCTGGTAGGAATTACTCATTTAATAGAGTCTGTAGTACTCTAGAATGAGTTGAGTGTATATATATATATATGAGCGCGTACTTGTTATTTACTTATAAAGGTTTTAAATGATTTTGTATAAAAATATATTTTGATATATAAAACAATAATTTTTCAAATAAATATTAAGGTGATTGGTTGTTAAATTGTTGTAATTAAATTAAGGAGTAATATAAAATACAACCAAACTGAAATATTGAATTGGAATTAAATTAAGTGGTAATTGAAATACAACTAAATGGAAATGATAAATAAAGAGGAATTTACTTAATGAAGTAACTAGATGTAAGTAATTTAAAGGACAATTACTTAATGAAGGTAATTAAGAAATAAGTTAATTACCGAATGTGATTAATTGGAATTAATTAATGACATAATTAATTTAAAGAATAATTACTCAGTGTAAGTAATTAATGTGAAATTTCTAAATGGTTGGAAAATTCTTAAAGGATGTGTTTTGAAATTAAACCAAGGGTAGTTTAAATTTCTAAAGCATGGTTGGGATGGCCAAGAAATAAATATGTAAATATGTATGGATATACACATATCAAGAATAGTTTGAATAAACTCTAAATGTGAGTTTTAAAGTTTGGAATGAGAAGTGATATCCAAAGTGATAATTTTTGAACTTATAAGATTATTAATGTGCAGTTTAAAATTTGAAGTGGGAATTCAAATTTGAGGAGGGTTGACTGAAGGAATGAATTGAATTTAACTTTGGAAAAGTTAAACAAGTTAACAAGCAACCTGCATTGGAAATTTCAATAAGAAATTGGGATTTAACTTGGGAATTTGGATTGGAAGTTTGTGTGATCTCAAAATGGGTTTGAGATTTGGAAATTTGAAAAGAATGGACGTTTTAAAATAAATTGGATGATATCATCCTATTGTTAATGATTTTTTTTTAAATTGAGAATGGTATTGTATAAATAAAATAAATTTTAATAATTGAGTTTGTAAATTGAAATTGTTTAAGAAGTGGCTTCAAACTGGAAGATACAATTTAATAATAAATTAAAATTTTAAAATAAAATTGTATTGAAATCTTATTCGAACCTTGAAATACATAAGTAAAGATAATTTAAAATGGAATTTTGAGAATTGAACTCAGAAATTAAATTGATTAAATTTTTTGAATAAAAGTTAATTTGGTTTAAAGAGTTAAACCAACCTTTGAAAATTCAACTCAAATTTATATAATTCGAGATGGGTTAAAGCTGAAACTTAGATTCCATTTATACCAATTGAATTGAGTTTGAATTAAGTGGATTGGTGATTGAAGATGTATAAGTTTAAAAATTTAAATGAGAAATTAAATTGGATTATATTGAAATGATTTGAATTTGGAATGGGTTCAATTGATAATAATTCAGATTGATTGGAAATTATAATTAAAGTTGAACGGGATTAAAATCAAATGGAAGTGTACATTGAATTGTTGGGGTAGTGAACAGTTTGACTCTTGACTATTTTAAATAAATTGTTTTAATAAAAACTTATTTTTCAAATCTATTAAATATATACAACCTTTCTTTTTAAAGCTAACTTATTTTATATTTGTTTTACCATTATTTTTGGAGCTATTTAACCATTTTTCAACTGTTCTCTAAACTAATTACTATTTTTCAACTATTTGACAAACTAATTTTTATTTACGACTATTTTGCAATTAATTAAAATTCCTGAAACTATTCAATTATTTTCCGACTATTTTACAATAAGTTACCTATTTTATTGTTATTTTGCAAGCTAATAATTATTTTTCAATTACTTATCTATTTTTCAATTTTCAAGCTATTTTCTAAATATAAACTGCTCGGAGTTCAAACTGTTATTAATTAAATACCCAATTGAGATAAGAATTGAAGGATAATCCAAATGGGGATTAATGTGAATAAGTGAATGTGAATGGAAAGGAAATTAATTTGGCTAATAATCAATGAAGTTAATACGTAGGATGTACGTATATTATTCCATTCGCATACTGGTTTGGTCCAAATTCGAGCATAGAATTTCGAGATAGTTATCGATCCGAGTTGGCATTTTTCACTCGATTTTCGACGGCAAACCTGGATATGGGTTGTTGATTGGCTCTGGATATTCTCTATCATAATTATGGCTATGCAAGGAGAATGATGATTTCTAATCAAGAAATAAGATCTGTGTCCGCACTAGAAAGTCGGATGGACGATACTAGTTCGGAAGTGAAATTGTGTGATCGAGTGAGCAATCAGATTGGTATAGCGTAAGGATGATAAATGTACATCGTACGGATTTGAATGAATTGATATAAAAAAAGTAATCAAATTTGAATATTTGATTTTGAATGAACAAAATTATATATCTTTGTTATATATAATAAAATCTCCCCTTGATAAATCTATAGCTAGAAGAAAATATTTTTGAAAGTGTTTGATGTATAAAAGGGTTTTATAAAAGTTTGAAACGATCCAAAATTTTAAAAATTATATATATCTGAATATATATATATATATATATAAAGGATCTTATGAGGATTTTAAAAGGGTTTTGAGAACCTTTGGATTTGGAAAGGCTTTTGATTTTTGGGTAAAATCAATAGAGAATTTGGAAAGCCTAGTTTGAGAATTATCGATTTTGGAATAATCGATTTTGTATAAATGAGCTTTGTATGAGATCATACTAGGTGTATGATTTGAAGATACTATATGTGTATAGTATAAAATGTTTTGATGATGGCTATGGAGAAAAAGGCGCTCCCTTGAAATGAACTTCTCAAGAGTGCCACCGGGTGGTGCTGCCTTGAGCCTCAAGGGGGGTTTCTATAGTTATTCCTATGAGGAGTCAGGATAAAACTAGTTCCTGAGGATTATTGGGTAGCGAAAGTCGAGGGCGTTGATGCCTATAGGGGAATTTGGGTTATGCTGTAACGACAGTGTAACTCTATGTCGCTGCGATCTACTGTGGGGACCATAGTGAAATTCGTGTGGAGGATGAGTGCCAACAGTCTACACTTGATTTTTTCAGAAAGGCAACGCAACATCGGTAGACTGCGATCTATGGTCAAGTGGAGTCGAGAAGTTTCATTTTTGGCAGCGAAATTCGATGGCGCTAATGCCTATAGTTATATGGGTTTTTGCTGTGATAGCTACTTAACCCCGATTGTAGCCGCGATCTATCGTGGGTTCCACGGTGTAATCGAGGGGCGCAGAGGCCTACAGTTATCTATGGATTTTGTCTGGACGGCAACGTAACCATCGGGTTAACTGCGACCATGGATGGGGGTGATGATTTCCAGAGCATTCTCACCCAAGATATTTCCTCTATTTTCAAAAACTGTTTTCTATATTTTCAATAAAATTATTTTCCAAGTATTTTCACTGGGTGTTGAAAACGGGTTTACCAAGTACCTATAGATTTTTCAGTCCTACGCCTGATCAACTTATGACTGAATTTCTGTGGGAACAAGGATGGACTGGTGGAGAGATCGGGTTATAAGAAGTATATTTATAAAGTGCTATTTTATTAGTATGATGTTAATTTAAAAGAATTTCTAAAATTTTTAAATAAAAATGTTGGAATTTTGGGGAAATAAAAGGAAATCCAAACTGAATTTTTAATGAAGTGGTTTTGTAATTAAAATCGAATATTGATTTAGAAGTTGGAAATAAGCTAATTGATTAAATAATTGTTTGATTGAGTATGTTAATAAAATTTAACTTTGATAAATGAATGGATTGTAAATTAATAATGGAGTTTGGGATTGAATTCGAATTGTAAACAGAATTCGACTTTGATTTGATAGTGAAATAAATTAGAAGAGACGTTGTAAAAATAAAATAGAGTTGGATTGAAAAATGTGATGGTTTGAATTACAAATAAAATTCAAGGGTGATTTGAATAATATTTAATGAAATTTGCAAGTAAGTTGGACATAAGAGAAGTGATCATAATAAAAATGGTTTTAGTGCAAACAAAACCCAAGTGAATATGAATAAATTGAGAATGGCCTTGTATTAATAAAATAAATTCGGAAATGAATTAAGTAAGTAAATGAAAAATTTTAAATGGGTAAATTGAGTTAAATAATAAATGGATGAAGCCTAATTGAATAAAGACTAAATCAAGTTGTGATTGGAATTGGATTATCAGACTGGACTTAAATTTGGTGGTATGTTAATTTAAGGTATAAATGAATTAAGTATTGGCTTCGAATAAGAATGGATGCCTATTAAATAAAAGCTTGAATTGAATTAATTTGGAAATGGCTAGAAATATACAAGAATGGAATGTGTCGAGCTAAATAAATGGTTGGTGAATAAATTAGAATGAAATGGGAGTTGTTACAAAATGATTTGAAATTAATTTAAAGTAGTTGTAAACTAAATAAATACTTATTAAGCTAATATTGTCGAATTGGTATAGAATGGATCGCCGTATGACCTAAATAAAAGTAATTAAAACGCTATGAGTTAATAGAGATTAAATAAAATTTATTTTAAATCATTTGAAGTGAATATGAACTTGTTTGGGTTAAAAATCAGTTGGATGTAAGGGATTGAGTTGCAAGCCATTAAAATTGAATGAAATGGCATATAAATTTGGTTGAAAACAATTGAATAAGCTTTAAAATCATATGAATCGCTTATGGGAAGCGTTTGGCACTTGTTGTGTATGTAATACATGTGTTTAGCTATTGAAAGTAAGTGAAATGCTAATAAATTCTCTATATATGGCACTTACATATTTACATTGAATAAGTACAGGTACCGGGAAGCCGTTTGGCTGTATTTGGTTGTGCTATTTGCTAGAATAAATATGCCGCTTGCTTAAAATGCTAAATAAGGTACGCCTACGCAATACAAATAGGAAATATGAACTGTTTTTGCTTTTTCCGACTGGGTGGGTCGATGTATATATATTTATATCTCTTGTCAAATTGCAAATGCTCCTCCATACAAAGGAGACTCTGCCAAAAATTTTCTAAAATTTTGGGAGTTAGAAAATTTTTCTTAAGCAATTAAACGATATTAAATATGAAACTGAAATGGATTAGTAGATAGAACTAATAAGACTCGGTTATAAATGGAAAATAAAATTTTAATATTCAAAATTGAAATAAGTTGAATTCATATTAAAACTGGAAAAACGAATTTGAGTAGAAGTAAATATGAAAACCTATATAAGAGAATGTATAAAATGATTTGCAAAGTTTCGATTGTATATTGTTGCTAAACAAGATATGCAGGTATTAAAGGGGAAAAGAAAATTGGATTTGATTCCAAAAGATAAATTTGTATTGCCCGACAAAAAGGTATGTATTTAAATTTCAGTATGAAATTGGATTCGTTTTTTGATCTAGCCACTTGGCTTTTGTTTTCTTTTGGAATTTGGGAGCCCGTAAAAGCCTTTTGTAGTTGTACCGAGCTAGCCGCACAAAGGAGACGTTGGCAAAATTTCTCGAAAATTTAGGGAGTTAGAAAATTTTTGGGAAAATTTGATAATTTAAAATTTTGATTTTAAATTGAAATTTGAATGTTTGAGAAAAGGGATATTATTTGGAAACTATAGAGGTTTTGCGAAGTTGGTTGAGGTGATAGTGGGTCCTTAATAAGAGATAGTTGGTAGGATGTTGAATTGTGGGTTTTGGAGGAAAGGTAAACGGGTATTGGTCCATTCTTCCTAACTATTAATTTCGGGGACGAAATTCTTTTAAGGGGGGAGGAATGTGACGACTCGGAATTTCTAACAATTTAATTTGGAATAATAAATTGATTTTAAATATTTAAAAGTTAATTTTAACTTGAATTTCAAAATATCAATATTTACTTGATAATTAAATTATTGAATTATATAAATCGAATTGGGTAAGATGTTGAATATGGAATTTTAAGTCGGTTAAAATTAATCTGAAGACTTATAAACTTTATAATGGGGATACTGAAGATAATTGAATGTGTGAAATTTAATTTAAAGGTGGTTTGTTCAATTTCGATAATATATCGTTTAGATTGATATTTAAAAATCGCCTTCCGAGGCACAGTCTCGGATTTCGACGAAACCAGTTCCATTGGATCCGTAATTATTATCGGATTTCAATTTTCGTAGCAATCGGAGTTGTCGTTTGACCCTGGCAGCACGAAACGCTTAGAAACTATTTTAATCGATTTAATTGAAATTTGATCGTTTTCTTTTGTAACTCGCACATACGATTAAATTAGCTTCTGAAACACGTTCCATCCTGTTCGGAACGCGGGCAAAACCTTATAATCGCCTAGCGGTATTCCTTAAGAGGAGTTCGAAATTTTAAATGGCAATTAATGAGATGTTTTGGAAGTTTACAATAGAATAAAATTTAAAGTCAAAGGGTCAAGGATATTTTCATTAACTCGTACGCAGGAAGCTACCCCAAATCAATATTGTATTCCCATCCTCTCTTTCCTTTCAACAAAATCAAAACCGAGCCCCCTCTTTCCCTCATTTTCCAACATCAAAAAAAAAAATGAAAGAAACCCAGTACGACTCGAGGATAAGGGCAAGTCGAGTTTAGTTGATCTGAGGCCGAGTTGGGGGCTGTGGCAAGCGTCGATTGGGCCGGGAGGATGTTGTGGCGCTGGATGATTTAAAGACAGCGTAACGCTATTCGTCGAGCGAGGCAAAGGGGCGACCGGAAGGGAGCGCAAGCGTGAGGAGGTGGACATCGGCAGCAAGAGGTGCTGCTCGCGAGCGTAGGGTAGTTGGCGACTTCAATTTATCTCAAGGGTGAGAGGAGCATCGCGATGCGGCAGTGATGTGTGGGTCGCAGACGGCGGTGTCGGAAGTGGAGTTGGTTTGTACTACGGTGGGAGGAAGTGGTTCGATTTTGAGATGAAGTGGCTGTAGGCAAGGCAGGCTAGGCCCTGTTCGAGCATGCGTTATGCAGTGTCGACATCAACGAGGTCATGTCCGGGTTTTGGGAGGTATGGAGCATTTTGATTTTTTTTCTTCAGAAATAATGTTATTAAGATTACTCAAATATACTTAAAGGGAATGGTTTGCAGTAAAATATATATGCACGAAACAGAAGGAAATAAAATAAACATTTTTATTTAATATTAATATTCATATTTTATAAAGGAAATTTTGGAATTTAATATATAAAGGATATCTTATTAGAGGAAACTTGATTTAAATAAATAATTAACTAAGAAAACTTATCTAAAGAAATTGTTGAATAAGTTCAAATATTAATAGAGCATCCATTGTTTATCTAAGGTCAATGATCGTGAAGGACAAGTCGTAAGGGAAATGGACTGCGAAACAATAAAGGTGAGTCAATCTCACTCAGCTGGGTTGTTATAAAATTTTAATAGTTTAATTTATACGATTGGTTGAATGGTTGAATTGATTTGATATATGCTGAGAATTGATGATCTGGTGACTTAGCTTTGGTTGGTTCTCTAGTTAATTGTTGTATGACTCGAAATATTCGGGTTTTAAATTATTTTAAATTCAAATCGTTTAATTTAGTAAATAAGTGTTCGAATTAATTAAGCTTGAAGTTAATTAATTAAGTGTAAGTAATTCAAAATAACCATTGGGTGGTTTCTTAAGTAAGTACTTAATGTACTTAGTAAAATAAAATTACTTTGTGAAATTTATTTAGATGATTAATTAGAAGTAATTGATTTATTTAATGAAGTAAATAAAGGATAGTTAATTACAGTTTGGAATTAATCGAAAATGATTAATATTGTGGTTAATTAAGATAATTAAATTTGATTAGGATAAATTAATATATAATTGAAAATCCTTAATTTATATAATTAATGATGTAATCAAAGATTGATTAATCCATAATAAGTGACTTATGAGAAATTAATTAATATAAGCAATTAGGAATAAATGAAATTAATATAGTCAATAAATTTATGAGGCAATTAAAGAATATTTATTGATTTTGGTTAAGGATAATTAATATCGAGCAATTAATTAAAGATAATTACTTGAATGTAATTAAAAGATAATTAATCCGGGGTGATTAATCAAGATGAATAATAAAGGGATGATTGATGGATTGTTTTGAAATTAATTAACGTTTAATGTGGAAACCTAAGTGGTTGAGGTTAGTAATTCAATCAGGATTAATTAAATTAAATTTGTGTGGGTGATTAAGCTTGGCTTATGGATGATTGAATGATACTGGATGCTTTGAATGAGTTGATATCTCTGATATGAAATGTTGTCTATTTCGTATGGATAACTTGAGATAGGATGACTGAGACTTGAGGAGTCAGGTATCGAATATTGGGAGATACCCGAAACCACTTCGAATTTCGTTAATTCGATATGAGAAATTGATAGGTTGGAATGAATGTATTTGAATGAATCGGATTATTAAATCTAAACTTTGACACTTAGAAAACTTATTTGAAAATAAGTGTTGTCTATAGCAAATTGTGAATTTGTTAAATTGATATTAGCTACCCCGGGTTTATATAAGTTATTTGCTTTGGTATTCCATGTTGGATTGGTTTACTCACGCTGGTTTCCAGCCTGACCCGGGTGTTACTTTGGTGTAATGCTCGGGTCAGACCGAGTATTACAGATTCTCAGTTGGGTACGTTCTAGAGCTCAGGAGGCGAGCCGGATGGCAATAGCGTATAGAGTATTTCTGCTGTATTTATATTATTGTTAATCTGAGACATGATAATTGTATATATTCAGTGACTGTATATGTAAAACTCTGATGTATATTAAATGTAATCGATAGATATAGTATTCTTTTATAAACCGTTATTATTTATTATTATATTTTATCCGCTGGGACTGTGAGTTGTTGTGTTTGTTCTTCTCTTCTTCTATCTCTTTCTTCTTTTCATAACTATCTGGAATTTTCGGGTTCGAAAACTCCGGGTCATTGCAGATATAATATGTATAGTAGTATATATATTAGTGTTTAGAGTGATATTTCTGCACATTATAGCGGACAAGACCCTATGCGCCCCCATATAATAGCAGATGACCCTTTATACCGTGATATTTCGCACATTAGTATCTTATCCATCAGTTTTCATCCTCCTCTTATTTCTTTTTGTTTCAGTTCTTCTTCTTTGGCCATGTTTATTTCTAATTTTGTAATTTTTTTATCTAATCCGCAAATATAATTGGATTGCATATTTTAGAAAAAAGAATGCTTTTAATGTTTCTTTAACTCTTGTTATCTCTTTAGATCTCTTGATATTGTTACCATAAACAGTCAATAGAATTTATTTCTAGATGTGTTGTCATTTTAACTCAATGTTATTGGGTTCATTTTTTTACATGGTGAAGAAAGACTGGCAAGAAGTTTAGAGGTTGAATAAAGAATGACTTATTTCACCATTGTGATGCAAAGGTATAATTTTGGTATTTATTTTTCCGTTACAAATTATTTTTCTCTACAATGAGTTTAAGTATTTAGGTATAGTTTTAGGGATTCTGATTTATGACGAACTTTCCAATAAGTTTCTTAAATTGATAATATTTCTTGCTATAATTAAAAAACCTTATGGATGCTCTTATGTAGATGTCGATAAGAAACCTGTAGAGAATTCCTATATAGTCTAAATTAATTTTGTACAAAAATATGCGAGCCTTAGTAATGTACCATTCTTATATTTATCTATGTTGTCACTAATTGCCAATTTATAACAACTTTTCCTATATCCAATATTTTGTTGAATAATTCTTAGGTTCAACAAAATAGATGCTTTTGTTGTGAATTATTAATATCGTTGCTTGTAAATGATTATAATGGCATTATCTTGAGCGCTTCAAAATTCATTTTGCTCCATTTTTTTTCTTTGTCAAATCTTACCAAATTTCAATTTTAGCAAATCATCTTTGTTTTATATTTTAAAAATTGTACTCAATTTACAATTTTTTTCCGTTAGATTTCATGTCTTATAATATAAACCTTAAAGTTGGACCTCACTTGCAATTTTTTCTTTTTCCGCGTAATTCTAGAATTTAAATGCTTATATCTTCTTGATTGAGAATGTTTTGAAGCAGATCACAAGTTCAATTTCTACTGGCCACCCCTATATCTTACAATAACCTTATTTATCTTGATTTGATTTAAGCTTAACACTTTGGTTCAAACCCGGTTAACCTCTTGTTATCAATTAATTAGAACCACATAATTGATTTAAAAATATTTATTTTTCGATCAGGTCTCTTGCAACATATAAACTCTATATGTAAACTACATTCAAAATCAAATCTCGCATTATACAGTCTTATACTTTCCAACTACATTAATAAGCACGATCTTTATTCAAATTTTGTTTATTCAGATTTTTTGGAATATAAAGTATTTAACAAGGGCCTTCATTAAAGAATTACTTAACAATAATAACAATTAAAGAAAATCAAAATTACAACAACCAAGAAGTCTATAAACATATACTCAGTTTAAGGCCAATAATTTTATCATAATTTTTTTTTGTAATTTAACCATTTAATTCATGTTATCTAGTTATACACACACACACACACACACACACATATATATGTGTATGTATGTATGAATATATATGTATTTATTTATGTATGTATATGTATGATTGCATACATTTATATATGTATGTATGTACGTAAATATGTATGCGTGTATGTATGTACATGGATATATGTATGTATATGTATGTATATATGTATGCATGTATGCATTTATGTTCATTTAAAGCTTTAAATTTTATCATTTTTTCTTTTTCTCGTAATTTTATAATTAAAATCCTCATTTCTACATTATTCATCTATATGTTTTCAGCTTACCCCTTTAAAGGTTCTCATTTAGCAGGTTTCATTATATTCAGCTGTAACAACATGCCTCTTTGACTATCCCATTTATTATTTCAACTCATTGTGTTTAATTCAGTTTTATTTCTAACTGAAGTAAAACCATCCCTAAGAAGGAGTTTCTTTTCTCTAATTTAACTTAATTATCTACTTCAAAATATATATTAGATTTCAACTGAACAATAACATGATAACATTCACGTATGAATAAATGATGTATTAAAATAATAATAAATTCAAATAATATGTTACTTACCCGATGGAATATATTTAATGTACACAATCTTAAAAAATATTAAACCTCTAAGTAAATACATAAATTGCAGATTATATTCCACATACTAGCCATGTTAAACCATAGCTAGACATGGACATTCCTAAAAAACTCGTATACACCAAGTTTGTTACTTAAAAACTTTTTGTTTTGGACTTTGATGTAAGATTATGATGAATTTTATAAATTTTGTATATTGAATAACTTTCTTTATGCAGTAATTGTTTTTTCTAATTCTTTTGTTGTTTATTTGATACTGATAAAGAAAAGAAAGTAGAAAAGAAGACATGAAAGAATGATCAAATTTAAGGACATAGGAAGTTCAAGTGTCGTTATTTCCATTTGATTTGTTCTTGCATACTTTAGTGTTTTCAACCCTTTATATATTACTACCAATCTTTATGTTGTAGTTTTGTAACGACCCAGGATTTTTGATAATTTAAATTTGAATATTTAATGAATTTTAAATGTTAATAAGTGGAATTTATAAGTCGAATAATTTATTTTTCGAATAATTGGATTTAATTGAATAATTATTCAATAGTTTAATAGTGAATTACAGAAATAATTGAAAATAGGGTTAAATATGATTAAAATTGATTTGTAAAATTTTATTTTATCATGTTGGAGTTAGAACGATATTTTAGAACTTTTAAAATTGAATTAAAAGTTAATTTGTGAAAATTGAATATTTTAATATTTAATTATCGACTGTAAAATAGCCAATTTTTGAATAGTCTCAGAATTGGACGAAACCAGTTTCATTAGATCCGTAATAGTTTATTATTACCGGATTTCAGTTTTCGTAGCAATCGGAGTTGTCGTTTGATCGTGGCTGCTCGAAACGCATCGAAATTATTTTAATATTCATTTGGCGAGTTAAAATAGCCATTTTTCAAAAAGTCTCAGATTTCGACGAAACCAGTTTCATCGGATCCGTAATGTGATGTTATTGTAAGGTTTCAAATTTCCGGTGCAAGCCAAAACGCCTAGAAAATCGTTTAAAAGGTTTAATTTAAAATCGAACGTTTATTGCCATAACTCACACAGATGACCGAATTAGCACCCGAAACACATCCCATTATGTTCGGAACGCGGGATAAACCTTAGAAACGTCGGTCACCACACGTAAATCGAAGTTCGGAAATTCAGAAATGAATAGTGTTTTCATTCGATTCTCTATAAAAGAACCCCATCTCTTCACAATTGAAAACCCTAACCCTACTCAAGCTTCAACCGCCGTTTCTTCCTTCAACGGCCAGAAAATCGCCATTTTCTTTCTCAAAATTCTTCCAATCCGTAACTCATTTCGAAAAACTTACAACTACAAAAACGTAGAGCTAAGTGAGATCTTTAATCTGAACGGTTATGATCGTTTTTGGTCAAGCGGATTAGCGGAAATCGTCCTTTGAACGCACGCAGTTCGCGCACGTTTTTCTTCGCCTAGATGAGGCCGAGCTCTGCATGGTTCTAGCCGAAGATAGCATTCGTGAAGCTCTACGAGATGGCATCATCTGATCGATGTGGAAGGGCTCGGGAAAGTCGCGAGTATTGGGGTTTTTTTGGAAGGGGGATGGGTTCGGTTTCTCTACAGGATGCGTACGTGAATACGCGAGTGGGAAGGAAGAAGAAAGGATGGGGGGGCATTGGATCTAAAAATGGACGGTGGATATGCTTGGGTATAAAATTATAAAAATAATGTTGTAAATTATTAAGTTAAAATTCGTGTAAACTTATAAATTTCATAACTTTTTCATACGAGGTCGAAAACGCGCAAACCAGTTGCGTTGGAACCGTATGCACGAGCACTACGGTATGGAATTGAATTGGAGTCGTTTGGAGTTAGTGAGAATTTCAGGAAAAATTAAACGCGCGTTTATTTTATTCGAAATAAATCGCTAAAACGAAATTGAAATCAAGGTGAGAACTTCTCACTCAATCGAATCGGTTTCGATTTTAATTTTAAAGAGTTATATTTTAAATTATGGAATGCATGTTTGAATGATGATTGTTATCTATTGATTGTTAAAATAGACATTATACGCCGTTAGTAAGCGGAGGTTATTTATTAAAAACATATACCGCGAATATTTCACCATATGTGAAATTGGTATTATATATAATAGAAATATATATATATATATATATTGGCATATGTGTATATTGCAGTTGTTAATTTCCCGCATTTTATAGCGAATGAGACCCTATTGCGCCGCCTATTAAGCGGATAATATTTTATAAATCCCATATACCGCGATAATTTCGTACTAGAGCGGAATTGGTATTGTGCTAATGTTTGTGGATGTAGGGAAACAGGTTGGAGGGATCCAACTGGATTCCTCAACTGTAGTGATTTATTTATAGATATGGTTGTATATTCAGTTATCATATTGTTATATGATATTTGATTGTCGTGATTGACTATTTGATGTTGTTGCATCATCGGATCCATTTTGAAATTTAAAAATAACGATTTTGGTTTTTAAAAGAATTTTCAAAGTGATTTTCATAAGTATACGTTTTATTAAATTTTGAATTGTTAAAATAAATGAACGTTAAAATTTTATTTTCATTAAAGTTATGATTTTTGGAAAATAATGCTTAAGTATGATTTTGAAATATATAAGCTTTAAATAACGATTTTTAAGTTATTAAAAGAATAAATTGGTTTAAATTGGGATTTTTGAATTATTAAAAACGATGTATATAAAAGACTTATAAAATTAATATTTTATAAATTAAAAATACTGGTATTATAAAACGAATTTTTATAAATAATAAAGTGAAATAAAAATAGATTTCATAAGTGAATTGAGATTTATAAATTTATGAAATATGAATATATATAAAATGGATAGCTTTTGTAAAATATAAGATTTATAAGTAATCAACTTATAAATCGGATTTTGGCATATATGAGATATAAAAAGGATTTTTATAAATAGAAGTTTATAAAAATATAAATGGAGTTTATAAACGTTGTTTATAAATCCGAAATCAATTGAATTTGATAAGTTGGATATAGGAATATATGAAAGGAATTTTATTCACGATTTTGGACAGTGGATAATCCTTTAATTAAATATGTAGAAATGTTGAAATTGGTTAACGATGTATATTCACGATTTTGGACAGTGAATATATTATTAAATGAAATGGATATGTTTTTAGGGAAGGAACATTATGAAATGAAGTTAATGATTTTAAAGACGTTCTAAAATGCATTATGTATCGAATACATAGATTTCAACATTCATTGTTGAAATAGACGTTTTCGAGAAATAGAAGGAAATGGTGGACTATAACACTGTTGTTATAGTAAATGATTTCAGTAAGGAAATGTTTTGTATAGTATTGGGATTTATATATCTATTTTAATTTCGAATCCCTATACTAGTGATTTTGGGTCGTCGTAACAATGTTTTACGTAACATTCGTTTTGACCCAAACAAATGTGTTTAAGAGAATGATTTCTTAAAGAATGAAATATATACTTAATTTTCAATTTAAGTATATTGAATATTTTCCAAGTGTTGAAAATGAATGGATTTGTAAATTACTTATTATTTAATAAGTATGGAAATGTTTTCCAATATGAACTGAATGTTTTGAGAATTTATTCTTTTAAAAGATAAATTGAAAATGAATATCGGAAATCGATTTGAAATCGTATATTCATAAATATTTTGGAATGTAAATTCACCATGGAATTTATATAAAAGGGAAATTTGTTTAAAAATAAACATTGATTTATTTTTGAAGTGTGGGAATTAATTTACGGATTTGGAACGTAAATATAAAGTAAATCGTTAAGGATTTATTTAAATTGGTTTAAATGAACCATGTTGAAATGAAAGTATTTTCGAGTAAGGGAAATGATTGAAATTTGTTTTCAAAAGTGATAAAGGATTGAAAAGTGATTTGAAAATTTGTTTTCAAATGGTTGAAGTGTGGAAATTTTATATCTAGTAAAGATATTTTGGAAAGTAAATAATTTGGGAAATTATTTGGAATCTGATGATGTTGCGCATCTCTATTGATAGTTAAATAACCGACTATCAATATTTACCTTTAAATAGGTATTTGTTGTGAATTGCTTGAATTTGAATGCCACACTTATTTTTGAAATAAGCGCTCACTATTCGGGTTAGCCGGGAAAGGACCTTTGGGTCGTATAACCCATTCCGAATATGTGACATGTCCAAATGGATAGCATTTGAAAACCGGTGTTGAAGACCGGGTATTTGTGAAAACGATAGGATGACCTATCGATTGTCTCCGCACCGTTAGCTACGGTATAGAGATTTCCTTTGTGATGGGAGATTCGATCGGGTTTGTGAATACCCGGATTGCAAGGACTTCTTTGGAAGTGCCTTCGGTTACATTCGATCCCGGAACGTACTTGTATGGATGTGTGTCTTACATTACAATTTGAGATGTAAAGCTGGTTTCTATCAAATATATTTCTGTTGGTGGCGGAGAATTTATTCTCTTAGCTTAACACCCTTCTCTGAGACATACGAGCTCAGAGGTTATGTAGTTGATGGTTACTAGTGATACATTCCCATGTTGGTAATGTGGCATATAAGTGCTATTGAGCATTTGTGAATTAAAGCACAGCTTTTATATAAAGCGTGGCTTTGTGAACGAGACTTCGTCAAGCCTCACAGACCGGTTGTGGTCGAAACAGGAATCGTGGCAGCAAGGTTATTTGGGGGTCGCTCCTCCATAGGGTATGTCATTTCCTATCTGGATTATAAGTGGTATCATGGTATGGAGCCCAGATACTTACTTTGTGGAAACACTTATTATTTGGTGTGATGTGGATTACGAGCGCTCGGTCTAAGGTCCCAAAGGACCGGGGGATGACATACTCGTGTCAGTTGTTACCCAGTTAGGGGTAACCCGACCTTGTGTAGCAGAGATCTAACCATAACGTTAGATCCGGGAACGTTTCTCCAGAGGCGTTCTATTTTATTTGGGAAGTTCCTTTGCCCGACCATTTGTTGGAAATCCAAAACAAACAATACGTGCCTTGTACGGTTTTACTTGTAGAACCTGCCATTTAATATGGTAGCTATAGAAGGCATACCATCATGGTACGTATGCTGGCTAAGATTTATATCTTTACTTTCGAAATGAATTTTTCCTACACTATGCACTAGTAACAATATCAAATGTTTCTTTTTAATGCGTATCAAGCATCTTTGACTATCATAAGGAGAAATCTCCTCCAATTCTGCGTTTGCATTGTGTGTGTGGCGGGAGACCTTATGGTATTTTCATTTTCAAAACACATTGCGAATTGACTTTGAAAGTTTCTCCTATTCTTTGTTTTAAAGATAAATAACTATTTTAAGTTCTCACACCAGTCACATGACTGACTTAGAGTTTATTGTTTTCCTTCCTAAACTCTGGGTGCCCACCAATTTCCACACGGGCAGTAAAGAGTAAGGTTTATCAGGATATTTTGGAATTCAGGAGTTGCTGGAGGCAAGTTGGATGGAATGGCGTATTACTAGTATATAGTATTTCTTTTCCGTTGTTAGTTGTTGTTTGTTGTTGTACACTCTGATGATGTAATGAAATGTAATGTAATAACTGATATAGTTCCTTGTTTAAAGATTATTCATTTATGTGTTATATGTTGTTCCGCTGCGATTGTGAGATTCTAATGTTGTTGTGTTATTTCTTTCTGTTCTATCTTTTTCTCTCTTCTTCTACCTTTTTCTTTTTCTTAAACCCTAACGGTACGGTTTTTCGGCTTTTGATTGCTCAGCAGTTGATACAGTGGACGTATTGATGTCGGCGTTCGTGGACGAAAAATCACAAACGTTACAAGTTTCATCTTTGTGACTAGCAGTATTGGTTTCCTTTGTAGCTAAAATTGTGGCAGATGAAACAATGCTCGGAAGAGTAAACTAGGTAATTATGTATTATCAATGGACACTCCTAAGATTTTTAATTTTATTGTAATATATTTTATAGCTCAAATTTTTTGAGTGTTCAATCTTTTTACTTCTACTAATCACTCATAAACTAATAAATATTTTTTCCCATTATTGTACAATGATGGTGCATAGGTGATGCGATTCTTTTTTATGTCTGTCATATGTGCATATGGTTACTTGAATTGAGTCATTGTGTATGAGTTTTTTCGTTATCAATGATAAACTTATGGGCTAAAATTTGATGTGTGCATCTATATAATTATTTGTAGGTGCATTACGTATTTGTTTTAGTCTTCCTTTGTATGGTGTATAAATTTAGTTGTATAGATGTGTAAAATGACATACAAATGTTTTTTCCGGATAAATAATTTTGGATATTCAAAATATAAAGAATATTTGAATGTAAAATATATATCGAAATTAATGTATTTACTTGAGTTAATCATTCAAGTAGATTTGCCAAAAATATAGTTGTCATTCGCGTAGCACAGATTCACACTAATCAAACCGACCGTAGGGAGGTTTGCCTACTTCTACTAGCCAAAATCAATTTTCCTGAAGCCAAAAAAACATGGATCTTGTCTCATCGCGGTTTCTCTAAAAGCGTGGATCTTGTCTCATCGTGGTTTCCCTAAACTTTCTCTTTTATTTTGCGCATCAAAGATTTCAAATTTAAATCTATTATGATTTTAAAATTTTAAAATTTTCAATTTCAAATTGACAATTTTGAATATTTTGATTAATGTTTAAATTTGAAATTCGTATTTTCAGATTCAAATCTCAATTTATTCTTTTCCAACATATTATCACTTAATGTTTAAGTAATATTAACAAATTTTCAAATGTATTTTCTTATCAAAGTTATACAATCGAACGGTCGGTTTCTCCACCGTTGTACGGTTATAGTAGTATCCTATAATTATTGAATAAATGTTCGTGTAATTGGTCATATATATTAACTTCCTATATCGTTGGGAATTAATTGCATAGATTATCAATTAATTAGTCATTGATTGACATTTATGTAAATTAATAATTTTGTTTACCGAGATCGATCCTTATAGGGTGGAAATTAATAATAAGAATAGAGGTCAGTTGTTTAAATTAGGAAATGAACAAATTAAAAAATGAAGCATACGGGGGACACTTATTTACTTTGTGAATACGGAATTGAATGAAAATGCAGGGTCTGCCCTTAATAATGGAATTAAATAATTGTAATGAAAATAATTATATATAATTATATTATAGTTGTAAATATGTAAAAGAAATTAAATTTTGAGCAAATGAGAATCTTGTTTTTAATCTAATTAAATTAAATCCTTTGAATAAAAGTGAAATATAAATATTTGATTAAAAGATATTTTTAGTAAGGGAAAATTAGACAAGGAGGTACTGATTATAGAGATCTTATATTATGGGTAATGATATAATTAAATTTTGTCATACAGAATGGAATTAATTTAAATAAATGAATGGGAAATAATTTAATGTGCTACATATGAATTAATAAAATTGGTAGTTGAATAAAGAGGATCGTGTAAAGGAGGAAATAAATTAATAAAGTAAGGAAAAACCAAAACCCTTACTATAAAAAATTTCTAATTAAAAAATAAATTACTTGAATTCTTGAACTCTTGATAATCTTGATACTCATGAGTCTTCAATCTTGATATCTTGAATCTCTATACTGTACAGTCTTCATTCTTGGTACCTGCATGGTTAAATCCTACATATATATATATCTAAACTTATACTGTTAGTATTTATATTTTATAATCTATTCTAAGGTTATTGTCATCAAAACCATCATCTCACAGACTAACAATTTTTTCTTACGTTCATTTATTTTATTTAATCTCTTTCACATTTAAATTACATTTCATTTTTAAAAAGTTCAAGTCCTTATTCATTTTTAATTCATTTTATAGCTCAAATGAAATTAATACACTTTACTAATTTATCTAGTTTTACTTAATATACAATTAAACTTATTTAATATTAAGTTAAACTTCATTTCATTTTAATTCATTACTCATTTTATTTAATCCTTTTCAAGTTAAATTTTCTTATCATCTACATTTAACAAAATTTTTTTTTACGCTCAATATTCTCAAATCTATAAACTATATAATTTATTCATCCAAAATTTCATTTTATTCATTTCATTTTAAATGCATTTCATTTTATTTAAGCTTTCATGAGGTAAACTATATTTTATTTTTTTTCGTTTCAGTAACTCCATTTAGTTTTACAATGCTAAGCCGGTTATTTTATTCTTATCTCATCAAATTTTTCTTTCTTCCATTTGTTTAACCAAAATTTTAACCATTTTAAATTTTGTTTCACTTTCCTATTCATATTTACAAGTTATAAACTTATTTCTTTGCTATACTATTTTAAATTTATAAGTTATATACTCATTCTTATATAATATTTTCAATTAAGAGTTCAAAACTATGTTCATATATTTATTAAGTCATATTTAGAATATTTTTTGCAGTCAAAACTTCTTTTAATCGAAAAATAAATTCTTTAGGTAGCAATACTCATTAAAAAACTCGAAAATGAACGCTGACGATGCTATAGTCATTCCCAGAATTATTTCCCACCAACTTAAGCGAGTTTAATGCTTTATTTCTTTCAAAAAAAATATTTTTCTAGTCAAAACTCTTTCAAATAATACAATTTATTAATATTTTTAAGGGTTTGAAAAAAAAATTGAAAACAAAGGATTTTAAATTCTAAAATTCTTAATTTTGAAAATCATTTCTAGTTATAAGCTATATTATAATACAGTTATACAAATTTCCTTAACCTATTATCCAAATATTCCATTAATTTACAATTTGGTCATTTTAGCCATTTCTTATTGTAATTATATTTCAGTTCAATTTAATTATCCATGCTTCATACTTTTTAATTCAACCCATAATCGATGATAGTTAAATATTATCATCGTAATCGATGGTAGTTAAATATTATCATCGCCTAACAATAATTTCATTAACAATTAACCTTTTATATATAATATAATTTAGGAAAAACTATTTCATTTACTCGATTTTAAAACAATATTATGTCAACTTGCCTTATTTAAGAGTTTAGAAATCCCTATCGATAATACTACGTCCAGCACATCGACCATAATTCATAAACAACTCAATGGATAAGTAAACACAATATAAAACATTTTATAACACTAACAAGTGCGCTCTCATAGAAACACACGCGCACACTCTCTTAAACAGACTCATTCTAGGGTATTACTATCTTATCTCAAATGAGTCAAACACTACAAAGCCAGGGTTATCGCTAAACCTAGCTCTGATACCAACTATGATGACCCGTATTTCGGAAGGTTTAAATCGATAATAATCCACACATGTCCGACTTAAACGATCTGAAATGTAGATAATCAATAGGGTCAAATAAGAAAAATAAGAAGAGGAGAAGAAAACAAAGCACAGAATCTCATTGCCGAAGCGATAAATATAGTAATCAAATAAACAATTCATGAAGTTTTTTACTATACATTTGACATTAATCTATACACATTTATCAGAGCTATATGTATACATCAGGAATAAATAACCAATGCAAAAGGATAGCATGATGCAGGGAATAATAATTATAATATACCAAAACTCCATTTTCGTCCTCTGAAGAATAGTCTTCAATACGCTAAAAAAACTCAGGACTGACCCAAGCGTAATGAAATGACAAAACACTCTAGTCGGGACTAAAATACTCTTATGTAAGTCAAATCAGTATCATAAATATGAGTGTAATAACTTAAGAGATGTTATTGGATTTTCCATCTCTTAAGGATCCATTAAACTATTTATATATAATAGTGTACGCTATAATAGATGATGTCTATTAGTAAAATAAATATTAAAATAGCGTTAAGGCTTTACATTGATCCACCTTAACACATTTTTATTGTTTTAAACCAAAGTCATGATGGGCTCGTATAGGGATAAATATGAAAAGGCACGTGAGGTAATGCCCAAGATAGGATTCTACCAGTTTACCAATTCTGGCTGGTCGTAACCCATCCATGGCCGACTGCGACAATCAATCCAAACGAGCAAATAAGGTGCACCCTTCGAATTTGAAACCACAATAGTAACACAAGGGATCAATGTCGCTAGAGGTAGCAAACCTCACTGGCCAGACATATGCTCCTATTTTAGTCATTTTAATTATGACACAAATGTCAAGGTTATCCATCATCGTTCTCTTACTTTATTCCAGTAAACGTCGCCCATTCAACCACTACATTCTGGATAACATCCACCGCATACACAGTTGTCAAAGTAGTTCCAATATTGGCAGAGAGTATGTCAATAAGAGGCCCCACTCTCTTAACCAACCAAACATCAGTTTACAAAGCAGTCGGTACTTTCACATTTCGAAATCAATTTGCACTTGATATCAAAATATCATATTCATTTCAAAATCAAATCCATTTCGAAATCATCATATATTCGCTTCAACATCAATTCCATTTCGATGTTATCATATATTTAAAATTATCAATTTTGTCCGATAAATCGATTCCACTTCCATAATTTGATTTGAATTCAGTTTAGGTTATATTCCTCACTTTAAAATAGTTCGTATTTAAATCCAAGATTTAAATATAAACAATTTACCCTTTAACCAGTTTAAATTTTTGAAAATAGTTTAAAGAGTTTAAAATAGTTAAATAGTTAAAAACAATTTAATTGGAAATGTTTAAATAGTTTAATCGAAAATATTTTGAATATAAAAATGGTTTATATAGTAAAATAGGTTGGAAAAATAAAAATAATTTGAATATTTAAAGAATATAGTTTTTAAATAATTTATACAAAAATATTCATTCATTTAAAAAAATTCCAAAGTTAAACTGGTGAACTTCCCTATTTCCTACCTAAATCAATTCCAAATCCTATTCCGATTTAATAGACTCAAATCTGATTCCAACTCAAATAAATTTTGATCCCATATAAATTTCGATTCGAATTCACAAATTCCTTTCACATTCAATTTCAATTTCTAAATCCAAATTAACTTAAATTCCAATTTCAAATTTATTTACAATTCCAAATTAATTTCAAATTGATTTACAATTGCAATTCCAATTAATTTCAATTTCAATTTCAAGTTATTATCAATTCCAAATTCTATTTTAAATATTTTGACTTAAACACTTAAATCAAATTCACTTTCAATATCCAATTTTCCTAAAAAAATCCAAATTTAAAATATAATTCAATTCCAAGCTCAAATTTGAAATATCATTTCATATCGTTCTTTATTTAGTAATATTCAAAGTTCGAATAGAAGCCAATCCTTTAAAAAAACCATTACTGGAATTTACAATGTGTTTCGTTCATAACTTAAGAATTTAAAATTTGACTAATTAAACAATCTCGTTTATCAAGTTTAAATTCCAGCATTTCGAGCTCTAATTCAAAATAATTCAATTTCCATAAATTTGATTTTATTCTTAAAACCAATTCATTAAAATAATTTCAAAACAACTTTTAAAATCATTTAATTTAACCAACCCGATATCCATTTATAATTTTATAACTTATGGCCACGTGGATAATTATTCCAATTTAATTTCAAGGATGGATATATTTTATTTCAATCCAAATAGATGTCATGGGTATAGATCATTTCAACCTAGTTATTAATTTGTTCGAAATAATTCAGTTTACTGTTTTATATGCAATAAACAGGATGATAGCATGATATGTCAAAATAAATAAACAACCAATATCGACCAATAGCATCCATCACAACACATCAACTTTAAAGCCAATAAGATTCGCAAATTCCAATTTTTACCATATCGGGTAAAATGCTGCCAATTAAATTTAAATTTATTTAACGATCAATTTAAATTCTATCAATTAATTCATATAACAATTTAAATGACAATTAAACCTAACTAACAGTAGCCAATAAATTTCATATCGCTTCAGAATATAAATATAACTAACATAAATTTATTTTAGTCAATTATGAGCTTATAAACACTCAACTTTGATTTATCCATGATTTAAAATCCAAATAAAGGCCCAAATTTGAACACTCTCGTATTGCAGCCAAGCAACTCCACGTTGTCCGGAATTTCAATACGATAGCAATGGAGAAAATCGTGTTTGAATCCAAGCTCGTATGCAAAAGTTATTTGAGTTAGAACTTTGAATTTAATAAAAATAAAAATAAAAAAATTAATTATTAGATAAATAATACATACGCACATCTTCTTCTCACGCATGCTCCAATCTTTTACGTTCATAACCTACATGTGACCAAACTTTCAACCACGCCAAACAGACGACGGGATCCTGAACAGGGCACGCCTTTCGAAGCGCCTAAGCCCCTTCCTTCTTCGCCAACGACGCAACCCCCTACAATGTCTCGAATCTTGGGCAAACACAAAAAAGTAAGCAATGTTCAACTCAAAATCCTGGTAATTTCGTGACATGATAGCATAGATCAACTGTATGGATTTGAAGAGGAGGTTGAGACCTACTACATACATTTTGGAAGTTTTTGAATTCGATGAACGGTTTGAGAGATCAGAGAGGAAGATGGTAGAAGATTTCTGGCCGTTGGAAACAATGAAAATGGCGGCTACTGTTTAGACTAGAGTTTAGAACATTTTATTATAAAGCAATCTCGATATGCGTGCAGTGTGTGTGTGTGTGTGTATAGCTAGGTCTGAAACCGTCCGAACTCCAATCGAAGCGTGCCGCCTAACGTTTATAATGTTTTACCCCTATTCTGAATGCAATGGAACTAGTCCCAAGGCCTAATTCGATAATAGGTAGAAGATAACTTTTCAAAGACGATTATTTTAATTAAATTCGAAATTAAATGTAACAACCCCTATATTTAACGATTATATATTTAAATTTTTTATTTAAATATAGCGTCGTTAGTCGGATTTTAGGTCCGAAATGTTATTTTTTGCAAACGGCCGAATTAGGACTCGATACCACTTCCATTGAGT
The DNA here is from genome assembly GCA_030765085.1 of Allium cepa. NCBI lineage: Eukaryota > Viridiplantae > Streptophyta > Magnoliopsida > Asparagales > Amaryllidaceae > Allium > Allium cepa. The sequence continues at coordinate 861,381,416 of CM060931.1, forward strand.
CCAAAATGGCGTTTGCGATCTTTTTAAGTATAAACTTTGATATGTTTGGAGTAAGTCGAATTTTGCTATTTGCTAAGTGGGCTTTTGGGTTTGGGTTCAACCAACTCATCCTATACCTCAACTCAGCCCCCTCTACTCTCCACTCACTTATTTCATTTCATAAAACTCAACCTAAAACTGAAAATGGGGGAAAGGAAGTGGAATTAGAAATTCCAAGCCCTAGTTCTTCTTGCAAACTTAAATTCTTGCTCCAAAATCAAAGTGAAGCTATAGGTAAACCTCCTCTTCATCTTCTCCAAGTCTTTCTCCTTCAATTTTAGAAAGTTTCCTAAACCTAACTTTGGAAAATACTTGTTTTGATCTTAGATTGAAGCTAGTAGAGTTGAAGTGGAGAGTGGTTGGTCTTTTCTTTGCATTTGAGCTTTCCATCCTTGTTTTTGAGTTAAAAGGTGAGATTTTTATCTCACATCTATGTTTACAATTATGTTGGATTGTTAGGTATGAGTTCCTAGCACTTATTCATGTGCATTTGCCTTTGGTTTGAATTGAATTGGTGAACATTCCAATTTTTGGTGTTTTGGAGTCAAATCTTTGAAAATCATAACTTTGATGTTTGATCATGATTTTCGTGGTGAATCGGAGTGTCAATGGTGGTGGGTTACCGATTGGCAACAGTCCCTTAAGTCCATTTCTCGACCGGTTGCAAATGGTGAGAGTTTGGTCCTCCATTTGCTAGGCTGGAAAACATTTCCCGCTACAGCCAGTCGACTGACCCCCTTAAGTCAGTCGACTGACTGCAGAGTTTAAAAACTTTCGGGTTATGGTTCAGTCGAGTGACTGCAGTAGACCAGTCGACTGACCTGCTTCATTTTGCCTGCTATGCCTAGTTGTTTGTGATTCTAACTTTTATTGATTTAAATTGATTCCAATTAGTTGTTTATGCATATTTTACCTTGATGATTCATTTTTGACTTCACCCACGGGTTTTTATAAAATAATCTTCTAAATTGCATTAAAAGCTCGTTTCTCCAATTTATAAATTCTATTTAAGACACAAGCACATAATTTCGCACTTCGAGTGGAGTGGAAAGGATATTAAATGGTTACGTAAAACACGGACCATGAATCCGTGCGTTTATCATTCCGATTAATCCCTGCCCTATTCGATTGATCGTTTTTACCTTTTGGTCTAGTTTACCGATGAGATGAGGTAAACTTTGTACTGCTTTGAGTGTGAAATTAACTAACGGATAGTAAACCGTTTAGTGCGAACGAGTGGTTATGGGACTCACGTTACCACCTTTCGGATTCCTTTTCGAGAGTTGTGACACATTCTGCCAGTTAGTGGTGTCCAGTACTGGGCCTCCAGACCTTCATCACTATGGTTTGTTGCCATGGGATAGCGTCTTCGGACCGTCTCCTTTAGGTTTGTTGCCTTCGGGTATGTTGCCTTCGGGTTTGTACCTTCGGGTTTATGCCTTCGGGTTTGTTGCCCTAATATTATCGCATTTGGAGTTGGTCATTATGAGCCGCTCGACTGATATTTGGGTTCGGAGCCATCGGGCTGATGGATCTTTGTTTATACAGTACTGAGCACATGCAAATTTTCTGATTTTTCATTGATATTTATATTCCCTAGGTATTTCCCTTCGGTGTTGGTCTTTCTGAGCCGCACGATATTGTGATTACCTTATGGAACTTGTGTTACCTTCATTGGTATTTGTTATTTGCCTTTTGGCTTGTTTTGGGATATTCATATCCATTATTTGTTTGAATTGCCAATGGGATGAGGCTTGTCTTGTTATGATTCATCTTCTATTAGAGGATTGTGTTTTCTCTTTTAGAGATATTTGTTTTACTTTGTGACCTTGCAGGTTATTGTTCTTCAATTTATCTAACTGATTTGTTTAGCTAGACTGACCCGTGTATTTACACTCGGGTCAGACCGAGATGTTTCAGGTTAGGTGCTTTTGGACTTAGCCTATTTTGCTTCCGCATGGACTATTCTGCTTGCTCCTTTTTGTTAAAGCTTTTTGTGCTGTCCTTTTTATTGTAACTCGGATATATATGTATTCTTTTGGATTCGTATGTACATTGTGGTTTGCTATACCACTTGACATGTTTCAGTTTGTATACTCTGTTATGTACCAGTATATGTATATCTATGATGATCTACTATTCTGTGATGTATATTACATGTGAGTTGTTATATTCTGTTCTGATAGATCCTCCAACCACCTATGGTTTTGTTTTAAGTATTCATTGGATATGTCTACCTGCTTAGGTATTACTATTATCGATATTCAATAGATAGTTAGAGCAAGGCTATAGATGGTCGCACCTAACCAGCCTTATTCTCCGTGTTAGTTGACGGCATTACCCTGTAGTGTCCTTGGCTAGCGTGGGTATAGAGGTGGGGCGTCACATTAAATTTCAACACGTTTCATGCTCGTACGGCCAAACGGCAAGTCCGATCGCTACAAAACTTGAAATCTGATAATAATTCACTATTACAAATCCAATGAGACTAGTTTCGTCTAAATTTGAGACAGTGACCAAAATGGCTATTTTACTCGTCAATTAATATATAAAATTTCAAATTTCAAATTATTCACATTTAAATCCAATTTTAAATATTAACATTCTTCATTGGTGTTCATATAAAATTTTAAATCAACTTACGACATCATTTTCTATCATATTAAATTTAAAATTTAATTATTCAATTTCAACTATTAAATTATTTAACAAATTACATTAATAATCATTTTCTTCAATAATCACCTTAAATTTAATAATTTAAAAATAGCTAAAAAAAGGGTCGTTACATGCCATTACCTGTATTTGTTTACATATGACATCAGACACCATTATCTACTATTTATAGTGATGATATATGTCTGTTATGTTATTATCATATCTGTTTGCACTTTGCAAGTTCCCTGTTAGTATAGAATTCCCTATGGGTTAAAAGATACATACTTAAACGATCTTTAGAGTACAATAAAATTGTTATGGATTGAAATAGTAAACCCAAGCGATTTTCATTGAATTGAATTTAGGATTGCGGGTTGAAATGATATATAACCGTATATATTTAAATTACGAATTGAAATGATAATCATCTGTATCACTTGACCACATGATAGAAAATTATATATAGACACCGCTGGTCCATATATAAATATTTTGAAAATGATCTCTATGGTTTTGGAAAGAAATATATGGTTTTAATAAATATTGATTTTAAGATATTATGTACAAATGTATTTTTATAAAGACTTAAATTTTATATTTTAAAATTTTTATGTTTTGAAAATTTTATAGTTATAGGTTAATTATTGAAATTATAAATTTTAAAAATTTACTTATAAATTTACTATTTTTAAAATATATAAATAGATTTCATATAGAGATAAATTTAATAATATGTTTATGTAATTATTTAAAATTATATTTCAAGGATAGATTTTATTATAATTTTTAATAAATTGAGGTTGGAAAGATAAACTTGGAATTGATTTGAAATTATATTTATTTAAGAATTATACTTAAATAAGTTTGATTTGATATTATTAAATTTGAGATTTTAAAGATATGATTTTATAACTTAATTTTGATTAAAAGCGATTTGAATGAATATTTTCAAATTTACATAAATTGAAATGGGATATTTAGTTTATATAAATTTGTAATTTGAAGTTTATTTAAATGTCTTCGAAATGATTAGGTAAATATTTCAAAACTGAATAATAGTAAAGTTAATTTGAGACATAAATGAAATTATCAAATTTAGTTTTTTAAGGCGGAATATTTAAAGCTTTGAAATATATTGAAACTGAAATGGTTTATTTTGTGGTTCAAATGTGCATTTGAAATCGATATAATTTGAAAGGGTTTATTGAGAAACTGATTTGGATTGAAATTGATGAATGGAGATTGAATTAAATTAGAGTTTTTGAATTCGAGTCGATTTGAATCAATTTGTGAAATTGAGAAAGCTGTTTTATTATATAAAGTATTTATAAATTATATTTGAAACTATTAATATATTTTACATTATAAATTTTTTATATAAACTATTTTAATGTAAACTATTTTTAATATAAAATATTTTAATATCCTAATTATTTTAATATAAACTATATTAACCTATAACTAATTTATATGAACTATTTTATTTAATAAACTATTTTATAATATATAATTTTTTTTATATCTAAACTTTTTAAAAGGAAAGTGTTATGGATTTTAAAGTGTTATGAATTTCAATATTATATTGTCCAAGTGTTAGAATTTCAAAGATGTTATAATTTCAAAAGGGTTATAAATTTTAGTGTTATGATGTGGAAATGAATATTATTTTAAGTAAGAAATGACATCATATTGATATGGCTTTGAAATGGATATGATATTTTGGTTTTGAAGTATGATATTTTGAAATGACAACGCTGTTATAATAACGATTGGTTGTTAAAGAGACAGGGATAGGTTATTGTCTTATTCTCTACCACCATCAAAAGCACTTTAACAACCGTGTACGCGGTGGAGATTCCATAATAAAGTAGGATGGTGGCGACGTAGCATAAGGTGGGGCCAAGTGAGGTAGCTCCACTGATCATACACACTTCTTTGATACCATTTTATTACCTTGTGATTGATTGGGTGCACCCTCAGATTTTAAAGTGTGGCACGAGGTGGGCGGTAGTTGCAGTTATGCATTACCACCAGCCCGGAAGTGTAATTGGTATATCTGCCTTGGCATTGCCTAGTTGTGCCGTGTCACTTACCATATCGAGACCAATACGAGTTTTTTTGTGTCATAACTATGTGGTATCCTCTGGTAGCCTCCCGATCGGGAGGTATTACAGGACTGTATAGACTATTGGTACTATAAATGTGTTAAGGGGGATATGGGTAATGCCTTAATGCTATTTTAATAGTTTACTTTACTTTAGACATTATTATAATAGCGTATTATACTACATAGTAAATAGCTCCACGGGTCCTTAGAGGATGGTTATCCCAAACATCCTTTAAGTAACTTGTGTTTTAATTGATATTTCACTTGAGTTGGATTTATTGATATAAGAATGATAATCCTGAGTCATGTGTTTTGTGTTTTGCTTTACGCTCGGGTCAGACTGAATGTCACAAGATTTAAGACTCGCCTTTGGATTTGAGGCTTCCCTTGGAGATCCATCTATCTATTCAGCTTCCAGTTATTTAATTGACTCCCATGATATATTCTTATCTTATAATTGACATTGTGTTGAGACTGCTATGTATTCAAGACTTCTTTTATATTTTGTTTTAACTCTGTTATATATATACACACATAATAGCTTCGTGAACTGCCATTCATTTGTTTCCACTGCTTATTATTGTAATACTCTATGCCTATGATTCTACGATTTATTTATTTACTGTCCATGCTGAGTTTTGCCAATATAAATTAACAATTTGATATTTTGAGCAATTCACGTCCGACATGTGTAGATGCGAACGGTTAAAAATATCGGGATGTTACAATTTTTGATATCTTAGATTTTCACAAAATAAATGGTATTAAAAATAAGAATTTCTACGCTAGAAATCCTATTTTGATATGAGAAACACAAGGACATACTTGGTTCGATGATCTAAACATGTAGAAGTTTGTTAAAAACTGGATTGTTTACTATTATTTCATAATTACACACCACATATAATATATACGAGCTCCGAACTATTTTTAGCATGATCTATACTCACAAATAAGCACATCGTTAGTTTGCACCATTGGCGTATTCGAATTGAGCAAAGAGATATTTATTTTTAAAAACCAGGGTATTAATGATTTTCTAACACTGTTTACATTGACAAAGTAACATAAAACATTCCCGACATTCTAGATTTAAGCTCTCACCTTAAACATGTTGATCCTTCAAATATTCTAGTTTACTCTTTAGTTTATTATCTGCAACCTAGATTATGTTACCTTACTTTTGGATTTTTGAAAGAACGGGTTGCTTCTCTCATTTTATTTGATGTGTTTTGGTTTACAGGTTTTTGTTTTGCAGGGTTTTTAAACTGAACTACACACACACATACACACATACATACATACATACATATATATATATATATATATATATGTATATATGTTTATGAAAATTGTAAAGATGCATTTGACAAGATTTTTGGGCTCAGAAGGATTGCAGATCTTTTAAGGTTGCTGTAATAGGCTTTGATAGATTGATGTTGAAATCTTGGTGGCTGATATGAGGTTTGAATTGAAATATTGTTTCAACATACATTTTCTTCTATTTGACCAGGCAATGTTTTTATTTTTCATTTTTTTCTTTTCTTCTTGGACTTGGTATGAATAGTTATCGTCTTTTGAATAATATCATTTTGGTTAAAATATATCATGTAAAAGCTTTTCTTTTTAAAATGGTTTAATGATCATACTTAAATTTCTCATTTCCATCATATTATATTTATTTAGATTATAAAATTTACATATTTTTTTGAACTTATATATATACATTCTTCTCATTCACTTATTTTTATTTCGAAATTGTTTTTAATTCACATATAATTTTTTTTGTTATGATTATATGTATAAAAAAGCTCAAATAAAATCGATTTTCAATTAATTAAATGAAATTTAGAAAATTTAAAATATTATCTTGATTTAAAACCATTTATTATTACACATTGATATTTAACAGGGATTATATTTTGATTAAAAGACCCTATTATTGAATATTAAAAATAAATATTCATAACTCAAGACGACAAAAATCCCAGGTTGTTACAAGTTTACTAGTGTTACAATTGTAAAATATTGGAAGTATTTAAAAATTAACTTTACCGTAACTTTCACTAAAAGTCTGTTTTTAAAATCCTTTATTTTAATGGAAATTTTTTGAATTTCTACCAATAGCTTTTTTTATCGTAATGGATCAAACGTTGTGTTGGCCTGATAGAGGGATGTGTGGACCGATACTGAACTTTAACATCTATTGGCTTTGTCTAAAATTAACTTCCATGACAACGGAAAAAATAATGGAAGCTTAATTAGGAAAAATAAACCATATAACTTATTATTTTTTGGAAATCATTAGAGAAGATGTAACGGCCCGCAAATCCGTACCCCTTGAGTTAACCCTATTCTACAACAATCAACTCAAGTTGCACAGAAATACGAACCATTTGGGTTAAAGAAGAAGAGGTAGAAGAAGAAAATAGAAATCAATAACAGAATCTAACCATCGCAGCGGAATAAAATATAATAGATAAATAATAATCTTACTCAAAATCAAATATATCTGTTTACATATATTACATCATCTGAGTACATCAATCACAAATCACATCAATAACATACAAGAGGATACATAGCAACTCAATACAGCGGAATATATATAAACAAGTACGAGAGTACGTGTCGTCATCCAGCTCGTCTCCTGAGCTCCATAGCATCATCCTGTATCCTATAATACTCGGCCTGACCCGAGCATTACAGTTAAATAACACCCGAGTCAGTCTGGAATACCAGCGTGAGAAAATCACACCCAATTGATTATTAAAGTTTCAAAAATCCTTTAAAAAACAAAAGCATCTCGTAAGACCACGCCACAAATAAACATGTCCGGTTTTTACCTTACGATAGCTAAAACAATTTTTATAGAAATCCTCTGATATTATAGTAGTGTCTATAGAAAGTAAATAGAATCTAGCTGAAATGCTTGCATCTCACATTTTAGCAATAGTTGGGCACAATCAAAACCGTACGGGCGCGTAGGGAAAATGGATTCCAACTAATGGCTAGGCACTGGGGTACCACCTGTCACAGTACCTGGTCTAAATAAGCGTACCAAGGAGCCACCCTAACTCCTCTGCAACACAAGACCGGAACCATCCCTTACTGGACAGTCCCGAGCAAGATCATCCCGCGGTTGGGATCAGCAACCGCCCACACAGCCGAAATAAAGGGACATCTAGACAGGGATGACCTCACCCTCCAGTGGGGGCTACCCACGAAGCCTTGCTGCATATCCCCTGATTTTCAGCCATTCCCATTTGATGAGGCTTGAGGCTAAGCGTTACCTTTATAGAACATATTCCTTAGAATGCCCATCGTCCACCTGACGATGTTTCGCAAGCATTCATCCATACAAGTCCGTCCCGGGTTCGAACGGAACCGAAGGCACTATTCCTACTACATCCATTTTGGGAATATCCTCAGGATTAGTAGCGACTAGCCCTTGCACTTCACTGCTCCATCTTCGCACCCAAACTCGTTTTTCCCACGAAAACGTACAAACCGGATCGAAGTGGTTTTCGAGAAATAAATCTCGATCCCGGTCTCTTCGAAACGATCAACGCAGTTGGCCAATATTGATAGTCGGTTATTTAACTATCAATTAATATTCACAATCAACCATCAACCAATAAATAATTTTCCCGAATTATTTGTTACCCTCAAAAATATTTTTACAAGATATATTTCCACTTTTCAAACCCTTTTGTAAACAGTTTTAATACTATCTTCCTTTCTCAGAATCAATTTCCTAAATAGTTTCTATTTCCACTGAAATCGCCAAGCACAAAACTTAAGATTTTTAAAATAATTTAAAAACACTTTACTTTGAAATATATTTTAAACATTCATTAAAAAAAACTACTTCAATAATTTATTAAAAATACATACTATATGATTTTTGAAAATAAAGTTACTTTATAAAATATAAAACTAGGTTTTCACTCTTAAAAATAAAATACTAAGTCACATTTTTAAATAGTTAGTACAATAATAGATTTGAATAATATTTACTTATGAATTTCAAACATTCAGAAATAATAAAATTTCTAGAATATGCTTTTTAAAACCACATTGAACTTTTATCTTATATTTACATTTTCTAAAAAAAAAAAATGTACTTGGCTATCCAGGGAAATATACTCCCCTTCACATTCTTCTTGAAATTCTAATTTCTATCACTTGAATCAATTTCCAAATTGAATTCCAATTTTCTTCCTTTCTATTTCAAAATCCATTAATTTTAGATTTTGTTTCCTTAATTATGAGTTAAATTTCTTTTAACTGAAAAAAAAACAATTCTTAGATTTCTCAAGTTACTTCTTATTCTTTAAATAAATTTAAACTTTAAAGTTTAAAATAATTCTTTATTCCTTTAATTAATATAGCTTGAGTTTACAATTTATAAATTTCTATTTTATTCAAAATTCTTTTCATACTCGAAATTATTTATTAGTATTTTAATACTACTCCTATTTCTTTTCAATTCGTTCTTAATTCATTCAAGTTTTCTATACTTATTTCGCTTACAAATTCACTTCTTTATTTTCTTTCCAAAATCCAATTTATATATTTTTGGTAATTCATTCTACCCAAATATATCCAATCAACCATAGCATTCAATATCCTCACATAATTCATCATAGAATATCAAATAATCACAACAGATAATATTGAATAATTTAAATAAATGTGAGGGGTCCAGTTGGATCCCTCCAACCTGTTTCCCTGCATCCACAAATGTTAGCACAATATAATATGCCAATTCCAAAACATCATACTATATCACATCTATCAATTCAACCATTCAAACAATTATTTAAATTTATTCATTTAAATTTAAATTTAAATTAACTGAGTGAGATTAACTCACCTTTGTCTTCTAATTTGCCAATCCGATCCAAGTCGGCTTGTTCTTTCCGAATTTTGGGCCTTGAATAAAAATTATAGGATTTATTAATATTTAAATCGATCAAACAATTAATTATTATTTAATAGATTAACAATTTATTTTAAACAAAATTTCCTTTAATAATTAGTCTTGACAATTGAAAAATTAAATAAGCTTTTATTAGTTGAGTTAATCACCATAATACATCATTTTAAAATTAAACAGTAAATTAGAATGGGCAAATGAATATATATATTGAAACTACATATACTTATATATACACTTTTTTTTTATATAAACTTCCAAATAGTTTAAAATTTCCATCTTCTACTTATGTTGTTTCAAAACAAAATGGCTTTTATAAAAATTTGAAATAATCAAATAACTTACCTTTACCATTAAATTAATTTTAATTAACCAATTTTAAGTAAATGACTCATCCAATATATCTACACATATAAGATTCTTCCTTCTATGTATAAACATTTATCTATATACTTAAATTTAAAAACGATACCTTACAGCGTTAATCGAACTCCTACCCTCAGATCCTTCCACTCGTGCAGCCACCGGAGCCAACCGCAACTCGAAAACAAAATTCCCAAATCCCCAATTGCTGCAACCGAACTACAGTCCTTCAAGTCAGAAAATTCACGATCGCAACTCGATGAACTAGCCGCGTTCACCACCATATCTCACCAAATCGAAACCTTTGTCTTCGAAGCTCAACGCTGCCTAATCTAACTCATCGTCACTAATGCCTCCACGCTTGCCGCTACTTCGGCTTCACGCCTTGCCTATCGTCGTCTACAGCAGCTGCCTCCGTCGGTTCACTGCTCGTCAAAGAACAACCCAGGCGACGTCGTGCTCCTCCCTTGTCGCTCACATGCTTGAAGCCCCATGCCGAAGTTGTTCACGATTGATTTAGGGATTTTGCGCTGGATCTGGACATGAATAAGAAGGTGAAGTGGGTTTTTTTTTTTTTTTTTTTTTGCCGAGGGATTTCTGTATTGAAGGACAAATAGAATTTGCCTCCCTTAAGAAGAGAAAGGAAATCACGGTTATGTTAAAAGAAGCGGCGTATACGAGAAGATAATGGCAAAAGTTTGCGTATAAGGGAAGACTCAATTTTTAATTTAAAATTCAATTTGATTATTCTAGGCATTGACCAATCGTACGACCCAACGGTAACTCCAAACAATGCGAAAATTGAAATCCGATAATAATTCAATATTACGGACCCAATGGAACTGGTTTCGTCGAATTCCGAGACTGTGCCTCGGAAGGCTATTTTTAAATTCAATTTAAACGGCGGCATATATTTCAAAACCGAACAAACCATAGCTAATTTCAAATTTTACAACTTCTATTATTTTCAGTGTTATCAATATAAATTTTACAAACCTTCAAATTATATTCAACAGGTTTAAAATTCCAGATTCAACATGTAGCTCAACTTCAAATTATTTAATTCCATAAATTCAATAGTTAAATTATCAAATAAATTGTGATATTCGTAGTTCAAGTTAAAATTACTCTATTGAATATTTAAAATTAATTAAATATTCTAATTTTAAATGCTCGAAAATTCCGGGTCGTCACAGAAGAAATGATTGGTTAACGGTAATAATAATTAATGGTGAAATTTTAAAAAAATTCCATTGATCATTAAATATTTATTAAAATGGTCAAAATTTTATAGGGAAGGAACATATAACTTCTACCAATTTTCTTACACGAAATTGTTAAAAATTTCCCGCCGTTCACCATAGTTAAGTCCTTTCCATTTGTAAAATTTTCAATCTAAACACCTGTAAAATGATAATAATAATTTTGTTTCAACGAATAAATAATTTAAATTTAAATTAGATAGATAACTCAATTTCTAATTTGGAGACTTAGTAAAAACAAAAGGGCAAATTCTATTTGTACATTATAAATTACTTTCCTACACCATAAAACTTAAATAACATATATGACTTAAATGTGCTATTTCGTAAAAAAAATTCAATATTAGGAAAAGGAAAAATTCATAGTATGCAAGTCCACTTGTCCACATTGTTTATAGTTCAAATACATATAGTTTCAAGATGCATTCATGCGCATTCAATTTTAATAGCTTCCACTTCTAGTTAGACGAAAAGACAAAATTTTAAATTTGGTGTTCAAATTAATATGAATTATAAAGTACTAAATTCTTCTCTAATTTTTTAACATAATTAAGTTGTTCACATTTAATGTTAGAATTTAAGTAGTTTAATATTTTAATATTCAAAATTGATTCAAACTGATGGAAATAATTAAATAAACTTAAATTCCATTTGAAGCATTTGAATTTTTAATATGCACAACCGAGTTTAGGGAATACAGGAACAAAGGTTACATAATTTCATTGACACTTCATGAATAAGGGAGATAGTGAAACGAGATTAGTGATTTGATTTATTCCAAAGAAGGATTGTTTTGCAAGGTGTAAAAATATATTAGGTAAAATATGATGTGCATGATTTTGGCAATTTTTTCGATGTATGTGTACTATTTTGTGTGTGTGAAAAGTATCTTCTTACCATACAATCATAAAAAGCCTCCAAAGAATTTAATGGAGTATTAAGGATAAAGTGTGAAATCAAACTCATCTTGTTTTGGTAGAGATTTATTTGAAGAGTGGGAAAACAGAGATTGAGGTTTATTTGTTGAGGTTAAACTATAGAAAGAATCAATATTAATTATGATTCCTCCCTTGACAAAATAATTTAGTTAACAAATGATTTTTTATTATTTGTTTTGTCTAAATCCTTTTATTCTTTAACAAATTATCTTATATTTGATTATATGAAGTCAATACCATTTCTAATCTACTATACATAAAAGGTTGAATTTCTACCATTTCCTTTTTTCTCTCCTAACTTTAAGAATAAAATCATTTTTTCCTCTGTTGAAAATAACAGTTTCCAATATTTAAGTTCGCATATATCATCCTTTCCAATTAATCACTTCTCTATACTCCTCTAATTACTCCTCGTGATAATCTTTATTTTCCAAAATTAAAAGTTTTCATGTTCGTCTATCCAGACATTTATAAAATTCCATTGTAATTTTTTCACAAAAATAGAAACATATTACAATCACCGAGCATATTCTTTCAGTCTATTAAAACCTATACTATATAAAGATTAGAAGATTAGTCTCTTATGCATCAATTTTCATCTTTCTCTTGTTTTTTTTGTTCCAATTCCTCTGCTTTGGCCATGTTTATTTCAAATTTCATTTTATTTTTTCTTTTGTTATTTTAGCCAACAAATATCCTTGGATTGCATTTTTTTTAGCAAAAAGAATTGTTTTAATATTTCTTTAACTCTTGACTATCACCTCAGATTTCTTGTGATCGTTATTATAAACACACAATAGAATTTATGTATAGATTTTTCGGTCAATTTAACTCAATGTTATGGAGTTCTTTTTTTTGCATGGTGGAGAAAGGCTGGCAAGAAGTTTAGAGGTTGAATCAAGGATCGCTTATTTGATCACTGTGATGCAAAGGTATAATTTTGGTATTTATTTTCCATTACAACTTATCTCAACAATGAGTTTAAGTATTTAGTTACAGTTTTAGGGATTACTGATTTATTATGCACTTTCCAATAAGTTTCTTATATTGCTAATATTTCCTGCTCTAAAAAAACAACTTGTGGATGCTCTTATGTTGATGTTGATAAGAAACAGTAGAGAATACCTATACAGTCCAAAGTAATTTTGTATAAAAATATGTGAGTCATTGTTATGTACCATTCCTATATTCATTTATGTTGTCAATAATTGACAATTTATAACAAATTTACTATTTTCAATATTTCGTTGAATTATTCTTAGGTTCTACAAAATAGACGCTTTAGTTGTGAATTATTAATGAGGTTAATTGTAAATGAATGTAATGTCGTTGTCTCAAGTACTTCAAAATTCATTTTTGCTCCATATTTCTGCTCTGTAAAATCTTACCAAATTTCTATTTTAGTAAGTCATCTTTTTAGTTCTGGATTTTAAAAATTATGCTCAATTTACAAATTTTTTCCGTTAGATTTCATATCTTATACTATATACCTTAAAGTCGAATCACCCTTGTAATTTTTTCTTTTTCCTCATAATTCTAGAATTTAAATACTCATCTCTTCCTTATTGAGTATGTTTTGAAGAAGATAATAAGTTCACTTCCCGTCGGCCTCTCCTATATCTTACAATAACCTTATTTGGTTTAAGCTCAAGCACTCTAGCTCGAACCTAACCTTAAGTTATCCAATAAATTTTAGAATCACATAATTCATTTAAAATATTTATTTTTCAATTAGGTCTATTGCAACATATAAACTCTACATATAGATTACATTTAAAATCAAATCTCACATTGTACGGTCTTATACTTTCCAACTACATTGGTAAGCACAATCTTTATTCAAATTTCATTTGTTCAATTTTTTGAAATATGAAGTTTTTAAAAAGTGCCCTCATTAAACACTTATTATTATAACAATAATAAAAATTAAGGAAAATCAAAATTATAACAACCAAGAAGTCTATAAACGTATACTCAGTTTAAGGCCTATAACTTTATCATAATTTTGTTTTGTAATTCTGCCATCGGCTTCATGTTTTCTAATTATATACACACACATGTAGGCATGTATGTATGTATTAATGTATGTATATGTGTGTTTGCATACATCTATATGTATATAGAATGTATATCGTTGTATGCATGTATGTATATGTCTGTGTGTGTGTGTGTGTGCATATATATGTGTGTGTATGTGTGTATGCATGTATGCATGTATGTTTTAATGTTAGATTTATCTTAATTCTTTTGCTTGTTATCATATACTGTTACCATTTAAATTATTACTTCTCTATAATTCATCTGTATACTCAAACATTTAACCCATTGAAATTTCTCATTTTTTCTTTTTCTCATAATTTTAGATTTAATATCCTCATTTCTATATTATTCATCTGTATGTTTTCAGTTTACCCCACAAGGTTCTCATTTAACATGTTTTAGTATATTTAGTTGTAACAACATGCCTCTTTGACTATTTCATTTATAATTTTTAGTCATTGTGTTTAATTCATTTTTATTTCTAACTGTCCCTAAGAAGGAGTTTCTTTTCTCTAATCAAAAAAATTATCTACTTAAAAAATTAATAATCTTAGATTTAAAATAACCGATAACATGATAGCATTCACGTAATGAATATAAGATATATAAAAATAATAATAAATTCAAATAATATCTTACTCACCCGACGAAATTTATTTTATTTACACAATCTTAAAAAAAATTAAACATCTAAGTAAATACATAAATTGCAGATTATATTCTACATAATAGACATGTTAAAACTTAGGTAGACATGGACATTCCTAAAAAACTCATATACACCAAGTCTGTTACTTATATACTTTATGTTTTGGACTTTCGTACCAGACTTTGATGAATTTTATAAACTTTTAATATTGAATGACTTTCTTCATCCAACAAATGTTTTTTCTGATTCTTTTATTGTTTATTTGATACTAATAAAAAATAGGAAGTAGTAAAGAATACATGAAAGAAAGGTTCCAATTTAAGGATTTAGGAAGTCCATGTGTTGTTATTTCCTATTTGATTTGTTCATGCATACTATAGTGTTTTCAACTTCAATCTTTGTGATGCAGTTTCTTCTTTGCGACTAACAATATTAGTTTCCTTAGTAACACAAATTGTGGGATATGAAAAACTAATTGGAAGAGTAAACTAGATAATTATGTATTATCATTGGACACTCATAAGATTTTTAATTTTGTTGCAATATATTTTATAGCTCAGATTTTTTGTGTGTTTAACATTATTCTTTTTACTTCTACTAGTCACACATACACTAACTTATAATTTTCTCCATCATTGTATAATGACAGCGTATGCATGGTGCAATTCTTTTTTATGTCTTTTATATGTGCATATAGTTGCTTGAATTGAGTCATTGTTATTTCATTATTACTGATAGCCATATAGCTTAAATTTGATGTGTGCATCTACGTAACTATTTGTAGGTGTATTACATAATTATTTTAGTCTTCCTTTGTATGGTTTATAAATGTAGTTGTATAGACGTGTACAATGGCAAACAAAAGTTTTTTCGAACAAGTAATTTTGAATATTCAAAATATAAAGAATATTTAAATGTAAAATATATGTTGAAAAATATTGTTTTACTTAAGTTAATCGTAAAAATATTCTATCAGATTTGCAAAAAATACAACTGTAATCCGTGTGAATAACGTGGGTGCACACTAGTATACTATAACTATTGAATATATGTGCGTGTAATTGGTCATATATGTTAAGTTCCTATATCGTAGGGAACTAACTGCGTAAATTATCAATTAATTGGTCATTAATTGGAATTTACATAAATTAATATTTTTATTTATCGAGATCGATCCCTATAGGGTGGAAATTAATAATAAGAACAAAAGTTAATTGATTAAATTAGGAAATGAACAAATTAAAAAAAATAAGTATATGGGGACACTTATTTACTTTGTGAATACAGAATTGAATGAAAATGCAGGGTTAACCTAAATAATGAAAATTAATTAATTATAATGAAAGATAGTTATATATAATTATATTCCATTGTAAATATGTAAAAATAAATTTAATTTTGAATAATTGAGAAGCTTGTTTTAAACCTAATACAATTAAATCCTTTGAATATAAATATTAGATTGAAGGATATTTTTATTAAGGAAAAATTAGACGAGGAAGTATTTATTATAGAGATCTTATATTATGGGTAATTATATAGTTAAATTTTTTTATACAGAATGGGAATTAATTTAAATACGTGAATGAGAAATAATTTAATGTGCTACATATGAGTTAATAAAATTGGTAGTTAAATAAAGAGGATCCGGAGGAAATAAATTAATAAAGTGTGGAAAAAACGAAACCCTTACTATGAAAAAATACCACCAAACATATCGTTATCCTTGTATTTTTTATTTCAATCTCTAACCAAAACAAAGTGGATGCCCTCTTCTGGAAATCTATGACATCTACTTTCCCATCAACAAAACCACCATGTAGTTTATAGGTAACTTTACCTGCATAAAGTTTATTGATTTATCTTTGTTACCGTTATATTCTTTAGTTTGTTCATCTTTTTTTCAAATAATATTTGAAACTCAATTTTATATCATGAAACTTTTAGTCACGTGTACTAAAAGTTAAATGTTAAGATTCAAATTGTATGTATGGAAGTATTTTTCTATAAAAAGATAGAAATATTGTTATTTTCAATTAGCTACGTGTGCTATGTTCATTCTTTTTCTTAACAAGTATTAAATTGGAAAAAAGCAATAAATCAACACATAACTTAATTTTAACAAACAAATTTAACTTTTATAAAAATATGTAATCATGTAATAAAAATTGCATGCATATAGAAATAATGTTCAATCTACAACTCATTTATCTTAAAATTTTCATTATACGTTGCGTAATAAATTCTGTTATACGTTGGGTAATAATTTGACTTATATAAAAATATGTAACAATGTAATAAAAATTGCATACATTTAGAAATAATGTTCAATCTACAACTCATTTGTCTTAAAATTTTCATTATACGTTGCGTAATAAATTCTAATCATTGAAACTAATATTTCAAATTATCTTTTTTATAATATGTAGATTGTGCGCTAGTGTTACATTGAATAGGCGTCAAATATGAATAGATAAAACTCCAAATCTAGCGTTTTTATAAATATATTCTAAACATAAGTAATTTTTTCACTCGGCTGATTGAGCTTATCACAGGATTTTCTTTTCCAATCCAAAATGTATGTTGCTAAACATAAAATGAAGAATCAAAATTTTTGGAGAAATCGAAAATCTTGCTTTCTTGAGGAGTTACAGGAGAAGTGCACTGCCTTAGACCTTTTTTTTATAGATTTGATCAAGTTCATTTGTCGTTTAAAACATAATGATATAAAACATCTAAAGAAAAATAAAGATTATATAGATTTGGTGCTCGTAATAGCCATATGTAAGATCAAAATAAGAATATTCTGTAGAAATCTATAAGCAATAGGATTTCAAAAAATAGATCCAGAAACAAAAACTCTTATGATATGAATTATTCCTTCTGTAACCATTGAGTATGGTTGAAACAATGAAGACCTGAAAGGTGATAAGATAAAATATTTGGATAATCGTAGTTTCAAAAAAGCAATTGATTTCGTCTGCAAAACAAAAGATCCACAGGACAAATGGAAATTGGTTGTTGCGACTATAATTAAAAACTATATCTGAAACCTTAGATTTTTTGGAGTACATAGCCATTTATTCAAAAGATCTGTTAAAATGATTACATGGACGATGATCGGAACTTATTTGAGAATAATTGGCAAAGAATGAACACAATCATTCGGAGGCATGTCAAGGATAAAACTTGGAAAGAGAATACAATATGGATGGAATACTAATTATAGCTACAGGTAGCATCATAAAGAACAAAGAAAAAAGGAAGAAAAAATTTCTTTAAAATACAAATATAACTATAAGCTTTCATGAGTAGAACCAGTTGTCATAAAGAAGACGCTAGAGTCTATGATACTGAATATGGAATGTCGCCGAGGACCTTCATGGGAAAATTCTTCGCACATTCACCTATTTCCTACTAGTTCAAGCTACTTCCAGGATTATCAAATTAATCTCCCATTTAATTTGATCAAATGTTTTAAATTCAACTCTAACACAAACTATATTCTTGTTCCAACTTTCATCCTCGATACACTTCTAAATGACTGTGTTCATTCTTTTCCAATTCTTCTCAAATAGGTTCCAATCATCTCTCTGCGATCAATTTTAATGTGTGACGCCCCACCTCTACCCCACGCTAACCAAGAACACTACGGTGTACTGCTGTCAAATACACAGAGAATAAGGCTGTTGAGGAGCGACCATCGATGTAATTGCTTATCACATGGTGGCTATAAATAATTTTCAGAAACATAGAAATAAGCATAACACAAATCAGTCACAGTCATCCATATCACAAAGGCGGAAGAAGATATGAATATATAAGTAACACATGAAAGTGTACATCAGAGTAGTGGTCAAAAAGATCCACAATAATACAAAAGAATAGCATCACGTGCTATACAAAATAATACAACTATGAGTCTATATCTCAAGTGTATACAACAAAAACTGCTAATCTAAATAGTTAGCCAAAAGTCAGGGTAGCAAATCCCGGGAGGAAGTCAAGCAGAAGCACCTATAACATCTCGGTCTGACCCGAGTATTATTTAAGAAATTAATAAACGGATCAGTCTAGCTATAAATATCAGATGACATGATATAAAAATAAAAGATATGGCATAAACATAAAATATCCATACTGACATACTACTATAAGTATGCAAATGATGATCAACAGAAGATCAATCAATATCACAAGAATCTTCTCAAAGATCCAATGAGGGCATCATACCCTAAACTTGTACTCATAACAAGTCAATGACATAAATTCCAGAAATCAACGCAAGAAATCCAGAAATCACAGAAAAAGGGAAAGAGGCCTATCACATGACGGTCCGAAGACCATGGGGAGCTACCCCATATGGGTGAGTCGGAATCACCCAGATGAGGTCTAGGCTAACTAGAAAGCATAAAGGTATGTGTGAGTGGAATCACACAAATGATGTCTAGCCTATCCTCGCAACAAAAAGGTATGTGTGAGTGGAATCACACAAATGGTGTCTAGACTAACCTTGCGGACAAAGAGATATGTGTGAGTCGGAATCACCCCAATGAGGTCTAGTCTAACCTTGCAAACAAAGAGACATCGCACAATTGCTAGTCTAAATCATAAAATGATCATCATGATCAACGAGAAGTGTCAATTACACTAAGTTAGTAAATATAAAAGTTTAGTTTCATGTCCCATAACCACTAGCTTAACTCAAATATTTACGAACATACTGTAAATCTTCACTAATAAAATTGTCACTAGAGGTTCAATCGAACAAGTCCAAGAATTAACCGACGAAGCAAACGCAAGCGTTTCATACCACTTGTTTTACTAAGCCGTTTAATTAGATTTCTCATCCGAGTGAGGTAAAGGTTTGTATATACTAATAGATTGAAAAACGGGTTAAGAAAAGATCTTTGTTATTAAAAATAGAGTTGAAATCATTATGTTGAACGAGTTTTGATATTTACTACAAGTATTGAAACCTTTATATTTTAAAGTGACAAATCACAGAAGCAATTGTAGAAACAATCAATCACAAAGATCACATTCGAAGATGTGATAAAAATCCAAGGAAATCAGCTCAACAAGTTCCGTTGAATGTTTTTCAGATAAGATCCCCTAAGGAGGGGGTCCAGGGGGGTGGCAACCCCCCAAGGTGGGGGTGCGGGGCCAACGCCCCTGCTACGGGGTTCGACCTGCCCGGTCCGGTCGCGGGGGTCCTGGGGGCAGCGCCCCGTCCAAAACGGTACAACCTAGTGAAGACCAAAGGGAGGATAGGATCGAGCGACCTAAGGGAGGCGAGCGACTTAAGAGACTCGCGGGTTAGAAGAGGTGAGCGACCTAAGGTCTTAACGGCTCGCGACCTAAGGTCACACGACCTAACGGCCTAAGGTCACACGACCTAATGACCTAAGGTGTAACGAGCTAACAGGTAGTGACTTAAGGGATAAAGGCCAAGCTGCATCGTTGAACGACCTAACGAATGAAGGCCGAGCGACCTAGCGACCTATGCGCGCCAATGACCTTATGGTTCATGCGACCTAACAGAGACGAGCGACTTAAGGGACTCACGACCTAACAAGGTAATAAGGTCGAGCGAACTACGACTTAACGAGGTAAAGGCCTAACTGCCTAGTGAAACACGCGACCTAAAATAGACGCGACCTAAAAGAGGCGCGACTTAACGTGGGAACGACCCAAAGAGGCACGTGACCTAACGACCTAAGTAGGTCGAGCGAGTTAAGTGGGGACGAGTTATCTGCCGAACGACTTAGTGGGTAAATGACCTAAGGTCCAACGACCTAACCCATGCAAGCGACCTAATGGGTAGACGACCTAAGGTCCAACGACCTAACCCATGCGAGCGACTTAAGGTCATACGACCTAAAAGGGAACGACCTAAGGTCACGCGACCTAACGAGGTAGGCAAGGCCGAGCGACCTAAAGGGGCACGACCTAAAGGTCAGCAACCTGCGACTTACGACCTTGCGACCTAACTTCGAGGTAGTGCGACCTAAATGCAGAAAATTCACCAAAACGCTAAAATTTGCAGTTTTTTGGCCAATCCAATCCAAACCAAATGCAAATATACATGCAAAAGTGATAGGGAATCATTCCCAACAGTCCAATATAGTTATAGGCTATAATTGTGTGATAAAAATCTCACCTTTGCACCAAATATCAATGAAAATGAAGTTTTAAGCACACAAGAATCAATCCCTCTTCTATCTAAGCACAAGAAGCTTGAATCCAATGTCTTCTTCTTGAATTTGGAGTAGAAAGATGGATTGCAATTGAATTTGAGTTTTGGAATTTTAATTTCCCATTCCCTCCACCATTTTTGAAGAAGCTTGAAGGCTTAGGCAAATAGAAATGAAGTTATGAAGAGGAGGGGTGAAGGTTGGGTCTAATAGGCTAAAAGCCCAACCCAAAGTCTCAAGTGAAAAGTAGTGTAATTCCACTGTCTCCAATCATATCAATGTTTATACTTAAAAATGATGTAAACAGCATTTCGAGCTTAATGGAAGTGGTCTCGAGTCCTAATTTGTCCGTTTGCCAAAAGTAGCTTTTCGGACCAAAATCCGATTAATGATAAAATATTCAAATAAAATATTTAAATATAAAATCGATAAATATGCGGGTTGTTACATAATGGATCTTTTGAATAAATGGTTATGTAATTTAGAAACTGCAAGATTTCAACTAATGTTTTTATTTTAGTCGCAATAAACAAATTCCATTTATCCAGTGGATCTTCCGTTTAGTAGATGCATCAATTGTTATCCAAATATTTTAACCTTGTTGCCTTCTAAGTCTTTATTGTTTCCACCATACTCCATGGCCATGAAGGGAATAATTTGTACCATTTAATAGTTTTTGTTTCTGGATCTATTTTGCGAAATCCATTATATATAGACTTGTACATAATATTTAATCTTTATTTTCCTTAATATGTTTTATACCATAACGTTTTCCACCACCAAAGATTTTGTCAACTGTATAGTAAAGGTCTAAGTTTGTGTCATTCTCTTTTAACTCTTCGAGTATGACGTAAAATTTTCGCAAATCATGTCATCAAGTGCCATAAAATTTCCGTAAATCATGGCATTAAATGACACGAAATTTCCATAAATCATTTCATGTAATTATCTTTAAATTACATCGATATCAGATATCAATCTTGCAAATATAAATTTTATATTTGCATTAAAATAATTATAAATAACTTCCAAATACCAAAGAAATTAAACAATAATTAATATTTCTAAAATATTAATTAATTTAACCAATTTACAACATTTTATAAATTAATCAAATCATATGGTTTATAAATTGATAATAATTAACATTTCTCTAATATTAATTAATTAAAACAATTTACAATACTTAAAACATTTTATTTATTTAATTTAAATAAAAGATAATTGCATGAAAATTTTATATCATTTGCTGTCATGATTTGTGGAAATTTTATGTCATTTGATGACATATCATGTGAAAAGAAAGGATTGGGGAGAAAGAGGCAATTAGTGGAATTAATTAGTGGAATTAATTAGGAAACTTTTAATTAAAGAATGAGAAAGATTTCATTCTTTCAAATAAAACATATTCTCTAAGCCATTCTATATGTACGATTCATTCTTTCTCATTCATTCTTTCTCTCCTCCTGGCTTATCATCGTAGAAAAAACAAAAATCCATCTTTTAAAAACCTTTGTACTCTAAACAAAATATCAAATAAAATAAAACAAATATGGTTCATCCATCTATTGCAAGGATAGGTTTGGGATCTTGAAGAACTGATAAGATATTATCATTCGAGGCGTGATTTCTAGGCAACATCCAAAAGTGAATTCATTTTTAAGGTGTGCTTCAAGGCTTTGGGTAATAAGATATGTTTTTCTTTTATATCCAATAGTGCTTGATGTAATGTTTGATGAAAGGGAAATATGTTCGTAATCTGCATGCACATATCATTGTCTCATTTAATATGAAAATTGTTTATGAGGTTTGAATTGTTCATTGAATGAATTGATTGAGTTATTAATTTAATAAATCAAAACTAAAATTTGTATATGTCTAAATAACTTTTTTTAGAATTATGTTCTAAAAATTCAATTTAAAGTCTAATTTTAAAATTTAAAATTTTGCATGTTCAATTTGTCAATTAGGTCCTTATTTTGTTAAATTAAAGTTAAAATTTGTATATGTTTAAATACAATGTTTTATTATAGAACTATCTATAAACATTCAATTCAAAGTTGATCTAAAACTTTGGATGTTCATATTGTTTTAATTGATTTTTACTTTAACAAATTAAGCTGTAATTTGTGTATTAGTAATACAATATTTTTATTATAGATTCATGCATTATAATTATACAAAACAACGTAATTTTAGATTTGAAAGTTTACGTGTATGTATTTTGTTATTTTATTGAATTGAAAATTGGAAAAAAAGAGAAGATGTTTTGGGAATAAATCTAAATTTTAATTTTATTACTATAAATCTCTAACTTGTATTAACCTGAGAGTTTTGACCGAATCTTACATGCACACAGTTAATGTTCTGACAATTTTTTTTTAAATTAATTGCTATAAGTCTCTAATTTGTAAAAATTATAAATACTTGATTTAATTTTATATATACATACTTAATTTAATAAGTATGTTCGTATATATAAAATTAAGTGCATGTATTTCATATTGTCAAAGTATGAACTAAATTTTCTTTCCAAAGAAAAAACAATTAAAAATAAGGAAATATATATATATAGTTATTATTGACTATTTATATTCTACAACACTGACACCTATTAATTGTCATAAATATGCTGCGTAAATTGAGTTTACCAAATAGGACGTTTAATCGATCATCCCTGTCACCTTTTGTTTATTTTCATTTTTACTTATGTGAATAGCTATCTATTATTTTATTTGTACTTCTTCCTCATAATTTTGGAATTTAAATACGCGTCCTTCCTCGATCGAGAATGTTTTGAAGAAGATCACAAGTTCAATTCCCACTAGCCACTCCTATATCTTACAATAACCTTATTTATCTTGTGTTGGTTTAAGCTCAAGCACTCTGGTTTGAATCCGGTTAACCTCATGTTATCCAATAAATTTTAGAATCACATAATTCGTTAAAAATATTTACTTTTCAATTAGGTCTCTTGTAACATATAAAATCTACAGATAAACTGCATTCGAAATCATATCTCACATTGTACAGTCGTATACATTCCAACTACAATGATAAGCACGATCTTTATTCAAATTTCATTCGTTAAGTTTTTTGAAATATAAAGTTTTTAACATGTGCCTTCATAAACACTTATTATAACAATAATGACAATTAAGGATAATCAAAAGTATAACAACAAAGAAGCCTATAAACATATCCTCAATGTAAGGCCTATAATTTTATCATAATTTTTTTTTGTAATCCAACCATTAACTTCTGTATCTAATTATATATATATATGTGTGTGTGTGTGTGTGTGTGTGTATGTACGTATGTATTTATGTATATATATGTGTGTTTGCATACATCTGTGTATGTATGTATGTATATTGATAATTTACGTGTACATATATATGTATACATGTATGCATGTATTTTTTAATGTTAGATTTATCTTAATTCTTTTGCTTTTTCACATATACTTTTATAATTTAAATCCTTACTTCCCTATAATTCATGTGTATATTCAAATATTTAACGCTTTAAATCTCGTTTTGTCCTTTTCTTCTAATTTTAGAACCAAAATCCTCATTTATACATTATTCGTATGTATGTTTTCAGTTTATCCCTCTAAAGGTTCTCATTTAACAAGTTTCGGTATATTCAACTGTAACAGCATGCCTCTTTGACTATCCCATTTACTCATTGTTTTTACTTCAGTTTTATTTCTAATTGAAGTTAAAACCGTCCCTAAGAAGGTGTTTCTTTTCTCTAATCAGAAATAGAATCCCTACTCTCTTTGATCATATATTTCATTCTACTCTCTCCTTTATTTCAAGTTTCATGGGAATTCAAAATGGCATCAAATTTGAATTTTAAATTAAATCATTAGAAAGGGTAAAATAATATAGTGGTAAGTTTTCAATTTAGATGATACTTTGCTTTATTTCCCTATTAATACACTTGATTTTTGCTTACTCCATGTTTTATTTATTTTTTAAATGCCATATCGAAAAAAAATCTTTAATCATTGTAAGCTTTTACATTTCCTTGAAATGTCATTTATTATCCCCGAAGATAACTATATAATTTTTTACCTCTATTTTCTGCATATATAAATATTAGTTTGCATAATTTATTTTACTTTGTTATTTTTATACATTATGTCTAGATCATGAATCTTTATGCATAATTAAAATACGAATAGTGATTTCATTTTGTTAATTATGTACTTCTCAAAGAATGATCTTAACTCTATTAAACAAGTTTATGATTTTTTGCTTAATTAGCCGGTACATTTTCAGTTCTTTTGTTCTTCAAATACACATAATCTAATCATCGGTTGCACTGAGAATAAAGAACGTTGAAAGTAAATTATTTATATTGATCTTGTTTAAAATCTATGGATGGTGTCTACGTTGTACTCAAATATTAAAAGAAATCGAATTGGAATTTGGTAGTATGCTAACATTTGGTCTAAAAATTCCATTAATTATTTTTAATAAATCCATCCATGGTCAATGTTTTTTTGTCTTCTCCTTTTGATTAGGGAAGGAGAATAAGTTTAGATAAGGGGAATGAAATTAAAATAAAGTTGAAAAGGGAAGACTTAAAAGATTGATTCTTTCGTTATAAAATCGAATCGCTACCAAAAAAGAACATAGGAGTAATTTTTTTCTTATATTCAATATTACAATTACGTCTTTCGAAGAGATTTAGGATCTTATATCTTGATGATGGTTCAAAATAAGGTATGCAAATTATCCATTTAATCAAGATTTTTTTGTTTGTTCAAATAAAATTAATATCAATATTTTATTTGTTTTTAGATTTAAGTAACACAAAAGGAAAATAATGCAAATGATTAGTTTAGTACAACTAAAAGTTTATCCCTCTATCAAACACTCACTTTTATGGAAAATTTTCCATAACATTTTTTCCTCTTAAACAAATCTCTCCCATTAACCATTGTCTTTAATTATTTTACCAATTTTCCATTCATTCTATTTCGTAAAATATTACATATTTGAGTCCTTCAATCCTTGGGAAGAAATATTATTTTTCTTGTTTAACTAAATTCTATAATCTTTTTCTTCCGTTCATTCACTTTATTTTTTTGCTTTAATCTCGAGATTCGCACGAACTCAAGAGGGCATCGTAATTTATATTGTATATGTTAAAGATGGATCTTTAGCTCATTTGCTTCATTCTTTCATTTCATTTACTCTTCAAACTTGGACTCCTCAAAGATCTCAAATCATGACATAATTTTAATTACACAATTTAATCTTCATAAATGGTATATATGAATCTTTGGTTCTTCGAATATACAAAATCTATTTATAGGTAAATATAGTGAAAATAAAAAAGGTTAAAAGTTAAATTCTTTATGTCAAACCTATTGATAAACTATGGATAGTATCTAAATTATATTTGAATATTAAAATAAATAAAAATAAATAAGCTACAAATGTTGTTGGTTGGGCAGTTTTCCACTACAAAATTTCTCATTCGATAAATTTCAAGAAATTCAAGTCTAACGGCTACTTCAAAAAAAGTAAAAATGATTTCAATAGTTTATTGTCATATATATCTAAGATTAACGCAAACTATATTATACTAGTTTACTTTTTGTTTAATTTGGAGGTTTATTTATAATTTTTTTATCCTTTTGACTATTCCCATCTTATTTGTTGGTAATTAGACATGAAAGTATTTTATGCAATTTGAAGTTCAAATGGAACATCAAGGGTAATTTTTACGTTATTACATTTTGCAAATACCTTTTTCTATTAGATCATATTTCCATAATATTCCGTTGAATTCTATGAAACAATGCTTACAAATTATTTTCTTCTCCTTTTAACATTATTCAAAAAAAAATTTGGTCTGTATTTCAATCTTCTCATTAACGTGCAATATGGATTTCTTTTAATGAATTTTGACTTGATACATCTATGTCTTATGTAATTTGTTGTCAAAAAAAATTTGGTATAAAGAATATTTTGTTTATTTAACTATATCAGTGTAGATATGTATTTAAAGTCAAGACCTTAAAGCGAGAAACATGCTTTACATTATAATAATTTGACTAATTTTGTATTTTGGAATCATGTTACAACTATTAATATCACTTTTTAACTATTTTAGTTTACATAACTTTTGAATATCGTGTACGTAGCATGAGTTCGCAATCGTATACTAGAAGTGGTTGTTTTAATTGAACTTTACATGTATGTTCTTTTCATTTTAATATGCATGAAACTAATGAGAAATAGTTTGAATTATTATAAACTATTGTTATAAAAATTAGTGCTTCAATTATTTTAGTTTGTAACAACCAAATATTTGTGATAGCTTTTTTTTTTCTATGAAGCCTTACTAGCTTTAGTCTATTAACCTTTTATCTTCTGTTTAATTTAGAATGTGCATGTATTTTAGTATTACATTCTTTACTTTGAATTTTCTATTTAAACTTCAACATTTCGTTTGACGGGTTATCCTTTTCATTTATACTTGCATCCTCTTCTAAAACTGCACATCCCTATTTTTTCAATTGACATGTATGTTTTACATTGTTATATTGGTATTCTCTATATGCACTTGATTTTTCAAAACTATGATCATCATGCATGCCTTTTAGGTTCATAACACTTCATGTTTGCTACCTTAAGTATCATTTCCATAAGACCATAATCTTATCTTTACGTAGAATAGTTATTTTATATGTTAGTCTTTATAACTTATGAGAGAAGATCTTATAAAGAGATGTAGTGCCATTTCTCTATCTCAATCAAGCAATTGCCTTCTCTTAGCCTAATTTTCGAAGTTAACTAAGCATTCCTGTTATTACACGATTATTCTTTTTTTTTTGTCCCCACTTACTCAAGATGGGAAAAAACAAGTAACTATTTTCTGACAAATCTGATACTCTTTCCCCAAATTTCTATTCCACCAAGACATGTCCTGTTTTTATCCATTTCCATTCATTTCATTATTTTTTATTCAATTTAAATTGCTTTGCTACCAGTGTGGTCATGTTTCTATGTTAACTTCTGTGATAACCCGGATTTTTGAACATCCGATAGTTGGATAATTATCTGGTTGATAGATTGAAACAGATAAGAATTTTGATAGTAAAAGATATCTGGATATGTAAATGAATTTGAAAATATAATAAAGTATATTTGTGATATCCTAGAAAGTTTCAAGCAAATTCAAACGTGATAATCTCTTCTATATATTATTTAAAATTAGTAAAATTGTTATTTATTTCACAACAAATAATAATGATTTTTTATATATAAATATAAATATATTTTAAATAGAATTATTGTCTTCAAATTGAATTTGTGTTTTGGTGTTGATCTTAAATTGAATTTGAATTTGGATTTAAAATTTGAAATCTAAAAGATAATTGTTTTAAAATGAAATTGGATTTAAATTTATAATATATATTTATCAAAAAATATAAATATAATATAAGTAATATAAAATATATATGCATTATATAGTAAATGTTCTCATGTTAAGACAAGTGTTAAAATTTTAGAACACAAAATAACAAATGTAAGCAAAATAAATGTGTTTAGTGACAAGTGTTATCAAAATTGTACAAATGACATGTAGATTAATTTCTTTTCATTTAAAAAAAAATCTAAAAACAAAGAAATCTGTAAACAAAATTTAAGAAATTTAATCAGCAAACAATATTTCGAATTGTTTCCAAAATCTGATCAAGCAAGAATCAACTGAGTGAAATCCAATTCAGATCAACATCAAAAGCAAATTCAAGTCAATTCAACTATTCAAATTGCTGTGTCCATATCAAAGCAACTCAGAATCAAAATTTAAAGCAAGTTCAAGCTGCAGTTCATAATCTAACAACTTACAGTAAAAATATAAAAAGGGGTTTTCTTTGTTTTCAAAAAACAGGTGAGTAAACATAGCCATTTATATAGGATATTTACATATGTCCCTGTAATGTAAGCTTGAGTAAATGCTTTCATTTTACCATGGATTCTTAAGCAAACAAAATTTTTATGCTTGATATTTGGGGTTTAAACATACTAATAGTACTTCTCTGTTTCTTGATTATTTAAAACAGTTCTAACTTTAGCTTCAAAAATCATAACCTTCCAACCAGGCGAGTCTTAGTTAAATCGATCAACATCAGAGGTGTTCGTATTGATCTGAACTACCCTGTTTAAATTGATAGAACTGAATTCTTTAGGGGTTGAGTGAGTTTCAATATTAGGATGCCTGGAAGATTATATAAACTTTTACTATAAAAATTTACAGGGTGTAAAAAATATTGTATGCATGCTTTCAATTCATTATCCTCCGAACCAAATCGAGTTTGAAATGCTTCGAACTACAAACTTGCGAATCTTGGACTCTAGATCGCACTAAAAATAGTTTGAGTCATTTTTATTTAGTATATTTTGTAAATTTGAATTTAATAGTAAATGACTGAGTTTTGACAAAAATAAAAATTTTCTAATTATAGAATCATGCATATAGGCATGATCACCGTGAGATAATATGAATTTTGGTAGAGATTTGGTAATATTTAATGATCTAGAAAGTGAGAATTTCTGAAATGTTCCTTTTTCAAAATAAAATTATTTCCCGACCGGTGGTGGCCGAGGTGGCAGGGCGGCAGCACCGATTGGTGCGCGTAAACAAGGTGGAGGGCTCGACCGTGGCCAAATTTGGAATCAAGGCATAGTTTTGTTTGGGCAACCGAATTTAGGTTTGAGAGAAGTTGTGGCATTGGGAAATCATGGTGATTTTTGAGAAGGAAGCGGCGGCCGTAGAACTCGAGTTCGGTCCCTAGGGAGGCGACAGCGAAGGGCTTCCGTTTGGTAGTGGTGGCATGTGGATCAAGTGTCGAGATTTGGAGCAGTTTATTGTTTTGTTGGGGCGGGATTCTTGCAGGATGGTTCATGTGCTCCGTTTTTGGGTAGTGGGCCAGGAGGCTACGACGAGGCAGCTAGGGGAATCAGTGGACGAAGGTACGTTTTTTGGTGGCGTCGCGATGGTGAAATGGCCATCGGGCCTAGTGTGTATGTGCACACATTGATGCATAGGATGGATAAGTTTGAAAGGAAACTGGAGGAAGCTGGAGGAAGTGTAGAGAGGAGGGACGGCCCAGAAAGAAGTGAATGGTCCGAAGGAATATTGTGGGCCGGGGAAAAATCAGGAAATAAATAAGGAATGGTAAAGAAGGAAATAAGATAAATAAGGAAATAAAGAGAATGAGAATTGGAGAGAAAATAAAAGAAGAGTAGGAGAGAGGGGTTCAGAATTATCTCTGGACTTTGTAGTTTAGGCTCAGGTCAAACCCAAGGTAAGTTTTGCAAGTATTTAATTTAAATGAAAGTAAGTTTTAAATTTAAAATGAAATCTAGTTTTAAACCGTTTCTTAAATCTATTCTTTTTGAAGTAAATGTTTTTACGTAATTTATCTAAGGAGATTTTATAACTTGTTTAACTTGAAATTTGTTAAGTTTAATTCTTTTTAAGTTAGTTTAAACTTAATGTGGAAATATAATTAAGTATTGATTAAAAGATAAATGTTTTAAATTATATGCTAATAATAATTAAGTAATTAATAAAGATAATGATTTATTATAAAAAATAATTAAGGTTTTATAATTATAGATTAATTAAATTAATTAAGTGATTAATGAAGATTAATTAATTTAATTAATTACTTAGTGTAATTAATTAAGGAATTAATTGATTAACATAATTAATTAAGGAGTAAATTAATTTGTGTAAGTAAATAAAAGGATAGTTATGTAAGTAATTAATTAAGGTTGATTAACGAAGGAGATTAATTCAAGATTAATAATTAAATGTAATTAATTAAAAGAATAATTAATTAATGAAGTAATTAGAGGAACATTAATTAATTGTAATTAATGGTAGGAATTAAAGGGTAATTACTTAATGTAATTAAAGGATAATTAATCAAGGGTGATTAATTAAGATGGATGATTAAAAGATGATTAATTAATTGGTTTATAATTAATTAATGTTAACTAAGGTAATCTAAGTGATTAAAGTTAGTAATTAATTTAATTAGAGATTAATTAAATTAATTGGGAAGTGATAAATCTTTCTTATGAATGATTGAATGATATTGAATGCCTTGGATAATTCGATGTTTCTGATAGGCAATGTTTTGTGATATGATTGTGGTGAACAGTGATAATGTAGGTTATCTATCTGAGTTGAATGGTTATATGGTATGATATCCTGAACATGAATTTGTATTGTTTTACAACTTAACAATTTGGATTAGAAACGATATTGGATTTGAAGAGACCGGGGTCGGGTATCAGTAGTACCCGAAACCACTTCGAATAGTAAATTCTTTATAAATTGGATTGTGAAACTAAACGGGCTGGAATAGAATGAATTGAGTAACATGGACATTAAACCTGAAACCGTTGTGTGATAAATGTTTGATTCTAAGAATTTGAAAAAGGTACAAGTTACCCTGGTATTCACATATGTTATTGCTAGGTATTTCAAATTATATGGGTTTACTCAGGCTGGTTTCCAGCCTGGCCCGGGTGTTACTTTATGTAATGCTCGGGTCAGACCGAGTATTACATATTTTCAGGTAAGGACATTCTAGAGCTCAGAAGACAAGCTGGATGGCAGGAACGTATGAAGTGTTTTCGCTGTGATATTGTAGTTTATCTGGGACAAGTTAGTTTTAACTGTCTGGAATTTGTTTGAATTTAAAACCAAAGGTGGTTAAAATTTAAAAGTAACCAGGTGTGTAAAGGAAATAAATATGTATAGATGAGGGATATACATAGCATCAAAGATAATTTGAAATAAACTCTAAATGTAGAGTTTTAAATTTGGAATGAGATGTGATAACCAAAGTGATAAGTTTTTGAACTTAATAAGTGGGAAGATTATTTATGAGAAGTTTAAAATTTGAAATGGAAATTCGAGTTGGGTAAAGTTGACTGGATTAAGTAAACTGAATTTAACTTTGGAAAGTTAAATAAGTTAATAAGCAACCTGAATTGGAAATTTCAAGATAAAATTGAGATTTGACTTGGAAAATAAAGTGTTAATTTGAATTGGGAATTTGTGTGATCTCAAAATGGGTTTGAGATCTGGAAATTGGAAATGGATGGATGTTTTAAAATAATTTGGATAATATTGTCCTATTAATATCAATAATCTTTAAATTGAGAATCGGATTTGTCTAAATGAACGAACAAATGGATTGTGTTAATTTATCCATTATTGAAGTAGAAGGGAAATTTAAACTTAATTCGAAATTAAGAATATGGAATTCCTTTGAACTTAAGATTTGAATGTTAAGAATTGAATTTGTAAATTAAAATTACTTTGAACTCTTACTTGAACCTTGTAATGATTTAAGTAAGGATAACCTAAAATGGAATTTTGAAATTCCGACTCAGAATTAAATTGATTAAAGATTTAGATTGTTGATTTGAAAATAAAGGGATTAAATCAACATTTAAAAATTTAATTCGAATTTATATAGTTTGGGATGGATCAAATTTGAAATTTGAATTGAATTAGTTCAAAATGAATTTGATTTGAATTAATTGGTATTGTGATTGAAGATGGAAGTTGAATGAGTTCAAAATTCAAATGGTAATTGGGATTAATTCAAACTGGTATTGATATGATTCGAAATTGAAGTGGATTCCATTTGAAATTAGTCCAAATTGATTTGATTAATTTGGAGTTGTCATTAAAGTTGAATAGTTTTAAAATCAAATGGAATTTGATTTGAAAAGAAATTGAGGATTATTTCAACTTGAATTGGGGTTAAATCAATTCCAATGGAAATTGAAGTTATTTAAATTGGAATTGAGTCAAATTAAATAGAAGTGGAAATTTAAATTGAATTGATTGGAAATGGAGTTTTGGAATTGAACAGTTTGGCTTTAGACTATTTTTAATATAAATTGTTTTAATATAAACCTATTTTTTTCCAAGCTATTTATATATGCAACCATTCTTTTTAAAGATCAAACTATTTTATATTTATTTTATAATCATTTTTGAAATCATTTAACTATTTTACAACTGTTTTATAAACTAATTACTATTTTTTCAACTATTTTATAACTAATTACTATTTTAAACTATTTTGTAATTATCTTACTATTTTATAACTATTTGACTATTTTACTGACTATTTTATAATTACTTAACAATTTTACAGCTATTTTACAAACTAATAATTATTGTTCAATTAACTGTCTATTTTTAACTTTTCAAACTATTTTCAAAATTTAAGCTGGTCAGAGTTCAAACTGTTTATGGTCAAATGCCCAATTGAGATAAGAATAGAGGTGATAATCCAAATAGGACTGATACAAATATGAGTAAGTGGATAGAAATTAAAGTGAATGTGAATAGAAAAGAATATTGATTTGGCTAATAATCAATGGAGATAAATACGTAAGATGTATGTATATTATTCTATTCGCATAGTGATTTGATCCAGATTCGAGCAAAGAATTTCGAGATAGTATATTGATCCGAGTTAGGATTTTTCACTCGATTTTTGACGGCAAACCTGATATGGATTGTTGATTGGTTCTGGGTATTCTCTATCATAGTTATGACTATGCAAGGAGAATGACGGTTTTTGATCAAGAAACCAACTCTGAGTCCACACTAGGAAGTCGGGTGGACGATACTAGTTCGAAAATGAAATTGTGTGATCGAGTGAGCGATCAGATTGGTGTAGCGTATGGATGATATGTGTACATCGTACGGGTTTGAATGAAATTAATACTGGGAATTTGTGGATAAGAAATGTGAAATGGTTTTTAAAATGAAAGGTAAATTTTGTGAAATATATAATGAAATAAAATGGAAATCAGACATTTCCATGATTAAAGGTTCACTTTATAAAGAAAGGAAGTGAGAAAATCAAATTTAAATATTTGATTTGGAATAAACAAAGTTATATATCTTTGGTACATTAGATAAATCTCCCCTTGTTGAATCTATTGCTGGAAGAAAAGGACTTTGAAAGTGTTTGAAGTATAAAAGAAATTTTATACAAGTTTGAAATGATCCAAAGTTTTAAAGATTATATATATCTCGATATATATATATATATATATATATATATATAAAGGATCTTATGAGAATTTTGGAAAAAGGTTTTGGGAACCTTTGGATTTGGAAAGGCTTTTGATTTTTTGGTAAAATCAATATTGAAATTTGGAAAGCCTAGTTTGAGAATTATCGATTTTGGGATAATCGATTTTGTAAAGGAGCCTTGTATGAGATCATACTAGGTGTATGATTTGAAAGATACTATATGTGTATAGTATAAAGTGTTTTGATGATGGCTCTGGGGAAAAAGGCGCTCCCTTCAAATGAACTTCTCAGGAGTGCCATCGGGTAATGCTGCCTTGAGCCCGGGGGGGTTCTAAAGTTGATCTTGTGAGGAGTCCGGACAAAACTAGTTCCTGAGGATTATGAGTAGTGTGTACCATAGCGAAAGTCGTGTGTGACCCTGAGAGCCAACAGTCTGCGTTTGATTTTATATCGGTAGACTGCGACCTATGGTAACATAGCGAATGTTGTATGTGCCGCTGAGAGCCAAAAGTCTACGATTGATTTTACATCGGTAGACTGCGACCTATGTTGGAGTGGAGAAGTTTCATTTTGACAGCGAAAGTCACGTGTGCCGCTGGGAGCCAACAGTTACATGGACTTTTGAAACAGCGGACAATATGGATTGACGACGAAATGAAGATTTCGTGTCAAACTAATCGAAGAACGATTAAATGAATCAATATAAATCGATGGATTGAAAGATACCGAATGCCCAAATTCGTTGATATCTAAAGATACCGAATTCTAGCTATCTTCGACACGTTGATCGCGCACGATACCATGAGAGAAGATCTACAATTCTTCGAACGTTGATCGAGCGCACTTAGTACCGTCAATTGGCTTCAACAACCGTTGATTCGAGTGCATTCTATTAACCGAAAGTGGAGATAGGAGATCACACTCAACTACCAATTTCAAAAGAGGCACAAAGCACTCAAACAAAGTTTCATTCAAAATCAACCAAGAGTTACAAATGACACATCATGCCTATTTATAGGCTTACAACACACGGTTCAACTTAGGTCGCTAACGACTTAGCTGTGAACGACTCAACACATACGACCTAAGTACACTCACGCGATTTACGACCTAACATAGCCCAACGACTTAACAACATACCAGTTACGACATGTAACGACCTAAGAAACACAACACAACTCAATATACAACACGAGTTACGACCTAAAGAAAATACAATATCACCATAAGTTAAAAGTATACGACTTACAAATAACGACTCAACATGACGCGACTTAAAGACAAACGACTTAGGCTTCAGCGACCTAAGGATCTTCATGCGACCTTCTTCTGGAGCGACTTAAGGAATACTTGGCTAACTCGCTAGGTCGCGAGCGATTTAAGGAAGGCTTGGTTAACACGCTGGGTTGTTTGAACCTGTGAAACCCTACTCGTTAGGTCGCAACTTATTATCTTGTGACTCGTAAGGTCGTGAGCGACCCGAGGAACAGGTCCTTTCACATTGTATTGCAGCCATACGCACGTTAAGTTGTAGGTCGTTATGCACTTCAAGACTTAAGGCAATCGAACCCTCCTCCTGGGCTGCATCATTCTCCCCTTGTTGGGAAAAATTCGTCCTCGAATTTAAAAGTTTTTCTTCATTAGATTGTTCATCTCCATAATGAGGTATAAGGTGTTTAATATTAAACACGTCAGAAGTGTACACATCCTCTGGCAGCTTCAACTTATAAGCATTTTCATTGATCCGTTTTACAATCTTTACAGGACCAATCTTTCGAGCTTTAAGTTTATTGTACGCTACCACTGGAAAACAATCCTTCGTTAGTACCATATATACTAAATCTCCTTCATTAAATTCAAACTTCTTCGCTTCAGATCCGCAGTTCGTTTATACTTTTCAGTCATCTTCTCCAATCATTTCTGAACGATTCTATGGCATTCTGTCAACCCATCAACAAAATCAGTAGCTCGCTTAACTGTCCCCTTTGGTTGTGGCATTGTCGCTAAATCCAACGGTCCCTTTGGCAAGCTTGAATATACAATCTGAAATGGACTGAAACCCGTACTACGATTGATAGCATGATTATGATCAAACTCTACTTGACATAACTTCACATCCCAAATCTTCAGATTATCCTTAATGAGACACCGCAACAAATTTCCCAGGGATCTGTTCACAACTTCAGTCTGTCCATCTGTTTGTGGATGGTATGCACTACTGAATTTCAGCTTCGTTCCCACCATCTTCCGCAAGCTCAGCCAAAAATGACTTAGAAATCTGGTATCTCTGTCTGAAACTATAGATTTTGGTAAACCATGCAAGCGATAGATCTCTCTGAAGAACAACTGTGCCACATGCACTACATCTGCCGTCTTCTTACAAGCAACAAAATGTACCATCTTCGAGAAACGGTCCACCACGACATATATAGAGTTCCCCGTTGAGTCCTCGGCAAACCCAACACGAAATCCATGCTTATATCTACCCACGGTTTTGTCGGAACAGATAAAGGCATATACAATCCCGCATTTGTAGCTGTCCCTTTCGAAACTTGACAAACATGACATCTACGCACGAAATTTTCAACTTCCCGCCTCATCGATGGCCAATAGTAAGACTGAGAAATCAACTGCAATGTGCGATCCCGTCCAACATGTCCTTCTTCATGTAACTCTTTTACAATTTTCATTCTCAAGCTGCAATCCGGTATGCACAATCGATTCCCCTTGAATAAGAATCCATCCACCAATACAAATTCATTAGTACTCCCATCCTTGACTTTCTCAACAATCTTCGTAAAGTAAGGATCTTCTTTAAACAACTCTGGCAATAGTTAAAATCCTGTCACTTCAACCTTCATTGTTGTCAACAAATGACTCCTCCTGCTCAAAGCATCTGCTACACGATTTGTCACCCCTGATTTGTGTTTTACAACAAAAGTAAACTGCTGTAGATACGCAACCCATGAAGTGTGCCTAGCTGAAATTTTGTCCTACCCTTGCAAATGCTTCAAAGCTTCATGATCCGTATAAAGAACAAACTCCTTCTCAAACAGATAATGTCTCCAGTGCTATACAGCTTGAACAATCGCGTAAAATTCCACGTCACAAGTGTTATATCTCAACTTGGCTCTAGACAACTTCTCACTGAAATAAGCAACTGGTCTGCCCTTCTGAATTAATACTCCACCAATCCCAACTTTTGATGCATCGGTACGTAACTCGAACAACAACTGAAAATCCGGCAATACTAGAATTGGTGGTGTCGTCAACAGTGTCTTAATCTTCTCAAAAGCAATCCCTGCTTCCTTTGACCACTCAAACTTCTTTCCTTTCATGCAATCGGTTACAGGTGCCATTACGCTGCTAAAATGTGGACCGAATCTATGATCAAAAGATACCAACCCATGAAAGCTTCTCACTTCAGTAATTGTCTTGGGTTGTTGCCAACTCCTGACAGCTTCTACTTTACTTTCATCCACTTGAATACCTTCCTTCGACAGAACATACCCCAGAAACAAAACACTATACGTCATGAACACACAATTCTTCGTTGCAGCATAAAATTGCTCCTGTCGTAGGATCAACAGTACTTCTCGCAAATGCTTGACATGCTCTTCCATATTTCCACTATAGATCAAAATATCATCAAAGTAAACTATCACGAACTTTCCAATAAATGGTCTGAAAATCTGGTTCATCACTCTCATAAAAGTACTAGGATCATTTGACAAGCCAAACGACATAGCCAACCATTCGTAAAGACCCTCCCTGGTTTTTAAAGCAGTCTTCCACTCATCACCCGGTCTAATACGAATATGATGGTATCCACTTCTCAAATCAATCTTTCAGAACACAACAGCCCCACTCAACTGATCAATCAAATCATCAAACCTCGGCATAGGAAATTTGTATCTCACTGTGATCTTGTTTAGAGCCCGACTGTCCGTACACATCCGCCAAGTCCCATCCTTCTTCGGTACCAATAAGGCTGGTACTGCACAAGGACTCAAGCTAATCTGAACACGCCCTTGTTCTAACAACTCTTCCACCTGCCTTCTCAGTTCTGCATGCTCCTTAGGACTCATCCTGTATTGTGGCTTGTGTGGTAAAATTGCCCCTGGCACAAGATCAATCTGATGTTAAATATCTCTCAACGGTGGTAACTCCGTTGGCAACTCTTCAGGAAACACATCTCTGAAATCTTCCAATACCGGTTTTACTTCCTTTGGAACTTCAACAGATTCAATAGCTTCATGTCCAATCAAAAAAATACCTCTGGACTCTCCTCTACTTCTTCAATAAACTCCTTCAAAGTCAACAAAGTTTTTAGCTCCTCAATCTCTTCCGACTTGCTCTCTCCTTGCTGTCTCTTCTTTGGAACTAACATGATCATAAAGATGAAGATGAAGCTATTGGTTCGACCATCATGCTGCACTGCTTGGTCATACTGCCATGGTCTTCCCAAAAGTAAGTGACAGACATCCATCTCCACCACATCACACCAGATCTCATCTTTATACTTCTTCCCTATAGAAAATGGAACATGTACTCGCCTGTCCACCTTCACCTCTCCTCCTTTCCTTAACCTCCCTAACTTGTACGGATTTGGGTGCTTCTCCGTCTTCAACTTCAACTTTCTCACAGCTTCGGTAGAAATGATATTGTCACAACTCCCCACGTCAATCACAAATTTACAAACTTTTCCCAATATAGTGCATGTCGACTGAAAAATATTACTTCTCAACCAACTAGCCTCATTCTCTTGCTTTGATGTTAAACAAGATCTCCTCATCATAAGATTACATCATTCATCTCCCGACGCGATATCCTGTTCATCCTCCTCAACGGGACTAGAATAAGCTTCCCCAACATCCTCACCTTCTACTTCCGCAATCATTGTTCGCTTCTTCGACATCAGACATTCTTTACTTTTGTGACCCCCTTCCTGGCAATTATAGCATTTGAAACCGTTGTTGACCTTTGCCTTCTCAACCTCTTTCACAACTGGTTTACTGACAACCATAGGAACATTGGAACTGCCACTAGCACCCTTCTTCTGAGTATTGTAACTTGGAAACACACCACCTCCTCGTCTCTCTTGTTTTTCCCAAGCCAACGCTTTCTGATGTTCTTTTGCAAGTGATCTAGGATCAAACATGTTCACCATATCTTGGATCTTCATTCTCAATCCTCCAACAAATCTAGCAGTCAGCTGTTCCTCCGTCTTCATAACGTCATTTCGAGCAATCAGTTGATAAAATTCATCAGCATATTCATTAACAGTCTTCGTTCCTTTCCTCAAATTCTACAACCTCTGATACATGAGTGATTGATAATTATATCGCAAGAACGTAGCTCTCATCAACTTCTTCATCTTCTCCCATGATTCAATCTTTGACTTCCCCATTCTCTTCCGGGTAAGTTTCGTTTGCTGCCACCATGCTAAAGCTCTTCCCCTCAACCTTGTAGCAACTAACTTCACTCTTCTATGCTCAGGAACTTCTTTAAAGTCAAAATTTTCTTCAACATTAGACAACCAATCAAGAAATTCTTCTGCTACTATACAACCTTTGAATTCTGGAATTTCCATCTTCATACCCGACTCCCATCGTTGGTCATCCTCAACATCCCGATATGAGTTTCGAACTTGGTTTCGATCTCGATAATGAATGCTAGCTCTATCACCCTCTTCATCAAAATAAAATGCACGTCTATATCGATCTTGACCATCAACTTCCCTTCGATCACGCATGTCTCTTCTACTATGTCTCCCTTCATCACGATATGGCTCATCTTCAAACTCACGTGGAGTTCTTCTCTCTTCATGTCTATAGTCATGGTGATCTCTTCTTGATGAAATTGATGTTTCTCTTTTTACTCTAAAATATTGTGGCGACACCCTCCTCGCATCCGTAACCGATGGTGAAACTCTGTTTCCTCCATGGTTCGACATTGGAGACCTTCTCCTTTGATTCATATCTATCATCAGTTTTTCTAACTTCCCGATGCCTTCATCAAATTTTTCATTGATTCGTTGTTCCATTTGCTCGACTTCTTATCTTCTATACAACGTTTCAACATTTTGATGAAGATTAGCTCTCCTTGGTGGCATGGTTGATCTTCACAAATATTTCAACAAATTCAAACTTCAAAACTTCAAAATCTTCAAACACAATTCTCGGCCACACCAACTCGCACGGCTCCAACTAGCTTGATTCAAACCGACGCAACCTAACTTAGCTCGCGTAAATTCTTCAAGTAGCTCGGCCTAAGTCAAACTTCACTTTGGCGTGCAAAAATCCCACGCTCAAAATTCAAACACTTTCCGAACTTTGATCCAAAATGTTATGGATCGAAAACTCCCAACTTGTTGCAACTTCACGATGAACACGATGAACACCAAACTTCTCAACACTGCAAACTTCAACTTCAAACTCCTTGGCTCCAAGACTCAGCTTAGCTATAATTAGCTAAACCTAGCTCTGATACCAAACTGACGCAGCGGATAATACGGATTGACGACGAAATGAAGATTTCATGTCAAACAAATCGAAGAATGATTAGATGAATCAATATAAATCGATGGATTGAAAGATACCGAATGCCCAAATTCGTTGATCTCTAAAGATACCGAATTCTAGCTATCTTCGACATGTTGATCGCGCACGATACCGTGAGAGAAGATCTACAATTCTTCGAACGTTGATCAAGCGCACTTGATACCGTGAA
The DNA here is from genome assembly GCA_030765085.1 of Allium cepa. Taxonomy (NCBI): domain Eukaryota; kingdom Viridiplantae; phylum Streptophyta; class Magnoliopsida; order Asparagales; family Amaryllidaceae; genus Allium; species Allium cepa. The sequence continues at coordinate 861,422,456 of CM060931.1, forward strand.
TTGGCTTCAACAATCGTTGATTCGAGCGCACTCGAATAACCGAAAGTGGAGATAGGAGATCACACTCAACTAACAATTTCAAAAGAGGCACAAAGCACTAAAACAAAGTTTCATTCAAAATCAACCAAGAGTTACAAATGACCCATCATGCCTATTTATAGGCTTACAACACAAGGTTCAACTTAGGTCGCTAACGACTTAGCTGTGAACGACTCAACACACACGACCTAAGTACACTCACGCGGTTTACGACCTAACATAGCCCAACGACTTAACAACATACCAATTACGACACGTAACGACCTAAGAAACACAACACAACTCAATATCCAACACGAGTTACGACCTAAAGAAAATACAATATCACCACGAGTTAAAAGTATACGGCTTACAAACAACGACTCAACATGACGCGACTTAAAGACAAACGACTTAGGCTTCAGCGACCTAAGGTTCTTCATGCGACCTTCTTCTGGAGCGACTTAAGGAATACTTGGCTAACTCGCTAGGTCGCGAGCGATTTAAGGAAGGCTTGGTTAACACGCTGGGTTGTTTGAACATTTGAAACCCCACTCGTTAGGTCGCAACTTCTTATCTCGTGACTCGGTAGGTCGTGAGCGACCTGAGGAACAGGTCCTTTCACATTGTATTGCAGCCTTACGCACGTTAAGTTGTAGGTCGTTTTGCACTTCAAGACTTAAGGCAATCGAACCCTCCTCCTGGGCTGTATCAACTTTTGCTGTGATGGCAACGTAACACTAGAATGTAACTGCGATCTGCTGTAGGTTCCATGGTGTAATCGAGGGGCACGAAGTGCCGACAGTTACATGGACTTTTGCTACGATGGCAACATAACCCAGGATGTAATTGTGACCATGGATGGGGGTGATGATTTCCAGAGCATTCTCACCAAAGATATTTCCTCTATTTTCAAAAATGTTTTTCTATAACATTATTTTCCAAATATTTTCCCTGGGTGTTGAAAATGGGTCTGCTAAGTACTTATAGATCTTCAGTCCTACGTCTGATCAACGTATGACCGAATTTCTATAAGAACGAAGATGGACTTGTTCAGACAACAAGTTATAAAAAGTATTTTATAAAAACAATTTTTTAATATTATGTGGATTTCAAAGGTGTTTTGAAGAACTAATAAAGGAATAATTTATCTGGTTTTAAATTATTGAATAAATTCTGGCTTCGATCTTTTTCGGGAACGAAAAGATTCAAAGGGGGGAGGAATGTGATAACCCGGATTTTTGAACATCCGATAGTTGGATAATTATCTGGTTTATAGATTGAAACAGATAAGAATTTTGATTGTAAAAGATATCTGGATATGTAAATGAATTTGAAAATATAATAAAGGATATTTGTGATATCCCAGAAAATTTCAAGCAAATTCAAATGTGATAATCTCTTCTATATATTATTTAAAAATAGTAAAATTGTAATTTACTTCAAAACAAATAATAATGATTGTTTGTATATAAATATAAATAGATTTTAAATAGAATTATTGTCTTCAAATTGAATTTGTGTTTTTGTGTTGATCTTAAATTGAATTTGAATTTGGATTTAAAATTTGAAATCTAAAAGATAATTGTTTTAAAATGAAATTGGATTTAAATTTGTAATATATATTTATTAAAAAATATATAAATATAATATAAGTAATATAAACGATATATGCATTATATAGTAAAGGTTCTCATGTTAAGACAAGTGTTAAAATTTTAAAACACAAAATAACAAATGTAAGCAAAAGAAATGTGTTTAGTGACAAGTGTTATCAAAATTGTACATGACATGTAGATTAATTTCTTCTCATTTTTAAAAAAAACAAAAAGAAAAGAAAATCTGAAAACAAAGAAATCGGTAAAAAAAATTTAAGAATTTTAATCAGCAAACAATACTTCGAATTGTTTCCAAAATCTGATCAAGCAAGAATCAACTCAGTGAAATCCAATTCAGATCAACATCAAAAGCAAATTCAAGTCAATTCAACAATTCAAATTGTTGTTTCCAGATCAAAGCAGCTCAGTATCAAATTTTAAAGCAAGTTCAAGATGTAGTTCATAATCTAACAACTTCCAGGTCTCAAGAGCTTAAGCAACTTTCAGTAAAAATAAAAAACAGGGTTTTCTCTGTTTTCCAAAAACAGGTGAGTAAACTTAGCCCTTTATATAGGATATTTATATATGTCCCTGTAATGTAAGCTTGAGTAAATGTTTTCATTTTACTATGGATTCTTAAGCAACCAAAATTTTTATGCTGGATATTTGGGGTTTAAACATACTAACAGTACTTCTCTGTTTCTTGATTTCTTAAAATAGTTCTAACTTTAGCTTCAAAAATCATAACCTTCCAACCAGACGAGTCTTAGTTAAATCAGTCAACATCAGAGGTGTTCATATTGATCTAAACTACCCTGTTTAAATTGATAGAACTGAATTTCTTTAGGGGTCGAGTGAGTTTCAATATTAGGATGCCTGGAAGTTTATATAAACTTTTACTGTAAAATTTACAGGGCATAAAAAAAATATTGTATGCATGCTTTCTAATTCATTATCCTCCAAACCAAATCGAGTTTGAAATGCTTCGAACCACAAACTTGCGAATCTTCGACTCTAGATCGCACTAAAAATAGTTCGAGTCATTTTTATTTGGTATATTTTGTAAATTTGAATTTAACAGTAAACGACTGAGTTTTGGACAAAAATCAAAAATGCTCTAATTATAGAATCATGCATATAGGCATGATCACCATGAGATAATATGAATTTTGGTAAAGATTTGGCAATTTTTAATGATCTAGAAAGTGAGAATTTTTGAAATGTTCTTTTTTCAAAATAAAATTATTTCTCGGCCGGTGGTGGCCGAGATGGCGGGGCAGCAGCACCGGTAGGTGCGCATGAACAAGGCAAAGGGCTCGACGTGGCCAAATTTAGAATCAAGGCATAGTTTTGGTTGGGCGATCGAATTTAGGGTTTGAGGGAAGTTGCGGCATTGGGAAATCGTGGTGATTTTTGAGAAGGAAGAGGCGACCGGAGAACTCGAGTTTGGTCCCTACGGAGGCGACAGGGAAGGGATTCTGTTTGGTTGTGGCGGCATGTGGATCAAATGTCGAGATTTGGAGCAATTTATTGTTTTGTGGGGGCGGGATGCTTGCAGGGTGGTTCATGTGCTCGGTTTTTGGGTGGTGGGCCAGGATGCTACGACGAGGTAGCTAGGCGAATCAGGGGACGAAGGTATGTTGTTTGGTGGCGTCGCGATAGTGAAATGGCCGTCGGGCCTGGTGCGTATGTGCACACGTTGATGCACATGATGTACAAGTTTGAAATCTCATCTCCTCTTCATCTCTTCCCCCCCCCCCCCCCGGACGACCCGGAGTGAAGTGAATGGACCGAAGGAATATTGTTGGGCCGGGGAAAAATCAGGAAATAAATAAGAAATGGTAAAGAAGGAAGTAAAGATAAATAAGGAAATAAAGGGAATGAGAATTGGAGAGAAAATAAAAGAAGAGTAGGAGAGAGTATCTCTCTCAACAACAACAACGGAGGAGGGAGGAAAAGAGAGAGATATCTCTCTCAACAACAACAACGGAGGAGGAGGAAAAGAGAGAGATGATAGTTAAAATGAAATCTAGTTTTAAACCTTTTCTTAAGTCTTTTCTTTTTAAAGTAAATGTTTTTACGTAATTGATCTAAGGAAGATTTTATAATTTGTTTAACTTGAAAATTTTTAAGCTTGATTCTTTTTAATTTAGTTTAAACCAAATCTAGAAATATAATTAAGTTTGATCAAAAGATAATTTTTTTAAATTATATGCTAATGATAATTAAGTAATTAATAAAGATAATGATTTATTATAAAATATATTTAAGGTTTTGATAATTGTAGATTAATTAAATTAATTAAATGATTAATGAAGATTAATTTATTTAATTAATTAATTACTTAGTGTAATTAATTAAGGGATTAATTGATTAACATAATTAATTAAGGAGTAAATTAATATGTGTAAGTAAATAAAGGGATAGTTAATTACTCGAAGTAATAAATTAAGGTTTATTAACGAAGGAGATTAATTCAAGATTAATAATTAAATGTAATTTATTAGAGGAATAATTAATTAATGAAGTAATTAGTGGAACATTAATTAATTGTAATTATGGTAGGAATTAAAGGGTAATTACTTAATGTAATTAAAGGATAATTAATCAAGGGTGATTAATTAAGACGGATAATTAAAGGATGATTAATTAATTGGTTGTAACTAATTGATGTTAAGTAAGGTAATCTAAGTGATTAAAGTTAGTAATTAATTTAATTAGAGATTAATTAAATTAATTGGGAAGTGATGATAAATCTTGCTTATGAATGATTGAATGATATTGAATGCCTTGGATAATTTGATGTTTCTGATAGGCAATGTTTTGTGATATGATTGTGGTGAACAATGATAATGTAGGTTATCTATCTGAGTTGAATGGTTATATGGTGTGATATCCTAAACATGAATTTGTATTGTTTTACAACTTAACAATTTGGATTTGAAACGATATTGGATTCGAAGAAATCGGGGTCGGGTATCAGTAGCACCCGAAACCACTTCGAATAGTAAATTCTTTATAAATTAGATTGTGAAACTAAATGGGCTAGAATAGAATGAATTGAGTAACATGGACATTTAACCTGAAACCGTTGTGTGATAAATGTTTGACTATAAGAACTCGTAAAAGGTGTGAGTTACCCTGGTATTCACATATGTTATTGCTTGGTATTTCAAATTATATGGGTTTACTCACGCTGGTTTCCAGGCTGAACCCGGTGTTACTTTATGTAATGCTCGGGTCAGACCGAGTATTACATATTTTCAAGGTAAGGACGTTTTGGAGCTCAGGAGACGAGCTGGATGGCAGAAACGTATGAAGTGTTTTCGCAGTGATATTGTAGTTTATCTGGGGCAAGTTAGTCTTAACTGTCCGGTATTCGTGTAATGATGTAACTCTGATGTACTAAAATATAAATTTACAGATATAGTTTTCCTTTGTATAACTGTTATTATTACTTAATATTATAATTTATCTGCTGCGATTATGAGATGTTGGTATTTCTGTTCTTCTTTTCTTCTATCTCTTTTCTTCTTTTCTCTAACTACCTGAAATTTTCTGGATCGAAAATTCTGGGTCATTACAACTTCTAATTAAGGTAAGGGTTTTTTTAGCCAGTTGGCTTTTATTTAAACCACCAAATGGTCATGTATATGACCTAGAGCTCCAATAATATCTTAAAATTTTTCAATCTTGAAATGTAGGGATCGAAGTTAGTGCTTTCTCAGATCTATTGCATTTTCATATACTTTATGTTTTCCGTTGAACCTAACCATAAGCGAGGACAAATATTTATTGATTAATTTTTGTATAATTTTAAATTTCGCATTTTACCCAAATTATCATGGACATATTTCTATTTTTGGGGAAAAAAATATGATTTTTAATTAATCTTCTAAAACATTATTATTTAGTATTCCATCGGGTTATAATTTTTTATTTTCCATGACATGTACGAATCATTTAATTCATTTTTATGTACATCAATGTTATGTATGAAATATTTCACATATTGTTGCTACAATGAAGTAGATAAACTGATAAATCCAAAGGAATATTATAATCTTCTTTAGTACTAAAATATAAAAAAAGATATGGAAACTATTTTCAAGTCATGAATATTTACTTCAACAATGTGGCGAATGACAATCATTCTATATACTAAAATGATTGTTAAAATAAACTCAATTATGATATAAACCAGATGCACAATATCTAAGATACCATTATATCCGCATTCGAATTCATTATTTTGAACTTGATATTTATCTTATTCTTTTATATTTAAGCAGAAAGATTCCGTATTTTCTATGGGTACATTAAAATCCTACCTATACCATGATTATACTTCTATCACTAATTTGTAGTGTTATTACTTTATGTTCGTATCACACCCATGAAGGATCAGTTTTTGGCCCATAAAAACAAACATAATTTGATATCTTGAATTAGATGTACAAAAGGGAAATAACATTGGTTGGAAAACATTCATCAATAATTATTTACAAAAATACCATTTATCAATAATTATGGAAAACATAGCTACAACCCATATGCGAAGCATGGTTAGTACAATAAATATTATCTAAGTAGACCCTCCGATATGTTACATTGTTATTGAGAGCTATAAAGAATTCCTTACTAGAAGAATCCATCTTCATTAAGTGTTTTGGTGATTTCATATATAACTTAACTATAGGAAATATTCATCTTTAAGTGGTTCTACGACTAAATTTGTAGGTTATTTTATTTATTGTGCACATTAAGCTCTTTCTCTTAAATAGTAAGAAATTACATTAAAATTATATTTCTAGAAAAACTCAAATAATTGATCAATGGATTCAGCAACTACTATTTTTATGAATTCATCTTTAATGTTAAGTGCATACATTACTAAGACTTAATAAAAAGCTCCATGAAAGCAATCCATATAGAGTTAACAAAAACAACTGAAAACCTATTATATGAAAACAATAATATAAACCTAAATTCAAAAAATGATATCTTTTTCGCATAATTTTTTCACACCTTAGTAGGTTTATGACTTAAATGATATCTAGAGTACCTTATAAAAGAAATATCTACATCACCAAAACAAGCGTGGAGCATAAAAATATCATCTCAATGGCTTGGCATACTTCAGCACTTCGTAAAATTAGTGAAAGGAATACAAAATCTAAAAATAATAGAGCTCCTAAACTTGTTATTTCCTTTGATCAGACAAATTACATTAGAGACCTTTAAATAATTGACAATCTTTGTTAACACCATAAACAAGTTTGGTAAAAAGGCCTCTAATTTTGTTGCAATTGCCTTAGGTGGCTGACTTGTCCTTTGTTACCAAACTTTTCAATTTCGAAGTAAAGTTAGTTTTTACACAATGTAACTTGTCTATTCAAAGGATCATGCCTAAAAATAATATGTTTACGAGCTCTATTACTTTTGAGTATATGTGAAAGTCATGTTGAAGTGATGATAATTTTTTGCTACCTAGAAATTTTGGTGATTTAGACTATTTCTTTTGTAAGATATTGTGTTTCTCATTTAAGTCATAAACCTACCTAGGTGAATAATAATTATTGAAAAAGATTTAAAGTTTTGAATTTATTTCAATATAATTAATTTAATATAACATGGTTCAAGTATTATTGGTAACTCGAGGAATGTTTTATGTGGAGCTTTTTATTGTAGTCTTGGTAATTGCCTACATGTAATGTTGGTGATGAATTCATATAGATAATGTTTGCAGCATCTATTGCTCCATTATTAGAGTTTATTTAGATAAGTACAATTTTCATGAATTTTTTTTCTCTGCCGAAGAAAGAGCTTAATGAGAATAATAAGGTAATAAATAAATTAGGGCGTAACTTACACATTTGGTTGTACAAATGAACCACTAAAAAGTGAGCAATTCCTACATTAAAGTTATCAAAACCCTTCAAGAACTTAGAAGGGATTATTACCTTCGTTATATATATCAATAAGGTGCAACACAATGGACAGTCTAGTTAGATAATATTTATTGTAGTAGTGTGAAATTATGCTTCGCATATAGGTTGCCATTATAATTTTCCAAAATTATCAATGAATAATATTTATTATTAAGCAGATAACCATCTTAAGTATTTTACTTAATTCGTTTCATGAGAAATAGTTTTAAATCCCAATAACTGTAATTTTTCTTCTAAAAATATATTATTTTGAATATTGAATTGTATTATAGTTCATACCAAAAAAATCTCTTGTAGATGTGATAGGAACACAAAGTTATAACTATATGAATTATTAATAGAAGTATGATAGTTAGATAGGAGTATGGCAGTCAATGGACCTTTAGAAAATATAAAAGTTGTCCACTAATATAAAAGTGAAAAAATATCCTAAGTCAAATATAATTGATTCATGTGCGGATATAATGATATTCACATATGAAAATTAACATTTTGGATTTTATTAAAATAATAGTTATGTGGTAGCGGTAGTTCAAGAATTTATTAATTATTGTGTAAAAATAATATCAAATTTATGATTTTTAAACTTGATTTTTCAAATCTTTAGATTCAATTGATTGGGACTTTCCTAGGATTTAGTACTTGCTAGGGTTTCAATGTTAGAGAGATGGGTTGGATTATGTCATTACTTAAAATAGGAAATTCAAGTGTTATGGTTAATGGTATATTAGGAAAGCCGAAATAAGGACACATAGACAAGCCGAATCTGTCATTTCTTTCATTTAATTTAGTTATTGGTGTTTTTGCAAGGCAATCATCATAATGCCACAAAGTGAATCAGATCACAATGATCACACAACATAAGATAGATTACCAATTATCCTGCTTTTTCACAACACAAGACAAAACCATTTGTTGTTTGAAGAGCCATAGAGTCTTCCTTCCGTTGTTTTAATAGCCCATGAAATCTCTATGAATAAGCTTGTTATTAAGATAACATTTTATATGTCATCTGATTTAAGTTATCAAAATTTTAGTTTTGGGCTCCATCTTTTCCCTTTCAATTATTTTGTGCATGCTTTTTATTTTTGTTTCCCTCATGGATACTTTTGTGCCCCTTTTCTTTCTATTCTATTTTTTACTCGTTTCTTTCTTTCACTCCATATTAGAGATATTACCATTTTTGGAATTCGAGTTTCAGCCAAATTGAAATTTGTTAGAATCTTCATGCTCTTTAAATCATCTTTCTTCTTCAATCACCTTTGTTTGTGGGCTCCTTACTATGTTGATTGCATGCTTAGTTGAAATAAGCCACCTTTCTTCTTCAATCGTTTCTCGGGTTCATCAATGTAGGCAATTTTTGGTTGCGGCTTCTTCTTTTTGAGAGTTCCTCGATTTATATTCGTACAATTTCTGCCCCTTTTGATTTATATTGTTCTCGACTTCTTTGTCTAAATCCAAGGATGATTTAGATATATTTATAGGGTTTTATTCCCTATATTTTCAATTCGGAAAATTTTATGCTTTGATTTCTATTGTTATAGGTACACACTTGTGTGTGTTGTTGCTTGTACTTACTGTATAATGTTGTATTTTTTGCTTAGTTGATGATGAAGGAGGTTTGTTTGGTTATTGCTTTGATACTTATGTTAACTATTGTTAGAGTTGTTTGATGTGTTGAATTCGATTTTCTTAGAGTTGCTTGTGCGTGTGAATATATTTGATTATGTTTATGCTTGTGCTAGTTGTTGTTTGAGTATATTTATAGGATCATTCTCGGCTGTGGATTTCTCGGCCGTTTTAATTTTCTTATTTACCTTGGTATTATTTATGGAACTGCCTTATTTTAATTTGTGGCATTGCCTTGTTTAGTTGTGCCTTATTTAATTTGTGGCTTCTGTTGTTTTAATTTGTCTCACTTGCGGTATTAATTTGTGGCAAGACATAGCACTGTCTTGACAAGGCAGTATATACTACTGCCTTATCATAGTAGTGCACATTAGTGATCCCTTGTTTGTGCACTTTGATTATCCATGTTGCGTTTGCTGTCATGGTTTATTATACATGTTGTTGAGTTTCCATTCTATTTGCTATGTACATATATACATGCATATTGTAACGACCTGGATTTTCGCGTTTGAAAGTCAACATCTATACTTCATTCGTATTCGAATGCCATAGATTCAAACATTGAATCTGGTCCGCCGGAGCATATAACACATTTAGTACAACAACACAGCAGAAAAGAATGAATAGTATCATTGATACATAATATTCGATACAACATCAAATACAAATGAATATCAATAATATCAGAGATATACAACGGCGGAAAGAAATAACTCCAACAAAATCTTCAAGAGAGAAAGTGAATCCACAAGCTATAACTCTACTGCCAAAGATACAAAGATCTTCAATCCAATAAGTGAGAACCACCATCAAGTTGTAATGAAGCAAACTAGTCAACTGATGTACCAATTGCAATTGCCAAATCCAAGGGCACCAAAAGATATCGAATCTACAACTACTAGCTGATTATTTGAAAATCTATCTATAGACTGCCCGTGTGGAAATTTATGGGCACCCAGAGTTTAGAAAGGGAATAATAAACTCCAGGTTACTCATGGGACTAGTGTGAGCAAATGAAAAACAATTTTATCTTTACAAAAGCAAAACAAAAGAATTTAAAAGAAATCTGCATTGCTTTTTGGAAAATGAAACTAACCATAAGGCCTCCCGGCACACACACCATGCAATCACACATTTGAGGGAGATTTATCCTTATGATAGTCAGACATGCTTGATACGCGAAATCTTTTTGATATTATAATTAGTGCATAGTGCAGAAAATCTTTCGAAAGTATAATATTAATCTTAGCCAGCATAGGTACCATTATATTATGCCTGCTATAGCTACCATTTAAGAATAGCAGGTTATACAACTGCAATCGTAAAGGGCGCGTATTGGTGATTGGATTTCCAACAAATGGTCAGGCTAAGGAACTTCCTAGGCCACATGGGTACGCCCGTGGAGGGACACCTCGAGAACCTAACCAGATCTCTGCCCGATACAAAGCCGGGTTACCTCTGTAACTAGGTAACTACTACACGAGTATGCCACTCTCCGGTTGTAACCAACCTTTATCCCTGGATTCACCAACAACCATAAAGTAATAAATTTGCAGTAACCACATAGGTTAAGTATCTGGACTCCATATCATGATACCACCTCAATCCAGAAGGAAATGGACATACCCTCAGGGGCGCTACCCCAAATAACCTTACTGCATCTTTCCAGTTTCGACCATTTTGGGTAATGAGGCTCGACGAAGTCTCGTCCACAAAGCTACCCTTTTCACAAAATCCATGCTCAATCAACACATGATCAGTAGAACTTCATATGCAACATTACCAAATTGGGAATGTTTTACTGGTAAATATCAACTACATAACCTCTGAGCTCGTACTTCATAGAGAAGGGTGTTAAGCCAAGAGAATAAATTCTCCGCCACCAAACATAAATGTAATTGGTAGAAACCAGCTTTACTTCTCAAAGTGTAACGTCAGGCATACATCCATACAAGTCTGTTCCGGGTTCGAATAGAACCGAAGACACTTCATGTAACGGTCCTGAATTTTTAACAATTTAAATTAAAAATATTTAATTAATGTTAAATATTTGAATGATGATTTAAATTGAATTCCAACAAAACTATGAAATTTGACGATTAAATTTTAGAATTTAATCTATTTAAAGTTGAATAAAATTTAAATTTAACTTTGGAGTTTGAAATTGAATATTGAATTGGTATTTAAAATTTGAACCAATGAGTAGGAATAATAATTTGGATTTTTGAGAATTATTATTTATGTAAATTTATAAATCGATGTTTAGTTATAAATAACAATTTTCTTTAGCTTAAATAAAAAAAAGGAATAAAATTTTAATCAATATAAAAAAAATTGAGAAACACGTTAATATAAATTTATGTTTGATAAATGAACTGCAAAACGTTTATATGTTTATTTAAGAAAATAATTTACAAAACAAATTGAATTTAAAATGGAAAAAAAATATATATAAAAATAAACGTAAAATAAATAAATAAATAAATAAATAAATAAAATAATAAGACATGTTTCCTCCCCTAAATCAACGCCATTATTTACGCCCAAATTCGTGCCTTCAAACATGCCTTTTTCCACGCAAAATTCACGTTCTCCTCTGCATAATACATGAATCCCTCTTCTCTTCACTTCAGAAAAAAAATAATAATAAAACACACGAAAGAATAAAAATGGCGGCCTCGAGTGTTCTTCTTCGTCCCCAAAAACTAGGGCTTGGTTAAATCAAAGGCGGCCGACCTCAGTGTTCGATCGATCGACACCTTCTTCGCCTCGCTCGCGACCGCGCCAGGCAAAGGTGAGTGATCCCCTCACTCACATCTAATTTCATCCTTCAGTCATTCGAGTATCTTTTTAGATGTTGATGATTTTTATCTATCCTGGTTCGTCTTCTTGTTTTACAAGGCTGTGATGATTTTTGCTGTGATGATTTTGTTTATATAGGGTTTGAATCCCTGTTTTTTCGTTCGTATAAAAATTGGGCTTCGGCCATTTTGACTATTGAAACCCGCTGCTTGTTTATTTGGAAACTGCAGTTTGAAATCTCTGTTGGTCTTTACCGCTACTACATTGTGACTGTATGTTGTGTTGCTTTGAGTTTGAAATATCCTCTATCTGTACATTTGTATTTTTGAACACTTGAGTTGTTCCACTGTGCACTGTTGTATGTTGTGCTATTGCTGCGTTTGTTTTTTTTAACTATGGCATTTGTTTTGATACAACTACTATTAGTTGCATACATGTTGATGCCAATTGCCTCTGTTGTGTAGCTAGTCACTGTGTTGCACTATGCTATGCTGTGTCACTACTTCACTATCATTTTGTTGACATTAGTTGAACCTGCCGCATGTTTGGTTCTTATGAACCTAGTATGACACGAGCTTTGCCTCTATTTTCACTGTGCAGTTGTGTTCCCTTATCTTTGAGCTTTTGACAGTCATGTCTAATTTGAGAACAATTGTATTGTTTTGAAAGTGCTGTTGTTTTATATTTGGACTTCATTGATTTTCCATTTCGTATAAATTAATACTGGAATTGGTCATTTGTGTTTACTGCCATTGGTAACTTGAAATTTTTTTTTACAATAATTTGTTATCATCACACGAGACAGTCTGCATACCTGTCTCATATAGCAATTGGATTTGGTCGAGTTGCTTGGTTCACTGCAACCATATTATTATAGTATATTGCTTGAGTCTGGGTTCATTTTGAGCTTGAGATGCTTAGTTGAACTCTTGTCACTGATTCACTGCATACATATATAAATACATATATGCTGAGTACTTCATGCTTTTGTTCTCGAGTCATCATGTAAGTTTGTTACTGCCCTGTGTCCTGTTATTTGCTGGGCCTGGCTGTGTTACCTTGCCTTTAGTGCACTGTCCAGTTCATTAAGTCGTTCACTTTTGCCTTCGTGAACATTGTAGTTGATTATGAATTTAAGTTTCATATCTACATCTATATATGCATTCATTCTTGCACTGTCCAGATTTATAGTTGCATATATTATCTTTTGTGCACTTGTCACCATAGTCTGGGTTCATTGATGACCTTCTTGCTTTGTTGCACTTGCTTTGCTCCTCTCTGATTATGGCTGGTCTGGTAATACGTTTGGCATCGTCACTGACTGTGTACAATGAGTTCAGACCCTTGCTTGTCTGCATTGCCTCATTTGAAATTTTGGGTTTATGATGGCACTGTGTTGTAGTTACTTTGTCACCTGTTATTAAAATCTGCATATATGTACATGCATACATGTGTATGTTTGTGTACATATATGGCTGGACTTGTACCAAGCTTGAATTATTTTTGCTGTGCATTTGTAGTTGAGTTTGGTTCAGTTGTAAGTATTCAAACTTCATGTTGGGCTGCAGTGGCTCTTGTATAATTATCCTCATGCATTTAAGTGCACTTCGGTTTTATTATATATTCTAGTTAGTGGAGCCATCTGTACGTATAAGTGCGGCATATATATATATATACGTGTGGATAAAAAAAATGTAGGCATATATACCCCTGTATGTGTGTATGCATGCATAGTTGGATCTATACTGGTGTTCAATTTGCTGCATTGACTTGATATTATATATTCAATGTTGCAGATGTCCTTGATCACTTTGAAATTCATTTGTTGACTTGTAGTTTACATACTTGTTGACATCTCTGATTTTATTTTGGGGTTTGAATCACGACTTGATGGAGTTGCTGTCAGTACTGTTGGCACTGACTTCATCTTGTCTGCACTTTGATGGTCTGGTTGCCCTGTGCACATTTGTGTGTATACTTGAATCTGGGTTTGTTGCCTTGATCATTTTGACTTCAGATGTATAGTTGCATTCCACTTGAATTCGGTTGTGTTTAAATTTATGCTCGACAGTTTTAAGTGGTTTCATGTGGATCTTGTGGTGGCTGCGTTTTGATTGCAGATTCGCCCTTGTGTCCAAGTAATGACAGCAGTTTCATTTTTATGGAAATTTTGCACTTGTTGAAATATGCAGTAATGAGTTGTATGGAAACTTGTTTTATTTCACAAGTTGTTGTGGCGAGGCAGCGCACGCGTGCGTGCCCTGCAGCCACGTAGTATCGACATTTTGAATCGATATTTGAACCTTCATTGATTTTGGTTCGTTGATTTTTTTGAGTACGTCATCACGATAGTGGCGAGGCTGTGCACGCAAGCGTGAACTGCAGCCACGGAGTTGACATTTTAAATGTGGCGAGGCCGTATACGCGTGTGTGTACTGCAGCCCTACCAAATTTAATGTTTAAAATGATGTTTTCTTTTTGATGAAAATTATTTTATGTTGCCAATTCAATATATTTTGAATCGATTTTGATGATTTTGTAGTAAATTGCCGTTTAGGCAAATTTTGATTGTTTTCTAAATGATCTTCATCAATAATCCCTTCATCTATCTCATTGATAATCTGAATCTGTTGAATTGTTGTTTAACACTGTTAAGTGTTATATTTACCGTTATCTGATTACTTGTTAAAGGATCGGATAGGTAAATTTATATTGACTGTCTTCTAATTGTTGTTTGATAATTATTGCTTCTATGCACTAATAACTGAGTTTGAATTAGACTGACCTGTGTATTATTTTCTTTTGAATATAATACTCGGGTCAGACCGAGTATTTTTACAGCTTGAAGATTTTCAGGCCGCGAAGTTAGAGAGAGTTGGGGAAAGCACTCCACTAAAGTTTTTCTAGAAATTTTCTTGTACTTAATAAAATAAATTGTTTCCGCTGTATAAAAATATAATGCATTGTACAAACTCTGATATATGTATGTAAGAAAAATTCATTTATGAATAATATTATGATTATTCTGTGATTCTGTGGCTGTTTCTGTTTAAACTCTATAAACTGACTAACAATCCGTCATTTTGAACGTTTCGAGTTGGTTTAATTACCGACTAGAGGCGGTCAGAGCGGCGGGTCGTTACAAAAGTGGTATCAGAGCTTTGGTTTACTCAAAGCTCAGTTTATGATGTTTAATATGAATAGTTACTAGAACCACTTTAAAGAAAAATATTTTTCAAATTTAAAGAAGTATGAAATTGTTTTCTTTAAAACGAAAAGTATTTTGAAAATTAGAATTATTTTGAAAATTCCCCTCTCTAAAAATTAGGATTGCGATAGTTTCTCATTCGAAATCCATTATCGAATTATTGAGACTTATGAAAAATAAAAGTTAAGTGAAGTGAATTAATGAATTGGTTTGAATCAAATATTGTGAATATCTACAAAATAATAATTGTGAAATAAAATGATATTTCAATTTAGTTATAGCCAAGAGGATAATTAAACTATAACTTGAGAATTTGATTCTGAATTCTTTTGAAAATTAATTTCAAATGTTTTGAAGAACGAGTTAATAAATAAATGAATTATAAGTATTTAACTTATAATATGAACTTTTGGTATATAACTGAGTTATATAAATTGAATTGAATTGAATTAATAAAAGATTTATAAATCGAAGTTTATAAATAGAAATGGAATTTGTAAAGATTGTTTATAAATTCGAAACCAATTGAATTTGATAAGTAAATTGTTGTAGCTTATTAAAGGAGATATATTCGTGATTTTGGACAGCGAATTATCCTTTAAGTTAAATATTGTTATAGTAAATGTTGGTTGGGAATTTTATCCACGATTTTGGACAGTGGATAATCTTTTAAATAAAATGTGTAGAAACACTGAATTGAATAGATAAGTATATTCACGATTTTGGACAGTGAATATATTATTAACTAAAACAGATATGTTTTAGGGAAGTGATATTATGAAATGAAGTTAATGTGGAAATATAGATCTAATGGAACCAATTCGATGAATAATTTACTAAAGAACTAGTTGATTATTTTTGGAATAGAAAGCAAATGCAAAGTTCAAATGAAATTTAGATTTCAAATTTGAAGTTGTCAACAGGATAATCCATTATAGGTTTAATAAATTCAGTGATGAATTTGAATTTAAACGTGCGGAAAATTAAATTAAGTGAAAAACTTAATATTGAAAAGTTTGAATCGGTTTAAAACTAATACAATGAAAAGTATGAAGAATTCAAACTATGAATCAAGATGAAGTTGAAAAAGTTAATAGTTTTAAAGATGTTTTAAAATGCATTAACTATCGAATACATAGATTTCAACGTTCAATTGTTAAAATAGGCGTTTCGAGAAATAAGGAAAAGGTGGACTATAACATTGTTGTTATAGTAAATGGTTTCCGAAAGGAAATGTTGTTTATAGTATTGGGATTTATATATCTATCTTAAAATTCGAATCCCTATACTAGTGATTTTGAGTTGTCGTAACAATGTTTTACGTAACATTCGTTTTGACTCAAATAAATGTGTTTAAAAGAATGATTTCCTTAAAGAATGGGATATATACTTAATTTTGATTCAAGTATATAGAATATTTTCCGAGTTGAAAATAAAAGAATTTGTGAATTACTTATTATTTAATAAGTATGGAAATGTTTTCCAATATGAAATGAAAGGTTTGAAATATTATCTTTTGAAGATAAATTGAAAAAATGAGTATTTGAAATTAGTTTCAAATGGCTAAGTGTGAAAATTATATATCTTGTAAAGATATTATTTTGAGAAATGTGAACAATTAGTTCAACTTGGGAATTTTTCAAAAAGATTGAATTTTGAGTTAAAATTGAGTTTAACTTTGACATCAAAAACAACATAAGTTGAACTTTGAATTTTGGATAGTCGATTGGGATTGTATGTCTAACATTGTGAATTGATGACATAGCATTTGATCTCTATTAAATATATATCTGTGGTGGCGGAGAATTTATTCTTTTAGCTTAACACCCTTCTCTGAGACGTACGAGCTTAGAGGTTATATATCGATAGACATCAATTATGTGTTGAGAATTGACGATGTAACGTGAAATCCAAATCGAATGTGAAGTCGATAATAAATTGGATTGTGAATGTGAATTAGGTTTGAGATAAGCTAAAATTTTCAAATCGATTTAGAGGAAAATTTTAAACGTGATGGAAAATTTGGAATCCTCTACTTGTTGTGAATGTGAATTGAGTTTTCGTAACTTATATATGTGAATATAATCGAAAACCATCAGTTTGGAAAGTCATTATTATGAAAAGTCCTGTGTAAGTTTACATAGGTATGATAAGTACGAAATGTGAAATGAAGTACTATATGTATATGACATATGTTTTCTAAAAACTGAGGATATGGAAATGTACCTTCCATTTATTATTTGTGAAGGTGATTGGAACTCGGTGGAGTGTCCATTGGAAATCGTAGCTACGTAGAATTCCATTAGTGGAATGTCCATTGGGACTGATATGATATCCCCCATGATGGATCATCGTGTTTGGGATTATGTGAATTGATGCTGGCGTAATTCGTGGGGCGTGATGCCTACAGTTACAAGCGATTCCACTGAGATAGTGGTGCAACCGCCGAGTAAACTGCGATCTGGAAACCGAAGCGAAATTCGAGGGGCGTGATGCCTAAGGCTACGAGCGATTCTACTGAGATAGTAGCGTAACCGCCGTGTGGACCGCGATCTAAGGCGACAACCATGGCGAAATTCAAGAGTGATGAGAAATCTAAGATTACAAGTGATTCTACTGAGATAGTAGCGTAACCGCCGGGTAAACTGTGATCCATGGGGGAACGTGCTTTCCATATCCATTTTTAAAAGAATTTTTAAAAAGTATTTTCACTGGGAGTTGAAGCAAGTATATTTAGTACTTGGAGATTTTTAGTCTTGCGCCTGGCCAGCGTATGCCTAATGTCTGTAAGAACGACGATGGACTTGTTAAACTTCGAGTTATCAAGTATTTTCAAAACTTTGAATAGAAAATTAATAATCTGAAATTAGAATTACATAATTCTAACTTAATGAATTAAGGAAGAAGATTTTTAAAAGTATCTTGAAAGTCCACAATTTTGGATAAGATATATTATGCAAATATTTAGCATGAAAGATTTCAAGTTTAAAAATCTGAGTTTTTGTAAGTCAAAAATTTAGTGAAAGACTTTTGTGTCTTGATTATCGAAATCGATGAATAAAACTAGTGAGATAAAATAAGTGGAATGAATCCTATAATTATTTGCGAGTTTGAAACTTGGTAGAATTGTGTAGGATATAAATATCGGTGAGATTTTAGCAATCGTTTTCCTAACTTATAATTTCGGGACGAAATTCTTTTAAGTAGGGGAGATTGTAACGGTCCTGAATTTTTAACAATTTAAATTAAAAATATTTAATTAATTTTAAATATTTGAATGATGATTTAAATTGAATTCCAACAAAACTATGAAATTTGACGATTAAATTTTAGAATTTAATCTATTTAAAGTTGAATAAAATTTAAATTTAACTTTGGAGTTTGAAATTGAATATTGAATTGGTATTTAAAATTTGAACGAATGAGTAGGAATAATAATTTGGATTTTTGAGAATTATTATTTATGTAAATTTATAAATCGATGTTTAGTTATAAATAACAATTTTCTTTAGCTTAAATAAAAAAAAAGGAATAAAATTTTAATCAATATAAAACAAATTGAGAAACACGTTAATATAAATTTATGTTTGATAAATGAACTGCAAAACGTTTATATGTTTATTTAAGAAAATAATTTACAAAACAAATTGAATTTAAAATGGAAAAAAATATATATAAAAATAAACGTAAAATAAATAAATAAATAAAATAATAAGACATGTTTCCTCCCCTAAATCAACGCCATTATTTACGCCCAAATTCGTGCCTTCAAACATGCCTTTTTCCACGCAAAATTCACGTTCTCCTCTGCATAATACACGAATCCCTCTTCTCTTCACTTCAGAAAAAAATAATAATAATAAAACACACGAAAGAATAAAAATGGCGGCCTCGAGTGTTCTTCTTCGTCCCCAAAAACTAGGGCTTGGTTAAATCAAAGGAGGCCGACCTCAGTGTTCGATCGATCGACACCTTCTTCGCCTCGCTCGCGACCGCGCCAGGCAAAGGTGAGTGATCCCCTCACCCACATCTAATTTCATACTTCAGTCATTCGAGTATCTTTTTAGATGTTGATGATTTTTATCTATCCTGGTTCGTCTTCTTGTTTTACAAGGCTGTGATGATTTTTGCTGTGATGATTTTGTTTATATAGGGTTTGAATCCCTGTTTTCTCGTTCGTATAAAAATTGGGCTTCGGCCATTTTGACTATTGAAACCCGCTGCTTGTTTATTTGGAAACTGCAGTTTGAAATCTCTGTTGGTCTTTACCGCTACTACATTGTGACTGTATGTTGTGTTGCTTCGAGTTTGAAATATCCTCTATCTGTACATTTGTATTTTTGAACACTTGAGTTGTTCCACTGTGCACTGTTGTATGTTGTGCTATTGCTGCGTTGGTTTTTTTAACTATGGCATTTGTTTTGATACAACTACTGTTAGTTGCATACATGTTGATGCCAATTGCCTCTGTTGTGTAGCTAGTCACTGTGTTGCACTATGCTATGCTGTGTCACTACTTCACTATCATTTTGTTGACATTAGTTGAACCAGCCGCATGTTTGGTTCTTATGAACCTAGTATGACACGAGCTTTGCCTCTATTTTCACTGTGCAGTTGTGTTCCCTTATCTTTGAGCTTTTGACAGTCATGTCTAATTTGAGAACAATTGTATTGTTTTGAAAGTGCTGTTGTTTTATATTTGGACTTCATTGATTTTCCATTTCGTATAAATTAATACTGGAATTGGTCATTTGTGTTTACTGCCATTGGTAACTTGAAATTTTTTTTTACAATAATTTGTTATCATCACACGAGACAGTCTGCATACCTGTCTCATATAGCAATTGGATTTGGTCGAGTTGCTTGGTTCAATGCAACCATATTATTATAGTATATTGCTTGAGTCTGGGTTCATTTTGAGCTTGAGATGCTTAGTTGAACTCTTGTCCACTGATTCACTGCATACATATATAAATACATATATGCTGAGTACTTCATGCTTTTGTTCTCGAGTCATCATGTAAGTTTGTTACTGCCCTGTGTCCTGTTATTTGCTGGGCCTGGCTGTGTTACCTTGCCTTTAGTGCACTGTCTAGTTCATTAAGTCGTTCACTTTTGCCTTCGTGAACATTGTAGTTGATTATGAATTTAAGTTTCATATCTACATCTATATATGCATTCATTCTTGCACTGTCCAAATTTATAGTTGCATATATTATCTTTTGTGCACTTGTCACCATAGTCTGGGTTCATTGATGACCTTCTTGCTTTGTTGCACTTGCTTTGCTCCTCTCTGATTATGGCTGGTCTGGTAATACGTTTGGCATCGTCACTGACTGTGTACAATGAGTTCAGACCCTTGCTTGTCTGCATTGCCTCATTTGAAATTTTGGGTTTATGATGGCACTGTGTTGTAGTTACTTTGTCACCTGTTATTAAAATCTACATATATGTACATGCATACATGTGTATGTTTGTGTACATATATGGCTGGAATTGTACCAAGCTTGAATTATTTTTGCTGTGCATTTGTAGTTGAGTTTGGTTCAGTTGTAAGTGTTCAAACTTCATGTTGGGCTGCAGTGGCTCTTGTATAATTATCCTCATGCATTTAAGTGCACTTCGGTTTTATTATATATTCTAGTTAGTGGAGCCATCTGTACGTATAAGTGCGGCATATATATATATATACGTGTGGATAAAAAAAAATGTAGGCATATATACCCCTGTATGTGTGTATGCATGCATAGTTGGATCTATACTGGTGTTCCATCTGCTGCATTGACTTGATATTATATATTCAATGTTGCAGATGTCCTTGATCACTTTGAAATTCATTTGTTGACTTGTAGTTTACATACTTGTTGACATCTCTGATTTTATTTTGGGGTTTGAATCACGACTTGATGGAGTTGCTGTCAGTACTGTTGGCACTGACTTCATCTTGTCTGCACTTTGATGGTCTGGTTGCCCTGTGCACATTTGTGTGTATACTTGATGGGTTTGTTGCCTTGATCATTTTGACTTCAGATGTATAGTTGCATTCCACTTGAATTCGGTTGTGTTTAAATTTATGCTCGACAGTTTTAAGTGGTTTCATGTGGATCTTGTGGTGGCTGCGTTTTGATTGCAGATTCGCCCTTGTGTCCAAGTAATGACTGCAGTTTCATTTTTATGGAAATTTTGCACTTATTGAAATGTGCAGTAATGAGTTGTATGGAAACTTGTTTTATTTCACAAGTTGTTGTGGCGAGGCAGCGCACGCGTGCGTGCCCTGCAGCCACGTAGTATCGACATTTTGAATCGATATTTGAACCTTCATTGATTTTGGTTCGTTGAATTTTTTTGAGTACGTCATCACGATAGTGGCGAGGCAGTGCACGTAAGCGTGAACTGCAGCCACAGAGTTGACATTTTAAATGTGGCGAGGCCGTATACGCGTGTGTGTACTGCAGCCCTACCAAATTTAATGTTTAAAATGATGTTTTCTTTTTGATGAAAATTATTTTATGTTGCCAATTCAATATATTTTGAATCGATTTTGATGATTTTGTAGTAAATTGCCGTTTAGGCAAATTTTGATTGTTTTCTAAATGATCTTCATTAATAATCCCTTCATCTATCTCATTGATAATCTGAATCTGTTGAATTGTTGTTTAACACTATTAAGTGTTATATTTACCGTTATCCGATTACTTGTTAAAGGATCGGATAGGTAAATTTATATTGACTGTCGTCTAATTGTTGTTTGATTATTATTGCTTCTATGCACTAATAACTGAGTTTGAATTAGACTGACCTGTGTATTATTTTCTTTTGAATATAATTTTCGGGTCAGACCGAGTATTTTTACAGCTAGAAGATTTTCAGGCCGCGAAGTTAGAGAGAGTTGGGGAAAGCACTCCACTAAAGTTTTTCTAGAAATTTTCTTGTACTTAATAAAATAAATTGTTTCCGCTGTATAAAAATTTAATGCATTGTACAAACTCTGATATATGTATGTAAGAAAAATTCATTTATGAATAATATTATGATTATTTTGTGATTCTGTGGCTGTTTCTGTTTAAACTCTATAAACTGACTAACAATCCGTCATTTTGAACGTTTCGAGTTGGTTTAATTACCGACTAGAGGCGGTCAGAGCGGCGGGTCGTTACACTTCAAAAGAAGCCCTTGCAATCTGGATAATCCCTAATCACGTCCGGACTCCCCATCACAAAAGGTGATCAAATCTCCATAATGGGGCCATTCGGTGCAGAGACATTCGACAGGTCATCCTTCCACTTTCGAAAATATCCGGTCTTCACCACCGGTCTTCAAATGCTATCCATATCGTCATATAATTATTCGAAATGGATTTTATGACACAAAGTCTTCCTCCGGTTAAACCGAATAATGAGCGCTCAATTTTAAGAAACAACATATGGATATTGAGATCTTAGTTAAGTCACAACTTTTTACCCGAAACCTTTCTTTCAAATGGTTTAAACAAATCACCATTTTTTTTCTTTTAAACAAAAGATTAACTTTAAAGATCCTCTTTACTTTGAAAAAAAAGTTCACCAAATCTTTAACAAAGATTCATTAATAGATTTCAAACTATTTCAATTCCAAATCTTTTATACAAAAGATACATCATTAAGATCCTCTTCCATTTCAAAACAGAGTTCAACAATCTTTCACAAAGATTCATTTATAGCTTTCAAAACAATTCCATTTCAAATATGAATCCCCTTTCTACAAAGCTGAAAATCTTCTTTATTTGAAAGCCATTATCATTTGAAAGCAAAGAGTTTTTGTTTCAGAAATATCCGATCACATATGCACAAGTTATATCCTTTAAAGTATAAACTTGGGTTGATTTTAATTTCCCAAAATAATATTTTAAAATACTTTAAAGATGGTTTTAAAATCCATATATATATATATTATATATCTTGTATAAACCTTTCAAACCAAATTTCCAAAAACAATTCCAAAACTTTTAAACAAGATATATTATATCCAAACTAAATTTCAATTTTAACTTCCTTTTTCAAAAGCTTTTCATATTCAACCCAACTCCATTTCCAAAATCATTTAAATTCAAAATTCAACATTTTAAAACCATTTTATTAAATTCAAATATCTGTGACTTAACTGATTTCCTTGTGAAATCCATATTTGTGTATATGGTGTAGTCCAGGGGTTTTACATAATCGTGCAACATCACAATCCAAACACAGCAATATCGATAAGCGGTATAATCCTATAATGCTTATCTTCATTCACAGACTCGCAGATAAATAATATAAATTCGTAGTAGATAAATAAATTACATTCATCGTAGCTCAAATCAAAACATTGCGTATCATAAAGCATCACAAATCAGGGATGTCAAACAATTCAACATTCAATAGAATCCAAACATCCATAAGTATGAGTAATTAATTATCTGATTAATATAATCGGATTAATTACTTATGAATGAAATACTAATCCAAGGTAATTAATATTTAATTAATTACAAATAATTGAATTAATTATCCTTTAATCATTTATTATTTAGCCTTAATTAGTAAACTAATTAATCCTTTATTATTAATTAATCAACCGTAATGAATAAATTAATTATCCTTCAATCATTTAATTAATTATCCTTAATTCCTTCCTTAATCATTAATTAATTAATCTAAATTATTAATTAATTAAATTAATTACCTTGATTAATTATCTTTTAGTTAACCTTAAATCACTAAATTAATCAATCCTAAATTAAGTTCATTGACAAATGAACCCTTAATTAATTACCCTCAATAAACTACATTAATTAATTAACTCTTAATCATAAATTAATTACCTTAATTAATTAACCGTTAAATTAATCACATAACTAAATTAATCACCTTGATTAAAACATATTAGCCTTATAATTAATCACATTGATTAATTAATCACATTATTTAGTAAATATTTGTTTAAATAATTAATCCTTTTAATTACATTGGGTAATTATCCTTTTAAATTACTTTTCATTAAGTAATTATCTTGAGTTACTTTCATTAAGTAATAAATCTTTTAATCTTTTAAGATTTCAATTAATTAAAAGATAATCTATGTATTAATTACTTTAATTATCATTAAAAATCCTTATATGATAAACTTTGTAATTAATTTTTATTAACAATTAAAATATCTTTTCTTAGTTAACTTCGTAATATTATTAAGTTTATTTAAATTAAACTTTCAAAACAAAGGTTATATATATAAAAAAATATTTTTAAACTTAATAAATTTTAAAATAGTATTATTTTAAAACTTTTAATTAATCTCAAGCATAAACAACACTTATTATAAAAAAATGTTTTAAACGAATTATTTGGATAAAACATGATTTTAGTTTAAAGTTTTAAATTGTTTTTATCTTTAATCCACAGACCCGAGCGTTTTCATGATTTTCCCGAACCAAACTCCGTGATACCCACATTTCGTTTTGCTTCGTGTTTTTTAAATCCCTACGAGGTTTTCCTCAAGAACTTCACGTCTTCCGCAACCATTCCAGCAACACAGGCACACAAACACGAGTGTGCACGTGTACACCACTCCGACAATCTACGACCATCGATACCACTACTATCATGTCAATGATAACCACTACAACCCAAACGATCACCCAGCAATCCCAATCGACGACGAAATCAAACAAAACTCACTCAATCGATTTTCGGAAACCCAAACCCATATACTAAATCGCCTTGCTCCGACGTTACAAACAACCGACGACCACGTGATCATGATCCAAGCTTCACCGAGGACCCACGAAGCTTTCCCCCTGGGTGCGATCGAACTCGATGCAACATTGTTAACCCCGTTCCAGCCTACGAGTTAAGAGGCCCACAAGTTAAAGGAGTCAACGAGTTAAGGCCCGGGATGGGCCACGACTTAAGGTGCTTAACGGTTCAGGAAGGATCTACGACTCAGGAAGCCTCATGACTCAACAAGTCACCGACTCAACAAGTTAACGACCTAAAGCTCAAAGCGACTTAAAGGGTTACGACTCAACGACCCAAGGAGAGATTGTACGACTTGAGGAACCTTATGACTTAAGGAACCTTACGAGTTAAGGAACCTTACGACTTAAGGAATCTTACGGGTCAAGGAAGGCTTGCGAGTTAAGACATTAACGACCTGAGGAATGTCACGACTTATGGAGGTCTACGACTTAAGAGGAATGCGACATAAAAGTGATACGACCTAAGACTTCAGAGACAAGTTCAATACCATGCTATAATGAGATAACTCGTTGAGGACATACGACTTATGATGAGTCGTGTACGACTCATACTAACATCAAGGAAAGTTGCACTGGTTAACTCGTGAATGGCTCAAGACTTGTGTTATTCATTTGAATGGGAGCATAGCTTTGGACCAAGCGGTGAGCTAACCCTGTAGGTCGGCCGCGACCTACTATGAGTCGTGTATGAGTTATGACCTAATTCCGAGAAATGCCTATAAATACGACCCTAGCTCCAACTAGAAAGGGAATTTTGGCTCATTCATTTCAAGCGCCGTTACTCTGCTGCATTCCGAACTACTTCAACATTTAAAGCTTTTGAGATACAAAGAACGCCTCAAGGAACTTCACGAAGAAATCATACATGTCCAACATGAGTTCAAAGATTTTGATCGACATTGAAGTTTAGGCTACTTGTTCTAAGTCACTTGTAACTCGAAGTGTGTTGTAATCAAAGTGTAATTGCATCGACTTGTAATCAAATCGTCAATAAAGATATTCAAAGTGGACGTAGGCTCTCTCTTAAGCCGAACCACTATAAAATTGCTGTTGTTTACTGCTTTTCCGCTATTATCTGCTTATAATCTGTTCCCGAGCTATCGGGTGGTGCTTTCACAATTACACTTCATACACCGGGGTGTTAGCGTTCAAATTTTAGCGTTAACCTATTTGGTGCTTTCACTGAGAACTGAACTCAGGCAAATCGTCATCATTGCTCCACGAAAGTTTGTTGAAGTAACCTCTCTGAAGACTAGAAGTTTATCTGAAATCATGGCTCCGGGGAGAAAGAGTAGATCTGTTAGATCTGGAAATGCTCAAGAGGGAACCTCCGCTTCCCCAGTACCTAATCAAGCCACTCCACCTGTTGGGGTTACAAAAGCGGAGTTGGATTCTGTAATCTTAGGGCTGAACCAGCAGATAAATGCCCAAAGTGCACAATTGGAAGCTCAGAACGCCCAAAATGCCCTAATTTTGAATAAGTTGAATGACTTGCTTGGGGTAAACCGTCAACCAACGGGTAATGAAAGGAACTTTGCTGGCAACATTCATGAGGATGAAGAAAGAAACATTCCTGAGAGGGCTGCCAGCCCCTTTGAGCGGACATTTCCTGAAATTGGTGGATCTAGAGCTTGAAATGATGAGGGATATCTTTCTGAAATGGTTCGACAAATCATGAAGGAAAGCATGCAAAGGAATGAAGATGAGAAGGAATGGGGTTTCGCTCCAAGTAAAACCCCGTTTACCGAAAGAATCTTAAAGGCTGAGTTCGCAAGGAAGTTCGTCCCCCCAACTATCCCAGCTTACAAAGGAACAAGTGATCCGAACGAATTCTTGTATAAGTATGATTGGCACATGACAGGTGCCAGAGCTTCTGATGAAATAAAGTGCCGATATTTTCCTGTATACCTGGAAGGTGTAGCTCTGCTTTGGTTCACCAAGCTGCCAGTCCGGTCTATAGATCAGTTTTCCGACTTAACCCGAAAATTCAAGGAGCAGTTCAGACTATACGCTTCAAAAGCCAAAGATATTATGTCGTTGTCAAGTTCAGAGCAGAATCCAGGTGAAACTATCAGATCTTTCTTGAATCTCTTTAATATAGCGCTGGCCGAGGTAGACAATGCAGAACCACGGATGATCTTGACCTATCTGATGAGGGCCATCGACAAGTCGAGCGAATTTGGAAAATGGCTAAACATGAAGGAACCAAATTCCCTCGAAAAATTCTACAAGAAAGCAGATGAGTTTATACGCCTGGAAAGCCGTCCTGTACCGGTAAAGGCAATGTTAGAAAAAGCTGAAGATAACATTGCTGCTCCGCGCAAAAGTGAATCTGTAGTAAAGAAAAGGGAAAATAACGATGGAAAGAAACAGAAAAATCTGAAGAAGCCCCGTTCCTTCAAACCATCGGAATAAACTCCTTTATCAGATACGTCGGAGCGTATATACCTTGCCACTAAAGATTCTGTTGAATATCCTAAACCTCCTGTTCTGAGAACCGGGAAAAAAGCTGTGCAAAGTGGGAAGTTCTGTCGCTTTCATAATCAACCTGGTCATGATACCGACGAATGCCGCCAATTGAAAATTTTGATTGAAGAATTGATAAGGGAAAACAAGCTGCAGCAATTTGTGGAAAAGAATAGCAGCAATCCCGCTTCGACTAGTCAGGGGCAACGAGCTCCTGCTCATCAACTCAGGACAGGTAAAAAGACTGCAGGGCATGAATCCGGAAGGCCTGTCATCAATGTCATTACGGGAGGACCTCACCCAGCAGGCAGGAGCTGGGGTGAGATGGAAAGGTATACCCGAGCTTTGAAGTATGTACCGACCGAGGAAGATGTATTCGTTTTGGAAGGTGCTATGCCCCTGAAGCAACAAAGAACTTTCAATGATGATATTGTGTTCAGAGCCAGGGATTCCGTAGGTATTGAAGCTCCTACCTTGGATCCCTTAGTCATCTCAGCTGGTATCGGGCCAGCTATTGTCAGAAGAGTTCTCATTGATTATGGTGCATCCTGCAATATCCTCTTCAAGAAAACATTCGACCAAATGAAGATCCCTATGGCTGATATGCAAGCCTCATCGCAGAAAATCGCTGGCTTCACTGGGGAGCCAAAACAGCCGATAGGAACCGTTGATTTGTTTGTGGAACTTGGAGAAGGAGAGAGAAAAGTGGTCCGCAAGCAAACTTTTGTGATTGTCGACGAATTTTCAGCTTATAATGCTTTCCTTGGCCGTCCAACTCTCGCAGCATTCAAAGTTGTTCTAGCCCCATGATGCCTCACCATTAAATTTCCCACAGATAATGGAGTGGGAGTTATAAAAGGGGATCAAAATGCGGGGCGGGAATGTTATCTAACAGAGCTACGAGAAACGAGGAAAAGAGAAATGGGAAAGGATGCGGCAGCCCCAGCCCACATCAAAGAACCAGCCTTGTAGCAATTACAGGGCGGACCCTGCACTGGCGAGCACAGCGGAGCAAGGAAAGAGATGGATCCTAGAAAGGTCAGTGCAGGGGAGAATAGAGTGGTACCAGTGGAAACGACAATACCAGTACCTGTTGACCCAAAGGACCCAAACAAGGTGTTGAATGCGGGTTCACAACTTAATGTGTCTATTCAGAATATCTTAATATCTTTTTTAAAGGCAAATTTGGATGTTTTTGCTTGGACTCATGCCGATATGTGCGGAATATCCCCAGAAGTTGTAGTACACGCTCTAAATATTGATCCAAAAATTACACCTGTGAAGCAGAAAAGGAGAACTCAAGGTCCAGAAAGGTCGGCAGTATTAAAAGAAGAAGTTGATCGGCTCATGGAGAATAATTTTATCAAAGAGTCTACCTATCCGAATTGGGTTTCAAATCCCGTGCTGGTTAAGAAAGCCAACGGAAAATGGAGAGTATGCATCGATTTTTCAGATCTAAACAAGGCCTGCCCCAAAGACTGCTTCCCATTACCCAGGATCAATCAACTGGTAGACGGAACAGCGGGACACGAATTGTTATCTTTTATGGATGCCTACTCCGGATATAACCAGATCATGATACATAAGCCAGATCAGGAGGACACGAGCTTTATCACCGACGTTGGTCTTTACTGCTACAGAGTTATGCCCTTCGGGCTGAAGAATGCAGGGGCAACATACCAAAGACATGTTAATGCTATGTTCAAACCGCAATTGGGCAAGACTATCGAAGTCTACGTCGATGACATGTTAGTAAAGTCTAAGAAAGCAGTGGATCACATAGAACACTTAGCAGACATGTTCGCAGTCCTCCGAAAATACGGAATGAAGCTCAATCCTTTAAAATGTTCATTTGGAGTGGAATCCGGCAAGTTTTTAGGTTTCATCGTGAGCGCTAGGGGCATTGAAGCTAGTCCAGCTCAAATTACCGCCTTAAAGGAAGTCAAAGCTCCTAGAACAAAGAAGGAATTGCAAAGTCTCAATGGAAAAGTCGCCGCCTTGAGTCGGTTCATTTCCAAAGCCACAGATAAATGCATCCCATTCTTCGACGCCCTAAAGAGAGGAAAGAAAAACTTCGATTGGACTCCTGAATGCCAAAGAGCCTTTGATGAATTGATTCGCCATATGGAAATGCCTCCAATACTTTCTAGGCCTGGCGATGGCGAGGATCTTCTTATATACTTGGCAGTATGGTTTCATGCTTTAAGTGCAGCGCTGATACGAGAAGACAAAAGGATTCAACATCCAGTTTACTATATCAGCAAAAGACTCACTGGGGCAGAGATGAATTACTCTAAGTTGGAAAAACTCGCCTATTGCCTAGTAATTGCATCTAGGAAGTTGAGGCAATATTTCCAAGCTCATCCTATCAGAGTCCTCACTGATCAACCTTTAAAGCAAGTCATGTTTCGCCCTGAGACTTCGGGTCGTCTTCTAAAGTGGAATATTGAACTCAGTCAATATGACATCACTTATCTTCCCCGAAAAGCAATCAATGGACAAGCTTTAGCGGATTTCATCGCAGAATTCACAGATAAGGGAAACAGTGAGGAGGAAACGATCGACGATTCCCCAATCCAATGGAAGTTATATGTCGATGGCGCGAGAAACGACTACTGTTCTGGAGCCGGAGTTGTACTCGAGACCCCTAAAGATCGATCATTATGCTACGCACTAAGATTGGAATTTCCTTCAACAAACAATGAAGCAGAATACGAAGCCCTTATCGCTGGCTTGAGGATTGCTAAAGAACTAAACATCCGAGTGTTACAGATCTTCAGTGATTCTCAGCTTATTGTATGCCAAGTCAAAAAGGAATTCCAAGCGAAAGGGGGGAATCTGCCCGCCTACTTGTCAAAGGCTAGAGAACTCCTGGGTGATTTCGATCATTACATGATAAGTCACATTCCTCGAGAAGAAAACATGAAAGCAGATTCTCTCGCAAAGTATTCTAGCACAGGCGAAGCTCAATTTCTGGGGTTAACTCCAGTGGAGGTCCTGTCGACTTCGAGCATTGATGAGATGGATATTGATTGGATCATGAGCATGTCTCAAGAGCAAGAATCATGGATGACTCCAATAACAGAATATCTGCTCAATGGCTCTTTACAGGAAAACTCAAAAGAACGAAAGAAGCTACTGAGGAAAGCCTCTCGCTATATAGTCCAGGATGGCCAGTTATACAAAGGGGATTCTCAATGCCGTTACTTCGATGTGTATCCAGGGAAGAGTCAAAAACAATCCTAGCTGAGGTGCATGGGGGAGAATGTGGTGATCATTTTGGTGGTCAAACTTTAGCGAAAAAGGTTCTCCGATACGGATATTTTTGGCCAGAAATTAATCGAGATGCAGCAGACTATTCCCGAAAATGTGACAGATGCCAAAGATTCGCCAAAATTCCTAGAGCTCCTTCCACTGAACTCACACAGATGGTCAGTCCATGGCCATTTGCAATATGGGGGATAGACCTTGTAGGACCGTTACCAACTGCCAAATCTGGAATTAAATATGCCATTGTTGCTGTAGATTATTTTACTAAGTGGGCAGAAGATGAACCACTGGCTACTATCACCTCAAAAAAGATGATAAGTTTTGTGACTAAAAGTATCATTTGCAGATACGGTGTGCCTCAAAAAATAATTACAGACAATGGTACTCAGTTCGAAAGTGAAGAATTCCAAGATTTTTGCAAACGATTCAAAATCCGAAAAAGCTTCTCAGCAGTAGCCCATCCGCAGGCAAACGGGCAAGTGGAAGCAGTAAATAAAATTATCAAGTCAACCATCAAGAAGCAACTTGAAAGAGCAAAAGGTGGTTGGGTCGATAAGCTACCTCTAGCACTATGGGCATACAGAACTACCCAAAAAACTGCGACTGGGCATACTCCGTTTTCATTGGCATACGGATCAGAGGCAATGATTCCGGTAGAAACAGAGGTCCTTTCACATAGAAGAATCCATTTCAATCAAGCGGAGAATGAGAAACTACAGCTTGAGGCACTAGATCTCCTTGATGAAAAAAGAGAAGAGGCTGAGCTCAGAATCGCGTCTCATCAGCAAAGGATAGCCAGACATTTCAATTCCAAAGTTCGCCAACGCAGCTTTGAAATTGGAGATCTAGTCCTAAAGAGAATTATGACAACGACAGGTGTGTTTGGGCCAAATTGGGAAGGACCATATGTCATAGGTCAAAAGCTTCTGGACGGCACATTCAAACTCACTACTGTCGAAGGAGATCAAATTCCAAGAGCTTGGAACTGCAATCACTTGCGTCCATACTTTACTTGATAGCTTTGTTGAAATATTGTAAAAAGAATTATGAATGTATGATTCCTGTAATTGAAAGCGATTGTAAAACTGATGCAAGTGAATAATGGAAGACTATAAAGTGGATGTAGGCCCAAATTCTTGGCCGAACCACTATAAATCTTGTGTTCCTTATTATTATTACATGTTTGCTTTATTTTCGATATGAAAAGTACATTAAATGTATTACTGAAATGTCGATTTAAATTTTTGCAGGCAACGAAAACAAAACTTGCACATTACAAGACCAAGTGATTCTTGTTATCATTCAACAAACAAATTCCAAGTCGGAAAATTCCCGAGCTTAAATCCTAGATAAGAAGTGCTTCAATTGAACGGTCAATGATTTCGCCGAAAACGGGCTTTAGCTAATAAATTGAGAAGTTTGAACAAACAAACATCCAATTAAGAAGCTTATGTCCGTTCTCGTGAACTGGCCTAGCAATGAAGTACACTTTTTTGGATTAAACAAGCTACTTGTAAGAGAAGGGAGTGCAAGCTTAAAAAAAAAAGAATAAAGGATCACTGAAAAGGCATAAGCAAGTGGACAAGGAACAACTAAAGTCCTCTTCGGAGGCACAACTCTTCAGAGGATAAAGACCTCTAACGAAGCATATGCCGTAAAAAAGAAAGTTCTCTACTCAACCAAAAAAGATTGGAGGACTCATGACCCTCCAACCATGAGAGAGTAACTTCCAGGAAATCTTCGGAGGCACATTTCACCAGGAGTTGAAGTGTAACAGCCGCTCTTCGGAGTTTCACTTCACCAGAGTTGAAATGCAAACAAAATAAAGACCTTTTAGGAGGCACATTTCACCAGGAGTTGAAGTAGCCGCTCTTCGGAGTTTCACTTCACCAAAGTTGAAATGCAAAACAAAATAAAGACCTCCTCCCGGAGACACAATCAAGAAGAAAGACCTCTTCGGAAGCCCACGTTTCACCGAGATTGAAATAAAACTTCCAAGTGTTGAAACGTGAAAAGGCTTTCTTCAAAGGAACAACTCTTTGGAGGTACACGTTTCACCAAGATTGAAATAAAACTTCCAAGTGTTGAAACGTGAAAAATCCCTCCTCAGAGGTACAACTTTCTATGTTTTCAAAAAAAAAAATCCTCATTAAAAGCACACTTTAACTTTCAAAGGAAGAATGATTTACCTATTCTGGAAAATAATCTTCCTCAAAAAAAAAAAGTTAAAGTACCCTTCAGAGGTCCGCTTTACCTCATAGAAGAATTCACTTCGTAAAATGTGTACATAAGCAAAAGAAAACGTGATTTCTTCGAAGGACAAAGCGTAAAAACTTATATGATGGGAGTTGTACTCTACGAAAAATTTCTTCAAGAATGAAATAATTACTCTTCGGAAAATAAGAGTGCAAGTCCCCTCGAAGTATAAAATATTGCAGCAAGCTTATGGTATGGGGGCAACATGGTATAGTTACATACAATATAGTATAGCCACACCGGCGAAAGTAATGCTCAAACAACATGCCATAAGCCCGCTGCAATATCATATAAATAAACTTGTGCAAAAATGAATAATAAATGCATTCTCAAATTCAAACAGGAGTCTGTACAAATAAAGGATCATTTTCTTCAATTGTATTGCAGATACAAGTTTCAAAATAAAAAAGCAGGGGCCGGTGCCCGCACGATTCTCGACCAGTACATGCAAAAGACAAGAAGCTAAAAGCTGGAATCTTCATTTCTTCTTACCACCTTTGGACCCTTTAACCGGCCGAATGGTTAGCTTTTCAGGTCGGTCTGTAGGCATAAGGGAAGAAGGAGAGGGGGGTGCAACTGGTGCAACTTCCGGTTCCTCTTCAGTAGCAATGATTTTCTTCCCCCTCCTCTTTGATGTTCCGTGCTTCTTTCTCCTCTTCGAAGAAGACTCACTCCCTGGAGTAACAAGAGCAGACAAAATTATGTCATCAGAAGGAGTCCGCTCCGGAGATATCTCACCTCCCTCGAGTCCCTCATCTTTCGGCTCTTGCGAAGCGATAGGATCATCTATGCCATGAAGAGCCTCTATTTGCTCCACTTGTGACCCGGCCTCTGAAGCAGAAGGAGGAGCCACCTGAAGAGACAGAGGAGGGATAACCGGAGGAGGCGAAGTTTGCACAGCACTTGGTGTTTCAACTGCAGAAGAAGAAAAGTTAAAAATATTAGTATCTCCCGAAAAGAAGGGAGATATGGGTTCGTCATTCAAGAAGTAATCGAGAAGCTCATCAAACTTTTGAGAAGCAAGCAGGCAATCCACCTGAATCGGACCAATATCAAAGTTACCTGAAGATATTTGCTTCATTAGTTCAATCTCATAATTTTGAGCTCCAATATCCTCCAAAGCCTCATCATCGGTAGGGGTAATTACCCCGGTTCTTGTAGGAGGCGGGGAATGAGCACTGGAACCTGTGATATCAACCCCAGGAGAAACTAAAGGACGAACAGAGGTGGTAGGTGGTAATTCTTTTCCAGAACGTTCCTCTTCCGCCATCCCAGTCCGCACTCTGGCAAGTTGCTCTTTTCCCTTCGCAAGAGCAGCGCGAGTTTCCTCATCTAGGTAGCGCGCCTCAAGCTCTTCCTCGGTATACCCGGCGCCTCTGAACATGTCGAGAGCAGCTTCCCACACTTCAGCCAAGGTGATTTCGTATTTAGGACCGAGAAAAGAGAGACTGCCATGCCCCAAGATGCTGTGCAAGTAAAAGTCGAATAGATTTGAACTGACGTTGGCTTCCATGGCTTGAATAGATTCTTTAGCTGCGATTTTACCAGCCATGGCCTCATCTCGTTCTTTTTCAGCTTTAGCAAGTTGAGCTTTTAACGCTTCAATCTCCATGTCTTGGGCGCTTATTTTACTCCGCAACTGAGCGGCATCAGTGCGGTAATTCTCTACGACCTCTTCTAGCCTCTCAAGTTTAGCTTCGGCATCTCTTTGGCCAGCATGTGCATCCCGCACTTGTTTTTGTAGCACCTCTTCTCTTTGAGTGTAAGTGTTATAAGAGGTGGTAAGATCGTCTTTAAGCTGCTTGACTTCAGCTTCAAGTTTCTCGTTATACTCGGTTATGTTTTTCATCTCGATGTTGTGCTGGTCAAGAATCTTCTGCCATTTCGACTTATCGTTCTCCATAGTTAGCATCGCCTCGATATTGGCCCGATTGACCCTTTGGAGTTCATCAACAAGCTTTTTCCATCCAGACATTCTTTCAATATCAAGTCTGACGGCATCAAGATTTTGGTACATGGCTTCTTTATCAATGGGAACTAAATCAAGATCGAAGCGAACCCCCTTTAAGCACCAATTCGGGAATCGGCTCTGTAGGGTCGGTGGGCCCCTTTTTACACGATATGAAGGCCTATTAAGAAGTGTTTGAATAGCACTTCCTTCAAGAGCAGGGGATTTGGAAGGAATGTCGATAGAGATGGGAGCGTCAAACTTTTCAGATATTGCAGATGCGTGCTTCTCACTAGGTTTGGCCCGCTTGCTCGGGTCCTCAACAATGTGGCTCTTCCCCCGACCATCATGTGTTTTACGTTTGTGAGAGTCATCACCTCTTGAAGAAGACTCATGTCGCACATCTATCCTCTCATGACGCTCTTCATATTCTCTCCTCTCTCTAGCTTTTCGAGCAGCTCTCTGCTCATCGGTTTCTCTGGGACCAGTAAGGTAGCATCTATAATCATAGTTGCCACGCCCTCCATAGCGCTGAAAGTCTTTATAGTAAGAGCCGCTGCCGCTACGCCCCATTGAAGGATCTGAAAGGTAAAAAGACAAGTCTTAAAAGCCTTTAGAGAAAAGAAGTCAAACACAAACAAGTGCTGAAAAATCCTAAGTGTTGTGTAATGTGTAAACTACACGCATCAAGCTACAGACCACTCTGTGGAGTAGAGGTGGTGATAACTTGAGTAGGAGGATTTGGCATTTGTTGTAGAGAAGATGTCGCCTCGATTACAGAAGAGATAGTTTTGGAAACATCATCTTTAAAAAGTTCTTGTGAAGTCACAATTAGGTCGCTCAACCCCTCAAAAACATCATCACCATCATGCTTTTTGGGACTTGCTTTCTCAACTCCTTCGTCAGCAGATCTCTGGGAAGATCATGGAGGTTCTTCCTCTTCGATAACTGGGGCAAGTGTCAAATTGCTAGACGGCCCCACAACATCAGTGAGAGTGGGGCACTTCACCAGTAAAGTTTCAGTGGAGGGATCTTTTGGCATAAGCTTTTCAGCCTCCGCTGGGGAATCGGGAACTTCACAAAGCAGAGTGGAACGAGAAGGGTGAAGGAGTCCAAACTGATGAAGGAATTCGTCATTCAACAGAAATTTTATGTCCCGCTCTTCAATTGGGATAGCCATGAGCCTCTTTAAAGTTGGCTTGTGGCTGGGATCTTTGGATGAAGGGGGGAGCGCTGAAATGGAAAAACAAAGTTAGCACTTGATAGTTCAGAATTCGCAAAACTCAAAGAATAGAAGAAGTAGAGATAGACGATCTCACTTCCTTCCCTCCACACAGCATAGAACCCCGGGGGCATCGAACACAGAAGAACTGGGTCAGGAACCCATGAGCAGTGTCGGGAAGGCCAACGATTAATTTGCGGTTTCGGGCACTTCTCACAACGGTAATGGAAGGATGATCTTTGGTCCGGGTAAAGGAGCATAAGTAACAGATTTCGTCAAAGTCCGGAAGTCGATTAAACGTTCTCCCAAATAACACGCACAACCCCATTAGGATGGCATAGCCATTGGGGTGTAGCTGGGATGGAGAAATGGCCAGTCGACGAAAAAGATGCTCGAGAAAGTTGTTGAAAGGAGGGATGGCCCCGTTCAGGCACATTTGTCGATTAACTGTCACAAAGCCGGGAGGTGCTACGTCGGCAGTATTACTTCTTTCGGGAAGAATAGCATCTGATTCAGCAATGCCGAACTGACCACACAACTGGCGAAAAACTTTGTATGATAGTGTGGTAGGGGCTCTTTCGGGAGGATTAACTAGTGGAGCCGGAAGAACAGTTGCCTCTCCAGTCTGAACTGTTGCATCTTCTTCCTGAGAAGTCATTCTACACAAGCAACTGGATATTCAAATATGAAGGTGCACGTTTCCTAAAAGTGTGAAGTGTCGTGCAAAACTAATAAAAATAACAAGTAAATATAACTGGAATTAAACTGGTCGACAATTGATCAACTACGGTAATTTCAGAACTTGTTAATTTAAAGTTCAAGCATAATATTAGTGCAGGCTGGTCAGTTTCAATTGACTATTTCAGTGTTGCTTTAATATTCTACTTGAAATCGATAGCACTTCGTTCACACAATTTATTTAAGTTAATTATCTGTTATTAACTAATCTGTCATTTGATGTGGGCGGTCGATGGCAGTATATTCGTCCTAATTTTCTGTAAATGTTGTATTGAACAGATTGTTAGCCTGCAAGTCAAAGTAACCTGTGAATGAATGCAATAAAATTCAACAGTTCAAAGTTTATGCAATGGTTCAAAGTTCTAACAGAATTCATACAAGTCCTAACTCGTCAACGGCTCAAAAAATTTTCCTACGGGTTAAGATAAATCGTTGGTTCTCTGGCTAGCTCGTCCATGACCTAAGGATCAGGAAGCAAGTTAGGTCAGGTCACTTCAATTTTGAGTCATTGATGTTTTGAGTCGGCAGTGCCCTGAGTCGTAAGTTGTGGAAAAAGGGAAAAGCTCTAGTTCAAAGTAATAAGAAAATCTCCAAGTCCTATCTCGGCCACGACTCAAGGCTTAAGTCGTGAAGCATGTTGGGTCGGATCATGGTTAAGCCGCAAAGGTTGCTGGATCATACAAAAATGGCCGAGTCATACCTAAGGCAATATTCAACTCTATTTGGCCAACTAACCACCTAACTCCTAACCAGTTTACCTTCTAACTTTTAACCCAATAAACTCTCAATCAACAACCCTAGTCTTATCACGCCACTAAATCGCCTCAAGACGCAAATCATCAGATCAGACAACCTTAAATCCATTGATGGTTAGAGTGACCAAACTTGCAAGGCTCAAGGGAGTAAATTGGAGGTAAGGACGGGGCGCATAGGTTAATGATGATCGACAATCGGAAGGGAAGCAAGATTGCTTACGTAGTGTGATGTCAGAGATGATCGGAGGAGAATCAAGTTGGAATCGCCTGTGAGTACTTGGAGATGCGTTAATGGTGGATGCGGTTTAAAGGATAGGTAATGAGAAGTGGGAGATAGGAGGAACGAATCAAGCGTTTTATATCTAGAAGAGCTGGAACTCGAATCGGCACACCCGGGTTATGATGAGTCGAAGCACACGACTTACGACTTAAGCGTGTGCTTCGAGGTGAAAATGTTAACCCCGTTCCAGCCTACGAGTTAAGAGGCCCACGAGTTAAAGGAGTCAACGAGTTAAGGCCCGGGATGGGCCACGACTTAAGGTGCTTAACGGTTCAGGAAGGATCTACGACTCAGGAAGCCTCACGACACAACAAGTCACCGACTCAACAAGTTAACGACCTAAAGCTCAAAGCGACTTAAAGGGTTACGACTCAACGACCCAAGGAGAGATTGTACGACTTGAGGAACCTTACGACTTAAGGAACCTTAGGACTTAAGGAACCTTACAAGTTAAGGAATCTTACGGGTCAAGGAAGGCTTGCGAGTTAAGACATTAACGACCTAAGGAATGTCACGACTTATGGAGGTCTACGACTTAGGAGGAATGCGACATAAAAGTGATACGACCTAAGACTTCAGAGACAAGTTCAATACCATGCTATAATGAGATAACTCGTTGACGACATACGACTTATGATGAGTCGTGTACGACTCATACTAACATCAAGGAAAGTTGCACTGGTTAACTCGTGAATGGCTCAAGACTTGTGTTATTCATTTAAATGGGAGCATAGCTTTGGACCAAGCGGTGAGCTAACCCAGTAGGTCGGCCGCGACCTACTATGAGTCGTGTACGAGTTATGACCTAATTCCGAGAAATGCCTATAAATACGACCCTAGCTCCAACTAGAAAGGGACTTTTGGCTCATTCATTTCAAGCGCCGTTACTCTGCTGCATTCCGAACTACTTCAACATTTAAAGCTTTTGAGATACAAAGAACGCCTCAAGGAACTTCACGAAGAAATCATACATGTCCAACATGAGTTCAAAGATTTTGATCGACATTGAAGTTTAGGCTACTTGTTCTAAGTCACTTGTAACTCGAAGTGTGTTGTAATCAAAGTGTAATTGCATCGACTTGTAATCAAATCGTCAATAAAGATATTCAAAGTGGACGTAGGCTCTCTCTTAAGCCGAACCACTATAAAATTGCTGTTGTTTACTGCTTTTCCGCTATTATCTGCTTATAATCTGTTCCCGAGCTATCGGGTGGTGCTTTCACAATTACACTTCATACACCGGGGTGTTAGCGTTCAAATTTTAGCGTTAACAAATATCGACGACGAAATCGTCAACATTAAACAAAATTGGGTTAAAAACCTTACTTCATCGTCGAGCCACTTCCCCGGTGAACTAAAAAAATTTGATTATTTTTCCTCTATTCTCCAACCATCCAGCCTCCTTCTCCATTAATCTCAACCCATAACACTTCACTGATCAACAGGAATTGACCAAAGTTCAAATTTCGTTCAACTCGAGCATTCTCTATGAATACTCACTTAAAAATTCTAAAATGATTATCAAAAATCGTGATTTTGAAGTACGAATCTATTTGTATAGTTAAAACATGAAATCAAAACCATAAATTCCTGTCATTTCTTGTTTTTAAATTATATACTAAATAATTTCATATGAAAATATTTTTGAGAACAATGTCATAGTCTTATAATCATTTTCTATTTATAAATCAAAATCTGAAGCTGATTGTATAAGGAGCAGTTTGAATTTTTTTAGTGGCTTCAAGCATAGGATTCAACAGAGCATTATATGTGTGTTTGTGTGTGTGTGTGTGTGTGTGTATACATACTTGCATATACACAGAGCAGTGTTAATTCAAAATTCTAATCTAGTTAAAACATTCAGGCACCTCATTTTTTTCACCACTCAACTTCAAGCATGAATCACAGATTTCAAGATTTAAACAGATCAATGTGTAATGGGTACTTTACTCACAAATCTGTTTTGAAAAAGAAGAGAACTGGAAATGAAGACAGAGGACTGGAATTTTTATTAAATCTGAGAACTTGATACTTGAACTGATCTGGAATCTTGATACATTTGAATCTACTTCTTGATCTGGTTTTGATTCATCTTTTGAGATGATCAACAACTTTGGGTTTGAATTTAATCCATATTTTTGCTTGGCTTGAACCTGATGTTGTTGCTCAGGTTATAATTTTTTTTGGCTTTCATTTTGTTGAAGTTGTTTGCTTTGTTTGATTTTATTTCTGTTTCTAGGTTTGAGCAATTTCTTTTGATTTTGTTTAAAGATGAAGATTAAAAGGATTGAACTGAAAATGAATGAATAGCTTTCTCTCATGCATAAACATGATATTAAATTTTTTAATTAACCGATTTGCCACTTTCTAAATTATGTTGACACTTATACAAAGTCCTATTATTTTTCTCACACTTCTTAACATATTGAAATTTATGTTTTAAACCCTTGTTAAACTTTTATTTATAAATTATGGTTTAAATCTTATCATTTTATAATTTGTGAATTAACTTATCTCTAATGTTCTTATAAATTAATGAATTATATCTTATATTGACATAAGTTTATATTTTTAAATCTTTATGTGTATACAAACTATTTGTTAGGCCTTTCTTTACTTATACTTCAGAAGATATATTCATACTAAAGCATTATATTTATTTACATATATACTACCATATTCATTTTCATGTATATAAAAGAAAAGCATTTTAATTCTTTTTATTAGATGTCATTTAAATTTTAAACTTAAGATATTAAACTTATTAATAAACACTTATTTTATAATTTCATTTTAAACTTAAGTAATCATACTTATTATATTTATTTAACCTTTTTATGGAAAATGATTTAAATATCTAATTATAAACAGTAAATAATCTTACACACACACACACACACACACACACACACACACATACACACACACACATATATATATATTAGATTTTCAAAATATAAAGTTAATAAATCTAATTTTATTTATAAGATATTTATCCTTGAATTTCAAATAAAAATTCTATATTATATCCAAACACATTTTACTTTTATTCAATTAAATATGCACCCAATTTATTTCCAAAATTTCAAATCCAAATTTACTTTCACAATCTACTTATATATATTTATTCCCAAATATTCAAATTAAGTCTCAATTAGTCCCAAAATCTATATTAATCACTAAGTTAATTCTGGCCTAAAAACCAGGAATGTTACACATTCCCCCTTAAGAAAGTTTCGTCCTCGAAATTTTCTAGACAATGAGACCAACAAAAAATGGATACACAAAGATAGAGAATCGACTCAACAGATCAAGCTGAATATTTATTCTACGTTTGGCTTACCATATCAGAATATAACCTATAAATAAAAGAATGAACTCATACAATATTTTATGTAGTATTCTCGGGTCATTTGATCTACGAAATATGCAGGGGATTGGTTAGTTGGAAGGGATAACCAACCGTTCGTAGAACATATCTGGACCCCAAACAATAGATAAATGGATTCAATCTTCCATAATTCTCAAACACTAGATATGGATTCCAAACTCAGATCTGAATACCCCAAAGTTTACACCAGATTGTCCCTCTTCGGACTTGGATCCACACAAGAAACCACAACAAAATTTCTCAAATTTGGTTTTGATCGAAATCGTCTCATCGATACACTTTAATTCAGCTTCATATTTTGTTAACCAATTTATTTCAAGTTCATTAGAGTTAAAAATGAACCGACGATTAGACAAGACGAATTGGGAACTTAACTACTACGATTTGCAGGGCCACCATCACATCGAAACTTCTTCTTGTAGCTCCCACGAAGCAGTCAAAGAATTTGAAATTGGATGATCGACAAAGGAGATTGATAGAGAAAGATTTCTCCTTATTGGTACAGGTTTGACAATTTGTAGTGGTGCACCCTTGTCCCCTATCACATCCTCTTCTCGCACTCATACTCACTATCAGTGGACAGTAAGAGAAATTACTGAGGCAAACAAACGGATATCTTAGGGATATACTCAATCCAGGGCATCAGTAACCCAATCTCTAATGAGTCACCAAATGTGTTATACTCCTGAGCTAAAGCTCAACCTTCAGCTCTGATACCAAATGTAACGACCTGCATTTTCGTGTTCGAAAATCGATATCCATACTTCACTCTTATTCGAACGCCGCAGATTCAAGCGTCGAATCTGATTCGTCGGAGCTTATAACACATTAAGTACAACAACACGGCAAAAAATAATGAATAATATTATTGATACACAATATTCGATACAACATCAAATACAAATGAATATCAATATTATCAGAAATATACAACGGCGGAAAGAAATATCTCCAACAAAATCTCCAAGAGAGAAAGTGAATCCACAAGCTATAACTCTAATGCCAAAGCTCCAAAGATTTTCAATCAAATAAGCAAAAACCACCATCAAGTTGTAATGAAACAAACTAGGCAACGGATGAACCAATTGCAATTGCCAAATCCAAAGGTTCCAAAAGATATCGAATCTACATCCACTAGCTGATTATCTGAAAATCTAACTCTAGACTACCCGCGTGGAATTTTGTGGGCACCCGGAATTTAGAAAAGGAACAATAAACTCCAGGTCAGTCATGAGAATGG
Organism: Allium cepa; assembly: GCA_030765085.1. NCBI lineage: Eukaryota > Viridiplantae > Streptophyta > Magnoliopsida > Asparagales > Amaryllidaceae > Allium > Allium cepa. Next base: position 861,465,000 of record CM060931.1, read on the forward strand.
TGTGAGCAAAAAAAATGTTTTATCTTTACAAAAGAAAAATAAAAGAATTGAAAAGAAATCTGCAATGCTTTTTGGGAAATGAAACTACCATAAGGCCTCCCGGCACACACACCATGCAATCGCACACTTGTGGGAGATTTATCCTTATGGTAATCATACATGCTTGATACACGAAATCCTTTTGATATTATTGTTAGTGCATAGTGTAGAAAACCTTTCGAAAGTATAATATTAGTCTTAGCCAGCATATGTATCATTATATTATGCCGGCTATAGCTACCATATAATAATGGCAGGTTATACAATTGCAATCGTAAAGGGCACGTATTGGTGATCGGATTTTCAACAAATGGTCAGGCTAAGGAACTTCCTAGGCCACATCGGTATGACTCTGCATGGATGCCCCGAGAACCTAAACGGATCTTTGCCAACACATGGCCGGGTTACCTCTGTAACTAGGTAACTACTACACAAGTATGCCACTCCCTGGTCGTAACCAACCTTTATCCCGGGATTCACCAACAACCACATAGTAATAAATTTGCAGAAACCACATATGTTAAGTATCTAGACTCTATACCAAGATACCACCTCGATCTAGAAGGAAATGAACGTACCCTCACTTGGAGCTAACCCTAAATAACCTTGCCGCATCTTTTCTGTTTCGACCATTCCTGCTTGTGAGGCTCGACGAATTCTTGTCCACAAGGCTACGCTTTTCACAATAGCCATGCTTTGATCAACACATGATCAGCAGCACTTCGTATGCCACATTACCAAATTAGGAATGTATTGCTGGTAAATATCAACTACATAACTTCTGAGCTCGTACGTCTCAAAGAAGGGTGTTAAGCAAAGAGAATAAATTCTCCACCACCAAACAGAAATATATTTGATAGAAACCAGCTTACATCTCAAAGTGTAACGTCAGACATACATCCATACAAGTCTGTTTCGAGTTCGAACAGAACCGAAGGCACTTCAAAAGAAGCCCTCGCAATCCAGATAATCCCTAATCACATCCATACTCCCCATCACAAAGGGTGATCAAATCTCTATATCGGGGCCATTCGGTGCAGAGACATTCGACAGTTCATACTTTCGCTTTCGAAAATATCCGGTCTTTACCCCCGATCTTCAAATGCTATCCATATCATCGTATCATTACTCGGAATGGATTTTATGACACAAAGTTCTCCCGTGGCTAAACTGAATAATGAGTGCCCAGTTTTAAAATAAAAAACGTATGGATATTGGGATCATAGTTAAGTCACAACTTATTACCTAAAAAATTTCTTTCAAACAGTTTAAACAAATCACCATTTTTTTCATTTAAAAAAAAAGTTTCACTTTTAAGATCCACTTTACATTGATAACAAAGTTCACCAAATCTTTAACAAAGATTCATTCTTAGCTTTCAAAATATTTCAATACCAAATCTTTTATACAAAATATACATCTTTAAGATCCTCTTCAATTTCAAAACAATGTTCAAGAATATTTCACAAAGATTCATTTATAGCTTTCAAAACAATTACATTTCAAATTTGAAATGCCTTACAACAAAGCTGGAAATATTTTCTTCATTTCAAAGACATTATCATTTGAAAACAACGAGTTTTTGTTTCAGAAAAATCCGATCAGATATGCACAAGTTATATCCTTTAAAGTATAAGCTTGGGTTAGTTTTAATTTCCCAAAATAATACTTTTAAAATACTTTAAAGATGGTTTTAAAATCCATATATATATATATTATATCGTATAAACTTTTCAAACCAAATTTCCAAAAACAATTCCAAAACTTTTAAACAAGATATATTATATTCAAACTAAATTTCAATTTCAACTTCATTTTTAAAAAGTTTTTCATATTCAACCCAATTCCATTTCCAAAATCATTTGATTCAAAATTCAACTTTTTAAAACCATTTTATTAAATTCAAATAGTTGTGACTTAACCGTTTTCCTAGTTAAATCCTTATTTGTGTGTGTATGACGTAGTCCAGGGTTTTACACAGTAGTGCAACATCACAATCCAAACACAATAATATTGATAAGCGGTATAATCCTATAACGTATATCTTCATTCACAGATTCGTAGATAAATAATATAAATTCATCGCAGATAAATAAATTACATTCACCGCAACTCAAATCAAAACATTGCATATCACAAAGCATCAAAATCAGGTACGTCAAACAATTAACATTCAAAGAATCCAAATGTCCATAAGTAAGATCAATTAATTATCAAATTAATTTAAATCAAATTAATTACTTATGAATAAACTACTAATCCTAGTTAATTAATAATTAATTAATTTCAAACAATTTGAATTAATTATCTTTTAATCATTTATTAATTAGCCTTAATTAATAAACTAATTAATCATTTAATTATTAATTAATCAACCTTAATTAATAAATTAATTAACCTTCAATCATTTAATTAATTAGCCTTAATTCCTTCATTAATCATTAATTAATTAATCTTAATTCAATTAATTACCTTAATTAATTTTCCGATAATTAACCATAAAGTATTAAATTAATCAATCCTTAATTGAGTACATTAACAAATTAACCCTTAATTAATTCTTCTTTAATTAATTATCCTTAATAAATTACATTAATTAATATATTGATTAATTAACTCTTAATCATAAATTAATCACCTGAATCAATTAGCTTTTAAATTAATCACATAACTAAATTAATCACCTTGATCAAAATAAATTAGCTTAATAATTAATCACATTGATTAATTAATCATATTTATTCATAAATCTTTATTTAAATAATTAATCCTTTTAATTACATCGGGTAATTATCCTTTTAAATTACTTTTCACTAAGTAATTATCTTTAATTACTTTCATTAAGTAATAAATTTTTTAATCTCTTAAGACTTTAATTAATTAAAAGATAATCTATTTATCTCAATTAATTTCTTTAATTATCATTAAAAATCCTTATTTGATAAGATTTATAACTAATTTTTATTAACAAATAAATTATCTCGGCTTTTAAAGTTAATTAACAATTAAAACATCTTTTCTTAATTAACTTCGTGATATTATTAAGTTTATTAAAATTAAAACAAATGGGTTATATATATATATTAAAACACTTTTAAACTTAATAAATTTTAAAATAATTTTATTTTAAAACTTTTAATTAATATCAAGAATAAATAACACTTATTGTAAAAAAATGTTTTAAACAAATTATTTGGATAAAACTTGATTTTGGTTTAAAGTTTTAAACTGTTTTTATCTTTAATCCGCAGACCCAAGCGTTTTCATGATTTCCCCGAACCTAACTCCGGGCTACCCACATTTCCTTTTGCTTCGATTATTTTATAATTCCCTTCAAGTTTTTCCCCGAGAACTTCATGTCTTCCCCAACCATTCCAGCAACACAAATACACAAACACATGTGTGCATGTGTATGACCACTTCGATGATCTCCGACCATCGATACCACTACCGTCACGTCGACGATAACCATTATGACCCAAACGACCACCCAGCAATCCCAATCGACGACGAAATAAAAAACAACCCACTCGATCGATTTTCTAGAACCCAAACCCATTTACTAAATCGCCTTGCTCCGACGTTACAGACCATCGGCGACCACGTGATCTTGACCCAAGCTTCACCGACGACCCGCGAAGCTTTTCCCTGGGTGTGATCGAACTCGATGTAACGTCGATGATGAAATCATCGACTCTTCGACAATGAACAAAATTAGGTAAAAAGCCCTAATTCATCATCAATCTACTTCCATGGAAAACTAAAAAAGAATTCAATTATTTCTCCTATATTCTCCAACCTTCCAGCCTCCTTGATAATTAATCTCAACCCATGACACTCCGTCGATCAACAGGAATTGACCAAAGTTCAAATTTCGTGCAACTCAAGCGTTCTCTATGAATACTCACTTAAAAATTCTAAAACGATTGTCAAAAATCATGATTTTGAAGTACGAATCTATTTGTATAGTTAAAACATGAAATCAAAACAATAAATTTTTGACTTGAATTTAATTATCCCTGTCATTTCCTTTTTTAAATTAAATACTAAATAATTTCATCTGAAAATATTTTTAAAAAACAATGTCATAGTCTTATAATCATTTTCTATTTATAAATCAAAATCTGAAGTTGATTATATAAGGAGCAGTTTGAATTTTGTTTTAGTGGCTTCAAGCCTAGGATTCAACAGAGTAGTATATGTGTGTGTGTGTATATATACATACTTGCATATACATAGAGCAGTGTTAATTCAAAATTCTAATCTAGTTAAAACATTCAAGCACATCATTTTTTTCACCACTCAACTTCAAGCATGAATCATTGATTTCAAGATTTAAATAGATCAATGTCTAATGGGTTAGTTTAATCACAAATCTGTTCTGAAAAAGCAGAGAACTAGAAATGAAGACAAAGGACTGGAATTTTGATTAAATCTGAGAACTTGATACTTAAATTGATCTGGAATCTTGATACATTGGAATATGCTTCTTGATCTGGTTTTGATTCTGCTTTTGAGATGATCAACAGCTTCAGGTTTGAATTTAAATCCATATTTTTGCTTTGCTTGAACCTGATGTTGTTGCTCAGGTTTTAATTTGTTTTTGGCTTTCATTTTATTGATGTTGTTTGCTTTGTTTGATGTTCTTTCTATTTCCAGGTTTGAGCTGTTGCTTTTGATTTTTTTTCGAAGATGAAGAGTAAAAGGATTGAACTGAAAATGAATGAATAGGTTTCTCTCAGTCTTAAACATGATATTAAATTTTAAATTTAACTAATTTGCCACATGTTAAATTATGTTAACACTTGTACAAAGTCCTATTATTTTTATTACACTTGTTAACATATTTAAATTTATGTTTTTAACCCTTGTTAAACTTCTATTTATAAATTATGTTTTAAACCTTTTCATTTTATAATTTGTTAATTAACTTATCTCTAATGTTCTTATAAATTAATGAATTGTATCTTTTATTTACATAAGTTTGTATTTTTAAATCTTTATGTATATACCAACTATTTGTTAGGCCTTTTTAAGCTTATACTTTCAAAAGATATATTCATACTAAAGCTTTATATTTATTTACATATATACTACTATATTTATTTTCATGTATATAAAAGAAAAGCATTTTAAATCTTTTTATCAGATTTCATTTAAATTTTAAACTTAAGACATTAAACTTATTTATAAATACTTATTTTATAATTTTCATTTTAAACTTAAGTAATCATACTTATTATATTTGTTTAACCTTTTTAAAGAAAATGATTTAAATATCTAATTATACAAAATAAATAATCTTATATACATATATATGCTTTAACTTTTCAAAATATAAAATTAATAAATCCAATTTTATTTATAAGATATTTATCCAATTTCAAATCAAAATTCTATTTTATGTCCAAACACATTTTATTTTTATTCAATTAAATTTCCACCCAATTTATTTCCAAAATTTCAAATCCAAATTTACTTTCACAATCTACTTATATATTTATTCCCAAATACTCAATTTAATTCTCAATTAATCCCAAAATCTATATTAATCACTAATTTAATTTTGGCCTAAAAACCGGGAATGTTACACATATACATATGTGTATATATGTATTTTTTTGCAGTGGTACTTTATATACAACAAATCACTATGACAACATATCACATGTCAATAAACGTTCAAATCACGCTACGCAAGTTTTGAACTTGTGACCTCTCGCACCAAAGCAAAATCACTTAACCACTGGGATAGTGGTATTTATCGTATATATGTATATTAGTGTGCTTGGTTATGCCAAAATGCGTGTGCTTGGTCATATCGAAATTGTCCCTTGTTTACTGCATTTTACTGGCACGTGTAATATATATATGTGTATATAGTATATGTATGTTTATATCTTAATATCACTACTTATTTGTATATCACTACATATGTGTCTGTGTATGTATGAATTTCCATGTATACACATATATATGTATGTATATGTGTGTGAATGTTTTTATATCTACATATAATTTTTAACCTGTGGCACTTTCTTTTGCATTGTGATTTCATGTTACACTTTCCATTTGCTATTTTAATGTATGAACTTCCATGTTTGAACCATTTTGAGGTTTAGTTGAACTTGTTTTTAGTTCTGAACCATTTTGAATTGCATTTGAGTCAATATCTGTGCTTGGTTTTACTGCTTGGTTCAATGTAGTGTTGAGATGCTTTTGATACTTTTGAGATGAACCAATTTTGAATTACTTGAGCATGAACCATTTAGAGTATGTACATATATACATGTACAAACATATGTACACATATGTACATTACTTGTGCTATGAAGCTTGCTATTTGGTTTTCTTGTACTTGTATATGTGCCTGGTTTGTTTTGATTGACTACCTAATGCTTGTTGTTGGTCAAACCTCTTAGCATGTGTTGCATATATACATGTGTACATGTATATACATATGTAAATATATGTATATATGTGTTGCTACAATACTTGTTTTGCTTGAGCTTGTTTATGTGCACTGTGATATCTTGTTACACTTTCAATTGCAAATCTATTTATGTTCATTTCTCACATATACTAGTATGTACATGAGCTTGAACCATTTTGAGTATGTACATATATACACATGTGTATACATATGTGTATACATGTATATTACTTGAGCTCTAAAGCTTGTTGTTTAGTTTTCTTGTGCTTGTACTTATATATGTGCCTGCGTTGTTTTGAATTGTTGAATTACTGAACCTATTATTATGATATATGCACCTGAGTTGAGCCAAAGGAAGCTTATGCTTGATCTTGGGCACATTTTCTCTGTGTTGAGCTTTCGAGCTTGACCTTTGCAATAGTCCGTGAGATTTAATTGATGCCCAGCCTTGTGATATTGGCAGCGATACATTGCGCATCATAAGTTGTCCGTGCATAAATATATTTGTTCCTGTCTAAAACCTAAAAAGAAAACAAATCAGTAAGCTGAGGCAATATTATATTCAAATTCAATTTCATTTTTACAATTTATTTTTGTTTCCTTTTCCAATTTACTGATTTGTTTATTTGATAGGTATAGGAGATGGATAGACATCAGAAGAGCAAGCAAATCAAGATCAATATCGAAAATAAACTTAAGTGAGTGTGAGTGAGTGCTAGTAAAAAACATTATATATGATAGTGTAGAGAAAAGTTGTATATATGAGAGTTATAGTTGAAGTTGTACTATATTTGAAAATGCAAGTATGGTGAAAGTTGTATTGTGTTTGAATTTGATTTGAACGAAATATTTATTTAAATAAAATTGTGATTCATTATTTCATTCTGCAAATATAACATAAGTGCAATTGTATACATATTAGTCAATATATATTTTATCTAATAGGTTATTCTAGAAATGATACTACGACATCAGACAACATATAGTTTTTTCTTTATATTTGTTGTGTTAGCGCATATCAAACGATGGATCATATCTGTGGTCTGATGTGCAATGAGACGGCACATGATTTAACGATACATTGACAAGCAATCGGACAACAGAGTGTATTCGTCATTTGATGCCTTTTTTTCCCATAGTGCACTTTTTTATGAACTCATCTTCGATGTTAATTATAGATATTACCAAGACTACAATAAAAAGACCCCAAAAAATATCCATATAGTTACTTAAAAAATTCGAAAAAATACTTTATTGAATAGTGAATATAAAAATTGAAGAATATTAAATCTTTTTTAAATAATTATTGTTACTCACATTATTGGTATATGACTTAAAGGAGATACAAAAAATGATGTAAAAGATAGTAATTGCCAAAATTGTTGGCAGCATAAAAATATCATCACAATGGCATGACTTTCACCGATACTTAATGAAAGCAGTGGTTAGATCCGAAATCCAAAAATAATAGAGCTCCTACACCAACTAATTTCAAGCATGATGCAAAACAAATCAAACGCCCGTAACCAAACTTGTGTATGCTGTTAACTAAGATTGCCAAAATATTTATCGGTCTACAATGTAACGTGTGTGACCAAAAAGAATCAAGTCAAAATAATAAGACTGGGAGCTCTATTGTTTTTAATTTTGAACTCCCAATACTACGTTCCCTGAGTATCGGACCATGTCAAGCCACCGCGATCGTATTTTAGTACTCCCCAATGATTTTGGCGATTCATATATTTCCTTTATAGGGTATTTCTACTTCTCGTGTAAGTCATAAAGCCCATTGGGTGAGCAAAGTTTATTCATAAATGATTTATTTTTTTTTGAATTTATATTTCGTATTTTTGTTTGTTTTCAATTATTTTAGTTTACTCTAAGGATAATCTTTCTTGTAGATATTTATTGCAGTTTTTAGTCTGCGGTCAACATTGAAGACGAATTCATGAAAATAGCTATTGTAGCATCTGTAAGTCCATAAGTAGAGTTTTATTGATAAATTTTGCTTCAATAGAATTTCTTACTATGCTAAAAAAAGCTTAATGAGCTCAATAAGAAAATAAAGAACTTAAACTCCGCAACTACAACTTTAGTTGGAGAGAGGAACCACTTAAAAAAAAGAGTAATTCCCATATTGAAGTTATTATGAAATGACCCAAACCCTTGAAGATCATTGAATAGATCAGGGACTTTATTATAGATATTATTAATAATGTAGCGCAATCGAGGTTCTAGTTAGATAATAATTATTGTAACACCGTTCATCACATACAAGTTTCAGCTATATTTTCCATTATTATTAAAGAATAATTATTTTGTAAATAATCAAATGGAATATTTCACTTAATTCATTTTCTAACAAATGGGTTTTAGCTCTGATATATTTTATTTTCCTTTTGTACAACTTATTCTTGATATCAAATTGTATCGTGGTTTGTGCGGCAAAAAAAAAATCATTCTGGATATGACAAAAACATAAGTAATGGTTGTATAAATTACCGATAAAAGTATAACCTTGGATAGATTGGGTTTTTGATTAATCCCTAAAAAATACGAAATCTATCAACCTATATATAAATTAATAATAAAATATCTCTGGTCTAAAATATTTATTCACTGCTATTGAAATATCAAATACTCGCTCTCCAATGTATTACCCAACCTTAGGGGTGCCACAAGAGGACTTCCAAAGAGGCTACCTATCCTAGTAGTACTCTTTTCAAAGCACACTTAATTTTGGAGCTTTTATGGTATCCTTAAAATTTAAGTGGTCCAAATACTATCAGTACGTAAAATAGAAATGATACAACCTGTAAATCAGGTAATGTTTTTAATGTATCATAATATTTTAAAGCATAATGATATCAACATAAAATATTTTTTTACTATGTATTGTTCTAAACTTGCCACATGCCTCCTTTATATGAAATTTTACCATCGATTATGCTTTCTTAATAATATGCTAACTTGCTTAAAAATGCAAAATAAAGGTATGTTTTTATGGTATACTAATATATGTTATGATATTATTATTTCCCCTATTTTGAAAGCTTAGTTTTGGGATGTATATAAATATTTTGATATACCATTTCTGATTTTTTGGAATGCTCTCCGCATAAAGGAGAACTGGCAAAAAAATTCAGCAAAATTAGACACTTGGAATTTTTTAGAAAATTTATAATATGCGAAGAATAAAAATTCGTTATTTGAATCTATATAAAAACATAACATACTATAAGATGTGTTGAAATGGAAAATCCGCGTAGAGGAGTGAGTGACTTAAGTATGATGGAAGTGTGTTAAATACAAAGAAATTCTGGCTTTGAGTTGTATGCGATGTTTTCCTATTTGCAAAGACATAATTATATTTAGAGCAAAGTCTATGATAGCCCTTCTTTTTACATCATATAAACAAATAAATTTTACTAAAATAAAAGTGAATGAATTTGGTTTGCTATTATTAATATACAAAAGTGAACAAATACCGAAGTGAAGGAAATCATGAAGGTATTGATATATATCTTGGACAATGAAGTGGAAATAAATTATAATTAAATTCAATTGAACTTGTAAGTACATTAAAGAGTTAAAAGAAAAGAAGCAGTGAATAATTAGCACAGTAAATTAATTATAATCATCCCAAAATCAACAAAGCCCAATCCTATACCCAAATCCATTTTAATCCATCCTTTCTTCCTTTCTTTAGAATTTTCTCCCAACTACAAGCTTTAACCACAATGGAACCACCCCACCACATTTCATTTTGGCTATTCCTTGAATTAGAAATTAGGAGGAAAAAAAATAGAGAATGAACTTAAGGAGCTCGATGCCTAGAGGCTGACATCAACGACGCCGTAACAAAGAGGAGATGTTGCAATGAAAATTAAGATGATGTGTTTTACACAATGTGATTTGGTCAACATTAACGGTGAAGTGGAGGTTAGCGATAGACGGAAGGAGGGGCCGCATCTGTGATAGTGTTGCAAATGATGGGTGAGTGTGTGGGTGGGTTCGACGATGTCGAGGTTGCTGGTTATGCAGGTGGATTTGGGCAGTGGTGAAGGAGATGCAGGAGGTGTTGTTAATTTGACTCTAATTTGGAGTATTACCCAAGATGTTACCGGAGATGTGATTTATCCATGACTCGTCCGAGAGGAGTTTTACCCGATCTACATAAGGTTTTTTTACGCTAATTTGAACTATTTATTTAACAAAGATGAAAGCAGCTTCACACCCAAAGTCAAAGAAGTAAAGATTCGGATGACCGATGAGCAGTTCGATGGGATTCTGCACATCTCAACAGCAGGAGAGGATTTGGACGATATCGAAACTTTTTAGCAAGACATTCTTCAATAGGTCTTTAACCTGGAGATAGGCATCTGGCGAGTAGGGAACTTACAAGACTAAGCCCGTTCGGTCACCTTCGTGGTACAACACAACATCGTCCCCATGACAGGGTGCTATGAACAAATCTACCCTCTTTGTTTGGAAGGCCGCCTACACCATCATAGGTGGTATTTAGGAAAATTGGCCCAATGCCATCATGAACCATTATGTGAGCCCACGATCAAGGATGTAGAGGGACTATCTTCCATATATACTGCAATATTTTCACTTCCATCTTTCGACAGTTTAGAGCTAGGTTCCAAGAAGAGCCAATGCCAAAGAGGGCACCTACACCATTAGACCTGTCCTCCCTTAGAAGGATGAGGACAGATGCCGCGCATGTAGATATTGGAGCATAATAGTAGGAGGTTGGACAAGAGCATATGGATTGGGCTCCTAGGACAAATCAGCAGGCCGTAAAGCCACAGCAGGCCCCAGAGTGTGGAATGATCTGATAATCCCACATCTAGATTGAGTTCGAGCAGTAGAAGATTAGGACGCATAGATTGGAGATACGAAAGGAATAGCAGCGCCAAGGTCGTGAGCATTGGTGCATGGTACCATGGTCCGCTCACTCGGTTTTAGTCATAGTTCTGGCTCTCAAAAAATCCATCTCTTAGCCCTTAGGTAGTAGTAGTATTTGTAGCGGTGGTAGTTTTCCTTCCAACGACATTTTTGTTTAGGTCTGAATTTTAAATGTTAGTTGTTTTTTATTGTACAAAACATGTTTGATGTTAATGAGAAATGTTCATTATTATTTATTTTCTATAGATTGCATATTAATTGAAAAACGATAAAATAAGGAAAAATTATAAAGGACATTTAACAAATGAAAAATAAATAAATCAAAGACTGGAAGTATATAAAATAAATTAGAAAATTTATTAAATTGGCTACTAAATGAAAAGTAAAGTTAAGCGCTAAAACAATATGAAAATTTTGGAAGATTAACAAGCGAAGGGTAGAGGAAGGTCGTTGCGAAAACATGGATCACTTATTGTGATGACCCGCAAATCCATACCCTTTTAATTAACAATAAACCACCCATGTCCGACGCAAAAATCACAGACTGACGGAAAGTCGGGAGAGAGAAAAGAGGAGAGAAGAAGAGAAGAGAAGAGAAGAGAAGAAAGAGAGAAGAGAAGACAAAATTAAACAACATAAAATTGCACATCGTAGTGAAAAACATATAATATCGTACCAATGATCTTTACAAAACAGATTCTGTATATACATACAATAATCAGAGTTCAATAATCAATCATTAGTTATCAGCCTAGATAGTTATAGTAACCTGTCCCCACAATTGGAAACAACGTAAACAACTATATTGTGCAACGTGAAAAATCAAAACTGATATGTGCATAGCTCTCCTACTGAAACTCCAAATGCATCAAATCTGAATCTATAAATTTACACGGTCTGGCTCGAGCATTGAAAGGGAAGAATGACCAGATCCGTCTAGTAAATTAGCATGAGAAACACACTCAACTCAATTTATTAAATTACTAAACTTTTCCTTTATCAAAACAAAAGTATCTCGTAAGACACGCCCACATATAAACACGGACATGTATTTACCTTACGATAACTAAAACATTTCATATATAATCCCTTTATATATTATAATAGTGCCTATTGCACATAATATTAATCATAGCCGAAATTGTTACATTGAACTAATTCTAGCATATTGCCCAAAATGGGTAATACAATCAAAATGGCACGCATGTTGTGGAGTTTGGATTTCGATAAAAATGACCAGGTTAATGGACTACCTTCTGATGGGTACACCTCTAGATGGATATCTCGAGAAACCATCATAAAGTTCCTTTGTCAACACAAGACCGGCCTACCTCTATAACTAAGTAGTACCAAATATGTCGTCCTTTGGTCGTTACCAACCTTTTTCGAGGGCCATCATATCATACAAACCACAATAATTTATAACCCGAACGTCATAGTGGGAATAAATACATCTAGAAGAGGATGATCATATCCTGATGGGAGTGACCCACTTATCCTTGCCGCATCAAACCCTATTTTGGTCATTTTCGATTGATAAGGCCTGAGGTAACGATTACCTTTCACATATCACATATCACACAGCTTTGAATGCCGCATGGCCATTTCGATTGGCAACTAATTGTCTTCCACAAAAATATAACCCTTAAGCTCATACGTCTTAAGGAGGGTGTTCAGCTAAGAGAAGTTGCCTTCTCTGCCACCACAGATGTTCGTTTGTAAAAATCAATGTACGTAATCCTTTGAAAGGCAATGTCAGACAAACATCCATACAAGCAGTCCAAGAACAGGACAAACCGGAGATACTTTCCTACTACATCCCATCGAGAAATACCTAGGATTAGTAGTGAATAGACCTTGCATTGGATATTTCATAATAAAGAGGCCACTACTACTGGATGTATATTGGGATTTTAACCCCAAATGATCAACAACCAGTCCTCCACTATGAAAACCCTGAATACCAATATCATCACAACTAGCCTGCGCAATCGTTCATAAATGCTGGTCCGAAGTGGTTTTCGGATGAACCGATCCTGGTCTCTTCGCACAACCAATGCAAAAGCGTTCTCAACCTTACGCAGAAAGTAAGTCACGTAGACTTATCATGTTTCCAATTTTCAACTTGTTATCCATCAACCAAGAAGGAAGCTCGATAGATTGGAGTAACACTTCACACTACGTGAATTAACATTGTCAACACAAACCATAATCAAGCTTACACAGATGGCTACGCACTAAATGTCCGACTAAATAGTTCCCACATCAAGTCGAGGAACTAAAACGACCAAAATTTGATACTCGGTTATTTAACTATCAAAGCAACAAACAAATTTTCAGCAGGATAAGCAATCACTAGGCACATTTAATTAATCTTTTATTAATTAAATACTTTGCCAAATGTTCACTTCAAATTATCTTTAAAAAGAAATAATTCCCAAAGCCATTTCAACGTTCCACTATTGGAAAACATTTCCATATACTTATTTAATAACAAGTTCACATGGTGGTTGAAATAATGAGAGAAAAAGAATGAAGCTTTTTCTTGAAGATATGATTTGCAAATTGAACCTTCAACTCGTGCTTTCTGTCTAATTTTTCTTCTTCAAATGATTCAAGTATCTATTACAAAATCAATTCAATTTAAATGCACTTGCATAAAACTAAATTTAAACTAACAACAAATGGATATTTATTACTACCTCTTAAATGGATGCATCCATCTATATTGCACTGGACCTCGAAGAAGAGCTTCGGATGAAAGATGAACAGGTAAATGCTCCATTATCAAAGAAACCTAGCGGAACAATGTTCTCCAGTTTGCATAGCAGTATAGCGATTTCTACTCTAAGTTTACTCATACGGTCGAGTTTTAACATTGTCGAACAAAGCTATTTGTAAAACAAACTTAATTCACTTATAACAATCCACACTTTTGTGGGTAGCAGTTCTTTAAAAACCGCTGGTAATAAATATTCCATCATGATATGACAATCGTGAGTATTCATCCCACTCAATTTAATGTTTTGAAGTCAATACTTCTACAGAGATTAGAAAACAACCCATCATGGCATTTTAGTCCTTCCACCCACTTTAAAATGATTTTATTTGCTCGTTGTCTAGCTCATAGCATGCTTTGGGTTTTTTATTCTCATTGGGCTTCGTATTAAGTTTGGGACGTTCACAAAAGTGTGCTACATCAAGTTTTGAATTCATATCGTCCTTAGTTTTCCCTTTAATATTCATAATTGTATTAAATATGTTAGAAAACATGTTTTTCCATTGTGCATCTTGTCCATATTATGTTAAAGCAGGAGATCTTTCCAATAAGGTAACTCCCAAAATATACTTTGTTTGCGTCAATTATGAATGTTCGATTTACCTGGAATTTCAAACTGTATCCCAGTTTCATGTATCTTTGGGCGGTCCTTTATAATTTTATATACTTCTTTGCTTGACCAAATCTTTAGTGGTCGCACACTCTCCTCTCTATTAGCTTTAACGCTTTTTTATCTCTTCTAAATGTATGATTGAGATGGAGAAAACACCGATGACAGTTAAACCAAGAAATTTTCCTTCCATACCGTAAAGAGAATTATCGTCTTTCTTTCATGCAATAAGGACAGGCTATACGACCGGCCGTACTCCAACACAAAAGCATCCAATATGCAGGAAAATCATTAATAGTCCATAAAAAGAAGCAAACATACGAAAGTTCCTTTTTTGTGAAATTTCTTATGTTTCAATACCTTCAGCCATAATGTTTTCTCCTATTCGATTAATGGTTGTACATAAAAATTGATTCTTTGTGTCGTATCATCAGAGCCAGGGACAACAATAGTGAGAAACATGCATGGAGTGTTCATACGCATCCACGGAGGTAATTATAAGGAGTAACGATAGTAAGTCATGACGAATATTTTCTAACAAATTGAGAGAATGGAAAAAA
Source organism: Allium cepa (assembly GCA_030765085.1). Classification (NCBI taxonomy): domain Eukaryota; kingdom Viridiplantae; phylum Streptophyta; class Magnoliopsida; order Asparagales; family Amaryllidaceae; genus Allium; species Allium cepa. Next base: position 861,480,335 of record CM060931.1, read on the forward strand.
CCCATCTATACATAAACTAAGTCCGACTTTAAGGCTCTCTGCAGTAAATGTGAGATATGTCTTATTGCAAAAATTTCAAGCTTCTCCATCAAATGGATGTGTCAAAGTCCCATCTGCTTGTCTTCTCACGTTGTGCTATCGCATATAACATGTCGTAGCTGATGACGCATATAACCTTTGAAGTTTAGGGGTAATTGGTAAATAATGCATTATCTTGTATGGAACTTCCTATCCTTTCTTTTTTCTTAGTTTATATCTTTCCTCATTACATATTTTGCAGTTCCTAAGATTAATGTCATGTTTCCAATACAACATGTAACCTTTTATACATGTATCTATCTCTTGGTAAGGCGGACTGAAAGCTAACATAAGTATCTACGCTTTATAATGAATATGGCATATTAGATTACAGGAGGGCATATGCCGTTTTGCAGCTTGTACAACTACTGCAAATCCAGCTTCTGTGAAAGTTGAATTTTGAATTCATAGTGATGTATCTAGCAGTTATTAATAATTCAGTTCCACTTTTACAACCATCCCATAATGGTCTCTTAGCGGCATACAATAAATCATAAAAAAAATTGCTCCCACAGCCGGTTCATCTTCGACATTGACGTCTTCATCATTGACTTGAAAGATAGGGTACATTGATCATGCTGCATCTTCCACCATACCTTCTAATGAATTCGTCAACAACATCGACCTCTGACGCAACAGGAATTGTTGTAGGTGCAACAAGTTCTCCATGACGATTCATAAATAATAAGTAGGCACAAATCCAGGTGTTAACGCTTGAATTTGAGCGCTAACACTCCGATGTATGAGTTATAATTGTGAAAGCACCACCCGACGACTCGGGAACAGATTACAAGCAGATAATAGTAGAAAAGCGGTAAACAACAACAATTTTATAGTGGTTCGGCTTTAGGGTATAGCCTACGTCCACTTTAAGTACTTTTATTAATAATCTCGTTACAAGCTGATACAATTCTTTCGAAATACAATACACTTTTAATTACAAGATACTTAGAACAAGTAGCTTAAACTTCGATGGAGATGAGAGTTTTCGAATCCATGTTGGATGTATGTGATCTCTTCTTGAAGTTGTTTGTAGCGTTCTTAATATCTCGAGAGCTTCAAGTGTTGGATTGGATTAGTTTGGAATGCAGCAGAGTAACGGTGTTTGAAGGAAATCAGCCCAAAAAGTCCTTTACTAGTTGGAGTTAGGGTCATATTTATAGGCATTTTTCGGAGTAAGGTTGTAGGTCGTGACCGACCTAAGTAAGGTCGTAGGTCGTGACCGACCTAAGTAAGGTCGTAGGTTGTAGTCGACCTGAAGAGCATTGGCCCCTCCTTCCACAAGAACACGCATGCTGATTTGCACAAGTCCTAGGTCGTGAGCGACCTATCCCCCTGTGGCACAGCATAGTCAACTTTTTTACTCTGGCATTTAGGTCGTTAGCGACCTACCCTAGGTCGCGAGTACTTTCCTGTAGCCATAGCTGATCTTAGGTCGCTGAATCCCTTAGGTCGCGACGTTCCTTAGGTCGAAGCACTCCTTTAGGTCGTGAAAGCTTTAGGTCGCTAAGCCAATCATGCCGTTAGGTCGCAGAGTTCCATAAGTCGAGACCGTCTTTAGGTCTCATTCACTCTTAGGTCGCGAAGCTTGATAGGTCGAAACATCTTCTGAGTCGCAGCCTTCCTGTTAGGTCGCGAGGCTTCATAGGTCGCGGCCTCCTTTAGGTCGCGAAGCATTTTTAGGTCGTTCTCCTTTTTAGGTCGAGCCATCTTTAAGTCGCGGCCTTTTTTAAGTCGCTAGGTTCTTGAATTGGCTAGGTCGCTACATTTTCCTTAAGTCTCTTACAGAAGGGAGTTAACATTTGCCCCTCGAAGTATATGACTTAGCCATAGGTCGTGTGCTTCGACCTTCTTAACTCGCGTTCTGAAGAATTGTTAGGTCACAAACGACCTAAGGAGAAAGTTAGGTCGCGTAGTGTCGGTTCGCGTTCTACTGCCCCAGAATATAAATACCGTAGGTCGCTCCCTCCCTTCTTCATCTTCTTCAGCATCCATTCTGCCATTAACAAGCTTTTGAACTTCTCGAGGACGATTCCAATCAGCTCAATCCTTAGACTTTTCCATCATAAGATTGCGTAAGTGAATTCTATCAACATTCAACTACATCCATCATCAAACCGCGAATATTCCACTTGTGATTCTTAATACATTTTCGTATGCTGCTTTTTTCCATAAGTCGCAACTCGATTAACCTTTTGATTGAGTTATCGTGGTGATTCTTGTGAATATAGCAATACATCCGACGTATGGTGGTTTTGAGGCAATTCGAGTTGGTTTTTTCGAGTCATCTGTGATGATGTGGGAGGAAGATGGTAAATTACAGTGATTCGAATTAGCTGGTTTGTAACTTTGGAAGAGATGAGGAAGGCTCTAATGGGTTAACGGGTTAATGGTGGAGATGATATGGCAGCGTGTGAGTGGAGAATCGACCTTAGGGGTGTCTGTTCGAATGTGAACCATGCGACCTAATACTAGCGATCTAACTCTTTCTTGAATGAGATAAAACTTAAAGCAGAGCGACCTCCGAACGACCTAAGAAAGTAACGACCTAAGTTTAATGATGATTGAAATCTTAGGTCGCGGCTGACCTTATACTTAAAACAAATCTGGACCATCTTAATCTGAACCAAGGTGCGACTTAAGAACTTGTTGACCTAAATCCCTGTATGACTGCAGAGGGACTTAACATGTCAACGACCTAACTCTTTTGCGCCATAGGCTCTAGGTCGCGGCCGAGCTAGGACTTGAACAAATCTGCATTGTTTTGAACCTCTTGAACTTGCACAGGGCGACCTAATATAGCCTTGACCTATACTAAGTCGCGGGGGATAGTTTGGATGATCTATGACCTGTAAAAAATTTGAGAGAATTTGATTGAACTGCTTGGACTTGAATTGTTTGAAATTCATTACATTCCTTTGCAGATTGCTCTAACTTTTAATCTAACAACCTGTTTAAACATAACATTTGCAGAGAAATGGGACGAATATACTGTCACCGACCGCCCACATCGAATGACAGATTAGTCGATAAAGAATAATCAACTTAAATGAATTGTGTGAATGAAATGCTGTGAACCAATGAATTCAAGTGAAGTGTTAAAGCAAAACTAAAATATCCAGTTAAAGTTGATTCGTTCGCATTAACACTTCACTTGAGCTTTATATTAACAAGTCCTGAAATCTCATAGTCGACTAATTGTCAACTAGTTTAACTTCAGTTATGTTTGCTTTCCTTTTTTTTTAAAGTTCTGCACAACACTTCACACTTTTTAGGAAACGTGCACCTTCTCATCTGAACATCCAGTCGCTTATGTAGAATGATGTCTCAACAAGAAGAGATGATAGAACACGCTGAAGGGGTTTTCCTGATTGCTATTCCACTAGAGAATCCACCGGAAAGAACTCCTACCCTTTTGAAACAGCGGGCGCTTAATCAATTATGCGTTCAATTTGGCATTGCCGAGGCAGAAGTTCTACTCCCTGGACCAAATGACTCTGCTGATAGACCACCTTACGGTTTTGTTGCCATTAATCGACAAATGTGCTTGAGTGGAGCAATTCCTCCTTTTAATGAATTTCTCCGGCAAATCCTACTTCGACTGACGAGCTCTCCTTTTCAGCTGCACCCCAATGGCTATGCTATTTTGATGGGATTGTGTGTTCTGTTCAGGAGGACTCTTGATCGACTTCCGAGTTTTGAGGAAATCTGTTACTTGTGCACTTTTGCGAAGAACAAGGACCATCCTTCAATTGTACTTGTAAGGGGTGCGCGGAACCGCAAACTTATTTTGGATTTGCCGGAGAGTGCACATGGATTCCTGAATCAATACTTCTACATTCGTTGCCCCGCAGAATTTTACGCAGACTGGAGAGTAGGAAGTGAGATCTTTTTTCTCTTTAATTTTATTCTAAGTTTTACCTGGTTCGTATTGCTAGATGCTGATTCCATTCCTTATTTTTCCAGCACTTCCTCCTCCTTCTAGAGATTCCAGCCATAAGTCAGTTTTTGAAAGGCTAAGCACTGTGGCTGCTGAAGAAAGAAGCGCAAAATTTCTATTGACAGAAGAAAGTCTTCATCAGTTTGAGCTTCTACATCCTTCTCGTTCCACTCAAATACATGAAGTTCCAACGGAGGTTCCTGATTCTCCGACGAGCACTCCTGATGCCCCAGTCTCCACTAAAGAGCACTTGCAGGGAGGAACCTCTATAGAAACTTCACTAGTTAAGTGTTCAATTCCGAAAGATGTTGCGGGGCCATCTGACAAGTCTGTACTTGCCCCAGTTACTGAAGAGGAAGAACCCCCTCAATCTACTAGTGAAGGAGTTAAGAAAGCAAGCTCCAAAAAACAAGATGGCGATGATGTTTTTGAGGGGTTGAGCGATTTAATTGTGACATCTCAAGAACTTTTCAAAGATGATGTTGCTAAAACTGTCTCTTCTGTAATCGAGGCGACATCTTCTTTTCAACAGATGTCAACTCCTCCTACTCAAGTTATCACTACCTCTATTCCACAGAGTGGTTTGTAACTCGATGCGCGTAGTTTACACGTTACACGACACTTTGGATTTCTCATCACTTCTATGCACTTATCTTCTTGTACTTTAAAGATTTCTAAAGCTTATTATTTTAATTCCAGATTCTCCTATGGGGCGCAGCGGCTCGTACTATGATGATTTCCAGCGCTACGGGAGGCGTAGCCAGTATGATTACAGGCGTTACCTTCCTTCTTACAGAGAGTCGGATGAAGAGAGGGCCATCAGGAAAGCCGACGAGAGACGAGCATATGAAGAACGTCGCCGAAGGGAACAAGAAAGACATGATCTTCCCCACAGAGATGATGATACCCAAAAGTGAAAAGCTCATGATGAGAGAGGAAAGAGTCACATAGACGATTCTTCTAGCAAGCGGGCTAGACTTACTGAAGAAACAACTCCTTCAGCTTCTGAACATGTCCCTGCTCAATCTCCTGCTCCCGTTCGCTCCGACATTCAAGCAATCATCAACCGGCCCGCATACCAAGTCGGGCAAGGTCCTCCCACTCTTCAAAGTCGATTTCCTCAGTGGTGCCTGAGAGGGGTTCGATTTGATCTCGACTTGGTTCCTCTCGACAAACCGGCTATGCTGCGAAATCTTGATACTGTCAGGACCGATATCGAAAGAATGTCGAACTGGCAAAAACTCGTCGACGAACTTCAGAGGGTTAACCGAGCCAATCTCGAGGCCATGCTAACAATGGAGAATGATAAGGCTGAGTGGCAGAAGACTCTCGAACAGCATGATGCCGAAATGAGAAGTATTGCTTCCTACAATGAAAAACTGGAAGCGGAAGTAGAAAAACTTAAGGAAGAATTAGCTACTTCATCTACTTTCCATTCACAAAAGGAGAGCATGCTTCAGCAACAAGTACGAGATGCGCATGCCAGTCAAAGAGCAGTCGAAGATAAGCTTGCATACAAGGAAAAGGTCATAGAAGAATATCGTGCTGAAACTATACAACTGCGAGAACAGACCGGCTCTCAAAGCTTGGAGATAGAGTTGTTAAAAACTCGACTTGCTATGGCCGAAAAGGAGCGCGACAAGGCTGTTGCTGGTAAACTTGCGGCCGAAGAGGCTCATCAAACAACCAAAGCTGACATTAGCTCCACATTATTCGATTTTTATCTGCACAGCATTTTGGGACGTGGCAGCCTTGCCTTTCTAGGCCCCAAGTATGAAATCACACTGGCTGAAGTTTGGGAGGCAGCACTTGATATGCTCGGTGGTAAAGGTGCTGGATATGCTGAGTCACCCTTGAAGAGCATTATCTTGATGATGAAGCCCGTGCCGCTCTTTCCAAGGGAAAGGAGCAGCTTGCCAGAGCGCAGGCCGGGATGGCGGAAGAGGAGCGTTCTAAAAAAGAAGTACCGCCTACTACCTCTGAACGTCCTCTAGTTTCTCCCGAGGTGGACATTACAGGCTCTAGTGCTCATTCGCCGTCTCCTACAAGAACCGGGGTAATTACCCCTACTGATGAAGAGGCTTTGGAGGACATTGGGGCTCAGAATTATGAGATTGAACTGACGAAGCCAACATCTTCAGGTAATTTCGACATTGGTCCGATTCAGGTGGATTACCTGCTTATTACTCAAAAATTTGATGAGCTTCTCGATTACCTCTTGAATCTTGATGAACCCATATCTCCCTTCTTTCGGGAAGATACTAACATTTTCAATTTTTCTTCTTCTGCAGTTGAAACAACAAGTGTCGTGCAGACTTCGCCTTCTGTAGTTATTCCTCCTCCATCTCTTCAGGCGACTCCTCCTTCTGCTTCACAACCTGGGTTACAAGAGGAGAAAATTGAGGCTCTTCATGGTTTGGATGACCCTATTGCTTCGCAGGAGCAAAAAGTTGAGGGACTCGAAGGAGGCGAGATCTCTCCGGAGCGGACTCCTTCTGACGACGTAGTTTTGTCCGCTCTCGTTACTCCGGAGAGTGAGTCTTCCTCGAAGAAAAGAAAGAAGCATGGGACATCGAAGAGGAGGGGGAAGAAAATTATCACCACTGAAGAGGAACCGGAAATTGCACCAGTTGCACCTCCCTCCCCTTCTTCCCTTATGCCTTCAGACCAACCTGAAAGACCTGAAAAGCTAACCACTCGGCCGGGTAAAGGGTCTAAAGGCGGCAAGAAGAAATGAAGAGTTGAGCTTTTTGATTCCTTTTTTGTGTAATGGTCGGATGTTGTGCAGGCACCGACCCCTGCTTTTTATTTTGAAACCTGTATCTGCAATATCTGCAATTGAATAAAATGATTCTTTATTTGTACAGACTTTTGTTTGAATTTGAGAATGCATTTATTATTCATTTTTGCACAAGTTTATTTATACGATGTTGCGGTGAGCTTGTGGTATGTTGTTTGAGCGTACTTTACCGACATAGTTATACCGCTTTGTATGTAACTATACCATGTTGCCCCTATACCATGAGCTTACTGCAATATCGTATACTTTGAGGGGACTTTCACTCTCGTTATCTAAAGAATAATTACTTCATTCTCGAAGAGAATTTTCGTAGAGTGCAACTTCCTTCATATAAGTTTCTACGCTTTGTCCTTCGAAGAAATCACTTTTTCCTTTTGCGTATGTATATATTTTGCCAAGTGAATTCTTCTATGTGGTAAAGCGGACCTCTGAATGTACTTTAACTTTCTTCCCCCTTCTTTTTTTTTTTTTTAGAATAGGTAAAGTCATCAAGTACGCTCTTGATGAGGATTTTTCTCTTTCTCCTTTTTTAATAAAAATTTGTGCCTCTGAGGAGAGATTTTTTTTTTACGTTTCAACACTTGGAAGTTTTATTTCAATCTCGGTGAAACGTGGGCTTCTGAAGAGGTCTTTCATTTTAATTGTGTCCTGACGCAGCGGATGAATCGAAACAAAACTTCAATCGATGAAATGTAGCAATCGGTGAGTTGAAGATACCAAAATGCCCAAGTTCGTTGATCCAAAGATGCCGAATTCGAGCTATCTCAAACACGTTGATAGCGCACTATACCGTGTTCAAAGATCTACGATTCTTCGCACGTTGATCTAGCGCACTAGATTCCGTGAATCGGCTTCTACGATCGTTAAATCGAGCGCACTCGATTAACCGAAAGAGGAGATAGGAGATTACACTCAACTACCAATTGGTATGAAAGCACAAAGCTAACAAAAGAGAATTTTATTCAAAAATCAACCCCTTTACAAATGACACACACGGCTATTTATAGCATTTACAACTCACGCCACTTCTTAAGTCGTATGCGACTCATGAAAACCCCCCCGACTCATCATAAGTCGTTGCCGACTTAACGACACAACACAATTTACACGACTCAAAGATGTACGACTCAACTTATCTACTTACAGGACCGACTCAGGCTATTGCCGACTCAACATTTAGGTCGTACACGACTTAGTACTATACCGACTTAACACATCACCAACTCATGAATACATATATGACTTAAAGGTACAACGACTCATACGACTCAAGGCTTCACCGACTCATAGCCTCCCTTCGGCATGTCTCTTCAAGCGAGTTAACTCTGGCCGACTCATCTAGGTTGTGACTCGTTGACTCGGCACAGTCTCCTTTTGATAGCCAGTTAGCTCGGGAACGACTCATATCTTCACTGACTCATTCACGACTCAAATTAGGTCGACTCATCATGAGTCGTAACTCGTTGACTCGGCACCCTTCCTCTTTGTATCCAGTTATCTCTTCCTTCAGTCTTTCCTTAGGTCGCTGCCATCCTTCTTTAGCTCGTAACCGACTCAAGCTATCATTGACTCGCGACCGACTCAAATCCGATACCTTCTCTATGCGACTTATGGTTATCACTCCCCCCTGTAACTCCTTAGGTCGGAAACGACTCAAACCTGCATTGAGTTGTGGACGACTCATCATACTACACTGCGTGAGACTCGTGCCTAAAAATTGTACAACTTCTTCTCTGACCTTAGCTGCATCATCCTCCCCTGGTTGAGAAAAATTCGTCCTCGAATTTGTAAATTCTTCCCTCTCAGATTGTCCATCTCCATAATATGGCACAAGATGCTTAACATTGAATACGTCAGAAGTGTATACATCCTCCGGCAGCTTCAACTTATAAGCATTCTCATTGATCCGTTTCACAACTTCTACAGGTCCAATTTTTCTGGCTTTCAATTTGTTATAAGCACCTACTGGAAAACGATCCTTCGTTAACACAGCGTAAACTAAATCACCTTCGTTAAATTCAACATTTCGTCGTTTCAAATCAGCAGCCCGCTTATACTTCTCATTTGACTTTTCTAATCGTTCTTGAACGATTCTATGACATTTTGTCAATCCTTCAATAAAATCAGCAGCTCGTTTAACCGTCCCTTTCGGTTGTGGTACCACTGCTAAATCCAACGGTCCCCTGGGTAAATTTGAATATACAATCTGAAATGGACTGAATCCCGTGCTACGATTCACTGCATGATTATGTGCAAATTCTGCCTGGCATAACTTCATGTCCCAACTCTTCAGATTATCTTTCACCAAACATCGTAACAAATTTCCCAATGATCTATTCACCACCTCTGTTTGCCCATCTGTTTGCGGATGATACGCACTACTAAATTTCAGCTTCGTTCCCACCATCTTCCACAAACTAAGCCAAAAATGACTCAAAAATCTAGTATCCCTGTCAGAAACGATAGATTCTGGCAATCCATGAAGTCTATAGATTTCCTTGAAAAATAGTTGAGCAACACGAACAGCATCCGTCGTCTTCTTGCAAGCAATAAAATGTGCCATTTTAGAAAATCTGTCAACTACAACAAATATTGAATCATTACCACGCTGTGTTCTCGGCAATCCCAATACAAAGTCCATACTCATATCAACCCATGGTCTAGCCGGTACAGGCAATGGCATGTACAAACCAGCATTGGTCGCGGTTCCTTTCGAAACTTGGCAAATATGACACCGCTCCACAAACCTTCCCACTTCTTTCCTCATCGACGGCCAAAAGTAAGACTGTGAAATCAACTGCAAAGTACGATCATGGCCCATATGCCCTTCTTCATGTAACTCCTTGACAATTTTCAATCTCAAGCTACAGTCTGGTATACATAAACGATTCCCCTTAAACAGAAATCCATCAACCAACATAAATTCATCGGTACTCCCATCCTTCACTTTCTCAACATATTTCACAAAGTAAGGATCTTCATTAATCATCTCTGGCAACATTTCAAAACCCGTCACTTCAACTTTCATTGTCGTTAATAAATGACTCCTCCTACTCAAAGCATCAGCTACTCGATTTGTCACCCCTGATTTGTGCTTAACGACAAAAGTAAACTGCTGTAAATATGCAATCCAAGATGCATGTCTCGCTGAAATCTTATCCTGCCCCTGTAAATGCTTCAATGCTTCATGATCTGTATAAAGGACAAATTCCTTCTGAAATAGATAGTGTCTCCAATGCTTAACAGCTTGTACAACAGCATAAAATTCAACGTCATATGTACTGTATCTCATCTTTGCTCCTGACAACTTTTCGCTGAAATAAGCAACTGGCTTCCCATTCTGACTCAGAACTCCTCCAATACCAACCTTCGAAGCATTAGTATGCAATTCAAACAATAACTGAAAATTAGGTAGAACAAGAATTGGTGCAGATGTCAACAATTCCTTGATCTTCTCAAAAGCAACCTCCGCTTCTTCTGACCATACAAATTGTTTCCCTTTCATGCAATCAGTAACTGGAGCCATCACGCTACTGAAGTGTGGAATGAATCTTCGGTAGAATGACGCTAGCCCATGAAAACTCCTCACTTCCGTAATTGTTTTTGGCTGTGGCCAATTCCTGACTGCTTCAACTTTACTCTGGTCAACTTGAATACCTTCTCCTGAAACAACATAACCCAGAAATAAAACACTGTGCGTCATAAACACACATTTCTTCGTAGCAGCACAAAATTGTTCTTCACGAAGAATAATCAACACTTCCTTCAAATGTAGAACATGCTCCTCCATAGTCCTGCTATATATCAGAATATCATCGAAATAAACCACGACGAACTTCCCAATGAATGGTCTAAAGATTTGATTCATCACCCGCATGAATGTACTAGGTGCATTTGACAAACCAAATGGCATAACCAACCATTCGTATAACCCTTCTCTCGTCTTAAAAGCTGTCTTCCATTCGTCTCCAGGTCTGATTCGAATTTGATGATAACCACTCTTCAAATCAATCTTCGAAAATATAGTTGCCCCACTCAACTGATCCAGTAAGTCATCCAACCTTGGCATAGGAAATCGATAACGAACAGTAATCTTGTTCAAAGCTCGACTGTCAGTACACATCCTCCAAGTTCCGTCCTTCTTTGGTACTAACAATGCTGGCACGACACAAGGACTCAAGCTTTCCTGAACACGTCCCTGTTCCAACAACTCTTCCACCTGCCTTCGTAACTCCTCATGTTCCTTCGGACTCATTCGGTAATGTGGTCGATGTGGTAACACTGCTCCCGGAACAAGATCAATTTGATGTTGAATGTCTCTAAGTGGCGGTAACTCCTTAGGCAACTCCTCTGGAAAGACATCTTCAAATTCTTTCAAAATTGGCTTCGCTGCTTCTGGTATTTCAACTTCTCCACTACTCTCTCTCCCAATCAACAAAATTACTTCAGTCTCTTCCTCAACTTCCTTGACAAACTCCTTCAAAGTCAACAGAGTTTTCAATTCCTCAATCTCTTCTAGCTTGCTCTCCTTCTGTTGCTGTTTCTTGGGGACCAAAGTGATTTTAGTACCCTCGAACATGAAACTGTAACTATTGGCACGACCATCATGCTGTACTGCTCTATCAAACTGCCACGGTCTGCCCAACAACAGATGACACACGTCCATGTCTACTACATCACACCAAATTTCATCTTTGTATTTCTTCCCAATAGAAAAATTAACACAAGCCCTTCGACACACTTTCACTTCACCACCCTTCCTTAACCATGCTAGCTTGTACGGTTTAGGATGTTTCTCAGTCTTCAAGTTCAATTTCCTCACTGCTTCTGTAGAAATAATATTATCACAACTCCCCGCATCAATAACGAACTTGCAGACTTTTCCCAGAATAGTGCATGTCGACTGAAAAATATTGCTTCTCAACCAACTACAATCCTCCTCTTGCTTTGGTGTCAAACAACTTCTCCTCATCATAAGATTACAACCTTCATCTCCAAACAATTCTTCTTCCTCCTCAACATAAGGTGTATTTGTACATTCTGCCTCCTCACCATCATCCTCCTCAACTTCTGCAACCATGGTTCTCTTCTTCGGCTTCGGACATTCATTGCTTTTGTGACCCAACTCCTGACAATTATAACATTTGAACCCACTGCTAACCTTCGCCTTCTCAGTCTCCTTCATCACTGGCTTTGTAACAGGTTTAGGAACATTAGAACTTCCACCAACGCCCCTTGCTTGATTATTGGAATTAGTAAACACACCACCTCCACGCCTTCCTTGTTTCTCCCAAGCCAACGCTTTCTGATGTGCCTCTGCAACTGATCTAGGATCAAACATATTAACCATATCCTGGATCTGCATTCTCAATCCCCTAATGAATCTAGCAGTCAGCTGTTCTTCCGTCTCCATAATATCATTCCTGGCAATGAGTTGGTAAAATTCATCAGCATAATCACTAACAGACTTTGTTCCTTGCCTCAGATTCTGCAACCTCTGGTACATAAGTGATTGGTAGTTGTAAGGTAAGAAAGTAGATCTCATCAACTTTTTCATCTTTTCCCATGATTCTATCTTTGACTTCCCCATTCTCTCCCTGGTAAGTTTAGTTTGCTGCCACCACGCCAAAGCTCTTCCCCTCAACCTAGTAGCAACCAACTTCACCCTTCTATGCTCAGGAACCTCCTTGAAATCAAAGATCTCTTCAACATTAGAAATCCAATCTAAGAACTCTTCAGCAATCATCCCGCCTTTAAACTCCGGAATTTCCATCTTCATACCCGATTCCCAACGTCTATCATCTTCAATATCCCGATAAGAATTTCGAACTTGGTCTCAATCTCGATAATGAATACTAGCTCTATCACCTTCTTCAACAAAATCAAAGGTACGTCCACATCGATCTCGACCATTATCATCCCTTCGCTCATGCATGCTTCTTTGACTATGTCTCTCTTCATCTCTATATGCTTCATTGTCAAATTCACGTTGACTTCGTCTCTCTTCATGTACATAGTCATGATGATCTCTTCGTGATGATATTGATGTTTCTCTTCTATCTCTACAAGAATGTGGCGATACCCTCCTCGCTTCCGTAACCGATGGCGAAACTCGGTTTCCTCCATGGTTCGAGTTTGGTGATCTCCTCCTTTGATTCAAATCATTCATCAATTTCTCCAATTTACCAATGCCTTCATCAAACTTCTCATTAATACGTTGTTCCATAAGCTCGGCTTCTTCTCTACGATACAAAGCTTCAACATTTTGATGACGATTAGCTCTCCTTGGTGGCATGATTGAAAAACTCTCACAAACTTCAACAATTCAAACACAAAACTCCAAAGCTTTCACAAACAACACTTTCACAGGGCTCGGCTTTGAACTTAACTCGGCAATACTTAGATCGGCTCAACAATTCACGGCTCGACCTTACTACAACCCTTCAAGGCTTTAGCTCGGCAATGGTTTTACACGGTTCCACACTTCAAATCTTGGCGCGCAAAACTCCAAGACAAAATCCAAACAATATCCAACTCCTCTATCCAAAATGAAATGAATCAAACACTCTAATGTTGTTACAAATTCAACAAGAACACAATGAACTCCTTCAAACTTCAAAAACTTCAAAAACTTGGCTCCAAGAATCAACTTAGCTATGATTGGCTAAGTATGGCTCTGATACCAAATAATGACGCAGCGGATGAATCGAAACAAAACTTCAATCGATGAAATGTAGCAATCGGTGAGTTGAAGATACCAAAATGCCCAAGTTCGTTGATCCAAAGATGCCGAACTCGAGCTATCTCAAACACGTTGATAGCGCACTATACCGTGTTCAAAGATCTACGATTCTTCGCACGTTGATCTAGCGCACTAGATTCCGTGAATCGGCTTCTACGATCGTTGAATCGAGCGCACTCGATTAACCGAAAGAGGAGATAGGAGATTACACTCAACTACCAATTGGTATGAAAGCACAAAGCTAACAAAAGAGAATTTTATTCAAAAATCAACCCCTTTACAAATGACACACACGGCTATTTATAGCATTTACAACTCACGCTACTTCTTAAGTCGTATGCGACTCATGAAACCCCCCCCCCCCCGACTCATCATAAGTCGTTGCCGACTTAACGACACAACACAATTTACACGACTCAAAGATGTACGACTCAACTTATCTACTTACAGGACCGACTCAGGCTATTGCCGACTCAACATTTAGGTCGTACACGACTTAGTACTATACCGACTTAACACATCACCAACTCATGAATACATATACGACTTAAAGGTACAACGACTCATACGACTCAAGGCTTCACCGACTCATAGCCTCCCTTCGGCATGTCTCTTCAAGCGAGTTAACTCTAGCCGACTCATCTAGGTTGTGACTCGTTGACTCGGCACAGTCTCCTTTTGATAGCCAGTTAGCTCGGGAACGACTCATATCTTCACTGACTCGTTCACGACTCAAATTAGGTCGACTCATCATGAGTCGTAACTCGTTGACTCGGCACCCTTCCTCTTTGTATCCAGTTATCTCTTCCTTCAGTCTTTCCTTAGGTCGCTGCCATCCTTCTTTAGCTCGTAACCGACTCAAGCTATCATTGACTCGCGACCGACTCAAATCCGATACCTTCTCTATGCGACTTATGGTTATCACTCCCCCCTGTAACTCCTTAGGTCGGAAACGACTCAAACCTGCATTGAGTTGTGGATGACTCATCATACTACACTGCGTGAGACTCCTGCTTAAAAATTGTACAACTTCTTCTCTGACCTTAGCTGCATCATGTCCCCGGGAGGGGGTTGTACCTCTGAGGAGGGATTTCTCACGTTTCAACACTTGGAAGTTTTATTTCAATCTTGGTGAAACGTGTACCTCCAAAGAGTTGTGGCTTCGAGGAAAGCCTTTTCACGTTTCGACACTTGGAAGTTTTATTTCAACCTCGGTGAAACATGGGCTTCCAGGAAGGTCTTTATCTTGTTTTGCATTTCAACTTTGGTGAAGTGAAATTCCGAAGAGCGGTTGTTACACTTCAACTCCTGGTGAAATGGGCCTCCGAAGAGGGCTTTTATTTTGTTTGCATTTCAACTCTGGTGAAGTGAAATTTCGAAGAGCGGTCATAACACTTCAACTCCTGGTGAAATGGGCCTCCGAAGAGGGCTTTTATTTTGTTTGCATTTCAACTTTGGTGAAGTGAAATTCCGAAGAGCGGTCATAACACTTCAACTCCTGGTGAAATGGGCCTCCGAAGAGGGCTTTTATTTTGTTTGCATTTCAACTCTGGTGAAGTGAAATTCTGAAGAGCGGTCATAACACTTCAACTCCTGGTGAAATGTGCCTCAGAGAGGGTTTTCATCGCCTGGAAGTTACTCTCTCATGGTTGGAGGGTCATGACTCCTCCAATCTTTTTTGTTGAGTAGAGAACTTTCTTTTTTGTGGCGTATGACCCATTAGAGGTCTTTATCCTCCGAAGAGTCGTGCCTCCAAAGAGGACTTGTGCTGCCGATGATAGCTTTGGTTGTTCCTCTGTTCACTTGCTTATGCCTTTTCAATGATCCTCTGCCCCCCTCGCTTTTTTTTTTTTTACAAGTAACTTGTTTAATCCAAGGAAGTGTGCTTCATTGTCAGGCAATTTCGTGAGAACGAGCACTAGCTTTTTAATTGGATGTTTGTTTGTTCAAACGATCTCAATTTATTAGCAAAGACCCGTTTCTGTCGAAATCATAGGCTGTTCAATTGAAGTACTTCCTATCTAGGATTTGAATTCGGGGCTCTTGTGACTTGAAATTTGGCGAGAATCACTTGGTCTTTTTATGTGCAAGTTTCACTTCCATTGTCTGCAAAAATTCAAATCGACATTTCAGCAATACATTCTATGTACCTTTTATATCGAGAATAAAGCAAACATGTAATAATAATAAGGAACACAAGATTTATAGTGGTTCGGCCATGAAATTGGGCCTACATCCACTTTATATTCTTTCATTATTTACTTGCATCAGTTTTACAATTGCTTTCAATTACAAGAATCATATATTCATAATTCTTTTTACAATGTTTCAACAAAATTTTCAAGTAAAGTATGGACGCAAATGGTTGCTGTTCCATGCCCTTGGAATTTGATCTCCATCAACAGTGGTGAGTTTGAATGTGCCGTCAAGAAGCTTCTGACCTATTACATACGGTCCTTCCCAATTTGGCCCAAACACACCTGTCGCTGTCATAATTCTCTTCAGGACTAGGTCTCCAATCTCAAAGCTGCGTTGGCGAACTTTGGAATTAAAATGTCTGGCTATTCTTTGCTGATGAGCTGCAATTCTGAGATTGGCCTCATCTCTTTTTTCATCAAGGAAATCTAGCGCTTCAAGCTGTAGCCTTTCATTTTCTGCTTGGTTGAAATGGATCCTTCTGTGTGAAGGAACCTCTGTTTCTATCGGGATCATTGCTTCCGACCCGTATGCTAATGAGAAAGGAGTGTGCCCAGTCGCAGTTTTGTGAGTGGTTCTGTATGCCCACAGTGCAAGTGGTAGCTTATCGACCCAACCACCTTTTGCTCTTTCGAGTTGCTTTTTGATGGTTGATTTGATGATCTTGTTTACTGCTTCCACTTGCCCGTTTGCCTGCGGATGAGCAACTGCTGAAAAGCTTTTCTGGATTTTGAATCGCCTGCAAAAATCTTGGAATTCCTCGCTTTCAAACTGAGTACCATTGTCTGTGATTATTTTCTGAGGCACACCATACCTGCAAATGATATTCTTGGTCACGAAACTTATCATCTTCTTAGAGGTGATAGTAGCCAATGGTTCAGCTTCAGCCCATTTCGTAAAATAATCAACTGCAACAATAGCATATCTAATCCCTGATTTGGCAGTCGGTAGCGGCCCAATGAGATCCATTCCCCAAATTGCAAATGGCCATGGACTGACCATTTGTGTGAGTTCAGTTGAAGGTGCTCTAGGAATTTTGGCAAATCTTTGGCATTTGTCACACTTTCGGGAATAGCTTGCAGCATCATGATTAATTTCTGGCCAAAAATATCCGTATCGGAGAATTTTCTTTGCTAATGTTTGACCACCTGAATGATCACCACATTCTCCTCCATGCACCTCAGCTAGGATTGTTTTGGACTCTTCCCGGGATACACATCGAAGCAATGGCATTGAGAATCCCCGTCTGTATAATCGGCCATCCTGAATTACATAGCGAGAGGCTTTCCTTAGTAGCTTTCGTCTTTCTATCGAATTTTCTGGCAGAGAACCTCTGAGTAGGTAGTACAGTATTGGAGTCATCCACGACTCTTGTTCTTGAGATACATTCATAATCCAGTCAATATCCATCTCGTCTATACTTGGTGCTGAAAGGACTTCTACAGGGACCAATCCCAATAGTTGAGCTTCACCAGAACTTGAATACTTTGCGAGGGAATCTGCCTTCATATTCTCTTCCCGAGGAATGTGGCTTATTGAATAGTGATCGAGCTCACACAGAAGTTCCCAAGCCTTCGACAAGTAAGCGGGCAGGTTTCCCCCTTTCGTTTGAAATTCCTTCTTAACTTGACATACAATAAGCTAAGAATCGCTAAAGATCTGTAATGCTCGTATGTTTAGTTCTTTAGCGATTTTCAGTCCTGCGATAAGAGCTTCATATTCGGCTTCATTGTTTGTTGAAGGAAATTCCAATCTTAGTGCATAGCATAATGACCGACCTTCAGGAGTCTCAAGTACGACTACGGCTCCAGAACAGTAATCATTTCTTGCACCATCGACATATAACCTCCACTGGATAGGGGAATTGTCGAACGTTTCTTCCTCACTGTTTCCTTTATCTGTAAACTCTGCAATGAAATCTTCTAAAGCTTGTCCATTGACCGCTTTCCGGGGATGATAAGTGATGTCATACTGACTGAGTTCAATATTCCACTTTAGAAGACGACCCGAAGTTTCAGGGCGAAACAGGACTTGCTTTAAAGGTTGATCAGTGAGGACTCTGATAGGATGAGCTTGAAAATATTGCCTCAACTTCCTAGACGCAATTAGTAAGCAATAGGCGAGTTTTTCCAACTTAGAGTAATTCATCTCTGCCCCAGTGAGTCTTTTGCTAATATAGTAAACTGGATGTTGAATCCTTTTGTCTTCCCGTATCAGCGCTGCACTTAAAGCGTGTGATGATACTGCCAAGTATATAAGAAGATCCTCGCCGTCGCCAGGCCTAGAAAGTATTGGAGGCGTCTCCATATGGCGAATCAACTCATCAAAGGCTTTTTGGCATTCGGGAGTCCAATTGAAGTTTTTCTTTCCTTTCTTTAGGGCGTCAAAGAATGGGATACATTTATCTGTGGCTTTGGAAATGAACCGACTTAAGGCGGCAACTTTTCCATTGAGACTTTGCAATTCCTTCTTTGTTCTAGGAGCTTTGACTTCTTTCAAGGCAGTAATTTGAGCTGGACTAGCCTCAATGCCCCTAGCGCTGACGATAAACCCTAAGAATTTTCCGGACTCGACCCCAAACGTGCATTTCAGAGGGTTAAGCTTCATTCTGTATTTCCGGAGGACTGCGAACATTTCTGCCAAGTGTTCAATGTGATCCGCTGCTTTCTTAGACTTTACTAACATGTCATCAACGTAGACTTCCATAGTTTTGCCCAATTGCGGTTTGAACATAGCATTAACAAGTCTTTGGTAGGTTGCCCCTGCATTCTTCAAACCGAAGGGCATAACTCTGTAGCAATAAAGACCAACATCGGTGATAAAGCTCGTGTCCTCCTGATCCGGTTCATGCATCATGATCTGGTTATATCCGGAGTAGGCATCCATGGAAGATAACAATTCATGTCCCGCTGTTCCATCTACCAGTTGATCGATCCTGGGTAAAGGAAAGCAATCTTTGGGGCAGGCCTTGTTCAGATCTGAAAAATCGATGCACACTCTCCATTTTCCATTAGCTTTCTTAACCAACACAGGATTTGAAACCCAGTTCGGATATGTAGATTCTCTGATGAAGTTATTTTCCATGAGTCGATCAATTTCCTCTTTTAATGCTGCTGACCTTTCTGGACCTTGGGTTCTCCTTTTCTGTTTTACTGGTGTAAACTTTGGGTCAATATTCAGAGCGTGTACTACAACTTCTGGAGATATTCCACACATATCAGCATGAGTCCAAGCGAAGACATCCAGATTTACTTTCAGGAATGATATCAAGATATTCTGAATTGACACATTAAGTTGTGAACCCACATTCAACACCTTATTTGGGTCCTTCGGGTCAACAGGTACCGGTACCGTCATTTCAACCGGCACTACTCTATTTTCCCCTGTGCTGGCTTTTCTGGGATCCATCTCTTTCTATGCCCCGCTATGCTCGCCAGTGCAGGGTCCGCCCCGTAATTGCTACAAGGCTGGCTCTTTGATGCGGACCGAAGTGGCCGCATCCTTTCCCATTTCCCTCTTTCTTGACTCTCGCAACTCTGTCAAATAGCACTCTCGCGCAGCATTTTGATCCCCTTTTATAACTCCTACTCCATTGTCTGTAGGGAATTTAATAATGAGGCACCACGGGGCTAGAATAGCTTTGAATGCTGCGAGCGTTGGACGGCCAAGGAAAGCATTATAAGCAGAAAATTCATCGACAATCACAAATGTTTGCTTGCGGACCACTTTCCTTTCTCCTTCCCCAAGTTCTACTAGCAGATCGATGGTTCCTATTGGTTGCTTTGGCTCCCCGGTGAAGCCAGCGATCTTCTGCGATGAGGCTTGTACATCGACCATAGGGATTTTCATTTGGTCGAATGTCTTCTTGAAGAGGATATTACATGATGCTCCGCAGTCAATGAGAACTCTTCTGACAATGGCCGGTCCAATACCAGCAGAGATGACCAAGGGATCTAGGGTAGGAGCTTCGATACATGAGGAATCTCTGGCTCTGAAAATAATATCATCACTGAAAGTTTTCTGTTGTTTCAGGGGCGTAGTGTCTTCTAAAACAAAGATGTCTTCTTCGGCTGGAACATATTTCAAAGCTCTGGCATATCTCTCCATCTCTCCCCAGCTCTTGCCAGCTGGGTGAGGCCCTCCTGTAATGACATTGATAATGGGCCTTCCAGATTCATGCCCCGTAGCTTTCTCACCTATCCTAGGCTGATGAACAGGGGCCTGTTGCCCCTGACTTGACGATGCAGGATTGTTGCTATTCTTTTTCACAAATTGCTACAGCTTGTTTTCTCTTAGCAATTCTTCAATCAGATTTTTCAACTGGCGGCACTCATCAGTCTCATGACCGGGTTGATTATGGAAGCGGCAGAACTTCCCACTTTGTATAGCCTTTTTTCCGGTCCTCAAAGGGATAGGTTTAGGGAGGTCAACAGAATCTTTAATGGCAAGGAAGATATGCTCTGGCGTGTCTGATAAAGGAGTATACTCTGATGGCTTGAAGGATCGGGGCTTCTTCAGATTACTCTGTTTCTTCCCATTGTTATTTTCCCTTTTTTGCCCTGCAGATTCAATCTTGCGTGGTGCAACAGTGTTATCTTCAGCTTTTTCTGACACTGCCTTCACCGGTACAGGACGGCTTTCCAGGCGTATGAATTCGTCTGCCTTTTTGTAGAACTTTTCGAGGGAGGTTGGCTCCTTCATGTTTAACCATTTCCCAAATTCGCTCGACTTATCAATAGCCCTCATCAGATAAGTCAATATCATTCGCGGTTCAGCATTGCCCACTTCTGCCAGCGCTATATTAAAGCGGTTCAAGAAAGATCTGATAGATTCACCAGGATTCTGTTCTATACTGTACAATGACATGATGTCTTTGGCCTTTGAAGCATATAGTCTAAACTGTTCCTTGAACTTTCGGGTCAAGTCTGAAAACTGATCAATAGATCGGACTGGCAACTTGGTGAACCACAGTAGAGCCACACCTTCAAGGTATACGGGGAAATATCGGCACTTTATCTCGTCTGAGGCCCTGGCACCTGTCATGTGCCAATCATATTTATACAAGAATTCATTCGGATCACTTGTCCCTTTGTAAGCTGGGATAGTTGGAGGGACAAACTTCCTTGGAAACTCCGCCTTTAAGATTTTCTCAGTAAATGGAGTTTTACTTGGGGCGAAACCCCATTCTTTCTCATCTTCAACCCTTTGCATACTTTCTCTCATGATTTGCCGGACCATCCCAGAAAGATACTCCTCATCATGTCGAGTTCCAGATCCACCAACCTCAGGAAGCGTTTGCTCAAAGGGACTGGCAGCCCTTTCTGGAGCATTCCTCTCATTAGTATCATGAATGTTGCCAGTATAATTCCTTCCATTACCAGCCGGTTGATTATTTGCCCCGAGCAAATCATTCAACTTATTCAGAATTAGAGCATTTTGGGCACTCTGAGCTTCTAATTGTGCATTCTGGGCGTTTATCTGCTGGTTCAGTCCTAATATTACAGCATCCAACTCTGCTTTCGTAACCCCAGCAGACGGAATGGGTTGATTAGGTACAGGGGAAGCGTAGGTTCCCTCTTGAATATTCCCAGATCTGACAGATCTACTCTTCCTTCCAGGAGCCATTATCTCGGATAGACTTCTGGTTTTCAGGGAAATTCTCTCTACAAACCTCTGTGAAGCAATGATGATAACTTGCCTGAGTTCAATTCTCAGTGAAAGCACCAAAAATGTTAACGCTTGAATTTGAGCGCTAACACTCCGATGTATGAGTTATAATTGTGAAAGCACCACCCGACGACTCGGGAACAGATTACAAGCAGATAATAGTAGAAAAGCGGTAAACAACAACAATTTTATAGTGGTTCGGCTTTAGGGTATAGCCTACGTCCACTTTAAGTACTTTTATTAATAATCTCGTTACAAGCTGATACAATTCTTCCCAAATACAATACACTTTTAATTACAAGATACTTAGAACAAGTAGCTTAAACTTCGATGGAGATGAGAGTTTTCGAATCCATGTTGAATCCATGTTGGATGTATGTGATCTCTTCTTGAAGTTGTTTGTAGCGTTCTTAATATCTCGAGAGCTTCAAGTGTTGGATTGGATTAGTTTGGAATGCAGCAGAGTAACGGTGTTTGAAGGAAATCAGCCCAAAAAGTCCTTTACTAGTTGGAGTTAGGGTCATATTTATAGGCATTTTTCGGAGTAAGGTTGTAGGTCGTGACCGACCTAAGTAAGGTCGTAGGTCGTGACCGACCTAAGTAAGGTCGTAGGTTGTAGTCGACCTGAAGAGCATTGGCCCCTCCTTCCACAAGAACACGCATGCTGATTTGCACAAGTCCTAGGTCGTGAGCGACCTATCCCCCTGTGGCACAGCATAGTCAACTTTTTTACTCTGGCATTTAGGTCGTTAGCGACCTACCCTAGGTCGCGAGTACTTTCCTGTAGCCATAGCTGATCTTAGGTCGCTGAATCCCTTAGGTCGCGACCTTCCTTAGGTCGAAGCACTCCTTTAGGTCGTGAAAGCTTTAGGTCGCTAAGCCAATCATGCCGTTAGGTCGCAGAGTTCCATAAGTCGAGACCGTCTTTAGGTCTCATTCACTCTTAGGTCGCGAAGCTTGATAGGTCGAAACATCTTCTGAGTCGCAGCCTTCCTGTTAGGTCGCGAGGCTTCATAGGTCGCGGCCTCCTTTAGGTCGCGAAGCATTTTTAGGTCGTTCTCCTTTTTAGGTCGAGCCATCTTTAAGTCGCAGCCTTTTTTAAGTCCCTAGGTTCTTGAATTGGCTAGGTCGCTACATTTTCCTTAAGTCTCTTACAGAAGGGAGTTAACACCCGGTTTATATAAATGTAATTTAACAGTATCCGGTTTCCAACGATTTCAGTGTTGACACTGACGACAAGGGCAACATAGTTCTTCATTATTTCAATTATTAGATATTGCGAATCTAATAAATTTGTGTACACCATTGTAGAAATATTCTTTCACCAAACCTTTCATTCCCGTTCATACTTCATACATCCAAGTACGATCGAAAAAATAATCGAACATTGTTTCTAATTTAAAAAAATTGGTTAAAATTTTTGACAGCACTTCACTTTACTTCTCTTCTACGCATAACTTTGCATCCAGGAGGAGTATCTTATTTTTTAGGTTTTCTAAAATAAAGTAAAGGCTTTTAGGACTAAAGGCTTCAGACATCAAACATCTGTCAAATTTCGACAGCACTGCACTTCACTTCTCTTCTACGCATAACTTTGCATCCAAGAGGAGTATTTTTGTTGTTGTATTTTCTAAAATAAATTAAAACCTTCGAGACTAAAGGCTTTAATTTGTCATTTTTGTATTTGTTATAATAATATTTAACGTTTGTTTTCAAATCATTATTATATTGATTTCAGTTTTTTTAGATAATCGATTTTAGTACAATATTTGTTTATATAAATTTCTTAGCTTTTTAGAAAATCAATTTGAGTACATTTTTTGTTGTTGTATTATTTGTTAACTTATTGGAAAATTGATTTCAATAGCATATTTCTTGTTGTTATGTTCGTTTCTTAAGTTTAAAGAAAATTGGTTTGAGTACAACATTTGTTCTTTTCACATTCATTTCTTAACTTTCTAGAAAATAGATTTGAGCACAATATTTGTTATTGTCATGTTTATTTCGTGATTTTTTTACAAAATCAATTTCTGTTTAATATTCAGTTTTGTTATAATATATTAGTTAATTAATCTTTTACAAAATCGCTTTTATTACAATATTTTTTGTTGTTGTCTTCATTTCTTAACTTTTTACAAAATCAATTTAAGTATAATATTTCTTAAATTTTTATTAACTAGATTAAACGTTTTATAACGTATTTTCAAACTCTTTTAACTAATAGAATTTTAATTTTATAGATTTTGTAAGATAAAATTAGAAGCTAGCACTAATAATAACAAATTAAAGTAAATAAATTTCATACTAAGTACCAACAATTATAATTAACACACGTTGATTAATTAAAGAATATTACTTATGTTTTGCCGTACCTAGTTAGGAGCATATTAATCAATAATTATACACTAATTTCGCATAAACTACAATAACCATCGTTTTTCACTATAACAAACATTCATGTAAACTTATCAATAAGCATATTAATCAATAATACTAATTTTCGAATTTTAAATCAACCCTAATTTTTACTTAAAAAATAAACAATCAAACCACTTATAACATCCTCAAATCAAGTAATACACTATTATCATCAACTAATACACGATAATCATCAATTTCAAATCAATAATCAACTAATTTTCTAAATTAGGGTTTTAATTTTATCTTCAAATCAACTAATAAACTATACCATCGTCTAATACCAACTAACTTGACCTATTTGAACCAAAATGCTAAGGGACCGTTTGGTTATCCATTTTCAGAGTATTTTTAGTTTTCAATTTTGCAAAATATTGGTGTTAATTTCGCTTTTCCAATGACCTAAAGATGACCCGACCTAAAGAATGGCACAACCTAACGGAACGAGACGACCTAACGACCTAAAGATGGACAACCTAATAGCTTAGGTTCATGGAACGACCTAATGACATAAAGGTTTACGACCTAGAGACGCGGGACGACTTAAAGGGTTGGACGACTTAACGACTTAACAATTTAAAAAGTTGGATGACTTAAAGGCTTAACGGCATAAGAGGGGTGAGCGACTTAAGGGGAGCAGTGACTTAACTAGTAAGCGACTCATGGAGTTATCGACCTAACGGCCTAAATACTCTACGACCTAAAGTGCTAAAGCAACAGCGACCTAGCAACTTCTGCAAAAACCGGGGTCCCATAATCACTAAGTCGCTCGCGACTTAAGTCGGCCACGACCTAAGTTATAACAGGCTTATCCCTAAGTCGCCTAACTCTTTAGTTCATTTGAGAAAGGATCAGAAGCTACGCTACCCTGTACTACTGTGACCTTAAGTCGCGCCCGACCTATGACCCGACTTAGGTCGCTCACGACCTAATACTTAGAGAATAAATAGAGCCGCTTTCCCAGAGGCAGGGGAGATCTACCAAATGATTAGGTACGAACCTGTTAAGTCGTGACTCGTATCTTCTTAACTCGCGAACGAGTTATGGTATACCCTAGGTCATGCGCGACCTATAGCTCCATCCAAAACTCCATATAAATTCGGCATGTGCTCCAACATGAAGGGGACTTTTGGATCATTTTCTTCAGAGCATTGAGACTCTACCATATTCAAGCCGAGCCTTACTTCAACATTTGAAACTCACAAGAGGCTTCGATCAACTTCAAGCTGGGATTCAACATATTCAACCATGAATTCGGAGAACTCTCTTGCATCGAAGTTTTTCTAGCTACTTGTCTTTTGAAGTGAATTGTAATTGAAGGAAATTGTAAAGGATTGTAATCATATTAGCAATAAAGAAGGATTGAAGTGGATGTAGGCTTGATCATAAGCCGAACCACTATAAACTTTGTGTCTCTTACTGCTTTTTCAGTGAATTACTTCTTTTTCTGTTTCCCGTGTTAACGGGTGGTGCTTTCATTCAAATCTCTTTTTGCATCGGGATGTTAGCGTCTGACTTTTTTACGTTAACCTTTTTGGTGCTTTCACTGAGAAACCAACTCAGGACCCATCATCATAGCTTCGCAGAAGTTTGTAGAAAGGATTTCTCTAAAAACCAAAAGTTTATCTAAAATAATGGCTCCAGGAAGGAAGCGCAAGTCTGTTAGATCTGACAATGTTCTTAAGACTACTGCAACCTCTCCTCCTTTAAGTCAAACAACTCCAACTGTCGGAGTTACACGAGCAGAGCTAGATGCCGTTGTATTCGGGCTACATCGGCAAATAGAAGCTCAGAATAACCTAATGATGGAAAGGTTGAACGCTTTATTTGAGGCAAACCGTCAACCGGTGTCTAAAGAGGGAAATCTTGCTGATGAAGTGCAGAATGTGGAAGGAAGAAATATCCCCCAAAGGGCGGCTGATCGAGTGGAAAGGACACCTCCCCAAGCCGAAGGATCGGGGCCGCAACCGACTCTCCGTGAGCGACTGTCAAGGAAAAATTCGAAGAGAATGGCTGATGTTTGTCCCACTGAGCCTCAGAATGATGAAGAGTATTTCTCAGGTATGGTTCGTCAGATTATGAAAGAAAGTATGCAGAGAAATGAAGATGAGAAAGAATGGGGTTTCGCTCCGAGCAAAACTCCATTCACTGAAAAAATCCCGAAGGCAGAATTCCTAAGGAAGTTTGTCCCTCCAACTATTCCAGCTTACAAGGGAACGAGCGATCCTAATGGGTTTCTGTATAAGTATGATTGGCACATGACGGGTGCCAGAGCCTCTGACGAAATCAAATGCCGGTATTTTTGGGTATACCTGGAAGGAGTTGCTTTACTTTGGTTCACAAAGCTGTCGGTCCGATCGATAGACCAATTTTTTGATTTGACCCGGAAATTCAAGGAACAGTTTCGATTATATGCGTCAAAGGCGAAGGATATAATGTCGTTATCCAGCTTGGAGCAGAATCCTGGAGAATCCATTAGAGCTTTCCTGAATCGTTTCAATATAGCTCTGGCTGAAGTGGACAATGCGGAGCCGAGAATGATTTTGACGTACCTGATGATGGCTATCGATAAGACAAGTGAGTTCGGTAGATAGTTGAAAATGAAGGAACCAAATTCACTTGACAAGTTTTATAAGAAAGCCGATGAATTCATGCGTCTGGAAAGCCTCCAAGCACCGGCTAAGGTGGTATCGGCAGGGGCTGGAAATAGTAATGCTGCTTCGAATAAGAAGGAATCTGGCAATCAAAAGAGCGGGAATGATGCCCAGAAGAAGCAAGGAGATGCAAAGAAAGGACGTCCCTTCAACTTTACCCCTCTGACTGGTACCCCGGAAAACATCTACTTTGCAAACAAAGACACAGTCGAATTCCCCACACCAGCTAAGCGAAGAGTTAATGGAAGAGCTGAGAAGAATGGAAGGTTTTGCCGGTTCCATAACAAGCCCGGACATGATACTAACGAGTGCCGTCACTTAAAGGAGGCAATTGAGGAACTATTGAAGCAAAACAAGCTCCAACAATATGTAAGAAGGAACAAGAATGGCCCAACCTCGTCAACTCAAGGACAACAGGTTCCTGTTCATTGTCCTGGCTCAAGTGAGAAGGCGGCAGCTCGTGAATCAGAGAGGCCTGTTATAAATATGGTTACAGGAGGCCCTCACCCAGCTGGCAGGAGTTGGGGCGAGATGGAAAGATACGCCCGTGCTTTGAAGTATGCACCTGCAGATGAAAGTGTTTTTGTGTTAGAAGATGTTGCGCCCCTGATGCAGCAGAAAAACTTTAATGGTGACATTATATTCAGTACCAGGGATTAGATGGGTGTTGAAGCTCCTACCATTGATCCTTTGGTCATCTCCGCTTGCATCGGGCCAACTACTGTTAAAAGAGTTCTGGCTGATTGTGGAGCTTCATGCAACATTCTCTACAAGAAGACTTTTGATCAGATGAAGATTCCAATGGCTGACGTTCAAGCTTCGTCACTAAAGATTGCTGGCTTTACTGGGGAGCCGAAACAGCCAATTGGGAATATTGATTTGTTCATAGAGCTTAGAGAGGGGCAAAGAAAAGTCGCTTGAAAACAGACCTTTGTTATTGTTGAAGAATTTTCTGCCTATAGTGCCTTCTTAGGCCGACCAACTCTGGCAGCATTTAAAGCTATTCTTGCCCCGTGGTGTCTGACCATAAAATTCCCCACAGATAATGGAGTCGGTGTGGTGAAAGGGGATCAGAATGCTGGACTAGAATGTTATCTTACAGAGTTGCGTGAATCGAGGAAGAGAGAAATGGGAAAAGAAGCGGCAGCCCCAGTCCGCATCAAAGAATCAACCTTGTAGCAATTGCAGGGTGGACCCTGCACAGGCGAACATAGCAGTTCACGAAGAGAGATGGATCTAAGAAAAGCCAGTGCAGGGGAAAATAGAGTGGTACCAGTTGAAGCAACGGTCCCGGTACCTATTGACCCGAAGGACCCGAATAAAGTGCCGAATGTGGGTTCGCAGCTTAATGCAACAGTTCAAAATGTTTTGATATCATTTTTGAAAAAGAATCTGGATGTATTCGCCTGGACTCACGCCGATATGTGTGGAATATCTCCAGAAATTGCAGTACATACCTTGAATATTGATCCAAAGTTTACACCTGTGAAGCAGAAAATAAGAACCCAGGGTCCCGAAAGGTCAGCAGCATTAAAGGAAGAGGTGGATCGGCTCATGGAGAATGACTTTATCAGAGAATCTACTTATCTGAATTGGGTTTCGAATCCAGTACTGGTTAAGAAAGCTAATGGAAAATGGAGAGTATGCATCGACTTTTCAGATTTAAACAAGGCTTGCCCAAAAGACTGCTTTCCTCTTCCCAGGATTGACCAGTTAGTTGATGGAACTGCGGGGCATGAATTTTTATCTTTTATGGATGCTTACTCCGGATACTAACAGATCATGATGAATGAGACAGATCAGGAGGACACGAGTTTTATAACCGATGTTGGTCTGTACTGTTACAAAGTCATGCTCTTCGGACTGAAGAATGCAGGGGCAACTTACCAGAGACTGGTTAATCCAATGTTCAAGCCACAGATTGGCAAGACTATGGAAGTTTATGTCGATGATATGCTGGTAAAGTAAAAGAAAGCAGCGGACCACATGGATCACTTGGCAGAAATGTTCTCAATCCTCCGAAAGTACATTATGAAGCCGAATCCTTTGAAGTGTTCATTCGGGGTAGAATCTGGAAAATTTATGGGTTTCATTGTGAGTGCAAGGGGCATTGAAGCTAATCCGGCTCAGATAACTGCCTTAAGAGAAGTCAAAGCTCCTAGAACGAAGAAGGAATTGCAAAGTCTCAATGGAAAAGTTGATGCCTTGAGTCAGTTCTTTTCCAAAGCTACTGATAAATGCATTCCATTCTTCGATGCTCTAAAGAAAGGAAGAAAAAACTTTGATTGGACTCCTGAATGCCAGAAAGCTTTCGATGAGCTGATTCGTCATATGAAAACGCCTCTTATACTTTCTAAGCCAGACAATGGTGAAGATCTTTTTGTATATTTGGCAATCTCGTCTCATGCCCTCAGCGCAGCTTTGGTACGGGAGGATGCGAAAATTCAACGCCCGGTCTACTGCATCAGCAAGAGATTCACTGGGGCAGAATTGAACTATTCAAAGTTGGAAAAGCTCGCCTATTGTCTATTGATTGCATCAAGAAAATTGAGGCCATATTTCCAAGCTCATCCCATCAAAGTCCTCACCGATCAGCCCTTGAAGCAAGTCCTTTTTCGTCTTGAGACTTCGGGTCGTCTTTTGAAATGGAATATTGAACTCAGCCAATATGACATCACTTATCATCCCCGGAGAGAAATCAATGGACAAGCTTTGGCAGACTTCATCGCGGAATGCACAGACAAAGGAGATGGTGAGGAAATGGTAACCAATAATCCCCCAATTCTATGGAAATTGTATGTTGATGGCGCAAGAAACGATTACTGTTCCGGGGCTGGGGTTGTGCTTGAAACTCCTGAAGGAAGGTCATTGTGTTATGCTTTAAGATTGGAATTCCCTTCGACAAACAACGAAGCAGAGTATGAATCTCTTATTGCCGGTCTGAGAATTGCGAAGGAGTTGAACATCAAAATGTTGCAGATCTTCAGTGATTCGCAGCTTATTGTGTGTCACGTCAGGAAAGAGTTTCAAACCAAAGGAGGAAATCTGCCTGCTTAATTGTCAAGAGCTTGGGAGCTTCTCGAGGACCTGGACCGTTATACAATAAACCATATACCTCGGGAAGAAATCATGAAGGCAGATTCCCTCGCAAAGTATGCAAGCACTGGTGAAGCTCAATTATTGGGATTAGTTCCTGTTGAAGTCCTGTCAACTCCAAGCATTGATGAGAGGGATATAGACTGGATCATGACCATGTCTCAAGAACAGAATCATTGATGACTCCGATAAAGGATTATCTGCTCAATGGATCTACGCCAAAAAGTTCAAAAGAATGTCAGAAACTGTTAAGAAAGGCTTCAAGGTATATAATTCAAGATGGCCGATTATTCCGACGAGGGTTTTCAATGCCATTACTCCGATGTGTGACTGAAGAAGAAGCTAAGACAATTCTAGCTGAAGTAAATGGAGGGGAATGTAGAGATCATATAGGTGGTCAAACTTTAGCAAAGAAAATTCTCCGTTATGGATACTTTTGGCCGAATATCAACCGAGATGCCGCAGACTACTCCCGAAAGTGCGACAAATGCCAGAGATTTGCTAAAATCCGAAGAGCACCTTCCACTGAGATAATACAGATGGTCAGTACATGGCCATTTGCTATTTGGGGAATGGATCTCATCGGGCCTCTGCCAATTGCGAAATCCGGAATTAGATATGCTAATGTTGTTGTGGATTATTTTACTAAATGGGCTGAATCTGAACCTTTAACTACTATTACCTCTAAGAAAATGATAAACTTTGTAACTAAGAATATCATTTGCAGGTATGGAGTGCCTCAAAAGGTAATCACCGACAATGGAACCCAATTTGAAAGTGAAGAGTTCCAAGAGTTTTGCAAAAGATTCAAGATCCAGAAAAGTTTCTCAACAGTGGCTCATCCGTAGGCAAACGGGCAAGTGGAAGAGTAAACAAAATTATCAAATCAACCATCAAAAAACAGCAGGAAAAAGCGAAAGGTGGTTGGGTCGATAAACTTCAGCTAGCACTATGGGCATATAGAACTACGCATAAAACTGCGACGGGGCACACTCCATTTTCATTGGCATATGGATCAGAGGCAATGATTCCGATAGAAATAGAGGTCCCTTCACATAGAATAATCCATTTCAATCAAGCCGAAAATGAAAAGCTGCAACTTGAAGCCCTTGACTTCCTTGACGAGAAAAGGGAAGAAACTAAACTCAGAACTACAGCTCACCAGCAAAGAATAGCCAGGCACTTCAATTCCAAAGTTCGCCGGCGCAGCTTTGAAGTGGGGGATCTAATCTTAAAAAGAATTATGACACCTACAAGCGTGCTTGGACCAAACTGGGAAGGGCCGTATGTTATAGGCCAAAAACATCTTGATGGCACATTCAAACTTGTAACTGTCGAAGGAGACCCAATTCCAAGAGCTTGGAACAGCAATCATTTGCGCCCATATTTTACTTAAAGGCTTTAATGAAATATTGTAAAAGAATGATGAATGTATGATTCTTGTAATGAAAGTCGTTGTAAAGTCAGTGCAAGTGAACAATAAGAGCTATAAAGTGGATGTAGGACCAGTTCTTGGCCGAACAACTATAAATCTTGTATTCTTTACTATTATAGACTGCTTTGTTTTATTTCGACATATAAAATACGTTAGTGTGTTACTAAAATATTGATTTAATAATGCAGGCCATAAAAAAAAGTTTACCCATCGCAAGACCAAGCGATCTCTGACATCACCCAGCAAGCAAACACTAAACCATTCAAAATTTACTTACTCAAATCTTACGAAAGAAGTGCTTCGAACAAAAGTTAGCGATGTGGCTGGAAGTGGACCATTTCTAACTAACTGCAAATGTTTGTACAAACGAGCATCCAGTTAGATAGCCTGTGTCTACCACCACCAACTCGCTTAACTATGAAGTATATTTCTTTGGATAAGGAAAATTGTTGGCAACTAAAAGTGGATGACATTTAGAAAAGATAATGGGGATCGCCGACATGAATAGATGGCAAAGAGACATGGGCGAGCAAGCATCAAATAGCAAAAGACCTCTTCGGAGGCACAAGCCCTCTTTGGAGGCACAACTCTTCGGAGGATAAAGACCTCAAACGGGGCATGCCAGAACACTTTCTAAACAAAAAAGATTGGTATGGAATGACCGGGAGCACCTTCCCGATTGGAAGGCAAGGCACTTGTTTACTAGCTGAGACAGTTTGCGTAGACAAGCGTCCAAGTAACTTGCGTTCGCCCCGTGAATCCATAAGATGATCGGAGCACCTTCCCAAGTGGAAGGCAAGGCGCTTGTTCGCTAGTTGAGACAATCTGCGTAAATAAGCGTCGAAGTAACTTGTGTCCGCCCCGTGAATTCGTCCAACCATGAGGAAGAAACTTCCAGGTAGACTCGGAGGCACGCATTCCACCGAGATTTGAAATAAAACTTCACAAGTGCTGGAATGTGAAAAGCCCTCTTCGGAGTCCCATTTCACCATAGTTGAAATGCTAAAAGACCTCGAGCGGGCCTCGCCAGAAAAAGAGAGTTCTTTCTCGACATAAAGTTGCGGACTGATCGGTGGCACAGCCCCGTGAATCCATCCAACTAAGAGAAAGAAGCTCCAAACATCCAGGCAAAAGCCCTACTCAGAGGCACACATTTCACCATGATCTGAAATAAAACTTCACACGAGTCGAAATGTGAAAAGCCCTCTTCGGAGGCCCGCTTCCCAGCGAACAGGGAAAAGATAAAAGCCTCTCCCAAGAGGCAGAAACAAAAAGACCTCTTCCCAGAGGCACAATCAAACAAAAAGACCTTTTTCCAGAGGCACAATCAAAAACTCTCGTCAGAGGCTCAAGCAGGTTGAAACCCCTTTTTTCGAAAGGCTCACTGCACTATGAAGTGAAATCCACTTGCCAAAGTAAAAGTGACTTTTTTCAAAAAAGTGGAGTGTAAAACTTTGCAACAAAAAAAAAACTCCTGCAAAAATGAGGTACATCCTACTAAATACGAAAAATATTTCCTTGAAATGGAAATATTATCCTATAAAGTACGGATGCAAACCTCCTTCAAACGGAAAAGTTGTTTCTCTAAAGAAAGAGTAAAAGTCTTCTCGAAATAGAAGAATTGTTCTCTAAAAACTTTGCTAATGTTAAAGAGATTGCAATAAGCCATGGTATGGGGGCAGCACACTATAAATACAAAAATGGAAACGATGCTCAAACAACATACCATAGGCTCATCGCAATATCACGCAAAGGAAACAAGGAATTTGTATAAAATAAAGAATAAATGTATTCTCAAATATAGACAGAAGTTTGTATAGGTAAAAGGAACATTTTATTCAATATTATGAAAATTTTATACATGTACAGGTTTTAGGATAAAGAAAAGTGGGGGCCGGTACCCGCACAATCCTCGGCCAGTACATGCAGAAAGCAAAAAGTAAAGCAAAGAATGGAAAGCGGGACTCATCACTTCTTTCTCCCACCACCTTTAGAGTCTTCACCTAGCTTAATAGGCAATTTTTCAGGCCAGCTTGAGAGAGTTGAGGGAGAAGGAGAGAAAGCTAGTGCTGGATCAACTTTCGCTTCCTTTTCAGTAACAGAAATGCTTCTCCCTTTCTTCTTTGAAGTTGTACGCTTCCTCCACCTCCTTGAAGAAGACTCACTCCCCGGAGTGACAAGAGCAGACAATTTTATGTCATCAGAAAGGGTTCGCTCCGGAGATACTTCTCCTCCTTCAAGTCCTTCGGCCTTCTACTCCTGCAAAGCGGCTGGATCGTCCAAGTCTTGAAGGGCTCCTATTAATTCTTCCTGCGATCCCGGCTGGGAAGTGGGAGTAATTTGAAAAGTAAGAGGAGGAGCAGCTGGAGGAGGAGAAGTTTCTATGACACTGGGCATTCTCGCTACAGAAGAAAAGCAAATAATATTAGTATCTCCCGCGAAGAGAGGAGATTACGGCTCATCGAGTCTTAAGTAATAAGCAACAAGTTCATCAAGCTCGGCCGAAGCAAATGAGTAATCCGCTTGACCTGGTTCGACGTTAATATTACTTGGAGAAGTGGGCTTCCAAATGTCAACTTCATAAGCTTGTGCTTCGGTGCTCTCTTCGCCTTCATCTCCACCATGTGCACTTGTAATCTCAGCTATAAATTTAGCAGGGGACGGAGAATGGGAACTGGAGCCTGTGATGTCAACATCGGCCGAAATTGAAGGAGGGACAGGGGCAATTGATAGTGCTTCTTTCATCATCCCAGCAAGATCTCTAGCGAGTTGTTCTTTTCCTTTGGCAAGGGCTGCACGAGCTCCGTCATCCAGGTAATGTGCCTCGAGTTCTTCTTCGGCATACCCAGCATCTTTAAGCATATCAAGCGCAGCTTCCCATACTTCAGCCAAAGTGATTTCATATTTGGGGCCCAAAAATGCTAGACTGCCACGCCCTAGGACACTTTGCAAGTAGAAGTTGAATAATGTCGAACTGACATCGGCTTTGGTGGCTTGATGAGCTTCTTCAGCTGCAATTTTACCGGCAACAGCCTCATCGCGCTCTTTCTCAACTGTAGCAAGTCGAGTTTTTAATGTCTTAATTTCGAGGTTCTGAGAGCTGGTCTGTTGTCGCAACTGTGCAAATTCAGCGCGATAATCTTTTATAACCTTTTCCTGCCACTTGAGTTTATCTTCGACCTCTGGTTGGTAGCGTGAGCATCCCGCACTTGTTGCAGAGCACACTTTCCCTTTGAGAATAGGAAGTGGAGGAAGTAGCAAGCTCCTCTTTAAGTTTTCCGACTTCCGCTTCAAGCTTTTCATTATAAGCGGCATTGCTCCTCATTTCTGCGTCATGTTAATCAAGAGTCTTTTGCCATTCGGATTTATCATTCTCCATGGTCAACATAGCCTCAAGGTTTGCGCGGTTCACTCTCTGGAGTTCGTCAACAAATTTCTGCCAATTCGACATTCTCTCAATATCATGCTTGACAGCATCAAGATTTCACAGCATGGCTGGTTTTTCGATTGGAACCAGATCAAGATCAAAGCGAACTCCCTTCAAGCACCAGTTTGGAAATCGGGTTTGAAGAGTAGCTGGGCCTGGTCCGACCTGATATGAGGGCCTGCCAATGATCGTCTGAATGTCGATACGAGCAAGAGCGGGAGATTGAGGAGGCAGCGAAGCAATGGGATCTTTAGGAATGTCAAATGATGACTTTTCACCGTGCTTGGTCCGCTTGCTCGAACCTTCGGCGGCATGGCTCTTTCCTTTGTCATCATGGGATTTTCGTTTAAGGGAATCAGCCTCTCTGTGGGAAGATTCACGATGTTCATCCCCTCTCCCGTACCGTTCTTCGTATGCTCTTCTCTTCGACTTTTCGAACAGCCCTCTACTCATTAGTTTCCCTATGAGGGGGAAGATAGCGCCTGTAATCATATTGACTACGCCTGCCATACTGCTTAAAGTCATCATAATACGAGCCACTTCGCCCCATTGAAGAACCTGATATTGAAAAGGAAGCATAACTTGAGAATCTTCAAATTGCAGGGAGTTAAGTGCATATTAGTGCCAATAAATCCTAAGTGTGTGTGGTGTGTGCAAACTACACGCGCCGAACTACGAACCGCTCCTCAGTTGGGGGGTGGTGATAGATTTTACAGCCAATGTCGATTCTTGAGCTGGAGGAGTCTGTTGAAGAGCAGATGTCGCTTCAACCACTGGGGATACAATTTTAGCAGCGGACTGATCATCTTTAATGAGTTCTTGAGACGTAACCATAAAGTCGATCAACCCTTCGAAAGTGTCATTACCACTGTGTTCAACAGGGCTCTACACCTCAACTCCTTCATCAGTAGTCTTCCCGGTTTGTTGAAGATCTTCTTCTTCTTCAATAATCGGAGTAAGAGAAAGTTTACAAGATGGCCCCGCAATGTCAGCTGGAATAGAACATTTTACCAACGAAGCCTCAGTTGTAAGTTCCTTTGGTACAGGTTCGTCAGTAGAAACTGGGGCATCTAATACCTTAGATGGGGAATCAGGGACTTCGTGAGGTTGTGTAGAGCGAGAAGAATGTAGAAGTCCAAACTAATGTAGAAACTCATCCTTCAACAAAAATTTTATGATCCTTTCCTCAACAGCCATGACATTCAGTCTTTCAAAAATTTGCTTGTGGCCTGGATCTCTAGAGGGGGGAGGAAGTGCTGAAAAAGGAAAGAGTAAAATTAACACTTAGCAATTCAGATCTCGAAAAGCTCAGGAATGGAAAAAATAAGAAGCAGGTAATCTTACTTCCTACTCTCCAGATAGCATAAAACACTGGGGGCAGCAAACAAAGAAAAACTGACTAAAGAAGCCATGAGCGCTTTCAGAAAGATCGGTAATGAATTTACGATTCCTAGCGCTTCTTACAACAGTAATGGAGGGATGATCTTTATTTTTTGCGAATGAACATAAGTAGCAAATTTCTTCGAAGCTCAGCAAACGATCAAGAGTTCTCCTAAATAAAACACATAACCCCATCAAGATAGCATAGCCATTGGGATGTAGTTGAAACGGAGAGATGGTCAACCGAAGGAGAAGAATTCGAAGAA
Organism: Allium cepa; assembly: GCA_030765085.1. NCBI lineage: Eukaryota > Viridiplantae > Streptophyta > Magnoliopsida > Asparagales > Amaryllidaceae > Allium > Allium cepa. The sequence continues at coordinate 861,516,434 of CM060931.1, forward strand.
AGTCGTTAAAAGGAGGAATTGCTCCACTTAGGCACATTTGGCGATTGACTGCGACAAAATCGTGAGGTGGATTATCGGCAGTATCATTCGGCCCGGGAAGTAGAGCATCACTCTTAGCAAGGCCAAATTGAATGCGTAGCTGGTTAAATGCTCTCTGGGTTAAGGTAGTCGGAGATCTTTCTTGAGGATTCACTACGGGAATAGCTATCAGAAAGATCTCTTCAGCTTGAGCCACCACTTCTTCTTGATGTGAAGCCATTCTACATAAACAACTGGATATTTAAACATGGAGGTGCACGTTTCCTAAATGTGTGAAGTGCTGTGTAAAGCTAACAAGGCAACAAGCAAATGTAATTGAAATTAAACATATGTCAATTGCAATATTTCAAGACTTGTCGCTTTAAGTCCAAATACAAGTGTAATATTAGCGCAAACAAATCAACTTTAGTTGGTTGACATTGTTTTAACACTTCACTTGAGTTTGTTGATTCACGTCATTTCATACAATTTCTTTAAGTTAATTATCCTTTATCGACTAATCTGTCATTTGATGTGGGCAATCAGTGGCAGTATATTCGCCCTAGTTTTCTACAAATGTTGTATTTAACAGGGTATTAGCGTCAAATTTGGTATAATCTGTTAAGAAAGCATAGCAAAGTCATGCAAGTTATTTCGGCAGTTCAAAGCTCGAGTTGGAAGTACAATCAAGTTCTATCAACATCTCGAAGTTTTCAAGTTTTGTTCAAGCCATTTAGTCGTAGTCCAGAAGTTCTCTAAGTCCTAAGTCGTTCACGACTTAACAGGATGGGTTGAAGTTGGTCTAGGCTAAAGGAAGCAATTCGGCAATAAGAAAATTGTCCAAGTGCTAGGACGTTCACGACCCAAAGGTTAAGTCGTTCGCGACCTAAATTGAAAGCCGTGTTAAGGACCTAAAGGCTAGGTCGCTCACACGACCTAAAAGTTAGGTCGCAAGAGTGGTGTTGCAGGAATTTAGGTCACGAATCTGAAGGTCGTTCAGTATTTGTTGGGTTGCAAGATCTTTTAGGTCGTTCGCTTTTAGAATCCTTAGGTCGTCTCTGGCATTATTCAGCGATTTCAGGTTATCTCCTTAATCCACTAACTCCTCTCCAACCCGATAACCCGTTATCTTCCATTAACAACAGAATCCACCATCTTCTCAAGAAAAACCCAAAAACTGATCCAAATCACCACAGAGCTACCATAAACCTAGCACGATGCTATAATCCTATGAATAGCAATGACGACATAGCAAACAATGATTGAAATCAATCGCAACTTAACTCGAGAGCTAGGCAAGACGTGCGAAGGTGATTTGGGGTCAGAAGGTAAAGGTTCATGTTTCAGCAATAGTTGCGATTGAATAAGGGACCAAATTCACTTACGTTAGATAATAGTAAGATGGATTGTTGATCGATTAACTTGGATTCGCATTTGGGAACTCGAAAAGTCTCTAATGGCATAAAAGGATATGGGAGCAGTTGATGAGGAGGAAAAAACGAATCTGATGTGCAGATTGAGCCATCTCTTAGGTCGCCCGCGACTTAGTTAAGTTTGGTCGAAGCACACGACCTACGACCTAGGCGTGTACTTCGAGGGGCAAGTGTTAACTCCACTTTTCCAGCGACCTAAAGATGACCCGACCTAAAGAATGGCACGACCTAAAGGAATGAGACGACCTAACGACCTAACGACCTAAAGATGGACGACCTAACAGCTTAGGATCATGGAACGACCTAACGACATAAAGATTTACGACCTAGAGAAGCGGGACGACTTAAATGGTTGGACGACTTAACGACTTAACAATTTAAAAAGTTGGACGACTTAAGGGCTTAACGGCTTAAGAGGGGTGAGCGACTTAAGGGAAGCAGCGACTTAACTAGTAAGCGACTCATGGAGTTATTGACCTAACGGCCTAAATACTCTATGACCTAAAGTGCTAAAGCAACAGCGACCTAGCATCTTCTGCAAAAACCGGGGTCCCACAACCACTAAGTCGCTCTCGACTTAAGCCGGCCACGACCTAAGTTATAAAAGGCTTATCTCTAAGTCGCCTAACTCTTTAGTTCATTTAAGAAATGATCAGAAGCTACGCTACCCTGTACTACTGTGACCTTAAGTCGCGCCCGACCTATGACTTGACTTAGGTCGCTCACGACCTAATACTTAGAGAATAAATAGAGCCGCTTTCCCAGAGGCAGGGGAGATCTACCAAATGATTAGGTACGAACCTGTTAAGTCGTGACTCGTATCTTCTTAACTCGCGAACGAGTTATGGTATACCCTAGGTCGCGCGCGACTTATAGCTCCATCCAAAACTCCCTATAAATACGGCATGTGGTCCAACATGAAGGGGACTTTTGGATCATTTTTATCAGAGCATTGAGACTCTACCATCTTCAAGCCGAGCCTTACTTCAACATTCGAAACTCACAAGAAGCTTCAATCAACTTCAAGCTGGGATTCAACATATTCAACCATGAATTCGGAGAACTCTCTTGCATCGAAGTTTTTCTAGCTACTTGTCTTTTGAAGTGAATTGCAATTGAAGGAAATTGTAAAGGATTGTAATCATATTAGCAATAAAGAAGGATTGAAGTGGACGTAGGCTTGATCATAAGCCGAACCACTATAAACTCTATGTCTCTTACTGCTTTTTCAGTGAATTACTGCTTTTTCTGTTTCCCATGTTAACGGGGGGTGCTTTCATTCAAATCTCTTTTTGCATCGGGGTGTTAGCATCTGACTTTTTTACGTTAACAACTGGAAACTTGTTTGCATTGTCATTTCATAAAATTCATTTTTGAAAATAGCCAATTTTTCAAAATGGACTTTAACACTAAAAATTGGAAAATGCTTTTTTTAAAAGTTTTTGGCCCAGAATTGAGAGCCCGAAAATTCAAAACTCAAAACACAATGGAAGCACGTTTAAAACTCTATTCTTATTCGACGACCGCAAATTATGCGATTCCATCGTAAGGAAAATCGTTGTCCTGTTCAGATATCCTCCCAAATTCAGGTAAATTTGATTTTTATTTCTCAGTTATCTCATTTACTTCAAGCTAGTAATAGATAGGGTAAGCGTGAAATATTTGATGATCCCTTCGACTTAATTTTTGTGAATTAGGGTTCAACGTGAATGATCTTCGATTTTGTTAAAGATGTTGTCAGTTTTATTAGAACAATATTCTTATACCTGGGTTTAAAGTAATATACCACAAAAATTGGGGATAAAGATAAAGAGGAAGGAGTGCGCTGCGGGAAAGGGTCATCGACGTCGGTTAGAGGCGGCCGGAGGCGGTTAGAATCGGTTGGAAGAAAACGAATTGGAGAAGATGAAACTGAAGCGACAAGAGGGAATACTGAAATGTTCTCGGCTTCGTGGATTACATTCATATTTGGGATGGCTAGTGAAGGCTAGCGATAACGCTTATTTTAGCCATTGTAGACCGTCGTCATGAATTATCGCCAAGTAAAGCTGTTCTAGTAGTGGATCCTTTGGCAATTCAATTTTTCTTTAGGAAAGTGCGATTACAATATATAATTTACATGTCATATTCAAGTTTACAACAAGTATATTATCAATTTACAAAATTAAAAAAACATCAACATACATATATTTCATATCAAATCTTAAAAAAATCAAAATATCACAACTTTAGCATAAGTAACATCTTCAGCATGAATAACAAAATAAAAATATAATGATTACAAAAAATTTAGAAGTTTACAAACTAGCAAGAGACGCACAATCCAATTACCCAAATTACATGACCTCCATCATCTATGCTCGAGATTATATAATTATAATCTTATGGTGCTTTAAACGTTGAATCATCTTCTAGACTCTTTTTCATCAACTCCATAGAGACATAGCTTCTTTGTCGTTTTCTTTCTTCTAATGCTTCTAGTAAAACCTACATATCCGTTAGGTATCACAGAATACATTATTTAAGATCATTCATGTAAAGAAGAAATACCATTCCATACATAATGCGGCCTAAGGTTATAAATCCACTTGATTTGCTCTACTCTTAGGTCCCATTTGTGACGACCCGGAATTTTTACCAATTTAAAGTTGAAAAATTAATTGATTTTAAATATTTAAAAGTTTACTTTTAACTTGAATTCCAAATATCAATATTTACTTGATAGTTTAAATTTAGAAAGGAGTGTGAATACAAAATAAACACTATAGGAAATTCTATAAGCGCCTATATATTTGGAATACAATGTAGTATGGAATGAAATAAGACAAAAGAAATAAAAATAAAAATCTAAAACAAATTTATGGTTACCTAAAATATAAAATGAACACTCAAGATAAGTCTAAAATATAATAACTTTATAGAAGCATAGGATAGGAAGCAAAGTAGTCAAGCAACATATACTATAGCAGTATTACATGCAAGACAGTGGAAAAAAAAATAGATAAGTATAAGCTTATAAAATAAGACAAGTCTAATTAATGAAAGCAACAACATATCATATCAGCCACCATTTGAAGAGGAAAAAAAATCTCTGATCGAAATTATAAACAAAATATTTTCCAGTACAAATAATAATCTTGTATCAGTATCTTACTCAAGCCTGTACACACTTCCTTTTTTATATACCATCTTCTGTTGTCATTCGTGCATCAAAAGAAAACTGAGTATCTCTAAAATAAAAAGGATAAAAAGGCTTGCTGTGTAAGCTGTAGCCTATACCCTTTTACATATATCTCCTTACCGCTACAATTTCTGGAATGGGTACAAACATAAATAGAAAACAACTGCCACTGCCCACTAAAGAAAACAGGCTTCATCTTGTTCTCTCAACCTGGATTGAAAATTCCAGATCAAAAACAATTAACAGCAACTAAAATATCCTCAACAAAATAAGAAACTGGGAAAGCAAGATCAAGACTGTGTTCTTCTCAAAGCTTGAAACTATTCTCTGTTCACAATTTGAGGTGAGTAAACTTTCCAAGAAAAAAAGAAGTTTAATTTGTGGCTATATGTATGTATGTGTGATCTGAAAATTTCCATTGGATGTGTTTGACAATCTTCAGTTTTAAATTAAAATTGATATGTAGTTATATGTGTGGAAGATATCTGTATATATATATATGCACCTAGCTACACTGTTCTAGTTGTTCCTAGTCCATGCCTGTCTTCAAACATCTAAAGCCTTAATCTAATCATCATATGACCTTGAAATTTAAATGAAGGATGTTTGTTAATGTTTGATGGTAACTATAAAAATAATTTCAGGATCAAAAATTCAACAAATCATTTTTTAAAAAAATTTAATAATAGTGGGACCGTGTATAAGTGATAAAAATCGATAAATTCGATTTCGGTTTTAAATTATACGAATAAATTAAGGATGGGAAATCATGATTTTTAGTATGCATTTCATAATTTTTAGATTGTCGATTTAAAGGAAATATCGAGATGATCATTTTGTGCATTTTTGGTTACTGCTGTTGATTTTCACGGTGGATGGAGGCAGGGTTGTAGGTGAAGGTGGCTGGGAGATTGCCGAGGGTGGGAAAAATACTTGGGTATTTTTCTAATGGCCATGGTGGCCAGAATTGAACAAAGAAGGATTTTAGGTCTGTTTTGTTCATCAATGGGTTTGAGATTTTGGCAAAGCCGTGGAGATGCCGGGGTGTTTCGCAATGGCGCGAACGAGTGCTGGGTAGGATGTCGAAGCTTTAGTGATAATGGTCGTCGATCTCGTGGCCGGAGGTGAGAGCAGTTCGTCAATCTTTGGAGGTGGGTTGTTTCCGAGTTTCTGCAGTGTTGAATTTTTGATCGAATTTCGATTGAATCAATTGTTCACTTCGGGAAGGTAGCAAATGGGATCTGGAAGCGATGTGTGACTTGATGGCGATGTCACGGCGGCAAGATGGTCGGCGAGATGAGTGTGTACGTGCACGTATGTCGCTGTGCATTGGTGTTCCTGGCAATGTTGATTTGTGATAATGGTGCGATCGACAATGGTCTTAGTTTATTCTCATATGATGCTTGAATCGAATGAGCTCGATTCGTTGTGTTAATCATCTGGGTTTTGTTTTTCGATTTTGGAACTGGACGCAAAGAGGATTGGAGAAGGAAGAAGGTAGGAATGGACTTCGATCTGATTTTCTTTGATATGGTTGGGCTTCGGCCCATGGTGATGTGTTGACAATGAACTTATTTAAATAACCCAGGTTTAAGTAAAAGTCTTAAGGTAAATCAAGTCAATGGCTTAACTTTGTTTAAAAGAAAGATAATCATAAAATGAGATTTATTAAGGGTAACTGATTTATGTTGATAATCAAAAGATACTTACTAAGTAGTAGTAATTAGTGAATAAATAATGAATAAAATTTAAAGATCATTAACTGGTAATTACCAGGGGATTAATGATGAAATTAATTAAATATGATTGTGTTGATTAATTAAGATCATTAATTAATATAATTAATGAAGCGATTAAGGGGTCGAGTAATTAAGGTTAATTAATCAATGAAGTAATTATAGAATAATTAACTAATGTATTAAATTAAGGATTACGATAATTTATTTTAGTTAAACAATTAGTAGAAGTAATTAAAGGTTAATTACTAAAATTGTTTGAGAATAATTAATTTGTGCAATTAATTAAGGATTACATAATGTAATTAGAGAATGATTAATCATGAATGATCAATCGAGTTGCATAATTAAGGGATGATTAATTAAATTGAATATAATTAATGAATATTGAATAAGCAAGGCTTATAAGTAATAAAGTAATTAAATTAATTAATGGATAGTTAATTAAAATAATCAGAATGGTAGGACTAATTTATCTTGCTTATGAATGATGGAATGATATTTGAATGCCTTGGATTATTTGTTATCCCTGATGTGTGATTGTGATACGTCGTGAAATGAGATACGTTGTCATATGATATGTTGGAATGAATAGAGCAATTGTGATTATCTATGATGATTTTGTTGTGTTAAAGTGTCACCCAGAATTTAAAATATTCTCACGGGATTAACTTGGGTTAAAATGACATTGGTTTCGACGAGACCGGAGTCGGGTATTCGTTAATTCCTCGAACCATTTCTATTCTTTATAGATTAATATGTGAAATCAATCGGCTGGAATGGAACGATTTAAGTGATTTGGATCACTTAATCTAAGTTTTGATACTTAGAAGTTGATGAGTGAAATAAGTGATGTCTAATAAATTGTGAATTTGTAAATTGATATGAGCCACCCCGGGTTTTATTTCAGTTTTATGCTTTTGTATTCCATGTTAAATGGGTTTACTCACGCTGGTTTCCAGCCTGACCCGGGTGTTACTTTGGTGCAATGCTCGGGTCAGAACGAGTATTACGGATTTTCAGGTAGGTACGTTCTGGAGCTCAGAAGGCGAGCTGGATAGCAATTGCGTATAGAGTATTTCCGCTGTATATATATTATTGTTAACCTGAAACATGATAATTGTATAAATATTCTGTGACTGTATATATGTGAAACTTTGGTGTATATTAAATGTAACTGAAAGATATAGTTTTCTTTTGTAAACTGTTAATATTTATTATTATATTTTATCCGTCGCGAATGTGAGATGTTTGGTGTTTCTGTGCTTCTTCTTCTATCTCTTTCTTATTTTTCATAACTATCTGGAATTTTCGGGTTCGAAAAATTCGGGTCGTTAGATTTGGTATCAGAGCTGAAAGGTTAAGTGAGAACCTTGGCTCTGGTGGGGATTACTCATTTAATATAGTATGTAGTACTCTAGAATGAGTTAAGAATATATATATATATATATATATATATATATATATATGAGAGCGTACTTGTTATTTTCTTATATAAAGATTTTAAATGATTTTATATAAAAATATTTTTGATATATACAACAATATTTCTTTCTAATAAATATTAAAGCGATTGGTTGTTAAATTATTTAAAAGAAAATTAAGAAGTAATATAATACAACCAAATTGAAGTCTTGAATTGGAATTAAATTTAGTATAAATAGAAATACCACCAAATTAAAATTTAATGGATTGAAAATGAAATTCTAAATCTAATCCTAGAATTTGAATTTTTTTTTTTAAAACAATGAAAAATAATAAATTAGTATTATTTGGATAATTGGGACTTTTTGCAAACAATGGGTTGTTTGAAAATTTATTTGAATTTAAAACCAAGGGTGGCTTAAAATTTTAAAATATGGCTGGGAGGGCCAAGAAATAAATATGTATGTATGTATGGATGTACATGATATCAAAGATAATTTAGAATAAACTCTAAGAGGTTGAGTTTTGATTTTTCCCTGAAATGTGATATAAAAACCCAAAGTGATATAAGTTTTGAACTTATAAAAGGGAAAGAATTTTGAAGTTTGAAGTGGGAATTCAATTTGAGAAAGAGATTGATAAGATTAAGTAAATTGAATTTAACTTAGGAGAAGTTAAATAAGTTTGAATGAACAACTTGGATTGGAGATTTTAAGATGAAATTGGAATTTAAATTCGAAATTTAAATGGTCGATTTGAATTGGGAATTTGTGTGATCTCAAAACGGGTTTGAGATTTAAAAATTGAAATAGATGGACGTTTAAGAACAAATTGGATGATACCATCCTATTGTTATTTAAAATCTCTATATTTAGAAGGGTATTGTATAAATAAAATAAATTTGAATAATTAAATTGTAAAATAAACCTGTTTAAGAACTTACTTCAATCTGGAAGGTAAAATTGAATAATTCAAATTTTACAATAAAATTGTATTGAACTCTTATTTGAACCTTGAAATATATAAGTTGAGATAATTTAAAATGGAATTTTGAGAATTTAACGCGAATCTCTATAATTCGAGATAGTTTAAATTCAAGATTGAATTGAATTAGCTCAAAATTGAATTTGGTTTGAATTAATTGAATGGGTGGTTGAAGATGTATAAGTTTCAGAATTTAAATGAGAAATTGAATTGGATTATGTTGAAATAATTTGAATTTGAAATAGGTTAAATTGATAATAATTCAAATTGATTGGGATAATTTGGAATTATAATATAAGTTGAACATGATTAAAATTAAATGGAATTTGATTTAAATTTGGAAGGGAATCAAGATTGATTCGGGTTGAATTGGGATTAAATAAATTTTAATAGAAATTAAAGTTATTCAAGTTGGAATTGAGTCAATTAAATGGAAATAGTTGGGAAGTGAACAGTTTGACTCTTGACTATTTTCAATATAAATTATTTTAATATAAACTTATTTTTCTAGGCTATTTACTAGATACAACTTTTCTTTCTTAAAGCCAAATTATTTTATACTTGTTTACAATTATTTTTGAAGCTATTTAACTATTTTTCAACTGTCTTATAAATTAATTACTATTTTTCAACTATTTCACAAACTAATTTATATTTTACAACTATTTTGTACTTATTTAAAATTCCTGAAACTATAAAACTATTTTTCGACTATATTACAATTAGTTAACTATTTTATAGATATTTTGTAAACTATTAATTATTTTTCAACTACTTATCTATTTTTAAAATTTTCAAGCTATTTCCTAGATATAAACTGGTCGGAGTTCAAACTGTTATTGGTAAAATACCCAACTGAGATGAGAATTGAAGTGATAATCCAAATGGGAGCTAAGGTAAATGTGGATAAGTGAATCAAAATTTAAGTGAATGTGAATGGAAATGAAATTGATATTTGAAAGAGTAATCAAATTTGAATATTTGATTTTGAATAAACAAAGTTATATATCTTTGTTATATAAGAAAAATCTTTCCTTGTTAAATCTATTGCCGGAAGAAAAGGATTTATGAAGGTGTTTGAAGTATAAAAGGAGTTTTATACAAGTTTGAAAAGATCCAAAGTTTTAAAAATTATATATATTTTTGTGTGTGTGTGTCTGTGTGTGTGTGTGTGTGTGTGTGTGTATATAAAGGATCTTATGAGGATTTTGGAAAAGGTTTTGAGAACCTTTGGATTTGGAAAGGCTTTTGACTTTTGGGTAAAATCAATATGAGAATTTGGAAAGCCTAATTTGAGAAATATCGATTTTGGAATAATCGATTTTGTATAAATGAGCTTTGTATGAGATCATACAAGGGGTATGATTTGAAGATACTATATGTATAGTATAAAATGTTTTGATGATGGCTCTGGGGAAAAAGGCGCCCCCTTGAAATGAACTTCTCAGGAGTGCCACAGGGTGGTGCTGCCTTGAGCCCAGGAGGGGTTCTAAAGTTGATCCTGTGAGGAGTCCGAACAAAACTAGTTCTTGAGGATTATTGGGTAGCGAAAGTCGAGGGAGCTGATGCCTACAGAGGCATTTGGGTTATGCTGTGACGACAGTGTAACTCGATGTCGCTGCGATCTACAGTGGGGACCATAGCGAAATCGTGTGGAGGATGAGTGCCAACAGTCTACACTTGATTTTGCCAGGAAGGCAACACAACATCGGTAGACTGCGATCTATGGTCAAGGGGAGTGGAGAAGTTTCATTTTTGGCAGTGAAATTCGATGGCGCTGATGCCTACAGTTATATGGGTTTTTGCTGTGATAGCTATGTAACCCCAGTTGTAGCTGCGATTTGTCGTGGGTTCCATGGTGTAATCGAGGGGCGCGGAGGCCTACAGTTATCTATGGATTTTGTCGGGACGGCAACGTAACCATCGGGTTAACTGCGACCATGGATGAGAGTTTTGATTTCCAGAGCATTCTCACCAAAGATATTTCCTCTATTTTCAAAAAAACTGTTTTCTATATTTCAATAAAATTATTTTCCAAGTATTTTCACTGGGTGTTGAAAACGAGTTTACCAAGAACTTATAGATTTTCAATCCTACGCCTGATCAACGTATAACTGAATTTCTGTGAGAACAAGGATGGACTGGTTGAGACATCGAGTTATAAAAAGTATTTTTATAAAGGGTTATTTTAATAGTATTATGTGACTTCAAAAGCTTTTCTAAAATTTTGAAATAAAGGAGTTCGGATTTTGGAAAATCAAAGGTAATCCAAACTGAAATTATAAAATTAAAACTCGGGAAAATTTAATAAAGTGATTCTTTATAATTAACGGAAATCGAATATTAAATTAAAAGAGGAAGTAAACCAATCAGCTAAATAAATTATTTAATAGTGTATGTTTGTAACAGTAACGGATTTTCGTTCTTTCGAAAATTCAACATCGATACTCACTTTATCGACTGCCGAGAATTCGAAGGCCGAAAACACGGAATGTTATGGGGTTTTAAAAAGAATTTAAGAAAAGAAAGAAGAGAGAAAAAGGTAGAAGATAGAGGGAAAAGAAGATAGAAAATTTAGAAATAGAAAGAAAAAGAGAATAGAGAAAAAGGAGAAAAACAGAAGAAAATAGGACGGGACAGAAAACAACAGAACAACATCAGAATCTCACAATTCGCAGCGGAACAACATATAATAATGAATGAATAATCTTTAAACAAAGAACTATATCAGTTATTACATTACATCACATTTCATTACATCATATCATCAGAGTGTACAACAACATACAACAACAACAGTGCAGAGGAAAAGAAATACTATATAAATAATACGCCATGCCATCCAGCTTGCCTCCAGCAACTCCAGAATATCCAGAATATCCTGATCAACCTAACTCTTGACTGCCCGTGTGGAAATTGGTGGGCACCCAGAGTTTAGGAAGGAAAACAATAAACTCCGAGTCAGTCATGTGACTGGTGTGAGAACTCAAAACAGTTTATTTACTTTAAAATCAAAATAGAGGAATATTTTTAAATCAATTCGCAATGCTTTTAAAAATGAGACTACCATAAGGCCTCCCGCACACACACACAATGCAAACGCAGAATCGGAGGAGATTTCTCCTTATGATAGTCAAAGATGCTTGATACGCATTTAAAATAACATTTGATATTATTATTAGTGCATAGTGTATAACAAATTCATTTCGGAAGTAGAATATAAATCTTAGCCAACATACGACCATTATCGTATGCCTACTATAGCTACTATCCAAACAGTGGTGACCACCATAAGTGAATAGCAGGTTCTACAACTAATACCGTACAAGTTTCGTATTGGGAATTGGATTTCCAACAAATGGTCAGGCCAAGGAACTTCCCATTGCCACATGAGAATGCCTCTGGATGGACATCCCCGAGAACCAAACCGGATCTCTACCAACACAAGGCCGGGTTACTCCTAACTGAGTAACAACTGACCGAATATGCCATCCCCCGGTCCTTTGGGACCTTTATCAACCGAGCGCTCGTAATCAATTCACACAATCATAAAGTGTTTTCAACATGAGTAAGTATCTGGGCTCCATACCATGATACCACCCTTTTCCAGAAGGAAATGGACACATCCTAAAGGGTGCTACCCCTCATAACCTTGCTGCTTCTTTCCTGTTTTGACCATTCACGGGGTGTGAGGCTCGACGAAGTCACGTCCACAAAAACATACTTTAAACAAAAGCCATGCTTTGGGTCAACAAATGATCAACACAATGATCACTAAGATAGACGATCAAATAAATGATCCTATCACAAATAATCAACACAATGATCATTTCAGCATCACTCAGCATGTCACATTACCAAACTGGGAATATATCGCTGATAACTTCAACTATATAACCTCTGAGCTCGTACGTCACAGAGAAGGGTGTTAAGCAAAGAATAAATTCTCCGCCACCAACAGAAATATATTTGAAAGAAATCGGCTTTATATCTCAACTTGTAATGTCAGACATACAATCCATACAAGTCTGTTCCGGGATCGAACAAAACCGAAGGCACTTACAAAGAAGTCCTTGCAATCCGGATATTCACAATCCTGATCGGATTTCCCATCACTTAGGGAGTTTCTATACCGGCGCGACTCGGTGCAGAAACAATCGATAGGTCATCCTATCGCTCTCGCAAATACCGGTCTTCAACACCGATCTTCAAATGCAATTCACAACGACGTATCACATATTCGGAATGGGTTATACGACCCCATGGTCCTTTCCCGGTTAACCCGAATAGTGAGCGCTTATTCAAAAATAAGTGTGCATTCAAATTCAAACAAATCACATCAAATACCCATTCAAAGGGAAATATTGATAGTCGGCTATTGAACTATCAATGGATATGCATACATCACCAGATTCCAAATAATTTTCCAAATTATTTATTTTCCAAAATATCTTTACAAGATATATAATTTCAATACTTCAAAAATAAATCAATATTTATTTTCAAACAAATTCCACTTTTCATTTATAAATTCCATAATTAATTTATATTTCAAAATATCCATGCATATACGATTTCAATTCTTCATTTCAATTTATCTTCAAAAAGATAAATTCTAATTATTCATTTCATATTGGAAAACAATTCCATACTTATTTATTCATAAGTAATTCACAAACCTATTTATTTTCAACACTTAGAAAATATTCAATATACTTAAATCGAATTAAGTATATATTTCATTCTTCCAGAAAATCATTCTCTTAAACATATTTATTTGGGCCAAAACGAATGTTACGTAAAACATCGTTACGACAACCCAAAATCACTAGTATAGGGATTCGAAATTAAAATAGATATATAAATCCTAATACTATTCAAAACATTTCCTTTCGGAAATCATTTACTATAACAACAGTGTTATAGTCCACCATTTCCTTTTATTTCTCGAAACATCTATTTCAACAATAAATGTTGAAATCTATGGTTTCGAATCTCAACACCTTTAAAACATCGTTAGATCTTTTTAATTCTGTTTAAAATATCACATTCTAAAACATTTCCTTTAACGTGTTATTCACTATTCAAAAATCGTGAACATACTTCGTTAACAAATTTCATCCTTTTATTCAATCTATTTTAAAGGATTATTCACCATTCAAAAATGTGAATATAACTCCATTAATAGGTTATAACAATTAACTTATCAAAATAAGTCGTCTGCGAATTTATAAAACAACGTTTATAAATTCCATTTCTATTTATTTCATAACAACTTCCTTTATAAATCTTCTTTATTTACCTATTCGATTTATAATCTTAATTATAAACCAAAAGTCCAAATTATAAGTCAAACACTTATAATTTATTTATTTGCAAAAATCGTTCCTTTGAATTGTACAAATTTTATAAACCTATTGTTTATAAAATTCCATTTATAACTTCACCGTTATATAATTCTATAAATTTCCTTCATTAATGAAATTCATTTACAAATCATTCAAACACTTATAAAACTCGTTTTATAATGTCTATATTTCAATTTATAAATATCCATTTATAAATCTCTTAATATAAATCAGTTTATATTATTCTTTAAAACGTCTTTAAATTCCTTTAAAATTTCACCACTTCGATTTATAAAATAATCAAATTTTATAAATCCTATATTTAAACTTTTATAATATATTCAAAAATCCAATCTAAACTATTTTATAAAATCTTTAGTTCATATTTCTCAAAAATCAGCTTTTAACTGTATTTCTCAAAAATTATAATTTTTATAACTTTAAAAATTATAACGTTCATTTATTTATAATGGATCAATTCCAAAAATATTTTATCTTTTCAAAAATCACTTTTAAAAACATTTTAAAATCCCAAAATCTGGGTCCAATGATGCTACACACCAAATAGTCAATCACGACTACAACGATATCATATATCAATATGAAAATCCATCAAATATCAAAATATTTGAAATCAAATAAAAACTGTTGAGGAATCCAGTTGGATCCCTCCAACCTGTTTTCCTGCATCCAAAAACATTAGCACAATACCAATTTCGCTCCAGTACGAAATTATCGCGGTACATGTTTTTAATAAATATTATCCGCTTACTAACGGCGTAATAGGGTCTCATCCGCTAAACAAATAAATGCGGGAAATCAATCAACTCCAATATATACATATGCCAATATATATATATTGCTATTATATATAATACCAATTTCACTGTTTATGAAATATTCGCGGTATATGTTTTTATTAAATAACATCCGCTTACTAACGGCGTATAATGTCTATTTTAACAATCAATAGATATCAATCATCATTCATACATGCATTCAAATATTTTAAATCTAACTATTTAAAATAAAAATCGAAATCTATTCGATTGAGTGAGAAATTCTCACCTTGGTTTTAATTTCCGTTTTAGCTTTTATTTCGAATATAATTAAACACGCGCTTAATTATACCCGACATTTTCGCTAGCTCCAAAAATTCCCAATCCAGCTCCATCGTGAAGAGCGCGATCATACGATTGCAATGCAACTGGTTTCGTAATTTTTCGATCTCGTACGAAAGAGATACATTAGTTTAAAGTTATACGAACTAAATATAAATGGATTTACAACTTTTATTTTAAATTTTAAACCCACATCTTTCTCTGGCCGTTGGATCTGTGTTGAAGCAAATCAGGGCCGCAAGCTGATGTTCTTCCCCATGCGAATTTTTTTTCCTCCAGATCGTGAAACCCACACATCTTCGCGTGCAAACCCTAATGGCCGCCCCACCCAAACGACAACTAGACGATGATCAGAAGGTGCCATCACCACCGCCTTCTCGTGCACCACCCACGGCCCCAGTGGCCTCGAACTCGGCGCCTCCATCATCCCAAAAATCGAACACGAACGGTAGGTGAACGCGGCTCAACTGCTTCGCCCATAGTCGACGAAACCCCATCATCCCCGTACAACTGTGAAGCCCTCGATTCACACTTCATTCTCTTAGTTGATCGTTTGTTGAATCCATGCATGGATATGAAGATTTTTAGAGAGGAAGATGGAACACTCTCGGCCATTGATATAGAGGCCGGCGGCTACACTTAAAACCCTAGTTTTTTTTTTCTTTTATTTTGTGAATATAACTTCTATTTATAGAAAAAGCTAGCGTAAACACTATTCATCCCGGGAATTCCGAACTCCGATTTAGGCGCCGTAACCAGCGTACCTAGGGTTTATCCCGCGTTCCGGACACAATGGAACAGGTTTCGGAAGCTAATTCGGAAGTATGTGCGAGTTATGGCTACAAACGCTCAATTTAAATTAAACCGATTTAAACCGATTTCTAGGCGTTTTAATTTGTACCGGACAAACGGTAAATCCAATTGACTTGAAATTTGAAATCTTACAATAATATCACATTACGGATCCGATGAAACTGGTTTCGTCGAAATCCGAGACTTTTTGAAAAATGGCTATTTTGACTCGCCAAATTTAAATTAAAAATAATTCGATGCGTTTCGAGCTGCCACGATCAAACGATAACTCCGATTGACACGAAAATTGAAATCCGATAATAACTAACTATTACGGATCCAATGGAACTGGTTTCGTTCAATTCTGAGACTGTTCAAAAATTGGCTATTTTACAGTCGATTATTAAATATTAAAATATTCAATTTTCACAGATTAACTTTTAATTCGATTTTAAAAGTTCTAAAATATCATTCTAACTAATCATATTTAACTCAATTTTCAATTATTTTCATAATTTAACATATTAAATTATTGATTTAATTATCTAATTAAATCTAATAAATCAAATAAAAATTTATTTGACTTATAAATTCACTTATAAATATTTAAAATTAATTAAATATTCAAATTTTAATTTAATAAAATTTCTGGGTCGTTACAATCTTTCCCCCTTAAAAGAATTTCGTCCTCGAAATTACAAGTAAGAAAGGTTACAGAATTTATTAACTTTCCAAAATTCATAATTAAACTGCTTACAAATCTTTACTAAGTTTTCAAATCATACTTAGTTATCATTTCAAAAGCAACTATTATTGTTTAACTTTCAATTCCAAAATCAAAGTTAAAGTTTTCAAAAAATTTCCCAATTTTCTCAAATTTTTCTAACGCCTTAAATTTTCGGAAAAATTCGCCATAGTCTCCTTTGCGCGGCTCGATCCGAAAAAAAAATGACAGTATATATATCACAAATATACATCTCATCAAGTAATGAGGCATCCCGAAGGGAAAAAAGTATAAAAGTGTGATATTTAATCCGAGATATGTACCTTATATTTTATTAGCGAGCATATACGGCTAATATAGCGCTAAAGCGAACTCCAAATGCGAAGCAAACGCGATCTGCACCTACTAAACTCAACAAACAACATGAGAATCATGCATATAGACAATAATATCAATATACAACATATAGCAACATATCAACTATATATGTCACATAGCAAATGCAACTAAACAACAAATGCAATATATATTCAACCAACTACCATTCATAATCAAATGAATATTCATTTATATTCTCATTAACATTAAATGAAATGGGTTTCAATTTAAATCACATTTGATTCATTAATGTTGGAATTTACTAACATCCATCCATATTAAATTTTAATTAGTTTGCATTCACTAATTAAATCCAATTCACTTTCAATTCTATTCAAATTTATTTACTTCTAATTTGAATTCAATTTACTTTAGCTTTCCACTTCATTAATACTTAATGAACTTATATAAAATCAACTACAATCATATAACAACCAAAGTATATTAATTTCAACCAAATTCCTTTGCTTTAAATTGATTTTCATTCAATTTTATTCAACTTCTAATAACATTAGATTTTAAATGAATTAACATTCATTATTTCATATCAACTTTATTCACATTCAATTGATTAACATTCAATTCATTCAATTTCTAAAGTTGAATTTCATTTATATAACTCAAGTTCACCTTTGTCACTTTTATTTACAACTCATATTCAACAACTCTTAAGTTATACTTCTATTTAACTTTAAATTCACTTTTTTATATATATAAGTTTATTTCACAATTGTAAATCACCTTTAATTATAACTTAATTCTTATAATTCTTTTGCTTATACAATTATTCTTTTATTTAGATTATCCAAACAACCTAACAATCAACTTACATACACTTTAATAATTCTGAAAAATTATTCCTTTACATATAAAATATAATCAAGGTAAAATTATTTCATTTACCCAATTTAAAATCAATATTGTGTCGAATTGTTCTATTCAAGTGTTTAGAAACCCCTTCGGCTCAGTTTCGAGGCTGTGCTGACGAAAGTTCATATACCACTCAATAAACCAATCATCACAATATAAAACAATTTTATATTCACTAACAAATACGCACTCATAGCTATTATTACACTCAAACTCATTCTAGAGTACTGCTGACTCTATCTCTAATGAATTATACCCAACAGAACCATGGTTGTCGCTTAACCATCAGCTCTGATACCAAATGTAACAGTAACGGATTTTCGTTCTTTCGAAAATTCAACATCGATACTCACTTTATCGACTGCCGAGAATTCGAAGGCCGAAAATACGGAATGTTATGGGGTTTTAAAAAGAATTTAAGAAAAGAAAGAAGAGAGAAAAAGGTAGAAGATAGAGGGAAAAGAAGATAGAAAATTTAGAAATAGAAAGAAAAAGAGAATAGAGAAAAAGGAGAAAAACAGAAGAAAATAGGACGGGACAGAAAACAACAGAACAACATCAGAATCTCACAATTCGCAGCGGAACAACATATAATAATGAATGAATAATCTTTAAACAAAGAACTATATCAGTTATTACATTACATCACATTTCATTACATCATATCATCAGAGTGTACAACAACATACAACAACAACAGTGCAGCGGAAAAGAAATACTATATAAATAATACGCCATGCCATCCAGCTTGCCTCCAGCAACTCCAGAATATCCAGAATATCCTGATCAACCTAACTCTTGACTGCCCGTGTGGAAATTGGTGGGCACCCAGAGTTTAGGAAGGAAAACAATAAACTCCGAGTCAGTCATGTGACTGGTGTGAGAACTCAAAACAGTTTATTTACTTTAAAATCAAAATAGAGGAATATTTTTAAATCAATTCGCAATGCTTTTAAAAATGAGACTACCATAAGGCCTCCCGCACACACACACAATGCAAACGCAGAATCGGAGGAGATTTCTCCTTATGATAGTCAAAGATGCTTGATACGCATTTAAAATAACATTTGATATTATTATTAGTGCATAGTGTATAACAAATTCATTTCGGAAGTAGAATATAAATCTTAGCCAACATACGACCATTATCGTATGCCTACTATAGCTACTATCCAAACAGTGGTGACCACCATAAGTGAATAGCAGGTTCTACAACTAATACCGTACAAGTTTCGTATTGGGAATTGGATTTCCAACAAATGGTCAGGCCAAGGAACTTCCCATTGCCACATGAGAATGCCTCTGGATGGACATCCCCGAGAACCAAACCGGATCTCTACCAACACAAGGCCGGGTTACTCCTAACTGAGTAACAACTGACCGAATATGCCATCCCCCGGTCCTTTGGGACCTTTATCAACCGAGCGCTCGTAATCAATTCACACAATCATAAAGTGTTTTCAACATGAGTAAGTATCTGGGCTCCATACCATGATACCACCCTTTTCCAGAAGGAAATGGACACATCCTAAAGGGTGCTACCCCTCATAACCTTGCTGCTTCTTTCCTGTTTTGACCATTCACGGGGTGTGAGGCTCGACGAAGTCACGTCCACAAAAACATACTTTAAACAAAAGCCATGCTTTGGGTCAACAAATGATCAACACAATGATCACTAAGATAGATGATCAAATAAATGATCCTATCACAAATAATCAACACAATGATCATTTCAGCATCACTCAGCATGTCACATTACCAAACTGGGAATATATCGCTGATAACTTCAACTATATAACCTCTGAGCTCGTACGTCACAGAGAAGGGTGTTAAGCAAAGAATAAATTCTCCGCCACCAACAGAAATATATTTGAAAGAAATCGGCTTTATATCTCAACTTGTAATGTCAGACATACAATCCATACAAGTCTGTTCCGGGATCGAACAAAACCGAAGGCACTTACAAAGAAGTCCTTGCAATCCGGATATTCACAATCCTGATCGGATTTCCCATCACTTAGGGAGTTTCTATACCGGCGCGACTCGGTGCAGAAACAATCGATAGGTCATCCTATCGCTCTCGCAAATACCGGTCTTCAACACCGATCTTCAAATGCAATTCACAACGACGTATCACATATTCGGAATGGGTTATACGACCCCATGGTCCTTTCCCGGTTAACCCGAATAGTGAGCGCTTATTCAAAAATAAGTGTGCATTCAAATTCAAACAAATCACATCAAATACCCATTCAAAGGGAAATATTGATAGTCGGCTATTGAACTATCAATGGATATGCATACATCACCAGATTCCAAATAATTTTCCAAATTATTTATTTTCCAAAATATCTTTACAAGATATATAATTTCAATACTTCAAAAATAAATCAATATTTATTTTCAAACAAATTCCACTTTTCATTTATAAATTCCATAATTAATTTATATTTCAAAATATCCATGCATATACGATTTCAATTCTTCATTTCAATTTATCTTCAAAAAGATAAATTCTAATTATTCATTTCATATTGGAAAACAATTCCATACTTATTTATTCATAAGTAATTCACAAACCTATTTATTTTCAACACTTAGAAAATATTCAATATACTTAAATCGAATTAAGTATATATTTCATTCTTTAAGAAAATCATTCTCTTAAACATATTTATTTGGGCCAAAACGAATGTTACGTAAAACATCGTTACGACAACCCAAAATCACTAGTATAGGGATTCGAAATTAAAATAGATATATAAATCCTAATACTATTCAAAACATTTCCTTTCGGAAATCATTTACTATAACAACAGTGTTATAGTCCACCATTTCCTTTTATTTCTCGAAACATCTATTTCAACAATAAATGTTGAAATCTATGGTTTCGAATCTCAACACCTTTAAAACATCGTTAGATCTTTTTAATTCTGTTTAAAATATCACATTCTAAAACATTTCCTTTAACGTGTTATTCACTATTCAAAAATCGTGAACATACTTCGTTAACAAATTTCATCCTTTTATTCAATCTATTTTAAAGGATTATTCACCATTCAAAAATGTGAATATAACTCCATTAATAGGTTATAACAATTAACTTATCAAAATAAGTCGTCTGCGAATTTATAAAACAACGTTTATAAATTCCATTTCTATTTATTTCATAACAACTTCCTTTATAAATCTTCTTTATTTACCTATTCGATTTATAATCTTAATTATAAACCAAAAGTCCAAATTATAAGTCAAACACTTATAATTTATTTATTTGCAAAAATCGTTCCTTTGAACTGTACAAATTTTATAAACCTATTGTTTATAAAATTCCATTTATAACTTCACCGTTATATAATTCTATAAATTTCCTTCATTAATGAAATTCATTTACAAATCATTCAAACACTTATAAAACTCGTTTTATAATGTCTATATTTCAATTTATAAATATCCATTTATAAATCTCTTAATATAAATCAGTTTATATTATTCTTTAAAACGTCTTTAAATTCCTTTAAAATTTCACCACTTCGATTTATAAAATAATCAAATTTTATAAATCCTATATTTAAACTTTTATAATATATTCAAAAATCCAATCTAAACTATTTTATAAAATATTTAGTTCATATTTCTCAAAAATCAGCTTTTAACTGTATTTCTCAAAAATTATAATTTTTATAACTTTAAAAATTATAACGTTCATTTATTTATAATGGATCAATTCCAAAAATATTTTATCTTTTCAAAAATCACTTTTAAAAACATTTTAAAATCCCAAAATCTGGGTCCAATGATGCTACACACCAAATAGTCAATCACGACTACAACGATATCATATATCAATATGAAAATCCATCAAATATCAAAATATTTGAAATCAAATAAAAACTGTTGAGGAATCCAGTTGGATCCCTCCAACCTGTTTTCCTGCATCCAAAAACATTAGCACAATACCAATTTCGCTCCAGTACGAAATTATCGCGGTACATGTTTTTAATAAATATTATCCGCTTACTAACGGCGTAATAGGGTCTCATCCGCTAAACAAATAAATGCGGGAAATCAATCAACTCCAATATATACATATGCCAATATATATATATTGCTATTATATATAATACCAATTTCACTGTTTATGAAATATTCGCGGTATATGTTTTTATTAAATAACATCCGCTTACTAACGGCGTATAATGTCTATTTTAACAATCAATAGATATCAATCATCATTCATACATGCATTCAAATATTTTAAATCTAACTATTTAAAATAAAAATCGAAATCTATTCGATTGAGTGAGAAATTCTCACCTTGGTTTTAATTTCCGTTTTAGCTTTTATTTCGAATATAATTAAACACGCGTTTAATTATACCCGACATTTTCGCTAGCTCCAAAAATTCCCAATCCAGCTCCATCGTGAAGAGCGCGATCATACGATTGCAATGCAACTGGTTTCGTAATTTTTCGATCTCGTACGAAAGAGATACATTAGTTCAAAGTTATACGAACTAAATATAAATGGATTTACAACTTTTATTTTAAATTTTAAACCCACATCTTTCTCTGGCCGTTGGATCTGTGTTGAAGCAAATCAGGGCCGCAAGCTGATGTTCTTCCCCATGCGAATTTTTTTTCCTCCAGATCGTGAAACCCACCCATCTTCGCGTGCAAACCCTAATGGCCGCCCCCCCCCCAAACGACAACTAGACGATGATCAGATGGTGCCATCACCACCGCCTTCTCGTGCACCACCCACGGCCCCAGTGGCCTCGAACTCGGCGCCTCCATCATCCCAAAAATCGAACACGAACGGTAGGTGAACGCGGCTCAACTGCTTCGCCCATAGTCGACGAAACCCCATCATCCCCGTACAACTGTGAAGCCCTCGATTCACACTTCATTCTCTTAGTTGATCGTTTGTTGAATCCATGCATGGATATGAAGATTTTTAGAGAGGAAGATGGAACACTCTCGGCCATTGATATAGAGGCCGGCGGCTACACGTTAAAACCCTAGTTTTTTTTTTCTTTTATTTTGTGAATATAACTTCTATTTATAGAAAAAGCTAGCGTAAACACTATTCATCCCGGGAATTCCGAACTCCGATTTAGGCGCCGTAACCAGCGTACCTAGGGTTTATCCCGCGTTCCGGACACAATGGAACAGGTTTCGGAAGCTAATTCGGAAGTATGTGCGAGTTATGGCTACAAACGCTCAATTTAAATTAAACCGATTTAAACCGATTTCTAGGCGTTTTAATTTGTACCGGACAAACGGTAAATCCAATTGACTTGAAATTTGAAATCTTACAATAATATCACATTACGGATCCGATGAAACTGGTTTCGTCGAAATCCGAGACTTTTTGAAAAATGGCTATTTTGACTCGCCAAATTTAAATTAAAAATAATTCGATGCGTTTCGAGCTGCCACGATCAAACGATAACTCCGATTGACACGAAAATTGAAATCCGATAATAACTAACTATTACGGATCCAATGGAACTGGTTTCGTTCAATTCTGAGACTGTTCAAAAATTGGCTATTTTACAGTCGATTATTAAATATTAAAATATTCAATTTTCACAGATTAACTTTTAATTCGATTTTAAAAGTTCTAAAATATCATTCTAACTAATCATATTTAACTCAATTTTCAATTATTTTCATAATTTAACATATTAAATTATTGATTTAATTATCTAATTAAATCTAATAAATCAAATAAAAATTTATTTGACTTATAAATTCACTTATAAATATTTAAAATTAATTAAATATTCAAATTTTAATTTAATAAAATTTCTGGGTCGTTACAATGTTAATAAAATTTAACTTGGGTAAACAAATGGTGGTAAATTAATAATGGAATTTGGCAATGAATTCGAATTGTAAATAGAATTCGACTTGGATTTGATAATGAATAAATAAGAAGAGATGTTGTACAATAAAAATAAAATAGAGTTGGATTGAAAATGTGTTGGTTTGAATTACAAATAAAATTCAAAGGTGATTTGAATAATGTTCAATGAAATTTGCAAGAAAATTGGATATAAG
The DNA here is from genome assembly GCA_030765085.1 of Allium cepa. Taxonomy (NCBI): domain Eukaryota; kingdom Viridiplantae; phylum Streptophyta; class Magnoliopsida; order Asparagales; family Amaryllidaceae; genus Allium; species Allium cepa. Next base: position 861,540,509 of record CM060931.1, read on the forward strand.
AAAAGTGATTATAATTGCAATGTTTTGAGTTGCAAAACAAAACCCAAGTGAATAGAAATAAATTGAGAGTGGCCTTGTATCAATAAAATAAATTCGATAACGAATTAAGTAAGCAAATTAAAATTTTAAAATGGGTTAATTGAGTTAAATGATAAATGGTTGTAGTTTGATTGAATAAAAACTAAATCAAAGCTATGATTGGAATTGGATTATAAGACTAAACTTAAATTTGGTGGTATATTAATTTGAAGTATAAATGAGTTCAGTATGTGGTTGGATATTATTTTGATAAATTGAGAAGATCAATTAAAATTAAAATTAATATGGATGGGCTTACTGCATTTAATGGAAGTCGATTAAATGAGAATCAAATAAAGTAAACTTAATTTTGATGTTGGAATAAATTAAAGTAAATTAACTTAAGTTTAAAAATTTATGGAAGCTTAGCTTCGAATAAGGGTGAAAGCCCATTCAATAAAAACTTGGATTGAATTAATTTGGGAAATGGTTATTAATTTATAAGTATTGAATGTGCCAAGCTTAATAAATTGATTTGAATGAATCCAATATGGGGATGAAATAAAATGCAATGTACGGTTGATAAATAAATTAGAAATGAAATGAAATTAAATTCAGAATGAGTTGAAAATTAATTTAAAGTAGATTATAAACTGAAATAGATACTCTTTTAAGCGAGTATCGCCGATTATATATAAAAACAATTGTCGTTGTTGCAAACAAAAGAAATTAAAATTCTTTGGGTTGAGAGAGATTAAATAAATTGGTTTTAAATTTAATTGAAGTAAATATGAGCGCGTTTGGGTTAAAAATCAATGGAATGTAAGAAATTGAGTTGCAAACCATTGAAATTAAATGAAATGGTTTATAAATTGGTTGAAAGCAATTGAATTAGCTTTAAGATTATATCAATAGCTGAAGGGAAGCGTTTTGGTGCTTGTTGCTTATGATATATATGTGTTTAGCTATTGAATATAAGTGAAATGCATGTGTTTAGCCACTAAAAATAAGTGCGATGCAAATAGATTTTCTTATATGGCACTTACATATTTAAATTGAGTAAGTACAGGTACCTGAAGGCCGTTTGGCTGGATTTGGTTGCGCTTTTTGCTAAAATTAATAAGCTGCTTGCTTAAAATGCTAAATAAGGTATGCCTACGCAATAAAAATTGGAAATATGAACTGTTTTGCTTTTTCCGACCGTGTGGGTCGATGTATACATATTTATATCTCTTGTCAAATTGCAAAAGCTCCTCCGTACAAAGGAGACTCTGCCAAAATATTCCGAAAATTTAGGAAGTTAGAAAATTTTTGAAAATTTATGGAAAAAAATTGTGTTAACGACAAAACAATTCCAAATGGGAAATTAAAGTAAATTAGTAGATGAAACTCCTATGAATCAGTTATAAATGAAAGGCCAAATTCAATGCTCAAATTAAAGATGAATTGAATTCATATGGAAATGGGAAAGACTAATTTGAAATAGGTATGAAACCTATATAAGAGAATGTATAAATTGATCTGTAAAGTTTCGATTGAATATTGTTGCTAAACAAGATATGTAGGTAATAAAGGGGAAAAGTAATTGGATTTGATTCCAAAAGGTAAACGGGTATTGGTCCATTCTTCCTAATTAGTAATTTTGGGGACGAAATTCTTTTAAGGGGGGAGGATTGTGACGACCCGGAATTTTTACCAATTTAAATTTGAAAAATTAATTGATTTTAAATATTTAAAAGGTTACTTTTAACTTGAATTCCAAATATCAATATTTACTTGATAGTTTAAATTTAGAAAGGAGTATGAATACAAAATAAACACTATAGGAAATTCTAGAAGCGCCTATATATTTGGAATGCAATGTAGTATGGAATGAAATAAGACAGAAGAAATAAAAATAAATATCTAAAATAGATTTGTGGTTACATAAAATATAAAATGAACACTCAAGATAAGTCTAAAATATAATAACTTTATAGAAGCATAGGATAGGAAGCAAAGTAGTCGAGTAACATATACTATAGCAGTATTATATGCAAGACAGTGAAAAAAAAATAGATAAGTATAAGCCTATAAAACAAGACAAGTCTAATTAATGCAAGCAACAACATATCATATCAGCCACCATTTGAAGAGGAAATAAAATATCTGATCACAATTATAAACAAAATATTTTCCAGTACAAATAAAAATCTTGTATCAGTAGCTTACTCAAGCCTGTACACACTTCCTTTTTTATATATCATCTTCTGGTTTCATTCGTGCATCAAAAGAAAACTGAGTATCTCTAAAATAAAATAAAAAAAAAAGGCTTGCTGTGTAAGCTGTAGCCTATACCACTTTACATATATCTTCTCACTGCTACAATTTCTGGAATGGGTACAAACATAAATAGAAAACAACTCCCACTGCCCACTAAAGAAAACAGGCTTCATCTTGTTCTCACAACCTGGATAGAAAATTCCATATCAAAAACAATTAATAGCAACTAAAATATCCTCAACAAAATAAGAAACTGGGAAAGCAAGATCAAGACCGTGTTCTTCTCAAAGCTTGAAACTATTCTCTGTTCACAATTTGAGGTGAGTAAACTTTCCAAGAAAAAAAGAAGTTTAATTTGTGGCTATATGTATGTATGTGTGATCTGAAAATTTCCATTGGATGTGTTTGACAATCTTCAGTTTTAAATTAAAATTGATATGTAGTTATATGTGTGGAAGATATCTGTATATATATGCGCCTAGCTACACTGTTCTAGTTGTTCCTAGTCCATGCTTGTCTTCAAACATCTAAAGCCTTAATCTAATCATCATATGACCTTGAAATTTAAATGAAGGATGTTTGTTAATGTTTGATGGTAACTATAAAAATAATTTCAGGATCAAAAATTCATCAAATCATTTTTTAAAAAAATTAGTGGGACCGTGTATATGTGATAAAAATCGATGAATTCGATTTCGGTTTTAAATTATATGAATGAATTAAGGATGGGAAATCATGATTTTTAGTATGCATTTCATGATTTTTAGATTGTTGATTTAAGGGAAATATCGAGATGATCATTTTGTGCATTTTTGGTTACTGCTGTTGATTTTCACGGTGGTTGGAGGCAGGGTTGTAGGTGAAGGTGGCTAGGAGATTGCCGCGGGTGGGAAAAATACTTGGGTATTTTTCTAATGGCCATGGTGGCCGGAATTGAACAAAGAAGGGTTTTAGGTCTGTTTTGTACATTAATGGGTTTAAGAGTTGGCGAAGCCGTGGAGATGCTGGGGTGTTTCGCAATGGCGCGAACGAGCGCTGGGTAGGAAGTCGAAGCTTTAGTGATAATGGTCGGCGATCTCGTGGCCGGAGGTGAGAGCAGTTCTTCAATTTTTGGAGGCGGGTTGTTTCCGAGTTTCTGCAGTGTTGAATTTTTGATCGAATTTCGATCGAATCAATTGTTGACTTTGGGAAGGTAGCAAATGGGATCTGGAAGCGATGTGTGACTTGATGGCGATGTCACGGCGGCAAGATGGTCGACGAGATGAGTGTGTACGTGCACGTATGTCGCTGTGCATTGGTGTTCCTGGCGATGTTGATTTGTGATAATGGTGCGATCGACAATGGTCTTAGTTTATCCTCGGATGATGCTTGAATCGAACGAGCTCGATTCATTGTGTTAATCATCTGGGTTTTGTTTTTCGATTTTGGAACTGGACGCAGAGAGGATTGGAGAAGGAAGAAGGTGGGAATGGACTTCGATCTGATTTTCTTTGATCTGGTTGGGCTTCGGCCCATGGTGATGTGTTGACAAAGAACTTATTTAAATAACCCAGGTTTATGTAAAAGTCTTAAGGTAAATCAAGTCAATGGCTCAACTTTGTTTTAAAAAAAGATAATCATAAAATGAGATTTATTAAGGGTAACTGATTTATGTTGATAATCAAAAGATACTTACTGAGTAGTATTAATTAGTGAATCAATAATGAATAAAATTTAAAGATCATTAACCAGTAATTACCAGGGGATTAATGATGAAATTAATTAAATATGATTGTGATGATTAATTAAGGATCATTAATTAATATAATTAATGAAGCGATTAAGGGGTCGAGTAATTAAGGTTAATTAATCAATGAAGTAATTATAGAATAATTAACTAATGTAATAAATTAAGGATTAAGATAATTTATTTTAGTTAAACATTTAGTAGCAGTAATTAAAGGTTAATTACTAAAATTGTTTGAGAATTATTAATTTGTGCAATTAATTAAGGATAATTACATAATGTAGTTAGAGAATGATTAATCACGAATGATCAATCGAGATGCCTAATTAAGGGATGATTAATTAAATTGAATATAATTAATGAATATTGAATAAGCAAGACTGATAAGTAATAAAGTAGTTAAATTAATTCATGGATAGTTTATTAAAATAATCAGAATGGTAGGACTAATTTATCTTGCTTATGAATGATGGAATGATATTTGAATGCCTTGGATTATTTGTTATCCCTGATGTGTGATCGTGATACGTCGTGAAATGAGATACTTTGTCATATGATATGTTGGAATGAATAGAGGTATCGTGATTATCTATGATGATTTTGTTGTGTTAAAGTGTCACCCGGAATTTAAAATATTATCACGGGATTAACTTGGGTTAAAATGACATTGGTTTCGATGAGACCGGAGTCGGGTATTCGTTAATTCCTCGAACCATTTCTATTCTTTATAGATTAATATGTGAAATCAATCGGCTGGAATGGAACGATTTAAGTGATTTGGATCACTTAATCTAAGTTTTGATACTTAGAAGTTGATGAGTGAAATAAGTGATGTCTAATAAATTGTGAATTTGTAAATTGATATGAGCCACCACGGGTTTTATTTCAGTTTTATGCTTTTGTATTCCATGTTAAATGGGTTTACTCACGCTGGTTTCCAGCCTGACCCGGGTGTTACTTTGGTGTAATGCTCGGGTCAGACCGAGTATTACAGATTTTCAGGTAGGTACTTCTGGAGCTCAGAAGGCGAGCTGGATAGCAATTGCGTATAGAGTATTTCCGCTGTATATATATTATTGTTAACCTGAAACATGATAATTGTATAAATATTCTGTGACTGTATATATGTGAAATTCTGATGTATATTAAATGTAACCGAAAGATATAGTATTCTTTTGTAAACTGTTAATATTTATTATTATATTTTATCCGTCGCAAATGTGAGATGTTTGGTGTTTCTATGCTTCTTCTTCTATCTCTTTCTTCTTTTTCATAACTATCTGGAATTTTCGGGTTCGAAAAATTCGGGTCGTTACACCATTGATGCGATTACTTGAACCTTTGGATGACAATTATACTTTTTCTTAACACGTAACTATGGATTCCAGACTTTATTTTCAAGGCTTGTGTATAACTATTGAGATAACCAGTATAGACATGTTATTTGGCATAAAAGCATAGGCTTGCACTTTCATCTCACTATAAATCAGTGATCAACAATTCAAATGGTTTCCATTGTTACATCAAACTTCAAACAAAGAAATATAAATGTGGCTAGAAACTTCTTAATCATTAGTGTCAACCAATATTACTCATGTACGAGCTTTACTATTTACAGGTTAAACTAGTAATGGTACTTCAAAACTTTTCGGTTGGAACATGGGTATTTTAACTACTCCAACACTATTGCAACAACCAATAACAACACTGGTACATATGATTCCACTTGTATGGGGATATCCTTGCCAAACTACATTGTTCTATACTACGTGAAAATATTTTTATTTGTATGATGTTTTATTGAATATATAATTATAAATACACACACAACTTTTAATTATGTCCTAATAAATTAATATCCATATGTGATGTCCTACAACTAGAGGGTTCTCTATTTATACCTTTCAAAATTAAACGGAATAATTACTCTGAAAATATGATAAACGTTAATAAACTTAATAAAAACTAAATACCAAGGAAATGAATTTACAGTGAATAAGTAAATGTCAAATGGAATAGGTGTTTAGTCACTATTTTGGTAGGCACATAAATGCTCTCTAACATAAAACTTAATTTCACATTAAATCTTTGTAATGACTTGCTATTTTGGACTATTCGCATCCGCTCATGTCGGAACTTGAATAATTCAAAATACTTAATTGTTAATTTAAATATGGCAAAGATAAACATATACAGTAAATAAATAATCACAGAATCACCGACACAGAGTAATAAATGCAGCGGAAACAAAAGATAGTAGTTCATGAAGCCACTATATATATATATATATATATAACAGAGTTGAATAAGTTGCAACAGAAGTCTCGAATACAATAGTCAAACACAATATCAGAATACATCACTGGAATCAACTGAATATCTGAAAGCTGTATAGATAACTGGATCTCCAAGCGAAGCTCCAACTCCAAAGGTAAGTCTCAAAAGCTGAACCACTCAGTCTGACCCGAGCGTAAAGAAAAACACAAAACACTCGAGTCAGGATTTACATTCTTATATCAATAAATCCAACTCCAGAGAAATAACAATTGAAATACAAGTAACTCAAAGGACGTAGGAATAACCGTCCTTTAAGGATCCATTAAACTATCTACTATGTAGTAAGATACGCTAAATAGATAATGTCTATCGGTAATATAAAATATCAAAATAGTGTTAAGGCGTTGCCATTATCCCCTTAGCACATTTTATGTAAGTGTTATAGTATATACAGCACTGTAAAATCCATCGTAAATTAGTTGGATATCAGTGAGTACTCCATAGGTATAACACAAAACAAATTCTTAGCGGTCGCGTGTATAGGGATACAAGTATGACAAGGCACATGAGGCAATACCCAAGGTAGTGAAACTACCGTTTGCCTGATCCGAACTGGTGAAAACGCATCGCCGCAACGATCGCAACACCGCGAAACAACACTCCCAAAATAACGAGGGTGCATAATCGATAACAAATAATGAGTAGTTTATGAAGAAGTGTGTTCGCTCGAGGTGACTAACCCCATTTGGCCAGGCACGGCTCCTGTTTTAGTCATTTCCAATTTGACACAAGTGTCAAGGCTATCCATTATCGTTCTCTTTCTTCAGTCATCACGTACATCATTCCAACCACTTCATTCTGGATCATTACTCCGCGTATAGTTATTAAAGTGGTTTTCAGTTTAGACGGAGAGTATGTCCATAACTGATTCCTGTTTCTTTCATAACCTTCGTAATTATTTCACCGATTGGTCATTTAATATATTTCAAAACCTAATCAAATTTTATTTCAATTAGAGTTTATAAATCAACATTTCATTTGTCTTGTTAAATCAATTTCCATAATTTACATTTCAAACTTCCAAATTTATTTCAAAATCTTTTAGTTCAATTTCAATTTTTATTTAAACAATTCGAATATTGATTCGAGTTTGTATATAAGTTTCATTCCATAATTATTTAAATTAATTTATTTTAACATCCAAATCAATTTAAATTCATTTATCGATTTCATTCAATATTCGTTAAGTTAATTTATCATTCAAACAATTTCTATTAAATTTCCAATTCATTAAATCAATTACGTAAGTTAAACTTCATTATATCGACTTACAAATTGAATTAAATTAAATTCATCAAATCAAATTCTTAAATTACAAGTCTTATATTCCTTTCAACACATAAATCATATTTTATATCTTGTTAAGGAAATTCAATTTCACTTATTTATTTACTTAGTTATAAATATCAAAACTCAATTAATAAAGAAACTAAATTTCACACATTCAAGAAGTTCAATTTCTCTTATCAAAGAATTCAAAATTTTATTTAATTCTCAAATAATTCAATTTTATTTAATTATTAAATAATTTCAAAACTTAATTAATAATTTCAAATTTTAATTATCAAATAAATTCCAAAACCTTATTATTAAATAATTCCAATCTTAATTACTAAATAATTCCAAACTTAATTATTAAATAATTTCAAAACTTAATTTAATCATTTCTTAAATTAAACAACATTCTTTCGTCAATTATTTTATTAATATTTTGTTTCAGATTATTAAATATTAACATTTTCCTTTCATTAAAATTCAAATTCCAACTTCATTTAAAACCTTATTCTTTATTCAAATTAAATCACTATTTTATTATTAAATTAAATTGTTGGCCAATCGGGTTTATTTAATTCTCTATCGTAGGTCAAGTTCATTTGGGTATTTATCATTTCAACCTGATTCCATTTCAATTCAGAAATCAAAGCATAGCAAAGGGAACGTGTAGTGTGATAACTGGGATGGTGTCAAAGTAAATAAACAAGCAATAGCAACCATCAACAATAATCTAATAATTTATTTAAATAATCCTGAAACAATCGTATCAATTTACATTTGTTGTTAATGCAAATTAACGTAATTATTTCTAGAATCTACACTATCATTTCCTGTAGATTAAAGATTATTACACTTATTATTCTATGCAATTCTACACTTTACACCAATTATTCAATTTCATACTTCATCAATTAATACAACATAAATTCAAATGGTTCAAGGGTAATTAACCGTTTTCTACGTGTCAAATAATTGAACATTTAAGGGGTCATATTATACAAATTTGACTAATCATATTCAACACATATGTCCATTCAAATTTTTGACTATCCTACATCAAATTCAATTTCATAATATTTATCACTTTATACATTACAATTTAACAACGAAAATAAACAACAAACAATCAATCAATTATCAATCAAACTGGATTATTATCGCATGATTAACAGATAATGTTGTCAGATGTCACTGGTGAACTGATACAGGTAATCACATATATATAACAGTGTAAATAACTAACAGTCGCATATTTCAATTGTCGTTTCAATTGAAATCAAATTTAATAAATAAAAGAACATTAATCGTGAGTGATTGCTCACCTTTCGAGGCTAGAGAATACAGAAGCACACTGATACGGACAATAAGGTTTGAATTTCGAAATGCAAACATAATTTCCGAAGCAAAGCTAGGTTGGCCCGAATTAGGCGAATAAAGTTGATGGATAAAGAATCAAGGATAAAAAAATCAATTTGCAAGGACGGAAACAAAATGTATATTAATTATTAATAATTTTATAAAAATCTAGACGACAATTATAAAATAAGATAAATATATATATATATATAACAATAAAGCCTATGGTACTTTAAGATTCACATTTATTTACAAATCAAAACTAAATTTTGTAACACATACTTATAAAAATCAACCTGTATATATACATATAATTATTTATATACATGTTATATTTTTAAATCAACTTTCCTCTAACCCACATAAAAATCTAGCATATACTATAATTAATACACTCAGCTTGTAATATAACTGATTATATTTAAATCTAACCTATATATATACTGAAAACTTCTACAACTATTATATATTTAAAACAAATGCAAAATGCTTCAACCAGGTTACTCACACAATACACTTAAAACAAAAGTCTTAAAACTATAAACGTATAACAAATCTTATGAACTTACATATACAATAATGTAAGAAGATTTCTTTTTTATTTTAAACTTATCAGCTGACTCATCATATCATATTTTACAAAGTAAAGATTTTTTTCTTATCTTATACAACAGCTCATTTCAAAACTTATGCGAATAACATGCATGCATAAAATGCAAACAAATATACAAACCCATATGCACAGCACTACACACGCATATATATATACACATAGCACACACCCATATATATAATATACCTAATACAAAAGTTTGTTGTAAAATACAGTCTTCATGCATTTAGAATAAAATCATACTTTGCAAAGCAAGCAAAATCTTTTATAACTGTAAATATCTATAAGCAGTAAAGTATACGTAATTCTCCTTGTAAAATATCATATATACCATAAATATATGTAATAAAATGAAATTTGTAAATCAAGTGTCTTGAAATTCAAAATCTATAAGGATATATTGAAGGGGTTGTACCGTGTACACAATATATAAATATTTCTTCATAATAAAATATACTGTAACACACAGATGCTCAGCAGATCATCTAGGAGCTTATGAACTCGTATATACATACTAACAAATAGGTTATATACATATAACTTACTAACCATCTAAAACTGGAAGATATGTACAACTAAGTATATACTGTAGATAAGTGGTGAAATATAACTCTATACCTTAGAGCAAAGACGCACACTAGTGCAAAGGCCGAGGCTCGCGAGTGAAAAGATGGATGTCCTCGGTATGGAGGTTGAGCATGCAGAGGTTGTGTGCATGGATGGCAAGCTCGGGTGCTTTGGGTTCTAGCTAAGAGTTGGGGGAGGGAGAAAGGAGAGGATGAAGTCCGGACTGTCAATACATTTATATACATTTTTTTATGTAGAACAGAGAGGAGGGCTTCGGCAGGTGGTTGAGGGCATGAAGCAGTGGAGGTTAGCGGGCTAAGGGATGGAAAGTGGGGCCATGCGGAGTTGGACTGCGCGGGTGACATGGACGAAAGTGAGAAGGGGCGGTGGTGGTTGTTTGAGCTTGCGGTTGTGGTGGTGATGGCTACAGGAAAGTGGACGTGTGACCAATGGGGAATGCGAGTGCTAGGATCGGGTGGGAGGCTTTGGGTTGGCTGCTATGATGGAGTGCTCGGCCTTAAGAAAAGGAAGGATAGGAAAGATGGGAGTGACTGCATCAGGTATGTAGGCGTGCACTGGTGATGTTTGTGGGTGGATGTGGAATTTGTTGCATGAAGAGGAGGAAGCTGACAAATAATTTTTTTGTTATCTCAAATACGAACAGAGAAAGAGCAAAAAGGTAGTGGAGAAGACAACAAATAAAAGGGCAGAACCAATATACGTTGGAACCACCGTAGAAAATAAAAGTCACCATAAATTTTGAAAATAACTATGGCAAGCGGCTATTGATTTTGTACAGTAGGAATTTGGGTAGTCACGGTTTAAAGTATGAAAAGAAAATAAAGGTCACGGTACCGATATGGAGAACCGTTTTACCGATTTCACCGCGTACTGAAACTATGGAACACAGGTACAGATACGTTGCGGAGATCAGCACGACGAGATGATCAAAATAGTATACAGATATTTGTGCTTCGATTGAATTATAAAAATTCGAATTTTCTAATAGCAGAAAATGCATGAAAATCACAGAAAATAAGATTGACGGAGCTAAAGATGTCCGAATTTCAAAAAACAAAAAATGTCGTCTTGCTCAGAAGATGATTTAGAATTTTTCTATGTAAAAATATTTAGGTTTCGAAAATGTTTTATTTTCATCGCTTTTTTAACAGATTAATTTGAAGTAAATTTACGCACGAAATAAACTTCATATTTTTGGACGAAAATTTACCAGTTGCTATGTTTAACTTGACGCATTTCAGATATAAATTTTTATTTCAAAAGTTTTTCGTTTAGAATTCCACAAAATTTCAGTTAATTAAATTAATTAAAATAGTTAAAATATCTGGGTTGTTACAATCTTATCCTTCATATAACAATCCACCTTGAAACGGGCCTAATTTTCAACATAGAAAAGGCCAATCAAACCTTATACCCATTCTAAAGCTAGCTGTTGGTTAGTAAGATTTATATAAAGAGGAATACACAAGAGCTATTTATCTGAATATCATAGCGGAATGATAAAATATAATATCAAAATAGTACCCATTCATTAAAAATTCATATTTAAAAATAATATAATTCCACATTAAAACGTTAAATATTCTATGTACAATATCTTAAAATACATCATGTTTCAATGGGTACATCAGAAATAAAAAATTAAAATAAATAGCAAAATAACTACCTCAAGTCTACCTCTCCACCAGCATCTTTGAAACTCTGCATCATCTCTAACCTGTGTTGTAATGTAGAGGAAGTTAGAATAATAATGCATGGTGAAAAAAATCTCGAGTCTTTGTAAAAGTACTTAGACGGTATAATTTAAATAAAAACATGCCTTACATATAACTATATTATAAGTCTTCCAACTATATGTCTTAAGGCTTTCCCAGTCCAATTCTATAACCATTATTTTTTCAATCCAATAACCTACATCTATCATTAATAATGTCCTAACAATGTAAAAGATAGCACCCAAGCCACATAATACCTTTTTAATAGGAATTAGGCAAACTTCAACCATTTAATACCTCATTTTAGGCAGGTCTTCGTCATTTATTACATATCCCAAGGCAGACTCCTTTATATTATTATTTAGCTGACATTGCATGGAAATTTTTTAAGCCACTTAATACTTCAAACCTGAAGTGGGGCCTTTCTGACATACCCTCTATTGTGCCTAACCGCTAACCCTGACCATTTAATACTTCCTACATAGAGAAGATGGGAGCCCACAATCAGCCCCTTAATACCTTCAACCCTGAAGAAAGTCTTTCGTATTATGATCTACAACCCAACCATGACGTCTCGTATTGGTCCGACTATTTTTTAGTACTAATAGCCAAATTAGCTGGACCGGTTTACCATATAGAATTTGAGACTAATCCTACATTCTCCATGGGTGTTTATTATAGGATGTGTCTCACATCAGGCCCAAAGTCACACAACTGATAACCAGATTAGCTAGGCAGACTGTCAAGTGCTTTTGAATGCCCACGCATCCCTATAAATTAATCTTCTTTACATCACACTCTTAACATACTATCACATATCTCACCGCACTCCATTTCAAGGCCTTATAAAACTCTTATTTTGCCTTTACAATTAACTTCTTCCCTAATTAGAATTTAATGATAATCAATAGCGTATTAACTACGTAATTAGTACTGTATAGTTGTATGTTGTCTGCGCTAATTTATATGTGTGTAAACACATGCGCCTAAAATATTTATAAGCGTGTGGAGATTGCGTCCTAAACTAATGTTTAAACACTACAAGAAATAGTACAATTTCTGATGGCTCATGCCTGTCGGTAGTCGTCGAAAGCCGTCGGCGGCCGTCGAAAAATGCCTAGCAAAAATGTCCATAGCCGAACAGAATTTCCAACGACTTTTGACAACACTTGCCGATTCACTTCCGACAGCTACCAACGAATTAACCAATGGCTCCCGATGGCCATCAAAGACCAGTGGGCGATCGCCTTTTATTATTATTTCGTTGTTTTGCTCAAGATCTTCCTGATAAGCTTGTTTGTCTTGAATATTCTTCCTATTAAACGTAATTCTTGCCTTTACTTTAAAAAACGCTGAACAATCTACTTTATCTCCTTTTAGAGAAGGGTAAGGAGCGTAATAAACTTACAATGCTTGTGTGGCTAGTACAAACGGATCGTACTTGTGATAAGTGATATGTGCTTTATTTCAATAACATTATAATTGTTGTGCACATTAATTCCAGAACCTAGAACTTTGCTAAACTTTAACGACCAAGAATTTTTGACGTCTCGAGTTTTTAATATAAATTTTTAATATTCAATAATACAGTATTTTAATCAAATAAAATTCCCATTAAATAACAATTGGTAATAATATATAGTTTTCAAACCAGGGTAATATTTTGGACTTCCATTATTTTATCTATAAAATAGGAATTTATTTTAAAATGGTATTTCTTATATATATATCAGAACAACAAAATTTATCTTTATAAATTGATTATGGAAAATATAATGTATCATAAATGAAGAAAGATTCATATTGGATTTTTCCAATATATATATTCATATAAAGGTAAGAAAGAAGAATATATATATGTCTCTGTGTGTGTGTGTGTGTGTGTGTGTGTGTGTGTGTGTATGCATGCATGTATATAAGTTAAAAAAGGAAATATATAATTCTTATAAAACAAATAATATTGCATTATGAAAATATGTAATGGTAAGTGAAATAGACGTACATGTATATTAATAAACCAAATAAATACAGTTTATTAAAAAGCAAAATATTTTGTATGTTGAATAATAAAAGAAGTAAATATACAAGGAGAGGTATATACATAAGGAAAGTATACGTATGGAATATATATGATAGAAATCCATAAAATCGTTTCAAAAAGAAAAGCATTAACAAATCAATGTTTTGTTAAAGATGTTATTTTATACATTTAAAATGAAAATAGCAAAATTTCATTTTCCTTAGGCTATATATTTAAAAGAAGTAATATATTTTGAAATGACAAGATTTGAAATTGCTTGAGTTATTGTTAAATAAAAACATATGTGTGTATATGTATATGTATATGAAAACTTAAATGGTCTATTCAAAACCACCGTACATCTTGTTTTGAAAATATACACGTGAAAAGCTTATTAAAAATTAACTTAAAGAAAAAGGTAAGCAAGAGAAAAACATAAAAATAAACAAAACAAAAAAAGAAAACTCAGCAAAGTAAAAGCAAACAAGTAAAAATGGTAAACATAAGTATAAATACATAAAACATTGTTTAGTCAAAAGAAGTAAAGCCCAAAACATTTACTTTTGTTTAATTTCAACTCAAAAGCAAAAGGAAGGCTGAAAGATTTATTTCATCTCAATATCAACTCAAAGTCACCAATTCCTTTCCATCCATAACTGTACAAAATTTTGTACAACAGCCCAAATCTTCCTTATATATATATATATATACACACACATTAGACGTATAGATTATTTTCGGATGTAAGTGTGTGTGTATAAAGAGGGTATTAGTTTCGTTTTTAAGCCTGTAAAAATTAAAATCTCTGTGAACAAAAACACAATTAAATAAAATAAGAGAAACCCTCCGTCTTAAAATTTAAATACAAATACAAAGCAAGATTTCAAAGTTTAGATCAAAAGGAAGGTGTAGCTGGAAGTTTTTCAAAGGAACAAAACAATATGGAAGGTGAGACCTATATTTAAGTGCCTCGAATGTTAAATTGTTACTCGAATAATTTAACAGAGTTTAAAGAAAACATTTTACTTTGCTTTTCAAAAATCCTTATCTCCTTATTCGATTTAAATTTGCAAACAATGTAAACTAATAAAATGTTCGTTTTCGAGTATAGAATATGCTAAATATTGTTTGAAGCTCCATCATGCCATAGATTATGAGAAAACATGACTTTACGGTAATTCACCATGGTTTTGGAAAATGTAAACATCTTTAAAACATTGAGTCATGTACCTAACCATGATCAGTATGCGAAAATTGGATTTCTAGAAAAGGTTTCATGGTTTTTAGTAGCCTGGATCTCGAGAAATCTAGAGACGATCGAAAATGATTCAAAAATTAATTATTACAAGGCTGTCGACAAGGGGAGGTGCGGCATAGTCGAGGAGGTCTAGGGTGATGTGGTGATGGGCTTCACTGTGGCCAAATTATGATTATGACAGTGATTTGGGTTGGCGTACGAATTTTAGGTTTTTAGGGCAACTTGAATGGGTTATGTTTTTTTCCATCGTTGATGCAATGGAAAGGATCGGCCTTTGTGCTGAGGGGCTTGGTGGAAAAAAGAAGGATATGCGGCTTCATTGGTGGTGGTGGTGGCTTGCCCTAAATGCCGATGGTTCGATGGGGCGAGGTCGAAATTATCACGGTGGTAGAAAGTCTAGGCTCACGATTTTCGGCTAGGGAGGTCGGAGGCGGAATTATAGGGAAGGGACAATCGAGTTTTGGATTAGGCACTTACAAAAGGTCATGGATGGGGAGTTTGACGTCGAAAGAATTTGTGCATGTGTACATGCATGCGTGCATGGTTGATCGAGAGCAAGGATGGTTCGGGGTAGGATGGAGGACAAATTCAGGGTGATTTGTTGCTAGATTTTGGCATGCAAAAGTGGTTTCATTTTAGAGAGTGCGAGTCGATCGAAATTGATTTTGATTTTGGGATTGTGGTTTTGATCGTTTGAATTTGGAAATTGTAAAACTGGAAACAAATAAGGATGATGGAAAGGAAGAACGAGGGGTAAGAGGGATCGGTTGTTTTTTTAAATTATTAGGCTTTGTCCCATATATTATATACAAAAAAAGGGAAAGGGGTAGTTATGGGCTTCGGCCAAGAAAAGAAGAAAAAAGAAAGATGAAGAGGCTTCATTTTAAAAACAAGAAAGAGAAGGCTTTGAAAGGTTAAATTTTGTATTTTGTAAAATTTAAATATGGTATAATAGATGCATATGGAACTCGGTTGATGCGGTACTAAGTGTGTTTGGTTTGTAACCAAGAATACTTCGACATCGTATAATATGTTGTTGAGCATGAATAAGTAGAATTTTATAACAATTGGAAACAGAAAGGGATTTAGGTAAATAAATTTAAAACTAATATTGTCAATTGATTGACTATTATTTGAAGTGTTTTACCAGATAAAAATAACAAAAAGTTAAATTAATTTAATCATAATGTTTGACATATGTTAGCGGAACAAAACACTGTTCCACTAATTGTTTCGAAATGAATTCCTTTCCTTAGAATAAATCACCATTCTACCACTATTACTCAATATATTTGTTGTGAACATTTACAAGCAGAAACAAAAAACCTGATCTACTATTTTATTTGTACGGACACCAATTTATTTCCTTGATGATTATATTAGGCTCTATGATGTTGAATTCATTGTTGAAAATAGTTTGATACGAATATATGTATCTGTTATTATGGACTGTTATGAAATTAAATGATAGCCAGGTTAAGTACCATTGGAATTGTCAAGTCTTCTATTTCGATTTGGGGTTGATTTTGAACAAAAATTGTTTAAAAGTGTTTGCTATTTATTTATGAAATTTTTATGGATAATGGTTTAATATTTGATAATGATATAAAGTAATTATTTTATTCTCAAAAATTATTTTAAAAATATTAATTATTATTTTAACATTATTGATTATCTAACCTTTGAAGAATATTAGTTATTAATTAAAGTTAATTTATAGTGATTGTTTAAAGTTAATTATTACTTAAACGATTAATTAGTATTAAAGTATATTTATTCCAAGGATAAATTTATCAAATGTTAATAATGTTTTAGAAATAATATATTATATAGTAGACTTTGATTAATAAGGATTTTAGTTAAATTAGAACTTGGGAAATTTATATTAAAACTTTATAATTAATATTTTTGAAATTTTTGTATAAATTTTTCGGGAAGTAAATGACATACTCATATGGCATAAATCGGAGGCAATGAGTACCAGCATTTAAGTTATGGATAACTCTGTGATAGAGACGTAACCAATGACCTGGGATCAATGGTTTGATACCGTAATAGAGCTTTCCACGTTAATTTTAGAGGGTTTTCAAATATTATTAAAATGCGGTTTATAAATTTACTAAATTCGATAAGATAAGTATGTATAATTGGGATTCGGGAATTCAAATTATTAATATTTAATTAAAAAGAGTTTTTACATTTTTAGTGGAAAATGGAATATTTGGTTGAATTGATTTTTTATCTGATAGTTAGATAATCGAGTAGGGACCAAATATAACGTTGGAAATATCTAGAGAAATTTCGGGAATTATATGCTACAGTTACCGTCCGAGCTACTATTATGTACGTTTAAACTCGTTTCTTTCTTCTAGGACGTTCATAAGGGAATCCGTCCACTAACGGTTAGGAGGTGATCTTCGATCTTATCTTCATCTGTTTATATCCTACGGAATTGGGGTTGAGTTTACTGGAAAACTAGGACGTTGTTTTGAAGAGACTGGGATCGGATTTGTTATTCGAAAACCACTTCGATCCACCAGGTACATTTTCGAAATGAAGACAAGAGTATGAGTCGAAGATGGAGCAGTGAAGTGCAAGGGCTAATCGGTACTAATCCTTAGGGTGATTCCAAAATGGATGCAGTAGGAATAGTGCCTTCGGTTCGTTCGTACGGGAAACAGACTTGTATGGATGAATGCTATTAGTACATTGTCTTGGAGGACAATGAGCATTCTAAGTAAACATTTCTAAAAGGGTAATCGTAGCCTCTAGCCTCATTAACCGAGAATGAGTGAAAAGCAAGGGGGATACAGCAAGGCTAAGTGGGTAGCACCCCAATAGGGTATGTTTATCACCTCTAGATGGCCTTAGATATTAGTACCACGATTGTGGAAGGAACTTGGAAAAGTCGGGAACACCTGGGGTGATAGCATATTTGGTATATCCAGTTAAGGGATGGTTAGGTCTTGTGTAGCAAGGGATCCCGACATGGTACTCGGTACAATGTTTCTAGAAATGTACTGTGACAGGTGGTACCCCAGTATCTAGTCATTTATATTGAATCCATTCTTTAATATGTGTCATACGGTCTTGATTGTGCAACGTGAGATGGAAGCATTTCTGCTATTTGAATAAGTATTTGTACATAGACACTGTCGTAATATCATTGGATTTTCTATAAAGTGTTTTGACTACCATAAGGGAAAAACCCGTCCTATTTATGTGTGACATGGTCTTAGAGGATATCATTGATTTAAAAGGGTTTCGAAAGCTAACAAACAAAATTTCTTGCGATTTTAATTCTCAGGCTGGTTTTACCAGACTGATCTGGGCGTGGTTTTTCAAATATGCTCAGGTCAGACCAAGCATATTTCTAGGTTTAGCTAGAAGGATGGAAACTTCAAGAGAGGAGCAGGAGGGCCAGAGTCGTATTCTAGTAGATGATTATATTATGTTGCATTTGGTTGTGTTTATCAGCAATTGTAAGGACAAGGTGTTATAACTGTCCATGTTGAATATGTTAGTATACTCTGATTACTGTCTGTACTATAAATATTTTGGTTTTGGTTTTATGTTAAGATTTTTCTATATTATAATTTATTCGTTTTCTCTATGAGATTCTTTGTTACTGGTTTTCTTTCCACCTTCTTTCTTCTACCAACTTTCTTTCTTTTACTATCTACCTTCCCATGCAATTTGACCGACGAGCGCGGTTAAAAGTCAGTTTAAATGTTTATGGAATAGTGGGTCATGACATAAACCAATTGCATCTAAATACCTCCTCCGTGAGTCGTGATAAATACGTCAGTTGCAAAATTTGAGTTAAAACGCCATAAAAATCATTTATGTGATACTTTGGATCATCACTACCTTTAACAAGTGCACGTGTATTATTATTTAATTTTCTGCAACATATTCTTTAGTGTTAAATTTATATCCATTGACGAAATATATTGGATATTTCTTAACATTTCTTTTTAGTCCAATGTAAGATGTTTCACCCATCGTCAACCATATAATTTCTCGGTTCATAAACGTACTTTGAAAACCAATCGGAAAATTATTTACAGAGATCTCCGTGCGGATGTTTACTTTCATAAATACTACATACCTGAATAAACTATTGCATAAATTCTACATGCACATGCAATATGGGAATTAATAAATCGTAAATTATTATTTTAGCTTACCTAAAAATGGTGCAACCTCAGTACGATTAAGAAGAATATACGTGTGTGCAACATGAACATCTCCATCGTCTAACCGAACTTCTACACATTTTTCAAAAGGTCGACATTGTTGTCTAAAAATAGATAACATTGTTTGAGAGGACTCTTGTTCATCGTCTTCATCATTATGTGGAACACTTTCAAATGATATATTCACATGGTCATTGAAATAGTGAGATAAAAATATTAAAGCTTCTTCTTCGATGTACATTTTACATTTCGAACCTTCTACTCATGCTTTTTTCCATACTTTTTTCTCTAGATGATTCGAGTATCTATGCAAAACTAATTTACATTAATTTTAGTTTCCCAATTTTATTAAATTAATAGGTAGCATTTTTCATACCTATCGAAAGGATACATCCATCCAAATTGAAGAAGACCTCGAAGTCATGCTTCATATGGGAGTTGAATAGGTAAATATTCCCTTACATTAAAAAAACCTATTGGAAATATTTCCTCCAATTTTCATATGAAGCACAAGATGTTTGCATAATTCTTGTATATCACGTCTTGATTTCAAATCGTCATTAGTATTATCAAGTACATTTTCTCAATGTGCATCACATCAATATCATGACAAAGCAGAGGTTTTTCCAATAAGTTAACTCCCAAAGTATACTTCTTTCATAACAGAAACCACCTACATTTTTTATTGAATCAGATTCTAGAATAATTCGTCGAAAAATATACGGTAACGGTAACTAGACTTATAGACATTACAAATAGACATATATCTATGTCATCTCCCTAACCCATCCTTCGTAGTATCGTATATCTTTCGTTTTAAAACTCTTTTCACCAATTAGGAATAGTCGATTTACCTGCAATTTCTGTTTGCACTCCAATTTCATATATCTTTGGAAAGTCCCATACAAGTTCGTATATGTCTTCGCTTGACTATATCATTGGTGGTTGTCTGGTTTCTACTCTATTAGCTAAAAAGTTTTCTTCTATCTCCTTTGAAGTGATAAATGACATGGAGAAAACGTCGATGGTAGTCAAACCATGAAATTTTCTTACCATTCAATAAAGAAAATGCCTGCGTTTCTTCCATTCAATAAGAACAAGCTAGATGACCGAATGTACTCCATTATGAAAGCATTGCACAGACAGGAAAATTACTTATAGTCCATAACAAAGAAGCAACCGTACGAATTTTTTTCTTTCAAATGTCGTATGTTCCAACTCCTTCGTTCAACTATGTTTTTAATTCCTCAATCAACGGTTGTAAATAAACATCGATTCCTTGTGTCAGATCGTAGTGGCAAAAACGACAATAGTAAGAAACATATATTGCGTTTTCATATACATTCACGGAGGTAAGTTATGAGTGTGTTGATAATGGATCAAGATGAATATTTAGCACCAAATTGTGAAAAAGGTGAAAAACTATTCGTATAATCCAACTCTAACATTACGACTCTCCAGTGCAAAATTGGGATAAGTTTTGTCGAAATGCTTCCATGCTTCTCCATCGGCTGGATGTGCCAACATACCTTCTTCCTTTATTCTCACACTATGACATCTCATATGAGGTGCACTTACAAAACATGCGTATAATCTTCGAAGCCTAGGAGTCATGGGAAAATAGTGCATACGTTTGTATGGAGCTTCCTTTCCCTTCTTTTTTCTTGGTTTGTAACTTTCCTCGTTACATATTCCACACTTCCTAAGAGTGATGTCCTCTTTCTAAAACAACATGCAGCCATTTAAACTTGTATCTATTTTTTGATAAGGTATACCAAAAGCCGACATAAATTTTTTAACTTCATCGTGATTTTCGTACATAAATTATTGGGTGGCATACGTCTTTTTGCAGCTTGTACAACGATTGTAAATACGACTTTGATGATGTTGTATTTTGACTTCATCGCAATGTATTCCGTGGTCACTGATAGCTGAGTGTTACATTTACAACCATTCTGAAGAGGTTTCTTAGCTGTCTCCAGTAAAACATAAATTTTTTTGCTTCAATATTTTGTTCCCCAACATCTACGTCATTGTCGTCAACTTCTAGCATATGGAACATTGATTGTGCTACATCTTCAACCAAATTTTCTATATGGTTCATCGCAACAATTTCATTACCAGCAATCTCTAATTCAAACTCTGCAAAGTATGTGCTGCAACTTCTCCATGACGATCCTAAACATAATACACCGACACGAAACCGTTTTTGCACAAATGGACTTCCACAATATCGGGTAACAAATACTTCAAATGTTTACACCTACTACACGGACAACGAATTTCTACATAATTTTCGTTATTGCTTAAAGCGAATTCAATAAATACATTTATACCATTATAAAAATTTCTTTTATTGAGTTTCTCAGTCCCCTTCTTTGATACATCTATCTTTTCCGATCAACATAATAATCGATCATTTTTTCTATTTGAAAAAATATGTCACAAATTCAAAATTAAATATTGGTCATTTTACAAATTTACATTTTATTTTTCAATGTATCTATACATAAATTTATACCGTAAACTTTACCTACCTAAGAATACAATATTGAAATATTGGTTTATGGTTTTCTTTTTTGCCATTCAGTCATCATACTTCCCATTGTAAACACAGTAAACACTTACATTTCATATATTATTTCGTTTTAAACGATTCAACAATATTTCGACGGCACTTTACCTTTGTTTCCTACATTGTACACAAATGCATGTACATAGGAAACAAAAAAGATAAGTGATGATGAGATTTTGTTAACCACTTGAAATGAAATAATATACGAAATGTAATTATTTACTGTGTTTATAACTTGTCCAATAAAGGGAAAATCCAACAATATTGTACTAGATGAATATAAATGACCATTTTGTGACAAAAACAAATATTTATGTAACGATTATGTACAACACTTGTCGGACGGGACAAAAACTCTCTAAGGGATGTAATAAAAAAGTAGTTCATACAAAAGGTAGAAGTTTTATAGTATTTCTTCTTATTTATTATGTAACATATTATTGTTTGTAAACAGTTGAAAATTTAATAATTTTATTTATTTCAAAAAAAGATTAATTTACCAAATTTATTCTGCTTATTTTATCGAACAAGGTTGCTTCAATATTGCTGTCATATTCTAATGCAGTCGAATTTTTTTCAGACTCACACATTCATTTTTATACAAGTCAAGATATTTAAAAGCAATGGACATGGATGATTCTAACTCCAAATGAAGAAGAATGTATCTCTGTTTTTCGATAAGTAACTTATTTTCAAGTTCTATGGTATATTCTAATGAACACAAGACAATGGTAGAAACTACACATATAATGATTTACACATATAAACAAAATCACAAATTATACATACTCTTTACAATTTCACGATAACATATGAAATAGATATACCATGGGATACTATAAACCATTATTAGGCTACTAGAAACAATTAGAATCACTAATTAGCCCTAATTTATCAACTTACGCAAATCTACATTTAGGGAAAATATTAGATTCATTTTGTTAAAATAAGAGATTATACTTGGGATTAAAAACAATAGAGTATGATTAGGCAGCCGTAGAGGATCTGAAAATTTGAATTTAGAGATTGGAAGCTTGTAATTAGGATTTCGTCGTTTCATGTTTATTATTTTCGTTTAGCGAGTTGAGGAAGGATGGTCTCGGCTGAGGCCTGGTAATCATGAATTTTTGACGGTTTCCAATGGTCGTCGAAGGCCTATCAGAAGGCTTTGAAAAAGGCTGTCGGAAGCCATCGCAAGCTTATATCAATATATCAGCCTTTTCTAGCAGTGAAATGTAAAAACTTTAAATGTATACAAGTTCAATTCCATATTACTTAATATACCATATATCCAAAAACCATAATTCAGTCAACAGAATTGTATAAAATAGAAACAATATCAAAATTATTTTATAGTCAAATAATGGAATCACACGTTAATAAAAACTTCCATTTCGAATAGTTTTACATCGTATTCAACTTCTTTATATAAAATTAAAAAAGGAAATTTATATTTAAATTGGAGAAATAGGCGGTGCGAACTACGAATAAAAGAATTCATACCATACATTATTTCCTAATTTATTCTCTTCAAAACCGTTAATCATATCTATAGAAAAAAAAAGAAGTGGAATAAAATGTTTAACATTAAAATTGCAATAACTGCATAATTCAACCATCTAGTATAGAATAATTGAGTTTCTGACTCAAGAATTAACATTTTGCTTTAGAGAACTTTAGGGATTTAGCGTGATATTTTTGTAAATAAAATTCCCCAATTAGTTATATCAAATCCAAGTTATACTATACAATTACCAGAATAAGAAAGAATAAGGTAAGTCCTTAGCTCTTCCTTTTTGGATTTTTTTATGCTTGCTTCAATCTGTTACACCTTTTATAAGGCCTTGATTTGAACTTACTAAACATTTGTGAGATATTATCTCACACCTTCTATAAGGCCTTTAACATCTTACACTCAGACTTCTTCATACAGTTTTTTCTTTACATGCAGCAACCTTTATGCTTTTATTCAGCATATATGAATCACGTGAATTCCAACATAATTAGAAACGTGGTTACTTCCCTGTTAATTACTCCATAATAGGTATGGGTATAAAATGCCTTTTCTCCACGCAAACAGGAAAAAGTCTACAAGAAAGAAATTGTAGGCATGCAGCAATTCATGAACAAAGTAAAGATCGTCTCCTACTCTGCCACCAAAACTAGTAAACCTATATGGCTACACCTCTTGCTATAGCCACGAGTTCCTCCGAGTCTATGAATATATCGCCAACAGCCCATGGGCCCTTGGCACCCAAATGCATGCTGTGTTGCCCACTCACATGTCCATCATCATCCTTATCACTGAAGCTCTATCTTGCCTCCCTTTGTGGGATCCTAAAATCATCAACTTTATATGTCAAAAAATAGAGTTATAAAAGAAAAACACCAAATGTAATCAGGAATAATATGTTGCATAATACATATGTTGCAATACACTTTAAAAAGTAATTATGAATTGATGTTTGTGAGACTATGGTTATTGAAATGATCGAGTAAAGCCAAACCAAAATAAGTATTGAGATTTTCAACGTAATATTTATAATTTTTGGATTTTGAAATCTTTTAACATTTTAAAATTTTCTGAAATTTTGAATAATTAAAAAAATTTAAACTTGTTTGAATTTCATAAAAATTTAAAAGATTTATTTTAAATTTAATTAATATTTTAAAACTATTTCATAAATTTACAAAATTCTAAATTTTTTGGAATATTAAATATAATTATCAATCACAATTATCAAATATTAAATATTAGATAATAACTATTACTTCCTAATTACTAATCATTAAATACTGAATGTTAATTATTAATTATATAATGGTAATTTTCAAAAATTAATTATTAGATACTGAATATTACTTATTAATTATTAATTTGTTACTTATTACTTCTTAATTGTAACTAAATATTTATTAATTATAAATTATTGATGGTAATTATTAATTATAAATTATTACCCATTTAACATTTTTTAATTAATATTAATTATCAAAAGTTAATTCTTACTTTTTGTACAAATGATGAATTATTGTAAAATTTAACATCAATGAGGAAATAGTCGGACTACATATTAAAGTGAAAAATTATTACCCTTGTTTTAAAGTCTTTTTGCTGTTTACTTCAAATTCTATTAACTATTCAATTATTTTATTGATTAAAAAAGTTTAATCAAAGAAAGAAAATTAACTTTCGAAATTTTAATAGTCATTCAATTTTTACGATGTTCCTTTTTTGCATGTTTCTATGCCTTTTTGAATTTTCACACGATTGATTATGACAAACGTTAAAATATGAACAATCATTTATAACCTATGAGCTCGAAAAAAGTAAATAACTATCGTTGTAAATTAGTATTAACAACGTTCAAGACAAGAGAGTAGTTGACCAGTGTTACAACTACAAAATATTGGAAGTAGTTTAAATCAACTTTACCACAACTTACACTAAAAGTCTATTTTTGAAAACATTTATTACAACGGCCATTTTTTGAATTTTGTAAAGTTATTATTGTAAAGGACCAAACACTATGTTGGCTCGATAGAGGGATGTGTTGATGAATCATGAACTTCGACATCTATTGGCTTTGTCTAAAATTAACTCACATAACATTGGAAAACATAATGGAAGCTTGATTAGAAAAATTAAAATATATAACTTACTATTGTTTGGAAATTATTAGAGGGAGAAGTGATAGGTTAAGGGAATAATAATCAATGGAGAATGTTTAAAATTTTCCATTGATTATTAGTATTTTGTTAAAAAGGTAAAAAATTTATAGGGAGAAATCATTTCACTTCTATCAATTTTTTTACACGAAATCATTAAAAAAATTCCAAACTACCTTTCACAATATTCAACCCTTTCCATTTGTACAATTTTCAATCTAAACACATGTAAAATAATAATAATAATTTTCTTTGAATGAATAAATAATTTAAATTAAAATTTGATAGATAACTACATACCTACTTTGAGACATAGTATAAAAAGTGCAAATTCTATTTATACATCATAAATTACTTGCCTACCATAAAACTAGAAAAATATATAAGACCAAAATTTGCTATTTCGGAAAGGAAATCAATATTATAAAAATGAAAAATTCGTAGTATATAAATCCACTTGACCACATTTTTCATAGTTAAAATACATATAATTTCAAGATGCATTCATGCACATTCAATTTTAATACTTTCCACTTCTAGTTAAATGAAAATGACAAAACTTTAAATTCAGTGCTCAAATTAATATTGATTATGGAGTAATAAATTCTTCTCTAGTTTTTTTACTTAAACTAAGTTGTTTACATTTAATGTTAGCATTTAAATAGTTTAAAATTTAATGTTTAAAAATTGATTAAAACCGACGGAAATAATTAAATGAACTCAAATTCCATTTAAATCATTTGAATTCGAAATATGTACAACCGAGTTTGGGAAATATAGGAACAAAGGTTACTTAATTCATTGATACATCATGCATAAGGGAGTTAATGAAATGAGATTATTGTTTTGTTTCTTCCCAAAATGGGAACTGTTTTGCAAGACATACGGTATATATTAAGTAAAAAATGATGTGCATGATTTTTACAAATTTTTTGATGCACGTGTTTTATTTTGTGTTTAGTATAGAATCTTCCTACCATACGATCATAAACAGCCTCCAAAGAATTCAATGGAGTGTTAAATATGAATTTTGAAATCAAATTCATTTTGTTTTGGTATAGATTTATTTGAAGAGTGGGGAAAAAGAGATTGAGATGTGTTGTCCTCCAGATCTTAAATTTAGAGAATGTTTAAGGTTAAACGATGAAAAGAATCAATATTAATTATGATTCCTCCCTTGACAAAAAAATTTAACTGAAAAATGCTTTTTTATTATTTTTTTTGTCTAAATCCATTTATTCTTTGACAAATTGTCTTGTATTCGATTACATGGAGTCGATACTATTTGTAATTCACTACATATAAAAGGATGAATTTCTGCCATTTTCGTTTTTCTCTCCTAACTTTAAGAACAAAATCTTCTTTCCTTAGTTTAAAATAATGGTTTCCAATATTTAAGATCATAATATCATCCTTTTGAATTTATCACTTCACTATACTCCTTGTGATAATCTTTATTTTCCAAAAATAAAAAAATTCATGTTCATCTATCCATACATTCATAAAATTCCATTGTAGTTTATGCACCAAAAATACAAACAAATTACAATCACCAAGCATTTTCTTTCAGTCTATGAAAACCTATACTATATAAAGATTGGAAGATTAGTCTTTTATTCATCAGTTTCCATCCTCCTCTTATTTCTTTTTGTTTCAATTCTTCCGCTTTGGCCATGTTTATTTCTAATTTTCTATTTTTTTAACTAATCCACAAATATACTTGGATTGAATATTTTAGAAAAAATAATGCTTCTAATATTTCTTTAACTCTTGTTATCTCTTCAGATCTCTTGATATTGTTATCATAAACAGTCAATAGAATTTATTTCTAGATGTTTTGTCATTTTAACTCAATGTTATTGGGTTCATTTGTAACGACCCGCTATTTTACACTATTCGTATCCGCACATGTCGGACTTGAATAATACAAAATACCAAATTGTTAATTTAAATTTGGCAAAACTGAAAATATGCAGTAAATAAATAATCACATAACCACAGACACAGAGTAATAATATGCAGCGGAAGCAAAAGATAGTAGTTCATGAAGCTACTATATATATATATATATATAACAAAGTTAAATAAGTTACAACAGAAGTCTCGAATACAATAGTCAAGTACAAGAATTAGAATACATCACTGGAATCAACTGAATATCTGAAAGCTAGATAGATAGCTAGATCTTCAGGCGAAGCTCCAACTCCAAAGGTGAGTCTCGAACGATGGTACACTCAGTCTGACCCGTGCGTAAAGCAAAACACAAAACACTCGAGTCAGGATTAATATTCTTATATCAATAAATCCAACTCAAGTGAAATAACAACTGAAATACAAGTAACTCAAAGGACGTTGGAATAACCATCCTCTAAGGATCCGTTAAACTGATCAAATTGAAATAAAATTACACACGAAAATAAACTTTCATATTTTCGGATGGAAAATTACCAGTTATTATGTTTAACTAGACGCATTTCAAATATTAAATTTTTATTTCAAAATTTTATTGTTTAGAATTTCACAAAATTTCAATTAATAATGTTATTCAAACCAGTTAAATTTACGAGTCCTTACACTCTCCCCCACTCAAAACTTTTCATTCTCGAAAAGGAAGGAGGTTGGAGAATAAAACAATCAGAAGAAAATAAACTTGAATTACAAAATAAAACAATTAAATCAAACTGTATAAATTTCAATTTGAATTAATTTATATTCAATAATTGATTTAACCTCAAGGTTTCATTAAATTGATTTGATTTCACATTTATTAATGTTAGGTACAAAAGGTTTCTTTTATATGAAATTCAAGTTAAATTCAATTAATTCAAGATATCTCATTAAGTTAATTTAATTTCAATTTATTAACTTCCAAAACAAAATTTTATTTTATTACATTAATCACGTCTATTATTCAATTAACATATTATTCTATTTTGCTTTCCATTAACATTATATAATTAACATTTAGGTGTATAACCTTTATTATACGCACTCAGATTTTATTTATAAAGACATTTTATATTGTATAGTGTCCAATTACATAGTTAACTTTTGAGGAATTTAGGTAAGTTATATTGAATGCAATTGAGTATTATACATGTAAATTTCTAATTCAATTCTCTCAAGTTTAAATATTAATTCAAAATTTTGGTTTCATTTATAATTGAAATCATCTTTTACTCAAATTTTAAGAATTAAATTTCCGATTAACTTCAAACAATTTAGAGATAATTATGTATATACTATATATATCAGATCAAATTAAATAATATACCAATATATATAAAACAAATCATACTTAAGAAATTCACTCAATTTATTTTTCAAATAAACCATAGAAAAGCTACAGAATAGTCTCTCCACTTCGAAACTCGAAAATGAATGTCGATGATACGGCCGTCATCACGAGATTATTTTCCAGCGACAAAGAGAAGAGCACTGATTTTTAAACCTTTACAATTCTTTGAATGATCTCTATTTGAAAATATTTTAAATAATATACGTTTTAAAACCTTTAAAACCAAAGTTGAAACCATCGGAAATTAAATTCTCAAATTCTTGATTTAAATTCATTACAAACTCCAAATCAATTTATAATCAAATTTTATAAATTCATTCATTTATATTATGAAATAGTCAATGGTTTATAAAGCAATAAATGAAAATTTAATATTATCATTTCGGAAAACAAATTCATTAACAATTTAATTTCAGAAAAATTTATACTTGTAAAATCATAAAAAATTATTTTATCTACCAAATTTGAAAATACTATTGTGTCAGTTTGCTCCGTTCAAGTGTTTTGGAAATCCTATCGATAGCGTTAATCGGTCGAATCTATCGGGAACCCAAATCAACATAACCAGCTCAAACAACACAAGACATATATATAAAACATTTAATATTAATTTACAATTACACTTCCTCGCTCGAGGATACAAGGATGGATTTTCAAAACAAGGATAGAGATTCAGATTTGAAGGGCTCAAGCCAATGAGAATTTTGATTCGAAGATAAATTTGAAACAAATATACGATAATCAAATAACGAAATAGGGGAATGGATAAGTTTACTAAATCACGGGCAACCTTAACGGGGTCAACCGTGACTTCAAGAATAAGATCGATGCAGAATTTCGAGGCAAATCTCCATTCGATCTCAAGAAATATAATTCAGTTATAGCAGGAGATAGATTGCATCGTAAACCGAGGATACAGAAATCTCCAATAAATCAATGCCTATTGTAAAGGAGTTTCACCCCTTTACAAATCAATCTGAGAATGGCGAGATCGCCGACTCATTATAAAGACCACTCGAAGTGAAGTTATAGGATGCTCCAAAATTGAAAGAAGACGAATAGCGAGGGACACAAATGAATTTTGGAACCGCAGGGAACGTTCCAAAATTCAAAGGAATCGAGTCAAGAGGAAGAGTTTGAAACTCGAATGAGAGTGATTACGTAAATACGTTTACCCTATATGCTATGTTTTGCCTAGAGCAACCAAAGCTCTTATACCAACTGTAACGACCCGCTATTTTAGACCATTCGAATCCGCACATGTCGGACTTGAATAATTCAAAATATCGAATTGTTAATTTAAATTTGGCAAAACTCAGATATACAGTAAATAAATAATCACAGAACACAAAAACAGAGTAATAAATATGCAGCGGAAGCAAAAGATAATAGTTCATGAAGCTACTATATAAATAACAGAGTTAAGTAAGTTACAACAGAAGTCTTGAATAAAATATTCGAATACAATATTAGAATACATCTCTAGAACTGGCTGGATATCTGAAAGTTGGATAGATAGCTGGATCTCCAAGCGAAGCTCCAACTCCAAAGGTGAGTCTCGAATACTGGTACACTCAGTCTGACCCAAGCGTAAAGCAAAACACAAAACACTCGAGTCAGGATTAATATTCTTATATCAATAAATCCAACTCAAGTGAAATAACAACTGAAATACAAGTAACTCAAAGGACAGTGGATTAACCATCCTTTAAGGATCCATTAAACTATGTACTACGTAGTAGTGTACTCTAAGTAGACAATGTCTATCAGTAATATAAAATATCAAAATAGTGTTGAGGCGTTATGTAACGACCAGCTATTTTGGACTATTCGCATCCGCACACGTCGGGCTTGAATAATTCAAAATACCGAATTGTTAATTTAAAATTTGGCAAAATTCAGATATACAGTAAATAAATAATCACAAAATATATCACTGAAATCATCGAACACTGGAAGCAGAATAGATGGATGGATCTTCAAGCAAAGCTCCAACTCCAAAGGTGAGTCTCGAAAGCTAAACCACTCAGTCTGACCCAAGCGTAAAGCAAATACAAAACACTCGAGTCAGGATTAAAATTCTCATATCAATAAATCTAACTCCAGTGAATTAGCAACCGAAATACAAGTAACTTAAAGGATGTTGGAATCACCATCCTCTAAGGATCCGTTAAACTATCTACTATGTAGTAGTGTACGCTAAATAGATAATGTCTATCAGTAATATAAAGTATCAAAATAGTGTTAAGGCGTTACCATTATCCCCCTTAACACGTTTTTATATAAATGTCATAGTCTATACAGCACTGTAAACTCCACCTTAAACTGGTGGGATATCAGGGAGTACTCCGTAGGTATAACACAAAACAAATTCGTAGTGGTCACGTATATAGGGATACAAGTATGACAAGGCACATGAGGCAATACCCAAGGTAGTGAAACTACCGTTCGCCTGATCCGGACTGGTGAGAACGCATCGCCGCAGCGATCGCAACACCGCGAAACAACACTCCTGAAATTCCGAGGGTGCACCAATCAATCATAAGTAATGAGTAGTAGTTACGAAGAAGTGTGTTCGCTCGAGGTGGCTAACCTTATTTGGCCCGGCACGGCTCCTGTTTTAGTCATTTCCAATTTGACACAAGTGTCAAGGCTATCCATTATCGTTCTCTTTCTTCAGTCATCACGTACATCATTCCAACCACTTCATTCTGGATCATCACTCAGCGTATAGTTATTAAAGTGGTTTTCGATTTAGATAGAGAGTATATCCATAACCGATTCTGGTTTCTTTAATAACTTTCGTAATTATTACACCGATTGGTCGTTTAATAAATTTCAAAAACCAAATCAATTTCAATTAGAATTTGTAAACCATCATTTCATTTGTCTTTCTAAATCAATTTCCAAAATTTACGTTCAAAACTTTCAAATTGCCATTTCAAAATCTCATAATTCGATTTCAACCTTTATTTAAACAATCCAAATATTGATTCAAGTTCGTATATAAGTTTCATTCCGAAATCATTTAAAATTGTTTAATTTTCATTTAAATCAATTTTAATTCATTTATCGATTTCATTCAATATTCGTTAAGCTAATTTCTTCTTTAAACAATTTCCATTTAATTTCCAATTCACTAAATCAATCACTTACGTTCAACTACATTATATCAAAACTTACAAATTTAATTAAGTTAAATTCATCAAATCAAATTCTTTAAATTACAAGCCTTACATTTGTTTCAATAAAAACGCATTTATTTCTTGTTAAAGAAATTCAATTTCATATATTTATTTACTTAGTTACGAATTTCAAACTCAGTTAATAAAGAAACCAAATTTTACATATTCGAAAAGTTCAGTTTCACTTATTTACTTAAATAATTTTTCCAAAACTTAATAAATAAAGAAACCCAATTTTATTTATTAGCGAAGTTCAAATTTCACTTATTCAAAAGTTAAATTTCCCTGATCACAGAATTCAATTTTTAATCAATTATCAAATAATTCAATTTTATTCAATTATTAAATAATTTCAAACTTAATTATTAATAATTTCAAAACTTAATAATTTCAAACTTCGTTATACATTCAACTTAATTATTAAATCATTTCAAACTTAATTCAATGAATAATTCCAAATTTAATCGTTAAATAATTCAATCCAGAACAACGTTCTTCCATCAGTTATTACATTTATATTTTGTTTCAGATTTCAATATTACACTTTCCTTTTATCAAAATTTGCGTTCCAATTTTTTATTTCAAAACCTTATTATTCAAATAAAATCTTTATTTTATTTCACATCAAATTATTGACCAATCGGTTTATTTAATTCTCTATCCTAAGTCAAGTTCATTTTGGGTATTTATCATTTCAACCTGTTTCCAATTCAATTCACAAATTAAAGCATAGCAAAGGGAACTTGCAGTGTGATAACTGGGATGGTGTCAAAGTAAATAAACAACAATCAAACACAATCCAATAATCAATTCAAATAATCCCGAAATAATCGTATTAATTCACATTGTTGTTTATGCGAATTAATATAATTATTTCTAGAATCTACATTATCATTTCATGTAGATTAAAGATTATTACACTAATATTTACACGGTTTTCCACGATTTTTATTATTCAATTCCAAACTACATCAATTTATACAAAATACATTTAAATGGTTCAAGGTGTCGTTAACACTATTTCTACGTGTCAATTTATTTATCATTCAAAGGGGTCATATTATACAAATTTAACAAATCAACTTCAACACATATCAATTTCAAATTGTTAACTATTCTACGTCAATTTCAATTTCAAATTATTTATCACTTTATACAATACAATTTAACATCCAATATAAACAACAACAATCAATCAATTATCAACCAAACTGGATTATCATTGCATACGTAACAGATAACGGTGTCAGATGTCAAAGGTGAACTGATACATAAATAGCAGTGCAATAAATAACAACAGTATATTTCAATTGTCGTTCCAATTGAAATCAAATTTAATAAATAAAAGAATATTAATCGTGAGTGATTGCTCACCTTTCGAGGTTAGAGAGTTTTGACAAAGAAACAATCTACAAATTCCAAAGCAACGCTAGATGGGCACGATTCGATGAAGAACAGGCACGACAGACAAAGCTGATAGATGAAATCGACAAGAATAAATCAAATTAGCATATTATGAACTGAACAAAATATGTACAATTATTACTAATAACTTCCTTACATCAAATATAAAAATTTAAGTACATATTTTAAAATGACATAATTTCCCTATCATATCTTAAATCAAACATAAAAAGATATTAAAAAAATTATTGTAGTGTTTCTATGTTTACATAGATAATATATACTTACCTAAAATATCATAGTTTGACAAATGTATACTGTCGTGCGAATACATAACATATGATACTGTTGTACACAGCACAAAGACATATATTAGCTAATATCAGTGAGTTTAACAAATACATATGTGTACGGCAAAATGAAATATAATACAAAATAAAATGTTATAGTTTAGTATGCATATAACACCGTAAAAATTTCGACTGTGCTTCCACTATTTATAAATGCGAAAGTTACCTTTTTTTTAAAATAAACATATATATATTTTCAAATAATATATAATAGAAAGTAAATGTGAAGCAGACGGCCGAAAACATGGTACACGTAACAAACTCAGGTATAATGCTATATGCATAAACTAAATTTTCAGAATATGCGAATATAATATATATAAATGATACAATAAAAGGTTAATATATATATATACATACATTGTAAAATATTTTATAACTTTATAAACTTTCATATTCAAAATAACAATTTGTACAACAATACTATTAATCATATATATATACTGAATGCTTTAATATATATCAAAATGCATATCCATCTTACACATATTACAAATATAATAGCAACCTGTTGTACAACATATATTAAACTTATTTACCTAGCATGATATGTATATGCTAATATAAATTCCATGTACATAGCTATCTTGATGGGTAAGAAGGCATTGGACAGCAACATATATAACAAACTAAGAATTATAAACAACTCTTACAAACCAGTACATATTAATTTACCAACGATATATAAATAAAATATGAACTATAATCAAATCTTATTTTATACGCAAGTCTATTCACTACAACCTATAATACAGTAGCCTAGACTTAACTATATTTACATACTCACCTGAGCATATATACAAAATAGGCATGAGTTGGCTACTGGAGAAAGAAGGCCAGAGGGTTTCTGGCGCTATGGTGAGGGTTGCAGTGGCGAAGAAGGGAAAATGGGTGGAGAAAGGAGTAAGGGTGACGGTCGGCGATGGTTGTCGAGGCGGAGGGGAGGTGCGGCAGGCTGCATAGGAGGATGTGATGCAAACAGGCGAGGCTGCGTTCGGCGAGCAAGGAAGGGCGAAAGATGAAGGGGGGAATGATGCTGGGCTCACGGCGCGGCTGTTTCTTGGTCGCGGAGGAAGGATGAGTGGACGTGAGTAGCTTGCTCGGCATGTGGAGGGGAGAGAGACAGCGGTGGGCGGTGGTGACTGTTGAGCTCATGCGTGGAGGACGGAAGGAGAAGTGGAAGATGGTCTTGGGTAGATGAAATGGGTTCGTTGGGAAGGCCTGGCATGCATGCGGTTTCATGCGTTTGTGATTTTTGATTTTTTTTTTATTAGAACTTGCTGTATATATTTTGTTAGGAGAAGGAATTAGAAGAGGAGGAGAAGAGAGATGGCTCCAGGCAAGTAAAATGAAGAAAGTAGCAGGTAGGAGGAGATTGAATAGATGAGGCATGCTAAAATGAAACGTCACTGACCAATAAAAATAAACCATATTCATATTCATGAAACAATGAACCATTACCAACCAATTGAAAATAATGAAACAACAACTGTCACATTTTAATTTTCTAGAAGTAATCAAAAGCAATGAAGGTTATTCTCAATCGGTAAAATGAAAGGTCAGAAAAATAAACGAACCGTCATTTATGATCGTTGGAACCAACCAAGATCAATACCGATACGGTTAACGTTTCAATGATTTCGTGGAGTACCAGATTCCGAAACACGGAATTGAATATACTACGAAGATCAGCACGACGAGACGATTGAAACGGTATATAGATACCCGTGGTACGATTGAATTTTAAAAATTCGAAATTTTATACTACGGAAAATGCATAAAAATCGCAGAAAAATAAGATCGACGGAGCCAAAGATGTCCGAATTTGGAAAAACGACAAACTGACAACTTGCTCAAAAGATGTTTTAGAATTTTTCTATGTAAAAATATTTTGGTTTTGAAAACGTTTTATTTTCATCGCTTTTTAACTGATTAAATTGAAGTAATTTTACGCACGAAATAAACTTTCATATTTTTGGGCAAAAATTTACCAGTTGCTATGTTTAGCTGGACGCGTTTCAAATATCGAATTTTCGTTGCGAAATTTTATTGGTTATTTCTATTTAACGAAAATTTCCATTTAACGCAAAACGCACGTTTCTTACGTTAAAATTTATTAATTTGGTTTCTGTTATTGGTTACGACTATTTCATATTATTACATTACGTTTTAATATGTATTACATTATTGTTCTTATCGAAATTGGTCGTCTACTAATTTGGTATTGGATTTGTAACATATATACAAAGAGATTTCCATTTAAGAATCGTAAAATTTTATTTCTATCGGATTTTTTTAAATTAAAATTTTATTTAATTTAGTAATTTAAAAGCGTTAAAGATACGGGTCATTACACGTTACCATTATCCCCCATAATACAATTTTTATAAGCGTTATAGTCTATACAGCACTGTAAACTCCACCGTAAACTAGTGGGATATCAGGGAGTACTCCATAGGTATAACACAAAAAAAATTCGTAGTGGTTGCGTATATAGGGATACAAGTATGACAAGGCACATGAGGCAATACCCAAGGTAGTGAAACTACCGTTTGCCTGATCCGGACTGGTAAAAACGCATCGCCGCAACGATCGCAACACCGTGAACAACACTCCCAAAATTCCGAGGGTGCACCAATCAATAACAAGTAATGAGTAGTTTATGAAGAAGTGTGTTAGCTCGAGGTGGCTACCCCCATTTGGCCCGGCACGGCTCGTGTTTTAGTCAATTCCAATTTGACACAAGTGTCAAGGCTATCCATTATCGTTCTCTTTCTTCAGTCATCACGTACATCATTCCAACCACTTCATTCAGGATCACACTCCTCGTATAGTTATTAAAGTGGTTTTCGGTTTAGACAGTGAGTATGTCCCTAACCGATTCTGGTCTCTTTAATAACCATCGTAATTATTTTACCGATTGATCGTTTAATATATTTCAAAACCAAATCAGATCTAATTTCAATTAGAATTCGAAATTCAACATTTTATTTGTCTTTCCAAAACAATTTCCAAAATTTATGTTTCATAACTTCCAATTCCATTTCAGAATTTAATTCCATTTCAAAATTTGATTTAAACAATTCAAATATACACTTAAGTTCGGGTATAAGTTTCATTCCGTAATCATTTAAATAAACTTAATTTAACGTTCAAATTAGTTTAAACTCATTTATCGATTTCCTTCAATGTTCGTTAAATTAATTTATCATTTAAAACAATTTCTAATAAATTTCCAATTTATCAAATTAATTACTTAAGTTCAACTTCATTATATCAAAGCTTACAATTTTAATTTCAACTAAATTTGTCAAATCCAATTCAAGTCTTATATTTGTTTCAATAAAACGCACTTTTATTTCTTGTAAAAGAAATTCAATTTCATTTAATTTAATAACTTAGTTACAATTTCAAACTCAATTAATAAAGAAATTTGGTTTCACTAATTCAAGAGGTTCAATTTCACTTAATAAAGAATTCAATTTAAATTAATTATTAAACAGTTCAATCTCATTAAATTATCAATAATTTAAATTTCTTAATTATCAATAATTTCAATTTCTTAATTATTAATAATTTCAAACTTAATTATTAATAATTTCAAAACATAATTATTAATGATTTCAAAACTTAATTATTAATAACTTCAAAGTTAATTATTAATAACTTCAAACTTAATTATTAATAATTTCAAATTAATTATTACTAATTCCAAATTAATTATTACTAATTTCAAAACTTAATTATTAATAATTTCAAACTTAATTATTAATAAATTAAATTTTAAACAATGTTCTTTTATCAGTTAGTACGTTAATATTTATTTCAATTTCAAATATTCACATTTCCTTTCATTTAAAATTTAAATTCCAATTTTATTTCAAAACCTTATTATTATTCAAATAAAATCATTATTTTATTTATGTCAAATTATTGACTAATCGGGTTTAATTTAATTCTCTATCCTAAGTCAAAGTTTATTTGGGTATTTATCATTTCAACCCAATTCCATTTCAATTCAAAAACAAAGCATAGCAAAGAGAACTTGTAATGTGATAACTGGGATGTGTGAAAGTAAATAAACAAGCAATAGCACACATCAATAACAATCCAATAATTAATTCAAATAATCCCGAAATAGTCGTATTTTCACATTATTGTTTGTACAAATTAATATAATTATTTCTAAAATATACACTATCATTTCATGTAGATTAAAGATTATTACACAAATGTTTATACGGTTCTTCACTTGATATCTATTATTCACTTTCATACTACACTAATTTATACATCATACATTTAAATGGTTCAAAGTGTATTTTGCCAAATTCCTACGTGTCAATTAAATTAACATTTAAAGGGGTCAAATTTAACCAGTCAAATTCAACATATAGATCCATTTTTAAATTTGTTAACTATCCTATATCAAATTCAATTGCATATTCTTTATCACTTTAACATTTACAATTTAACGTCCAATATCACAATCAAACAATTAGTCATTTATCAACCAGACTGGATTATCATCGTATAAATAACAGATAATGGTGTCAGATGTCACAAGTGAACTAATACAGGTAATAGCATATATAACAGTGAAAATAACTAACAATCGCACGTTTCAATTGTCGCTTCAATTAAAATCAAATTTAATAAATAAAAGAACATTAATTGTGAGTGATTGGTCACCTTTCGAGGCTAGAGACGATAGACAATGAAGTTAAGTTACGAAACGCAAGAACGAATCCCAAGGCAAAGCTTGATTGGCGTGAATTGACGATATAGCTGATAGATAAGAATCGATGAAAACAAAGTGATCAGTTATTATATAAACTAAAAATATATGCATTGTTATTATATTATATATATTATTTGTTTTCTAAAATAAATTTCAAAACATAAAATTCATATTATATTCCAAAACATAACACATATTATATATAAAGATATTTTTTATAGCAAACAACATTATATATATACAAAATGCATATACACGTATATCATTAGATATATTTGAAATACCAGACATATAAACACTTTGGGATTAATAATATAAACAACTGAATAGGAACATATTTATAAACCACTAAGCTTTTGGAAAAAATATAAACTATAACCTTTGTAACAGGTTGCACCTATACTCAGGAGCACAACTTTATATAAAATAGATATACATAAATATACACCTACATATGGTAACATACATAGACTAATAAATATATATATATATATATACTATAAACAGTACATCATTTAAAAATACTTTAGGCACTTGTTAAGATCAAATATACAGCAACTTGGTTTTAAAAAGACTACTTTTAAGATATTACAACTCTAAATAAGCAACTATAAAAGCACGGCCGTAGCCTTATATACATATTAACTAAAAGAGTTAAAACTTATATAACTAAAATTCGTATATATATAACTCAATGAATACAATATATAAACAACTTTAACTATAGTATTACTAAACAACATGTGCTTACATATATGCGTTACAGTGAGTATAATATAAATATTTCCATAAAACTTATGTATACTATATCCAAGTTATAAACAACGTGCCCATTTCAACACTCCACAGTATATAATACCTTATGTATGAAGAGAGAAAACCAACGACAGTAGCGAGGAATTGAAACAGAACCGAGAGAAGGGCGAGTGAAGGGAACACGTGGAGGTTGAGTTCTCGAGTGATGCCAGAGGCCGAAGTCAGACCGGCAGAGGGAAGAAATGGAGGTAGGTGAGCATGGACGGACGGTTCACGTGGGCTCGGTGACGGGTCTTGGTTAGACTGAACGGTGGGTGGCAAAGGAGATAAATCCATGGAGAAGAAGCTTGTAGGCGGTGACTATGGTGGCGAGCTGCTGCTCGGAGTTTGGGATGGTGATGACGGAGGAGATCCAGGCGTGCTGTCGAGGGGGAGGACTTGGAGCAGCATAGGCCGGAGGCTGGGTTGGTGGATGTTAGGTGAGGTGTCTATGGCTAGTTGGAGGGAGAAGTCGTGGAGGAGGAGGCCGGTGATGGCTCAGGCATGAAGTGGAAGGGCGGTTGATGTGGGGTGGAGATGCAGTGCACGACGAGGTGGGGAGGGGAAGAAACGAGCGGAGATGCTGCGTTATAGGGAGGGTGGAGGCCGTGCGTGGTTTTGAGGTAGGTGAGAACTTTTGTTTTAGCTGAATTTGAACTGGTAGCAAAAAAAAATGAAATGTAAAACATACAGGGAGTAGGAGAAGTGTTGGGAAGGTGCATGCATGACAGAGAAGGAAGGACATGTATTTTGAGAGTAAAAGTATGAACCGAAACAAAGCTGCTTTATGGACCATATTATATTTATCAAAATCAATGATAATAGTAGGAGTCAATGTTGAATTCAACAATTATTAATTGCTACTAGCTAACCGCTTTCTCGTGGATGTAATGAAAGGACGGATGGAAATCAGATAGCACAAATATGGATACCGAGACGGAAATTGTTTTATATACTTGCACCGCACATCGAACTCCGAAATTTACCATCAAATATACCATAGAGATTAGTACGATGAGATTATCAAAATGGTACACACGTATCATTTGTACGATTGAATTATAAAAATTCGAATTTTCTACCAGCGGAAAATGCAACAAAAACGCTAAAAAATAAGATCGACGGAGCTAAAGAAGTCCGAACTTGAAAAAAAGAAAAATGACGTCTTGCTCAGAAGATGATTTAAAATTTTTCTATGTAAAAATATTTAGGTTTCGAAAACGTTTTATTTTCATCGATTTTTAATTGATTAAACTGAAATAAAATTACACACGAAAATAAACTTTCATATTTTCGGATGGAAATTTACCAGTTGCTATGTTTAACTGGACGCATTTCAAATATTAAATTTTTATTCCAAAATTTTATTGTTTAAAATTTCACAAAATTTCAATTAATAATGTTATTATAACCAGTTAAATTTACGGGTCTTACATCGAACAAGGACTCAAAACCATTTCTATTGCGTTCGGAATAGGGGTATAACATTATACACGCATAGCGGCACGCCTCGATAGGAGGTCAAAATTTTATCTTGCTAAAACAAGATATTTTATAATTAAAAAAAATTATACAAAATCAAATCAAAGTCCCTTTACCTATTGTAATACGCTATCCATTACCTTTAAATCACGTCTCGGTCTTATTCATCTCAATCAGTTATGAGCCTTTCTCTATTTCTTTTCTTTCAGCTAATTAATCAGGAATTCAAAATGAAGAAAAAAAGAAAAAGGAAAAACAAATGTGATTCTCGCGTTCTAAATCGAGAGCGGTAGGCAGCCATGAACGTAAAGGGAGGGGATGCGTGAAGTCAAGATGATGGCCAAGACGTGGGCTGTAGGCGTGTACGCATGCAGAGGAGTTGTGGGAAGCGATTGCGAGGGCTCACGTTCGATCAAGGAGGTAAGGCGGCGATTGGCGACAGTTAGCATGGAGGATGGCAATGGTTCAGGAGGATGGAGACACGTATTTTGGTGTGGTCATGGTCGAGCTCAACGGTAGTTTTGGTATGGGGGTGGTGGGGTTTAGGAATTACGACGAGGTGGCGAACACTGGTGGAGTGTTCAATGCGAGGTTAGGCATTGACTTAGGGTGCAAGCATGATGAGAGAGAGAGGAGGTCCTGAGCTGGAGGGTTAACGTATAAGCAGGCAAATGGTGATGTCCTATTGGAGACACCAACCTTGTATTGTTCTGGATGTAATGATGAAGAAAATAGGAAGATCGCATGACGCAGCGGAAATATCAAAAATTGATGAAACGGTGAAAAGTTAAATCGATGGATTGATAATACCCAAGATAAATGCACAAATCCGTTGATCTCGCGGGATACCGGATTCTAGCTATCTTTAAAACGTTGACCGCGCACGATACCATGTTAGAAGATCTACGATTCTTCGAAGTTGATCTCGTGCACGAGATTCCGTGAATCGGCTTCAAATCCGTTGATTCGAGCGCACTCGAATAACCGAAAATGGAGAAAGGAGATAACACTCAACTTCCAATTTTAAAGAGGCACAAAGCACTCAAACAAAAGTTTGTTCCAAAATCAACCAACCTTACAAATGACACAACCCCGCTATTTATAGAGTTACAACATGCATACACGACTTAACATATTCACGTTACAACAGCACTTCGACCTTCGACTTAACAACAACGACTCACGACACAAGAACAAAGAGACATAACAAAACACATAAGAAAGTTACGACAAAACATCAAAGCGACTCAACAAATTCACAACACAATAGCTTGAGCGACCTGAAACAAGTAGTATAGCAGCAGGAAGCATGAGCGACCTAACATCTGAAGCGACTTAGCAAGATAAAGATTTGCGACCTTAAAGATGTGGCATATGTGAGCGACATAACATAGGTCGTAGCTTGCTGTTGAGCGACTTGTAGTCAGGTGGCAAAAGTAAGAATGTGACATAAGTAGTTGGGCAGTAGCTAGTTAGGTCATTCGTAGCTCGGTAGGTCACTGGCGACATAAAATGACTCGCTGCTTTATCCAATCACCATAACTTGTTATTATAACACGCAAGCGACTCAAGGCTTAACTCGTTAGGTCGTTGGCGACCTAAGGCAGACGACTTAACGTAGTTATAGGCCGTTGCATCATCCACCCCCGGTTGACAAGAATTCGACCCCGAATTCACACTTTCCTCTTCTTCGACAAACTTATTCTCATGATATGGAATCAAGTGTTTGACGTTGAAAACGTTGGCAGTATGGATATGATCCGACAATCTTAAACGATAAGCATTATCATTGATCTTCTTTAAGATCTCTACTGGACCAATCTTTCGGGATTTCAATTTGTTGTAAGTTCCAACTGGAAAATGATCTTTCGTCAATACTACGTAAACAAAATCAGCCGCTTTGAAGTCCACACTCCTTCGCTTCTTATCTGCCAGTTGCTTATACTTCTCATTTGACTTAAGCAATCGTTCATGAACAATCCCGTGGCACTCCTGCAACTCATTCACGAAATCACAAGCTCGTTTAACAACCCCTTTCTGACATGGAACTGTCGACAAATCCAACGGTCCCTTCGGAATTGCTGAATATACCACTTGAAATGGACTGAATCCAGTACTTTGATTAATGGCATGATTATGTGCGAATTCTGCCTGACACAATTTCACATCCCAGCTCTTCAAATTATCCATCACAAGACATCTTAACAAGTTTCCGAATGATCTATTCACCACTTCCGTTTGCCCATCAGTTTGTGGATGATAGGCGCTACTAAAATTCAGCTTAGTCCCAACCATCTTCCACAGACTCAACCAAAAATGACTTAGAAATCGAGTGTCCCGATCAGTAACAATTGTCTCAGGTAGTCCATGAAGTCGATAAACCTCTTTAAAGAATAATTGAGCAACAGGAACTGCATCGGCGGTCTTTTTACAAGTTATGAAATGTGCCATCTTCGAAAATTTATCCACCACAACATATATAGAACCGTTCCCTCGTTGAGTTCTTAGCAAGCCTAAAACAAAGTCCATGCTAATATCAACCCATGGTCTAGTAGGTACGGGCAATGGCATATACAATCCTGCATTTGTAGCTGTCCCTTTGGAAACATGACAAATGTGACATCTACGCACAAATCTTTCAACTTCTTTTCTCATGGAAGGCCAAAAATATGATTGAGAAATCAATTGCAAAGTACGATCTCTTCCCACATGACCTTCTTCATGCAATTCTTTCACAATTTTCATCCGCAAACTGCATTC
This sequence comes from Allium cepa, assembly GCA_030765085.1. Taxonomy (NCBI): domain Eukaryota; kingdom Viridiplantae; phylum Streptophyta; class Magnoliopsida; order Asparagales; family Amaryllidaceae; genus Allium; species Allium cepa. Next base: position 861,584,135 of record CM060931.1, read on the forward strand.
CGGTATACAGAATCGATTTTCGTTGAATAGAAAACAGTCTACCAATACATACTCATCCGTCTTCCCTTTCTCGACTCCATCTACAATCTTAGCATAGTAAGGATCCTTAACAAACAATTCTGGAAATACATCGAATCCCGTCACTTCAACTATCATCGTAGTCAACAAATGATTTCTCCTACTCAATGCGGCTGCCACCCGATTTGTTACTCACGACTTATGCTTTACCACAAATGTAAACTGCTGCAAGTATGTGATCCATGAAGCATGCCTGGCTGCAATCTTATCATGTCCCTGCAAATGCTTCAACGCTTCATGATCAGTATACAACACAAACTCCTTATAAAACAAATAGTGTCTCCAGTGCGTTATGGCTTGGACAATAGCATAGAACTCCATGTCATAGGTATTGTATCTTGTCTTGGCTCTAGAAAGTTTCTCGCTAAAATAAGCAATTGGTCAACCCTTCTGACTTAATACCCCACCAATTCCAACCTTAGACGCATCAATATCTAGCTCAAAGAGCAACTGAAAAACTGGGTATCTAAGAATCGGTGTTGTAGTCAAAAGTGTCTGGATCTGTTGGAAAGCAGAATCAGCCTCTTCAGTCCACACAAACTGCTTCCCTTTCATACAATCTGTCACTGGTGCCATTACACTACTGAAATGTGGAATAAACCTTCGGTAGAATGATGCTAACCCATGGAAACTTCTCACTTCAGTTACAGTCCTGGGTTGTGGCCAATCCATGATTGCTTCAACTTTACGTTGATCCACATGAATACCTTCCTTGGACAACAAGTGCCCCAAAAACAAAACACTATGTGTCATGATCATGCACTTCTTTGTCGCCGCGTAAAATTGCTCTTGACGAAGTATCATTAACATTTTCCGCAAGTGCTGTAGATGTTCTTCTGTGCTTCCGCTGTATGTCAATATATCATCAAAATATACCACTACGAACTTTCCAATAAACTGTCAAAAGATCCGATTCATCACTCGCATAAAAGTACTAGGTTCATTAGAAAGACCAAACGGCATGACCAGCCACTCATACAATCCTTCCCGTGTCTTGAATGTTGTCTTCCATTCATCACCTGGTCGAATTCGAATCTGATGATATCCACTCTTCAGATCAATCTTTGAAAATATAGCATCTCCATTCAACTGATCTAACAAGTCATCCAATCTAGGCATCGGAAATTTGTACCTCACTGTAATCTTGTTTAGTGCTCGGCTATGTGTACACATTCTCCAAGTTCCATCCTTCTTTGGCACTAACAATGCTGGTACTGCACAAGGACTTAAACTTTCTTGTGCGCGCCCTTGTTCAAGTAACTCCTCTACTTGCCTTCTCAACTCTTCGTGCTCCTTTGGACTCATTCTATAATGTGGTCTATGCAGTAACACAGCTCTTGGAACAAGATCAATCTGGTGTTGTATGTCTCTCAACGGTGGTAATTCTTTCGGTAATTCATCAGGAAATACATCTTCAAATTCTTTCAACACTGGCTTTACTTCTTCAGGAATTTCAACCGTTTCACTACTTCCACGTCCAATCAATAGAAATACTTCAGGCCCATCCTCTGCTTTTTTACACAAATTCCTTCAAAGATAACAGAGTCTTTAGTTCTTCAATCTCCTCCAACTTGCTTTCACTTTGTTGCCGCTTTTTAGGAACTATAGTGCCATTGAACATGAAACTATAGCAGTTAGTCCTCCCATCATGTTGCACGGCTCTATCGTATTTCCATGGTCTCCCCAACAACAAATGACATACATCCATATCTACCACATCACACCAAATCTCATCCTTATACTTCGTTCCGATGGAAAAAGTTACACAAGCTCTTCGACCAACCTTTACTTCCCCACCTTTCCTCAACCAAGCTAACTTGTAAGGTTTGGGATGCTTCTCTGTCTTTAATGCTAACTTCTTTACAGCTTTTGTAGAGATGATGTTATCACCACTTCCTGCATCGATATCAAACTTACAAACCCTTCCCAAAATAGTGCACGTTGACTGAAAGATATTACTCCTCAACCAGCTAGTCTCCTCTTCCTGCTTTGGCGTCAAGCAAAATCTCCTCATCATTAAAGAATATCCTTCATCTCCCGCCAATAATTCTTCTTCCTCCTCAACTTGTGGTGAATTTGAACATTCTACTTCTGCATCCTCATACTCAACCTCAGCAACCATCACTCACTTCTTAGGCTTCGGGCATTCATTGCTCTTATGACCAAACTCCTGATAGTTATAACACTTAAAATTATTGTTGACCCTGGTCTTAGCAACTTCATCGACAACCGGTTTTCCAACAACCATGGAAACATTCATATTGCTACTAGCCCCTTTCATTTGATTGTTGGGATTTGTAAACACACCACCTCCTCTTCTACCTTGCCTCTCCCAAGCTAGAGCCTTCTTGTGTGCTTCAACAATGGATCTTGGATCAAACATATTCACCATATCCTGAATTTGCATTCTCAATCCTCCAACAAATCTAGCTGTCAACTGTTACTCCGTCTCCATGATATCATTTCTAGCAACCAGTTGATAAAACTCATCTGCATAATCATTTACCGACTTTGTCCCTTGTCTCAAATTCTGTAAGCGCTGATACATAAGAGACTGATAATTATATGGCAAAAAAGTAGCCTTCATCAACTTCTTCATCTTCTCCCATGAAACAATCTTCGACTTTCCCATTCTCTCCCGTGTAAGTTTAGTTTGTTTCCACCATGCCATAGCTCTTTCCCTCAATCATGTGGTGACCAACTTAACTCTACAATGTTCAGGTACTTCCTTGAAGTCAAAAATTTCTTCAACATTTGATAACCAATCCAAAAACGCTTCTGCTATCTTTCCCCCATTGAATTCAGGAATCTCTGTTTTCATCCCCGACTCCCATTTACGATCATTCTCTGAATCAATATATCGATTTCGCACTTGGTCTTGATCTCGATCATGAATACTTCCTCTATCACCATATTCCTCAAAATCATATGTATGTCGATATCGATCTCGTCCATCAACATATCTACGATCATGCATGTCCCTTTTATCATGACTTTCGGCATCAAGACACATATCATCTTCAAATTCATGATAAGTTCTTCTCTCTTCACCTCGATACTCATGATGTTCTTGCCTCACAAAAACTGATGATTCTCTTCGATCTCGATGTGATTGTGGTGACACCCTCCTCGCTTTCGAAACCGATGGCGAAACTCTGTTTCGAAATTGGTGACCTTCTCCTTTGACTTTGATTCAAGTCATTCATCAATTTCTCTAACTACCCAATACCTTCATCAAACTTTTCATTGATTCGTTGTTCCATTTGCTCAGCTTCTTGTCTTCGATACACATCTTCCATATTTTTAAATCGATTAGCACGTCTCGGAGGCATTGTCAAACATTCAACAAATCCAAACACACACTTCAACTAGCACAACTTCAACTCAAATATGAACTTGACTTTGCTCGGCCCGCACTTAGCTTGGTTCGGTTGTAACTGCAACTCTCGGCCTTGATGTACACAAGTGATGCACACCTCCACTTATAGCTCGGATCTAACTTCAACACTTCAACTCGGCTCCCAATAGGCTCGGCTTAGCTTTGATTTGCTAAGTCTAGCTTTGGTACCAAACTGACGCAGCAGAAGTATCAAAAATGGATGAAACGGTGAAAAGTTGAATCGATGGATTGATAATACCCAAGATAAATGCACAAATCCGTTGATCTCGCAAGATACCGGATTCTATCTATCTTTAACACGTTGATCGCGCACGATATCGTGTTAGAAGATCTATGATTCTTTGACGTTAATCTCGTGCACGAGATTCCATGAATCGGCTTCAAATCCGTTGATTCGAGCGCACTCAAAAACCGAAAATGGAGAAAGGAGATAACACTCAACTTCCAATTTTAAAGAGGCATAAAGCACTCAAACAAAAGTTTATTCCAAAATCAAGCAATTTTACAAATGACACAACCCCGCTATTCATAGAGTTACAATGTGCATACACGACCTAACATATTCACGTTACAACAGCACTTCGACCTTCGACTTAACAACAACGACTCACGACATAAGAACAAAGCGACATAACAAAACACAGAAGAAAGTTACGACAAAACATCAAAGAGACTCAACAAATTCACAGCACAATAGCTTGAGCGACCTAAAACAAATAGTATAGCAACAGGAAGCATGAGGGACCTAACATCTGAAGCGACTTAGTGAGATAAAGATTTGCGACCTTAAAGATGTGGCGTATGTGAGCGACATAACATAGGTCGTAGCTTGCTGGTGAGCGACTTATAGTCAGGTGGCACAAGTAAGAACACGGCATAAGTAGTTGGGTCGTAGCTAGTTAGGTCGTTCGTTGCTCGGTAGGTCGCTGGCGACATAAAATGATTCGCTACTTCATTCAATCGCCATAACTTGTTATGATAACACGCAAGCGACTCAAGGCTTAACTCGTCAGGTCATTGGCGACCTAAGGCAGACGACTTAACATAGTTATAGGCCGCTGCATCATCGCAGCTTCCAGGTTGAGTGCGATTGTAAGCAGTGGGTTCTCTCAGGGGTGTTGGGAAAACTCGTCGATCGTTCTAGTTTGGGTTACTGTTCGTTTTTCCTACATGGAAATGAACGCTGGTGGAGGTATTAATTTCTAACTAGTTTAAACTTTATTGTTAGTTATTGAAATTTGAATTTCAAATTGTGATTGCTAATTAAATTTAATAAAAATTCATATGAGGTTAAATCGCGTAATATCGGCGGTGTTGGAATTTTTGTCGAAGTCAACAGGGATTAAATTTAACCGAATAGAAAAATAAAAATCAAGTTGAGAAAATTCTCACATATTTAAATTTTAAAATGTTGAAATTAAATTTTGGATGCTTGTCGAATTTATAATTTTATTGTTTGTTGAATGATATTGTGACGACCCAGAATTTCTAACAATTTAAATTGGAATAATAAATTGATTTCAAATATTTAAAAGTTAATTTTAACTTTAATTTCAAAATATCAATATTTACTTGATAATTAAATTATTGAATTATATAAATCGAATTGGGTAAGATGTTGAATATGGAATTTTAAGCCGGTTAAAATTAATCTGAAGACTTATAAACTTTATAATGGGGATACTGAAGATAATTGAATGTGTGAAATTTAATTTAAAGGTGGTTTGTTCAATTTCGATAATATATCGTTTAAATTGATATTTAAAAATCGCCTTCCGAGGCACAGTCTCGGATTTCGACGAAACCAGTTCCATTGGATCCATAATAGTTAATTATTATCGGATTTCAATTGTCATAGCAATCAGAGTTGTCGTTTGACCCTGGCAGCGCGAAACGTTTAGAAACTATTTTAATCGATTTAATTGAAATTCGATCTTTTTCTTTTGTAACTCGCACATACGATTAAATTAGCTTCCGAAACACGTTCCATCCTGTTCGAAACACGGGTAAAACCTTATAATCGCCTAGCGGTATTCCTTAAGCGGAGTTCGAAATTTTAAATGGCAATTAATGAGATGTTTTGAAAGTTATACAATATAATAAAATTTAAATTCAAAGGGGTCAAGGATATTTTCATTAACTCGTATGCATGAAGCTACCCCAAATCAATATTGTATTCCCGTCCTCTCTCTCCTTTCAACAGAAATTGAAACCGAGCCCCCTCTTTCCCTCATTTTCCAAAATAAGAAAAATGAAAGAAACCCAGTACGAATCGAGGATAAGGGCAAGTCAAGTTTAGTTGATTTGAGGCCGAGTTGGGGGCTGCGGCAGGCGTCGATTGGGCCGGGGGGATGTTGTGGCGTTGGATGATTTAAAGACAGCGTAACGCTCGTCGTCGAGCGAGGCAAAGACCCGACCGGAAGGGAGCGCACGTGTGAGGAGGAGGACATCGGCAGCAAGTGGAGCTGCTCGTGAGCGTAGGGTAGTTGGTGACTTTAATTTATCTCAAGGGTGAGAGGAGCATCGCGATGCGGCAGTGATGTGTGGGTCGTAGACGGCGGCGTCGGAAGTGGAGTTGGTTTGTACTGCGGTGGGAGGCAGTGGTTCGATTTCGAGATGAAGTGGCTGTAGGCAAGGCAGGTTGGGCCCTGTTCGAGCATGCGCTATGGCAGTGTCGACGTCAATGAGGTGATGTCCGGGTTTTGGAAGGTATGGAGCATTTTGAATATTTTTTGTTTTTTTAGAATTCATGTTTTTAAGATTACTCAAATATACTTAAAGGGAATTGTTTGCAGTAAAATATATATGTACGAAATGGAAGGAAATAAAATAAACATTTTTATTTAATATTAATATCCAGATTTTAAAAAGGAAATTTTGGAATTTAATATATAAACGATATTTTATTTTGAGGAAACTTGATTTAAATAAATAATTAACTAAGAAAACTTATCTAAAGAAATTGCTAAATAAGTTCAAATATTAATAGATCATCCATTGTTTATCCAAGGTCAATGATCGTGAAGGACAAGTCGTAAGGGAAATGGACTGCGAAACAATAAAGGTGAGTAAATCTCACTCAGCTGGGTTGTTATAAAATTTTAATAGTTTAATTTATACGATTGGTTGAATGGTTGAATTGATTTGATGTATGCTGAGAATTGATGATCTAGTGACTTAGCTTTGGTTGGTTCTCGAGTTAATTGTTGTCAGACTCGAAATATTCAGGTTTTAAATTGTTTTAAGTTCAAATCATTTAATTTAGTAATTAAGAGTTTGAATTAATTAATTAAGCTTTAAGTTAATTAATTAAGTGTAAGTAATTCAAAATAACCATTGGGTGGTTTGTTAAGTAAGTACTTAATGTACTTAATAAAATAAAATTACTTTGTGAAATTTATTTAGATGATTAATTAAGAAGTAATTGATTTATTTAATGAAGTAAATAAAGGATAGTTTATTACATTTTGGAATTAATCGAAAATGATTAATATTGTGGTTATTTAAGATAATTAAATTTGATTGGGATAAATTAAAATATAATTGAAAATCCTTAATTTATACAATTAATGATGTAATCAAAGATTGATTAATCCATAATAAGTGGCTTATGAGAAATTAATTAACATAAGCAATTAAGAATAAATGAGATTAATATAGTCAATAAATTCATGAGGTAATTAAAGAATATTTATTGATTTTGGTTAAGGATAATTAGTATCGAGCTATTAATTAAAGATAATTACTTGAATGTAATTGAAAGATAATTAATTCGGGATGATTAATCAAGACGAATAATAAAGGGATGATTGATGGATTGTTTTGAAATTAATCAACGTTTAATGAGGAAACCTAAGTGGTTGAGGTTAGTAATTCAATCATGATTAATTAAATTAAATTTGTGTGGGTGATTAAGCTTGGCTTATGGATAATAGAATGATATTGGATGCTTTGAATGAGTTGATATCTTTGATATGAAATGTTGTCTATTTCGTACGGATAACTTGAGATAGGATGACGTGAGACTTGAGGAGGCAGGTATCGGATATTGGGAGATACCCGAAACCACTTCGAATTTCGTATAATTCGATATGAGAAATTGATAGGTTGGAATGAATGGATTTGAATAAATCAGATTATTAAATCTAAACTTTGACACTTAAAAAACTTGTTTGAAAATAAGTGTTGTCTATAGCGAATTGTGAATTTGTTAGATTGATATAAGTTACCCCAGGTTTAGATAAGTTATTTGCTTTGGTATTCCATGTTGGATGGGTTTACTCACGCTGGTTTCCTGCCTGACCCGGGTGTTACTTTGGTGTAATGCTCGGGTCAGACCGAGTATTACAGATTTTCAAGTGGGTACATTCTGGAGCTCAGTAGGTGAGCCGGATGGCAATAGCGAATAGAGTATTTCTGTTGTATTTATATTATTGTTAATCTGAGACATGATAAATGTATATATTCAATGACTGTATAAGTGAAACTCTAATGTACATTAAATGTAATTGACAGATATAGTATTCTTTTATAAACTGTTATTATCTATTATTATATTTTATCCGCTGCGACTGTGAGTTGTTGTGTTTGTTCTTCTTCTTCTATCTCTTTGTTCTTTTCATAACTATCTGGAATTTTCGGGTTCGAAAACTCCGGGTCGTTACATTTGGTATCAGAGCTGAAAGGTTAAGCGAGAACCTTGGCTCTGGTGGGAATTACTCATTAAATAGAGTCTGTAGTACTCTAGAATGAGTTGAGTATATATATATATATATATATATATATATATATATATATATATATATATATATATGAGCGCGTACTTGTTATTTACTTATAAAGGTTTTAAATGATTTTATATAAAAATATATTTTGATGTATAAAACAATAATTTTTCTAATAAATATTAAGGTGATTGGTTGTTAAATTATTGCAATTAAATTAAGAAGTAATATAAAATACAACCAAACTGAAATATTGAATTGGAATTAAATTAAGTGGTAATTGAAATACAACCAACTGAAACAAAATCATGAATTTGGGAAAGGTTTCAGGATAAGGATAATCAATTAATTTATGTAATTGATTAAACCTTATTTAATGAGATTAATTAATGGATAATAAATGGAAATGATAAATAAAGAGGAATTTACTTAATGAAGTAACTAGAGGTAAGTAATTTAAAGGACAATTACTTAATGAAGGTAATTAAGAAATAAGTTAATTACCGAATGTGATTAATTGGAATTAATTAATGACGTAATTAATTTAAAGAATAATTACTCGGTGTAAGTAATTAATGTGAAATTTCTAAATGGTTGGAAAATTCTTAAAGGATGTGTTTTGAAATTAAAACCAAAGGTAGTTCAAATTTCTAAAGCATGGCTAGGATGGCCAAGAAATAAATATGTAAATAAGTATGGATATACACAATATCAAAAATAGTTTGAATAAACTCTAAATGTGAGTTTTAAAGTTTGGAATGAGAAGTGATATCCAAGGTGATAAGTTTTTGAACTTATAAGATTATTAATGTGCAGTTTAGAATTTGAAGTGGGAATTCAAATTTGAGGAGGTTTGACTGAAGGAATGAATTGAATTTAACTTTGGAAAAGTTAAATAAGTTAACAAGCAACCCGCATTGGAAATTTCAATACGAAATTGGATTTAACTTGGGAATTTCGATTGGGAGTTTGTGTGATCTCAAAATGGGTTTGAGATTTGGAAATTTGAAAAGAATGGACGTTTGAAAATAAATTGGATGATATCATCCTGTTGTTAATGAATTTTTTTAAAATTGAGAATGGTATTGTATAAATAAAATAAATTTGAATGATTGAGTTTGTAAATTGAAATTTTTTAAGAACTGGCTTCAAATTGGAAGATAAAATTTAATAATAAATTAAAATTTTAAAATAAAATTGTATTGAAATCTTATTTGAACCTTGAAATACATAAGTAAAGATAATTTAAAATGGAATTTTGAGAATTGAACTCATAAATTAAATTGATTAAATTTTTTAAATAAAAGTTAATTTGGTTTAAAGTGTTAAACCAACCTTTGAAAATTCAACTCGAATTTATATAATTCGAGATGGGTTAAAGTTGAAACTTACATTCCATTTATACCAATTGAATTGAGTTTGAATTAAGTGGATTGGTGATTGAAGACGTATAAGTTTAAAAATTTAAATGAGAAATTAAATTGGATTATATTGAAATGGTTTGAATTTGGAATGGGTTCAATTGATAATAATTCAGATTGATTGGAATAATTTGAAATTATAATTAAAGTTGAATGGGATTAAAATCAAATGGAAGTGTACATTGAATTGTTGGGGTAGTGAACGGTTTGACTCTTGACTATTTTAAATAAATTGTTTTAATACAAACTTATTTTTCTAAGCTATTAAATATATACAACCTTTCTTTTTAAAGCTAACTTATTTTATATTTGTTTTATCATTATTTTTGGAGCTATTCAACAATTTTTCAACTGTTCTCTAAACTAATTACTATTTTTCAACTATTTCACAAACTAATTATTATTTACGACTATTTTGCAATTATTTAAAATTCCTTAAACTATTCAATTATTTTCCGACTATTTTACAATTAGTTACCTATTTTATAGTTATTTTGCAAGCTAATAATTATTTTTCAATTACTTATCTATTTTTCAATTTTCAAGCTATTTTCTAAATATAAACTGGTCGGAGTTCAAACTGTTATTAATTAAATACCCAATTGAGATAAGAATTGAAGGATAATCCAAATGGGGATTAATGTGAATAAGTGAATGTGAATGGAAAGGAAATTGATTTGGCTAATAATCAATGAAGTTAATACGTAGGTTGTACATATATTATTCCATTCGCATAGTGATTTGGTCCAGATTCGAGCATAGAATTTCGAGATAGTTATCGATCCGAGTTGGCATTTTTCACTCGATTTTCGACGACGAACCTGGATATAGGTTGTTGATTGGCTCTGGATATTCTCTATCACAGTTATGGCTATGCAAGTAGAATGACGGTTTCTAATCAAGAAATCAGATCTGTGTCTGCACTAGGAAGTTGGGTGGACGATAATAGTTCAGAAGTGAAATTGTGTGATCGAGTGAGCGATTAGATTGGTATAGCGTACGGATGATAAATGTACATCGTACAGATTTGAATGAATTGATATAAAAAAATTTAATCAAATTTGAATATTTGATTTTGAATGAACAAAGTTATATATCTTTGTTATATATGATAAAATATCCCCTTGATAAATCTATAGCTAGAAGAAAATATTTTTGAAAGTGTTTGAAGTATAAAAGGGTTTTATACAAGTTTGAAATGATCCAAAATTTTAAAAATCATATATATCTGAATATATATATATATATATATATATAAAGGATCTTATGAGGATTTTAAAAGGGTTTTAAGAACCTTTGGATTTGGAAAGGCTTTTGATTTTTGGGTAAAATCAATACGAGAATTTGGAAAGCCTAGTTTGAGAATTATCGATTTTGGAATAATCGATTTTGTATAAATGAGCTTTGTATGAGATCATACTAGGTGTATGATTTGAAGACTATCTGTGTATAGTATAAAATTTTTCGATGATGGCTCTGGGGAAAAAGGCGCTCCCTTGAAATGAACTTCTCAGGAGTGCCACCTGGTGGTGTTGCCTTGAGCCTCAAGAGGGGGGTTCTAAAGTTATTCCTGTTAGGAGTCCGGACAAAACTAGTTCCTGAGGATTATTGGGAGCGAAAGTCGAGGACGCTGATGCCTACAGGGGCATTTGGTTTATGTTCAGACGACAGTGTAACTCGATGTCGCTGCGATCTACTGTGGGGACCATAGAGAAATTCGTGAGGAGGATTAGTGCGAACAGTGTACACTTGATTTTGCCAGGAAGGCAACGCAACATCGGTAGACTGCGATCACTGGTCAAGTGGAGTGGAGAAGTTTCATTTTTGGCAGTGAAATTCGACGGCGCTGATGCCTACAGTTATATGGGTTTTTGCTGTGATAGCTAAGTAACCTCGGTTGTAGCCGCGATCTATCGTGGGTTCCATAGTGTAATCGAGGGCGCGGAGGCCTACAGTTATCTATGGATTTTGTCGGGATGGCAACGTAACCATCGGGTTAACTGCGACCATGGATGGGGGTGATGATTTCCAAAGCATTCTCACCCAAGATATTTCCTCTATTTTCAAAATCTTTTTTCTATATTTTCAATAAAATTAATTTCCAAGTATTTTCACTGGGTGTTGAAAACGGGTTTACCAAGTACTTATAGATTATTCAGTCCTACGCCTGATCAACTTATGACTGAATTTCTGTGAGAACAAGGATGGACTGGTGGAGACATCGAGTTATAAGAAGTATTTTTATAAAGAGCTATTTTATTAGTATGATGTGAATTTAAAAGCATTTCTAAATTTTTTAAATAAAAATGTTGGAATTTTGGGGAAATAAAAGGAAATCCAAACTGAATTTTTAATAAAGTGGTTTTGTAATTAAAATCGAATATTGATTTAAAAGTTGGAAATAAGCTAATTGATTAAATAATTGTTTGATTGAGTATGTTAATAAAATTTAACTTTGGTAAATGAATGGATTGTAAATTAATAATGGAGTTTGGGATTGAATTCGAATTGTAAATAGAATTCGACTTTGATTTGATAATGAAATAAATTAGAAGAGATGTTGTAAAAATAAAAATAAGTAGAGTTGGATTGAAAAATGTGATGGTTTTAATTATAAATAAAATTCGAGGGTGATTTGAATAATATTTAATGAAATTTGCAAGTAAGTTGGATATAAGAGAAGTGATTATAATAAAAACGGTTTGAGTGCAAACATAACCCAAGTGGATATAACTAAATTGAGAATGGCCTTGTATTAATAAAATAAATTCGGAAATGAATTAAGTGAACGAAAAATTTTAAATGGGTTAATTGAGTTAAATAATAAATGGATGAAGTCTAATTGAATAAAGACTAAATCAAGTTGTGATTTGAATTGGATTATCAGACTGTACTTAAATTTGGTGGTATGTTAATTTGAGGTATAAATGAATTAAGTATTGGCTTCGAATAAGAATGGAAGCCTATTAAATAAAAGCTTGAATTGAATTAATTAAGAAATGGCTAGAAATATGCAAGAATGGAATGTGTCGAGCTAAATAAATGGTTGGTGAATAAATTAGAATGAAATGGGAGTAGTTACAAAATGAGTTGAAATTAATTTAAAGTAGTTGTAAACTAAATAAATACTCTATTAAGCGAATATTGTCGAATTTGTATAGAATGGATCGTCGTATGACCTAAATAAAAGTAATTAAAACGCTATGAGTTAATATAGATTAAATAAAATTGATTTTAAATCATTTGAAGTGAATATGAACTTGTTTGGGTTAAAAATCAATTGGATGTAAGTGATTGAGTTGCAAGCCATTAAAATTGAATGAAATGGCATATAAATTTGGTTGAAAACAATTGAATAAGCTTTAAAATCGTATGAATCACTTATGGGAAGCGTTTGGCACTTGTTGTGTATGTAATACATGTGCTTAGCTATTGAAAGTAAGTGAAATGCTAATAAATTCTCTATATATGGCACTTACATATTTAAATTGAGTAAGTACAGGTACCGGGAAGCCGTTTGGCTGGATTTGGTTGTGCTATTTGCTAGAATAAATAAGCCGCTTGCTTAAAATGCTAAATAAGGTACGCCTACGCAATACAAATAGGAAATATGAACTGTTTTTGCTTTTTCCGACCGGGTGGGTCGATGTATATACATTTATATCTCTTGTAAAATTGCAAAAGCTCCTCCGTACAAAGGAGACTCTGCCAAAATTTTCCGAAAATTTTGGGAGTTAGAAAATTTTTGAAAATTTTTGAGAAAATTTTTGTTAAGCAATTAAACGATATTAAATATGAAACTGAAATGGATTAGTAGACGGAAGTAATAAGACTTAGTTATAAATGGAAAATAAAAATTTAATGTTCAAAATTGAAATAAGATGAATTCATATTAAAACGGGAAAAACGAATTTGAATAGAAGTAAATATGAAAACCTATATAAGAGAATGTATAAAATGATTTGTAAAGTTTCGATTGTATATTGTTGCTAAACAAGATATGCGGGTATTAAAGGGGAAAAGAAAATTGGATTCGATTCCAAAAGATAAATTTGTATTGCCCGACAAAAAGGTATGTATTTAAATTTCAGTATGAAATTGGATTGGTTTTTTGATCTAGCCACATGGCTTTTGTTTTCTTTTGGAATTTGGGAGCCCGTAAAGGCCTTTTGTAGTTGTACCGAGCTAGCCGCGCAAAGGAGACGTTGACAAAATTTCTCGTAAATTTAGGGAGTTAGAAAAATATTGGGAAAATTTGATAATTTAAAATTTTGATTTTAAATTGAAATTTGAGTGTTTGAGAAAAGGGATATTATTTATAAACTATAGAGGTTTTGGGAAGTTGGTTGAGGTGATAGTGGGTCTTTAATAAGAGATAGTTGGTAGGATGTTGAGTTGTGCGTTTTGGAGGAAAGGTAAACGGGTATTGGTCCATTCCTCCTAGCTAGTAATTTCGGGAACGAAATTCTTTTAAGGGGGAAGGAATGTGACGACCCGGAATTTCTAACAATTTAATTTGGAATAATAAATTGATTTTAAGTATTAAAAAGTTAATTTTAACTTGAATTTCAAAATATCAATATTTACTTGATAATTAAATTATTGAATTATATAAATCGAATTGGGTAAGATGTTGAATATGGAATTTTAAGCCGGTTAAAATTAATCTGAAGACTTATAAACTTTATAATGAGGATACTGAAGATAATTGAATGTGTGAAATTTAATTTAAAGGTGGTTTGTTCAATTTTGATAATATATCGTTTAAAGTGATATTTAAAAATCGCCTTCCGAGGCATAGTCTCGGATTTCGACGAAACCTGTTCCATTGGATCCGTAATAGTGAATTATTATCGGATTTCAATTTTCGTAGCAATCGAAGTTGTCGTTTGACCCTGGCAGCTCGAAACGCTAGAAACTATTTTAATCGATTTAATCGGAATTTGATCGTTTTCTTTTGTAACTCGCACATACGATTAAATTAGCTTCCGAAACATGTTCCATCCTGTTCGGAACGCGAGTAAAACCTTATAATTGCCTAGCGGTTTTCCTTAAGTGGAGTTCGAAATTTTAAATGGCTATTAATGAGATGTTTAGAAAGTTTTACAATATAATAAAATTTAAAGTCAAAGGGTCAAGGATATTTTCATTAACTCGTACGCAGGAAGCTACCCCAAATCAATATTGTATTCCCGTCCTCTCTCTCCTTTCAACAGAAATCAAAACCGAGCCCCCTCTTTCCCTTATTTTCCAAAATCAAAAAAATGAAAGAAACCCAGTACGACTCGAGGATAAGGGCAAGTCGAGTTTAGTTGATTTGAGGTCGAGTTGGGGGCTGCTGCAGGCGTCGATTGGGCCGGGGGGATGTTGTGGCGCTGGATGATTTAAAGACAGCGTAATGCTCGTCGTCGAGCGAGGCAAAGGGGCGACCGGAAGAGAGCGCACACGTGAGGAGGTGGACATCGGCAGCAAGAGGAGCTGCTCATGAGCGTAGGATAGTTGGCGACTTCAATTTGTCTCAAGGGTCAGAGGAGCATCGCAATGCGGCAGTGATGTGTGGGTCGCAGACGGCGGCGTCGGAAGTGAAGTTGGTTTGTACTGCGTTGGGAGGCAGTGGTTCGATTTCGAGATGAAGTGGCTGTAGGCAAGGCAGGCTAGGCCCTGTTCGAGCATGCGCTATGGCAGTGTCGACATCAATGAGGTGATGTCCGGGTTTTGGGAGGTATGGAGCATTTTGATTTTTTTTTTCCAGAATTAATTTCATTAAGATTACTCAAATATAATTAAAGGGAATGGTTTGCAGTAAAATATATATGCACGAAACAGAAGGAAATAAAATAAATTTTTTTATTTAATATTAATATTCATATTTTATAAAGGAAATTTTGGAATTTAATATATAAAGGATATTTTATTAGAGGAAACTTGATTTAAATAAATAATTAACTAAGAAAACTTATCTAAAGAAATTGTTGAATAAGTTCAAATATTAATAGATCATCCATTGTTTATCCAAGGTCAATGATCGTGAAGGACAAGTCCTAAGGGAAATGGACTGCGAAACAATAAAGGTGAGTAAATCTCGCTCAGCTGGGTTGTTATAAAATTTTAATAGTTTAATTTATACGATTGGTTGAATGGTTGAATTGATTTGATGTATGCTTAGAATTGATGATCTGGTGACTTAGCTTTGGATAGTTCTCGAGTTAATTGTTGTCCGACTCGAAATATTCGGGTTTTAAATTGTTTTAAATTCAAATCATTTAATTTAGTAATTAAGGGTTTGAATTAATTAATTATGCCTTAAGTTAATTAATTAAGTGTAAGTAATTCAAAATAACCATTGGGTGGTTTGTTAAGTAAGTACTTAATGTACTTAGTAAAATAAAATTACTTTGTGAAATTTATTTAGATGATTAAATAAGAAGTAATTGATTTATTTAATGAAGTAAATAAAGGATAGCTAATTAAAGTTTGGAATTAATCGAAAACGAATAATATTGTGGTTAATTAAGATAATTAAATTTGATTAGGATAAATTAAAATATAATTGAAAATCCTTAATTTATATAATTAATGATGTAATCAAAGATTGAGTAATCCATAATAAGTGACTTATGAGAAACTAATTAATATAAGCAATTAAGAATAAATGAAATTAATATAGTCAATAAATTTATGAGGTAATTAAAGAATATTTATTGATTTTGGTTAAGGATAATTAGTATCGAGCAATAAATTAAAGATAATTACTTCAATGTAATTGAAAGATAACTAATCTGGGGTGATCAATCAAGATGAATAATAAAGGGATGATTGATGGATTGTTTTGAAATTAATTAACGTTTAATGAGGAAACCTAAGTGGTTGAGGTTAGTAATTCAATCAGGATTAATTAAATTAAATTTATGTGGGTGATTAAGCTTGGCTTATGGATGATTGAATGATATTGAATGCTTTGAATAAGTTGATATCTCTGATATGAAATGTTGTCTATTTCGTATGGATAACTTGAGATAGGATGACGTGAGACTTGAGGAAGCAGGTATCGATTATTGGGAGGTACCCGAAACCACTTCGAATTTCGTATAATTCGATATGAGAAATTGATAGGTTGGAATGAATGTATTTGAATGAATCGGATTATTAAATCTAAACTTTGACACTTAGAAAACTTATTTGAAAATAAGTGTTGTCTATAGAAAATTGCGAATTCGTTAAATTGATATAAGTTACCCCGGGTTTATATAAGTTATTTGCTTTGGTATTCCAATTTGGATGGGTTTACTCACGCGGGTTTCCAGTCTGACCCGGGTGTTACTTTGGTGTAATGCTCGGGTCAGATCGAGTATTACAGATTCTCAGGTGGGTACGTTCTGGAGCTCAGGAGGCGAGCCGGATGGCAATAGACTATAGCGTATTTCTGCTTTATTTATATTATTGTTAATCTGAGACATGATAATTGTATATATTCAGTGACTGTATATGTGAAACTCTGATGTATATTAAATGTAATCGACAGATATAGTATTCTTTTATAAATTGTTATTATTTATTATTATATTTTATCCGTTGCGACTGTGAGTTGTTGTGTTTGTTCTTCTTCTTCTTCTATCTCTTTCTTCTTTTCATAACTATCTGGAATTTTCGGGTTCGAAAACTCCGGGTCATTACAGATATAATATGTATAGTAGTATATATATTAGTGTTTAGAGTGATATTTCTGCACATTATAGCGGACAAGACCCTATGCGCCCCCACATAATAGCAGATGACCCTTTATACCGTGATATTTCGCACATTAGTATCTTATCCATCAGTTTTCATCCTCCTCTTATTTCTATTTGTTTCAGTTCTTCTGCTTTGGCCATGTTTATTTCTAATTTTCTTATTTTTTTTATCTAATCCACAAATATAATTGGATTGCATATTTTAGAAAAAAGAATGCTTTTAATCTTGTTATCTCTTCAGATCTCTTGATATTGTTACCATAAACAATCAATAGAATTTATTTCTAAATGTTTTATCATTTTAACACAATGTTATTGGGTTCATTTTTTTACATGGTGAAGAAAGACTGGCAAGAAGTTTAGAGGTTGAATAAAGAATGACTTATTTGACCACTGTGATGCAAAGGTATAATTTTGGTATTTATTTTTCCATTACAAATTATTTTTCTCTACAATGAGTTTAAGTATTTAGTTATAGTTTAGGGATTACTGATTTATGACGAACTTTCCAATAAGTTTCTTAAATTGATAATATTTCTTGCTCTAATAAAAAACACCTGATGGATGCTCTGATGTAGATGTCGATAAGAAACCTGTAGAGAATTCATATATAGTCTAAATTAATTTTGTATAAAAATATACGAGCCGTAGTAATGTACCATTCTTATATTTATCTATGTTGTCACTAATTGACAATTTATAACAACTTTTCCTATATTCAATATTTTGTGAATAATTCTTAGGTTCAACAAAATAGATGCTTTTGTTGTGAATTATTAATAACATTACTTGTAAATGATTATAATGGCATTATCTTGAGCGCTTCAAAATTCATTTTCGCTCCATATTTTTGCTTTGTAAAATCTTACCAAATTTCAATTTTAGCAAATCATCTTTGTTTTATATTTTAAAAATTGTACTCAATTTACAACTTTTTTCAGTTAGATTTCACGTCTTATAATATAAACCTTAAAGTTGGATCTCACTTGCAATTTTTTCTTTTTCCACGTAATTCTAGAATTTAAATGCTCATCTCTTCTTGATTGAGAATGTTTTGAAGCAGATCACAAGTTCAATTTCTACAGGCCACTCCTATATCTTACAATAACCTTATTTATCTTGATTTAATTTAAGCTTAACACTTTGGCTCAAACCCGGTTAACCTCTTGTTATCAATTAAATTTTAGAATCACATAATTGATTTAAAAATATTTATTTTTCAATTAGGTCTCTTGCAACATATAAACTCCATATGTAAACTACATTCAAAATCAAATCTCGCATTATACAGTCTTATACTTTCCAACTACATTAATAAGCACGATCTTTATTCAAATTTTTTTTATTCAGATTTTTTGGAATATAAAGTATTTAACAAGGGCCTTCATTAAAGAATTACTGTAACAATAATAACAATTAAAGAAAATCAATAGTACAACAACCAAGAAGTCTATAAACATATACTCAGTTTAAGGCCAATAATTTTATCTTAATTTTCTTTTTGTAATTCAACCATTTAATTCATGTTATCTAGTTATACACACACACACATATATATATATGTATGTATGTATGTATGTATGTATGTATGTATGTATGTATGTACGTGGATATATGTATGTATGTGTATGTATATATGTATGCATGTATGCATTTATGTTCATTTAAAGCTTTAAATTTTATCATTTTTTCTTTTTCTCGTAATTTTATAATTAAAATCCTCGTTTCTACATTATTCATCTCTATGTTTTCAGCTTACCCCTTCAAAGGTTCTCATTTAGCAGGTTTCATTATATTTGGCTGTAACAACATGCCTCTTTGACTATCCCATTTATTATTTTAACTCATTATGTTTGATTCAGTTTTATTTCTAACTGAAGTAAAACCATCCATAAGAAGGAGTTTCTTTTCTCTAATTTAACTTAATTATCTACTTCAAAATATATATTAGATTTCAACTGAACAATAACATGATAACATTCACGTATGAATAAATGATTTATTAAAATAATAATAAATTCAAATAATATCTTACTTACCCGATGGAATTTATTTAATGTACACAATCTTAAAAAATATTAAACCTCTAAGTAAATACATAAATTGCATATTATATTCCATATACTAGCCATGTTAAACCTTAGCTAGACATGGACATTCCTAAAAAACTCGTATACATCAAGTTTGTTACTTAAAAAACTTTTTGTTTTGGACTTTGATGTAAGATTATGATGAATTTTATATATTTTGAATATTGAATAACTTTCTTTATGCAGTAATTATTTTTTCTAATTCTTTTGTTGCTTATTTTATACTAATAAAGAAAAGAAAGTAGAAAAGAAGACATGAAAGAATGATCAAATTTAAGGACATAGGAAGTTCAAGTGTCGTTATTTGCATTTGATTTGTTCTTGCTCACTTTAGTGTTTTCAACCCTTTATATATTAGTACTAATCTTTATGTTGTAGTTTCATCTTTATGACTAGCAGTATTGGTTTCCTTTGTAGCTAAAATTGTGGCAGATGAAACAATGCTCAGAAGAGTAAACTAGATAATTATGTATTATCAATAAACACTCCTAAGATTTTTAATTTTATTGTAATATATTTTATAGCTAAAATTTTTTGAGTGTTCAGTCTTTTTACTTCTACTAATCACTCATAAACAAATAAATATTTTTTCCCATTATTGTACAATGATGGTGCATGGGTGATGCGATTCTTTTTTATGTTTGTTATATGTGCATATGGTTACTTGAATTGAGTCATTGTGTATGAGTTTTTTCGTTATCAATGATAGACTTATGGCTTAAAATTTGATGTGTGCATCTATATAATTATTTGTAGGTGCATTATGTATTTATTTTAGTCTTCCTTTGTATGGTGTATAAATTTAGTTACATAGATGTGTAAAATGACATACAAATGTTTTTTCCAGATAAATAATTTTGGATATTCAAAATATAAAGAATATTCGAATGTAAAATATATGTCGAAATTAATGAATTTACTTGAGTTAATCATTCAAGTAGATTTGCAAAAAATATAGCTATAATTCGCGTAGCACAGATTCACATAATATCCTATAATTATTGAATAAATGTTCATGTAATTGGTCATATATATTAACTTCCTATATCGTTGGGAATTAATTGCATTGATTATCAATTAATTAGTCATTGATTGACATTTATGTAAATTAATAATTTTGTTTACTGTGATCGATCCTTATAGGGTGGAAATTAATAATAAGAACAGAGGTTAGTTGTTTAAATTAGGAAATGAACAAATTAAAAAATGAAGCATACGGGGGACACTTATTTACTTTGTGAATACGGAATTGAATGAAAATGCAGGGTCTGCCTTTAATAATGGAATTAAATAATTGTAATGAAAAATAAATATATATAATTATATTATGGTTGTAAATATGTAAAAAGAAATTTAATTTTGAGCAAATGAGAATCTTGTTTTTAATCTAATTAAATTAAATCCTTTGAATAATAAGGAAATATAAATATTTGATTAAAAGATATTTTTAGTAAGGGAAAATTAGACAAGGAGGTACTGATTATAGAGATCTTATATTATGGGTAATGATATAATTAAATTTTGTCATACAGAATGGGAATTAATTTAAATAAATCAATGAGAAATAATTTAATGTGCTACATATGAATTAATAAAATTGGTAGTCGAATAAAGAGGATCGTGTAAAGGAGGAAATAAATTAATAAATTAAGGAAAAACCAAAACCCTTACTATAAAAAATTTCTAATTAAAAAATAAATTACTTGAATTCTTGAACTCTTGATAATCTTGATACCCATGAGTCTTCAATCTTGATATCTTGAATCTCTATACTATACAGTCTTCATTCTTGGTACCTGCATGGTTAAATCCTACATATACATGCATATATACATACATACATACATACATATATATATATATCTAAACTTATACTGTTAGTATTTATATTTTATAATCTATTCTAAGGTTGTTGTCATCAAAACCATCATCAGACAGACTAACAATTTTTTCTTACGTTCATTTATTTTATTTAATCTCTTTCACATTTAAATTACATTTCATTTTTAAAAAGTTCAAGTCCTTATTCATTTTTAATTCATTTTATAGCTCAAATGAAATTAATACACTTTACTAATTTATCTAGTTTTACTTAATATCCAATTAAACTTATTTAATATTAAGTTAAACTTCATTTAAATTTTAATTCATTAATCATTTTATTTAAACCTTTTCAAGTTAAATTTTCTTATCATCTACATTTATCAAATATAATATATTTTACGCTCAATATTCTCAAATCTATAAACTATATAATTTAATCATCCAAAATTTCATTTTATTCATTTCATTTTAAATGCAATTCATTTTATTTAAGCTTTCATGAGGTAAACTATATTTTATTTTTTTTGATTTCAATAACTCCATTTAGTTTTACAATGCTAAGCCGATTATTTTATTCATATCTCAAATTCAAATTTTTCTTTCTTCCATTTGTTTAACCAAAATTTTAACCATTTTAAATTTTGTTCACTTTCCTATTCAAATTTACAACTTATAAACTTATTTCTTTTCTATACTATTTTAAATTATAAGTTAATATACTCATTCTTATATAATATTTCCAATTAAAAGTTCAAAACTATGTTCATATATTTATTAAGTCATATTTAGAATATTTTTTACAGTCAAAACTTCTTTTAATTGAAAAATAAATTCTTTAGGTAGCAATTCTCATTAAAAAACTCGAAAATGAACGCTGACGATGCTATAGTCATTCCCAGAACTATTTCCCAACAACTAAAGCGAGTTTAATGCTTTATTTCTTTCGAAAAATATTTTTATAGTCAAAACTCTTTCAAATAATACTATTTATTAATATTTTTAAGGCTTTGAAAAAAAATTGAAAACAAAGGATTTTAAATTCTAAAATTCTTAATTTTGAAAATCATATCTAGTTACAAGCTATATTATAATACAGTTATACAAATTTCCTTAACCTATTATCCAAATATTCCATTAATTTACAATTTGGTCATTTTAGCCGTTTTTTATTGGTTTAATTTAATTATCCATGCTTCATACTTTTTAATTCAACCCATAATCGATGATAGTTAAATATTATCATCGTAATCGATGGTAGTTAAATATTATCATCGCCTAACAATAATTTCATTAACAATTAACCTTTTATATAAAATATAATTTAGGAAAAACTATTTCATTTACTCGATTTTAAAACAATATTATGTCAACTTGCCTCGTTTAAGTGTTTAGAAATCCCTATCGATAATACTACGTCCAACACATCGACCATAATTCATAAACAACTGATCGGATAAGTAAACACAATATAAAACATTTTATAACACTAACAAGTGCGCTCTCATAGAAACGCACACGCACACTCTCTCAAACAGACTCATTCTAGGGTATTACTACCCTATCTCAAATGAGTCAAACCCTATAAAGCCAGGGTTATCGCTAAACCTGGCTCTGATACCAACTGTGATGACCCGTATTTCGGAAGGTTTAAATCGATAATAATCCACACATGTCTGACTTAAACAATTTGAAATGTAGATAATCAATGGGGTCAAATAAGAAAAATAAGAAGAGGAGAAGAATACAAAACACAGAATCTCATAGCCGAAGCGATAAATATAGTAATCAAATAAACAATTCATGAAGTTTTTTACTATACATTTGACATTAATCTATACACATTTATCAGAGCTATCTGTATACAACAGGAATAAATAATCAATACAAAAGGATAGCATGATGTAGGGAATAATAATTATAATATACCAAAACTCCATTTTCGTCCTCTGAAGAATACTCTTCAATACGCTAAAGAAAACTCAGGACTGACCCAAGCGTAATGAAATGAAAAAACACTCTAGTCGGGACTAAAATACTCTTATGTAAGTCAAATCAGTATCATAAATATGAGTGTAATAACTTAAGAGATGTTATGGGATTTTCCATCTCTTAAGGATCCATTAAACTATATATATAATAGTGTATGCTATAATATATGATGTCTATTGGTAAAATAAATATTAAAATAGCATTAAGGCTTTACATTGATCTACCTTAACACATTTTTACTATTTTAAACCAAAGTCATGATGGGCTCGTATAGGGACAAATATGACAAGGCACGTGAGGCAATGCCCAAGGTAGGATTCTACCAGTTTACCCATTCTGGCTGGTCATAACCCATCCGTGGCCGACTGCGACAATCAATCAAAACGAACAAATAAGGTGCACCCATCAAATTTGAAACCACAATAGTAACACAAGGGATCAATGTCGCTAGAGGTAGCTAACCTCATTGGCCGAACATAGGCTCCCGTTTTAGTCATTTTAATTATGACACAAATGTCAAGGCTATCCATCATCGTTCTCTAACTTCATTCCAGTAAACGTCGCCCATTCAACCACTGTATTCTGGATATCATCCACCGCGTACACAGTTGTCAAAGTAGTTCCAATATTGGCAGAGAGTATGTCAATAAAAGTCCCCATTCTCTTTACCAACCAAACATCATTTTACATTACGGTCGGTACTTTCACATTTCGAAATCAATTTGCACTTGATATCAAAATATCATATTCATTTCAAAATCAAATCCATTTCGAAATCATCATATATTCGCTTCAACATCAATTCCATTTCGATGTTATCATATATTTAAAATTATCAATTTTGTCTGATAAATCGATTCCACTTCCATAATTTGATTTGAATTCAATTTAGGTTATATTCCTCACTTTAACATAGTTCGTATTTAAATCCAAGATTTAAATATAAACAATTTACCCTTTAACCAGTGTAAATTTTTGAAAATAGTTTAAATAGTTTAAAATAGTTAAATAGTTAAAAACAATTTAATAGGAAATGTTTAAATAGTTTAATCGAAAATAATTTGAATATAAAAATGGTTTATATAGTAAAATAGGTTGGAAAAATAAAAATAATTTGAATATTTAAAGAATATAGTTTTTAAATAATTTATATAAAAATATTCATTAATTTAAAAAAAATTCCAAAGTTAAACTGGTGAACTTCCCTATTTCCTACCTAAATCAATTCCAAATCTCATTTCGATTTAATCGACTCAATTCCGATTCCAACTCGAATAAATTTTGATTCCATATAAATTTCGATTCGAATTCACAAATTCCTTTCACATTCAATTTCAATTTCTAAATCCAAATTAATTTAAATTCCAATTTCAAATTTATTTACAATTCCAAATTAATTTCAAATTGATTTACAGTTGCAATTCCAATTAATTTCAATTTCAATTTCAAGTTATTTCCAGTTCCAAATTCTATTTTAAATATTTTGACTTAAACACTTAAATCAAATTTACTTTCAATATCCAATTTTCCAAGAAAAAAATCCAAATTTAAAATATAATTCAATTCCAAGCTCAAATTTGAAATATCATTTCATATCATTCTTTATTTAGTAATATTCAAAGTTCGAATAAAAGCCAATCCTTTAAAAAAACCATTACTGGAATTTACAATGTGTTTCGTTCCTAACTTAAGAATTTAAACTTTGACTAATTAAACAATCTCGTTTATCAAGTTTAAATTCCAGCATTTCGAGCTTTAATTCAAAATAATTCAATTTCCATAAATTTGATTTCATTCTTAAAACCAATTCATTTAAATAATTTCAAAACAACTTTTAAAATCATTTAATTTAACCAACCCGATATCCATTTATAATTTTATAACTATGGCCACATGGATAATTATTCCAATTTAATTTCAAGGATGGAAATATTTTATTTCCATCCAAATGGATGTTATGGGTATAGATCATTTCAACCTAGTTATTAATTTGTTCGAAATAATTCAGTTTACTATTTTATATGCAATAAACAAGATGATATCATGATATGTCAAAATAAATAAACAACCAATATCGACCAATAGCATCCATCACAACACAACAACTTTAAAGCCAATAACATTCGCAATTTCCAATTTTTACCATATCGGGTAACATGCTGCCAATTAAATTTAAATTTATTTAACGATCAATTTAAATTCTATCAATTAATTCTTATAACAATTTAAATGACAATTAAACCTAATAAACAGTAGCCAATAAATTTCATATCGCTTTAGAATGTAAATATAACTAACATAAATTTATTTTAGTCAATTATGAGCTTATAAACACTTAACTTTGATTTATCAATGATTTAAAATCCAAATAAAGGCCCAAATTTGAACACTCGTATTGCAGCCAAAACAACTCTACGTTGTCCGGAATTTCAATACGATAGCAATGCAGAAAATCGTGTTTGAATCCGAGCTCGTATGCAAAAGTTGTCCGAGTTATAACATTTGAATTTAATAAAAATAAAAATAAAAAATTAATTATTAGATAAATAATATATACGCACATCTTCTTCTCACGCATGCTCCAATCTTTTACCTTCATAACCTACATGTGACCATACTTTCAACCGCGCCAAACAGACGACGGGATCCTGAACAGGGCACGCCTTTCGAAGCGGCTAAGACCCTTCCTTGTTCGCCAACAACGCAACCCCCTACAACGTCTCGAATCTTGGGCAAACACAAAAAACGTAAGAAATGTTCAACTCAAAATCCTGGTAATTTCGTGACATGATAGCATAAGATCAACTGTATGGATTTTAGGAGGAGGTTGAGACCTACTACATTCATTTTGGAAGTTTTTGAATTCGATGAACGCTTTGAGAGATCAGAGAGGAAGATGGTAGAAGATTTCTGGCCGTTGGAAACAATGAGAACTACGACCACTGTTTAGACTAGAGTTTAGAACATTTTATTATAAAGCAATCTCGATATGCGTGCAGGTGTGTGTGTGTGTATAGCTAGATCTGAAACCGTCCGTACTCCAATCGAAGCGTGCCGCCTAACGTTTATAAAGTTTTACCCCCATTCTAAATGCAATGGAACTAGTCCCAAGGCCTAATTCGATAATATGCAGAAGATAACTTTACAAAGATGATTATTTTAATTAAATTCGAAATTAAATAACAACCCGCATATTTAACGATTATATATTTAATTTTTTTATTTAAATATAGCGTCGATTATCGGATTTTAGGTCCGAAATGTTACTTTTTGCAAACGGCCAAATTAGGACTCGATACCACTTCCATTGAGTCCAAAATGGCGTTTGCGATCTTTTTAAGTATAAACTTTGATATGTTTGGAGTAAGTCGAATTTTGCTATTTGCTAAGTGAGCTTTTGGGTTTGGGTTCAACCAACTCATCATATACCTCAACTCAGCCCCCTCTACTCTCCACTCACTTATTTCATTTCATAAAACTCAACCTAAAACTGAAAATAGGGGAAAGGAAGAGGAATTAGAAATTCCAAGCCCTAGTTCTCCTTGCAAACATAAATTCTTGCTCCAAAATCAAAGTGAAGCTATAGGTAAGCCTCCTCTTTATCTTCTCCAACTCTTTCTCCTTCAATTTTAGAAAGTTTCCTAAACCTAACTTAGGAAAATACTTGTTTTGATCTTAGATTGAAGCTAGTAGAGTTGAAGTGGAAAGTGGTTGGTCTTTTCTTTGCATTTGAGCTTTCCATCATTGTTTTTGAGTTAAAAGCTGCGATTTTTATCTCACATCTATGTTTACAACTATGTTAGATTGTTAGGTATGAGTTCCCAACACTTATTCATGTGCATTTGCCTTAGGTTTGAATTGAATTGGTGAACATTCCAATTTTTGGTGTTTTGGAGTCAAATCTTTGAAAATCATAACTTTGATGTTTGATCATGTTTTTGGTGGTGAATCGGAGTGTCAATGGTGGTGGGTTATGGATTGGCGAAAGCCCCTTAAGTCCATTGCTCGACCGGTTGCAAATGGTGAGAGTTTGCTCCTTCATTTGCTAGGCTGGAAAACATTTCCAGCTGCAGTCAGTCGACCAACCGTCTACAGTCAGTCGACCGACTGTAGAGTTTAAAAACTCTCAGGTTATGGTTCAATCGACTGACTGCAGTAGACCAGTCGACTGACCTGCTTCATTTTGCCAACTATGCCTATTTGTTTGTGATTCCAACTTTTATCGATTTAAATTGATTCCAATTATTTGTTTATGCGTATTTGACCTTGATGATTCATTTTTGACTTCATCCATGGGTTTTTATAAAATAATCTTCTAAAATGCATTAAAAGCTCGTTTCTCCAATTTATAAATTCTATTTGAAATGCACACACATAATTTCGCACTTCGAGCGGAGTGGAAAGGAGATTAAATGGTTAACTAAAACACGGAACATGAATCCGTGCGTTTATCTTTTCGATTAATCCCTGCCCTATTCGATTGATCGTTCTGACCTTTTGGTCAGTTTACCGATGAGATGAGGTAAACTTTGTACTGCTTTGAGTGTGAAATTAACTAACGGATAGTAAACCGTTTAGTGTGAACGAGTGGTTATGGGACTCACGTTACCACCTTTCGGATTCCTTTTCGAGAGTTATGACACATTCTGCCAGTTAGTGGTGTCCAGTACTGGGCCTCCGGACCTTCACCACTATGGTTTGTTGCCTTAGGATAGTGTCTTCGGACTTTCCCCTTCAGGTTTGTTGCCTTCGGGTATGTTGGCTTCGGGTTTGTACTTTCGGGTTTGTGCCTTCGGGTTTGTTGCCCTAATATTATCTCTTTTGGAGTTGGTCTTTATGAGCCGCTCGAGTGATATTTGGGTTTGGAGCCTTCGGTCTGATAGATCCTTGTTTATAGAGTACTTAGCACGTGCAAATTTTCTGATGTTTCATTGATATGTATATTCCCTAGGTATTGCCCTTCGGTGTTGGTCTTTTTGAGCCGCACGATATTGCGATTACCTTGTGGAACTTGTGTTACCTTCATTGGTATTTGTTATTTGCCTTTTTGGCTTGTTTTGGGATATTCATATCCTTTGTTTATTTGAATTGCCAATGCGATGAGGCTTGTCTTGTTATGATTCATCTTCTGTTAGATGATTGTGTTATCTCTTTTAGAGATATTTGTTTTACTTTGTGACCTTGCAGGTTATTGTTGTTCTGTTTATCTAAATGATTTGTTTAGCTAGACTGACCTGTGTGTTTATACTCGGGTCAGACCGAGATGTTTCAGGTTAGGTGCTTTAAGACTTAGCCTATTTTGCTTTCGCATGGACTATTCAGCTTGCTCCTTTTTGTTAAAGCTTTTTGTGTAGTCCTTTTTATTGTAACTCTGATATATATATTCTTTTGGATTCGTCTGTATATTGTGGTTTGCTATACCACTTGACATGTTTCAGTTTGTATAATCAGTTATGTACCAGTATATGTATATCTATGATGATCTACTGCTCTGTGATGTATATTACCTGTGAGTTGTTATATTCTGTTCTGATAGATGCTCCAACCACCTATAGTTTTGTTTTAAGTATTCATTGGATATGTCGACCTGCTTTGGTATTACTATTGTCGATATTCAATAGATAGTTAGAGCAAGGCTATAGATGGTCGCTCCTAACCAGCCTTATTCTCCGTGTTAGTTGACGACATTACCCTATGATGTCCTTGGCTAGCTTGGGTATAGAGGTGGGGAGTCACAGCTTGGTATCAGAGCCAGGTTCAGAACAAAATATGATAAACACAAAATAGAAGCACATATTTCGGTACATCAAAGTGTATAAGTGTTACAAATCTTTGAACCATCGTGCCTCTATATTCCTTCTGTGCCTTGGTGGTAGATAGAATGTGGGAATACATCCACGAATGCATTTTGTTCCGTAGTATTCCACATTTGAATTAATGACATCTACCTTGTGAATAATCTTATTCTTATCTTACTTTTAGCGTATGGCTGGAAGAGGCAGAGGACGACGTTCGGATGTTTGGCAATCCAGCGGCTCACATCCGGATGGCGTTTATATGTCTGCTGATCAGTTTTTGGAGTTGTTTAGGAGCATTCAGCCTCCAGTTCCTCCTCGAGTATCTCCACCTCGCAAGTCTGCCTTTGCACACATGTGTACTGATTTTTCACATCTTGGAGAAAAGCCGTTTAAAGGCTCCGAGTTTTTCTTGAAGTCCAAGCTTGGCTTCGCACGTGCGAGCGTATCTTCTCTCGTATGGATCTTTCTGATAATGATAGAGTTCTTGTAACTTATAGCTTATTACAAGGGCGTGCTCTTGATTGGTATGAGTTTCTTGTAGCCAAAATTGATGAGCCTACTCTTTCTTGGACTCAGTTTTGGGGATGATTCGAACTCAAGTTCTTTCCTGAATCTGAAAAAGTTTTATTGACCCGTCGCTTCCTTGAGTTGAAGCAAGGGGAATCTTCTGTTTCTGAGTATGTTGCATCATTCGAGTTTTTATCTAAGTATGGTCTTGAATTCATTAGCACTTCTTATAAGAAGAATCTGAAGTTTGTCTCTGGTCTTAATAAATATCTTAAGAAATCTTTGTTGCTCCAGCTTAAGCTTTCTTTAGAGGAGTTGGTTGATTCGGCACATCATCTCGAAACCGTCGAGAAGGAGTGTGATAGTGGTGATGATGTTGAGGTTTCCAAGAACCCCAATAAGAAGTAGTTTCCATTTCAGAAGTCCAAGTCTTTTCCTTCTAAGAAGAAGAAGACCGGTGGTTCTAATTCTCAGCCTTACTCTGCTGGAACACCTTTCATTCGAAAGTGTTTCAATTGTGATTCTCCTGATCATATGATTCGAGCTTTTTCTAGGCCTCTCTTCTGCCGTTATTGCAAGAAGGAAGGTCATCATGTTTCCACCTGCCCTACTGTTCCTGCTGGTGCCAAGTCTAGCAAGCTTTATGCTGCTAAGGCTTCTGAAGGTTCTTCTCAACCCAAAGGTATATCTCCATCTATTTTGGAAAGTTCTATTTTATTTTATGACCATAGTGTTCGAGTTCTTTTCGATACGGGTGCATCACATTCTTTCGTATCGAAAAAGCTCATTGATGATTTATCTTTGGATGTTTCTTGTTTGGTTACTTCTTTGAGGATTGCAAATCCTATTGGGGGATCGGCGACCCTTAGCTTACTTTGTGATGATATTGAGATTGGTTTATGTGGCTTTTCTTTTCGTTCGAATCTGCATATTATTTCTTGTCTGGGATTTGATATGATTTTGGGTATGGACTGGCTAGTGAGATATGATGCCAGGATTATTTGTTCGGTGAGAATTTTGTATCTTCGACATCCGGATTCGCCTACTCAGCTATTACTTGTTCTTTGGGATGTAGATAATTCCGAAATGGCTTTATATTCTCTTGACTCGCGGGATGATGATGATATATCTCGTATTCCTATTGCTTGTGAATTTTCTGATGTTTTTGAGCCTGTTTCGGGTTTGCCACCCAAGCGGGCAATTGAGTTCTGCATTGATCTCATTCCAGGCGCGCAGCCAGTTAGTCGTCCTCCCACGAGGATGTCTACAAAAGAAAATGAGGAACTCAAGAAGCAGCTTTTAGAGCTTGAGTCCAAGCAGTTGATTCTGTCCAGTTTTTCTCCGTGGGGATCCGCGGTCGTCTACGTGAAGAAGTCTGATGGAACTCTTAGGCTTTGCATTGACTATCGCAAGCTTAACGAGTTAACCATCAGGAATAGGTATCCATTGCCTAGGATCGATGATATGTTCGATATATTGAGTGGTGCTAAGCTCTTTTCTCAGCTCGACCTTGCCACAGGTTTTCATCAGTTACGAGTCGCGGAGGATAGCATACCTCTTACCGCTTTCCGCACTTGTTATGGTTCTTTTGAGTGGCTTGTTATGCCGTTCGGTTTGACTAGCGCTCCTGCTTTCTTTGTCGATCTCATGAATCGGGTATTCCAGGAATATCTCGATAAGTTCGTCCTTGTGTTTATTGACGGTATCCTTATTTATTCTAAGTCTGAAGTTGATCATGCTGATTACTTGAGAATTGTCTTGAGTACTCTCCGTCATCATCATCTTAGGGCCAAATTCTCCAAGTGCCACTTTGGGAGAATAAGGTTAAGTTCTTTGGCCATGTTGTATCTTCCGATGGCATTTCAGTCGATCCCTCAAAGATCAAAGCCGTCCAGAATTGGAAGAAGCCTGAGATTCGTAGTTTCCTTGGTTGGCGGGTTATTACCGTCGGTTCATTAAGGATTTTTCCCGTGTTGTGCTTCCTCCCACCAACCTTACTCGGAAAGGCATTCATTTTGTTTGGTCCGACAAGTGTGAAGCTTCCTTTCTGATATTAAAGGGACTCCTCACTAATGCTCCTATTCTTGTGGTTCCTGAAGGGAATCATGATCATGTTGTTTACACCGATGCTTGTGGTAGTGGTCTCGGTGCTGTTCTTATGCAGAAGGATCGGGTAGTTGCTTATGCTTCTAGGCAACTACGTCCGAATGAAGTTCGCTATGCCACTCATGATCTTGAGTTAGCCGCCATGGTCTTTGCCTTAAAGATTTCGCGACACTATTTATTGGGCGAGCGCTTCATTCTCTATACGGATCATAAATCCTTGACGTATTTGTTCACTCAGAAGGAACTCAATATGAGGCAACAACGTTGGCTCGAGTTTCTTGCTTCCTATGTTTTTAATATCCAGTATACCCCTGGTAAAGGTAATCGTGTTGCACATGCACTTAGTCGCAAACATTCAGCTGTTGTTTCTATGATGCTTGTCGAATGGGATGTTCTTGAGACTCTATCTTTATGTGAAATTCATGATCGAGGTCCATTTTCTGATTCTCCTATTCTATTATTTAGTTTGGGACTCGACCTATTTTATTGGATTGTATTGCCGATGCTTAGCGGCGTGATCCTGAGTTGTTGCATCTTATTCAGCTTTGTGAGTCTGAATCCTGTGATGAGACGTTGCGGGATTTTAGCATTGATTCTCATGTGTGTCTTCGCAAGAAGAACCGTCATTTTATGCCTTCTGATTTTGCACTTAGGCATGACATTCTTGATGATTGTCACCGTTCTAAGTATACCATTCATCCCGGTAGTAGTAAGATGTATGCCGATATGCGTCGTCTTTATTATTGGGATGGCATGAAGCGCGATGTGGCGAGTTATGTGAGTAATTGCATAACTTGTCAACATATTAAGGTCGAACATCAGCATCCTTCTGGTCTTCTTCAGCCTCTTGAGATTCCATTATGGAAATGGGATCAGATTTCTATGGATTTCATTTACGGCCTAGCTCGTTCGAGATTGGGCCATTCTAGCATCTGGGTTATTGTTGATCGCCTCACCAAGTCTGCTGATTTTGTTCCTATTAAGTCTAATATGACTGCTTCACATTTGGCTAGGTTATATGTCAAGGAAATCGTGAGACTTCACGGTGTTCCTAGTTCTATTGTGAGTGACCGTGATCCTTTATTCATGAGTCATTTTTGGCAGAGTCTTCAGCAAGCTTTGGGAAAAAAGCTTAATTTTAGCACAACTTATCATCCACAGTCTGACGGACAGACTAAACGGGTGAATCGTATCTTGGAAGATCTTCTCCGTATTTGTATTTTTGATTTCGGTGGTAGTTGGGAAGATCATCTACCTCTTGTAGAGTTCTCCTACAACAATAGTTTTCAGTCTAGCATCAGTATGGCTCCTTTCGAAGCTTTATACGGAAGGCCATGTCGATCACCTTCTTGTTGGTTGGAATCTGGGGAGAAGCTTATTCTTGGCCCAGATTTTGTTCGTGATTCTTCTGAGAAGATTGATCTTATTCGTTTGAGAATGAAAGAGGCACAAAGCCGCCAGAAGTCTTACGCTGTGTAACGACCCAGAATTTCTATTAATTAAAATTTTAATATTTAATTAATTTTAATTATTAATAAGTGAAATTTATAAGTCGAATGATTTTATTTCGAATACTTTGATTTAATTGGATAATTAAATCGATTATTTAATAGTTGAAATTTCTGAAATAATTGAAAATCGAGTTAAATATGATTGAAAAAGATTGTTAAAATTTTATTTTATCATATTGGAGTTAGAACGATATTTTAGAACTTTTAAAATCGAATTAAAAGTTAATTTGTGAAAATTGAATATTTTAATATTTAATCGACTAGTGAAATTAGTCAATTTTCGAACAGTCTCAAAATTGGACGAAACAAGTTCCATTGGATCTGTAATAGATTCTTATTATTGGATTTCAATTTTCGTAGCAATCGGATTTTTCGTTTGACCGTGGCAGCTCGAAACGCATCGAAATTGTTTTAATATTAATTTGAGGAGTTAAAATAGCCATTTTTCAAACAGTCTCGGATTTCGACGAAACTAGTTTCATCGAATCCATAATGTGATATTATTGTAAGGTTTCAAATTTCAAGTCAATCGGATTTACCATTTGTCCGGTGCAAGCCAAAACGCTTAGAAATTCATTTAAATCGGTTTAATTTAAAATTGATCGTTTATTACCATAACTCTCACAGATGATTGAACTGGCTTTCGAAACCTGTTCCATTGTGTCCGAAACGCGGGTTAAACCCTTGAAACTTCAGTCACTGCGTGTAAATTGGAGTTCGGAAATCCCGGGATGAATAGTGTTTGTCATTTTTTTTCTATATAAGCACCCCATATTTCTTTTTTTGAGAAAAATTAACCCTAACCCAAATATTAACCGGCCGCCATTTTTAATTTCTAAGGCCAGAAATGCTCCATTCTTCTCGCCTTAATTTCTTCAAATCTATGCATCAATTTGAGAAAGCATTAACTACAATGTTGTAGTGCTCGACAAGATCTTCAGATCCATACGATCGAGATGGGGTTTCACGCATTGGATCGATTGCAGTTTCGGTTGGAAGGTCGGTCCTTCGTCCTCGAGGCGCGTGCAATAGGAGAGGCTGTGCTTGATGATGCTCTGGCCAAAGTTGGAGTAGGCAATGGCCTTTCGAATGGTGCTTGCTGATCGTTGTCGAAGTCGTCGTGGAGGCTCAAAAATTAAACCCTAGTTTACAAAGATGGGTTCGGCTATTACAGGGGATAGAATGAAGAAGAGAGGAAGAAAGGGGTGCGGCTAGGATCTGGGCAATGGAATTTGGACGGTGATGATAGATGTAGGGTTTAAATATATAAATAATGTTGTAAATTATTATATTAAAATTCGTGAATGTTTAAATTAACGTATATTTTTCATACGAGGTCGAAAATGCACGAAACCAGTTGCGTTGGGTTCGTATGGACGAGCACTACGCTATGGAATTGGATTGGAGTCGTTAGGAGTTAGTGAAAATTTCGGATAAAATTAAACGCACGTTTAATTTTATTCGAAATAAAAGGTGAAAACGAAATCGAAATCAAGGTGAGAACTTCTCACTCAATCGAATCGGTTTCGATTTATATTTTAAATAGTTATATTTAAAATTCTTGAATGCATGTTTGAATGATGATTGTTATCTATTGATTGTTAAAATAGACATTATGCGCCGTCTATTAAGCGGATAATATTTTTATAAATCCCATATACCGCGATAATTCCGTACTGGAACGGAATTGGTATTGTGCTAATGTTTGTGAATGCAGGGAAACAGATTGGAGGGATCCAACTGGATTCCTCAACTGTATTGATTTATTTATAGATATTGTGATATTTGTTGATTATCATATCGATATATGATATTTGGATGTCGTGATTGACTATTTGGTGTTGTTGCATCATCGGATCCATTTTTGAAGTTTTAAAATAATGATTTTGGTTTTTAAAAGAATTTTTAAAGTGATTTTAGAAAGTAAACGTTTTATAAAATTTTGAATTGTTAAAATAAATAAACATTATAATTTTTATTATTATAAAAGTTATATTCTTGGAAAATAGTACTTAAGTATGATTTTGGAGTTATATAAGTTTTAAATAACGTTTTGTAAATTATTAAAAGGATTGGTTTATTTAAATTGAGATTTTTTAATTATTAAAGATGGTGTATATGAAAGATTTCTAAAATTAATATTTATAAATTAAAAATAATGGAATTATAAAACGAGTTTTTATAAGTGTTAAAAATGAAGTATAAATGGATTCATAAGTGAATGAAAATTTATAAGATTTTAAGGAATTAACTTACAAATCGGATTTTTGCATTTAAATCGAAATCTTTAATGAAGCAAAAATGGTTTATAGTTGAGATTTATAAAATATATATTTTATAAATCGAAATAATAGAATTTTAAAAGGAGTTCTATTAATTTTGAAAATAGGGTTATAAATGAAATCTTATAAGTAATAAGATTTATAATTTGTGACGTTTTAAAAGAACGATTTTGTAAATAAATGGATTATAAGCATTTAACTTATAATATGGACTTTTGGTATATAATTGAGTTATATAAATTAAATTGGATTAATAAAGGAGATTTATAAATCGAAGCTTATAAATAGAAATGGAATTTATAGACATTGTTTATAAATTCGAAATCAATGGAATTTAATAAATTGAAAGTTGAAATTGGTTAAGGAAGTATATTCACGATTTTGGACAATGAGTATATTATCAAATAAAATGGATATCCTTAGGAAAATGAATATTATAAAATGAAGTTAATCGTTTTAACGATGTTTTAAAATGTATTATGAATCGAATACATGGATTTCAACATTTACTGTTGAAATAGACGTTTTCGAGAAATAGAAGGAAATGATGGACTATAACACTGTTGTTATAGTAAATGTTTTCCGAAAGGAAATGTCATTGTATAGTATTGGTATTTATATATCTATCTAAATTTCGAATCCCTATACTAGTGATTTTGGGTTATCGTAACGATGTTTTGTGCAACATTCGTTTTAGCCCAAATAAATAAGTTTAAGAGAATGATTTCCTTAAAGAATGAAATATATACTTAATTTCGGTTTTAGTATATTGAATATTTTCCAAGTGTTGAAAATAAATGGATTTGTGAATTACATATTAATAAATAAGTACGGAAATGTTTTTCCAGTGTGAAATGAAACGTTTTGAGAATTTATCTTTTTGTAGACAAATTGAAAATGAATATTAGAAATCGATTTG
This sequence comes from Allium cepa, assembly GCA_030765085.1. Lineage (NCBI taxonomy): Eukaryota > Viridiplantae > Streptophyta > Magnoliopsida > Asparagales > Amaryllidaceae > Allium > Allium cepa. Next base: position 861,620,514 of record CM060931.1, read on the forward strand.
GGAATCATATATTCATAAATATTTTGGAATGTAAATTCACTATGGAATTTATAAATGAAAAGGGGAATTTGTTTAAAAATAAACGTTGATTTATTTTTGAAGTGTGGGAATTAATTTACGGATTTGGAACGTAAATATAAAGAAAATCGGTAAGGATTTATTTGATTGGTTTAAATGAACCGTGTTGAAATGAAACTATTTCGCGTAAGGAAAATGATTGAAATTTGTTTTCAAAATTGATAAAGGTGAAAAGTGATTTGAAAATTTGTTTTTAAATGGTTGAAGTGTGGAAAATATATATCTAGTAAAGATAGTTTGGAAAGTAAATAATTTGGGAAATTATTTGGAATTTGGTGATGTTGAACACGCCTATTGATAGTTAAATAATCCGACTATCAATATTTACCTTTAAATAGGTATTTGTTGTGATTGTTTGAATTTGAACGCCACACTTATTTTTGAATAAGCGCTCACTATTCGGGTTAGCCAGGAAAGGACCTTGGGGTCGTATAACCCATTCCGAATATGTAATACGTCGTAATGGATTGCATTTGATGACCGGTGTTGAAAACCGGATATTTTTGAAAACAGAAGCATTACCGTTGAGTAACTCTGCATCGACTGATCTCCGACATAGAGGTTATATCGCCCTTAGTGATGAGAAGTCCGGACGTGATTAGAAATTATCCGGAATGCAAGGACTTCTTTGTAAGTGCCTTCGGTTCTGTTCGAGCCTGGAACAGACTTGTATGATTGTATGTCTGACATTACAAGTTGAGATATAATTTCTTTCAAATATGTTTCCGTTGGTGGCGGAGAATTTATTCCCTTAGCTAAACACCCTTCTCTGAGACGTACGAGCTCAGAGGTTATGTAATTGAAGGTTATTAGTGATATACTCCCAATTTGGTAGTGTGGCATGTTGAGAGTTGCTGTGGGATGATCATTGTTTGATCATTTGTGATATGATCATTTGTTTGATTATTTATCTTGGTGATCATTACTTTGATCATTTGTTGACCCAAAGCACAGCTTTTGTATAAAGCGTGGCTTTGTGGACGAGACTTCGTCAGACCTCACACCCCGAAAATGGTCAAAACAGAAAGGATGCGGCAAGGTTATTAGGGGGTAGCGCCCCTTTAGTGTATGTCATTCCTTCTGGATAGAGGTGGTATCATGGTATGGAGCCCAGATACTTAATCTATGTTGTTGCTGCAAATTTATTGCTTTGTGGTTGTTGGAAATCGAGGATCCTCGGATAGATCGGTTACGATCGGGGGATGGCATATTCGTGTCATTAGTTACCCAGTTAGGGGTAACCCGGCCTTGTGTTGGCAGAGATCCGGTTTGGTTCTCGGGTCGTCTTTCCAGAGGCGTACCCTTGTGGCAATGGGAAGTTCCTTGGCCTGACCATTTGTTGGAAATCCAAAGAAACAATATGATCTTGTACGGTTTTAGTTGTAGAACCTATCATTCACTTATGGTGGCGCCCCACTGTTTGGATGGTAGCTATAGTAGACATAAGTGCGAAATGCCTATGTTGGCTAAGATTTATATCTTTACTTTCGAAATAATTTTCCCTACACTATGCACTAGTAATAATATCAAATGTTTCTTTTAATGCGTATCAAGCATCTTTGACTATCATAAGGAGAAATCTCCTCTGATTCTGCGTTTGCATTGTGTGTGTGCGCGGAAGGCCTTATGGTAGTCTCATTTTCTAAAAAGGCATTGCGAATCTATTTTAAAATTATCATGTTCTTTGTTTTAAAGATAAACTATTTTAAGTTCTCACACCAGTCACATGACTGACTCGGAGTTTATTATTTTCATTCCTAAACTCTGAGTGCCCACCAATTTCCACATGGGCAGTCAAGAGTCAGGTTATCAGGATATTCTGGAATTCAGGAGTTGCTGCAGGCAAGTTGGATGGCATGGCGTATTATTAGTATATAGTATTTCCTTTCCGCTGTTTGTTGTTTTTTGTTGTTGTACACTCTGACAACAATCTGATGATGTAATGTAATGTAATGTGATATAATGTAATAACTGATACAGTTCTTTGTTTAAAGATTATTCATTTATCTATTATATGTTGTTCCGTTGCGAATTGTGAGATTCTTATATTGTTCTGCTGTTTCTTTCTGTTCTGTTATATTTTTCTTCTTCTTCTATATACCTCTTCTTTAACCCTAACTATTTGGTTTTTGGGGAACGAAAAATCACGACCGTTACATTTGGTATCAGAGCTTATGGTTAAGCGACAACCATGGCTCTGTTGGGTATAACTCATTAGAGATAGAGTCAGTAGTACTCTAGAATGAGTTTGAGTGTAATAATAGATACGAGCGCGTATTTGTTAGTGCATATAAATTGTTTTATATTGTGATTATTGGTTTGTTGAGTGGTATATGGATTTTGGTCAACACGAGTAATTAACGTTGTTGATAGCGATCTCTAAACACTTGAATAGAACAATTCGACCCAGTATTGTTTTAATAGGGTAAATGAAATAATTTTACCTTGATTATATTTTATATATAAAGGAAATAATTTTTCAGAATTATTAAAGTGTATATGAATTGATTGTTTGGTTGTTGAATAAAAACAATAATTTTTAAAGAATAATTGTATAATCAAATGAATTATAAGTATGGAACTATAATTAATGTGATTTACAATTGTGAAATAATCTTATATACAAGAAGTGAAATTATGCAAGTAAAAGACTTATAAATGTGATTTATAATCTGAAAACAAAATTCCAGAGAAGTGTTTTGAAAGGATTCGATATTTTGGAAAATTATTTTAGATAAATTAAAGCTCTAAACTCTTTTTGGTCGCTGGAAAATAATTCCGATGATGATCATGACATTATCGGTGTTCATTTTCGGGTTTCCAAAAGAGGGATTGCTGCCAAATTGTTTAAAAGAAAGTTGTTTGGAAAATTTGGATTTGATTTGGATTTGATAAGATGTTTGAAATGGAATAAAACTTAAGTGATGTTGAATGAAGTTGATTTTTGGTGTCAAAGTAAATTAATAAGTGAATTAATGAAGTGAAGTCATTAAGAATTTGAACTTGAGTTATATGAATGAAATTCAACTTTATATTGTTAAAGGAATTAACAATTGAATTGATGAAGGGATGAAATATTAATCAATTGAATGTAAATAATTAGTATGAAACAATGAATATAAGTGTTAATTCATTAAAAGCTAATGTTATTGGAAATTGAATAAATTGAATGAAAGCCAATAGAATATCAAACCAATTGGAATTAAAAGTGTTGGACCAAATTGAATGTAAATTAAATAATTTGGTTATGTTGAATATACATTGGTTGTCATGTAAATGTTGGTTGATTGTATATAATTCATTAAGTGTTAATGAAATTGAATTAGCGAAATTAAAAGCTATGTGATTGAATCCAGATTGGAAGTTAATAAATTTGAATAGAATTGGATTTGATCTCGATTGAAGGTGAATTAATGCGAATAAATTAGTGAATGTAAACTAACTGAAATCGAATGAATGAACGTTATTAAATTCCAATGTTAATGAATCAATTGGAAAACCAATTCAATGAATATTAATGAGAAGTAAAATTATATTGATTTGGTGGTTGCATTTGTTGCTTTAGTTGCATTTGCTATATTATGTAGTTGTTATGTTGCTATATGTTGTATATCGATACTATTGTCTATATACATGTTCTCGTTTTGTTTGTTGATTTTTTAGTAGGTGCGGATCGCGTTTGCTTCGCATTTTGGAGCTCGCTTTCGCGCTATATTAGTCGTATATGCTCGTTAATAAAAAATAAGGTACATATCTCGGATTAAATATCGTACTTTTACACTTTTTTCCCTGCGGGATGCCTCATCACTTGATGAGATGTATATTTGTGATATATACTGTCATTTTTTTTCCGGATCGAGCCGCGCAAAGTAGACTCTGGCGAATTTTTCCAAAAATTTAAGGCGTTAGAATATTTTTGAGAAAATGGGAAAACTTTTGAAAACTATATATGGATTTGGAAACTTAGTAAAGATTTTGTATGAAGTTTAACTATGAATTTTGAGAAAGTTAAACACTTAAGAGATTTGAAAAATCTAATTTGAAAGGTTTGTTTTGGAAAGTTAATGGATTCTGCAAAAACTTTCTTACATGGTAATTTCGAGGACGAAATTCTTTTAAGGGGGGAAGTCTGTAACGACCTAGAATTTCTATTAATTAAAATTTGAATATTTAATTAATTTTAATTATTAATAAGTGAAATTTATAAGTCGAATAATTTTATTTCGAATAATTTGATTTAATTGGAAAATTAAATCGATTATTTAATAGTTGAAATATCTGAAATAATTGAAAATCGAGTTAAATATAATTGAAAATGATTTGTAAATTTTTTTTTTACCATATTGGAGTTAGAACGATATTTTAGAACTTTTAAAATCGAATTAAAAGTTAATTTGTGAAAATTGAATATTTTAAAATTTAATCGACTTGTGAAATTAGTCAATTACGAACAGTCTCAGAATTGGACGAAACTAGTTCCATTGGATCCGTAATAGTTTGTTATTATCGAATTTCAATTTTCGTAGCAATCAGAGTTTTCGTTTGACCGTGGCAGCTCGAAACGCATCGAAATTGTTTTAATATTAATTTGACGAGTTAAAATAGCCATTTTTCAAACAGTCTCGGATTTTGACGAAACCAGTTTCATCGAATCCGTATTGTGATATTATTGTAAGGTTTCAAATTTCAAGTCAAACGGATTTACCGTTTGTCCGGTGCAAGCCAAAACGCTTAGAAATTCATTTAAATCGGTTTAATGTAAAATTGATCGTTTATTGCCGTAACTCGCACAGATGATCGAATTGGCTTCCAAAACCTATTCCATTGTGTCCGAAACGCGGGTTGAACCCTAGAAACGCCGGTCACCGCGCGTAAATTGGAGTTCGGAAATCCAGGGATGAATAGTGTTTGTCATTTTATTTCTATATAAGCACCCCATATTTCTTTTTTTTGACAAAAATTAACCCTAACCCTAATTTGAACTGGCCACCATTTTTAATTTCTAAGACCAGAAATGCTCCATTCTTCTCGCCTTAATTTCTTCAAATCTATGCATCGATTCGAGAAAGCATTAACTACAATGTTGTAGTGCTCGACAAGATCTTCAGATCCATACGGTCGAGATGGGGTTTCACGCATTAGATCGATTGCAGTTTCAGTTGGAAGGTCTGTCGTTCGTCCTCGAGGCACGTGCAATAGGAGAGGCCGAGCTTGATGATAGGCAATGGCCATTCGAATGGTGCTTGCTGATCGTTGTCGAAGTCGTCGTGGAGGCTCGAAAATTAAACCCTAGTTTACAAAGATGGGTTCGGCTATTACTGGGGATAGAACGAAGAAGAGAGGAAGAAAGGGGTGCGGCTAGGATCTGGGCAATGGAATTTGGACGGTGATGACAGATGTAGGGTTTAAATATATAAATAATGTTGTAAATTATTATATTAAAATTCGTGAATGTTTAAATTAACGTATCTTTTTCATACGAGGTCGAAAACGCACGAAACCAGTTGCGTTGGGTTCGTATGGACGAGCACTACGCTATGGAATTGGATTGGAGTCGTTAGGAGTTAGTGAAAATTTCGGATAAAATTAAATGCACATTTAATTTTATTCGAAATAAAAGCTGAAAATGAGATTGAAATCAAGGTGAGAACTTCTCACTCAATCGACTCGGTTTCGATTTATATTTTAAATAGTTATATTTAAAATTCTTGAATGCATGTTTGAATGATGGTTGTTATCTATTGATTGTTAAAATAGACATTATGCGCCGTCTATTAAGCGGATAATATTTTTATAAATCCCATAGACCGCGATAATTCTGTACTGGAACGGAATTGGTATTGTGCTAATGTTTGTGAATGCAGGGAAACGGGTTGGAGGGATCCAACTGGATTCCTCAACTGTATTGATTTATTTACAGATATTGTGATATTTGTTGATTATCATATCGATATATGATATTTGGATGTCGTGATTGACTATTTGGTGCAATTCCATCATCGGATCCATTTTTGAAGTTTTAAAATAATGATTTTGGTTTTTAAAAGAATTTTTAAAGTGATTTTAGAAAGTATACGTTTTATAAAATTTTGAACTGTTAAAATAAATAAACGTTATAATTTTTATTATTATAAAAGTTATATTTTTGGAAAATAGTACTTAAGTATGATTTTGGAGTTATATAAGTTTTAAATAACGTTTTGTAAATTATTAAAAGGATTGGTTTATTTAAATTGAGATTTTTGAATTATTATAAACGGTGTATATGAAAGATTCTAAAATTAATATTTATAAATTAAAAATATTGGAATTATAAAACGAGTTTTTATAAGTGTTAAAAATGAAGTATAAATGGATTCATAGGTGAATGAAAATTTATAAGATTTTAAGGAATTAACTTATAAATCGGATTTTTACATTTAAATTGAAATCTTTGATAAAGCAAAAATGGTTTATAGTTGAGATTTATAAAATATATATTTTATAAATCGAAATAATAGAATTTTAAAAGGAGTTCTATTAATGTTGAAAATAGGGTTATAAATGAAATCTTATAAGTAATAAGATTTATAATTTGTGAAGTTTTAAAAGAATGATTTTGTAAATAAATGGATTATAAGCATTTAACTTATAATATGTACTTTTGGTACATAATTGAGTTATATAAATTAAATTGGATTAATAAAGGAGATTTATAAATCGAAGCTTATAAATAGAAATGGAATTTATAGACATTGTTAATAAATTCGAAATCAATGGAATTTGATAAATTGAAAGTTGAAATTGGTTAAGGAAGTATATTCACGATCTTGGACAGTGAATATATTATCAAATAAAATGGATATGCTTGGGAAAATGAATATTATAAAATGAAGTTAATTGTTTTAACGATGTTTTAAAATGTATTATGAATCGAATACATAGATTTCAACATTTATTGTTGAAATAGACGTTTTCGAGAAATAGAAGGAAATGATGGACTATAACACTGTTGTTATAGTAGATGATTTCCGAAAGGAAATGTTTTTGTGTAGTATTGGGATTTATATATCTATCTAAATTTCGAATCCCTATACTCGTGATTTTGGGTTGTCATAACGATGTTTTGCGCAACATTCGTTTTGGCCCAAATAAATATGTCTAAGAGAATGATTTCCTTAAAGAATGAAATATATACTTAATTTCGGTTTATGTATATTGAATATTTTCCAAGTGTTGAAAATAAATGGATTTGTGAATTACTTATTAATAAATTAGTACGGAAATGTTTTTCCAATCTGAGATGAAAAGTTTTGAGAATTTATCTTTTTGTAGACAAATTGAAAATGAATATTAGAAATCGATTTGGGAATCATATATTCATAAATATTTAGGAATGTAAATTCACTATGGAATTTATAAATGAAAAGGGGAATTTGTTTAAAAATAAACGTTGATTTATTTTTGAGGTGTGGGAATTAATTTACGGATTTGGAATGTAAATATAGAGTAAATCGGTAAGGATTTATTTAAATGGTTTAAATGAACCATGTTGAAATGAAAGTATTTCGCGTAAGGAAAATGATTGAAGTTTGTTTTCAAAAGTGATAAAGGTGAAAAGTGATTCGAAAATTTGTTTTCAAATGGTTGAAGTGTGGAAAATATATATCTAGTAAAGATATTTTGGAAAGTAAATAATTTGGGAAATTATTTGGAATTTGGTGATGTTGAACACGCCTATTGATAGTTAAATAATCCGACTATCAATATTTACCTTTAAATTGGTATTTTTGTGATTGTTTGAATTTGAATGCCACACTTATTTTTGAATAAGCGCTAACTATTCGGGTTAGCCGGGAAAGGATCTTGGGGTCGTATAACCCATTCCGAATATGTGATACGTCGTAATGGATTGCATTTGATGACCGGAGTTGAAGACGGGATATTTTTAAAAACGAAAGGATTACCGTTGAGTTACTCTGCATTGGCTGATCTCCGATATAGAGGTTTTATCACCCTTAGTGACGGGAAGTCCGAACGTGATTAAAAATTATCCGGAATGCACGGACTTCTTTGTAAGTGCCTTCGGTTCTGTTCGAGCCCGGAACAGACTTGTATGATTATATGTCTGACATTGCAAGTTGAGATATAAAGTTGATTTCTTTCAAATATATTTCTGTTGGTGGCGGAGAATTTATTCCCTTAGCTAAACACCCTTCTCTGAGATGTTTCGAGCTCAGAGGTTATGTAGTTGAAAGTTATTAGTGATATACTCCCAATTTGGTAGTGTGGCATGCTGAGTGTTGCTGTGGGATGATCATTGTTTGATCATTTGTGATATGATCATTTGTTTGATCATTTATCTTGGTGATCATTACTTTGATCATTTGTTGACCCAAAGCACAGCTTTTGTATAAAGCATGGCTTTGTGGATGAGACTTCGTCGGACCTCACACCCCGGAAATGGTCAAAACAGGAAGGATGCGGCAAGATTACTAGGGGGTAGTGCCCCTTTAGTGTATGTCATTCCTTCTGGATAGAGGTGGTATCATGGTATGGAGCCCAGATATTTAACCTATGTTGTTGCTGCAAATTTATTCCTTTATGGTTGTTGGAAATCGAGGATCCTCGGATAGATCGGTTACGATCGGGGGATGACCTATTCCTGTCAGTAGTTATCCAGTTAGGGGTAACCCGGCCTTGTGTTGGCAGAGATCCGGTTTGGTTCTCGGGTCTTCTTTCCAAAGGCGTACCCATGTGGCAATGGGAAGTTCCTTGGCCTGACCATTTGTTGGAAATCCAAAGAAACAATACGATCTTGTACGGTTTTAGTTGTAGAACCTATCATTCACTTATGGTGGCGTCCCACTCTTTGGATGGTAGCTATAGTAGGCATAAGTGCGAAATGCCTATGTGGGCTAAGATTTATATCTTTACTTTAGAAATAATTTTTCCTACACTATGCACTAGTAATAATATCAAATGTTTCTTTTAATTCGTATCAAGCATCTTTGACTATCAGAAGGAGAAATCTCCTCCGATTCTGCATTTGCATTGTGTGTGTGCGGGAGGCCTTATGGTAGTCTCATTTTCTAAAAAAGCATTGCGAATCTATTTTAAAATTATCATGTTCTTCGTTTTAAAAATAAACTATTTTAAGTTCTCACACCAGTCACATGACTGACTCGGAGTTTATTGTTTTCCTTCCTAAACTCTGGGTGCCCACCAATTTCCACATGGGCAGTCAAGAGTCAGGTTATCAGGATATTCTGGAATTCAGGAGTTGCTAGAGGCAAGCTGGATGGCATGGCATATTATTAGTATATAGTATTTCCTTTCCGCTGTTTGTTGTTGTTTGTTGTTGTACACTCTGATGATGTAATGTAATGTAATGTGATGTAATGTAATAACTGATATAGTTCTTTGTTTAAAGATTATTCATTTATCTATTATATGTTGTTCCGCTGCGAATTGTGAGATTCTGATATTGTTCTGTTGTTTCTTTCTGTTCTGTTCTATTTTTCTTCTTCTTCTATCTTCTACCTCTTCTTTAACCCTAACTATTCGGTTTTTCGGGAACGAAAAATCGCAACCGTTACACGCTGACAACTGTAGGAAGCCTCTCGGGTTCTCGATTGGTGATCTTGTCTTTATTCGTGTTTCTCCTTTGAAAGGGGTTACGCGTTTTAGTGCGACTGGGAAATTGGCTCCTCGCTTTATAGGACCATTTGCTATTACTGAACGTATTGGCCCTATGGCTTATAGAATTTCACTTCCTGCTCATTTATTTGGCATTCACGACGTGTTTTACATCTCTCAACTTCGGAATTGTCTTCGGGAGTCGGATTCTGTTATCGATTCTCCTGATTTGCAAGAGCTTGAGGTCTCACCAGACTTATCTGTTGTACAGCAGCCTATTTGCGTTCTTGACACGGAGGTGCGACACCTTCAGAACACGGACGTGCCGCTCGTTAAAGTTCAATGGTCCGCTAACCACAATGACTGTACTTGGGAAACCAGAGAGTTTATCGAGCGATCTTATCCAGGTTTTCTATCTTGACTTGGCAATGGTGAGTATATCTTTTTGTCTCAAGCTTATTTCTTTGAATATTGTATGTATGTAGTTGTTACAAATATCGTCTCTGGGTATTGTGGGGACGCAATTTTGTAAGGAGGGGAGATCTATAACAACCCGCATGTTTAACGATTATATATTTAAATGTTTTATTTAAATATAGCGTTGTTAGTTGGATTTTAGGTTAGAAATGTTACTTTTTGCAAACGGTCGAATTAGGACTCGATACCACTTCCATTGAGTCCAAAATGGCATTTGTGATCTTTTTGAGTATAAACTGATATGTTTGGAGTAAGTCGAATTTTGCAATTTGCTAAGTGGGCTTTTGGCTTTGGGTTTAACCAACTCATCCTATACCTCAACTCAGCCCTCTCTACTCTCCACTCACTTATTTCATTTCATAGAACTCAACCTAAAACTGAAAATGGGGGAAAGGAAGAGGAATTAGAAATTCCAAGCCCTAATTCTTCTTGCAAACTTGAATTCTTGGTCCAAAATCAAAGTGAAGCTATATGTAAGCCTCCTCTTCATCTTCTCCATCTCTTTCTCCTTCAATTTTAGAAATTTTCCTAAACCTAACTTAGGAAAATACTTGTTTTGATCTTAGATTGAAGCTAATAGAGTTGAAGTGGAGAGTGGTTGATCTTTTCTTTGCATTTGAGCTTTCCATCCTTGTTTTTGAGTTGAAAGGTGAGATTTTTATCTCACATCTATGTTTACAACTGTGTTGGATTGTTAGGTATGAGTTCCTAACACTTATTCATGTGCATTTGCCTTTGGTTTGAATTGAATTGGTGAACATTCCAATTTTTGGTGTTTTGGAGTCAAATCTTTGAAAATCATAACTTTGATGTTTGATCATGTTTTTGGTGCTGAATGGAGTGTCAATGGTGTTGGGTTACCGATTGGCAAAAGCCCCTTAAATCCATTGCTCGACCGGTTGCAAATGGTGAGAGTTTGCACCTCCATTTGCCAGGCTGGAAAACATTTCCAGCTACAGCCAGTCGACTGACCCCCTGTAGTCAGTCGAATGACTGCAGAGTTTAAAAAGATTCGGGTTATGGTTCAGTCGACTGACTGTAGTAGACCAGTCGACTGACCTGCTTCATTTTGCCTCCTATGCCTAATTGTTTGTGATTCCAACTTTTATCGATTTAAATTGATTCCAATTAGTTGTTTATGCATATTTGACCTTGATGATTTATTTTTGAATTCATCCACGGGTTTTTATAAAATAATCTTATAAATTGCATTAAAAGCTCGTTTCTCCAATTTATAAATTCTATTAAGAAGCACACACATAATTTCGCACTTCGAGCGGAGTGGAAAGGGTATTAAATGGTTACGTAAAACACGGACCATGATTCCATGCGTTTATCTTTCCGATTAATCCCTGCCTTAATCGATTGATCGTTCTGAACTTTTGGTCTAGTTTACCGATGAGATGAGGTAAACTTTGTACTACTTTGAGTGTGAAATTAACTAAAGGATAGTAAACCGTTTCGTGCGAACGAGTGGTTATGGGACTCACGTTACCACCTTTCGGATTCCTTTCCGAGAGTTGCGACACATTCTGCCAGTTAGTGGAGTCCAGTACTGGGCCTCCAGATCTTCACCACTACGGTTTGTTGCCTTGGGATAGTGTCTTCGGACTGTCTCCTTCAGGTTTGTTGCCTTCGGGTATGTTGCCTTCGGGTTTGTACCTTCGGGTTTGTGCCTTCGAGTTTGTTGCCCTAATATTATCGCTTTTGGAGTTGGTATTTATGAGTCGCTCGAGTGATATTTGGGTTCGAAGCCTTCGAGCTGATGGATCCTTGTTTATACATGTGACGCCCTACCTCTATACCCATGCTAGCCAAGAACACTACGGGTGAATGCTGTCAACTAGCACGAAGAATAAGGCTGTTGAGGAGCGACCATCTGTATAATTGCTTTGCGCGAGCACCGATATGTCAGATAGTATAACATGCATTTTCTCTCAAGAGGAAATCCGACACATCGATACAAACACAAAGCTACTACACAGTGGCTATAATAATCTTTGGAAACAAATACAGAAATAAACATAACGTAAATCGGTCACAGATAATTCATATCACAAAGGCGGAATAAGATATGAATATTACACATAAAAGTGTACATCAGAGTAGTGGTCAGAAAGATCCACAATAACACAAAATAATAGCAACATGTGCTATACAAAAGAATACATCTATGAGTCTATATATCAAGTGTATACAACAAAATAAACTACTAATCTAAGTAGTTTGCCAAAAGTCAGAGTAATGAATCCCAGGGGAGAAGTCAAGCAGAAGCACCTGTAACATCTCGGTCTGACCCGAGTATTATTTAATAAGAAAATAATAAACGAATCAGTCTAACTATAAATATCAGATGAAACGATATAGAATAAGAGATATGACTAAACACATAATAATCACAATGCCAAGCTGTGATATATATAAGTAATTGAAAATCAACGAGAGATTAATCAATATCACCAAATCTACACAAGAATCAAAGAAATGACATACTCCTCATTTCGTTCACCAAACCATAAATATTGACAATTATATCAATGCCAATCACAAAAGTCAGTGACACACAAATTCACCAATGCACAAATATTGATAAAACTTATCAATGGAAATCACGAAAATTGGTGAAGCACAAATTCTAGAAATCATCTCAAGAAATCCAGAAATCACAAAAAGGGGGAAGGCCTATCACAAACGGGAGCATAAAGCCCACCAACACGTGTATCACAAACGGAACGCTAATTCAATGGTTGCTAACCATCACAAATTGAGCTGAAGCTCCACAAACGGCCCGAAGACCAAGGGTTGCTACCCCACCAAATTGAGTCGAAACTCCACAAAACGGGGTTTAGTCTCCCTCGTAGACAAAGAGACATCGCACATTGCTAGTCTAAATCACAAAGATGATCGTCATGATCAACGAGAAGTGTCGATTACAGTAAGCTAGTAAATATATGAGCTTAGCATCATGTCCCATAACCACTAGCTTAACTTAAATATTTACGAACAAATTATAGATCTCCACTAGAAAATTGTCACAAGAGTTTCAATTGAACAAGTCCAAGAATTAACCAACAAGGTGAACACAAGCGTTTCATACCACTTGTTTTACTAAGTCGTTTAATTAGATTTCTCATATGAGTGAGGTAAAGGTTTGTATATAATAATAGATTGGAAAACGGTTTTATAAACGAATTTGGTATTAATATAGTATTGAAATCGTTTGAGGAAAGAGTTTTGATATTCACTACTAGTATAGAATACCTTTATATTTTTAAAGTGACAAATCACAAAGAAGATTGTAAGAACAATCAATCACTAAAATTCACATTCGAAGACGTGAATAAAATCCAAAGAAACCGATAAAGAATCCATCGAAATGGATATTCAAAAATCCCTAAATAGGAGTCATCAAAGGCATAATAAATGATAACAACAAATAGGATCATCACGAATCGATTTAAATTGGAATTCTCAAGCGAATAGGCAAATAGGCAAAATAGTGCTGATTCAGACGTCTGAAATCAAGGATTCAGACGTCTGAATCTGGAAAATAAATATTTTCCAAAGACAGAATTCAGACGTCTGAATCCTTGAATCCAGACGTATGAAATAGGCACTTTTTAGCCTATTTCCTTTCTGGTCCCAAATGAACCAATTCAGACGTGTGAAACCATATATTCAGACGTCTGAATCTGGGAATAGAGATCTTCCCAGAACAATATTCAGACGTCTGAATATCACGTTTCAGACGTCAGAATCTGGGGTTCAGGGCATTCCCTGAACCTAGGCCAAAAATGGCCAAACGAATATCGGAAACGATCGAACGAGCAAATGGCGATGACTAAGGAATTATGTCGAACGACAACCCAGCCTAAACGTTTCTTCGATGCACTTCAAATATCAATGTCCAAATATCCATAATAGGATTTTCATAGATTAGACCAAAACACCAAAAATTGGAATATACACAAAATCGATCCAAACCAAAATCAATTGCACAAGAATAAATGTTAGGAATTCATACCTAACAATCGGAGATAATTATAGACTAAGATGTGAGATAAAAATCTCACCTTTTTTACAAAATCAAACAAGAAGAAGCTTGAAAGAAAATGGAGAATCAACCTCTCTTCAACACAACCCAAATGAGCTTGAATCTATGCTCAAAACAAGAACATTCCCAAAATTAGGTTTAGGAATTTCTGAAATTGGTAAGAGAATAAGTTGGAGAAGAAGAAGAGAATGCTTACCAATGGGCTCTCTTGAATTTGGAGCTAGGAATTTGAGGTTGCAAGAGGAACTAGGGTTTTGGAGTTTTAATTTCCAATCTCTTCCACCATTATTGCCTTAGAACTGAAAAGAGGAAGAAGTGAGGGTGAATGGGGAAGAGTGGTTCAGTTTTGAGTATAAGTTGGCTAGTGGGATGAACCCAAACTCAAACCCAAAGTGAAAAAGGTCAAATTTTTTACAAACTTCAAATATATCAAAGTTTATACTCAAAAAGGTCGCAAACGGCATTTTAAACTCAATGGGAGTGGTCCCGAGTCCTAATTCGACCGTATGCAAAAAGTAGCTTTTTGGACTAAATTCCGAGTATGGATAAAATATTTAAATAAAATATTTAAATATAAAAGTTCCAAATATGCGGGATGTTATAGACTCCCCTCCTTAAAGAAATTGCATCATCGCAATATTTAAAAAGAAGATATATAGTAACAACCATAAAAGCATATTCAACACAAAAGAAATTTGAAATAAGAAGTTCACCTCAAAGAGCACGAGAAAGTAAGTCCGGATGTGTTCGCTTGATGTACTCTCTAGATTCCCAAGAACAATCCTTAGGATTTGAAGACCATTGAACTTTAACAAGCGGAACATCTTTATTTCGAAGTGTTTGACCTCCGAAGCAACAATTCGAATAGGATGCTGCTCATAAGTTAAATTAGGCGAAACTTCAATCTCTTCCACAACACCGGGCTCAAGAATAGAATCAGAATCTCGAAGACATTTCCGAAGTTGAGAAACGTGAAACACGTCATGGATAGCAGAAAATTGAGCCGGTAATAAAAGGCGATAAGCCATGGAACCAATACGTTCAGTGATAGGAAATGGCTCAATATATCGAGGCGCCAATTTTCTCGATCGACTGAAACATACAACACCTTTCATTGGTGAAACACGAATAAAAACAGAGTCTCCAACAGAAAATTCTAATTTCCTTCTTCGATTATCGGCATAGGATTTTTGTCTACTCTGGGCTTCTTTCATCCTATGACGAATAAGATCAATCTTTTCTATGGAATCACGAATAAAATCTGGACCAAAAACCAGCTTCTCACCAGTCTTAAGCCAACAAGAAGCAGATCGGCATGGCCTTCCGTAGAGTGCCTCAAAAGGTACCATACCAATACTAGATTGGAAGCTATTATTATAGGAGAATTCAACAAGGGAAATATGATCTTCCCAACTTCCCCCATAATCAAGCACACAAGCACGAAGAAGATCTTCAAGTGTTTGATTCACACGCTCAGTTTGTCCATCGGACTGAAGATGATAAGCGGTGCTAAAATTGAGCTTCGTTCCCAAAGCTTTTTGAAGACTCTTCCAAAACCCACTAGTAAACAATGGATCACGATCACTAACAATAGAAGTAGGAACTCCATGCAATTTAACAATCTCTTTAACAAAGAGTTTGGCCAAAAGAGGAATGGTTCGGTTAGACCGAACGGGAATAAAATGGGCGGATTTAGTAAGCCTATCAACGATCACCCATAAGCTATCATGACCCGAACGAGAACGGGGAAGGCCATCTATAAAATCCATGGAAATTTGGTCCCACTTCCAAATTGGAATTTCTAAAAGTTGCAATAACCCACCGGGCCTTTGATGTTCGGCTTTAACAAGCTGGCAAGTCATGCAACACTTAACAAAGTTAGCAATATCAAATTTCATTCCCTCCCAATAATATAGTTGCTTCATATCCGCGTACATTTTACTACTACCGGGATGAATGGTGAATTTAGAACGATGAGAATCTTCTAAAATATCCTTACGAAGATCAATAATATTTGTTATGATAAGTCTGCCAAATTTTCAAATGCTGCCACGAGAATCGATATCTAATTCTTTCAATCCTTCAATATCAATTTTATCCCTAATATTTTGGCCAAGAAGAGCCATTTCGGGATCTAGCCTTTGAGCTTCAAGAATGCGGTCTAAAAGAGAAGGATTAGCCTCAAGGCTACATAACACAAGTGATGAACATAAATCGGAGACACGGTCTCGAATCTCACAAGAGGATAATATCTTGAGATCATTCCATTCAGATATCATCATAGAAACAACCGCTTGTTGCTTGCGACTAAGTGCATCGGCAACACGATTTCCCTTTCCGGGAGTATAAAGGATGACGAGATCATACGGTACAAGAAATTCGAGCCAATGCTGTTGACGCAAATTAAGTTCCTTCTGAGAGAACAAATACTTCAAAGACTTATGATCGGTATAAAGAACAAATTTCTCTCCTAGGAGATAATGACGCCAAATCCGAAGAGCGAAAACAATAGCCGCGAGCTCTAAATCATGAGTGGAATATCTAGTGTCGGCTGGCTTCAATTGCCTAGAAGCATAAGCAATAACACGTTTTTTGCATAAGAACGGCACCCAAACCAACGCGACTAGCATCAGTATAAACAATAAAATCTTGGTTTCCCTCGGGAATCACAAGAATAGGAGCATCAGAAAGGAGTTCTTTTAATTTCTGAAAAGAATTTTCACATTTGTCCAACCAAATGTATTTAATGCCTTTCTTGGTTAAGCCAGTGAGAGGCACGACAATTTTAGAAAAGACTTTGATAAAATGGCGGTAATAACCCGCCAATCCAAGAAAACTACGAATCTCCGTCACACTCTCCGGTCTCTTCCAATCTTGAATCGCTTCAATCTTTGAAGGATCCACGAAAATTCCGGTTCGGAAATAATATGACCGAGAAACTTCACACTAGATTGCCAAAAATGGCATTTAGAAAATTTTGCTTTCAGTTGATTACTCCTAAGAGTTTCTAAAACAATCCGAAGGAGCTTCTCATGTTCCTCTTCGGTTTTTGAATACACAAGAAAATCATCAATAAAGATGAGAACAAACCGGTCGAGGAAGTTCTTGAAAACTCTATTCATAAGGTCAACGAAATAAGCCGGGGCATTTGTTAACCCAAATGGCATAACAAGCCATTCATAAGATCCATAACGAGTACGGAATGATGTCAAAGGAATACAATCCTCTGCAATATGAAGCTGATGAAATCCAGTAGCTAAGTCTAATTATGAAAAGACTTTGGCACCACTAAGTTGATCGAATAGATCATCAATCTGAGGTAAAGGATATTTATTTTTGATAGTAAAATCATTAACCTTGCGGTAGTCAACGCAAAGCCTAAGTGTTCCATCAGATTTCTTCACAAAAATAGCTGAAGCTCCCCAAGGCGAGGAACTAGAGCGATTAAATTGCTTCGTCTCCAATTCTGATAATTGTTTACGCATCTCCTCGTTTTCTTTATTGGACATACGATACGGAGGACGAGTGATAGGTTGAGCTCCAGGAATAAGATTAATTCTGAACTCAATTGCTCGCTTAGGTGGTAATCCTAAAACGGGCTCCAATATGTCGGAAAATTCACAAATGACGTGAATAAGAGAAATAATATCACCCTCATCATCATCATCGTCATCACGAGGATTTAAAGAATATAAAGATGCAACCAAGCTGGAATCTGAATCTTTAAGATTAATAGAAATCTTCTTAACAGATTGAGGATGTCGAAGATGAATAGTCTGCTCAGGACATAGGATATGAGCTTCATAACGGTTAAGCCAATCCATTCCCAAAATCATTTCAAAGCCTAAATAACGCATGACATGCAAATCGGCTCGGAAAGAAAAATCACACAAAATAATCTCGACATCATTACACAATAAACTGATTGTCGTGGATCCACCAACCGGATTCGCAATTCTCAAAGAAGTCATTAAACACAAAACATCCAAAGAAAAAGTATCAACAAGTTATTTTGATATAAAAGAATATGGGACGCACCCGTATCAAAAAGAACTCGAATAGGATGATCACGAAATAAAATAATTCCATCCAGAATAGAATGAGAAATACCTTGGCCACGAGATGTGTTGCCAAGGGCTTGAGCAACATTAAGCTTTCCCTCTTTCCTGCCCTGAAGCTTGGGGCATGAGGATATAACATGACCGAGACCTTTGCAGTAGCGACAAGAGAGAGACTTTGGACACTTGTTCGCGTAATGGTCCTTCGAACCACAATTATAGCATTCCCCATGACCAAAGGAAGAAGTCTTTGCCACGAAGGTTGCTTGCTTCCCTTTCTTATTAGGATAGGGGCCTTTGAATTTGTTTGGCCTCTTCTTGTTTTTTTTTAAGCTTGGTTTGGAACCCACCACTTCAACATCATTCTCCCTATCCGCCTCTTCAAGACGAAGAGCGATATCCACGAGTTGGTCGAAAGAAACTTCTACTTTTAGAAGTAATGGCTTCTTGAGATTTTTGTTTAAGCCATAGACGAACCTCTGGTTCTTCTTTAAAGGGGTGTTGATGTATTCAACCCTATATTTGGAAAGCGACTCGAAGGAGGCGACGTAATCAGTCACGGAGGACTCACCTTGATCAAGGTCTATAAATTGTCGAGCCAATGTCACTTTCTCTGCTTCTGGTACAAATTTCAACTCGAAGCGTTCTCGGAATTGCCCCCAGGTGAGATCCGCTTCATTAATCTCAGAAATAAGAAGCTCGTACCAGTCCAATGCTCTTTCTCGGAGCATATTAGAGGCCACCTGAACTCGGTGAAGGTCAATAAGATTCATGCGAGAAAAGATTCAATCGCATGACCTTAGCCAAGCCTGTACTTCAATAACAGTTTCGGAACCTTTGAATGGCTCCCCACCCAAATTAGTGTAATCGCTGCACAAGCGTGCAAATCCCGACTTTGGGTGAGTAGGTTCCGGGTTAGCTCCAGCTGCTTGAGCATTAGTTACCAAATGAAGAAGCTGTTGAGCAGTCATAAAAACTCCATCCTGGGGTGGAGTACTAGATGGCACGGCTCTGGGACGGCCTGGTCTACACATTTCTCTTCCTTTAGAAAGAAAGAAAGAAAGAAAGAAAGAAAGAAGAAGAAAAAGGTTATTCACCAAGCAATTATCAAGAAATCTTGATAAATAAAACAAGGAATCATAAAAGAAAATAGGATAGAAAGGTACGAAGACTCGAATTAATCCTAAGGTATAACTCCTAAGATGGACTTAGGACGATGATCCTTGTTAAGTTATTCTACATTGTTCCGAAGTTTGGCTCCGATACCAAGCTATGACGCCCCACCTCTATACCCACGCTAGCCAAGAACACTACGGGTGAATGCTGTCAACTAGCACGGAGAATAAGGCTGTCGAGGAGCGACCATCTGTATAATTGCTTTGCGCGAGCACCGATATGTCAGATAGTATAACATGCATTTTCTCTCAAGAGGAAATCCGACACACCGATACAAACACAAAGCTACTACACAGTGGCTATAATAATCTTCGAAAACAAATACAGAAATAAACATAACGTAAATCAGTCACAGATAATTCATATCACAAAGGCGGAATAAGATATGAATATTACACATAAAAGTGTACATCAGAGTAGTGGTCAGAAAGATCCACAATAACACAAAATAATAGCAACATGTGCTATACAAAAGAATACATCTATGAGTCTATATCTCAAGTGTATACAACAAAATAAACTACTAATCTAAGTAGTTTGCCAAAAGTCAGAGTAATGATCCCAAGGGAGAAGTCAAGCAGAAGCACCTGTAACATCTCGGTCTGACCCGAGTATTATTTAATAAGAAAATAATAAACGGATCAGTCGAACTATAAATATCAGATGAAACGATATAGAATAAGAAATATGACTAAACACATAATAATCACAAAGCCAAGCTGTGATATATATAAGTAATTGAAAATCAACGAGAGATTAATCATCACCAAATCTACACAAGAATCAAAGAAATGTCATACTCCTCATTTCGTTCACCAAACCATAAATATTGACAATTATATCAATGCCAATCACAAAAGTCAGTGACACACAAATTCACCAATGCACAAATATTGATAAAACTTATCAATGGAAATCACGAAAATTGGTGAAGCACAAATTCTAGAAATCATCTCAAGAAATCCAGAAATCACAAAAAGGGGGAAGGCCTATCACAAACGGGAGCATAAAGCCCACCAACACGTGTATCACAAACGGAACGCTAATTCCATGGTTGCTAACCATCACAAATTGAGCCGAAGCTCCACAAACGGCCCGAAGACCATGGGTTGCTACCCCACCAAATTGAGTCGAAACTCCACAAAACGGGGTTTAGTCTCCCTCGTAGACAAAGAGACATCGCACATTGCTAGTCTAAATCACAAAGATGATCGTCATGATCAACGAGAAGTGTTGATTACAGCAAGCTAGTAAATATATGAGCTTAGCTTCATGTCGCATAACCACTAGCTTAACTTAAATATTTACAAACAAATTGTAGATCTCCACTAGAAAATTGTCACAAGAGTTTCAATCGAACAAGTCCAAGATTAACCAACAAAGTGAACGCAAGCGTTTCATACCACTTGTTTTACTAAGTCGTTTAATTAGATTTCTCATACGAGTGAGGTAAAGGTTTGTATATACTAATAGATTGGAAAACGATTTTATAAACGAATTTGGTATTAAAATAGTATTGAAATCGTTTGAGGAAAGAGTTTTGATATTTACTACTAGTATAGAAAACCTTTATATTTTTAAAGTGACAAATCACAAAGAAGATTGTAAGAACAATCAATCACTAAAATTCACATTCGAAGACGTGAATAAAATCCAAAGAAACCGATAAAGAATCCATCGAAATGGATATTCAAAAATCCCTAAATAGGAGTCATCAAAGGCATAATAAATGATAACAACAAATAGGATCATCACGAATCGATTTAAATTGGAATTCTCAAGCGAATAGGCAAAATAGTGCTGATTCAGACGTCTGAAATCAAGGATTTTGACATCTGAATCTGGAAAATTAATATTTTCCAAAGACAGAATTCAGACATCTGAATCCTTGAATCCAGACGTCTAAAATAGGCACTTTTTAGCCTATTTCCTTTCTGGTCCCAAATAAACCAATTCAGACGTCTGAAACCATATATTCAGACGTCTGAATCTGGGAATAGAAATCTTCCCAGAACAATATTCAGACGTCTGAATATCACGTTTCAGACGTCTGAATCTGGGGTTCAGGGCATTCCCTGAACCTAGGCCAAAAATGGCCAAACGAATATCGGAAACGATCGAACGAGCAAATGGCGATGACTAAGGAATTACGTCGAACGACAACCCAGCCTAAACGGCTCTTCGATACACTTCAAATATCAATGTCCAAATATCCATAATAGGATTTTCATAGATTAGACCAAAACACCAAAAATTGGAATATACACAAAATCGATCCAAACCAAAATCAATTGCATAAGAATAAATGTTAGGAATTCATACCTAACAATCGGAGATAATTATAGACTAAGATGTGAGATAAAAATCTCACCTTTTTTACAAAATCAAACAAGAAGAAGCTTGAAAGAAAATGGAGAATCAACCTCTCTTCAACACAACCCAAATGAGCTTGAATCTATGCTCAAAACAAGAACATTCCCAAAATTAGGTTTAGGAATTTCTGAAATTGGTAAGAGAATAAGTTGGAGAAGAAGAAGAGAATGCTTACCAATGGGTTCTCTTGAATTTGGAGCTAGGAATTTGAGGTTGCAAGAGGAACTAGGGTTTTGGAGTTTTAATTTCCAATCTCTCCCACCATTATTGCCTTAGAACTGAAAAGAGGAAGAAGTGAGGGTGAATGGGGAAGAGTGGTTCAGTTATGAGTATAAGTTGGCTAGTGGGCTGAACCCAAACTCAAACCCAAAGTGAAAAAGGTCAAATTTTTGACTAACTCCAAATATATAAAAGTTTATACTCAAAAAGGTCGCAAACGGCGTTTTAAACTCAATGGGAGTGGTCCCGAGTCCTAATTCGACCTATGCAAAAAGTAGCTTTTCGGACTAAATTCCGAGTATCGATAAAATATATAAATAAAATATTTAAATATAAAATTTCCAAATATGCGGGTTGTTACAATACAGTACTGAGCACCTGCAAATTTTCTGATGTTTCATTGATATGTATATTCCCTACGTATTGCCCTTCGGTGTTGGTCTTTTTGAGCCGCACGATATTGCGATTACCTTATGGAACTTGTGTTACCTTCATTGGTATTTGTTATTTGCCTTTTTGGCTTGTTTTGGGATATTCATATCCATTGTTTATTTGAATTTCCAATGGGATGTGGCTTGTATTTTATGATTCATCTTCTGTTAGATGATTGTGTTATCTCTTTTAGAGATATTTTTTTACTTTGTGACCTTGTAGGTTATTGTTCTTCAGTTTATCTAACTGATTTGTTTAGCTGGATTGACCCGTGTATTTATACTCAGGTAAGACAGAGATGTTTCAGGTTAGCTGCTTTTGGACTTAGCCTATTTTGCTTCCGCATGGACTATTCAGCTTGCTTCTTTTTGTTAAAGCTTTTAGTGTAGTCCTTTTTATTGTAACTCTGGTATATGTATTCTTTTGGATTTGTCTGTATATTGTGGTTTGCTATACCACTTGACATGTTTCAGTTTGTATACTCTATTATGTACCAGTATATGTATATCTATGATGATCTATTGTTCTGTGATGTATATTGCATGTGAGTTGTTATATTCTGTTCTGATAGATCCTCCAACCACCTATGGTTTTGTTTTAAGTATTCATTGGATATGTCGACCTGCTTAGGTATTACTATTGTCGATATTCAATAGATAGTTAGAGCAAGGCTATAGATGGTCGCACCTAACCAGCCTTATTCTCCGTGTTAGTTAACGGCATTACCCTATAGTGTCCTTGGCTAGCGTGGTTATAGAGGTGGGGCGTCACATTAAATTTCAACACGTTTCATGCTCGTACGGCCCAACGGCAAGTCCCATCGCTACAAAACTTGAAATTTGATAATAATTCACTATTACAAATCCAATGAGACTAGTTTCGTCGAAATCTGAGACAGTGACCAAAATGGCTATTTTACTCGTCAATTAATATATAAAATTTCAAATTTTAAATAATTCACATTTAAATCCAATTTTAAATATTAACATTCTTCATTGGTGTTCATATAAAATTTTAAATCAACTTACGACATCATTTTCTGTCATATTAAATTTAGAATTTAATTATTCAATTTCAAATATTAAATTATTTAACAAATTACATTAATAATCATTTTCATTCAATAATCACCTTAAATTTAATAATTTAAAAATAGCTAAAAAAAGGGGTCGTTACATGCCATTACCTGTATTTGTTTACATATGACATCAGACACCATTATCTACTATTTATAGTGATGATATATGCCTGTTATGTTATTATCATATTTGTTTGCACTTTAAAAGTTCCCTATTAGTGTAGAATTCCCTATGTGTTAAAAGATACATACTCAAACGATCTTTAGAGTAGAATAAAAATGTTATGGATTGAAGTAGTAAACCCAAGCGATTTCCATTGAATTGAATTTGGGATTGCGGGTTGAAATGATATATAACCGTATATATTTAAATTACGGATTGAAATGATAATCATCTGTATCACTTGACCATAGGATAGAAAATTATATATAGACACCGCTGGTCTATATATAAATATTTTGAAAATGTTCTCTATGATTTTGGAAAGAAATATATGGTTTTAATAAATATTTATTTTAAGATATTATATACAAATGTATTTTTATATACAAATGTATTTTTATAAAAACTTAAATTTTATATAAAAATTTTATAGTTATAGGTTAATTTTTGAAATTATAAGTTTTAAGAATTTACTTATAATTTTACTATTTTTAAAATATATAAATAGATTTCATATATAGATAAATTAAATAATATGTTTATATAATTATTTAAAATTATATTTCAAGGATAGATTTTATAATAATTTTTAATAAATTGAGGTTGGAAAGATAAACTTGGAATTGATTTGAAATTATATTTTTTTAAGAATTATACTTAAATAAGTTTGATTTGATATTATTAAATTTGAGATTTTAAAGATATGATTTTATAACTTGATTTTGATTAAAAGCGATTTGAATGAATATTTTCAAATTTACATAAATTGAAATGGGATATTTAGTTTATATAAATTTGTAATTTGAAGTTTATTTAAATGTCTTTGAAATGATTAGGTAAATATTTCAAAGCTGAATAATAGTAAAGTTAATTTGAGATATAAATGAAATTATCAAAATTAGTTTTTTAATGCGGAATATTTAAAGCTTTGAAATATATTGAAATTGAAATGGTTTATTTTATGGTTCAAATGTGTATTTGAAATCGATATAATTTGAAAGGGTTTATTGAGAAACTGAATTGGATTGAAATTGATGAATTGAGATTGAATTAAATTTGAATTTTTGAATTCGAGTCGATTTGAATCAATTTGTGAAATTGAGAAAGCTGTTTTATTATATAAAGTATTTTTAAATTATATTTGAAACTATTAATATATTTTACATTATAAATTTTTTATATAAACTATTTTAATAAACTAATTATTTTAATGTAAACTATTTTTAATATAAACTATTTTAATATCCTAATTATTTTAATATAAACTATATTAACTTATAACTAATTTATATGAACTATTTTATTTAATAAACTATTTTATAATATATAATATTTTTTTATATCTAAACTTTTTAAAAGGAAAGTGTTATGGATTTCAAAGTGTCATGAATTTCAGTATTATATTGTCCAAGTGTTAGAATTTCAAAGATGTTATAATTTCGAAAGGGTTATAAATTTTAGTGTTATGATGTGGAAATGAATATTATTTTAAGTAAGAAATGACATCATATTGATACAGCTTTGAAATGGATATGATATTTTGGTTTTGAAGTATGATATTTTGAAATGACCACGGTGTTATAATAACGATTGGTTGTTAAAGAGACCGGGACCGGTTATTGTCATATTCTCTACCACTATCGAAAGCACTTTAACAACTATGTACGCGGTGGAGATTCTAATAAAGTAGGATAGCGGCGACGTAGCTTAAGGTGGGGCCAAGTGAGGTAGCGCCACTGATCAGACACACTTCTTCGATACCATTTTATTACCTTGTGATTGATTGGGTGCACCCTCGGATTTGAGAGTGTGGCACGAGGTGGGCGGTAGTTACAGTTATGCATTACCACCAGCTCGGAAGTGTAATTGGTATATCTGCCTTGGCATTGCCTAGTTGTGCCGTGTCACTTACCATATCGAGACCACTACGAGTATTTTTGTGTCATAACTATGTGGTATCCTCGGGTAGCCTCCCGATCGGGAGGTATTGCAGTACTGTCTAGACTATTGGTACTATAAATGTGTTAAGGGGGATATGGGTAATGCCTTAACACTATTTTAATAGCTTACTTTACTTTAGACATTATTATAATAGTGTATTATACTACATAGTAAATAGCTCCACGGATCCTTAGAGGATGATTATCCCAAACATCCTTTGAGTAACTTGTGTTTTAGTTGATATTTCACTTGAGTTGGATTTATTGATATAAGAATGATAATCTTGAATCAAGTGTTTTGTGTTTTGCTTTACGCTTGCGTCAGACTAGTGTCACAAGATTTAAGACTCGCCTTTGGATTTGAGGCTTCCCTTGGAGATCCATCTATCTATTCACCTTGCAATTATTCAATTGACTCCCATGATATATTCTTATCTTATAGTTGACTATTGTGTTGAGACTTCTATGTATTCGAGACTTCTTTTATATCTTGTTTTAACTCTGTTATATATATACACACATAATAGCTTCGTGAACTACCATTCATTTGTTTCCACTTCTTATTATTGTAATACTCTTTGTCTGTGATTCTACGATTTATTTATTTACTGTCCATGCTGAGTTTTGCCAATATAAATTAACAATCTGATATTTTGAGCAATTCACGTCCGACATGTGCAGATGCGAACGGTTAAAAATATCGGGATGTTACACTTTTTGGTATCTTAGATTTTCAAAAAATAAATGCTATTAAAAATAAGAATTTCTACGCTAGAAATCCTATTTTGATATGAGGAACACAAGGACATACTTGATTCGATGATTTAAACATGTAGAAGTTTGTTAAAAACTGGGTTGTTTTCTGTTATTTCATAATTACACACCATATATAATACATACGAGCTCCGAACTATTTTTAGCATGATCTATACTCACAAATAAGCACATCGTTAGTTTGCATCATTCGCATATTCGAATTGAGCAAAGAGGTATTTATTTTTAAAAACCAGGGTATAAATGATTTTCTAACACTGTTTACATTGACAAAGTAACATAAAACATTCCCGACATTCTAGATTTAAGCTCTCACCTTAAACATGTTGATCCTTCAAATATTCTAGTTTGCTCTTTAGTTTATGATCTGCAACCTAGATTATGTTACCTTACTTTTGGATTTTTGAAAGAATGTGTTGCTTCTCTCATTTTATTTGATGTGTTTTGGTTTACAGGTTTTTGTTTTGCAGGGTTTTTAAACTGAAGTACACACACACACACACACACACACACACACACACACACACATATATATATATATATATATATATATATATATATATATATGCTTATACCAATTGTAACGATGCATTTGTACAAGATTTTTGGGCTCAGACGGATTGCAGATCTTTTAAGGTTGTTGTAATAGGCTTTGATGGATTGATGTTGAAATCTTGGTGGCTGATATGAGGTTTGAATTGAAATATTGTTTCAGCCTGCATTTTCTTCTATTCGACAAGGCAATGTTTTTATTTTTCATTTTTTTTCTTTTCTTCTTGGACTTGGTATGAATTGTTATCATCTTTTGAATTATATCATTTTGGTTAAAATATATCATGTAAAAGCTTTTCTTTTTAAAATGGTTTAATGATCATACTTAAATTTCTCATTTCCATCATATTATATTTATTTAGTTTGTAAAATTTACATATTTTTTTGAACTTATATATATACATTCTTCTCATTCACTTATTTTTATTTTGAAATTGTTTTTAATTCACATATAATTTTTTTTCTTATGATTATATGTATAAAAAAGCCCAAATAAAACCGTTTTCAATTAATTAAATAAAATTTAGAAAAATTAAAACATTATCTTGATTTAAAACCATTTATTATTACACATTGATATTTAACATGGATTATATTTTGATTAAAAGACCCTATTATTGAATATTAAAAATAAATATTCATAACTGAAGACGACAAAAATCCCAAATTGTTACAAGTTTACTAGTGTTACAATTGTAAAATATTGGAAGTAGTTAAAAATTAACTTTACCATAACTTTCACCAAAAGTCTGCTTTTAAAATCCTTTATTATAATGGAAATTTTTTGAATTTCGTAAAGTTATTATTCCAATAGATTTTTTTATCGTAATGGATCAAACGTTGTGTTGGCCTGATAGAGGGATGTGTGGACCGATCCTGAACTTTAACATCTATTGGCTTTGTCTAAAATGAACTTCCATGACAATGGAAAAAATAATAGAAGCTTAATTAGGAAAAATAAACTATAGAACTTATTATTGTTTGGAAATTATTGGAGGAGAAATGATTGGTTAACGGTAATAATAATTAATGGTGAAATTTAAAAAAAAAAATCCATTGATTATTAAATATTTATTAAAAAGGTCAAAATTTTATAGGGAGGGAACATATAACTTCTACCAATTTTCTTACACGAAATTATTAAAAATTTCCTGCCTTTCACTATATTTAAGCCCTTTCCATTTGTAAAATTTTCAATCTAAACACCTGTAAAATAATAATAATAATAATTTTGTTTCAACGAATAAATAATTTAAATTTAAATTAGATAGATAACTCAATTTCTAATTTCGAGACTTAGTAAAAACAAAAGGGCAAATTCTATTTGTACGTTAGAAGTTACTTTCCTACACCATAAAACTTAAATAATATATATGACTAAAATGTGCTATTTCGTAAAAAAAATTCAATATTAGGAAATGGAAAAATTCATAGTATACAAGTCCACTTGTCCACATTGTTTATAGTTCAAATACATATAGTTTCAAGATGCATTCATGCACATTCAATTTTAATATTTTCCACTTCTAGTTAGACGAAAAGACAAAATTTTAAATTCGGTGTTCAAATTAATATGAATTATAAAGTACTAAATTCTTCTCTATTTTTTAACATAATTAAGTTGTTCACATTTAATGTTAGAATTTAAATAGTTTAATATTTTAATATTCAAAATTGATTCAAACTGATGAAATAATTAAATAAACTTAAATTCCATTTGAAGCATTTGAATTTGTAATATGCACAACCGAGTTTAGGGAATACAAGAACAAAGATTAGATAATTTCATTGACACTTCATGTATAAGGGAGATAGTGAAACGAGATTAATGTTTTGATTTATTTCAAAATAAGGATTGTTTTGCAAGGCGTAAAAATATATTAGGTAAAATATGATGTGCATGATTTTGGCCATTTTTTCGATGTATCTATAATATTTTGTGTGCATGAAAAGAATCTTCTTACCATACAATCATAAAAAGCCTCCAAAGAATTCAATGGAGTATTAAGGATAAAGTGTGAAATCAAAATCATCTTGTTTTGGTAGAGATTTATTTGAAGAGTGGGAAAACAGAGATTGAGATGTGTTGTCCTTCAGGTCTAAAATTCAGAGAACGTATGAGGTTAAACTACAGAAAGAATCAATATTAATTATGATTCCACCCTTGACAAAATAATTCAGTTAACAAATGCTTTTTTATTATTTGTTTTGTCTAAATCCTTTTATTCTTTAACAAATTATCTTATATTTGATTATATGAAGTCAATACCATTTCTAATCTACTATACATAAAAGGTTGAATTTCTACCATTTCCTTTTTTCTCTCCTAACTTTAAGAATAAAATCATTTTTTCCTCTGTTGAAAATAACAGTTTCCAATATTTAAGTTCGCAAATATCATCCTTTCCAATTAATCACTTCTCTATACTCCTCTAATTACTCCTCGTGATAATCTTTATTTTCCAAAAATAAAAGTTTTTCATGTTCGTTTATCCAAACATTTATAAAATTCCATCGTAATTTTTTCACAAAAATAGAAACATATTACAATCACCGAGCATATTCTTTCAGTCTATTAAAACCTATACTATATAAAGATTAGAAGATTAGTCTCTTATGCATCAATTTTCATCCTTCTCTTGTTTTTTTTGTTTCAATTCCTCTGCTTTGGCCATGTTTATTTCAAATTTCATTTTATTTTTTCTTTTGTTATTATAGCCCACAAATATGCTTGGATTGCATTTTTTAGAAAAAAGAATTTTTTTAATATTTCTTTAACTCTTGACTATCACCTCAGATCTCTTGTGATCGTTATTATAAACACACAATAGAATTTGTTTATAGATTTTTCAGTCAATTTAACTCAATGTTATGGAGTTCTTTTTTTGGCATAGTGGAGAATGGCTGGCAAGAAGTTTAGAGGTTGAATCAAGGATCGCTAATTTGATCACTGTGATGCAAAGGTATAATTTTGTATTTATTTTCCATTAAACTTATCTCAACAATGAGTTTAAGTATTTAGTTACAGTTTTAGGGATTACTGATTTATTATGCACTTTCCAATAAGTTTCTTATATTGCTAATATTTCCTGCTCTAAAAAAACAACTTGTGGATGCTCTTATGTAGATGTTGATAAGAAACAGTAGAGAATACCTATACAGTCCGAAATAATTTTGAATAAAAATAAGTGAGTCATTGTTATGTACCATTCTTATATTCATTTATGTTGTCAATAATTGACAATTTATAACAATTTTACTATTTTCAATATTTCGTTGAATTATTCTTAGGTTCTACAAAATAGACGCTCTAGTTGTGAATTATTAATAGCGTTAATTGTAAATGAATGTAATGCCGTCTCAAGTACTTCAAAATTCATTTTTGCTCCATATTTATGCTCTGTAAAATCTTACCAAATTTCTATTTTAGTAAGTCATCTTTTTAGTTCTTGATTTTAAAAATTGTGCTCAATTTACATATTTTTTCTGTTAGATTTCATATCTTATACTATATACCTTAAAGTCGAATCTCCCTTGTAATTTTTTCTTTTTCCTTATAATTCTAGAATTTAAATACTCATCTCTTCCTTATTGAGTATGTTTTGAAGAAGATAACAAGTTCACTTCCCGTTGGCCACTCCTATATCTTACAATAACCTTATTTGGTTTAAGCTCAAGCACTCTAGCTCGAACCTGGTTAACCTTAAGTTATCCAATAAATTTTAGAATCACATAATTCATTTAAAATATTTATTTTTCAATTAGGTCTGTTGCAACATATAAACTCTACATATAGACTACATTTAAAATCAAATCTCGCATTGTAAGGTCTTATACTTTCCAACTACATTGGTAAGCACAATCTTTATTCAAATTTCATTTGTTCAATTTTTTGAAATATAAAGCTTTTAAAAAGTGCCTTCATTAAACACTTATTATTATAACAATAATAAAAATTAAGGAAAATCAAAATTATAACAACCAAGAAGTCTATGAACATATACTCAGTTCAAGGCCTATAACTTTATCATAATTTTGTTTTGTAATTCTGCCACTGACTTCATGTTTTCTAATTATATACACACACACACATGTAGGTATGTATGTATGTATTTATGTATGTATATGTGTGTTTGCATACATCTATATGTATATAGAATGTATATCGATGTATGCATGTATGTATATGTATGTGTGTGTATGCATATATATGTGTGTGTGTATGTGTGTGCATGTATGCATGTATGTTTTAATGTTAGATTTATCTTAATTCTTTTGCTTTTTATCATATACTGTTACTATTTAAATTATTACTTCTCTATAATTCATTTGTATACTCAAACATTTAAAGCTTTGAAATTTCTCATTTTTTCTTTTTCTCATAATTTTACATTTAATATCCTTATTTCTACATTATTCATCTGTATGTTTTCATTTTACCCCATAAGGTTCTCATTTCACATGTTCTAGTATATTCTGTTGTAACAACATGCCTCTTTGACTATTCCATTTATTATTTTTAGTCATTGTGTTTAATTCACTTTTATTTCTAACTGTCCCTAAGAAGGAGTTTCTTTTCCCTAATCAAAAAAATTATCTACTTAAAAAAATTAATAATCTTAGATTTAAAATGACCGATAACATGATAGCATTTATGTAATGAATATAAGATATATAAAAATAATAATAAATTCAAATAATATCTTACTCACCCGACGAAATTTATTTTATTTACACAATCTTAAAAAAAATTAAACCTCTAAGTAAATATATAAATTGCAGATTATATTCTACATAATAGTCATGTTAAAACTTAGGTAGACATGGACATTCCTAAAAAACTCATATACACCAAGTCTGTTACTTATATACTTTATGTTTTGGACTTTCGTACAAGACTATGATGAATTTTATAAACTTTTAATATTTAATGACTTTCTTCATCCAACAAATGTTTTTTATGATTCTTTTATTGTTTATTTGATAATAATAAAAAATATGAAGTAGTAAAGAATACATGAAAGAAGTATCCAATTTAAGGATTTAGGAAGTCCATGTGTCGTTATTTCCTATTTGATTTGTTCATGCAAACTATAGTGTTTTCAACTTCAATCTTTGTGATGTAGTTTCTTCTTTGTGACTAACAATATTAGTTTCCTTAGTAACTAAATTTGTGTGATATGAAAAAATAATTGGAAGAGTAAACTAGATAATTATGTATTATCATTGGACACTCTTAAGATTTTTAATTTTGTTGCAATATATTTTATAGCTTAGATTTTTTGAGTGTTTAACATTATTCTTTTTACTTCTACTAGTCACGCATACACTAACTTATAATTTTCTCCATTATTGTATAATGATAGCGTATGCATGGTGCAATTCTTTTTTATGTCTTTTATATGTGCATATAGCTGCTTGAATTGAGTCATTGTTATTTCATTATTACTGATAGCCATATAGCTTAAATTTGATGCGTGCATCTACGTAATTATTTGTAGGTGTATTACATAATTATTTTAGTCTTCCTTTGCATGGTTTATAAATGTACTTGTATAGACGTGTACAATGACAAACAAATGTTTTTTTCGAATAAGTAATTTTGAATATTAAAAATATAAAGAATATTTAAATGTAAAATATATGTTGAAAATTATTGTTTTACTTAAGTTAATCGTAAAAAATATTCAATCGGATTTGCGAAAAATATAACTGTAATCCGTGTGAATAACGTGGGTGCGCACTAGTATACTATAACTATTGAATATATGTGCGTGTAATTGGTCATATATGTTAAGTTCCTATATCGTAGGGAACTAACTGCGTAAATTATCAATTAATTGGTCATTAATTGACATTTACATAAATTAATATTTTTATTTATCGAGATCGATCCCTATAGGGTGGAAATTAATAATAAGAACAAAAGTTAATTGATTAAATTAGGAAATGAACAAATTAAAAAAGACAAGTATATGGGGACACTTATTTACTTTGTGAATATAGAATTGAATGAAAATGCAGGGTTAACCTAAATAATGAAAATTAATTAATTATAATGAAAGATAATTATATATAATTATATTCGATTGTAAATATGTAAAAATAAATTTAATTTTGAATAATTGAGAATCTTGTTTTAAACATAATAAAATTAAATCCTCTGAATATAAATATTAGATTGAAGGATATTTTTATTAAGGGAAAATTAGACGAGGAAGTATTGATTATAGAGATCTTATATTATGGGTAATTATATAGTTAAATTTTTTCATACAGAGTGGGAACTAATTTAAATACGTGAATGAGAAATAATTTAATGTGCTACATATGATTTAATAAAATTGGTAGTTAAATAAAGAGGATCTGGAGGAAATAAATTAATAAAGTATGGAAAAAACGAAACCCTTATTATGAAAAAATACCACCAAACATATCTTTATCCTTGTATTTTTTATTTCAATCTCTAACCAAAATAAAGTGGATGCCCTCTTCTGGAAATCTATGACATCTACTTTCCCATCAACAAAACCACCATGTAGTCTATAGGTAACTTTACCTGCATAAAGTTTATTGATTTATCTTTATTACCGTTATATTCTTTAGTTTGTTGATCTTTTTTTCAAATAATATTTGAAACTCAATTTTATATCATGTATCTTTTAGTCACGTGAACTAAAAGTTAAATGTTACGATTCAAATTGTATGCATGGAAGTATTTTCTATAAAAAGATAGAAATATTATTATTTTCAATTAACTACGTGTGTTATGTTCATTCTTTTGCTTAACAAATATTAAATTGAAAAAAAGCAATAAATCAACACATAACTTAATTTTTAATAAACAAATTTAACTTTTATAAAATATATAATCATGTAATAAAAATTGCATACATATAGAAATAATGTTCAATCTACAACTCATTTATCTTAAAATTTTCATTATGCGTTGCGTAATAAATTCTGTTATATGTTGAGTAATAATTTGACTTATATAAAAATATGTAACAATGTAATAAAAATTGCATACATATATAAATAATGTTCAATCTACAACTCATTTATCTTAAAATTTTCATTATACGTTGCGTAATAAATTCTATTCATTGAAACTAATATTTCAAATTATTTTTTTATAATATGTAGATTGTGCGCTAGTGTTACATTGAATAGGCGTCAAATATGAATAGATAAAACTCCAAAGTCTAGCGTTTTTATAAATATATTCTAAACATAAGTAATTTTTTCACTCGGCTGATTGAGCTTATCGCATGATTTTCTTTTCCAATCCAAAATGTATGTTGCTAAACATAAAATGAAGAATAAATTTTTTTGAGAAATCGAAAATCTTGCTTTCTTGAGGAGTTAGAGGAGAAGTGCACTGTCTTGGACCTTTTTTTGTAGATTTGACCAAGTTCATTTGTGGTTTAAAACATAATGATATAAAAATCTAAAGAAAAATAAAGATTATATAGATTTGGTGCTCATAATAGCCATATGTAAGATCGAAGTAAGAATATTCTATAGAAATCTATAAGCAATAGGATTTCACAATATAGATCCAGAAACAAAAACTCTTAAGATATAAATTATTCCTTCCGTAACCATTGAGTATGGTGGAAACAATGAAGACCTGAAAGGTGATAAGATAAAATATTTGGATAATCGTAGTTTCAAAAAAGCAATTGATTTCGTCTGCAAAACAGAAGATCCACCGGACAAATGGAAACTGGTTGTTGCGACTATAATTAAAACACTATTTGAAACCTTAGATTTTTTGGAGTACATAGCCATTTATTCAAAAGATCTGTTAAAATAATTGCATTGACGATGATCCGAACTTATTTGAGAATAATTGGCAAAGAATGAACACAATCATTCGGAGGCATGTTAAGGATAAAACTTGGAAAGAGAATACAATATGGATGGAATACTAATTATAGCTACAGGTAGCATCACAAATGTTATCCCGCCTTTTTCAGCAAGGCCGTGATATCAAAAGATCGACCGAGAAAAGCAAGATAGCTCGTCTCAAAGATCGGTCAACTCAACATCTCAACAAAGCAAGTTCTGTTGAATGATTTTTCATCTAAGATCCCCTACGGAGTGGGGGTCCGGGGGGGTGCCAACCCCCCAAGGTGGGGGTGCGGTGGCAACGCCACCGCTACGGTATGCGACTTAGAGCATGGAGTCTCCAACGGGCTAAAGCTTCCAGCGAGTTAACGGGTTAGAGCTTCCAGCGACCTAACTGCTTGAAGGAGTTCGCGACCTAAGCCACCACGAAGACCTCGTGACCTAAAGCATGACCGACTCAAGCAGCTCCGCGACTTAAGGCATAAAGTGGTCAAGCGACCTAAAACTAAACGACTTCACAACTCACAAGAAGTCACGACCTAAGGGTGCAGCGACTTAAAAGATATCGCAACCTAAAAGTGGGGCGACCTAAAAGTGGGACGACTTAAAGAGTCCACGACTTAAGGCAGCTCATAACGACCTAGCGACTTTTCAGTTAGGTCGCCACTCCTTTTGCTCGTGCCCCTCTTAATGATTAGGTCGCTAACGACCTACTACCAACTCCATAAATCATTACCTTCCTTCCTTAACCCATAGGTCCCTCACGACCTAAACCGTAAGTCGCTCCTGGTACCTCAGCATGATAAGCCATTTGCCAACCCATCCTCTTAGGTCGTAACTCGGCAACACACGACCTACGACCTACCTTAGGTCGCTCACGACCTAAACCCAGCCGACCTAACTACAAATCTCCGACACGACCTACGACCTACCTTAGGTCGCTCACGACCTAAGCCCAGCCGACCTAACTCCGAGCTCTCCTATAAATACTCCGCTTATTCCAACTAGGAGTGAACTTTTCTGGATGAAAAGGCGCCTACACTCTACTGATTTCTGGACTCTCCGAGCACCTCAACCATCGAAGATTCTTCATCAAGAGATTTATTTCATCTAAGAGAGATTCGAAGAGCAGTTCACCATCAACGTTCTAACTTCTTTCTCCGTTCATGTTGTAATTGTAAGATCGTGTTGTAATCGAGAGATCATGCTGTAAAAGTGTTGTAATCTTGTAAAAGTATGTACAAAAAAGATAATGAAGAATGTAAAGTGGATGTAGGCTTACTAGAAGCCGAACCACTATAAAAATCTCTGTCTCTTTTACTTTTCTGCGACTTTTCTTTTTACTTTGTTTCTCGTATAAACGGGTGGTGCTTTCACTTCATCACGAGATACACCGGGTGTTAGCGTTAAAACCATTCTTATCGTTAACAATAAAGCACAAACAAAAAAGGATGAAAAAATTTCTTTAGAATACAAATATAACCATAAGCTTTCATGAGTAGAACCAGTTGTCATAAAGAAGACGCTAGAGTCTAAGATACTGAATATGGAATGTCACCGAGGACCTTCATGGGAAAATTCTTTGCACATTCACCTATTTCCTACTGGTTCAAGCTTCTTCCAGGATTATCAAATTAATCTCCCATTTAATTTGATCAAAAGTTTTAAATTCAACTCCAACACCAACTATATTCTTATTCCAACTTTCATCCTCGATACACTTCTAAATGACTGTGTTCATTCTTTTCCGATTTTTCTCAAATAGGTTCCAATCATCTCTCTGCGATCAATTTTAATGGATCATTTGAATAAATGGTTATGTGATTTAGAAACTGCAAGATTTCAACTAATGTTTTTATTTTAGTCGCAATAAACAATTTCCATTTATCCAGTGGATCTTCCGTTTAGTAGATGAATCAATTGTTATCCAAATATTTAACCTTATCGCCTTCGAAGTCTTTATTGTTTCCACCATACTCCATGGCCATGAAGGGAATAATTTGTACCATTTAATAGTTTTTGTTTCTGGATCCATTTTGCGAAATCCATTATATATAGACTTGTACATAATATTCTTACTTCGATCTTACCTATTGCAGCTATAAGCACCAAATCTAGTTAATCTTTATTTTACTTAATATGTTTTATACCATAACGTTTTCCACCACCAAATATTTTGTCAACTATATAATAAAGGTCTAAGTTTGTGCCATTCTCTTTTAACTCTTCGAGTATGACATAAAATTTTCGCAAATCATGTCATCAAGTGCCATAAAATTTTCATAAATCATGGCATTAAATGACAAGAAATTTCCATAAATAATTTCATGTAATTATCTCTAAATTACATCGATATCAGATATCAATCTTGCAAATATAAATTTTATCTTTGCATTAAAATAATTATAAATAACTTCCAAATACCAAAGAAATTAAATAATAATTAATATTTCTGAAATATCAATTAATTTAATCAATTTACAACATTTTATAAACTAATTAAATCATATGGTTTATAAATTGATAATAATTAACATTTCTCTAATATTAATTAATTAAAACAATTTACAATACTTAAAACATTTTATTTATTTAATTTAAATAAAAGATAATTGCATGAAATAATTATGAAAATTTTATATCATTTGCTGTCATGATTTGTGGAAATTTTATGTCATTTGATGACATATCATGTGAAAAGAAAGGATTGGGGAGAAAGAGGCAATTAGTGGAATTAATTAGTGGAATTAATTAGGGAACTTTTAATTAAAGAATGAGAAAGATTTCATTCTTTCAAATAAAACATATTCTCTAAGCCATTCTATATGTACGATTCATTCTCTCTCATTCATTCTTTCTCTGCTCCTAGCTTATCATCATAGAAAACAACAAAAATCCATCTTTCAAAAACCTTTGAACTCTAAAAAAAATATCAAATAAAATAAAACAAATATGGTTCATCCATCTATTGCAAGGATATGTTTGGGATCTTGAAGAACTGAGAAGATATTATCATTCGAGGCGTGATTTCTAGGCAACATCCTAAAGTGAATTCATTTTTAAGGTGTGCTTCAAGGCCTTGGGTAACAAGATATGTTTTTCTTTTATAGCCGATAGTGCTTGATGTAATGTTTGATAAAAGAGAAATATGCTCGTAATCTGCATGCACATATCATTGTCTCATTTAATATGAAAATTGTTTATGAGGTTTGAATTGTTCATTGAATGAATTGATTGAGTTATTAATTTAATAAATCAAAACTAAAATTTGTATATTTTTAAATAACTTTTTTTAGAATTCTGTTCTAAAAATTCAATTTAAAGTCTAATTTTAAAATTTAGAATTTTGCATGTTCAATTTGTCAATTAGATCCTTATTTTGTTAAATTAAAGTTAAAATTGGTATATGTTTAAATACATTGTTTTATTATAGATCTATCTATAAACATTCAATTCAAAGTTGATCTAAAACTTTGGATGTTCATAATGTTTTAATTGATTTTTACTTTAACAAATTAAGCTGAAATTTGTGTATTAGTAATACAATATTTTTATTATAGATTCATGCATTATAATTATACAAAACAATGTAATTTTAGATTTGAAAGTTTAGGTTTATGTATTTTGTTTTTTTATTGAATTACAAATTGGAAAAAAAGAGAAGATGTTTTGGGAATAAGTCTAAATTTTAATTTTATTACTATAAATCTCTAATTTGTATTAACCAGAGAGTTTTGAATGAATCTTATATGCACACAATTGACGTTCTGACAAATTTTTTTTAAAATTAATTGCTATAAGTCTCTAATTTGTATAAATTATAAATACTTTATTTAATTTTATATATACATACTTAATTTTATAAGTATGTTCGTATATATAAAATTAAGTGCATGTATTACATATTGTCAAAGTATGAACTAAGTTTTCTTTCCAAAGAAAAACAATTTAAAATAAGGAAATATATATATAAAGTTATTATTGACTATTTATATTCTACAACACTGACACCTATTAATTTTCATAAATATGCTGCATAAATTGAGTTTACCAAATAGGACGTTTAATCGATCATCCCTGTCACCTTTTGTTTATTTTCATTTTTACTTATGTGATTAGCTATCTATTTATTTTATTTGTACTTCTACCTCATAATTTTGGAATTTAAATACTCGTCCTTTCTCGGTCGAGAATGTTTTGAAGAAGATCACAAGTTCAAATCCTACTAGCCACTCCTATATCTTATAATAACCTTATTTATCTCGTGTTGGTTTAAGCTCAAGCACTCTGGTTTGAATCCGGTTAACCTCATGTTATCCAATAAATTTTAGAATCACATAATTCATTAAAAATATTTATTTTTCAATTAGGTCTCTTGTAACATATAAAATCTACATATAAATTGCATTCGAAATCATATCTCACATTGTACAGTCTTATAATTTCCAACTACAATGATAAGCATGATCTTTATTCAAATTTCATTTGTTCAGTTTTTTGAAATATAAAGTTTTTAACATGTGCCTTCATAAACACTTATTATAACAATAATGACAATTAAGGAAAATCAAAAGTATAACAACCAAGAAGCCTATAAACGTATCCTCAGTATAAGGCCTATAATTTTATCATATTTTTTTTGTAATTCAACCATTAACTTCTGTATCTAATTATATATTTATATATGTATATGTATGTATGTACGTATGTATTTATGGATATATATGTGTGTTTGCATACATTTGTGTATGTACGTATGTATATTGATAATTTACGTGTACGTATATATGTATACTTGTATGCATGTATTTTTTAATGTAGATTTATCCTAATTCTTTTGCTTTTTCACATATACTTCTACAATTTAAATCCTTACTTCTCTATAATTCATGTGTATATTCAAATATTTAACGCTTTAAATCTCATTTTGTCCTTTTCTTATAATTTTAGAACTAAAATCCTCATTTATACATTATCCGTATGTATGCTTTCAGTTTATCCCTCTAAAGGTTCTCATTTAACAAGTTTTGGTATATTCAACTGTAACAGCATGCCTCTTTGACTATCCCATTTACTCATTGTTTTTACTTCAGTTTTATTTCTAATTGAAGTTAAAACCCACCCTAAGAAGGTGTTTCTTTTCTCTAATCAGAAATAGAATCCCTACTCTCTTTGATCATATATTTCATTCTACCCTCTCTTTTATTTCAAGTTTCAAGAGAATTCAAAATGACATCAAACTTGAATTTTAAATTAAATCATTAGAAAGGGTAAAATTATATAGTGGTAAGTTTTCAATTTAGATGATACTTTGATTTATTTCCCTATTAATACACTTGATTTTTTCTTACTCCATGTTTTATTTATTTTTTAGATGCCATATCGAAAAAAAATCTTTAATCATTATAGGGTTTTGCATTTCCTTGAAATGTCATTTATTATCCCTGAAGATAACTATATAATTTTTTACCTCAATTTTCTGCATATATAAATATTAGTTTGCATAATTTATTTTACTTTGTTATTTTTATACATTATGGCTAGATCATGAATCTTTATGCATAATTAAAATACAAATAGTGATTTCATTTTGTTAATTATGTACTTCTCAAAGAATGATCTTAACTCTATTAAACAAGTTTATGATTTTTTGCTTAATTAGACGGTACATTTTTGGTTCTTTTGTTCTTCAAATACACATAATCTAATCATCGGTTGCACTGAGAATAAAGAACGTTGAAAGTAAATTATTTATATTGATCTTGTTTAAAATCTATGGATGGTGTCTACGTTGTACTCAAATATTAAAAGAAACCGAATTGGAATTTTGTAGTACGCTAACTTTTGGTCTAAAAGTTCCAATTAATTATTTTTAATAAATCCATCCGTGGTCATTGTTTTTGGTCTTCTCCTTTTGATTAGGGAAGGAGAATATGTTTAGATAAGGGGAGTGAAATTAAAATAAAGTTGAAAAGGGAAGACTTAAAAGATTGATTATTTCGTTATAAAATCGAATCGCTACCAAAAAAGAACATAGGAGTAATTTTTTCCTTATATTCAATATTACAATTATGTCTTTGGAAGAGATTTAGGATCTTATATCTTGATGATGGTTCAAAATAAGGTATGCAAATTATCCATTTAATCAAGATTTTTGTGTTTGTTCAAATAAAATTAATATCAATATTTTATTTGTTTTTAGATTGAAGTAACACAAAAGGAAAATAATAAAAATGATTAGTTTAGTACGACTAAAAGTTTATCCCTCTATCAAACACTCACTTTTATGGAAAATTTTCCATAACATTTTTTCCTCTTAAACAAATCTCTCCCATTAACCGTTGTCTTTAATTATTTTACCAACTTTGCATTCATTCTATTTCGTAAAATATTACATATTTGAGTCCTTCAATCTTTGGGAAGAAATATTATTTTTCTTGTTTAACTAAATTCTATAATCTTTTTCTTCCGTTCATTCACTTTACTTTTTGCTTTAATCTCGAGATTCGCATGAACTCAAAAGGGCATCATAATTTATACTGTATATGTTAAAGTTGGATCTTTAGCTCATTTGCTTCATTCTTTCATTTCATTTACTCTTTAGACTTGGACTCCTCAAAGATCTCAAAATCATGAAATAATTTTAATTACACAACTCAATCTTCATAAATGGTATATATGAATCTTTTGTTCTTCGAATATACAAAATCTATTTATAGGTAACTGTAGTGAAAATAAAAAAGGTTAAAAGTTAAATTCTTTATGTTAAACCTATTGATAAACTATGGATAGTATCTAAATTATATCTGAATATTAAAATAAATAAAAATAAATAAGCTACAAATGTTGTTGGTTGGGCAGTTTTCCACTACAAAATTTCTCATTCGAAAAATTTCAAGAAATTCAAGTCTAACGGCTACTTCAAAAAAAGTAAAAATGATTTCAATAGTTTATTGTCATATATATCTAAGATTAACGCAAACTATATTATACTAGTTTACTTTTTGTTTAATTTGGAGGTTTATTTATAATTTTTTTATCCTTTTGACTATTCCCATCTCATTTGTTGGTAATTAGACATGAAAGTATTTTATGCAATTTGAAGTTCAAATGGAACATCAAGAGTAATTTTTACGTTATTACATTTTGCAAATACTTTTTTCTATTACATCATATTTCCATAATATTCCATTAAATTCTATGAAACAATACTTACAAATTATTTTCTTCTCCTTTTAACATTATTCTAAAAAAATTTCGGTCTGTATTTCAATCTTCTCATTAACGTGCAATATGGATTTCTTTTAATGAATTTTGACTTGATACATTTATGTCTTATGTAATTTTTTGTCAAAAAAATTTTGGTATAAAGAATATTTTGTTTATTTAACTATATCAGTGTAGATACGTTTTTAAAGTCACGACCTTAAAGCGAGAAACATGCTTTACATTATAATAATTTGACTAATTTTGTATTTTGGAATCATGTTACAACTATTAATATCACTTTTTAACTATTTTAGTTTACATAACTTTGGAATATCGTGTACGTAGCATGAGTTTGCAATCGTGTACTAGAAGTGGTTGTTTTAATTGAACTTTACATGTATGTTCTTTTCATTTTAATATGTATGAAACTAATGAGAAATAGTTTGAATTATTATAAACTGTGGTTATAAAAATTAGTGCTTCAATTATTTTAGTTTGTAACAACCAAATATTTGTGATAGCTTTTTTTTTCTATAAAGCCTTACTAGCCTTAGTCTATTAACCTTTTATCTTCTGTTTAATTTAGAATGTGCATGTATTTTAGTATTACATTCTTTACTTTGAATTTTCTATTTAAACTTCAACATTTCGTTTTACAGGTTATCCTTTTCATTTATACTTGCGTCCTCTTCTAAAACTGCACATCCCTATTTTTTCAATTGACATGCATTTTTTACATTGTTATATTGGTATTCCCTATATGCACTTGATTTTTCAAAACTATGATCATCATGCATGCCTTTTAGGTTCATAACGCTTCAAGTTTGCTACCTCAAGTATCATTTCCATGAGACCATAATCTTATCTTTACGTAGAATAGTTATTTTATATGTTGGTCTTTATAACTTATGAGAGAAGATCATATAAGTAGATATAGTGCCATTTCTCTTTCTCAATCAAGCAATTGCCTTCTCTTAGCCTAATTTCCGAAGTTAACTAAGCATTCCTGTTATTACACGATTATTCTTTTTTTGTCCCCACTTACTCAAGATGGGAAAAAACAAGTAACTATTTTCTAACAAATCTGATACTCTTTCCTCAAATTTCTATTCCACTAAGACATGTCCTCTTTTTATCCATTTACATTCATTTAATTATTTTTTATTGAATTTAAATTGCTTTGCTACCAGTGTGGTCATGTTTCTATGTTAACTTCTGTGATAACCCGGATTTTTGAACATCCGATAGTTGGATAATTATCTGGTTTATTGATTGAAACAGATAAGAATTTTGATAGTAAAAGATATCTAGATATGTAAATGAATTTGAAAATTAATAAAGGATATTTGTGATATCCTAGAAAATTTCAAGCAAATTCAAATGTTATAATCTCTTCTATATATTATTTTAAATTAGCAAAATTGTTATTTATTTCAAAAATAATAATAATGATTGTTTATATATAAATATAAATATATTTTAAATAGAATTATTGTCTTCAAATTGAATTTGTATTTTTGTGTTGATCTTAAATTGAATTTGAATTTGGATTTAAAATTTGAAATCTAAAAGATAATTATTTTAAAATGAAATTGGATTTAAATTTATAATATATATTTAAAAAAATATAAATATACTATAAGTAATATAAAATATATATGCATTATATAGTAAAGGTTCTCATGTTAAGACAAGTGTTAAAATTTTAAAACACAAAATAACAAATGTAAGCAAAAGAAATGTGTTTAGTGACAAGTGTTATCAAAATTGTACGAATGACATGTAGATTAATTTCTTTTCATTTTAAAAAAAAAGAAAAGAAAATCTGAAAACAAAGAAATCAGTAAACAAAATTTAAGAAATTTAATCAGCAAACAATACTTCGAATTGTTTCCAAAATCGGATCAAGGAAGAATCAACTGGGTGAAATCCAATTCAAATCAACATCAAAAGCAAATTCAAGTCAATTCAACAATTCAAATTGCTGTTTCCATATCAAAGCAGCTCAGTATCAAATTTTAAAGCAAGTTCAAGCTGCAGTTCATAATCTAACAACTTCCAGTAAAAATATAAAAATGGGTTTTCTCTGTTTTCCAAAAACAGGTGAGTAAACTTAGCCCTTTATATAGGATATTTATATATGTCCCTGTAATGTAAGCTTGAGTAAATGCTTTTATTTTACCATGGATTCTTAAGCAAACAAAATTTTTATGCTGGATATTTGGGGTTTAAACATACTAACAGTACTTCTCTGTTTCTTGATTATTAAAAACAGTTCTAACTTTAGCTACAAAAATCATAACCTTCCAACCCGACGAGTCTTAGTTAAATCAGTCAACATCAGAGGTGTTCGTATTGATCTGAACTACCCTGTTTAAATTGATAGAACTAAATTTTTTTAGTGGTTGAGTGAGTTTCAATATTAGGATGCCTGGAAGTTTATATAAACTTTTACCGTAAAAATTTACAAGGTGTAAAAATATATTGTATGCATGCTTTCTAATTCATAATCCCCCAAACCAAATCGAGTTTGAAATGCTTCGAACTACAAACTTGCGAATCTTCGACTCTAGATCGCACTAAAAAGAGTTTGAGTCATTTTTATTTGGTATATTTTGTAAATTTGAATTTATCTGTAAATG
The DNA here is from genome assembly GCA_030765085.1 of Allium cepa. Classification (NCBI taxonomy): domain Eukaryota; kingdom Viridiplantae; phylum Streptophyta; class Magnoliopsida; order Asparagales; family Amaryllidaceae; genus Allium; species Allium cepa. The sequence continues at coordinate 861,665,211 of CM060931.1, forward strand.
ACTGAGTTTTGGACAAAAATCAAAATGTTCTAATTATAGAATCATGCATATAGGCATGATCACCGTGAGATAATATGAATTTTGGTAGAGATTTGGTAATATTTAATGATCTAGAAAGTGATAATTTCAGAAATGTTCTTTTTTCGAAATAAAATTATTTCTCGGCCGGTGGTGGCCGAGGTGGCAGGGCGGCAGCACCGATAGGTGCGCATAAACAAGGCGGAGGGCTCGACCGTGGCCAAATTTGGAATCAAGGCATAGTTTTGTTTGGGCAATCGAATTTAGGGTTTGAGAGAAGTTGCGGCAGTGGGAAATCATGGTGATTTTTGAGAAGGAAGAAGCGGCCGGACAACTCGAGTTCGGTCCCTAGGGAGGCGACAGCGAAGGGCTTCCGTTTGGTAGTGTTGGCATGTGGATCAAGTGTCGAGATTTGGAGCAGTTTATTGTTTTGTGGGGGCGGGATTCTTGCAGGGTGGTTCATGTTCTCGGTTTTTGGGTGGTGGGCCAGGAGGCTACGACGAGGCAGCTAGGGGAATCAGTGGATGAAGGTACGTTGTTTGGTGGCGTCGCGATGGTGAAATGGCCATCGGGCCTGGTGTGTATGTGCACACATTGATGCATAGGATGGATAAGTTTGAAAGGAAATTGGAGGAAGCTGGAGTAAGTGTAGAGAGGAGGGACGGCTCAGAGAGAAGTGAATGGGCCGAAGGAATATTGTTGGGCCGGGGAAAAATCAGGAAATAAATAAGGAATGGTAAAGAAGGAAATAAAGAGAATGAGAATTGGAGAGAAAATAAAAGAAGAGTAGGAGAGAGGGGTTCAGAATTATCTCTGGACTTTGTAGTTTAGGCTCAGGTCAAACCCGAGGTAAGTTTTGCAAGTATTTAATTTAAATGAAAGTAAGTTTTAAATTTAAAATGAAATGTAGTTTTAAACTGTTTCTTAAATCTATTCTTTTTGAAGTAAATGATTTTACGTAATTGATCTAAGGAAGATTTTATAATTTGTTTAACTTGAAATTTGTTAAGTTTAATTCTTTTTAAGTTAGTTTAAACTTAATATAAAAATATAATTAAGTATTGATTAAAAGATAAATGTTTTAAATTATATGCTAATGATAATTAAGGTATTAATAAAAATAATGATTTATTATAAAAGATAATTAAGATTTGATAATTATAGACTAATAGAATTAATTAAGTGATTAATGAAGATTAATTAATGAAAATAGGGTTATAAATGAAATCTTATAAGTAATAAGATTTATAATTTGTGAAGTTTTAAAAGAACGATTTTGTAAATAAATGGATTATAAGCATTTAACTTATAATATGTACTTTTGGTACATAATTGAGTTATATAAATTAAATTGGATTAATAAAGGAGATTTATAAATCGAAGCATATAAATAGAAATGGAATTTATAGACATTGTTAATAAATTCGAAATCAATGGAATTTGATAAATTGAAAGTTGAAATTGGTTAAGGAAGTATATTCACGATCTTGGACGGTGAATATATTATCAAATAAAATGGATATGCTTGGGAAAATGAATATTATAAAATGAAGTTAATTGTTTTAACGATGTTTTAAAATGTATTATGAATCGAATACATAGATTTCAACATTTATTGTTGAAATAAACGTTTTCGAGAAATAGAAGGAAATGATGGACTATAACACTGTTGTTATAGTAATTGATTTCCGAAAGGAAATGTTTTTGTCTAGTATTGGGATTTATATATCTATCTAAATTTCGAATCCCTATACTCGTGATTTTGGGTTGTCATAACGATGCTTTGCGCAATATTCGTTTTGGCCCAAATAAATATGTTTAAGAGAATGATTTCCTTAAAGAATGAAATATATACTTAATTTCGGTTTAAGTATATTGAATATTTTCCAAGTGTTGAAAATAAATGGATTTGCGAATTACTTATTAATAAATTAGTACGGAAATGTTTTTCCAATCTGAAATGAAACGTTTTGAGAATTTATCTTTTTGTAGACAAACTGAAAATGAATATTAGAAATCGATTTGGGAATCATATATTCATAAATATTTAGGAATGTAAATTCACTACGGAATTTATAAATGAAAAGGGGAATTTGTTTAAAAATAAACGTTGATTTATTTTTGAGGTGTGGGAATTAATTTACGGATTTGGAACGTAAATATAAAGTAAATCGGTAAGGATTTATTTAAATGGTATAAATGAACCATGTTGAAATGAAAGTATTTCGCGTAAGGAAAATGATTGAAATTTGTTTTCAAAAGTGATAAAGGTGAAAAGTGATTTGAAAATTTGTTTTCAAATGGTTGAAGTGTGGAAAATATATATCTAGTAAAGATATTTTGGAAAGTAAATAATTTGGGAAATTATTTGGAATTTGGTGATGTTGAACACGCCTATTGATAGTTAAATAATCCGACTATCAATATTTACCTTTAAATTGGTATTTGTTGTGATTGTTTGAATTTGAATGCCACACTTATTTTTGAATAAGCGCTAACTATTCGGGTTAGCCGGGAAAGGACCTTGGGGTCGTATAACCCATTCCGAATATGTGATACGTCGTAATGGATTGCATTTGATGACCGGAGTTGAAGACCGGACATTTTTAAAAACGGAAGGATTACCGTTGAGTTACTCTGCATCGGCTGATCTCCGATATAGAGGTTTTGTCACCCTTAGTGACGGGAAGTCCGAACGTGATTAAAAATTATCCGAAATGCAAGGACTTCTTTGTAAGTGCCTTCGGTTCTGTTCGAGCCCGGAACAGACTTGTATGATTGTATGTCTGACATTGCAAGTTGAGATATAAAGCTGATTTCTTTCAAATATATTTTTGTTGGTGGTGGAGAATTTATTCTCTTAGCTAAACACCCTTCTCTGAGACGTACGAGCTCAGAGGTTATGTAGTTGAAAGTTATTAGTGATATACTCCTAACTTGGTAGTGTGGCATGCTGACTGTTGCTGTGGGATGATCATTGTTTGATCAATTGTGATATGATCATTTGTTTGATCATTTATCTTGGTGATCATTACTTTGATCATTTGTTGACCAAAGCACAGCTTTTGTATAAAGCGTGGCTTTGTGGACGAGACTTCGTCGGACCTCACACCCAGGAAATGGTCAAAACAAGAAGGATGCGGCAAGGTTACTAGGGGGTAGTGCCCCTTTAGTGTATGTCATTCCTTCTGGATAGAGGTGGTATCATGGTATGGAGCCCAGATACTTAACCTATGTTGTTGCTGCAAATTTATTGCTTTGTGGTTGTTGGAAATCGAGGATCCTCGGATAGATTGGTTACGATCGGGGGATGACATATTCGTGTCAGTAGTTACCTAGTTAGGGGTAACCCGGCCTTGTGTTGGCAGAGATCCGGTTTGGTTCTCGGGTCGTCTTTCCAAAGGCTTACCCATGTGGCAATGGGAAGTTCCTTGGCCTGACCATTTGTTGGAAATCCAAAGAAACAATACGATCTTGTACATTTTTAGTTGTAGAACCTATCATTCACTTATGGTGGCGTCCCACTGTTTGGATGGTAGCTATAGTAGGCATAAGTGCGAAATGCCTATGTTGGCTAAGATTTATATCTTTACTTTCGAAATAATTTTTCCTACACTATGCACTAGTAATAATATCAAATGTTTCTTTTAATTCGTATCAAGCATCTTTGATTATCATAAGGAGAAATCTCCTCCGATTCTGCGTTTGCAATGTGTGTGTGTGCGGGAGGCCTTATGGTAGTCTCATTTTCTAAAAAAGCATTGCGAATCTATTTTAAAATTATCATGTTCTTTGTTTTAAAGATAAACTGTTTTAAGTTCTCACACCAGTCACATGACTGACTCGGAGTTTATTGTTTTCCTTCCTAAACTCTGGGTGCCCACCAATTTCCACATGGGCAGTCAAGAGCCAGGTTATCAGGATATTCTGGAATTCAGGAGTTGCTGGAGGCAAGCTGGATGGCATGGCATATTATTAGTATATAGTATTTCCTTTCCGCTGTTTGTTGTTGTTTGTTGTTGTACACTCCGATGATGTAATGTAATGTAATGTGATGTAATGTTATAACTGATATAGTTCTTTGTTTAAAGATTATTCATTTATCTATTATATGTTGTTCCGCTGCGAATTGTGAGATTCTGATATTGTTCTGTTGTTTCTTTCTGTTCTATTTTTCTTCTTCTTCTATCTTCTACCTCTTCTTTAACACTAACTATTCGGTTTTTCGGGAACGAAAAATCGCAACCGTTACACGCTAACAACCGTAGGAAGCCTCTCGGGTTCTCGATTAGTGATCTTGTCTTTATTCGTGTTTCTCCTTTGAAAGGGGTTACGCGTTTCAGTGCGACTGGGAAATTGGCTCCTCGCTTTATAGGACCATTTGCTATTACTGAAAGTATTGGCCCTATGGCTTATAGAATTTCACTTCCTGCTCATTTATTTGGCATTCACGACGTGTTTTACATCTCTCAACTTCGGAATTGTCTTCGGGAGTCGGATTCTGTTATCGATTCTCCTGATTTGCAAGAGCTTGAGGTCTCACCAGACTTATCTATCGTGCAGCAGCCTATTTGCGTTCTTGACACGGAGGTGCGACACCTTCAGCACAAGGACGTGCCGCTCGTTAAAGTTCAATGGTCCGCTAACCCCAATGACTGTACTTGGGAAACCAGAGAGTTTATCGAGCGATCTTATCCAGGTTTTCTATCTTGACTTGGCAATGGTGAGTATATCTTTTTGTCTCAAGCTTATTTCTTTGAATATTGTATGTATGTAGTTGTTACAAATATCGTCTCTGGGTATTGTGGGGACGCAATTTTGTAAGGAGGGGAGATCTATAACAACCCGCATATTTAACGATTATATATTTAAATGTTTTATTTAAATATAGCGTTGTTAGTTGGATTTTAGGTCCGAAATGTTAATTTTTGCAAACGGCCGAATTAGGACTCGATACCACTTCCATTGAGTCCAAAATGGCATTTGTGATCTTTTTGAGTATAAACTGATATGTTTGGAGTAAGTCGAATTTTGCAATTTGCTAAGTGGACTTTTAGCTTTGGGTTCAACCAACTCATCCTATACCTCAACTCAGCCCTCTCTACTCTCCACTCACTTATTTCATTTCATAGAACTCAACCTAAAACTGAAAATGGGGGAAAGGAAGAGGAATTAGAAATTCCAAGCCCTAATTCTTCTTGCAAACTTGAATTCTTGGTCCAAAATCAAAGTGAAGCTATAGGTAAGCCTCCTCTTCATTTTCTCCAACTCTTTCTCCTTCAATTTTAGAAATTTTCCTAAACCTAACTTACGAAAATACTTATTTTGATCTTAGATTGAAGCTAATAGAGTTGAAGTGGAGAGTGGTTGGTCTTTTCTTTGCATTTGAGCTTTCCATCCTTGTTTTTGAGTTAAAAGGTGAAATTTTTATCTCACATCTATGTTTACAACTATGTTGGATTGTTAGGTATGAGTTCCTAACACTTATTCATGTGCATTTGCCTTTGGTTTGAATTGAATTGGTGAACATTCCAATTTTTGGTGTTTTGGAGTCAAATCTTTGAAAATCATAACTTTGATGTTTGATCATGTTTTTGGTGCTGAATGGAGTGTCAATGGCGTTGGGTTACCGATTGGCAAAAGCCCCTTAAGTCCATTGCTCGACCGGTTGCAAATGGTGAGAGTTTGCGCCTCCATTTGCTAGGCTGGAAAACATTTCCAGCTACAGCCAGTCGACTGACCCCCTACAGTCAGTCGACTGACTATAGAGTTTAAAAAGATTCGGCTTATGGTTCAGTCGACCGACTGTAGTAGACCAGTCGACTGACCTGCTTCATTTTGCCTACTATGCCTAATTGTTTGTGATTCCAACTTTTATCGATTTAAATTGATTCCAATTAGTTGTTTATGCATATTTGACCTTGATGATTTATTTTTGACTTCATCCATGGGTTTTTATAAAATAATCTTCTAAATTGCATTAAAAGATCATTTCTCCAATGTATAAATTCTATTTAAGACGCACACACATAATTTCGCACTTCGAGTGGAGTGGAAAGGGTATTAAATGGTTACGTAAAACACGGACCATGATTCCATGCGTTTATCTTTCCAATTAATCCCTGCCTTAATCGATTGATCGTTCTGAACTTTTCGTCTAGTTTACCGATGAGATGAGGTAAACTTTGTAATGCTTTGAGTGTGAAATTAACTAACGGATAGTAAACCGTTTCGTGCGAATGAGTGGTGATGGGACTCACGTTACCACCTTTCGGATTCCTTTTCGAGAGTTGCGACACATTCTGCCAGTTAGTGCTGTCCAGTACTGGGCCTCCAGACCTTCACCACTACGGTTTGTTGCCTTGGGATAGTGTCTTCGGACTGTCTCCTTCTGGTTTGTTGCCTTCGGGTATGTTGCCTTCGGGTTTGTACCTTCGGGTTTGTTGCCCTAATATTATCGCTTTTGGAGTTGGTCTTTATGAGCCGCTCAAGTGATATTTGGGTTCGGAGCCTTCGGGCTGATGGATCCTTGTTTATACAAACGGCCCGAAGACCATGGGTTGCTACCCCACCAAATTGAGTCGAAACTCCACAAAACGGGGTTTAGTCTCCCTCGTAGACCAAGAGACATCGCACATTGCTAGTCTAAATCACAAAGATGATCGTCATGATCAACGAGAAGTGTCGATTACAGTAAGCTAGTAAATATATGAGCTTAGCATCATGTCCCATAACCACTAGCTTAACTTAAATATTTACGAACAAATTGTAGATCTCCACTAGAAAATTGTCACAAGAGTTTCAATCGAACAAGTCCAAGAATTAACCAACAAAGTGAACGCAAGCGTTTCATACCACTTGTTTTACTAAGTCGTTTAATTAGATTTCTCATATGAGTGAGGTAAAGGTTTGTATATACTAATAGATTGGAAAACAGTTTTATAAACGAATTTGGTATTAAAATAGTATTGAAATCGTTTGAGGAAAGAGTTTTGATATTTACAACTAGTATAGAAAACTTTTATATTTTTAAAGTGACAAATCACAAAGAAGATTGTAAGAACAATCAATCACTAAAATTCACATTCGAAGACGTGAATAAAATCCAAAGAAACCGATAAAGAATCCATCGAAATGGATATTCAAAAATCCCTAAATAGGTGTCATCAAAGGCATAATAAATGGTAACAACAAGTAGGATCATCACGAATCGATTTAAATTGGAATTCTCAAGCGAATAGGCAAAATAGTGTTGATTCATACGTCTGAAATCAAGGATTCAGATGTTTGAATCTGGAAAATAAATATTTTACAAAGACAGAATTCAGACTTCTGAATCCTTGAATCCAGACGTCTGAAAAGGCACTTTTTAGCCTATTTCCTTTCTGGTCCCAAATGAACCAATTCAGACATCTGAAACCATATATTCAGACGTCTGAATCTGGGAATAGAAATCTTCCCAGAACAATATTCAGACGTTTGAATATCATGTTTCAGACGTCTGAATCTGGGGTTCAGGGCATTCCCTGAACCTAGGCCAAAAATGGCCAAACGAATATCGGAAACGATCGAATGAGCAAATGGCGATGACTAAGGAATTACGTCGAACGACAACCCAGCCCAAACGGCTCTTCGATACGCTTCAAATATCAATGTCCAAATATCCATAATAGGATTTTCATAGATTAGACCAAAACACCAAAAATTGGAATATACACAAAATCGATCCAAACCAAAATCAATTGCACAAGAATAAATGTTAGGAATTCATACCTAACAATCGGAGATAATTATAGACTAAGATATGAGATAAAAATCTCACCTTTTTTACAAAATAAAACAAGAAGAAGCTTGAAAGCAAATGGAGAATCAACCTCTCTTCAACACAACCCAAATAAGCTTGAATCTATGCTCAAAACAAGAACATTCCCAAAATTAGGTTTAGGAATTTCTGAAATTGGTAAGAGAATAAGTTGGAGAAGAAGAAGAGAATGCTTACCAATGGGTTCTCTTGAATTTGGAGCTAGGAATTTGAGGTTGCAAGAGGAACTAGGGTTTTGGAGTTTTAAAATCCAATCTCTACCACCATTATTGCCTTAGAACTGAAAAGAGGAAGAAGTGAGGGTGAAAGGGGAAGAGTGGTTCAGTTTTGAGTATAAGTTGGCTAGTGGGCTGAACCCAAACTCAAACCCAAAGTGAAAAAGGTCAAATATTTGACTAACTCCAAATATATCAAAGTTTATACTCAAAAAGGTCGCAAACGACATTTTAAACTCAATGAGAGTGGTCCCGGGTCCTAATTCGACCGTATGCAAAAAGTAGCTTTTCGGACTAAATTCCGAGTATCGATAAAATATTTAAATATAAAATTTCCAAATATGCGGGTTGTTATAGACTCCCCTCCTTAATGAAATTGCGTCCTCGCAATATTTAAAAAGAAGATATATAGTAACAACCATAAAAGCATATTCAACACAAAAGAAATTTGAAATAAGAAGTTCACCTCAAAGAGCACGAGAAAGTAAGTCCGGATGTGTTCGCTCGATGTACTCTCTAGATTCCCAAGAACAATCCTTAGGATTTGAAGACCATTGAACTTTAACAAGCGGAACATCTTTATTTCGAAGTCGTTCGACCTCCGAAGCAATAATTCGAATAGGATGCTGCTCATAAGTTAAATTAGGCGAAACTTCAATCTCTTCCACAACACCGGGCTCAAGAATAGAATCGGAATCTCGAAGACATTTCCGAAGTTGAGAAACGTGAAACATGTCATGGATAGCAGAAAATTGAGCCGGTAATAAAAGGCGATAAGCCATGGAACCAATACGTTCAGTGATAGGAAATGGCCCAATATATCGAGGCGCCAATTTTCCCGATCGACTGAAACGTACAACACCTTTCATTGGTGAAACACGAATAAAAACAGAGTCTCCAACAGAAAATTCTAATTTCCTTCTTCGATTATCGGCATAGGATTTTTGTCTACTCTGGGCTTCTTTCATCCTATGACGAATAAGATCAATCTTTTCTGTCACGAATAAAATCTGGACCTAAAACCAGCTTCTCACCGGTCTCAAGCCAACAAGAAGGAGATCGGCATGGCCTTCCGTAGAGTGCCTCAAAAGGTACCATACCAATACTAGATTGGAAGCTATTATTATAGGAGAATTCAACAAGGGAAATACGATCTTCCCAACTTCCCCTAAAATCTAGCACACAAGCACGAAGAAGATCTTCAAGTGTTTGATTCACACGCTCGATTTGTCCATCAGACTGAGGATGATAAGCGGTGCTAAAATTGAGCTTCGTTTCCAAAGCTTTTTGAAGACTCTTCCAAAACCCACTAGTAAACAATGGATCACGATCACTAGCAATAGAAGTAGGAACTCCATGCAATTTAACAATCTCTTTAACAAAGAGTTTGGCCAAAAGAGGAACGGTTCGGTTATACCGAACGGGAATAAAATGGGCGGATTTAGTAAGCCTATCAACGATCACCCATAAGCTATCATGACCCGAACGAGAACGGGGAAGGCCATCTATAAAATCCATGGAAATTTGGTCCCACTTCCAAATTGGAATTTCTAAAAGTTGCAATAACCCACCGGGCCTTTGATGTTCGGCTTTAACAAGCTGGCAAGTCATGCAACACTTAACAAAGTTAGCAATATCAAATTTCATTCCCTCCCAATAATATAGTCGCTTCATATCCGCGTACATTTTACTACTACCGGGATGAATGGTGAATTTAGAATGATGAGAATCTTCTAAAATATCCTTACGAAGATCAATAATATTTGGTACGATAAGTCCACCAAATTTTCGAATGCCGCCACGAGAATCGATATCAAATTCTTTCAATCCTTCAATATCAATTTTATCCCTAATATTTTGGCCAAGAAGATCCATTTCGAGATCTAGCCTTTGAGCTTCAAGAATGCGGTCTAAAAGAGAAGGATGAGCCTCAAGGCTACATAACACAAGTGATGAACATAAATCGGAGACACGGTCTCGAATATCACAAGAGGATAATATCTCGAGATCATTCCATTCGAATATCATCATAGAAACAACCGCTTGTTGCTTGCGACTAAGTGCATCGGCAACAAGATTTCCCTTTCCGGGAGTATAAAGGATGTCGAGATCATACGGTGCAAGAAATTCGAGCCAACGCTGTTGACGCAAATTAAGTTCCTTCTGAGAGAACAAATACTTCAAAGACTTATGATCGGTATAAAGAACAAATTTCTCTCCTAGGAGATAATGACGCCAAATCCGAAGAGCGAAAACGATAGCCGCGAGCTCTAAATCATGAGTGGCATATCTAGTCTCGGCTGGGTTCAATTGCCTAGAAGCATAAGCAATAACACGTTCTTTTTGCATAAGAACGGCATCCAAACCAACGCGACTAGCTTCGGTATAAACAATAAAATCTTGGTTTCCCTCGGGAATCACAAGAATAGGAGCATCAGAAAGGTGTTCTTTTAATTTCTGAGAAGAAGTTTCACATTTGTCCGACCAAATGTATTTAATGACTTTCTTGGTTAAGCCAGTGAGAGGCACGACAATTTAAGAAAAGTCTTTGATAAAACGGCGGTAATAACCCGCCAATCCAAGAAAACTACGAATCTCCGTCACACTCTCCGGTCTCTTCCAATCTTGAATCGCTTCAATCTTTGAAGGATCCACGGAAATTCCGGTTCGGAAATAATATGACCGAGAAACTTCACACGAGATTGCCAAAAATGGCATTTAGAAAATTTTTCTTTCAGTTGATTACTCCTAAGAGTTTCCAACACAATCCGAATATGCTTCTCATGTTCCTCTTCGGTTTTTGAATACACAAGAATATCATCAATTAAGATGAGAACAAACACATTGAGGAAGTCCTTGAAAACTCTATTCATAAGGTCAACGAAATAAGCCGGGGCATTTGTTAACCCAAATGGCGTAACAAGCGATTCATAAGATCCATAACGAGTACGGAACGATGTCAAAGGAATACTATCCTCTGCAATACGAAGCTGATGAAATCCAGTAGCTAAGTCTAATTGTGAAAAGACTTTGGCACCACTAAGTTGATCGAATAGATCATCAATCCGAGGTAAATGATATTTATTTTTGATAGTAAAATCATTAAGCTTGCGGTAGTCAACGCAAAGCCAAAGTGTTCCATCGGGTTTCTTCACAAAAATAGGTGAAGCTCCCCAAGGCGAGGAACTAGAGCGAATAAATTGCTTCGTCTCCAATTCAGATAATTGTTTACGCATCTCCTCGTTTTCTTTATTGGACATACGATACGGAGGATGAGTGATAGGTTGAGCTCCGGGAATAAGATTAATTCTGAACTCAATTGCTCGCTTAGGTGGTAATCCTAAAACGGGCTCGAATATGTCGGAAAATTCACAAACAACGTGAATAAGAGAAATAATATCACCCTCATCATCACCATCGTCATCATGAGGATTTAAAGAATATAAAGATGCAACCAAGCTGGAATCTGAATCTTTAAGATTAATAGAAATGTGCTGAACAGATTGAGGATGTCGAAGATGAATTGTCCGCTCAGGACATAGGATATGAGCATCATAACGGTTAAGCTAATCCATTCCCAAAATCATTCCACAGCCTAAATAACGCATGACATGCAAATCGGCTCGGAAAGAAAAATCACACAAAATAATCTCAACTTCATTACACAATAAACTGATTGTCGTGGATCCACCAACCGGATTCGCAATTCTCAAAGAAGTCGTTAAACACAAAACATAAAAAGAAAAAGTATCAAAAAGTTCTTTTGATATAAAAGAATGGGACGCACCCGTATCAAAAAGAACTCGAATAGGATGATCACGTAATAAAATAATTCCATCCAGAATAGAATGAGAAATACCTTGGCCACGAGATGTGTTGCCAGAGGCTTGAGCAACATTAAGCTTTCCCTCTTTCCTTCCCTGAAGCTTGGGCATCAGGATATAACACGACCGGGACCTTTGCAGTAGCGACAAGAGGGAGACTTTGGACACTTGTTCGCGTAATGGTCCTTCGAACCACAATTATAGCATTCCCCACGACCAAAGGAAGAAGTCTTTGCCACGGAGTTTGCTTGCTTCCCTTTCTTATTAGGATAGGGGCCTTTGAATTTGTTTGGCCTCTTCTCGTTGTTGTTGAAGCTTGGTTTGGAACCCACCACTTCAACATCATTCTTCCTATCCGCCTCTCCAAGACGAAGAGCGATATCAACGAGTTGGTCGAAAGAAGCTTCTAATTTTAGAAGTAATGGCTTCTTGAGATTTTTTGTTTAAGCCATAGACGAACCTCTGGTTCTTCTTTAAAGGGGTGTTGATGTATTCAACCCCATATTTGGAAAGTGACTCGAAGGAGGCGACGTAATCAGTCACGGAGGACTCACCTTGAACAAGGTCTATAAATCATCGAGCCAATGTCACTTTCTCTGCTTCTGGTACAAATTTCAACTCGAAGCGTTCTCGGAATTGCCCCCAGGTGAGATCCGCTTCATTAATCTCAGAAATAAGAAGCTCGTACCAGTCCAATGCTCTTTCTCGGAGCATAATAGAGGCCACCTGAACTCGGTGAAGGTCAATAAGGTTCATACGAGAAAAGATTCAATCGCATGACCTTAGACAAGCCTGTACTTCAATAACAGTTTTGGAACCTTTGAATGGCTCCCCACACAAATTAGTGTAATCGCTGCACAAGCGTGCAAATCCCAACTTTGGGTGAGTAAGTTCCGGGTTAGCTCCAGCTGGTTGAGCATTAGTTACCAAATCAAGAAGCTGTTGAGCAGTCATAAAAACTCCATCCTGGGGTGGAGTACTAGATGGCACGGCTCTGGGGCGGCCTGGTCTAGACATTTCTCTTCCTTTATAAAGAAAGAAAGAAAGAAGAAGAAGAAAAAGGTCACCAAACAATTATCAAGAAATCTTGATAAATAAAACAAGGAATCATAAAAGAAAATAGGATAGAAAGGTACGAAGACTCGAATTAATCCAAAGGTATAACTCCTAAGATGGACATAGGACGATGATCCTTGTTAAGTTATTCTACATTGTTCCAAAGTTTGGCTCCGATACCAAGCTGTGACGCCCCACCTCTATACCCACGCTAGCCAAGAACACTACGGGTGAATGCTGTCAACTAGCACGGAGAATAAGGCTGTTGAGGAGCGACCATCTGTATAATTGCTTTGCGCGAGCACCGATATGTCAGATAGTATAACATGCATTTTCTCTCAAGAGGAAATCTGACACACCGATACAAACACAAAGCTACTACACAGTGGCTATAATAATCTTCGGAAACAAATACAGAAATAAACATAAAGTAAATCAGTCACAGATAATTCATATCACAAAGGCGGAATAAGATATGAATATTACACATAAAAGTGTACATCAGAGTAGTGGTCAGAAAGATCCACAATAACACAAAATAATAGCAACATGTGCTATACAAAAGAATACATCTATGAGTCTATATCTCAAGTGTATACAACAAAATAAACTACTAATCTAAGTAGTTTTCCAAAAGACAGAGTAATGAATCCCAGGGGAGAAGTCAAGCAGAAGCACCTGTAACATCTCGGTCTGACCCGAGTATTATTTAATAAGAAAATAATAAACGGATCAGTCTAACTATAAATATCAGATGAAACGATATAGAATAAGAGATATGACTAAACACATAATAATCACAATGCCAAGCTGTGATATATATAAGTAATTGAAAATCAACGAGAGATTAATCAATATCACCAAATCTACACAAGAATCAAAGAAATGCCATACTCCTCATTTCGTTCACCAAACCATAAATATTGACAATTATATCAATGCCAATCACAAAAGTCAGTGACACACAAATTCACCAATGCACAAATATTGATAAAACTTATCAATGGAAATCACGAAAATTGGTGAAGCACAAATTCTAGAAATCATCTCAAGAAATCCAAAAATCACAAAAAGGGGGAAGGCCTATCACAAATGGGAGCATAAAGCCCACCAACACGTGTATCACAAACGTAACGCTAATTCCATGGTTGCTAACCATCACAAATTGAGCCGAAGCTCCACAAACGGCCTGAAGACCATGGGTTGCTACCCCACCAAATTGAGTCGAAACTCCACAAAACGGGGTTTAGTCTCCCTCGTAGACAAAGAGACATCGCACATTGCTAGTCTAAATCACAAAGATGATCGTCATGATCAACGAAAAGTGTCGATTACAGTAAGCTAGTAAATATATGAGCTTAGCATCATGTCCCATAACCACTAGCTTAACTTAAATATTTACAAACAAATTGTAGATCTCCACTAGAAAATTGTCACAAGAGCTTCAATCGAACAAGTCTAAGAATTAACAAACAAAGTGAACACAATCGTTTCATACCACTTGTTTTACTAAGTCGTTTAATTAGATTTCTCATACGAGTGAGGTAAAGGTTGGTATATACTAATAGATTGGAAAACGGTTTTATAAACGAATTTGGTATTAAAATAGTATTGAAATCATTTGAGGAAAGAGTTTTGATATTTACTACTAGTATAGAAAACCTTTATATTTTTAAAGTGACAAATCACAAAGAAGATTGTAAGAACAATCAATCACTAAAATTCACATTCGAAGACGTGAATAAAATCCAAAGAAACCGAGAAAGAATCCATCGAAATGGATATTCAAAAATCCCTAAATAGGAGTCATCAAAGGCATAATAAATGATAACAACAAGTAGGATCATCACGAATCAATTTAAATTGGAATTCTCAAGCGAATAGGCAAATAAGCAAAATAGTGCTGATTCAGATGTCTGAAATCAAGGATTCAGACGTCTGAATCTGGAAAATAAATATTTTCCAAAGACAGAATTCAAACGTCTGAATCCTTGAATCCAGACGTCTGAAATAGGCACTTTTTAGCCTATTTCCTTTCTGGTCCCAAATGAACCAATTCAGACGTCTGAAACCATATATTCAGACGTCTGAATATCACATTTCAGACGTCTGAATCTAGGGTTCAGGGCATTCCCTGAACCTAGGCCAAAAATGGCCAAACGAATATCGAAAACGATCAAACGAGCAAATGGCGATGACTAAGGAATTACGTCGAATGACAACCCACCTAAACGGCTCTTCGATACGCTTCAAATATCAATGTCCAAATATCCATAATAGGATTTTCATAGATTAGACCAAAACACCAAAAATTGGAATATACACAAAATCGATCCAATCCAAAATCAATTGCACAAGAATAAATGTTAGGAATTCATACCTAACAATCGGAGATAATTATAGACTAAGATGTGAGATAAAAATCTCACCTTTTTTACAAAATCAAACAAGAAGAAGCTTGAAAGCAAATGGAGAATCAACCTCTCTTCAACACAACCCAAATGAGCTTGAATCTATGCTCAAAACAAGAACATTCCCAAAATTAGGTTTAGGAATTTCTGAAATTGGTAAGAGAATAAGTTGGAGAAGAAGAAGAGAATGCTTACCAATGGGTTCTTTTGAATTTGGAGCTAGGAATTTGAGGTTGCAAGAGGAACTAGGGTTTTGGAGTTTTAATTTCCAATCTCTCCCACCATTATTGCCTTAGAACTGAAAAGAGGAAGAAGTGAGGGTGAATGGGGAAGAGTGGTTCAGCTTTGAGTATAAGTTGGCTAGTGGGCTGAATCCAAACTCAAACCCAAAGTGAAAAAGGTCAAATATTTGACTAACTCCAAATATATTAAAGTTTATACTCAAAAAGGTCGCAAACGGCATTTTAAACTCAATGGGAGTGGTCCCGAGTCCTAATTCGACCGTATGCAAAAAGTAGCTTTTCGGACTAAATTCCGAGTATCGATAAAATATTTAAATAAAATATTTAAATATAAAATTTCCAAATATGCGGGTTGTTACAATACAGTACTGAGCACCTGCAAATTTTCTGATGTTTCATTGATATGTATATTCCCTATGTATTGCCCTTCGGTGTTGGTCTTTTTGAGCCGCACGATATTGCGATTACCTTATGGAACTTGTGTTACCTTCATTGGTATTTGTTATTTGCCTTTTTGGTTTGTTTTGGGATATTCATATCCATTGTTTATTTGAATTGTCAATGGGATATGGCTTGTATTTTATGATTCATCTTCTGTTAGAAGATTGTGTTATCTCTTTTAGAGATATTTTTTTACTTTGTGACCTTGCAGGTTATTGTTCTTCAGTTTATCTAACTGATTTGTTTAGCTGGACTGACCCGTGTATTTATACTCGGGTCAGACCGAGATGTTTCAGGTTAGCTGCTTTTGGACTTAGCATATTTTGCTTCCGCATGGACTATTCAGCTTGCTTCTTTTTGTTAAAGCTTTTTGTGTAGTCCTTTTTATTGTAACTCTGGTATATGTATTCTTTTGGATTTGTCTGTATATTGTGGTTTGCTATACCACTTGACATGTTTCAGTTTGTATACTCTATTATGTACCAGTATATGTATATCTATGATGATCTACTGTTCTGTGATGTATATTACATGTGAGTTGTTATATTCTGTTCTGATAGATCCTCCAACCACCCATGGTTTTGTTTTAAGTATTCATTGGATATGTCGACCTGCTTAGGTATTACTATTGTCGATATTCAATAGATAGTTAGAGCAAGGCTATAGATGGTCGCACCTAACCAGCATTATTCTCCTTGTTAGTTGACGGCATTACCCTGTAGTGTCCTTGGCTAGCGTGGTTATAGAGGTGGGGCGTCACATTAAATTTCAACACGTTTCATGCTCGTACTGCCCAACGGCAAGTCCGATCGCTACAAAACTTGAAATCTGATAATAATTCACTATTACAAATCCAATGAGACTAGTTTCGTCGAAATCTGAGACAGTGACCAAAATGGCTATTTTACTCATCAATTAATATATAAAATTTCAAATTTTAAATTATTCACATTTAAATCCAATTTTAAATATTAACATTCTTCATTGGTGTTCATATAAAATTTTAAATCAACTTACGACATCATTTTCTACCATATTAAATTTAGAATTTAATTATTCAATTTCAAATATTAAATTATTTAACAAATTACGTTAATAATCATTTTCATTCAATAATCACCTTAAATTTAATAATTTAAAAATAGCAATAAAAGGGGTCGTTACATGCCATTACCTGTATTTGTTTACATATGACATCAGACACCATTATCTACTATTTATAGTGATGATATATGTCTGTTATGTTATTATCATATTTGTTTGCACTTTAAAAGTTCCATATTAGTATAGAATTCCCTATGGGTTAAAAGATACATACTCAAACGATCTTTAGAGTAGAATAAAAATGTTGTGGGTTGAAGAAGTAAACCCAAGCGATTTCCATTGAATTGAATTTGGGATTGCGGGTTGAAATGATATATAACCGTATATATTTAAATTACGGATTGAAATGATAATCATCTGTATCACTTGACCATAGGATAGAAAATTATATATAGACACCGCTGGTCTATATATAAATATTTTGAAAATGTTCTCTATGATTTTGGAAAGAAATATATGGTTTTAATAAATATTTATTTTAAAATATTATATACAAATATATTTTTATATACAAATGTATTTTTATAAAGACTTAAATTTTATATTTTAAAAATTTTATGTTTTGAAAATTTTATAGTTATAGGTTAATTTTTGAAATTATAAGTTTTAAGAATTTACTTATAATTTTACTATTTTTAAAATATATAAATAGATTTCATATATAGATAAATTTAATAATATGTTTATATAATTATTTAAAATTATATTTCAAGGATAGATTTTATAATAATTTTTAATAAATTGAGGTTGGAAAGATAAACTTGGAATTGATTTGAAATTATATTTATTTAAGAATTATACTTAAATAAGTTTGATTTGATATTATTAAATTTGAGATTTTAAAGATATGATTTTATAACTTGATTTTGATTAAAAGCGATTTGAATGAATATTTTCAAATTTACATAAATTGAAATGGGATATTTAGTATGTATAAATTTGTAATTTGAAGTTTATTTAAATGTCTTCGAAATGATTAGGTAAATATTTCAAAACTGAATAATAGTAAAGTTAATTTGAGATATAAATTAAATTATCAAATTTAGTTTTTTAATGCGGAATATTTAAAGCTTTGAAATATATTGAAATTGAAATGGTTTTTTTTATGGTTCAAATGTGTATTTGAAATCGATATAATTTGAAAGGGTTTATTGAGAAACTGAATTGGATTGATATTGATGAATTGAGATTGAATTAAATTTGAATTTTTGAATTCGAGTCGATTTGAATCAATTTGTGAAATTGAGAAAGCTGTTTTATTACATAAAGTTTTTTTAAATTATATTTGAAACTATTAATATATTTTACATTATAAATTTTTTATATAAACTATTTTAATAAACTAATTATTTTAATGTAAACTATTTTTAATATAAACTATTTTAATATCCTAATTATTTTAATATAAACTATATTAACTTATAACTAATTTATATGAACTATTTTATTTAATAAACTATTTTATAATATATAATATTTTTTTATATCTAAACTTTTTAAAAGGAAAGTGTTATGGATTTCAAAGTGTCATGAATTTCAGTATTATATTGTCCAAGTGTTAGAATTTCAAAGATGTTATAATTTCGAAAGGGTTATAAATTTTAGTATTATGATGTGGAAATGAATATTATTTTAAGTAAGAAATGACATCATACTGATACGGGTTTGAAATGGATATGATATTTTGGTTTTGAAGTATGATATTTTGAAATGACCACGGTGTTATAATAACGATTGGTTGTTGAAGAGACCGGGATCGGTTATTGTCATATTCTCTACCACTATCGAAAGCACTTTAACAACTGTGTACGCGGTGGAGATTCCATAATAAAGTAGGATAGTGGCGACGTAGCTTAAGGTGGGGCCAAGTGAGGTAGCGCCACGGATCAGACACACTTCTTCGATACCATTTTATTACCTTGTGATTGATTGGGTGCACCCTCGGATTTGAGAGTGTGGCACGAGGTGGGCGGTAGTTACAATTACGCATTACCACCAGCTCGGAAGTGTAATTGGTATATCTGTCTTGGGATTGCCTAGTTGTGCCGTGTCACTTACCATATCGAGACCATTACGAGTTTTTTTGTGTCATAACTATGTGGTATCCCTTGGTAGCCTCCCGATCGGGAGGTATTGCAGTACTGTATAGACTATTGGTACTATAAATGTGTTAAGGGGGATATGGTAATGCCTTAACGCTATTTTAATAGTTTACTTTACTTTAGACATTATTATAATAGCGTATTATACTACATAGTAAATAGCTCCACGGATCCTTAGAGGATGGTTATCCCAAACATCCTTTAAGTAACTTGTGTTTTAGTTGATATTTCACTTGAGTTGGATTTATTGATATAAGAATGATAATCCTGAATCAAGTGTTTTGTGTTTTGCTTTACGCTCGCGTCAGACTGAGTGTCACAAGATTTAAGACTCGCCTTTGGATTTGAGGCTTCCCTTGGAGATCCATCTATCTATTCACCTTGCAGTTATTCAATTGACTCCCATGATATATTCTTATCTTATAGTTGACTATTGTGTTGAGACTTCTATGTATTCGAGACTTCTTTTATATCTTGTTTTAACTCTGTAAATATATATACACACATAATAGCTTCGTGAACTACCATTCATTTGTTTCCACTGCTTATTATTGTAATACTCTTTGTCTATGATTCTACGATTTATTTATTTACTGTCCATGCTGAGTTTTGCCAATATAAATTAACAATCCGATATTTTGAGCAATTCACGTCCGACATGTGCAGATGCGAACGGTTAAAAATATCGGGATGTTACACTTTTTGGTATCTTAGATTTTCAAAACATAAATGCTATTAAAAATAAGAATTTCTACACTAGAAATCCTATTTTGATATGAGAAACACAAGGACATACTTGATTCGACGATTTAAACATGTAGAAGTTTGTTAAAAACTGGGTTGTTTTCTATTATTTCATAATTACACACCATATATAATATATACGAGCTCTGAACTATTTTTAGCATGATCTATACTCACAAATAAGCACATCGTTAGTTTGCATCATTCGCATATTCGAATTGAGCAAAGAGGTATTTATTTTTAAAATCCAGGGTATAAATGATTTTCTAACACTGTTTACGTTGACAAAGTAACATAAAACATTCCCGACATTCTAGATTTAAGCTCTTACTTTAAACATGTTGATCCTTCAAATATTCTAGTTTGCTCTTTAGTTTATGATCTGCAACCTAGATTATGTTACCTTACTTTTGGATTTTTGAAAGAACGGGTTGCTTCTCTCATTTTATTTGATGTGTTTTGGTTTACAGGTTTTTGTTTTGCAGGGTTTTTAAACTGAAGTATACACACACATATTTCTATATATATATATATATATATATATATATATATATATATATATATATGCTTATACAAGTTGTAACGATGCATTTGTACAAGATTTCTGGGCTCAGACGGATTGCAGATCTTTTAAGGTTGCTGTAATAGGCTTTGATGGATTGATGTTGAAATCTTGGTGGCTGATATGAGGCTTGAATTGAAATATTGTTTCAGCCTGCATTTTCTTCTATTTGACAAGGCAATGTTTTTATTTTTCATTTTTTTTCTTTTCTTCTTGGACTTGGTATGAATTGTTATCGTCTTTTGAATTATATCATTTTGGTTAAATATATCATGTAAAAGCTTTTCTTTCTAAAATGGTTTAATGATCATACTTAAATTTCTCATTTCCATCATATTATATTTATTAAGTTTATAAAATTTACATATTTTTTTGAACTTATATATATATATACATTCTTCTCATTCACTTATTTTTATTTCGAAATTGTTTTTAATTCACATATAATTTTTTTTCTTATGATTATATATATAAAAAAGCCCAAATAAAACCGATTTTCAATTAATTAAATAAAATTTAGAAAAATTAAAATATTATCTTGATTTAAAACCATTTATTATTACACATTGATATTTAACAGGGATTATATTTTGATTAAAAGACCCTATTATTGAATATTAAAAATGAATATTCATAACTCAAGACGACAAAAATCCCAGGTTGTTACAAGTTTACTAGTGTTACAATTGTAAAATATTGGAAGTAGTTAAAAATTAACTTTACCATAACTTTCATTAAAAGTCTGTTTTTAAAATCCTTTATTATAATGGAAATTTTTTGAATTTCGTAAAGTTATTATACCAATAGATTTTTTTATCGTAATGGATCAAGCGTTGTGTTGGCTTGATAGAGGGATGTGTGGACCGATCCTGAACTTTAACATCTATTGGCTTTGTCTAAAATTAACTTCCATGACAATGGAAAAAATAATAGAAGCTTAATTAGGAAAAATAAACTATAGAACTTATTATTGTTTGGAAATTATTGGAGGAGAAATGATTGGTTAACGGTAATAATAATTAATGGTGAAATTTAAAAAAATTCCATTGATTATTAAATACTTATTAAAAAGGTCAAAATTTTATAGTGAGGGAACATATAACTTCTACCAATTTTCTTACACGAAATTATTAAAAATTTCCTGCCTTTCACTATATTTAAGCCCTTTCCATTTGTAAATTTTTCAATCTAAACACCTGTGAAATAATAATAATAATAATTTTGTTTCAACGAATAAATAATTTAAATTTAAATTAGATAGATAACTCAATTTCTAATTTCGAGACTTAGTAAAAACAAAAGGGCAAATTCTATTTGTACATTATAAGTTACTTTCCTACACCATAAAACTTAAATAATATATATGACTAAAATGTGCTATTTCGTAAAAAAAATTCAATATTAGGAAAAGGAAAAATTCATAGTATACAAGTCCGCTTGTCCACGTTGTTTATAGTTCAAATACATATAGTTTCAAGATGCATTCATGCACATTCAATTTTAATATTTTCCACTTCTAGTTAGACGAAAAGACAAAATTTTAAATTCGGTGTTCAAATTAATATGAATTATAAAGTACTAAATTCTTCTCTATTTTTTAACATAATTAAGCTGTTCACATTTAATGTTAGAATTTAAATAGTTTAATATCTTAATATTCAAAATTGATTCAAACTGATGGAATAATTAAATAAACTTAAATTCCATTTGAAGCATTTGAATTTGTAATATGCACAACCGAGTTTAAGGAATACAGGAACAAAGGTTACATAATTTCATTGACACTTCATGTATAAGGGAGATTAGTGTTTTGATTTATTTCAAAATAAGGATTGTTTTGCAAGGCGTAAAAATATATTAGGTAAAATATGATGTGCATGATTTTGGCCATTTTTTCGATGTATCTATAATATTTTGTGTGCATGAAAAGAATCTTCTTACCATACAATCATAAAAATCCTCCAAAGAATTCAATGGAGTATTAAGGATAAAGTGTGAAATCAAAATCATCTTGTTTTGGTAGAGATTTATTTGAAGAGTGGGAAAACAGAGATTGAGATGTGTTGTCCTTCAGGTCTAAAATTCAGAGAACGTATGAGGTTAAACTACAGAAAGAATCAATATTAATTATGATTCCTCCCTTGACAAAATAATTTAGTTAACAAATGCTTTTTTATTATTTGTTTTGTCTATATCCTTTTATTCTTTAACAAATTATCTTATATTTGATTATATGAAGTCAATACCATTTCTAATCTACTATACATAAAAGGTTGAATTTCTACCATTTCCTTTTTTCTCTCCTAACTTTGAGAATAAAATCATTTTTTCCTTTGTTGAAAATAACAGTTTCCAATATTTAAGTTCGCAAATATCATCCTTTCCAATTAATCACTTCTCTATACTCCTCTAATTACTCCTCGTGATAATCTTTATTTTCCAAAAATAAAAGTTTTTCATGTTCGTCTATCCAAACATTTATAAAATTCCATCGTAATTTTTACACAAAAATAGAAACATATTACAATCAACGAGCATATTCTTTCAGTCTATTAAAACCTATACTATATAAAGATTAGAAGATTAGTCTCTTATGCATCAATTTTCATCCTTCTCTTGTTTTTTTTGTTTCAATTCCTCTGCTTTGGCCATGTTTATTTCAAATTTCATTTTATTTTTTCTTTTGTTATTATAGCCCACAAATATGCTTGGATTGCATTTTTTAGAAAAAAGAATTTTTTAAAATATTTCTTTAACTCTTGACTATCACCTCAGATCTCTTGTGATCGTTATTATAAACACACAATAGAATTTGTTTATAGATTTTTCGGTCAATTTAACTCAATGTTATGGAGTTCTTTTTTTGGCATGGTGGAGAATGGCTGGCAAGAAGTTTAGAGGTTGAATCAAGGATCGCTTATTTGATCACTGTGATGCAAAGGTATAATTTTGTATTTATTTTCCATTACAACTTATCTCAACAATGAGTTTAAGTATTTAATTACAGTTTTAGGGATTACTGATTTATTATGCACTTTCCAATAAGTTTCTTATATTGCTAATATTTCCTGCTAAAAAAAACAACTTGTGGATGCTCTTATGTAGATGTTGATAAGAAATAGTAGAGAATACCTATACAGTCCGAAATAATTTTGTATAAAAATAAGTGAGTCATTGTTATGTACCATTCTTATATTCATTTATGTTGTCAATAATTGACAATTTATAACAATTTTACTATTTTCAATATTTCGTTGAATTATTCTTAGGTTCTACAAAATAGACGCTCTAGTTGTTAATTATTAATAACGTTAATTGTAAATGAATGTAATGTCGTCTCAAGTACTTCAAAATTCATTTTTGCTCCATATTTATGCTCTGTAAAATCTTACCAAATTTCTATTTTAGTAAGTCATCTTTTTAGTTCTTGATTTTAAAAATTGTGCTCAATTTACATATTTTTTCTGTTAGATTTCATATCTTATACTATATACCTTAAAGTCGAATCTCCCTTGTAATTTTTTCTTTTTCCTTATAATTCTAGAATTTAAATACTCATCTCTTCCTTATTGAGTATGTTTTGAAGAAGATAACAAGTTCACTTCCCGTTGGCCACTCCTATATCTTACAATAACCTTATTTGGTTTAAGCTCAAGCACTCTAGCTCGAACCTGGTTAACCTTAAGTTATCCAATAAATTTTAGAATCACATAATTCATTTAAAATATTTATTTTTCAATTAGGTCTATTGCAACATATAAACTCTACATATAGACTACATTTAAAATCAAATCTCGCATTGTAAGGTCTTATACTTTCCAACTACATTGGTAAGCAAAATCTTTATTCAAATTTCATTTGTTCATTTTTTTGAAATATAAAGCTTTTAAAAAGTGCCTTCATTGAACACTTATTATTATAACAATAATAAAAATTAAGGAAAATCAAAATTATAACAACCAAGAAGTCTATGAACATATACTCAGTTTAAGGCCTATAACTTTATCATAATTTTGTTTTGTAATTCTGCCACTGACTTCATGTTTTCTAATTATATACACACACACACACGTAGGTATGTATGTATGTATTTATGTATGTATATGTGTGTTTGCATACATCTATATGTATATAGAATGTATATCGATGTATGCATGTATGTATATGTATGTGTGTGTGTGTATGCATATATCTGTGTGTGTGTGTGTGTGTGTGTGCATGTATGCATGTATGTTTTAATGTTAGATTTATCTTAATTCTTTTGCTTTTGATCATATACTGTTACCATTTAAATTATTACTTCTCTATAATTCATTTGTATACTCAAACATTTAAAGCTTTGAAATTTCTCATTTTTTCTTTTTCTCATAATTTTAGATTTAATAACCTTATTTCTACATTATTCATCTGTATGTTTTCATTTTACCCCATAAGGTTCTCATTTCACATGTTTTAGTATATTCAGTTGTAACAACATTCCTCTTTGACTATTCCATTTATTATTTTTAGTCATTGTGCTTAATTCACTTTTATTTCTAACTGTCCCTAAGAATGAGTTTCTTTTCTCTAATCAAAAAAATTATCTACTTAAAAAAATTAATAACCTTAGATTTGAAATGACCGATAACATGATAGCATTCACGTAATGAATATAAGATATATAAAATAATAATAAATTCAAATAATATCTTACTCACCCGACGAAATTTATTTTATTTACAAAATCTTAAAAAAACTTAAACCTCTAAGTAAATATATAAATTGCAGATTATATTCTACATAATAGCCATGTTAAAACTTAGGTAGACATGGACATTCCTAAAAAACTCATATACACCAAGTCTGTTACTTATATACTTTATGTTTTGGACTTTCGTACAAGACTATGATAAATTTTATAAACTTTTAATATTTAATGACTTTCTTCATCCAACAAATGTTTTTTCTGATTCTTTTATTGTTTATTTGATGCTAATAAAAAATAGGAAGTAGTAAAGAATACATGAAAGAAGGATCCAATTTAAGGATTTAGGAAGTCCATGTGTCGTTATTTCCTATTTGATTTGTTCATGCAAACTATAGTGTTTTCAACTTCAATCTTTGTGATGTAGTTTCTTCTTTGTGACTAACAATATTAGTTTCCTTAGTAACTAAATTTGTGGGATATGAAAAAATAATTGGAAGAGTAAACTAGATAATTATGTATTATCATTGGACACTCTTAAGATTTTTAATTTTGTTGCAATATATTTTATAGCTTAGATTTTTTGAGTGTTTAACATTATTCTTTTTACTTCTACTAGTCACGCATACACTAACTTATAATTTTCTCCATTATTGTATAATGATAGCGTATGCATGGTGCAATTGTTTTTTATGTCTTTTATATGTGCATATAGCTTCTTGAATTGAGTCATTGTTATTTCATTATTACTGATAGCCATATAGCTTAAATTTGATGCGTGCATCTACGTAATTATTTGTAGGTGTATTACATAATTATTTTAGTCTTCCTTTGCATGGTTTATAAATGTAGTTGTATATACATGTACAATGACAAACAAATGTTTTTTTTCGAATAAGTAGTTTTGAATATTCAAAATATAAAGAATATTTAAATGTAAAATATATGTTGAAAATTATTGTTTTGACTTAAGTTAATCGTAAATAATATTCAATCGGATTTGCAAAAAATATAACTGCAATCCGTGTGAATAACGTGGGTGCGCACTAGTATACTATAACTATTGAATATATGTGCGTGTAATTGGTCATATATGTTAAGTTCCTATATCGTAGGGAACTAACTGCGTAAATTATCAATTAATTGGTCATTAATTGACATTTACATAAATTAATATTTTTATTTATCGAGATCGATCCCAATAGGGTGGAAATTAATAATAAGAACAAAAGTTAATTGATTAAATTAGGAAATGAACAAATTAAAAAAGATAAGTATGTGGGGACACTTATTTACTTTGTGAATACAGAATTGAATGAAAATGCAGGGTTAACCTAAATAATGAAAATTAATTAATTATAATGAAAGATAATTATATATAATTATATTCGATTGTAAATATGTAAAAATAAATTTAATTTTGAATAATTGAGAATCTTGTTTTAAACCTAATAAAATTAAATCCTTTGAATATAAATATTAGATTGAAGGATATTTTTATTAAGGGAAAATTAGACGAGGAAGTATTGATTATAGAGATCTTATATTATGGGTAATTATATAGTTAAATTTTTTCATACAGAGTGGGAACTAATTTAAATACGTGAATGAGAAATAATTTAATGTGCTACATATGAGTTAATAAAATTGGTAGTTAAATAAAGAGGATCTGGAGGAAATAAATTAATAAAGTATGGAAAAAACGAAACCCTTACTATGAAAAAATACCACCAAACATATCTTTATCCTTGTATTTTTTATTTCAATCTCTAACCAAAATAAATTGGATGCCCTCTTCTGGAAATCTATGACATCTACTTTCCCATCAACAAAACCACCATGTAGTCTATAGGTAACTTTACCTGCATAAAGTTTATTGATTTATCTTTATTACCGTTATATTCTTTAGTTTGTTCATCTTTTTTTCAAATAATATTTGAAACTCAATTATATATCATGTATCTTTTAGTCACGTGAACTAAAAGTTAAATGTTAAGATTCAAATTGTATGTATGGAAGTATTTATCTATAAAAAGATAGAAATATTATTATTTCAATTAACTACGTGTGTTATGTTCATTCTTTTGCTTAACAAACATTAAATTGAAAAAAAGCAATAAATCAACACATAACTTAATTTTTAATAAACAAATTTAAATTTTATAAAAATATGTAATCATGTAATATAAATTGCATACATATAGAAATAATGTTCAATCTACAACTCATTTATCTTAGAATTTTCATTATGCGTTGCGTAATAAATTCTGTTATATGTTGAGTAATAATTTGACTTATATAAAAATATGTAACAATGTAATAAAAATTGCATACATATATAAATAATGTTCAATCTACAACTCATTTATCTTAAAATTTTCATTATACGTTGCGTAATAAATTCTATTCATTGAAACTAATATCTCAAATTATTTTTTTATAATATGTAGATTGTGCGCTAGTGTTACATTGAATAGGCGTCAAATGTGAATAGATAAAACTCCAAAGTCTAGCGTTTTTATAAATATATTCTAAACATAAGTAATTTTTTCACTCGGTTGATTGAGCTTATCACATGATTTACTTTTCCAATCCAAAATGTATGTTGCTAAACATAAAATGAAGAATAATTTTTTTTGATAAATCGAAAATCTTGCATTCTTGAGGAGTTACAGGAGAAGTGCACTGGCTTAGACCTTTTTTTGTAGATTTGACCAAGTTCATTTGTGCTTTACAACATAATGATATAAAAATCTAAAGAAAAATAAAGATTATATAGATTTGGTGCTCATAATAGCCATATGTAAGATCGAAGTAAGAATATTCTGTAGAAATCTATAAGCAATAGGATTTCACAAAATAGATCCAGAAACAAAAACTCTTATGATATGAATTATTCCTTCCGTAACCATTGAGTATGGTGGAAACAATGAAGACCTGAAAGGTGATAAGATAAAATATTTGGATAATCGTAGTTTCAAAAAAGCAGTTGATTTCGTCTGCAAAACAGAAGATCCATCGGACAAATGGAAACTGGTTGTTGCGACTATAATTAAAACACTCTCTGAAACCTTAGATTTTTTGGAGTACATAGCCATTTATTCAAAAGATCTGTTAAAATAATTGCATTGACGATGATCGGAACTTATTTGAGAATAATTGGCAAAGAACGAACACAATCATTCGGAGGCATGTTAAGGATAAAACTTGGAAAGGGAATACAATATGGATGGAATGCTAATTATAGCTACAGGTAGCATCATAAAGCACAAACAAAAAAGGATGAAAAAATTTCTTTAAAATACAAATATAACCATAAGCTTTCATGAGTAGAACCAGTTGTCATAAAGAAGACGCTAGAGTCTAAGATACAGAATATGGAATGTCACTGAGGACCTTCATGGAAAAATTCTTTGCACATTCACCTATTTCCTACTGGTTCAAGCTTCTTCCAGGATTATCAAATTAATCTCCCATTTAATTTGATCAAAAGTTTTAAATTCAACTCCAACACCAACTATATTCTTATTCCAACTTTCATCCTCGATACACTTCTAAATGACTGTGTTCATTCTTTTCCAATTCTTCTCAAATAGGTTCCAATCATCTCTCTGCGATCAATTTTAATGGATCATTTGAATAAATGATTATGTAATTTAGAAACTGCAAGATTTCAACTAATGTTTTTATTTTAGTCGCAATAAACAATTTCCATTTATCCAGTGGATCTTCCGTTTAGTAGATGGATGAATTGTTATCCAAATATTTAACCTTATCGCCTTCTAAGTCTTTATTGTTTCCACCATACTCCATGGCCATGAAGGGAATAATTTGTATCATTTAATAGTTTTTTTTTTCTGGATCCATTTTGCGAAATCCATTATATATAGACTTGTACATAATATTCTTACTTCGATCTTACCTATTGCAGCTATAAGCACCAAATCTAGTTAATCTTTATTTTCCTTAATATGTTTTATACCATAACGTTTTCCACCACCAAAGATTTTGTCAACTATATAATAAAGGTCTAAGTTTGTGCCATTCTCTTTTAACTCTTCGAGTATGACATAAAATTTTCGCAAATCATGTCATCAAGTGCCATAAAATTTCCATAAATCACGGCATTAAATGACAAGAAATTTCCATAAATAATTTCATGTAATCATCTTTAAATTACATCGATATCAGATATCAATCTTGCAAATATAAATTTTATATTTGCATTAAAATAATTATAAATAACTTCCAAATACCAAAGAAATTAAATAATCATTAATATTTCTGAAATATCAATTAATTTAATCAATTTACAACATTTTATAAACTAATTAAATTATATGGTTTATAAATTGATAATAATTAACATTTCTCTAATATTAATTAACTAAAACAATTTACAATACTTAAAACATTTTATTTATTTAGTTTAAATAAAAGATAATTGCAT
Organism: Allium cepa; assembly: GCA_030765085.1. Taxonomy (NCBI): domain Eukaryota; kingdom Viridiplantae; phylum Streptophyta; class Magnoliopsida; order Asparagales; family Amaryllidaceae; genus Allium; species Allium cepa. The sequence goes on from CM060931.1 coordinate 861,694,886, forward strand.
GAAATAATTATGAAAATTTTATATCATTTGCTGTCATGATTTGTGGAAATTTTATGTCATTAGATGACATATCATGTGAAAAGAAAGGATTGGGGAGAAAGAGGCATTTAGTGGAATTAATTAGTGGAATTAATTAGGGAACTTTTAATTAAAGAATGAGAAAGATTTCATTCTTTCAAATAAAACATATTCTCTAAGCCATTCTATATGTACGATTCATTCTTTCTCATTCATTCTTTTCTCTGCTCCTAGCTTATCATCATAGAAAACAACAAAAATCCATCTTTCAAAAACCTTTGAACTCTAAAAAAAATATCAAATAAAATAAAACAAATATGGTTCATCCATCTATTGCAAGGATATGTTTGGGATCTTGAAGAACTGAGAAGATATTATCATTCGAGGCGTGATTTCTAGGCAACATCCTAAAGTGAATTCATTTTTAAGGTGTGCTTCAAGGCTTTGGGTAATAAGATATGTTTTCCTTTTATAGCCAATAGTGCTTGATGTAATGTTTGATAAAAGAGAAATATGTTCGTAATCTGCATGCACATATCATTGTCTCATTTAATATGAAAATTGTTTATGAGGTTTGAATTGTTCATTGAATGAATTGATTGAGTTATTAATTTAATAAATCAAAACTAAAATTTGTATATTTTTAAATAACTTTTTTTAGAATTCTGTTCTAAAAATTCAATTTAAAGTCTAATTTTAAAATTTAGAATTTTGCGTGTTCAATTTGTCAATTAGATCCTTATTTTGTTAAATTAAAGTTAAAATTGGATATGTTTAAATACAATGTTTTATTATAGATCTATCTATAAACATTCAATTCAAAGTTGATCTAAAACTTTGGATGTTCATAATGTTTTAATTGATTTTTACTTTAATAAATTAAGCTGAAATTTGTGTATTAGTAATACAACATTTTTATTATAGATTCATGCATTACAATTATACAAAACAATGTAATTTTAGATTTGAAAGTTTAGGTTTATGTATTTTGTTTTTTTATTGAATTACAAATTGGAAAAAAAGAGAAGATGTTTTGGGAATAAATCTAAATTTTAATTTTATTACTATAAATCTCTAATTTTTATTAACCAGAGAGTTTTGACTGAATCTTATATGCACACAATTAATGTTCTGACAATTTTTTTTTAAAATTAATTGCTATAAGTCTCTAATTTGTATAAATTATAAATACTTGATTTAATTTTATATATACATACTTAATTTTATAAGTATGTTCGTATATATAAAATTAAATGCATGTATTACATATTGTCAAAGTATGAACTAAGTTTTCTTTCCAAAGAAAAACAATTTAAAATAAGGAAATATATATATAAAGTTATTATTGACTATTTATATTCTACAACACTGACACCTATTAATTTTCATAAATATGCTGCATAAATTGAGTTTACCAAATAGGACGTTTAATCGATCATCCCTGTCACCTTTTGTTTATTTTCATTTTTTCTTATGTGATTAGCTATCTATTTATTTTATTTGTACTTGTACCTCATAATTTTGGAATTTAAATACTCGTCCTTTCTCGGTCGAGAATGTTTTGAAGAAGATCACAAGTTCAAATCCCACTAGCCACTCCTATGTCTTATAATAACCTTATTTATCTTGTGTTGGTTTAAGCTCAAGCACTCTGGTTTGAATCCGGTTAACCTCATGTTATCCAATAAATTTTAGAATCACATAATTCATTAAAAATATTTATTTTTCAATTAGGTCTCTTGTAACATATAAAATCTACATATAAACTGCATTCGAAATCATATCTCACATTGTACAGTCTTATACATTCAAACTACAATGATAAGCATGATCTTTATTCAAATTTCATTTGTTCAGTTTTTTGAAATATAAAGTTTTTAACATGTGCCTTCATAAACACTTATTATAACAATAATGACAATTAAGGAAAATCAAAAGTATAACAACCAAGAAACCTATAAACATATCCCCAGTATAAGGCCTATAATTTTATCATATTTTTTTTTGTAATTCAACCATTAACTTCTGTATCTAATTATATATTTATATATGTATATGTATGTATGTACGTATGTATTTATGGATATATATGTGTGTTTGCATACATTTGTGTATGTACGTATGTATATTGATAATTTACGTGTACGTATATATGTATACATGTATGCATGTATTTTTTATTGTAGATTTATCCTAATTCTTTTGCTTTTTCACATATACTTCTACAATTTAAATCCTTACTTCTCTATAATTCATGTGTATATTCAAATATTTAACGCTTTAAATCTCATTTTGTCCTTTTCTTATAATTTTAGAACTAAAATCCTCATTTATACATTATCCGTATGTATGCTTTCAGTTTATCCCTCTAAAGGTTCTCATTTAACAAGTTTTGGTATATTCAACTGTAACAGCATGCCTCTTTGACTATCCCATTTACTCATTGTTTTTACTTCAGTTTTATTTCTAATTGAAGTTAAAACCCACCCTAAGAAGGTGTTTCTTTTCTCTAATCAGAAATAGAATCCCTACTCTCTTTGATCATATATTTCATTCTACCCTCTCTTTTATTTCAAGTTTCAAGAGAATTCAAAATGACATCAAACTTGAATTTTAAATTAAATCATTAGAAAGGGTAAAATTATATAGTGGTAAGTTTTCAATTTAGATGATACTTTGATTTATTTTCCTATTAATATACTTGATTTTTTCTTACTCCATGTTTTATTTATTTTTTAGATGCCATATCGAAAAAAAATCTTTAATCATTGTAGGGTTTTACATTTCCTTGAAATGTCATTTATTATCCTCGAAGATAACTATATAATTTTTTACCTCAATTTTCTGCATATAAAAATATTAGTTTGCATAATTTATTTTACTTTGTTATTTTTATACATTATGGCTAGATCATGAATCTTTATGCATAATTAAAATACAAATAGTGATTTCATTTTGTTAATTATGTACTTCTCAAAGAATGATCTTAACTCTATTAAACAAGTTTATGATTTTTTGCTTAATTAGCCGGTACATTTTTGGTTCTTTTGTTCTTCAAATACACATAATCTAATCATCGGTTGCACTGAGAATAAAGAACGTTGAAAGTAAATTATTTATATTGATCTTGTTTAAAAACTATGGATGGTGTCTACGTTGTACTCAAATATTAAAAGAAACCGAATTGGAATTTTGTAGTATGCTAACTTTTGGTCTAAAAGTTCCAATTAATTATTTTTAATAAATCCATCTGTGGTCATTGTTTTTGGTCTTCTCCTTTTGATTAGGGAAGGAGAATAAGTTTAGATAAGTGGAGTGAAATTAAAATAAAGTTGAAAAGGGAAGACATAAAAGATTGATTCTTTCGTTATAAAATCAAATCGCTACCAAAAAAGAACATAGGAGTAATTTTTTTCTTATATTCAATATTACAATTATGTCTTTGGAAGAGATTTAAGATCTTATATCTTGATGATGGTTCAAAATAAGGTATGCAAATTATCCATTTAATCAAGATTTTTGTGTTTGTTCAAATAAAATTAATATCAATATTTTATTTGTTTTTAGATTGAAGTAACATAAAAGGAAAATAATAAAAATGATTAGTTTAGTACGACTAAAAGTTTATCCCTCTATCAAACACTCACTTTTATGGAAAATTTTCCATAACATTTTTTCCTCTTAAACAAATCTCTCCCATTAACCATTGTCTTTAATTATTTTACCAATTTTGCATTCATTCTATTTCGTAAAATATTACATATTTGAGTCCTTCAATCTTTGGGAAGAAATATTATTTTTCTTGTTTAACTAAATTCTATAATCTTTTTCTTCCGTTCATTCACTTTATTTTTTGCTTTAATCTCGAGATTCGCACGAACTCAAAAGGGCATCGTAATTTATATTGTATATGTTAAAGTTGGATCTTTAGCTCATTTGCTTCATTCTTTCATTTCATTTACTCTTTAGACTTGGACTCCTCAAAGATCTCAAAATCATGACATAATTTTAATTACACAATTCAATCTTCATAAATGGTATATATGAATCTTTTGTTCTTCGAATATACAAAATCTATTTATAGGTAAATGTAGTGAAAATAAAAAAGGTTAAAAGTTAAATTCTTTATGTTAAACCTATTGATAAACTATGGATAGTATCTAAATTATATCTGAATATTAAAATAAATAAAAATAAATAAGCTACAAATGTTGTTGGTTGGGCAGTTTTCCACTACAAAATTTCTCATTCGATAAATTTCAAGAAATTAAAGTCTAACGGCTACTTCAAAAAAAGTAAAAATGATTTCAATAGTTTATTGTCATATATATCTAAGATTAACGCAAACTATATTATACTAGTTTACTTATTGTTTAATTTGGAGGTTTATTTATAATTTTTTTATCCTTTTGACTATTCCCATCTCATTTGTTGGTAATTAGACATGAAAGTATTTTATGCAATTTGAAGTTCAAATGGAACATCAAGAGTAATTTTTACGTTATTACATTTTGCAAATACTTTTTTCTATTAGATCAAATTTCCATAATATTCCGTTAAATTCTATGAAACAATACTTACAAATTATTTTCTTCTCCTTTTAACATTATTCTAAAAAAAATTCGGTCTGTATTTCAATCTTCTCATTAACGTGCAATATGGATTTCTTTTAATGAATTTTGACTTGATACATTTATGTCTTATGTAATTTGTTGTCAAAAAAATTTGGTATAAAGAATATTTTGTTTATTTAACTATATCAGTGTAGATACGTTTTTAAAGTCACGACCTTAAAGCGAGAAACATGCTTTACATTATAATAATTTGACTAATTTTGTATTTTGGAATCATGTTACAACTATTAATATCACTTTTTAACTATTTTAGTTTACATAACTTTGGAATATCGTGTACGTAGCATGAGTTTGCAATCGTGTACTAGAAGTGGTTGTTTTAATTGAACTTTACATGTATGTTCTTTTCATTTTAATATTCATGAAACTAATGAGAAATAGTTTGAATTATTATAATCTGTGGTTATAAAAATTAGTGCTTCAATTATTTTAGTTTGTAACAACCAAATATTTGTGATAGCTTTTTTTTTCTATAAAGCCTTACTAGCCTTAGTCTATTAACCTTTTATCTTCTGTTTAATTTAGAATGTGCATGTATTTTAGCATTACATTCTTTACTTTGAATTTTCTATTTAAACTTCAACATTTCGTTTAACAGGTTATCCTTTTCATTTATACTTGCGTCCTCTTCTAAAACTGCACATCCCTATTTTTTCAATTGACATGCATGTTTTACATTGTTATATTGGTATTCCCTATATGCACTTGATTTTTCAAAACTATGATCATCATGCATGCCTTTTAGGTTCATAACGCTTCAAGTTTGCTACCTCAAGTATCATTTCCATAAGACCATAATCTTATCTTTACGTAGAATAGTTATTTTATATGTTGGTCTTTATAACTTATGAGAGAAGATCATATAAGTAGATGTAGTGCCATTTCTCTATCTCAATCAAGCAATTGCCTTCTCTTAGCCTAATTTCCGAAGTTAACTAAGCAATCCTGTTATTACACGATTATTCTTTTTTCTGTCCCCACTTAATCATGATGGGAAAAAACAAGTAACTATTTTCTAACAAATCTGATACTCTTTCCTCAAATTTCTATTCCACTAAGACATGTCCTGTTTTTATCCATTTCCATTCATTTAATTATTTTTTATTGAATTTAAATTGCTTTGCTACCAGTGTGGTCATGTTTCTATGTTAACTTCTGTGATAACCCGGATTTTTGAACATCCGATAGTTGGATAATTATCTGGTTTATTGATTGAAACAGGTAAGAATTTTGATAGTAAAAGATATCTGGATATGTAAATGAATTTGAAAATTAATAAAGGATATTTGTGATATCCTAGAAAATTTCAAGCAAATTCAAATGTGATAATCTCTCCCATATATTATTTTAAATTAGCAAAATTGTTATTTATTTCAAAAAAATAAATAATGATTGTTTATATATAAATATAAATATATTTTAAATAGAATTATTGTCTTCAAATTGAATTTGTGTTTTTGTGTTGATCTTAAATTGAATTTGAATTTGGATTTAAAATTTGAAATCTAAAAGATAATAATTTTAAAATGAAATTGGATTTAAATTTATAATATATATTTAAAAAAAATTATAAATATAGTTTAAGTAATATAAAATATATATGCATTATATAGTAAAGGTTCTCATGTTAAGACAAGTGTTAAAATTTTAAAACACAAAATAACAAATGTAAGCAAAAGAAATGTGTTTAGTGACAAGTGTTATCAAAATTGTACGAATGACATGCAGATTAATTTCTTTTCATTTTAAAAAAGACAAAAAGAAAAGGAAATCTGAAAACAAAGAAATCAGTAAACAAAATTTAAGAAATTTAATCAGCGAACAATACTTCGAATTGTTTCCAAAATCGGATCAAGGAAGAATCAACTGAGTGAAATCCAATTCAGATCAACATCAAAAGCAAATTCAAGTCAATTCAACAATTCAAATTGCTGTTTCCATATCAAAGCAGCTCAGTATCAAATTTTAAAGCAAGTTCAAGCTGCAGTTCATAATCTAACAACTTCCGGTAAAAATATATAAATGGGTTTTCTTTGTTTTCCAAAAACAGGTGAGTAAACTTAGCCCTTTATATAGGATATTTATATATGTCCCTGTAATGTAAGCTTGAGTAAATGCTTTTATTTTACCATGGATTCTTAAGCAAACAAAATTTTTATGCTGGATATTTGGGGTTTAAACATACTAACAGTACTTCTCTGTTTCTTGATTATTAAAAACAGTTCTAACTTTAGCTTCAAAAATCATAACCTTCCAACCCGACGAGTCTTAGTTAAATTAGTCAACATCAGAGGCATTCGTATTGATCTGAACTACCCTGTTTAAATTGATAGAACTGAATTTCTTTAGTGGTTGAGTGAGTTTCAATATTAGGATGCCTCGAAGTTTATATAAACTTTTACCGTAAAAATTTACAGGGTGTAAAAAAATATTGTATGCATGCTTTCTAATTCATTATCCCCCAAACCAAATCGAGTTTGAAATGCTTCGAACTACAAACTTGCGAATCTTCGACTCTAGATCGCACTAAAAATAGTTTGAGTCATTTTTATTTGGTATATTTTGTAAATTTGAATTTAACAGTAAATGACTGAGTTTTGGACAAAAATCAAAATGTTCTAATTATAGAATCGTGCATATAGGCATGATCACCGTGAGATAATATGAATTTTGGTAGAGATTTGGTAATATTTAATGATCTAGAAAGTGATAATTTAAGAAATGTTCTTTTTTCAAAATAAAATTATTTCTCGGCCGGTGGTGGCCGATGTGGCAGGGCGGCAGCACCGATAGGTGCGCGTAAACAAGGCGGAGGGCTCGACCGTGGCCAAATTTGGAATCAAGGCATAGTTTTGTTTGGGCAATCGAATTTAGGGTTTGAGAGAAGTTGCGGCAGTGGGAAATCATGGTGATTTTTGAGAAGGAAGAGGCGGCCGGACAACTCGAGTTCGGTCCCTAGGGAGGCGACAGCGAAGGGCTTCCGTTTGGTAGTGTTGGCATGTGGATCAAGTGTCGAGATTTGGAGCAGTTTATTGTTTTGTGGGGGCGGGATTCTTGCAGGGTGGTTCATGTGCTCGGTTTTTGGGTGGTGGGCCAGGAGGCTACGACGAGGTAGCTAGGGGAATCAGTGGACGAAGGTACGTTGTTTGGTGGCGTCGCGATGGTGAAATGGCCATCGGGCCTGGTGTGTATGTGCACACATTGATGCATAGGATGGATAAGTTTGAAAGGAAACTGGAGGAAGCTGGAGGAAGTGTAGAGAGGAGGGACGACCCAGAGAGAAGTGAATGGGCCGAAGGAATATTGTTGGGCCGGGGGAAAATCAGGAAATAAATAAGGAATGGTAAAGAAGGAAATAAAGATAAGTAAGGAAATAAAGAGAATGAGAATTGGAGAGAAAATAAAAGAAGAGTAGGAGAGAGGGGTTCAGAATTATCTCAGGACTTTGTAGTTTAGGCTCAGGCCAAACCCGAGGTAAGTTTTGCAAGTATTTAATTTAAATGAAAGTAAGTTTTAAATTTAAAATGAAATCTAGTTTTAAACTATTTCTTAAATCTATTCTTTTTGAAGTAAATGATTTTACGTAATTGATCTAAGGAAGATTTTATAATTTGTTTAACTTGAAATTTGTTAAGTTTAATTCTTATTAAGTTAGTTTAAACTTAATATAGCAATATAATTAAGTATTGATTAAAAGATAAATGTTTTAAATTATATGCTAATGATAATTAAGTAATTAATAAAAATAATGATTTATTATAAAAGATAATTAAGATTTGATAATTATAGATTAATAGAATTTATTAAGTGATTAATGAAGATTAATTAATTTAATTAATTACTTAGTGTAATTAATTAAGGAATTAATTGATTAACATAATTAATTAAGGAGTAAACTAATTTGTGTAAGTAAATAAAGGGATAGTTAATTACTGTAAGTAATTAACTAAGGTTGATTAACGAAGGAGATTAATTCAAGATTAATAATTAAATGTAATTAATTAAAAGAATAATTAATTAATGAAGTAATTAGAGGAACATTAATTAATTGTAATTAAAGGTAGGAATTAAAGGGTAATTACTTAATGTAACTAAAGGATAATTAATCAAGGGTGATTAATTAACATGGATAATTAAAGGATGATTAATTAATTTGGTTTATAATTAATTAATGTTAATTAAGGTAATCTAAGTGATTAAAGTTAGTAATTAATTTAATTAGAGATTAATTAAATTAATTGGGAAGTGATAAATCTTGCTTATGAATGATTGAATGATATTGAATGCCCTGGATAATTCTATGTTTCTGATAGGCAATGTTTTGTGATATGATTATGGTGAACAGTGATAATGTAGGTTATCTATCTGAGTTGAATGGTTATATGGTATGATATTCTGAACATGAATTTGTATTGTTTTACAACTTAACAATTTGGATTAGAAACGATATTGGATTCGAAGAGACCGGGGTCGGGTATCAGTAGTACCCGAAACCACTTCGAATAGTAAATTCTTTATAAATTGGATTGTGAAACTAAACGGGTTGGAATAGAATGAATTGAGTAACATGGACATTAAACCTAAAACCGTTGTGTGATAAATGTTTGACTATAAGAATTTGTAAAAGGTACAAGTTACCCTGGTATTCACATATGTTATTGCTTCGTATTTCAAATTATATGGGTTTACTCAGGCTGGTTTCCAGCCTGACCCGGGTGTTACTTTATGTAATGCTCGGGTCAGACCGAGTATTACATATTTTCAGGTAAGGACGTTCTAGAGCTCAGAAGACGAGCCGGATGGTAGGAACGTATGAAGTGTTTTCGCTGTGATATTGTAGTTTGTCTGGGATAAGTTAGTTTTAACTGTCTGGTATTTGTGTAATGATGTAACTCTGATGTATTAAAATATAAATTTACAGATACAGTTTTCCTTTATATTACAACTATTATTGTTTAATATTATAATTTATCCGCTGCGATTGTGAGATGTTGGTATTTCTATTCTTCTTTTCTTCTATCTCTTTTCTTCTTTTCTCTAACTATCTGGAATTTTCGGGATCGAAAATTCCGAGTCGTTACGTTTGGTAACAGAGCAGAAGGTTAAGCGAGAACCTTGGCTCTGGTGGGATTACTCATTAAGGATAGGGTCAATGGTAACCTAGAATGAGTTAGGTGTATATATACATATATACATATACATACATATATATATATATATATATATGAGAACGTACTTGCTATTTTCTTATATAATGATTTTAAATGATTTTATAAGAATATATTTTGATATATATTGCAATATTTCTTTCTAATAAATATTAAGGTAATTGGTTGTTAAAATATTGGAATTAAATTAAGCGGTTATAAAAATACAACCAAATTGAAATTAAATCAAAGATAAGTTTGAAATGGTTCAAACTGAAATTAAATCTTGAAGTTGGGGAAGAACTTCAAAATAAGATGAATTAGAATTGGTTTCAAACCAGAGAAATAGAAGTGTTATTGTGTTTAATAATGGGATGCTTGTTTTCCAATAAACAATAAAATGTTTTAAGGAAGTAACCATTTAAAGAGAAGTTATTTAATATATTTGAATGAAACGTTCCTATTTCAAACAAGGGTTTTTTGAAATTTTAAAGGAATTTGTTTGAATTTAAAACCAATGGCGGTTAATATTTAAAAGTAACCAGGTGTGTAAAGGAAATAAATATGTATAGATGAGGGACATACATAGTATCAATGATAATTTGAAATAAACTCTAAATGTAGAGTTTTAAATTTGGAACGAGATGTGATAACCAAAGTGATAAGTTTTTGAACTTAATAAGTGGGAAGATTATTAATGAGAAGTTTAAAATTTGAAATGGAAATTCAAGTTGGGTAAAGTTGACTGGATTAAGTAAACTGAATTTAACTTTGGAATGTTAAATAAGTTAATAAGCAACCTGAATTGGAAATTTCAAGATAAAATTGAGATTTGAGTTGGAAAGTTAAGTGTTAATTTGAATTGGGAATTTGTGTGATCTCAAAATGGGTTTGAGATCTGAAAATTGGAAATGGATGTATGTTTTAAAATAATGTGGATAATATTGTCCTATTAATATCAATAATCTTTAAATTGATAATCGGATTTGTCTAAATGAACGAACAAATGGATTGTGTTAATTTATCCATTATTGAAGTAGAAGGGAAATTTAAACTTAATTTGAAATTAAGAATATGGAATTACTTTGAAATTAAGATTTGAATGTTAAGAATTGAATTTGTAAATTAAAATTGCTTTGAACTCTTACTTGAACCTTGTAATGAGTTAAATAAGGATAACCTAAAATGGAATTTTGAAATTTCGACTCAGAATTAAATTGTTTAAAGATTTAGGTTGTTGATTTAAAAATAAAGGGATTAAATCAACATTTAAAAATTTAACTCGAATTTATATAATTCGGGATGGATTAAATTTTAAATTTGAATTGAATTAGTTCAAAATGAATTTGATTTGAATTAATTGGTATTGTGATTGAAGATGGAAGTTGAATGAGTTCAAAATTCAAATGGTAATTGGGATTAATTTAAACTGGAATTGATATTGATGCAGCACGACCTACGGAAGCACAAGGCTTAGGTCGTTCACGAGTCAATGAAGGTCGGCCCCAACCTAACGGGTCACGTGAGGAGGAGGAACGACCTAACAGGTCATCTGGGAAGGAGCAACGACTTAACCAAGCCTTAAGTCGCTCGGCATATTTAGGTCGGTCACGACCTAAGGAAGAGGAATTAGGTCGGCCATGACCTAAGGAGCGTGTTTTAGACCGTTCACGACCTAACAAGGGCTTAAGTCGTTCGGGATCTTTAGATCGTGAACGATCTAAGGATACAGGTGGAGCACCACGAGATGACAAAGTAGCAGCACGAGTTGAGAATGCGCAAGGCTTAAGTCGGCTACGACCTAAGGAAAGTGTTTTAGGTCATCTACAACCTAACGAGTATGCCGAAGAAGGGAGTTCACGACCTAAGATAAGTCGCGTACGAACTACTACCTAGTTAAGTCGCATGAAGATTTTCCTAAAGAAGTTTCTTAAGCCGCTGCCGACCTAAGCTAAGTCGTAAGTCGTTAAGTCGTATCAATTTAATTCGTCGTATGTTGAGTCGTTTGTAACAGTTAAGTCGTTGTTGTAGTGTTGATGAGTCATAACTCGTAGGTCGTCTTTTATTGAGTCGCGTGTGTTGTATATACGAGTATATGTGATGTGTTAGGTCGCGTACGACCTAAGCTAAGTCGTGAGTCGTGTGGTCTTATGTGATGAGTCACGGACGACTTAAGTTAGGTCGGTGATACTTTTAGTTGAACCGTGAGAGGTTGTAGCCTATAAATAGGCATTGTGTTGGTCATTTGTAGTTGGTTGATTGTTGAATAAAAACTTTGTTTGAATGCTGTGTGCTTTCATCTAAATTGGTAGTTGAGTGTGATCTCCTATCTCCACTTTCGGTTATTCGAGTGCGCTCGAATCAACGATCGTTGAAGCCAATTCACGGTATCAAGTGCGCTTGATCAACATTTAAAGAATTGTAGATCTTCTTTCACGGTATCGTGCGCAATCAACGTGTCGAAGATAGCTAGAATTCGGTATCTTTGTGATCAACGAATTTGGGCATTTCAGTATCTTCAATCCACCGTTTGCTACTTTCATCGATCCATATCATTTTGTTATTATCCGCTGTGTCAGTTTTGGTATCACAGCTTGACTTAGCTAATCATAGCTAAGACGAGTCTTGGAGCCAAGGAGTTTGAAGCTTGTTGTTCATCGTGTTCATCGGTCGTTGCAACCAGTTTGGAGTTGACGATCCATATCCTTTTGGATCAAAGTGTGGAAGTTGTTTGAATTTGGCCGTGATATTTTTGCACGCCAAAGTTTGAAAGTAAAGTGCTTGAAGCCGTGCTTGTTGAAGCCGAGCCGACCTAAGCCTTAGGCCGTTGCCTATTGCCGAGTTGAGTTGGAGCCGAGCTTGGGGTAGCGTGCAGCTGAAGTTTGAAGTTTGTCTTGTTTAAAGTTTGCATTTGATTTGTTGAATTATTTGTGAAGATCAATCATGCTGCCAAGAAGAGCTAATCGTCATCAGAATGTTGAAGCGTTGTATAGAAGATAAAAAGCTGAGCAAATGGAACAACGTATCAATGAGAAGTTTGATGAAGGTATTGGAAAGTTAGAGAAATTGATGAATGATTTGAATCAAAATCAAAGAAGGAGATCACCAGTCTCGAACCATGGAGGAAACCGAGTTTCACCATCGGTTACGGAAGCGAGAAGGGTATCACCGCAATCTTTCAGAGAGAGAAGAGAAACATCAATTTCATCGAGAAGAGATCACCATGACTATGGACATGAAGAGAGAAGAACTCCACATGAGTTTGAAGATGAGCCATATCGAGATGAAGAGAGACATAGTAGAAGAGACATGCGTATCGAAGGGATGTTGATGGTCGAGATCGATATAGACATACATTTGATTTTAATGAAGAGGGTGATAGAGCTAGCATTCATCATCGAGATCAAGACCAAGTACGAAATGTATATCGGGATGTAGAAGATGATCGACGATGGGAGTCGGGTATGAAGATGAAAATTCCAGAAATCAAGGGTGGAATGGTTGCAGAAGAATTTTTGGATTGGTTGTCTAATGTTGAAGAGATCTTTGATTTCAAAGAAGTTCCGGAGAATCGTCGAGTGAAGTTGGTTGCTACTCGATTGAGAGGTAGAGCTATGGCGTGGTGGCAGCAAACTAAACTTACACGGGAGAGAATGTGGAAGTCGAAGATTGAATCATGGGAGAAGATGAAGAAGTTGGTGAAGGCTACATTCTTACCTTACAATTATCAGTCGCTCATGTATCAGAGGTTGCAGAATCTGAGGCAAGGGACGAAGACTGTTAATGATTATGCTGATGAATTTTATCAACTGATTGCTCGAAATGACAATATGGAGACAGAGGAACGGCTGACTGCTAAATTTGTTGGAGGGTTGAGGATGCGGATTCAAGATATGGTGAATATGTTTGATCCTAGATCTGTAGCAGAAGCACATCAGAAAGCGTTATCTTGGGAGAAGCAGGGAAGACGAGGTGGTGGTGTGTTTTCAAGTTCCAATACTCAGAACAAAGGTGCTAGTGGGAGTTCCAATGTTTCTAAAGCTGTCACTAAACCAGTTGTGAATGAAGTCGCGAAGGCAAAAGTTAACAGCAATTTCAAATGTTATAATTTCCAGGAAATGGGTCACAAGAGCAATGAATGTCCTAAGCCAAAGAAGCGAACTATGATTGCTGAAGCTGAAGGTGAGAATGTTGATGAAGGTTATTCTAGTCCAGCCGAGGAGGATGAACAGGTGTTGCGTCAGGAGATGAAGGATGTAATCTAATGATGAGGAGGTCTTGTTTAATACCGAAGCATGAAGAAGAGGCTAGTTGGTTGAGGTGTAACATCTTTCAGTCAACATGCACTATTCTGGGAAAGGTGTGTAAATTTGTGATTGACGCGGGAAGTTGTGACAATATTATTTCTACCGAAGCTGTGAGAAAGTTGAAGTTGAAAACGGAGAAACATCCTAATCCTTACAAGTTAGCATGTCTAAGAAAAGGAGGATAGGTGAAGGTGGATAGGCGAGTTCGAGTTCCATTTTCCATTGGGAAGAAGTATAAAGATGAGATCTAGTGTGATGTTGTGGAGATGGATGTTTGTCACTTAATTTTGGAAAGACCATGGCAGTATGATCGAGCAGTGCAACATGACGGTCGGACCAATAGGTATAGTTTTATGTTTGAAGGTGTTAAGATAATTTTAGTACCAAAGAAGAGACAACAAGGAGAAAGCAAATCAGAGGAGATTGAGGGCTCAAGACATTGTTGACTTTGAAGGAATTTATTGAAGAAGTAGAGGAGAGTCCATAGGTATTTTTGTTAATTGGACGTGAAACGACTGAATCTGTTGAAGTTCCAGAGGAAGTAAAGCCAGTATTGGAAGAATTCAGTGATGTGTTTCCTGAAGAGCCAACGAAGTTGCCACCGTTGAGGGATATCCAACATCAAATTGATCTTGTTCCAGGAGCAGCACTACCACACAGACCACATTACAGGATGAGTCTTAAATGGCATGAAGAACTGAGAAGGCAGGTGGAGGAATTGTTAGAACAGGGACGTGTTCAGGAGAGCTTGAGTCCTTGTGCAGTGCCAGCCTTATTGGTACCGAAGAAGGATGGTTCGTGGAGGATGTGTACGGATAGTCGGGCTCTGAACAAGATCACTGTGAGATACAGATTTCCTATGCCAAGGTTTGATGATTTTATCGACCAATTGAGTGGAGCTGTTGTGTTTTGCAAGATTGAACTGAAGAGTGGATATCATCAGATTCGTATTAGACTGGGTGATGAGTGGAAAACTGCTTTTAAAATGAGGGAAGGTTTATACGAATGGTTGGTTATGCCGTTTGGCTTATCAAATGCTCCGAGTACTTTTATGAGAGTGATGAACTAGATTTTCAGACCATTCATTGGGAAGTTTGTGGTAGTTTACTTTGATGATATTTTGATATACAGTGGGAGTATGGAAAAGCATGTCCAGCATTTGCGTGAAGTACTGTTGATTCTACAACAGGAGAATTTTATGCTGCAACAAAGAAGTGTGTGTTCATGACGCACTGTGTTTTGTTTCTGGGATACGTTCTATCGAAAGAAGGAATTCAAGTGGATGAAAGTAAAGTAGAAGCTGTCAGGAGTTGGCCACAACCCAAGACAATTACTGAAGTGAGAAATTTTCATGGGTTGGTATCTTTCTATCGAAGGTTCATTTCACATTTTAGTAGTGTGATGACACCTATAACCGATTGCATGAAGGGAAAGAAGTTTGAGTGGTCAAAGGAAGCAGGGGTTGCTTTTGAGAAGATCAAAACACTAATGACGACAGCACCAATTCTAGTTTTACCAGATTTTCAGTTGTTGTTTGAATTACATACTAATGCATCGAAGGTTGGGGTTGGTGGAGTTTTGAGTCAGAAAGAAAGACCAGTTGCTTATTTCAGTGAGAAGCTGTCTGGAGCTAAGTTGAGATATAGCACTTATGATGTGGAGTTTTACGCGATTGTCCAAGCCGTAACGCACTGGAGACATTATTTGTTTCAAAAGGAGTTTGTTCTTTACACTGATCATGAAGCGTTGAAGCACTTACAAGGGAAGGATAAGATTTCGACAAGGCATGCATCGTTGATTGCTTATCTGCAGCAATTTATGTTTGTTGTGAAACATAAATCGGGAATTACGAATCGTGTAGCAGATGCATTGAGCAGAAGGAATCACTTGTTGACTACAATGAAGGTTGAGGTGACAGGGTTTGAATTGTTCCCAGAACTGATTGAAGAAGATCCTTACTTTATGAACTTTATTGAAAAGGTCAAGAGGGGAATGTTGATGAGTTTGTATTGGTGGATGGTTTTCTGTTTAAAGGAAATCGTTTATGCGTACCGGATTGCAGTTTGAGAATGAAGATTATAAAGGAGCTACATGAAGAAGGCCATGTGGGTAGAAATCGAACATTGTAGTTGATTTCTCAGTCTTATTGTTGGCCGTCAATGAGAAAGGAAGTTGAAAGGTTTGTGCGTAGATGTCATGTTTGTCAGGTTTCGAAAGGGACAGCTACAAATGCGGGATTGTATATGCCATTACCTGTTCCTACAAAACCGTGGGTAGACATTAGCATGGATTTTGTGTTTGGTTTGCCGAGAACTCAAAGGGGAAATGACTCTATATATGTTGTGGTGGATCATTTTTCGAAGATGGTACATTTTGTTGCTTGAAAGAAGACGGCGGATGCAGTCCATGTGGCACAGTTGTTCTTTAAAGAGATCTATCGTTTACATGGGTTACAGAGTCTATTGTTTTGGATAGAGATACTCGTTTTCAGAGTCACTTTTGGCTAAGTTTGTGGAAGATGTTTGGAACGAGGATGAAATTTAGTAGCGCTTACCATCCGCAAACCGATGGGCAAACGGAGGTGGTTAATAGATCTTTGGGAAATTTGTTACGATGTTTGGTGAAAGATAATCTGAGAAGTTAAGACATGAAATTATGCCAAGCAGAGTTTGCACATAATCATGCGGTTAATAGAAGCACAGGTTACAGTCCATTTCAGATTGTATGTTCAAGTTTGCCAAGGGGACCGTTGGATTTGGCGGTAGTACCACAACCGAAGGGGACGGTTAAACGGGCTGTTGATTTTGTTGATGAATTAACTGAATGTCATAAAATCGTTCAGGAACGATTGGTGAAGGCAAATGAGAAGTATAAGCGAACTGCAGATTTGAAGCGACGAAGTGTTGAATTTAATGAAGGTGATTTGGTTTGCGCAGTGTTGACAAAAGATCGTTTCCCGGTGGGGACGTACAACAAATTAAAGGCGCGGAAAATTGGTCCAGTTGAAATTCTAAAGAAAATCAATGAGAATGCGTGTCAATTGAAGTTACTGAAAGTCGCTATGCTCTGATACCAATTGAAAGTGCGGTGTGTATACTAATGCACGTACTAATATAGTACACACGGATCATGTAATATGGACTATAATATAAATGCGGAAAATAGATGATAGTAGCAAAGCAAAAATAAAAATAGAAAAATCACACCAGAGATTTTTATACTGGTTCGGAGCACCGTCCTACGTCCAGTCCCAGACTCCTATCTGGATTTTCACTATTAACTACCTCGCTTCACCCGGAGGAACAGGTTTACAATACCCGAACAGCCGAACGGGATTTCACGCCTCTAATACACTGAGGACTTCAACACTTGCCTCTTACAACACCGAGGACTTCAACACTTGCCTCTTACAACACGAGGACTTCAACAAAAACAAATACAATTGTTGTTGACAACTTGTGTTCTTGAAAACACGGATTTGTCACTAGTAGTACACCCTTCCTATAATCTTATCCTCAAAGAATATGAATGATGTTTTGTAAAGATTAAAGAAGGTATTTACTTATTGAATCAAAAGATATGAAATAATTTCAATGATTCAATAAGCTAAATTAATTTTTAGAATGCAGGAGTGTTAGAGATTAGATTAGAGAGCATATATGATCGTGTAAAAACTTGTTGTTTTAATCAATGATATTGATGTGTATTTATAGAGAGAAAATAGTTATAACCCTTGGTGAAAAGTTGCAGTCAAAAGTTATGATCATTGATGAAGAAGAAGAGACGCAACCATTGAAGAAAGATGTGTCTTTTGGAAGAAGTTGCTCTCTGTTTAAAAACGGTCGACATGTCAAAAACTAACCGGTAGACAGGTTTTTTAAAAATATAGTCGTTATGTGCATGTGTGCACGTTTATTGTGCACATCCAACAGGAACGGTCGACCGCCTATATTTGGACCGGTCGACCGGTCTCTGTTAAATTGCACAATAAAGTGCACAACCTATATAAATGTGTATATATATATATATTATATTTTGTGCATGATTATTTGAGGATAGATTTTGACAATTTTATTACTATTATAACATCAAATAATCAACCTATAATCTAGAGTACCATATGTAGGTCTTGATTTGTCGATCGCTTTAATATTGTTGTCAGCAATCAAAATCTTCATAGAAGCTGTGACTCAACATTCTCCCCCTTTTTGATTGATGACAATATAAAAACTCAAGTATAGAATCTCCCCCTGAATATGTGATTTCCTGCAGACAATTATTAGCTTCTTTCATCCTGCAAACAATTATTAGTACCTTCTCCCCCTTTGTCATCGACAAAAAGGAGTTGTTAAATGGAAGATGTAAAACAGATTATAGGCAACATAAAACCATAGGCAACATAAAACCACTATCACAGATCAAAAGTAACATTCACACAAGTGCCAGATAATGTCTTTAAAGCTCCACCTAAGTATAACATCTCCCCTTAAGTATAATATCTCCCTCTATTTATATGCATATGAATTTCTCCCCCTTTGTCATTATCAAAAAGAATGGGGAAATATACAAAATTATATAAAATATCTTGTATATAACGAGATAAACTCATTATTAATTATGAAGGAAAAGTAAAATAAATTTTACCATATTTACCGAAGTCCATATTTTATTGTAAGCACGTAATTCTATTAAACATATGGAACATTCTTTGAAATTCCAAAATCTATCATTTTCCTTTTGTTTCTCTGAGTACCTGCAAAAAGTAATAATAATTTTCGGTACCCAGTTACTATGTTAGGGTCCGGGGGGTTAGGTCTTTGGAAACCATACCCATTTGGGTGTGGTTGAACCTTTATAAATATAATTTTCATTACAAATTACATTCTTATAATAGTTGCTAATATAAAGTTGTTTATCATGATCAATCATATTAGCTGGAATCCATATCTTAATACTATTAGTCATTAGCTTAGTACTTGAAGAATAATTTCTATCATTTCTAAACAAAGTACTATTATGACTATAACTGGTTTTAAAACTATCTTGATTACTAGTACTGGCACTAAAGTTAGTATACATGAATGCATATCTAGTACTATTTTTACTTTTAGCTTGTTTATAGCCTACACCACTTCTATCATTGTGAGCTTTTGAATTCTTAACATAACCTATTCCCTTCTTATTTGAAGCAGGTTGAGAATTTTCAATAATCCTGGATAAATTTTCTCTCCCTTTATTAAAATTGGAAATATTTTTAGTAATGTCATCAAGCTTAGTTTTGAGACTAGTGTTATCTAACTCAACAATTTTAATTTTTGTTTTTAACTCATGATTTTCAGAAGCTAGAGCATTATTCTTTTCTTTTTGAGCTTCTATTTCTTGACTTAATAGAGCGAATTGAGAATTGTCTGAATCTTGAATTTTCTCAAGTTCTTCTTCTAGTATTCTCTTTTCGTCTTTAAGCATATCTCTTTCGAATTCTGCTTTCTTCTGATTTTCCAGAGCTTCCTTATATTTTCTTTTGAGACTTTTTAAAGTGTCTAGAAGTTCTGAATTTATTTCTATCATATCATCAAAAGTTAGATCACTAACCTCGTTATCTTTTGCCATGAAGCATTTGTTTGTTTGCTCCTTTGATTGTTCTTTATTGCTCTTCCTCTTCTTATTGCCTTGACTAGATCTCTTTGTAGCCATTTATTCTAGGATGTTGTTACGATCTCTAGAAAACCAGGCTCCGATACCAATTGAAAGTCGCTATGCTCTGATACCAATTGAAAGTGCGGTGTGTATACTAATGCACGTACTAATATAGTACACACGGATCGTGTAATATGGACTATAATATAAATGCGGAAAATAGATGATAGTAGCAAAGCAAAAATAAAAATAGAAAAATCACACCAGAGATTTTTATACTGGTTCGGAGCACCGTCCTACGTCCAGTCCCAGACTCCTATCTGGATTTTCACTATTAACTACCTCGCTTCACCCGGAGGAACAGGTTTACAATACCCGAACAGCCGAACGGGATTTCACGCCTCTAATACACTGAGGACTTCAACACTTGCCTCTTACAACACCGAGGACTTCAACACTTGCCTCTTACAACACGAGGACTTCAACAAAAACAAATACAATTGTTGTTGACAACTTGTGTTCTTGAAAACACGGATTTGTCACTAGTAGTACACCCTTCCTATAATCTTATCCTCAAAGAATATGAATGATGTTTTGTAAAGATTAAAGAAGGTATTTACTTATTGAATCAAAAGATATGAAATAATTTCAATGATTCAATAAGCTAAATTAATTTTTAGAATGCAGGAGTGTTAGAGATTAGATTAGAGAGCATATATGATCGTGTAAAAACTTGTTGTTTTAATCAATGATATTGATGTGTATTTATAGAGAGAAAATAGTTATAACCCTTGGTGAAAAGTTGCAGTCAAAAGTTATGATCATTGATGAAGAAGAAGAGACGCAACCATTGAAGAAAGATGTGTCTTTTGGAAGAAGTTGCTCTCTGTTTAAAAACGGTCGACGGGTCAAAAACTAACCGGTAGACAGGTTTTTTAAAAATATAGTCGTTATGTGCATGTGTGCACATTTATTGTGCACATCCAACAGGAACGGTCGACCGCCTATATTTGGACCGGTCGACCGGTCTCTGTTAAATTGCACAATAAAGTGCACAACCTATATAAATGTGTATATATATATATTATATTTTGTGCATGATTATTTGAGGATAGATTTTGACAATTTTATTACTATTATAACATCAAATAATCAACCTATAATCTAGAGTACCATATGTAGGTCTTGATTTTTGGATCGCTTTAATATTGTTGTCAGCAATCAAAATCTTCATAGAAGCTGTGACTCAACAGTTACCAGAAGATGTTCATGCTTCTGATGTTTTCAACGTCAAATATTTAATTCCGTACCATGGAGCTGAACTTGTTGAGAAAGAAGATGGTGAAAATTCGAGGTCGAATTTCTATCAACCAGGGGAGGACGATGCAGCACGACCTACGGAAGCACAAGGCTTAGGTTGTTCACGAGTCAATGAAGGTCGGCCCCAACCTAACGGGTCACGTGAGGAGGAGGAACGACCTAACAGGTCACCTGGGAAGGAGCAACGACTTAACCAAGCCTTAAGTCGCTCGGCATATTTAGGTCGGTCACGACCTAAGGAAGAGGAATTAGGTCGGCCACGACCTAAGGAGCGCGTTTTAGACCGTTCACGACCTAACAAGGGCTTAAGTCGTTCGGGTTCTTTAGATCATGAACGATCTAAGGATACAGGAGGAGCACCACGAGATAACAAAGTAGCAGCACGAGTTGAGAATGCGCAAGGCTTAAGTCGGCTACGACCTAAGGAAAGTGTTTTAGGTCATCTACGACCTAACGAGTATGCCGAAGAAGGGAGTTCACGACCTAAGATAAGTCACGTACGAACTACTACCTAGTTAAGTCGCATGAAGATTTTCCTGAAGAAGTTTGTTAAGTCGCTGCCGACCTAAGCTAAGTCGTAAGTCGTTAAGTCGTATCATTTTAATTCGTCGTATGTTGAGTCGTTTGTAACAGTTAAGTCGTTGTTGTAGTGTTGATGAGTCATAACTCGTAGGTCGTCTTTTATTGAGTTGCGTGTGTTGTATATATGAGTATATGTGATGTGTTAGGTCGCGTACGACCTAAGCTAAGTCGTGAGTCGTGTGGTCTTATGTGATGAGTCACGGACGACTTAAGTTAGGTCGGTGATACTTTTAGTTGAACCGTGAGAGGTTGTAGCCTATAAATAGGCATTGTGTTGGTCATTTGTAGTTGGTTGATTGTTGAATAAAAACTTTGTTTGATTGTTGTGTGCTTTTATCTAAATTGGTAGTTGAGTGTGATCTCCTATCTCCACTTTCGGTTATTCGAGCGCGCTCGAATCAACGATCGTTGAAGCCAATTCACGGTATCAAGTGCGCTTGATCAACGTTTGAAGAATTGTAGATCTTCTTTCAAGGTATCGTGCGCGATCAACGTGTCGAAGATAGCTAGAATTCAGTATCTTTGTGATCAACGAATTTGGGCATTTCAGTATCTTCAATCCACCATTTTCTACTTTCATCGATCCATATCATTTTGTTATTATCCGCTGCGTCAGATATGATTCGAAATTGAAGTGGATTCAATTTGAAATTAGTTCAAATTGATTTGATTAATTTGGAGTTGTAATTAAAGTTGAATAGTTTTAAAATCAAATGGAATTTGATTTGAATTTGGAAAGAAATTGAGGATTATTTCAACTTAAATTGGGGTTAAATCAATTCCAATGGAAATTGAAGTTATTTAAATTGGAATTGAGTCAATTTAAATAGAAGTGGAAATTTAAATTGAATTGATTGGAAATGGAGGTTTGGAATTGAACAGTTTGGAATTGAACAGTTTGGCTTTGGACTATTTTTAATATAAATTGTTTTAATATAAACCTACTTTTCCAAGCTATTTATATATGCAACCATTCTTTTTAAAGTTCAAACTATTTTATACTTATTTTATAATTATTTTTGAAATCATTTAACTATTTTACAACTGTTTTATAAACTAATTACTATTTTTTCAACTATTTTATAACTAATTACTATTTTAAACTATTTTGTAATTATCTTACTATTTTATAACTATGTTACTATTTTACTAACTATTTTACAATTACTTAACTATTTTACAGCTATTTTACAAACTAATAACTATTGTTCAATTACCTGTCTATTTTTAACTTTTCAAACTATTTTCAAAATTTAAGCTGGTCAGAGTTCAAACTGTTTATGGTTAAATACCCAATTGAGATAAGAATAGAGGTGATAATCCAAATAGAATTGAAAAAATATGTGTAAGTGGATAGAAATTAAAGTGAATGTGAATAGAAAAGGATATTGATTTGGCTAATAATCAATGGAGATAAATACGTAAGATGTATGTATATTATTCTATTCGCATAGTGATTTGATCCAGATTCGAGCACAGAATTTCGAGATAGTATACTGATCCGAGTTTGGATTTTTCACTCGATTTTTGACGGCAAACCTGATATGGATTGTTAATTGGTTTTGGGTATTCTCTATCATAGTTATGACTATGCAAGGAGAATGACGGTTTTTTATCAAGAAACCAGATTTGAGTCCGCACTAGGAAATCAGGTGGACGGTACTAGTTCGGAAATGAAATTATGTGATCGAGTGAGCGATCAGATTGGTATAGCGTATGGATGATATGTGTACATCGTACGGGTTTGAATGAAATTAATACTGGGAATTTATGGATAAGAAATGTGAAATGGATTTTAAAATGAAAGGTAAATTTTGTGAAATATATAATGAAGTAAAATGGAAATCAGATATTTCCATGATTAAAGGTTCATTTTATAAAGAAAGGAAGAGAGAAAATCAAATTTAAGTATTTGATTTGGAATAAACAAAGTTATATATCCTTGTTATATAAGATAAATCTCCCCTTGTTGAATCTATTGCTGGAAGAAAAGGATTTTGAAAGTGTTTGAAGTATAAAAGGAGTTTTATACAAATTTGAAATTATCCAAAGTTTTAAAGATTATATATATCCGAATATATATATATATATATGTATATATATAAAGTATCTTATGACAATTTTGGAAAAAGGTTTTGGGAACCTCTGGATTTGGAAAGGCTTTTGATTTTTTGGTAAAATCAATATTGAAATTTGGAAAGCCTAGTTTGAGAATTATCGATTTTAGGATAATCGATTTTGTAAAGGAGCCTTGTATGAGATCATATTAGGTGTACGATTTGAAAGATACTATATGTGTATAGTATAAAGTGTTTTGATTGTGGCTCTGGGGAAAAAGGCACTCCCTTGAAATGAACTTCTCAGTAGTGCCACCGGGTGATGCTACCTTAAGCCCCAGGGGGGGTTCTAAAGTTTATCTTGTGAGGAGTCTGGACAAAACTAGTTCCTGAGGATTATGAGTACTGTGTACCATAGCGAAAGTCATGTGTGTCGCTAAGAGCTAACAGTCTGCGTTTGATTTTATATCGGTAGACTACGACCTATGGTAACATAGCGAAAGTCGTGTGTGCCGCTGAGTGCCAACAGTCTATGTTTGATTTTACATCGGTAGACTGCGACCTATGTTGGAGTGGAGAAGTTTCATTTTGACAGCGAAAGTCGCGTGTGCCGCTGGGAGCCAACAGTTACATAGACTTTTGACGCAGCGGATAATACCGATTGACGACGAAATGAAGATTTTGTGTCAAACTAATCGAAGAACGATTAGATGAATCAATATAAATCGATGGATTGAAAGATAACGAATGCCCAAATTCGTTGATCTCCAAAGATAACGAATTCTAGCTATCTTCGACACGTTGATCGTGCACGATACCGTGAGAGAAGATCTACAATTCTTCGAACGTTGATCAAGCACACTTGATACCGTGAATTGGCTTCACCAATCGTTGATTCGAGTGCACTCGAATAACCGAAAGTGGAGATAGGAGATCACACTCAACTACCAATTTCAAAAGAGGCACAAAGCACTCAAACAAAGTTTCATTCTAAATCAACCAAGAGTTACAAATGACCCATCATGCCTATTTATAGGCTTACAACACACGGTTCGACTTAGGTCGCTAACGACTTAGCTGTGAACGACTCAACACACACGACCTAAGTACACTCACGCGGTTTACGACCTAACATAGCCCAACGACTTAACAACATACCAGTTACGACATGTAACGACCTAAGAAACACAACACAACTCAATATACAACACGAGTTAAGACCTAAAGAAAATACAATATCACCACGAGTTAAAAGTATACGGCTTACAAACAACGACTCAACAAGACGCGACTTAAAGACAAACGACTTAGGCTTCAGTGACCTAACGATCTTCATGCGACCTTCTTCTGGAGCGACTTAAGGAATACTTGGCTAACTCGCTAGGTCGTGAGCGATTCAAGGAAGGCTTGGTTAACACGCTGGGTTGTTTGAACGTTTGAAACCCCACTCGTTAGGTCGCAACTTCTTATCTCGTGACTCGTTAAGTCGTGAGCGACCTAAGGAACAGGTCCTTTCACATTGTATTGCAGCCTTACGCACATTAAGTTGTAGGTCGTTATGCACTTCAAGACTTAATGCAATTGAACCCTCCTCCTGGGCTGCACCAACTTTCGCTGTGATTGCAACGTAACCCTAGAATGTAACTGCAATCTGTTGTAGGTTCCATGGTGTAATCGAGGGGCACGGAGTGCCTACAGTTACATGGACTTTTGCTACGATGGCAACGTAAACCAGGATGTAACTGTGACCATGGATGGGGGTGATGATTTCCAGAGCATTCTCACCAAAGATATTTCCTCTATTTTCAAAAATGTTTTTCTATAACATTATTTTCCAAATATTTTCCCTGGGTGTTGAAAATGGGTCTGCTAAGTACTTATAGATCTTCAGTCCTACGTCTGATTAACGTATAATTGAATTTCTGTAAGAACGGAGATGGACTTGTTCAGACATCGAGTTATAAAAAGTATTTTATAAAAACTATTTTATAATATTATGTGGATTTCAAAGGTGTTTTAAAGAAATAAAAAAAGAATAATTTATCTGGTTTTAAATTATTGAATAAATTCTGGCTTCGTTCCTTTTCGGGGACGAAAAGATTCAAAAGGGGGAGGAATGTGATAACCCAGATTTTTGAACATCCGATAGTTGGATAATTATCTGGTTTATAGATTGAAACAAACAAGAATTTTGATTGTAAAAGATATCTGGATATGTAAATGAATTTAAAAATATAATAAAGGATATTTGTGATATCCCAGAAAATTTCAAGCAAATTCAAATGTGATAATCTCTTCTATATATTATTTAAAATTAGTAAAATTGTTATTTACTTCAAAAAAATAATAATGATTGTTTATATATAAATATAAATAGATTTTAAATAGAATTATCGTCTTCAAATTGAATTTGTGTTGA
This sequence comes from Allium cepa, assembly GCA_030765085.1. Classification (NCBI taxonomy): domain Eukaryota; kingdom Viridiplantae; phylum Streptophyta; class Magnoliopsida; order Asparagales; family Amaryllidaceae; genus Allium; species Allium cepa. Next base: position 861,721,007 of record CM060931.1, read on the forward strand.
TTTTAAATTGAATTTGAATTTGGATCTAAATTTGAAATCTAAAAGATAATTGTTTTAAAATGAATTTGGATTTAAATTTGTAATATATATTTAAAAAAAATACATAAATATAATATAAGTAATATTAAAGATAAATGCATTATATAGTAAAGGTTCTCATGTTAAGACAAGTGTTAAAATTTTAAAACACAAAATAACAAATGTAAGCAAAAGAAATGTGTTTAGTGACAAGTGTTATCAAAATTATACAAATGACATGTAGATTAATTTCTTTTCATTTAAAAAAAAACAAAAAGAAAAGAAAATCTGAAAACAAAGAAATTAGTAAACAAAATTTAAGAAATTTAATCAGCAAACAATACTTCGAATTGTTTCCAAAATCTGATCAAGCAAGAATTAACTCAGTGAAATCCAATTCAGATCAACATCAAAAGCAAATTCAAGTCAATTCAACAATTCAAATTGCTGTTTCCAGATCAAAGCAGCTCAGTATCAAATTTTAAAGCAAGTTCAAGACGTAGTTCATAATCTTACAACTTCCAGGTCTCAAGAGTTTAAGCAACTTTCAGTAAAAATATAAATCGGGGTTTTCTCTGTTTTCCAAAAACAGGTGAGTAAACTTTGCCCTTTATATAGGATATTTATATATGTCCCTGTAATGTAAGCTTGAGTAAATGTTTTCATTTTACTATGGATTCTTAAGCAAACAAAATTTTTATGCTTGATATTTGGGGTTTAAACATACTAACAGTACTTCTCTGTTTCTTGATTGCTTAAAACAGTTATAACTTTAGCTTCAAAAATCATAACCTTCCAACCCGACGAGTCTTAGTTAAATCGGTCAACATCAGAGGTGTTCATATTGATCTAAACTACCCTGTTTAAATTGATAGAACTGAATTTCTTTAGGGGTCGTGTTAGTTTCATATTAGGATGCCTGGAAGTTTATATAAACTTTTACTGTAAAATTTACAGGGCGTAAAAAAATATTGTATGCATGCTTTCTAGTTCATTATCCTCCAAACCAAATCGAGTTTGAAATGCTTCAAACCATAAACTTGCGAATCTTCGACTCTAGATCGCACTAAAAATAGTTCGAATCATTTTTATTTGGTATATTTTGTAAATTTGAATTTAACAGTAAACGACCGAGTTTTGGACAAAAATCAAAATGCTCTAATTATAGAATCATGCATATAGGCATGATCACCATGAGATAATATGAATTTTGGTAAAGATTTGATAATTTTTAATGATCTAGAAAGTGAGAATTTTTGTAATGTTCTTTTTTTCAAAATAAAATTATTTCTCGGCCGGTGGTGGCCGATATGGCGGGGCGGCAACACCGGTAGGTGCGCATGAACAAGGCAAAAGGCTCGACCGTGGCCAAATTTGGAATCAAGGCATAGTTTTGGTTGGGCGATAGAATTTAGGGTTTGAGGGAAGTTGCTGCATTGGGAGATCGTGGTGATTTTTGAGAAGGAAGAGGTGACCGGAGAACTCGAGTTTGGTCCCTAGGGAGGCGACAGGGAAGGGCTACCATTTGGTAGTGGCGGCATGTGGATCAAGTGTCGAGATTTGGACCAATTTATTGTTTTGTGGGGGCGGGATGCTTGCAGGGTGGTTCATGTGCTCGGTTTTTGGGTGGTTGGCCAGGAGGCCACGACGAGGCAGCTAGGCGAATCAGGGGACGAACGTACGTTGTTTGGTGGCATCGCGATGGTGAAATGGCCATCGGGCCTGGTGCGTATGTGCACACGTTGATGCACAGGATGGATAAGTTTGATAGGAAACTAGAGGAATGAGGAGGAAGTGTAGTGAGGAGGGACGGCTCGGAGAGAAGTGAATGGACGGAAGGAATATTGTTGGGCCGGGGAAAAATCAAGAAATAAATAAGAAATGGTAAAATAGGAAGTAAAGATAAATAAGGAAATAAAGAGAATGAGAATTGGAGAGAAAATAAAAGAAGAGTAGGAGAGAGGGGATCAGAATTGCCTCTGGACTTTGTAGTTTAGGCTCATGTCAAACCCGATGCAAGTTTTGCAAGTATTTAATTTAAATGAAAGTAAGTTTTAAATTTAAAATGAAATCTAGTTTTAAACCGTTTCTTAAATCTATTCTTTTTAAAGTAAATGTTTTTACGTCATTGATCTAAGGAAGATATTATAATTTGTTTAACTTGAAAACTGCTAAGTTTAATTCTTTTTAATTTAGTTTAAACTTAATGTAGAAATATAATTAAGTTTGATCAAAAGATAATTTTTTTAAATTATATGCTAATGATAATTAAGTAATTAATGAAGATAATGATTTATTATAAAAGATATTTAAGGTTTTGATAATTGTAGATTAATTAAATTAATTAAGTGGTTAATGAAGATTAATTAATTTAATTAATTAATTACTTAGTGTAATTAATTAAGGGATTAATTGATTAACATAATTAATTAAGGAGTAAATTAATTTGTGTAGGTAAATAAAGGGATAGTTAATTACTCTAAGTAATAAATTAAGGTTTATTAACGAAGGAGATTAATTCAAGATTAATAATTAAATGTAATTAATTAGAGGAATAATTAATTAATGAAGTAATTAGAGGAACATTAATTAATTGTAATTAATGGTAGGAATTAAAGGGTAATTACTTAATGTAATTAAAGGATAATTAATCAAGGGTGATTAATTAAGATGGATAATTAAAGGATGATTAATTAATTGGTTGTAACTAATTGATGTTAAGTAAGGTAATCTAAGTGATTAAAGTTAGTAATTAATTTAATTAGAGATTAATTAAATTAATTGGGAAGTGATGATAAATCTTGCTTATGAATGATTGAATGATATTGAATGCCTTGGATAATTTGATGTTTCTGATAGGCAACGTTTTGTGATATGATTGTGGTGAACAGCGATAATGTAGGTTATCTATCTAAGTTGAATGGTTATATGGTATGATATCCTAAACATGAATTTGTATTGTTTTACAACTTAACAATTTGGATTAGAAACGATATTGGATTCGAAGAAACCGGGGTCGGTTATCAGTAGTACCCGAAACCACTTTGAATAGTAAATTCTTTATAAATTGGATTGTGAAACTAAACGTGCTGGAATAGAATGAATTGAGTAACATGGACATTTAACCTGAAAACGTTGTGTGATAAATGTTTGACTATAAGAACTCATAAAAGGTACGAGTTACCCTGGTATTCACATATGTTATTGCTTGGTATTTCAAATTATATGGGTTTACTCACGTTGGTTTCCAACCTGACCCTAGTGTTACTTTATGTAAAGCTCGGGTCAGACCGAGTATTACATATTTTCAAGGTAAGAACGTTCTAGAGCTCAGGAGACGAGCTGGATGGCAGGAACGTATGAAGTGTTTTCGCTGTGATATTGTAGTTTATCTGGGGCAAGTTAGGTTTAACTGTCCGGTATTTGTGTAATGATGTAACTTTGATGTATTAAAATATAAATTTACAGATATAGTTTTCCTTTGTATAACTGTTGTTATTATTTAATATTGTAATTTATCTGCTGCGATTATGAGATGTTGGTATTTCTGTTCTTCTTTTCTTCTATCTCTTTTCTTCTTTTCTCTAACTACCTGGAATTTTCGGATTGAAAATTCCGAGTCGTTACAACTTCTAATTAAGGTAAGGGTTTTTTAGCCAGTTGGCTTTTATTTAAACCACCAAATGGTCATGTATATGACCTAGAGCTCCAATAATATCTTAAAATTTTTCAATCTTGAAATGTAGGGATCGAAGTTAGTGCTTTCTCAGATCAATTGCATTTTCTTATACTTTATGTTTTCTGTTGAACCTAATCATAAGCGAGGACAAATATTTATTGACTAATTTTTTTATAATTTTAAATTCCGCATTTTACCCAAATTATCATGGACATATTTCTATTTTTTGGGGAAAAAATATGATTTTCAATTAATCTTCTAAAACATTATTATTTAGTATTCCATCGGGTTATAATTTTTCATTTTCCATGACATGTACGAGTCATTTAATTCATTTTTATGTACATCAATGATTATGTATGAAATATTTCACATATTGTTGCTACAATGAAGTAGATAAACTGATAAATCCAAAGGAATATTATAAATCTGTTTTAGTACTAAAATATAAAAAAAGAATAAGGAAACTATTTTCAAGTCATGAATATTTACTTCAACAATGTGGCGAATGACAATCATTCTATATGCTAAAATGATTGTTAAAATAAACTCAATTATAGTATAAACCAGATGCACAATATTTAAGATACCATTATATCCGCATTCGAATTCATTATTTTGAACTTGATATTTATCTTATTCTTTAATATTTAAGCAGAATGATTCCGTATTTTCTATGGGTACATTAAAATCCTACCTATACCATGATTATACTTCTATCACTAATTTCTACTGTTATTACTTTATGTTCGTATCACACCCACGAAGGATCCGTTTTTGGCCCATAAAAACAAATATAATTTGATATCTTGAATTAGATGTACAAAAGGGAAATAACATTGGTTGGAAAACATTCATCAATAATTATTTACAAAAATACCATTTATCAATAATTATGGAAAACATAGCTACAACCAATATGCGAAGCATGGTTAGTACAATAAATATTATCTAAGTAGACCCTCCGATATGTTACATTGTTATTGAGAGCTATAAAGAATTCCTTACTAACAGAATCCATCTTCATTAAGTGTTTTTGTGACGACCCGGAATTTTTAGACATTTGAAATGGGAATATTTAATTAATTTTAAATATTCGAAAGTTAATTTTTAACTTTAATTTCAAATATCAATATTTATTGAATAATTAATTATTAAATTTAATTATCGGGATTGGGTAAAAATATTGAATCTTGATTTTTAAAGCTGGTTAAAAATAATTAGAAGGCTTATTTAATTTATATTAATAATACTGAAGACGATAGAAGTTGTAAAATTTAAATTAACGATGGTTTGTTCAGTTTTAAAATTTGATTGTTTAAATTGAATTTAAAAATAGCCTTCCGAGGCACGGTCTCGGAATTCGACGAAACCAGTCCCATTGGATCTGTAATATTGCATTATTATCGAATTTCGATTTTTGTAGCAAACGGAGTTGTTGTGTGAGCGTACGATATATAAAGGCATAGAAATTTATTCTGGAACAAATTGAATTTGTATAAGATATAATTGCTTTCCTTTTGAACAGACAATACGTACTATCAGCCACCCAACTGTCCCCTTCGTACCCTTCTTTATCTTCCCTTCTTCTTGAATTTGACACTTCGAAGAAAAATAAGTTAAATGCACTGCACCGGCTCCTTCCTTCTGAGTTCAAATCGAATATGTTTTCATTCCCCTTCACTTCTCTCCTAAATCGAAACCAGTTAAAAAAAAAAAAGAGAAAAGTTTCCTCTTTCTAAAATCTAGTCAAATAGCCGAGCGTAGGAGTTCATCCACCAAATCGTTCGAAGATATGATAGGGCTTCGAACCAGCTTCACCTCGAAGAGAGAAGGCGTCGTGGGTTTGGTGGCTCTCGAATCAAGGGGCAAGCGGCGTTGGGAAGGCGTCGTTGTGGGAGGGGTTCGTGCTGTTCAGGCGAACAGGAATGGTGGAGTCGGCGCCGATGGGATGTCGCGATAGCGATTTTGAGAGGAAGGAGTGCTGTCTCGTTCTGGGCGACGAAGGGTGTGAGGTGCGATCGACTGCAGTGCTTGACTGGCGATGGAAGATTGTGGGTTCGTGATGTCGTGAAGGCCGGGTTCAAGCGCGTTCTGGCGACGCAGAGAAGCGACAGCGTGGTGGGAGATAGGATCGTGAGCTACTCGCGGGAATGAAGGTCGTGGTGAGCTCGCGTGTGTGGAGGCGCAGCGTCGATGAGGGAGGACTCGAGTGTTGCGACGCTCGCAAGTTGAGGCAAGGTCGAGGAGAGGTATTCTCGATACCGTTTTATTTTTAGTAAAACTTAATTTGACAGTAAGTTATAAAAATACATACATACATACATATATATATATATATATATATATGTATGTATGTAAGTAGGAGAATTTTTATCTCAGTGTAATTTTAAAACAGAAAATAATTTATAGCACGGTAAAATTAAATTTTTATTAAGCTACTAGATTTAACTTATAAACTGTATGCCATTTATTCTTCAAATTGATTTATACCCATACGTATATATAGATTATAAAAGAGAATGGAAATATATATACTCATATTCTAACTTGCTAGTTGAATTCAAAACATGTATTTTGGAATTTAAGAGATATAAATATACATACCATTTTAATTTAAATATTTGTAGATAAAGGAAGGCAGTTTGAAATTTAATTATTTCATTTAATCTAAATCTTTAGTTAAATTAAGCTAAATTGTAAAATGGAAATTAAATTATTCGATTTGATTCGAATATTAATAAATTTATCTAATGTTATTCAAGGTCTAAAATGTGAAGAAATCAAGCTGGATTGGAAATAGATTGCATTCAAAGTTAAAGGTGAGTTAATCTCACTCATTTACATTTAAATTTAAATGATAAAATTTAAATAATTGTTTGAATGGCTGAATTGGTTGATGTGATATAGTATGATATTTTGGAATTGGCATATTATATTGTGCTAACATTTGTGGATGCAGGGAAAACAGGTTGGAGGGATCCAACTGGACCCCTCACATTTATTTAAATCATTCAATATTCTCTGTTGTGATTATTTGATATCCTATGATGAGTTATATTGGAATATTGAATGTTAAGGTTTGATTGGATATTCGGGTATAATGAATTACCAAATATATGAATTGGATTGTTGAAAGGAAATAAAAAGGAAGTAAATTTGTAAGCGAAATAATTATAGAAAGTTTGAATAAATTAAGAATGAATTGAAAAGAAATAGAAGTAATATGAAAATAATAATAAATAACTTCGAGTATGAAGAGAAATGGAATTTTGAATAAAATGAAATTGATGAATTGTAAACTTAAATTATATCAATTAAAGAAATAAAGAATTATTTTAAAATTCAAAGTTTAAAATTTATTTAAAGAATAAAGAAGTAAATGAGAATTCTAAAAATTGGAATTTTTAGTTAAAGTATTTTTAAATCATAGATCAAGAAATGAAATCTAAAATAAATAGATTCTGAGTTAAAGGGAAATAAATTGGAAATCAATTTGGGAAATTGATTTAAGTGATTGAAGTTGGAATTCTCCCTGGATAACCAAGTACGTTTTCAAAGTAAAATTTTAAATATACGATAAAGGATTTAAAGTTGTTTTAAAAAGCAAGTTTTGAAAAATTTCTTATTTCTAATATTTAAATTCTAAAGTAAGTATTTTCTCTTAATCTATTATAGTAGTAATTATTTAAAGAATGACTTAATACTATGTTTTTAAAAGTATAAATCTAGTTTTATATTTACTAAGTAACTTTATTTTCAAATATTCATATAGTATGTATTTTTTTTTAAAAAATTATTAAAGTAGTTTTAATTTAAATGTTTTAAAAGTATGTATATGTCAAAGTAAAGTGTTTTAAATTATTTTAAAATCTAGTTTTTGTGCTTGGTAATTTCAGTGGAGATAGAAAATATATGAGTAAGTTTATTCTGGAAAGAAAAATGGTTTTGAAACTGTTCAAGGATTGAAAATACAAAATATATCTTGGAAAGATATTTTGAGATTAATAAATAATTTGGGGAAATTATTTATTGTGTGATGGATGTTGTGAATATTAATTGATAGTTAAATAACCGACTATCAATATTGGCCAACTACGTTGATCGTTTCGAAGAGACCGGGATCGAGATTTATTTCTCGAAAACCACTTCGATCTGGTTTGTACGTTTCGTGCGAAAAACGTGTTCGGAGTCGAAGATGGAGCAGTAAAGTGCAAGAGCTAGTCGCTACTAATCCTGAGGATATTTCCAAAACGGATGTAGTAGGAGTAGTACCTTCGGTTCTGTTCGAACCCGGGACGGACTTGTATGGACGAATGCTTGCGAAACATCGTCAGGTGGACGATGGGCATTCTAAGTGAAAACGTTCTAAAGGTAACGCTTAGGCTCAAGCCTCATCAAATGGGAATGACTGAAAATCAGGGGATATGCAGCAAGGTTAGGTGGGTCATGCCCAAGCAGGACAAGATAATTCCCCTGTCTAGATGTCCCTTATATATTTCGGCTTAGTGGGTGGTTGGTCGCGCCAACCACGGGGTTTATCTTGTTCGGGACTGTTCAGTAAGGAATGGTTCCGGCCTTGTGTTGTAGGGGATGAAGGGAGTAATCCTCGGTACGGTGATCTAGGCCCCGTACTGTGACAGGTGGTACCCCAGTGCCTAGTCATTGTTGGAAATCCATTCTCCCTACGAGCCTTGTACGAGTTTTGTTTGTATTACCCACTTTTGTGGCTAGTAGCTGGAATTTAATAATGTAACAATTTCGGCTATTTTATAAGTACTTGTGTATAGACCCTATTATAATATCAGAGGATTTCTATAAAATTGTTTTAGCTATCGTAAGGTAAAAACCCGACATGTTTATTTGTGGCGTGGTCTTACGAGATGCTTTTGTTTTCAAAGGAATTTTGAAACTTTAATAATCAATTGGGTGTGATTTTCTCACGCTGGTAATCCAGACTGACTCGGGTGTTATTTGACTGTAATGCTCGGGTCAGACCGAGTATTATAGGATACAGGATATGATGCTGTGGAGCTCAGGAGACGAGCTGGATGACGAAACGTACTCTCGTACTTGTATATTTATATACGTATTCCGCTGTGTTGAGTTGTTGTGTACCCATTTGTATGATATTGATGTTGAGTTGTGACTGATGTATTCTGATGATGTAATGTATGTAAACTGATATATTTGATTTTGAGTAAAGATTAGTTACTATCTATTATATTTTATTCCGCTGCGATGGTTAGATTCTGATGTTGATTTTGTTTTTCTCTTCTTCTACCTCTTCTTCTTTAACCCAAATGGTTCGTATTTCTGTACAACTTGAGTTGATTTAGGTAGAATAGTGTTGACTCAAGGGATACGGAAGTGCGGGTCGTTACAAGTGGTATCAGAGCTTAGGCTGACGACAACCTAGGCTTTGGTGGGAATTACTCAAGTATGGTCTGTAGTACTCTATAATGAGTTTGAGTGTATTAATAGATATGAGCGCGTAATTGTTAGTGAATAAAATGATTTTTATATTGTGTTGATTGGTTTATTGAGTGGTTTATGGATTCTGGTCAATACGAGTAATTAACGTTATTGATAGGGATCTCTAAACACTTGAATAGAATAATTCGACACGGTATTGTTTTAAAATAGGGTAAATGAAATAACTTTACCCAAATTATTTTTGTATATGAAAGAAATAATTTTCAGAAATTATTATAGTATTTGGATGCTTGATTGTTAAGGAATGATAATATTAAAGTATTAACGCTATTGTGTAAAAATTGAATAAGAAATTGAAACTTATAACCAAAGTTGAAAAATAAATTTATATAACAAAATGGAATTTGAAATATAGATTATAAATGTAATTTTTAAATTTGAAATAACTTCATATATAAATAAGATTATAATTTTGAATTAGAATTCCAGAGAATGAAAATAAATTAAGATGAAGATTCCAGAGTAAGTGTGGAATTTTGGGGGAAAAGTTTAAATTCCTTTGGATTGGAAATGGTTTTCAAAAGTTTTGGAGAAAAAAAATAGTGGTATTATTTCGGGAATATTTTTGAATCGAGATTGAATCTGGAGAGATTTGGAAATTTAAAATATTTGAAATGTTTTAAAGAGATAAAAGCACTAAACTCTCTGTAGTCGCTGGAAAATAATTCCGATGATGATCGTGACATCATCGGTGTTCCTTTTCGAGTTTCCAAGAGAGGGATTGCTACCTGAATGATTTTGGATTGGTGTTTATTTGCAAGAAGTTGAATTTGGTTTGGAAATGCAAAGGATTTTGGATGTAGTTGGTTTCGAAAGTAATTTTGAAAATTTGGGAAATTGTTTAAACTCTGGAATAGTATTTAAATGTTTATGGAATAATAAAAATATACTAGACTAAATAAATGTAACAGAGAAAGTATCGAATTGGAATAAATAAGTTTCGACAACTTATAAACGAATTGAACAGTATTGAAATAAAAATTCCTGGATATAAGTAAAAATGTGAATGAGATTGATTGTGGATAGATGGAAGTGTGAATATAAATAAAATGTGACCTATAAAATTTAGAAATGAGATTAATAAGCCAAAATAAAATAGTTTTGAATTTGGAAAGTGAATGAAAATCCAAAACTTAACTTATAAAATAAATAGGTTAAACTCCAGTAAAATAGATAAAGAAATTTTGAAATAAAAATCAAATATTGATTTAATGTATGTTGAATATCAAATTTTGTGGTGGCAAATGTTTAGTTTGTAAATGAATTATGGGATGAATATTCGACGTAAATAATATGGAATGTTCCAAGATTAATTAATCGAATATGGAAATGGAACTCGAATTGGTTAATTAAAAATTGAACTGTGAATAAATAATAGAATTTGAAAGTGAAGTTTGAGTTATAAATATACATTCAGCATGGAATTGTAAGTAAATTAAAAATGAAGTGAAGCTGTTTCGAATTGAATTACAATAGAAATGATTTGAATTGCCAATAAAACCCAATATGAATATAACAAGTTAAATATGTGCATAGATATTATTTTGATAAATTGAGAATGTGAATTAGCAATTTGAATTGGATAGAATTTGATGAGAATCAAATATAACGGAATTGAACTTAACTTATGCAATTTGAATAAATCGAAGTAAAACCACTTAAGATTGTAGCTAATTGAAGCTTGGCTTCAAAAGCCATTAAGTAAAAGTTTGGGTTGAATTAATGGTATATAGGCATGGAATATTGTCGAGATTAAATAAAAAGGTTTTGGAAGGAAAATTTGGCGAATATGAAATAAAATGCAATTGGATGAGGGGTGAATAAATTAAAATGGAATGGAATTAAATGTAAATTGAATTGGAATCGATTTAAATGATTATAAGCTTAGGTGACCATTTATTTGTATGAGAATAAATTGTCTTTTTTCGAAAATGAGAATTAAATAAATTGGATGAAGTGATAAAAGTGAAATAGATTGATTTTAAATCAATTAAATTTGATATGAGTTGTTTCGATTGAAAATGGATTGTATGAAAACAAGTGAGTGTAAGTCACTTAAATACGATAAAGTGGTTTGAAAATTTGTTGAAAGCAATTGAATTAGCTTTAAAACCATATAAATTGCTTATGAAAATTGTTTATGTACATTAGTCATGTAATGCATGTGTTTAACTATTGAAAGTAAGTGAAATTATATATATGTATATAGCACTTACATGTTTGAATTGAGTAAGTACAGGTTCAGGGAAGCCGTTTTGCTGGATTTGATTGCGCAATTTGCTAAAATAAATTGCCGCTTGCTTAAAAATGCTAAAATAAGGTACGCCTACGCAATACAAATAGGAAATATGAACTGTTTTTCTGTTTTCCGACCGTGTGGGTCGATGTATATTGATTTCCGGCCTGAGGCCGATGTATATATGTTTTTGTGCATCCTGCGATATCGCAGAAGTCCCTCCGTACAAAGGAGACTCTGCCAAAATTTTCCGTAAATTTTGGGAGTTAGAAAATTTTTGAAATTCTCGAAAATTTTCATTAACGGCAAATGATCTAAATTTGCTAAGCAAATAAAATTGAAATTGGATATTGAAATCTAATTGGAATGTAAATGTAAAGAGAATGAAATTGAAGAAATTAAAGAAGTAAAGTTTGCAAATAAACTTTAATTGAGATTTAAATTTATTACTAAGTGTAACTAATACAATATTCAAAGTGGAAACCAAAATTTAAACTTAAATGAAATTGTAAAGGCAAAGAGAATGGTAATGGAAATAAACTTCAATAGTAAAATGAAGATTTATATAAGAATTATATACAATATTCAAATTAAATTTAAGGAATGAAAAATGAAATTCTTAAGTAAATTGGGTATTGAGAAAAATTATTCCAAGAGAATAATTGAATGGAAATTAACTGAAGGTTAAAGTGATAGCTGGGAATGTGAATAAAAAGAGAATTGGTGTAGCAAAAAATAAATTGGGCTAATTACGTAAGGTGTACGTATATTATTTATTCGCATAGCTATATTGATCCAGAATTCGAGCACAGAATTTCGAGATAATTTTATCGATCTGAGTTAGGATTTTTCACTCGATTTTCGACGGCGAACCAGGACATGGATTGTTGATTGATTCTGGAAATTCTCTATCATAGTTATGACTATGCAAGGAGAATGATGGTTTCTGATCAAGAGACCAGATCTGAGTCCGCACTAGGGGGTCGGGTGGGCGATACTAGTTCGGAAATGAAATTGTGTGATCGAGTGAGCGATCGAATTTGATATTGCGTACGAATGGTATATGTGCATCGTACGGGCTTGAATAAATAGATATTGAAATTTGTAAATGTTTTTGAATGTTGTGATGGATATTGTTGCTTAGTTGGATACACAGGTGTATAAAAGCAATGGAAAAATAAAGATTTTGGATTTTAGAAGGTTAAAATTAAATGGCCCGACAAAAAGGTATGTGTTTAAAATTTCTATATGGAGTTTGATTGGGTTTTTGATCGAGCCACTTGGCCTTTTGTTTTCTTTTTAGATTTGGGAGGCCGTAGAGCCATTTTTGTAGTAGTACCGAGCTAGCCGCGCAAAGGAGACACTGGCGAAATTTTTCGAAAATTTTGAGAGTTAGAAAATTTTTGAGAAAGTTTTGATAATTTAAAATTTGAATCCAAATTTAAGATTTGAATTGATAAGTAAGTATGTAATATGGTTTAAGAGTTATGGATAAGTTCAAAGATTAGGATAAAGTTAGAGTGTCTTCGATAAAAAGATTTGTTTGCTAAGTTGTTAAAAATTGTTTGGTTTGAGGAAATAGTTAATGGGTTATGGATCAGTCTTCCAACAAGTAATTTTGGGGACGAAATTCTTTTAAGGGGGGAGGAATGTGACGACCCGAAATTTTTAGACATTTGAAATGGGAATATTTAATTAATTTTAAATATTCGAAAGTTAATTTTTAACTTTAATTTCAAATATCAATATTTATTGAATAATTAATTATTAAATTTAATTATCGGGATTGGGTAAAAATATTGAATCTTGATTTTTAAAGCTGGTTAAAAATAATTAGAAGGCTTATTTAATTTATATTAATAATACTGAAGACGATAGAAGTTGTAAAATTTAAATTAACGATGGTTTGTTCAGTTTTAAAATTTGATTGTTTAAATTGAATTTAAAAATAGCCTTCCGAGGCACGGTCTCGGAATTCGACGAAACCAGTCCCATTGGATTTGTAATATTGCATTATTATCGAATTTCGATTTTTGTAGCAAACGGAGTTGTTGTGTGAGCGTACAATATATAAAGGCATAGAAATTTATTCTGGAACAAATTGAATTTGTATAAGATATAATTGCTTTCCTTTTGAACAGACAATACGTACTCCCCAACTGTCCCCGTCGTACCCTTCTTTATCTTCCCTTCTTCTTGAATTTGACAGTTCGAAGAAAAATAAGTTAAATGCACTGCACCGGCTCCTTCCTTCTGAGTTCAAATCGAATATGTTTTCTTTCCCCTTCACTTCTCTTCTAAATCGAAACCAGTTAAAAAAAAAAAAGAGAAAAATTTCCTCTTTCTAAAATCTAGTCAAATAGCCGAGCGTAGGAGTTCATCCACCAAATCGTTCGAAGATATAATAGGGCTTCGAACCAGCTTCACCTCGAAGAGAGAAGGCGTCGTGGGTTTGGTGGCTCTCGAATCAAGGGGCAAGCGGCGTTGGGAAGGCGTCGTTGTGGGAGGGGTTCGTGCTGTTCAGGCGAACAGGAATGGTGGAGTCGGCGCCGATGGGATGTCGCGATAGCGATTTTGAGAGGAAGGAGTGTTGTCTCGTTCTGGGCGACGAAGGGTGTGAGGTGCGATCGACTGCAGTGCTTGACTGGCGATGGAAGATTGTGGGTTCGTGATGTCGTGAAGGCCAGGTTCAAGCGCGTTCTGGCGACGCAGAGATGCGACAGCGTGGTGGGAGATAGGCTCGTGAGCTACTCGCGGGAATGAAGGTCGTGGTGAGCTCGCGTGTGTGGAGGCGCAGCGTCGATGAGGGAGGACTCGAGTGGTGCGACGCTCGCAAGTTGAGGCAAGGTCGAGGAGAGGTATTCTCGATACCGTTTTATTTTTAGTAAAACTTAATTTGACAGTAAGTTATAAAAATACATACATACATATATATATATATATATATATATATATATGTATGTAAGTAGGAGAATTTTTATCTCAGTCTAATTTTAAAACAGAAAATAATTTATAGCACGGTAAAATTAAATTTTTATTAAGCTACTAGATTTAACTTATAAACTGTATGCCATTTATTCTTCAAATTGATTTATACCCATACGTATATATAGATTATAAAAGAGAATGGAAATATATATACTCATATTCTAACTTGCTAGTTGAATTCAAAACATGTATTTTGGAATTTAAGAGATATAAATATACATACCATTTTAATCTAAATATTTGTAGATAAAGGAAGGCAGTTTGAAATTTAATTATTTCATTTAATCTAAATCTTTAGTTAAATTAAACTAAATTGTAAAACGGAAATTAAATTATTCGATTTGATTCGAATATTAATAAATTTATCTAATGTTATTCAAGGTCTAAAATGTGAAGAAATCAAACTGGATTGGAAATAGATTGCATTCAAAGTTAAAGGTGAGTTAATCTCACTCAGTTACATTTAAATTTAAATGATAAAATTTAAATAATTGTTTGAATGGCTGAATTGGTTGATGTGATATAGTATGATATTTTGGAATTGGCATATTATATTGTGCTAACATTTGTGGATGCAGGGAAAAGAGGTTGGAGGGATCCAACTGGACCCCTCACATTTATTTAAATTATTCAATATTCTCTATTGTGATTATTTGATATCCTATGATGAGTTATATTGGAATATTGAATGTTAAGGTTTGATTGGATATTCGGGTATAATGAATTACCAAATATATGAATTGGATTGTTGAAAGGAAATAAAAAGGAAGTAAATTTGTAAGCGAAATAATTATAGAAAGTTTGAATAAATTAAGAATGAATTGAAAAGAAATAGAAGTAATATGAAAATAATAATAAATAACTTCGAGTATGAAGAGAAATGGAATTTTGAATAAAATGAAATTGATGAATTGTAAACTTAAATTATATCAATTAAAGAAATAAAGAATTATTTTAAAATTCAAAGTTTAAAATTTATTTAAAGAATAAAGAAGTAAATGAGAATTCTAAAAATTGGAATTTTTAGTTAAAGTATTTTTAAATCATAAATCAAGAAATGAAATCTAAAATAAATAGATTCTGAGTTAAAGGGAAATAAATTGGAAATCAATTTGGGAAATTGATTTAAGTGATTGAAGTTGGAATTCTCCCTGGATAACCAAGTACGTTTTCAAAGTAAAATTTTAAATATACGATAAAGGATTTAAAGTTGTTTTAAAAAGCAAGTTTTGAAAAATTTCTTATTTCTAATATTTAAATTCTAAAGTAAGTATTTTCTCTTAATCTATTATAGTAGTAATTATTTAAAGAATGACTTAATACTATGTTTTTAAAAGTATAAATCTAGTTTTATATTTACTAAGTAACTTTATTTTCAAATATTCATATAGTATGTATTATTTTTTTAAAAATTATTAAAGTAGTTTTAATTTAAATGTTTTAAAAGTATATATATGTCAAAGTAAAGTGTTTTAAATTATTTTAAAATCTAGTTTTTGTGCTTGGTAATTTCAGTGGAGATAGAAAATATTTGAGTAAGTTTATTCTGGAAAGAAAAATGGTTTTAAAACTGTTCAAGGATTGAAAATACAAAATATATCTTGGAAAGATATTTTGAGATTAATAAATAATTTGGGGAAATTATTTATTGTGTGATGGATGTTGTGAATATTAATTGATAGTTAAATAACCGACTATCAATATTGGCCAACTACGTTGATCGTTTCGAAGAGACCGGGATCGAGATTTATTTCTCGAAAACCACTTCGATCCGGTTTGTACGTTTCGTGCGAAAAACGTGTTCGGAGTCGAAGATGGAGCAGTAAAGTGCAAGGGCTAGCCGCTACTAATCCTGAGGATATTTCCAAAACGGATGTAGTAGGAGTAGTACCTTCGGTTCCGTTCGAACCCGGGACGGACTTGTATGGACGAATGCTTGCGAAACATCGTCAGGTGGACGATGGGCATTCTAAGTGAAAACGTTTTAAAGGTAACGCTTAGCCTCAAGCCTCATCAAATGGGAATGACTGAAAATCAGGGGATATGCAGCAAGGTTAGGTGGGTCATGCCCAAGCAGGACAAGATAATTCCCCTGTCTAGATGTCCCTTATATATTTCGGCTTAGTGGGTGGTTGGTCGCGCCAACCACGGGGTTTATCTTGTTCGGGACTGTTCAGTAAGGAATGGTTCCGGCCTTGTGTTGCAGGGGATGAAGGGAGTAATCCTCGGTACGGTGATCTAGGCCCCGTACTGTGACTGGTGGTACCCCAGTGCCTAGTCATTGTTGGAAATCCATTCTCCCTACGAGCCTTGTACGAGTTTTGTTTGTATTACCCACTTTTGTGGCTAGTAGCTGGAATTTAATAATGTAACAATTTCGGCTATTTTATAAGTACTTGTGTATAGACCCTATTATAATATCAGAGGATTTCTATAAAATTGTTTTAGCTATCGTAAGGTAAAAACCCGACATGTTTATTTGTGGCATTGTCTTACGAGATGCTTTTGTTTTCAAAGGAATTATGAAACTTTAATAATCAATTGGGTGTGATTTTCTCACGCTGGTAATCCAGACTGACTCGGGTGTTATTTAACTGTAATGCTCGGGTCAGACCGAGTATTATAGGATACAGGATATGATGCTGTGGAGCTCAGGAGACGAGCTGGATGACGAAACGTACTCTCGTACTTGTATATTTATATACGTATTCCGCTGTGTTGAGTTGTTGTGTACCCATTTGTATGATATTGATGTTGAGTTGTGACTGATGTATTCTGATGATGTAATGTATGTAAACTGATATATTTGATTTTGAGTAAAGATTAGTTACTATCTATTATATTTTATTCCACTGCGATGGTTAGATTCTGATGTTGATTTTGTTTTTCTCTTCTTCTACCTCTTCTTCTTTAACCCAAATGGTTCGTATTTCTGTACAACTTGAGTTGATTTAGGTAGAATAGTGTTGACTCAAGGGATACGGAAGTGCGGGTCGTTACAGTTTTGGTGATTTCATATATAACTTAACTATAGGAAATATTCATCTTTAAGTGGTTCTACGACTAAATTTGTAGGGTTCTAATTTAATTTTTTTATTTTATTTATTGTGCACATTAAGCTCTTTCTCTTAACTAGTAAGAAATTACATGAAAATTATATTTATAGAAAAACTCAAATAATTGATCTATGGATTCTGTAACGACCCTAGATTTTAATTTAATTTAACTTGATAATTAAATTCATTTTTGATTTAAATTTGTGAAATTTAATGATAAATTGATTCGAGTTTTTCCAAATTCAAATAATATATGTTTATAAAGGGATAGTTTCTTTTTTTTAAATTGTTTTAATTTAATATCTCGATAATGAATGAATGACAATATAAATATCTTGAATTATAAAATATGAAATAATGATGTTAGATAAATTCTAATATCATGTAATATAAAATAGAAATTTATTTATATTACAAAATAATAAGTATAAGTCAAAGAAAGAAAACCAAAATATATGTAAGTATAAAAAAGAGAAACATGTTTTATAAATTTTAAAAAATGAAACAAGGGATTAAACCCAAATTTTTATCATACTTGACAAATGTTGATAAGTAACAACTTAGCATACTAGTGTTAAAACATAACATACTTATAGAAGTAAAGACAAAACAAAATAAAGTGTAGCCAGCAAAAACAAAGAGATGCAAGGCAAGTATGAACATATATGAAAGTAGCTTGCAAATTTAAGTAAGTAGGAACATAAAGTACAATACTATATTAAACAATAACCAATAACTAAAATAGCAAATATATCTACAACAAAGTACATGTAAGAAAATAGGCTGTAAACAAAAAAAAAGAAAAAAAAAGGGAAAATAAGACACAGCAAAATAGGATAAGTATGTAACAATACAAACAAGTAAAAATATATACATGAAAGCTTCATGAAGAAAACAATAAAATGAAAAAAATATCTATGTACATAGAGGAGAATGGGATAAGGATGTAGGCATGGGGGAACATGCATCTACTGTAACCAGTACACTAACAGATCAAAGCAAGTATGCAGCTGAAATGTAAGGCAAGCTTAATAAATGCTAGTATCTTTAGCCACTAATCAAATAAAGTAATCAATAATAATAGCTCTAGCACGATGTATATCACTTCAGCATGCTAGTTTTGTACTAGCAAAATAGTTTATTACCCTATACAAAAATAATAGCAACCCTGTCAACTTCTTTCTATTCATCCACTGGTAGCTTCTTTTTATACATCAAACCCTTCATTTTTGTTCGGCCATTCCAACTGAGAGATCTAAAGTAATACCATCTTAAAACCTTAAAACAACAATTCAACTTTACAACAATACAAACTCAAATCAATTGATCAACCATAGTGTAGAGATGGGATTCCAGCTTGTAGTCAAAAGTTCTGTTCTTCTCCTGAAACACTGTGAGTAACTAAACTAAAATCCAACTAAGTAAATCTATATTTGATGATGAATATGTTTGAGTTTGAAGTTGCTTAATATGTGTAAATATGTACGTAAATTGTTTTCTGTCTATATATATATATACATATATATATATTCAGATGGGTATGTCTGTATATGTTGAAAAAAAAAATTTCTTGCTTAAAAGCATATGGTTTGATCAACAAATTCGAACATCAAACTACTTGATTTTTGATAGGCCTTGGTTTCAAAAGCAAACATGTTTGTTTAAGTATTGGTTATTATTTAAAAAAATTTTCAAGTAAAATAAAAAAGGATATGTTAATAAAAATTGGATTATACAGAGCTAACTTCAAATTCAGATAATTTCAAGTGTCACAAAACTTTGATTTACTTATATAACCTGAATTCATACTTCAAAATAGGATTTTTAAAAGTAAAATAGGAATTTTTAGTTAATAATACTAGTAGCAGTTCAGAGATGAACGTGAGATGGGTTTTGGCGAAATTCAGGCAATCGAAGGCTCAATCGAGGCCAAGGTTTCACGTGTAGGTGGAGGAGGCTACGGCGAAGATGGGAAAAATAGCCGGAAGTGGTCCAGTTCACTGTGGCGATGACGGCGAGAAGTTTTTTTATCCTAAACCTAGTTTTCGGTGGTGATGGATATTTCGATTCGTGCGCATTCCTCAATGCATCGAGTGTGACCGGACTTTGTGGGAGTGAACTGGAGACGAAGGCGAAGACGATGGCCAAAGTTTCATGATTTTCGGTGGTCAGAGCTCGGAGAACGTGGTGATGACAGGTATGGGAGGAGATGGGTTTGAGTGTTCCAGGTTTCAGGTTTTGGGTCGAATTCATTTTTCGAAGAACAACGATGTTTAGGTGGATGGTAATAGAATGTAGGGGTGGTGCGCGATTTGCTGGCGATGAGGGAGTTCATCGGAGTTGCCCCGATGGTGGTGCACGTGCACAGTGGCACGGTGTATTGTTTGGGTTTAACTGTTGGGTTGTTGGGAGAAGAAGGGTGGAAGCTCGAAGTTTACTTCGGGTACGTGATGTTTTGGCTCGAAGCAGGAATTTGGTTTTAAGTCAAATACTTATAATTTTTTTTTTATTAAATTCTGGGTCACTCGGGTAGATTTCTGGAAAATCTCGAAGTAGGTATGTGTTTTCTGAGGGTTGGACTCGAAGCAGGGAAGGTAGTGGCTCGGGTAGATGTTGTAACAGACTTCAAAGCATGTTTTGTTTCGAAATTTAAAACTAAATTTAAATTTTATAAACAAAGGTTTAAATTGGGTGTTGAAACAAAGTACAAACACAAATTCAAGTTCAGATTTGAAATGAAATAACGTTTTATACATCTGAATGAATTAAATTAGATTTAAATGTTAAAGTATTTTTTTTTAAAGATGTGAATTCAAGAAAAAGAATTTGATATTTTTTTACTCTTGAAATTTCTTTATAACAAAAATATTACTTTAACATGAGAAATTAAAAGTTAGAAATTATTTGGATTTTAAACTTTATTAAAGATAAATTGGTAATTATTTTAAAGCTTGAAATTTAATTTGAAATCTAGAAGAGGATTTGAAAACAAGGTTTCCAAACACATTGTAAATAATAATTTAATCATAAGTATGAATGAGCTATACTTTAAGTAATAAATATTTAATGATTTATAATTAAGTTAATTAAAATGAATAATTTAATTATTTAATTTATTAATGATTGGATTAATTAAAGAAGAAATTTAACGGTTGAAGAAATTAAATGGTGATTGAGGGTTATCAATTAAATATTAATTTATGATTAAGGATTTTTAATTAAATATTAATTAATGATTAAAATTGATTAATCAAGTGATTAAGCAAAAATTCATGTAAGGATAATGTGATAAATTTTTAATGATTAATTTATATTAATAAATTAATGATAATCATTATGAAATTGTGTAGGTGTAATTACTGTATGGTAAGTAATTAAAGGTTTAATTTCTTAAAATAATTAACTAAGGAGTCAATTAATTATGAAATTGGTTTAAAGGTTAATTTAATTAATATGATAAATTAAGAATAATTTAAATTAATTAAAGTGTTTGATAAATTAATTTATATCAAATGATTGGAATTAATAAATCAGGATTGGATAATAAATTCATAAGTAATTAAATTTATTTACTTGGAAATAAATTGAATTGATTAGAATTAAACGATTAATTGATCCTGTTTATAAATGATTATCAAATGCTTGACCTTACTTATGAATGATTGTATTGTATGAGATGCCTTGAATTTATTGTCCTATCTGATCTGTGATATTTTGTTCGGTAGATTGAGCAGTGTATATTTATTTGCATTTGTATATTATCTGTGAATCTGTGAATGGACGATGAGCGTTATAAGTTTTATATCGCTTATCAACTATATTTCTGTGTTTTTAATCTGTGATGATTGAAATGATGTGGCACTATTGTGTTAAACCCCTGGACCACACCATACACACACAATTATGGATTTCACGAGGATATCGATTAAGTCACAGATTTTAAAATGACTTTAAAATGATTTTTAAAGTTGAATATTTAAATTCAAATGTTTTGGAAATGGAGTCGGAATAAACGTGAAAAGCTTTTGGAATGAAATTTCAAGTTAAAATTTATTTTAATTCACTTGATTAAGTTTTGAAATTTAAATAATTCAATTTGAATTTGAATTCGATATTTGGAATTGAAGTCTGTAATTTGAAACTAGGGATTAATGATATTATACTAGTCATTATGAGTTAAATCATTTTTAAAGTATTATTTTTGGGAATTTGAATTTAACCCAGGGATTTCAACTTGTATAAATGAATCAGATTTTCAAAATGAAAATTGTTGTTTTCAAATGATAAACACTTTTAGATAAGAACTGAGATTCCAGTTAATTAGGGGAATTTCAAGATTGAATAGAGAAATGATTTTCCTAAGTTATGAATGAATTCTTTTTGAAAGCTATGAATTAAATCTGTTTATTTTTAACAGATTTAAATTGATTATTTGTTTAAATCAAATTGAAATGAAATTGTTTTGAAGGCTATAAGTTAAATCTTTGATTTAAAGATTTAACGAGTTAATCAAATTGAAATAAAAATTGATTTGGAAAATCTGTGAATAAATCTTTTGTTTAAAAGATTTAAATATGAAAATTGTTTAAACCGTTAAAGGTTGTGAAAATGAATCCTTTTGTTTAAAAGATTTGAAATGGTGATTTGTTAAACCATTTGAAGAAAAGTTTTGGGTAATAAGTTGTGACTTAATTGAAATCCCAATGTCCATATGTTTTTGAAATACTGCGCTCACTGTTCGGTTTAGCCGGGAGAGGACCTTTGTGTCATATATCCCATTCCGAATATGTGATATGTCATTATGGATAGCATTTGAAGACCGATGGTGAAGACCGGATATTTTCGAAAACGTAAGGACAACTCGTCGAATGTCTTTGCATCGAATGGTCCCCGGTATAGAGACTCCATCTGTGATGGGAAGTCCGAACGTGATTAGTGAATATCCGGATTGCAAGGACTTCTTTGTAAGTGCCTTCGGTTCTGTTCGAGCCCGGAACAGACTTGTATGGATAGTATGTCTGACATTACAAATTGAGATATAAAGCCGATTTCTTTCAAATATATTTCTGTTGGTGGCGGAGAATTTATTCTCTTAGCTTAACACCCTTCTCTGAGACATACGAGCTTAGAGGTTATGTAGTTGAATGTTGTCAGCGATATATTCCCAATTTGGTAATGTGACCTGCTGTGTGTTGCTGTAAATGATCATTGTGGTGATTATTTGTGATAGGATCATTTATTTGATCGTCTATCTTTGTGATCATTTCTATGATCATTTGTTGACCCAAAGCATGGCTTTTGTATAAAGTATGTTTTTGTGGGCGAGACTTCGTCGAGCCTCACACCCCGGAAATGGTCAAAACAGGAAAGATGCGGCAAGGTTATGAGGGGTAGCTCCCTTTAGGGTATGTACATTTCCTTCTGGATAGAGGTGGTATCATGGTATGGAGCCCAGATATTTAACCTATGTGGTTACCGCGAATTTATTACTTTGTGGTTGTTGGTTATCGGGATCCCGTGAGAAAGGTCGTTTACGATCGGGGAATGGCGTGCTCGTGTCAGTAGTTACCCAGTTAGGGGTAACCCGGCCTTGTGTTGGCAGAGTTCCGGTTTGATTCTCGGGAATGTCCTTCTAGAGGCATTCTCATGTGGAAATGGGAAGTTCCTTGGCCTGACCATTTGTTGGAAATCCAAAGAAACAATACGAAACTTGTACGGTATTAGTTGTAGAACCTATCATTCACTTATGGTGTCGCAACACTGTTTGGATGGTAGCTATAGTAGGCATAGTTCGAAATGTCTATGTTGGCTAAGATTTATATCTTTATTTTCGAAATAATTTTCTACACTATGCACTAGTAATAATATCAAACGCTTCTTTTTAATGCGTATCAAGCATCTTTGACTATCATAAGGAGAAATCTCCTCCGATTCTGCGTTTGCATTGTGTGTGTGTGCGGGAGGCCTTATGGTAGTCTCATTTTTCAAAAGCATTGCGAATTGACTTTAGAATTCTTTCTTTGATTGTTTTGATAAGATAAACTGTTTTTGTTGCTCACACCAGTCCCACGACTGATCCGGAGTTTATTGTTTCTTTCCTAAACTCTGGGTGCTCGAAATTTTTCTACACGAGCAGTCTAGAGTTGGGTCTTTCAGATAGTCAGATTGGTAGATTATCTGGAGTTAGTTCAGTCTTTAGATCACACCAGTCTTGCTAAGCTTTGGGCATCGTTATGGGAAGTTCGAGCTTTTGCTGGATTGATTCTTGGAAATGGAGTTGCAGTTATTTTCGGAGTTCTTCCTTGAAGATTATCTCAGAGTTATTTGTTCCGTATGCTAGATGTTATCTATTTTCTTTCCGCTACTATTCTATTGTATCATATCTCTGATATATATTGATATCTATGGGATCATCTGTTGTATCAGATATTGTATCAAAGCTGTATATCAATGTATTATTCTTTTATTCCGCTGTGTTGTTTACTTAATGATTGTTATAAGCTCCGGCGAATCGGATTTGAACGGTCAAATCTATGGCATTCGAATACGATATGAAGTATGGATGTCGATTATTGAGCGGGCAAAATCCGAAACGTTACATTTGGTATCAGAGCTAAGGGTTGAACTTTAGCTCAGGAGTATAACACATTAAGTAGATCATTAGAGATAGGGTGAAGTATATCCTAGAATGAGTATATTCTTAAGATATCCGTTTGAATGCCTCAGTAAATTCTCTTACTATTCACCGATAGTAAGTATGAGTGCAAGAAGAGAACGAGATAGAGGACATGGGAATGCGACTATAATTGGTCAATACTCTGTAACAACAGTGGAAACAACTTTCTTATCAATTTTCTTTGATTCGTTTTAAATTCTTTTGATTGCTTCGTGACAGCTCCAGAAGAAGTTTCGGTGTGATGGCCTTACGAACCATTGTTGGAAATTCTTACTTCGTATTTCATCAGTTTCTTATCAGTTTTTGATTCAAACTTTAATGAGATTGAAATTTGAATAAATTTTAAATTTTAAATTGAGTTAAAATTGATTAATAGAAGAAGAAGCTAAATCGAATTGTATCGATAAAACGATTTCGTTTAAAACCAAATTTTGAAATTCTGTTGTAATTTCTTGGGTTGGTTGAAGTCCAAAGAGGGACAAATTGGTATATATTTTGAGATATTCCGACTTGAGTTTGGAATCCATATCTTGTATTTGAGAAATTGTAGAGATTGAGTCTATCTCTGTGTTGTTTTCGTGCCTGCGAATTTCGAGGACGAAATTCTTTTAAGGGGGGGAGTTTGTAACGACCCTAGATTTTAATTTAATTTAAATTGATAATTAAATTCATTTTTGATTTAAATTTGTGAAATTTAATGATAAATTGATTCGAGTTTTTCCAAATTCAAATAATATATGTTTATAAAGGGATAGTTTCTTTTTTTTAAATTGTTTTAATTTAATATCTCGATAATGAATGAATGACAATGTAAATATCTTGAATTATAAAATATGAAATAATGATGTTAGATAAATTCTAATATCATGTAATATAAAATAGAAATTTATTTATATTACAAAATAATAAGTATAAGTCAAAGAAAGAAAACCAAAATATATGTAAGTATAAAAAAGAGAAACATGTTTTATAAATTTTAAAAAATGAAACAAGGGATTAAACCCAAATTTTTATCATACTTGACAAATGTTGATAAGTAACAACTTAGCATACTAATGTTAAAACATAACATACTTATAGAAGTAAAGACAAAACAAAATAAAGTGTAGCCAGCAAAAACAAAGAGATGCAAGGCAAGTATGAACATATATGAAAGTAGCTTGCAAATTTAAGTAAGTAGGAACATAAAGTACAATACTATATTAAACAATAACCAATAACTAAAATAACAAATATATCTACAACAAAGTACATGTAAGAAAATAGGCTGTAAACAAAAAAAAAAAAAAAAAAAAAAGGGAAAATAAGACACAGCAAAATAGGATAAGTATGTAACAATACAAACAAGTAAAAATATATACATGAAAGCTTCATAAAGAAAACAATAAAATGAAAAAAATATCTATGTACATAGAGGAGAATGGAATAAGGATGTAGGAATGGGGGAACATGCATTTACTGTAACCAGTACACTAACAGATCAAAGCAAGTATGCAGCTGAAATGTAAGGCAAGCTTAATAAATGCTAGTATCTTTAGCCACTAAACAAATAAAGTAATCAATAATAATAGCTCTAGCACGATGTATATCTCTTCAGCATGCTAGTTTTGTACTAGCAAAATAGTTTATTACCCTATACAAAAATAATAGCAACCCTGTCAACTTCTTTCTATTCATCCACTGGTAGCTTCTTTTTATACATCAAACCCTTCATTTTTGTTCGGCCATTCCAACTGAGAGATCTAAAGTAATACCATCTTAAAACCTTAAAACAACAATTCAACTTTACAACAATACAAACTCAAATCAATTGATCAACCATAGTGTAGAGATGGGATTCCAGCTTGTAGTCAAAAGTTCTGTTCTTCTCCTGAAACACTGTGAGTAACTAAACTAAAATCCAACTAAGTAAATCTATATTTGATGATGAATATGTTTGAGTTTGAAGTTGCTTAATATGTGTATATATGTACGTAAATTGTTTTCTGTCTATATATATATATATATATATATACATATATATATATATATGCAGATGGGTATGTCTGTATATGTTGAATTTTTTTTTCTTGCTTAAAAGCATATGGTTTGATCAACAAATTCAAACATCAAACTACTTGATTTTTTATAGGCCTTGGTTTCAAAAGCAAACATGTTTGTTTAAGTATTGGTTATTATCTAAAAATTGTTTCAAGTAAAATAAAAAAGGATATGTTAATAAAAATTGGATTATACAGAGCTAACTTCAAATTCAGATAATTTCAAGTGTCACGAAACTTTGATTTACTTATATAACCTGAATTCATACTTCAAAATAGGATTTTTAAAAGTAAAATAGGAATTTTTAGTTAATAATACAAGTAGCAGTTCAGAGATGAACTTGAGATGGGTTTTGGCGAAATTCAGGCAATCGAAGGCTGAATCGAGGCCAAGGTTTCACGTGTAGGTGGAGGAGGCTACGGCGAAGATGGGAAAAATAGCCGGAAGTGGTCCAGTTCACTGTGGCGATGACGGCGAGAAGTTTTTTTTATCCTAAACCTAGTTTTCGGTGGTGATGGATATTTCGATTCGTGCGCATTCCTCAATGCATCGAGTGTGACCGGACTTTGTGGGAGTGAACTGGAGACGAAGGCGAAGACGATGGCCAAAGTTTCATGATTTTCGGTGGTCAGAGCTCGGAGAACGTGGTGATGACAGGTATGGGAGGAGATGGGTTTGAGCGTTCCAGGTTTCAGGTTTTGGGTCGAATTCATTTTTCGAAGAATAACGATGTTTAGGTGGATGGTAATAGAATGTAGGGGTGGTGCGCGATTTGCTGGCGATGAGGGAGTTCATCGGAGTTGCCCCGATGGTGGTGTACGTGCACAGTGGCACGGTGTATTGTTTGGGTTTAACTGTTGGGTTGTTGGGAGAAGAAGGGTGGAAGCTCGAAGTTTACTTCGGGTACGTGATGTTTTGGCTCGAAGCAGGAATTTGGTTTTAAGTGAAATACTTATAAAATTTTTTTTTATTAAATTCTGGGTCACTCGGGTAGATTTCTGGAAAATCTTGAAGTAGGTATGTGTTTTCTGAGGGTTGGACTCGAAGCAGGGAAGGTAGTGGCTCAGGTAGATGTTGTAACAGACTTCAAAGCCTGTTTTGTTTCGAAATTTGAAACTAAATTTAAATTTTATAAACCAAGGTTTAAATTGGGTGTTGAAACAAAGTACAAACACAAATTCAAGTTCAGATTTGAAATGAAATAACGTTTTATACATCTGAATGAATTAAATTAGATTTAAATGTTAAAGTATTTTTTTTTAAAGATGTGAATTCAAGAAAAAGAATTTGATTTTTTTTTACTCTTGAAATTTCTTTATAACAAAAATATTACTTTAACATGAGAAATTAAAAGTTAGAAATTATTTGGATTTTAAACTTTATTAAAGATAAATTGGTAATTATTTTAAAGCTTGAAATTTAATTTGAAATCTAGAAGAGGATTTGAAAACAAGGTTTCCAAACACATTGTAAATAATAATTTAATCATAAGTATGAATGAGCTATAGTTTAAGTAATAAATATTTAATGATTTATAATTAAGTTAATTAAAATGAATAATTTAATTATTTAATTTATTAATGATTGGATTAATTAAAGAAGAAATTTAACGGTTGAAGAAATTAAATGGTGATTGAGGGTTATCAATTAAATATTAATTTATGATTAAGGATTTCTAATTAAATATTAATTAATGATTAAAATTGATTAATCAAGTGATTAAGCAAAAATTCATGTAAGGATAATGTGATAAATTTTTAATGATTAATTTATATTAATAAATTAATGATAATCATTATGAAATTGTGTAGGTGTAATTACTGTATGGTAAGTAATTAAAGGTTTAATTTCTTAAAATAATTAACTAAGGAGTCAATTAATTATGAAATTGGTTTAAAGGTTAATTTAATTAGTATGATAAATTAAGAATAATTTAAATTAATTAAAGTTTTTGATAGATTAATTTATATCAAATGATTGGAATTAATAAATCAGGATTGGATAATAAATTCATAAGTAATTAAATTTATTTACTTGGAAATAAATTGAATTGATTAGGATTAAACGATTAATTGATCCTGTCTATAAATGATTATCAAATGCTTGACCTTACTTATGAATGATTGTATTGTATGAGATGCCTTGAATTTATTGTCCTATCTGATCTGTGACATTTTGTTCGGTAGATTGAGCAGTGTATATTTATTTGCATTTGTATATTATCTGTGAATCTGTGAATGGACGATGAGCGTTATAAGTTTTATATCGCTTATCAACTATATTTCTGTGTTTTTAATCTGTGATGATAGAAATGATGTGGAACTATTGTGTTAAACCCCTGGACCACACCATACACACACAATTATGGATTTCACGAGGAAATCGATTAAGTCACAGATTTTAAAATGACTTTAAAATGATTTTTAAAGTTGAATATTTAAATTCAAATGTTTTGGAAATGGAATCGGAATAAATGTGAAAAGCTTTTGGAATGAAATTTCAAGTTAAAATTTATTTTAATTTACTTGATTAAGTTTTGAAATTTAAATAATTCAATTTGAATTTGAATTCGATATTTGGAATTGAAGTCTGTAATTTGAAACTAGGGATTAATGATATTATACTAGTCATTATGAGTTAAATCATTTTTAAAGTATTATTTTTGGGAATTTGAATTTAACCCAGGGATTTCAACTTGTATAAATTAATCAGATTTTCAAAATGAAAACTGTTGTTTTCAAATGATAAACACTTTTAGATAAGAACTGAGATTCCAGTTAATTAGGGGAATTTCAAGATTGAATAGAGAAATGATTTTCCTAAGTTATGAATGAATTCTTTTTGAAAGCTATGAATTAAATCTGTTTATTTTTAACAGATTTAAATTGATGATTTGTTTAAATCAAATTGAAATGAAATTGTTTTGAAGGCTATAAGTTAAATCTTTGATTTAAAGATTTAACGAGTTAATCAAATTGAAATAAAAATTGATTTGGAAAATCTGTGAATAAATCTTTTTTTTAAAAGATTTAAATGTGAAAATTGTTTAAACCGTTAAAGGTTGTGAAAATGAATCCTTTTGTTTAAAAGATTTGAAATGGTGATTTGTTAAACCATTTGAAGAAAAGTTTTCGGTAATAAGTTGTGACTTAATTGAAATCCCAATGTCCATATGTTTTTGAAATACTGCGCTCACTGTTCGGTTTAGCCGGGAGAGGACCTTTGTGTCATATATCCCATTCCGAATATGTGATATGTCGTTATGGATAGCATTTGAAGACCAGTGGTGAAGACCGGATATTTTCGAAAACGTAAGGACAACTCGTCAAATGTCTTTGCATCGAATGGTCCCCGGTATAGAGACTCCATCTGTGATGGGAAGTCCGAACGTGATTAGTGAATATCCGGATTGCAAGGACTTCTTTGTAAGTGCCTTCGGTTCTGTTCGAGCCCGGAACAGACGTGTATGGATAGTATGTCTGACATTACAAATTGAGATATAAAGCCGATTTCTTTCAAATATATTTCTGTTGGTGGCGGAGAATTTATTCTCTTAGCTTAACACCCTTCTCTGAGACATACGAGCTCAGAGGTTATGTAGTTGAATGTTATCAGCGATGTATTCCCAATTTGGTAATGTGACCTGCTGAGTGTTGCTGTAAATGATCATTGTGTTGATTATTTGTGATAGGATCATTTATTTGATCTTCTATCTTTGTGATCATTTCTATGATCATTTGTTGACCCAAAGCATGGCTTTTGTATAAAGTATGTTTTTGTGGACGAGACTTCGTCGAGCCTCACACCCCGGAAATGGTCAAAACAGGAAAGATGAGGCAAGGTTATGAGGGGTAGCTCCCTTTAGGGTATGTACATTTCCTTGTGGATAGAGGTGGTATCATGGTATGGAGCCCAGATATTTAACCTATGTGGTTACCGCGAATTTATTACTTTGTGGTTGTTGGTTATCGGGATCCCGTGAGAAAGGTCGTTTACAATCGGGGAATGGCGTGCTCGTGTCAGTAGTTACCCAGTTAGGGGTAACCCGGCCTTGTGTTGGCAGAGTTCCGGTTTGGTTCTCGGGAATGTCCTTCCAGAGGCATTCTCATGTGGCAATGGGAAGTTCCTTGGCCTGACCATTTGTTGGAAATCCAAAGAAACAATACGAAACTTGTACGGTATTAGTTGTAGAACCTATCATTCACTTATGGTGTCGCAACACTGTTTGGATGGTAGCTATAGTAGGCATAGTTCGAAATGTCTATGTTGGCTAAGATTTATATCTTTATTTTCGAAATAATTTTCTACACTATGCACTAGTAATAATATCAAATGCTTCTTTTTAATGCGTATCAAGCATCTTTGACTATCATAAGGAGAAATCTCCTCCGATTCTGCGTTTGCATTGTGTGTGTGTGCGAGAGGCCTTATGGTAGTCTCATTTTTCAAAAGCATTGCGAATTGACTTTAGAATTCTTTCTTTGATTGTTTTGATAAGATAAACTGTTTTTGTTGCTCACACCAGTCCCACGACTGATCCGGAGTTTATTATTTCTTTCCTAAACTCTGGGTGCTCAAAATTTTTCTACACGAGCAGTCTAGAGTTGGGTCTTTCAGATAGTCAGATTGGTAGATTATCTGGAGTTAGTTCAGTCTTTAGATCACACCAGTCTTGCTAAGCTTTGGGCATTGTTATGGGAAGTTCGAGCTTTTGCTAGATTGATTCTTGGAAATGGAGTTGCAGTTATTTTCGGAGTTCTTCCTTGAAGATTATCTCAGGGTTATTTGTTCCGTATGCTAGATGTTATCTATTTTCTTTCCTCTGCTATTCTATTGTATCATATCTCTGATATATATTGATATCTATGGGATCATCTGTTGTATCAGATATTGTATCAAAGCTGTATATCAATGTATTATTCTTTTATTCCGCTGTGTTGTTTACTTAATGATTGTTATAAGCTCCGGCGAATCGGATTTGAACGGTCAAATCTATGGCATTCGAATACGATATGAAGTATGGATGTCGATTATTGAGCGGGAAAAATCCGAAACGTTACAGATTCTGCAACTGCTATTTTTATGAATTCATCTTTAATGTTAAGTGCATACATTACTAAGACTATAATAAAAAGCTCCATGAAAACAATCCATATAGAGTTAACAAAAACAACTGAAAACCTATTATACGAAAACAATAATATAAACCTAAATTCAAAAAATGATATCTTTTTTGCACAATTTTTTCACACCTTAATAGGTTTATGACTTAAATGATATCTGAAGTACCCTATAAAAGAAATATCTATATCACCAAAACCAGCGTGGAGCATAAAAATATCATCTCAATGGCTTGGCATACTTCAGCACTTGGTAAAATTAGTGAAAGGAATAAAAATCTAAAAATAATAGAGCTCCTAAACTTGTTATTTCCTTTGATCAGACAAATTACATTGGAGACCTTTAAATAATTGACAATCTTTGTTAACACCATAAACAAGTTTGGTAAAAAGGTGTAACGACCCAGAATTTCTATCAATTAAAATTCGAATATTTAATTGATTTTAAATATTAATAAGTGAAATTTATAAGTGGAATAAATTTTATTTCGAATAATTGGATTTAATTGGATAATTAAATCGATAATTTAACATGTTAAATTATGGAAATAATTGAAAATCGAGTTTAATATGATTGAAAATGATTTGTAAAATTTTATTTTATCTTACTGGAGTTAGAATGGTGTTATAGAACTTTTAAAATCGAATTAGAAGTTAATCTGTGAAAATTTAATATTTTAATATTTAATTATCGACTGTAAAATAGCCAATTTTTGAATAGTCTCAGAATTGGACGAAACTGGTTCCATTGGATCCGTAATAGTTTGTTTTTATCGGATTTCAATTTTCGTAGCAATCGGAGTTTTCGTTTGACCGTGGCAGCTCGAAACGCATCGAAATTGTTTTTAATATTAAATTGGCGAGTTAAAATAGTCATTTTTTAAACAGTTTCGGATTTCGACGAAACCAGTTTCATCGGATCCGTAATGTGATATTATTGTAAGGTTTCAAATTCCAAGTCAATCGGATTTACCGTTTGTCCGGTGCAAACTAAAACGCCTAGAAAATAGTTTAATCGGTTTAATTTTAAATTGAACGTTTATAGCCATAACTCGCACGGATGATCGAATTAGCTCCCGAAACACGTTCCATTGTGTTCGGAACGCGGGGTAAACCTTAGGAACGCCAACCGACACGCTTCGTTTGGAGTTCGGAAATTCCGGGTGAATAGTAATTGGTGAAATTTTCTATAAAACCCCCCTTATTTCTCATTTTTGCAAAATATAACAAACCCCTAGGGTTTCAGGTTGGAGCCGCCGGCTTCACTATTATCTAGGGCCGAAAAACTATCTCCTTTCCTCCTTAATTTCTTCCAATCCATAAAGAAATTCGAGAAACTTTCTAAACGAAAGTTGTAGAGCGTCTCGAGATCGATAGATCCATACGGAGATGATGGCGTGAAGTGGAGCAGATCGACGGCAAAGGGCTAGGGAAGGACTCACGTTTTGGGACGTTTTTCATGGTCAAGGTGGGGCCGAGCTCAAGGGGGTGGTAGGCGTGGGTAGCTCTCGAGATGGCGAGTTGAACGGCATCACCTGATCGTTGCATAGTTCGTCGTGGAGGAAGAATAATTCAACCCTAGGAGCGGCGGCTATGGGTTGTTGTGCGTGAGCAACTTGGAGATGGGGAAGAAGATAGTGTGCGGCTGTGATTGCATGGGCTTGGATCCAATGGATCTGAATGAATCTAGGTTTAAAATTTATAAAATAAAGTTGTAAATTTATATTAAAAATTCGTGTAAACTTTAAATATGCGTATCTCTTTCATACGAGGTCCGTTTCGGACAAAACTTTTTGCGTCGGGTTCGTAGTGACGATTACTACGCAATGCAACTGGATTGGAAGCGATTGGAGTCAGTGAAAATTTTGGATAAAATTAAACGCGCGTTTAATTTTATTCGAAATAAAAGATGAAAACGAAATTGAAATCAAGGTAAGAACTTCTCACTCAATCGAATCTGTTTCGATTTTATTTTAAATAGTTAGATTTAAAATTCTTGAATGCATGTTTGAGTGATGATTGTTATCTATTGATTGTTAAAATAGACATTATGCGCCGTCTATTAAGCGGATGTTATTTATTAAAAACATATACCGCGAATATTTCATAAACAGTGAAATTGGTATTATATATAATAGCAATATATATATATTGGTATATGTATATATTGCAGTTGTTGATTTCCCGCATTGTATAGCGGATGAGACCCTATTGCGCCGTCTATTAAGCGGATAATGCTTATAAATCCCATATACCGCGATAATTCCGTACTGGAGCGGAATTGGTATTGTGCTAATGTTTGTGGATGTAGGGAAACAGGTTGGAGGGATCTAACTGGATTCCTCAACTGTATTGATTTATTTACAGATATTGTGATATTTGTTGATTACCATATCGATATATGATATTTGGATGTCGTGATTGACTATTTGGTGCTGTTGCATCATCGGATCCATTTTTGAAGTTTTAAAATAATGATTTTTGGTTTTAAAGGAATTTTTAAAGTGATTTTTGAAAGTATACGTTTTATTAAAATTTTGAATTGATTTATTTTAAATAAATTAACGTTATAAGTTTAATTATATAAAATTTATAATTTTTGTAAATATAACCAAATTAAGATTTTTAAAATAAATAGTGATTAATTTATAAAATGGTTTATTTGGGAATTTTGAATTATTATAAACGGTTTATATAAAAGATTTATAAAATTGATATTTATAAATTAAAAATACTGGAGTTATAAAACGAGTTTTTATAAGTAATAAAGTGAAATAAAAATGGATTTCATAAGTAAATTGAGATTTATAAATTTATGAAATATGAATATATAAAATGGGTAGATTTTGTAAAATATAAGATTTATAAGTGATCAACTTATAAATTGGATTTTGGCATTTAAAATGAGATATAAAAAGGATTTTTTATAAATAGAAGTTTATAAAAATATAAATGGAGTTTATAAACGTTGTTTATAAATCCGAAATCAATTCAATTTGATAAGTTGGATATAGGAATATATGAAAGGAATTATATTCACGATTTTGGACAGTGAATATATTATTAAATGAAATAAATATGTTTTTGGGGAAGGAACATTATGAAATGAAGTCAACGATTTTAAAGACGTTTTAAAATGCATTATGTATCGAATACATAAATTTCAACATTCATTGTTGAAATAGACGTTTTCGAGAAATAGAAGGAAATGGTGGACTATAACACTGTTGTTATAGTAAATGGTTTCCGAAAGGAAATGGTTTGTTTAGTATTGGGATTTATATATCTATTTAAACTTTGAATCCCTATACTAGTGATTTTGGGTCATTGTAACGATGTTTTACGTAACATTCATTTTGGCCCAAACAAATGTGTTTAAGAGAATGATTTCTTAAAGAATGAAATATAAACTTAATTTTCGATTTAAGTATATTGAATATTTTCCAAGTGTTGAAATTGAATGGATTTGTGAATTACTTATGAATAAATAAGTATGGGAATGTTTTTCCAATGTGAAATGAAATGTTTTGAGAGTTTATCTTTTTGAAGATAAATTGAAAATGAATAATTGAAATCGTATATTCATAAATATTTTGGAATGTAAATTCACTATGGAATTTATAAATGAAAAGGGGAATTTGTTTAAAAATAAACGTTGATTTATTTTTGAAGTGTGGGACTTAATTTACGAATTTGGAACGTAAATATAAAGTAAACCGTTAAGGATTTATTTAATTGGTTTAAATGAACCATGTTGAAATGAAAGAAATTTCGCATAAGGAAAATGATTGAAATTTTTTTTCAAATGTGATAAAGGTGAAAAGTGATTTGAAAATTTGTTTTCAAATGGTTGAAGTGTGGAAATTATATGTCTAGTAAAGATATTTTGGAAAGTAAATTATTTGGGAAATTATTTTGATTTGGTGATGTTGAACACGCCTATTGATAGTTAAATATCTGTCTACCAACATTTACCTTTATATAGGTATTTGTTGAGATTTGTTTGAATTTGAATGACACACTTATTTTTGAATAAGCGCTCACTATTCGGGTTAGCCGGGAAAGGACCTTGGGGTCGTATAACCCATTCCGAATATGTGATACGTCGAAATGGATTTGCATTCGATAACCGGTGTTGAAGACCGGATGTTTGTGAAAACGGAAGGATTACCGTCGAGTTACTCTACATCGGCTGATCTCCGATATAGAGGTTTTATCACCCTTAGTGACGGGAAGTCCGGTCGTGATTAGTGAATATCCGGAATGCAAGGACTTCTTTGGAAGTGCCTTCGGTTCTGTTCGATCCCGAAACAGACTTGTATGGATTGTATGTCTGACATTACAAATTGAGATATAAAGCTGATTTCTTTCAAATATATTTCTGTTGGCAGCGGAGAATTTATTCTCTTAGCTTAACACCCTTCTCTGAGACGTACGAGCTCAGAGGTTATATAGGTTAAGGTTATTAGTGATATACTCCCAATTTGGTAGTGTGGCATGCTGAGTGTTGCTGTGAAATGATCATTGTTTGATCATTTGTAATAGGATCATTTATTTGATAATTTATCTTGGTGATCATTTCTATGATCATTGACCCAAAGCACGGCTTTTGTATAAAGTGTGGCTTTGTGGACGAGACTTCGTCGGACCTCACACCCCGGAAATGGTCAAAACAGGAAGGATGCGACAACGTTATTAGGGGGTAGCGCCCCTTTAGTGCATGTCATTCCTTCTGGATAGAGGTGGTATCATGGTATGGAGCCCAGATATTTAACCTATGTTGTTGCTGCATATTTTGTGGTTGTTGGAAATCGAGGATCCTTGGATAGATCGGTTAAGATCGGGGGATGACATATTCGTGTCAGTAGTTACCCAGTTAGGGGTAACCCGGCCTTGTGTTGGCAGAGATCCGGTTTGGTTCTCGGGACGTCCTTCCAGAGTCGTTCTCATGTGGCAATGGGAAGTTCCTTGGCCTGACCATTTGTTGGAAATCCAAAGAAACAATACGATCTTGTACGGTTTTAGTTGTATAACCTGCTATGGAATGTGGCGGTAACCTGCTATTGAACATAGTAGCTATAGTAGGCATACGATAATGGTCGTATGTTGGCTAAGATTTATATTCTACTTTCGAAATTGTTTTATACACCATGCACTAGTAATAATATCAAATGTTTCTTTTTAATGCGTATCAAGCATCTTTGACTATCATAAGTAGAAATCTCCTCCGATTCTGCATTTGCATTGTGTGTGTGTGTGTGTGTGCGGGAGGCCTTATGGTAGTCTCATTTTTAAAAGCATTGTGAATTGACTTTAAAAATATTCCTCTATTTTGATTTTTAAAGATAAATAAACTGTTTTGAGTTCTCACACCAGTCTTACTGAGCTTTAGGCTATGTGATGGGGGGTTCTCGCTTCGCGGTTTGGTGGCGAACGGGAGACTCTTCCCCCACACGTCCTCTTTTAGGGAGTTGGTTAGGCGTAAGCTGAGACAGTCGAGAGGCTGGCCGTAAAAGCAAGTTTGGGATATCAGTGTAAGCCATGGTGGGGCTGGGATGGTTGAAAAGCCTACCGGTTGTGACCGCTGTCGGCAAACGTTACATTTGGTATCAGAGCTTATGGTTAAGCGACAACTATGGCTTTGTTGGGTATTACTCATTAGAGATAGAGTCAGT
Organism: Allium cepa; assembly: GCA_030765085.1. NCBI lineage: Eukaryota > Viridiplantae > Streptophyta > Magnoliopsida > Asparagales > Amaryllidaceae > Allium > Allium cepa. The sequence goes on from CM060931.1 coordinate 861,757,991, forward strand.
AGTACTCTAGAATGAGTTTGAGTGTAATAATAGATACGAGCGCGTATTTGTTAGTGAATATAAATTATTTTATATTGTGATGATTGGTTTGTTGAGTGGTATATGGATTTTGGTCAACACGAGTAATTAAAGTTGTTGATAGGGATCTCTAAACACTTGAATAGAACAATTCGACACGATATTGTTTTGAATTGGGTAAATGAAATAGTTTTACCTTGATTATATTTTTATATATAAAGGAATAATTTTTCAGAAGTATTAAAGTGTATATGAATTGATTGTTTGGTTGTTGAATAAGTTAAATTAAAACAACAATTGTAAAAGAATGAATTGTATAAGCAATCAAATTATAAGTATGAATTATAATTAAAATAATTTACACTTGTGAAATAATCTTATATATAAGAAGTGAAATTATATAAGTAAAAGGTTTGTAAATATGATTTATATTCTGAATGAAATTCCAGAGAAGTGTTTTGAAAGGATTTGATATTTTGGAAAAATTGTTTTGGAGAAATTAAAGCTCTAAACTCTTTTTGGTCGCTCGAAAATAATTCCGATGATGATCGCGACATCATTGGTGTTCATTTTCGGGTTTCCAAAAGAGGGATTGCTGCCAAATTGTTTAAAAGAAAGTTGTTTGATAAAAAAAAGGATTTGGATTTGATAAGATGATTGAAATGGAATATAACTTAAGTGAAGTTGAATGAAGTTGATTTTGGTATCAAAGTAAATTAATAAGTGAATTAATGAAGTGAAGTCATTAAGAATTTGAGCTTGAGTTATGTGAATGAAATTCAACTTTATATTGATAAAGGAATTAGCTATTGAACTAATGAATGAATTGAATGTAAATCAATTGAATGTAAATCAATTAAATGTAAACAATTGATATGAAATAATGAATATATAAGTGTTAATTCATTAAAAGCTAGTTGAATAAATTGAATGGAAGTCAATTTAATATGATCCAATTGGAATTAAAGGTGTTGAACCAAATTGAATGTAAAGTGAATAAATTTGGTTGTGTTGAATATACATTGGTTGTTATATGATTATTAGTTGATTGTATATAATTCATTAAGTGTTAATGAAATTGAATTAGCGAAATTGGAAGCTATGTAATTGAATTCAAATTAGAAGTAATTAAATTTTAATAGAATTGAATGTGAATTGAATTTAATTAGTGAATGCAAACTAATTAAAATTGAATATGAATGAATGTTGTTAAAATCCAACATTAATAAATCAAATATGATTTAAATTGAAAACCAATTCATTGAATATTAATGAGAATATGAATGAATATTGAGTTGGTTGATGTTTGCATTTGTTGTTTTGTTGCATTTGCTATGTTGGCATATGTAGTTGTTATGTTGCTATATGTTGTATATTGATACTATTTTCATATATGCATGATTCTCATGTTGGTGTTGAGTGTTTAGTAGGTGCGGATGGCGTTGCTTCGCATTTGGAGCTCGCTTTCGCGCTATATAAGCCGTATATGCTCGCTAATAATATAATAAGGTACATATCTCGGATTAAATATCGTACTTTTACACTTTTTTCCCTGCGGGATGCCTCATCACTTGATGAGATGTATATTTGTGAGATATATACTATCATTTTTTTTTCCGGATCGAGCCGCGCAAAGGAGACTATGGCGAATTTTTCCGAAAATTTAAGGCGTTAGAAATATTTGAGAAATTTGGAAAATTTTGAAAACTTTAATTTTGATTTGGAATTGAAAGTTAAACAATAGTAGTTGTTTTTGAAAAGATAACTAAGTATGATTTGGAAACTTAGTAAAGTTATTGAAAGAAGTTTAACAATTCTTTTTGAAAAACTAATGGATTTTGTAACTTTTTCTTACTTGGTAATTTCGAGGACGAAATTCTTTTAAGGGGGGAAGATTGTAACGACCCAGAATTTCTGTCAATTAAAATTCGAATATTTAATTGATTTTAAATATTAATAAGTGAAATTTATAAGTCGAATAAATTTTATTTCGAATAATTGGATTTAATTGGATAATTAAATCGATAATTTAATATGTTAAATTATGGAAATAATTGAAAATCGAGTTTAATATGATTGAAAATGATTTGTAAAATTTTATTTTATCTTACTGGAGTTAGAATGGTGTTATAGAACTTTTAAAATCGAATTAGAAGTTAATCTGTGGAAATTGAATATTTTAATATCTAATTATCGACTGTAAAATAGCCAATTTTTGAACAGTCTCAGAATTGGACGAAACTAGTTCCATTGGATCCGTAATAGTTTGTTTTTATCGTATTTCAATTTTCGTAGCAATCGGAGTTTTCGTTTGACCGTGGCAGCTCGAAAAGCATCGAAATTGTTTTTAATATTAAATTGGCGAGTTAAAATAGTCATTTTTTAAACAGTGTCGGATTTCGACGAAACCAGTTTCATCGGATCCGTAATGTGATATTATTGTACGGTTTCAAATTTCAAGTCAATCGGATTTACCATTTGTCCGGTGCAAACTAAAACGCCTAGAAAATCGTTTAACCGGTTTAATTTTAAATCGAACGTTTATAGCCATAACTCGCACGGATGATTGAATTAGCTCCCGAAACACATTCCATTGTGTTTGGAACGCGGGGTAAACCTTAGGAATGCCAACCGGCACGCTTCGTTTGGAGTACGGAAATTCCGGGTGAATAGCAATTGGTGAAATTTTCTATAAAACCCCCCTTATTTCTCATTTTTGCAAAATATAACAAACCCCTCGGGTTTCAGGTTGGAGCCGCCGGCTTCACTATTATCTAGGGCCGAAAAACTATCTCCTTTCCTCCTTAATTTCTTCCAATCCACAAAGAAATTCGAGAAACTTTTTAAACAAAAGTTGTAGAGCGTCTCGAAATCGATAGATCCATACAGAGATGATGGTGTGAAGTGGAGCAGATCGACGGCAGAGGGCTAGGGAAGGACTCACGTTTGGGGACGTTTTTCACGGTCAAGGTGGGGCCGAGCTCAAGGGGGTGGTAGGCATGGGTAGCTCTCGACATGGCGAGTTGAACGGCATCAACTGATCGTTGCATAGTTCGTCGTGGAGGAAGAATAATTCAACCCTAGGAGCAGCGGCTATGGGTTGTTGTGCGTGAGCAACCTGGAGATGGGGAAGAAGATAGTGTGCGGCTGTGATTGCATGGGCATGGATCCAATGGCTCTGAATGAATCTAGGTTTAAAATTTATAAAATAAAGTTGTAAATTTATATTAAAAATTCGTGTAAACTTTAAATATGCGTATCTCTTTCATACGAGGTCCGTTTCGGACGAAACTTTTTGCGTCGGGATCGTAGTGACGAATACTACGCAATGCAACTGGATTGGAAGCGATTGGAGTCAGTGAAAATTTTGGATAAAATTAAACGCGCGTTTAATTTTATTCGAACTAAAAGCTGAAAACGAAATTGAAATCAAGGTGAGAACTTCTCACTCAATCGAATCGGTTTCGATTTTATTTTAAATAGTTAGATTTAAAATTCTTGAATGCATGTTTGAATGATGATTGTTATCTATTGATTGTTAAAATAGATATTATGCGCCGTCTATTAAGCGGATGTTATTTATTAAAAATATATACCGCGAATATTTCATAAACAGTGAAATTGGTATTATATATAATAGCAATATATATATATATATATATATATATATATATTGGCATATGTATATATTGCAGTCGTTGATTTCCCGCATTGTATAGCGGATGAGACCCTATTGCGCCGTCTATTAAGCGGATAATATTTATAAATCCCATATACCGCGATAATTCCGTACTGGAGCGGAATTGGTATTGTGCTAATGTTTGTGGATGCAAGGAAACAGGTTGGAGGGATCCAACTGGATTCCTCAACTGTATTGATTTATTTACAGATATTGTGATATTTGTTGATTATCATATCGATATATGATATTTGGATGTCGTGATTGACTATTTGGTGTTGTTGCATCATCAGATCCATTTTTGAAGTTTTAAAATAATGATTTTTGGTTTTAAAGGAATTTTTAAAGTGATTTTTGAAAGTATACGTTTTATTAAAATTTTGAATTGATTTATTTTAAATAAATAAACGTTATAAGTTTAATGTTATAAAAGTTATAATTTTTGTAAAATATAACCAAATTAAGATTTTTAAAATAAATAATGATTAATTTATAAAATGGTTTAATTGGGAATTTTAAATTATTATAAACGGTTTATATAAAAGATTTATAAATTTGATATTTATAAATTAAAAATACTGGAGTTATAAAACGAGGTTTTATAAGTAATAAAGTGAAATAAAAATGGAATTCATAAGTAAATTGAGATTTATAAATTTATGAAATATGAATATATAAAATGGATAGATTTTGTAAAATATAAGATTTATAAGTGATCGACTTATAAATCGGATTTTGGCATTTAAAATGAGATATAAAAAGGATTTTTTATAAATAGAAGTTTATAAAAATATAAATGGAGTTTATAAACGTTGTTTATAAATCCGAAATCAATTGAATTTGATAAGTTGGATATAGGAATATATGAAAGGAATTATATTCACGATTTTGGACAGTGAATATATTATTAAATGAAATAAATATGTTTTTGGGGAAGGAACATTATGAAATGAAGTTAACGATTTTAAAGACGTTTTAAAATGCATTAAGTATCAGATACATAGATTTCAACATTCATTGTTGAAATAGACGTTTTCGAGAAATAGAAGGAAATGGTGGACTATAACATTGTTGTTATAGTAAATGGTTTCCGAAAGGAAATGGTTGTTTAGTATTGGGATTTATATATCTATTTAAACTTTGAATCCCTATACTAGTGATTTTGGGTCGTCGTCACGATGTTTTACGTAACATTCGTTTTGGCCCAAACAAATGTGTTTAAGAGAATGATTTCTTAAAGAATGAAATATATACTTAATTTTCGATTTAAGTATATTGAATATTTTCCAAGTGTTGAAATTGAATGAATTTGTGAAATACTTATGAATAAATAAGTATGGGAATGTTTTTCCAATGTGAAATGAAATGTTTTGAGAATTTATCTTTTTGAAGATAAATTGAAAATGAATAATTGAAATCGTATATTCATAAATATTTTGGAATGTAAATTCACTATGGAATTTATAAATGAAAAGGGGAATTTGTTTAAAAATAAACGTTGATTTATTTTTGAAGTGTGGGAATTAATTTACGAATTTGGAACGTAAATATAAAGTAAATCGTTAAGGATTTATTTAATTGGTTTAAATGAACCATGTTGAAATGAAAGAATTTCCGCGTAAGGAAAATGATTGAAATTTGTTTTCAAATGTGATAAAGGTGAAAAGTGATTTTAAAATTTGTTTTCCAATGATTGAAGTGTGGAAATTATATGTCTAGTAAAGATATTTTGGAAAGTAAATAATTTGGGAAATTACTTGGATTTGGTGATGTTGAACACGCCTATTGATAGTTAAATATCCGACTATCAATATTTACCTTTAAATAGGTATTTGTTGAGATTTGTTTGAATTTGAACGACACGCTTATTTTTGAATAAGCGCTCACTATTCGGGTTAGCCGGAAAAGGACCTTGGGGTCGTATAACCCATTCCGAATATGTGATACGTCGAAATGGATTTGCATTCGATGACCGGTGTTGAAGACCGGATGTTTGTGAAAATGGAAGGATTACCGTCGAGTCACTCGACATCGGCTGATCTCCGATATAGAGGTTTTATCACCCTTAGTGACGGGAAGTCAGGTCGTGATTAGTGAATATACGGAATGCAAGGACTTCTTTGGAAGTGCCTTCGGTTCTGTTCGATCCCGGAACAGACTTGTATGGATTGTATGTCTGACATTACAAATTGAGATATAAAGCTGATTTCTTTCAAATACATTTCTGTTGGTGGCGGAGAATTTATTCTCTTAGCTTAACACCCTTCTCTGAGACGTACGAGCTCAGAGGTTATATAGTTGAAGGTTATTAGTGATATACTCCCAATTTGGTAGTGTGGCATGCTTAGTGTTGCTGTGAAATGATCATTGTTTGATCATTTGTGATAGGATCATTTATTTGATCATTTATCTTGGTGATCATTTCTATGATCATTTGTTGACCCAAAGCACGGCTTTTGTATAAATTGTGGCTTTGTGGACGAGACTTCGTCGGACCTCACACACCGGAAATGGTCAAAACAGAAAGGATGTGGCAAGGTTATTAGGGGGTAGCGCGCCTTTAGTGTATGTCATTCCTTCTGGATAGAGGTGGTATCATAGTATGGAGCCCAGATATTTAACCTAAGTTGTTGCTGCATATTTTGTGGTTGTTGGAAATCGAGGATCCTCAGATAGAACGGTTACGATCGGGGGATGACATATTCGTGTCAATAGTTACCCAGTTGGGGGTAACCCGTCCTTGTGTTAGCAGAGATCCGGTTTGGTTCTCGGGACGTCCTTCCAGAGGCGTTCTCATGTGGTAATGGGAAGTTCCTTGGCCTGACCATTTTTTGGAAATCCAAAGAAACAATACGATCTTGTACGGTTTTAGTTGTATAACCTGCTATGGAATGTGGCGGTAACCTGCTATTGAACATAGTAGCTATAGTAGGCATACGATAATGGTCGTATGTTGGCTAAGATTTATATTCTACTTTCGAAATTGTTTTATACACTATGCACTAGTAATAATATCAAATGTTTCTTTTTAATGCGTATCAAACATCTTTGACTATCATAAGGAGAAATCTCCTCCGATTCTGCGTTTGCATTGTGTGTGTGTGTGTGGGAGGCCTTATAGTAGTCTCATTTTTAAAAGCATTGCGAATTGACTTTAAAAATATTCCTCTATTTTGATTTTTAAAGATAAATAAACTGTTTTGAGTTCTCACACCAGTCACATGACTGACTCGGAGTTTATTGTTTTCCTTCCTAAACTCTGGGTGCCCACCAATTTCCACACGGGCAGTCAAGAGTTAGGTTTATCAGGATATTCTGGAATTCAGGAGTTGCTGGAGGCAAGATGGATGGCATGGCGTATACTAGTATATAGTGTGACGACTCGCCCTCCTACGCCCAGAAAGACGTTCCGTCTTTAAGAAAAAAAGGGATGAGAAAATAGAAAAGATAGAGAAGAATGAACAACAACATCAGAATCTCACAGCGGAACGAATAAAATATAATAATCACATAAATATTTACATAATATACAACATCAATCAGAGTTATACAGACAATACATCACATACTAGACAGTTATAAACACCCATCTAGTTAACACAACTCAATACAATACAGAGATACCAACACAGCGGAACTAAATATATATCTATAACGCTGAAGCCACCTGCTCCATTGCTCCTCCAGAATTCATCAAAGCTAACCTAAATCCCTTGGCTACCCGTAAAAAATTGGGTACCCGAGAGTTTATGAAAAACAAAAATAAACTTCGGGTCAGACATGGGTCTGGTATGAGTAACAGGTTTAAGTTGCTTAACTTTGAAAATCTTTTGAAAATAAAAAGGTATCACGTATGACTCCCCACACATAAATATGGAAAAGTTTTTACCTTGCGCTAACCAAAACATTTGATAGGAAATTCTGTGATATTATAATAGGTCTAGGGTTTTTAAGTAAATAGAAAATAGCCGAAATTGTTACATGATTAAATTCCAGCTACTAGCCACAAAAGTGGGTAATACAATCAAAACCGTGGGCACTTATTGGATTGTGGATTCCATACAATGGCAGGGCTACTGGGGTACCGCCCATCACAGTACGTGGCCTAGATCAACGTACTGAGGATTACTCCCTTCATCCCCAACAACAGAAGGCCGGAACCATTCCTTACTGAACAGTCCCGAACAAGATACACCCCGCAGTTGTTTGCAACCAACTGCCCACACAACCGAAAATAAAGAGACATCTAGACAGGGGAATATCCTTGTCCTGCTTGGGCATGACCCACCTAGCCTTGCTGCATCTCCCCTGTTTTAGCCATTCCCGGTTGATGAGGCTTGAGGTTACGATTACCTTTTTAGAACATATTCTTAGAATGCTCATCGTCCGCCTGACGATGTGTTGAAAGCATTCAATCCATACAAGTTCGTTCCGAGTTCGAACGAAACCGAAGGCATTATCTCGTTACACTCATTTTGGAATCACCCTCAGAGTTAACGACGATAATCCTTGCACTCTGAATCTTCATCTTCACTTCAGATTCATGACCTATCGCTAATTTGGAAACGATGTGGTTTTCGGATATTCCTAATGCGGAAACCCGATCCCGGTCTCATCGAAATCCAAAGCGTGTCTTTTAAGGCCAAGTTGTCTATTTAGTCTTAACAGTTTAATTCAATATAATTCAATATATACACAGATGGATAATTCATAATATCACAATAAATAATCACAGATAATCCCATAAACAGATAATCAATATTATCATCTAAACAGATAACCAAATCATATTTAAACCAGGCATCCATGACACATAGATATTATTCATGCCAGATCACAATCATCAAATGAAATATCAATATCATTCATCCATAAGCAATGATTTATAATCACACCATTTGTAATTAATTTAAAATGAATTAATTTAATTACTCCTATCTCTAATTAATTTAAAATAAATTAATTACTTCATCTATAAATCCTGCATATACAACCATTAATTAATTACAAATCAAATTAATTAATCATCCTCTAAATATCCATCTTGATTAAACACCTTTGCTTAATCATTTTCTAATTACAATAAGTAATTAGTCTTTAATAAATTTTACAAATTAATTATCCTAAATTATTTATAGAAATTAACATTTAATTACTTTATTTATATTAATTACATTTATGCTTAATTAATTTCCTAAATTAATCTTCACATTATAAATTATTTCTTAATTATCCAATTCTTAGTTACATCATTAATTATATGAATTAATGATCTCTAATTTAGATTTAAATTAATTTGCTTTGAGTAAATTTATTACATTAAGTAATAGATCTTTAATTAAACATAATTATTAATCACCCTTGGTTAATATCATTCCGGTAATTACTATCCTTAATTACCTTATTAATAATTTAATTATTCCTATAATTCATTATCTCCATTAATTAATCCCATGATTAATTATAAAAGTAATTATCCGAATTACTTTATTAACACATCATCTTTCATTAATTACATTCAGTAATTAACATTAATTACTTCCTTAGGCAATTGTGCTCCATTGCATACACTACGTAATTATACTTATCAAATGATTTCCTTAAATTAATTAAACTAAATTAATTAACTTAATTTAACCATTTTATCAAAATTAATTACAATAAGTAATTAATCTTTTAATTACTTTCACTAAGTAATTTCATTTAACAAATTACAATAGATTATCTAAGTTAATTACTCTAATTAATTATCAAAATTAATCACATTAATTAATTATTTAATAGTCATTAGTTAATTGTCTTCATTAACTAATCACGTTTCTTTAATTACTTCCTTAATTAATTTCTAATTCAAATTCATTAATTTCAAATTAGATAAATAAGTCATTCTTTGATTAACTTATTAATTAAATCACTTTAATATCTTAATTATCTATAAGATAATCCATTTCTTTGTAAATGATTTCATTATCATTAAAGTGTAAAACATTTCGCATTTGAATCTAAATTTTATATTACATTGAATATAAGATTCAAAATGGTTATTCTTTTAAACATTTATCCAATTTAATGTTCAATTATTTATTTGAAACCAATTCCTGTTAACAACTATTTGATTTATACTTGTTTTTATAATATTCAGATTTAAAACTGATTTAGTTTTCAGATTTGAATACAAGAAGAACTTGAATCCAATAATTTAACTTTGATTTAAAATTTTATTTAAACTTCCCTTTAAAAACTTGAATTAAAACTTGATCTTCAAATCCAAATCTATTTTAAAACCTTAAGATTCAAATGTTCATCTGAATTTATACTTTAAATGTTTTTTTTGAATTTAAATCACAGTTTAAATTCTGTTTTCAAACCTTAAACTAATTAAAAATTTGAAACCCTGTTAGGTTTTTAAACCTGAAAACCCACCTTTAAACACTTAAAAATTTTATTTCATTTCAAATTTGAATTTAAAAATAAACTTAAATTCAAATTGCAAACTGAATTTAAACTTGAATTTGTACTTAACTTTTATTTTAACTTAGTTCAACTATATTAATTTACAGTAAAGCTTCAGGAAATAGATCAGGTTCTGGAACCTGTAACAACCATGTACTCGAGTCCCCCACCTTGCTTCGAGTCTCAACCCCAAAAACTTCGAGTAACAATATGATTCAACCCGAGTAAATCTCGAGTTCAAAAACCCACAAACATCCCAACCTTCACCAGTTTCAAGTCCTTCCACCAGAAAACAAAAGTACACGGCGCACATGCACCGTGACTTTGATCAACTCCGACCCCCCACCAGACCTCCATCTCATTGGAAACCATCTCCAGATGACTTCACGATCATCCAAAACCATTGCAACATCCCGAATCAAAATCGAGTTAGTTGCTCAAACCTAGAAACGCGATTAGGTCTCCACCCAAACCTGGAACCTCACGCCGCACTTCAAACTCCGACCACCATATCATCAGAGACTCCGGCCATAGCTTCATCAATACTTCAACGACCCTTCCCCAAACCCCCATGGCACTCGATGCTCCAGTGACCACACAATGCACTTGCTTCTCCAACACGGCTAAACTAGGTTTAGCAACAAAACTCAACCACCACAGTCGCCACCGTGGCCGTGACCACCTCCTACTATTTTTCCCATCACCTCGGCAAGCTTCTCCACCTCCTCGCATTACCCGACCACCTCTAATCCCATAGATCATCAGAGATTCCTAAAAACCCAAAAACAGTACAACCCAGAATTGCACTTTCAATGCTTTATTAAAAATAGTGACTTTAATTTTAAAAATCAAGTTTTTGTTTAGTGTTTTAGTTTATATGCCTGAACTAAGTAATTATGAAGTTTGAGTTTCATCAAATCTTGAATTTATATTGTCTTACTATCTTTCCAGAGCAAAAATTTTAAATTTTGTTTAGCTTAATAACATTTTAACATCACCTTTATAACCAAACAATCAAGTTTCATCTTGATTCTGAGTCCTAACAATAAATGGATCAGACAGTAAGGATTTTTAAACTACTCTGGGTTTTGAAATTTTAGCAAAGAGATGATCCTCAGGCATTTACAAACACATATACATCATACATCCCAAAAATACACAGAGATATTCTTAAATATATACACATGTAAACTTATTTCAGATATAATAATAAAGCAACCATATTTATATTTGAGTTTAAAAAAAAATGTTACTCACCAATACTTGAGGATGACAGAGTACCTCTGGTTTGACAGTTTTGAAAAACTGGAAACTATTTTGCTTTCCAAAATTCTTGCCTTGTTGAAGATGCTTCAGTTGTCTATAATAGTTTATAGATGGAAGTGTTTGCCAATAATTCTTTGTTTCAGGTTTTATATGCTATGTTGAACGAACTAACAACAGTATGCATATATAAAGAAGTTTACAGGGGTAGGTGCTAACTGGGTTTGTATAAATTTGTACAAACAATCTCTGTTTTGCATCAGAGATTTTTTTTTTCAAAGGGGCTGAGATGTTCAATATGATTTCGAATTGACTACTGTTATGTGCGAAGAAATGAAAGCATTAATGGCAACTGTACTATGTGTTTACACTAATCTTAACTTTTGTATACAAAGATATTTTTTTCCTTTGCATTTCTTACAGGTTGACCACTTTGCTTTGTTTCTTTGCTTAAGAGTCAACCTGCAACTATATTTGTTTCTTACTTTATTTTGTTTAATACTTGATGTTTACATTTGTTTGAATCTTAATCAATAAGCTACTGCATTTTGTTTATTTTTTTTATTTCTTTTACCAACACATATATTTACTTGGTTCACTTAACTTTGCTCTGCATTTTTTTCTACCTGCCTCATATTTGATGTTCAGATATTTTTTTTCTTTTTTAGATTACCTGACAGCTTTATCCCTTCTATATGTACATATATAAGGTTGTTGTAGCAAATGTTATAAAATTTTAACCTAAGTATAAATACATACTTCTATACTTAAACAAATTTTACATTTCTGCTTTTCTTTTATCTTAAACATCCTTGAAAGATGTTATTATAAATTTCAAATCATAGCTTCATATGCATACGTAATGAGACTTATGTTTAATATGTATAAGGTTTATTTTATTTTTAAATATTCTTGAAAGACTTATTTCTAATTCTTTCAAATTATAGCTTCCCTCAAAATACACATACATGTATTCAAATAAATTTTAAAATAACTATTTCTATTTGTATTGAAACCCATTTGTAAAAATATTACATTATTTAGATTGTTTTAAAATAACTAGTTATTAAATTAAAATAATGAAATTATCACTACCTAAGTATATTACTTATTTTATTAACCACATTTGAAATCAAACAACCTTTGTTAAGCTTAAATTTAAGTTAAATCATTTAAACAAATTTTAATCTTATCTTGAGTATCTTTAAACCATATTATTATTTATTTAATATTAAATTTCCAAATTATAAAAAATAATAGAATTAGAAACCATAACTTTATTTATTAAATTTAAAACAAAAACTTATCTATTTATAATATATATCAATATACATATATACATTACAAAAAGAAATAATTTAAATTAGCTTTTTTTAAAAAAAGAAAGAAAATTTATCAGTGAAATATTTATTTAAACAAAGATTATTAATTTAAATTTAAATTATGATCAAATCAATTTAATTTTTAATGCAGATTATTAAATTGATATTGTCCCAAATTTCCGGGATGTCACATTCTTTCCCCCTTAAAAGAATTTCGTCCCCGAAATTTAAAACAAAGGTAATTTAATAATCTGCTTAAATATTTAATTTTACAAGCATATATTAATCATATGCTAACAACCATAACAAACAATTTATCCAATCAAACAAATCTAACTATCCAGACAAAATTCCGGATAGAATTTTCTTGAGTTTCCCAAAATATAAATACCGGTTTACTCGCTTTATAGAATCCAAATAAACAATACTACTAAGCTACAGAACCTCTACTCGTCTAGATCTACCAACAAGACAGGATATCAGACTACAGATAAGTCTGACACAACAACCAAAACTCCATGAACTGCTGATTCTACAACCAGAGATAGATCTTACATGTACTCACTCAGAGATACGTGAACACAACGAATTCCAGTTATCCAAACTGACAATTCGATTCTGAAGACCAAACACTTATCCAAAATCAAATCCCTGATTCTTATCCACAAACTCTTTGGACGATTCTGGGCTGCCTACATCTTTACTGATCAGTTCAATCCTTGCTGATGCCCTTAAAAACAAACAGAACCAAAGACAATCCGACAAAATGATCTTTCCAAGATCGACCAAAACTCAGAACACAACTCTATTTCAAAATCAGAAGACTGACCTCACTTCTCACATACAGAGGAGATAAAACAGACGCACTCCCAAACTGGACTTAAGATCCTGAAAAATTTCTTGTAGAAAACCTTCCAATCCAAACATTTCAGCATCCAATTGCTTCCAAACTAAAATAGCTGCCACCATGCTTCTGCTGCGCAACTCTGATCGAACGGATGAAAATGCTGAAGTCGAACACAGACTGGATAACACATCCCAACATTAGGGCTCCACAGATCAAAAGAAAACTCTGAAGTTCTTCCAAAATCCGAGTTACTTCACCAAACTCAAAAATCATCCTATTACTAAGCTGAATCATCGGTACCATTCCTGGAATCCAGTCGATACCAAACTCAGTCTCTAGATGCTGACCAAATTCTGACTTCTAGAAGACATCCAGAAAAATTCTGAAACACAAAAGAACATTCAAACTATCGCAAGTCACTTTTTGCGATCAATTCAGCCAAATTCCAAAGATACTGCTCTCTCTTTACCAAACAGAACATCTCACACCTATGTGGCCAATCCATCAAAGAAATGGAACTGCTCTGCTGCTTCTGAAATTACCTCAAGAAAAACTGCTAAGCCAGAAGACCTCCTAATCCAAAGCTCTTCGAGAAACTCGGACTCCAAAGCAAACAGGAACACCCAACTGAACACAGCGACAACATCGAACAGATACACTTCATTAACTTGTCCCAAAGAAACATCTTCAGAGATATCCATTGTCACTATGTCTCATCACTCAGCTACTATACCTTGATGTATCAAGATATCATGACTTGCTTCTGTTCAACCGACAGATCTAAACTCTAGCTCATCCAAACTACACCTCAAAAGATGAACTCTGAACCTTAACAGGTTTCCTTCAGAGATCAATAAAATCCTTATGCCACCAAAAGTTTTCTCGAGACGGTATTAGGTCTACAGTCTCGACAATTTCACTTCCAACCTAAAACATTCAAATTTCAACCATTGGTAGTTATGTTACACACACCACTACTCAATCTACCTTTATAGCTTATATTGAAAAACCCGAACAGGTAATCCAACAATAGGTAGAAACAAATATATAAAAATATATATATATCAAAATTACAAATATGCTCTCTCAAGAAAGAAATCACTCAAGAGCCTAGGTATTCGCTCAACCTAGCGCTCTGATACCAACTGTGACGACCCGCCCTCCTACGCCCAGAAAGACGTTCCGTCTTTAAGAAAGAAAGGGATGAGAAAATAGAAAAGATAGAGAAGAATGAACAACAACATCAGAATCTCACAGCGGAACGAATAAAATATAATAATCACATAAATATTTACATAATATACAACATCAATCAGAGTTATACAGACAATACATCACATACTAGACAGTTATAAACACCCGTCTAGTTAACACAACTCAATACAATACAGAGATACCAACACAGCGGAACTAAATATATATATCTATAACGTTGAAGCCACCTGCTCCATTGCTCCTCCAGAATTCGTCAAAGCTAACCTGAATCCCTTGGCTACCCGTAAAAAATTGGGTACCCGAGAGTTTATGAAAAACAAAAATAAACTTCGGGTCAGACATGGGTCTAGTATGAGTAACAGGTTTAAGTTGCTTAACTTTGAAAATCTTTTGAAAATAAAAAGGTATCACGTAAGACTCCCCACACATAAATATGGAAAAGTTTTTACCTTACGCTAACCAAAACATTTGATAGGAAATTCTGTGATATTATAATAGGTCTAGGGTTTTCAAGTAAATAGAAAATAGCCGAAATTGTTACATGATTAAATTCCAGATACTAGCCACAAAAGTGGGTAATACAATCAAAACCGTGGGCACTTATTGGATTGTGGATTCCATATAATGGCAGGGCTACTGGGGTACCGCCCGTCACAGTACGTGGCCTAGATCAACGTACCGAGGATTACTCCCTTCATCCCCTGCAACAGAAGGCCGGAACCATTCCTTACTGAACAGTCCCGAACAAGATACACCCCGCAGTTGTTTGCAACCAACTGCCCACACAGCCGAAAATAAAGGGACATCTAGACAGGGGAATATCCTTGTCCTGCTTGGGCATGACCCACCTAGCCTTGCTGCATCTCCCCTGTTTTTGCCATTCCCGGTTGATGAGGCTTGAGGTTACGATTACCTTTTTAGAACATATTCTTAGAATGCTCATCGTCCGCCTGACGATGTGTTGAAAGCATTCAATCCATACAAGTTCGTTCCGAGTTCGAACGAAACCGAAGGCATTATCTCGTTACACTCATTTTGGAATCACCCTCAGAGTTAACGACGATAATCCTTGCACTCTGAATCTTCATCTTCACTTCAGATTCACGACCTATCGTTAATTTGGAAACGATGTGGTTTTCGGATATTCCTAATGTGCAAACCCGATCCCGGTCTCATCGAAATCCAAAGCGTGTCTTTTAGGGCCAAGTTGTCTATTTAGTCTTAACAGTTTAATTCAATATAATTCAATATACACACAGATGGATAATTCATAATATCACAACAAATAATCACAGATAATCTCATAAACAGATAATCAATATTATCATCTAAACAGATAACCAAATCATATTTAAACTAGGCATCCATGACACATAGATATTATTCATGCCAGATCACGATCATCAAATGAAATATCAATATCATTCATCGTTAAGCAATGATTTATAATCACACCATTTGTAATTAATTTAAAATGAATTAATTTAATTACTCCTTTCTCTAATTAATTTAAAATAAATTAATTACTTCATCTATAAATCCTGCTTATACAACCATTAATTAATTACAAATCAAATTAATTAATCATCCTCTAAATATCCATCTTGATTAAACACCTTTGCTTAATCACTTTCTAATTACAATAAGTAATTAGTCTTTAATAAATTTTACAAATTAATTATCCTAAATTAATTATAGAAATTAACATTTAATTACTTTATTTATATTAATTACATTTATGCTTAATTAATTTCCTAAATTAATCTTCACATTATAAATTATTTCTTAATTATCCAATTCTTAGTTACATCATTAATTATATGAATTAATAATCTCTAATTTAGATTTAAATTAATTTGCTTTGAGTAAATTAATTACATTAAGTAATAGATCTTTAATTAAACATAATTATTAATCACCCTTGGTTAATATCATTCCAGTAATTACTATCCTTAATTACCTTATTAATAATTTAATTATTCCCATAATTAATTATCTCCATTAATTAATCCCATGATTAATTATAAAAGTAATTATCCGAATTACTTTATTAACACATCATCTTTCATTAATTACATTCAGTAATTAACATTAATTACTTCCTTAGGCAATTGTGCTCCATTGCATACACTAAGTAATTATACTTATCAAATGATTTCCTTAAATTAATTAAACTAAATTAATTAACTTAATTTAACCATTTTATCAAAATTAATTACAATAATTAATTAATCTTTTAATTACTTTCACTAAGTAATTTCATTTAACAAATTACAATAGATTATCTAAGTTAATTACTCTAATTAATTATCAAAATTAATCGCATTAATTAATTATTTAATAGTCATTAGTTAATTGTCTTCATTAACTAATCACGTTTCTTTAATTACTTCCTTAATTAATTTCTAATTCAAATTCATTAATTTCAAATTAGATAAATAAGTCATTCTTTGATTAACTTATTAATTAAATCACTTTAATATCTTAATTATCTATAAGATAATCCATTTCTTTGTAAATGATTTCATTATCATTAAAGTGTAAAACATTTCGCATTTGAATCTAAATTTTATATTACATTGAATATAAGATTCAAAATGGTTATTCTTTTAAACATTTATCCAATTTAATGTTCAATTATTTATTTGAAACCAATTCCTGTTAACAACTATTTGATTTATACTTGTTTTTATAATATTCAGATTTAAAACTGATTTAGTTTTCAGATTTGAATATAAGAAGAACTTGAATCCAATAATTTACCTTTGATTTAAAATTTTCATTTAAACTTCCCTTTAAAAACTTGAATTAAAACTTGATCTTCAAATCCAAATCTATTTTAAAACCTTAAGATTCAAATGTTCATCTGAATTTATACTTTAAATGTTTTTTTTGAATTTAAATCACAGTTTAAATTCTGTTTTCAAACCTTAAACTAATTAAAAATTTGAAACCCTGTCAGGTTTTTAAACCTGAAAACCCACCTTTAAACACTTAAAACTTTTATTTCATTTCAAATTTGAATTTAAAAATAAACTTAAATTCAAATTGCAAACTGAATTTAAACTTGAATTTGTACTTAACTTTTATTTTAACTTAGTTCAACTATGTTAACTTACAGTAAAGCTTCAGGAAATAGATCAGGTTCTGGAACCTGTAACAACCATGTACTCGAGTCCCCCACCTTGCTTCGAGTCTCAACCCCAAAAACTTCGAGTAACAATATGATTCAACCCGAGTAAATCTCGAGTTCAAAAACCCACAAACATCCCAACCTTCACCAGTTTCAAGTCCTTCCACCAGAAAACAAAAGTACACGGTGCACATGCACCGTGACTTTGATCAACTCCGACCTCCCACCAGACCTCCATCTCATCGGAAACCATCTCCAGATGACTTCACGATCATCCAAAACCATTGCAACATCCCGAATCAAAATCGAGTTAGTTGCTCAAACCTAGAAACGCGATCAGGTCTCCACCCAAACCTGGAACCTCACGCCGCACTTCAAACTCCGACCACCATATCATCAGAGACTCCGGCCATAGCTTCATCAATACTTCAACGACCCTACCCCAAACCCCCATGGCACTCGATGCTCCAGTGACCACACAATGCACTTGTTTCTCCAAAACGCCTAAACTAGGTTTAGCAACAAAACTCAACCACCACAGTCGCCACCGTGGCCGTGACCACCTCCTACTATATTTCCCATCACCTCGGCAAGCTTCTCCACCTCCTCGCACAACCCGACCACCTCTAATCCCATAGATCATCAGAGATTCCCAAAAACCCAAAAACAGTACAACCCAGAATTGCACTTTCAATGCTTTATTAAAAATAGTGACTTTAATTTTAAAAATCAAGTTTTTGTTTAGTGTTTTAGTTTATATGCCTGAACTAAGTAATTATGAAGTTTGAGTTTCATCAAATCTTGAATTTATACTGTCTTACTATCTTTCCAGAGCAAAAATTTTAAATTTTGTTTAGCTTAATAACATTTTAACATCACCTCTATAACCAAACAATCAAGTTTCATCTTGATTCTGAGTCCTAACAATAAATGGATCAGACAGTAAGGATTTTTAAACTAATCTGGGTTTTTAAATTTTAGCACAGAGATGATCCTTAGGCATTTACAAACACATATACATCATACATCCCAAAAATACACAAAGATATTCCCAAATATATACACATGTAAACTTATTTTAGATATAATAATAAAGCAACCATATTTATATTTGAGTTTAAAAAAAAATGTTACTCACCAATACTTGAGGATGACAGAGTACCTCTGGTTTGACAGTTTTGAAAAACTGGAAACTGTTTTTCTTTCCAAAATTTTTGCCTTGTTGAAGATGCTTCAGTTGTCTATAATAGTTTATAGATGGAAGTGTTTGCCAATAATTCTTTGTTTCAGGTTTTATATGCTATGTTGAATGAACTAACAACAGTATGCATATATAAAGAAGTTTACAGGGGTAGGTGCTAACTGGGTTTGTATAAATTTGTACAAACAATCTCTGTTTTGCATCAGAGATTTTTTTTTTCAAAGGGGCTGAGATGTTCAATATGTTTTCGAATTGACTACTGTTATGTGCTAAGAAATGAAAGCATTAATGGCAACTGTACTATGTGTTTACACTAATCTTAACTTTTTTATACAAAGATATTTTTTTGCTTTGCATTTCTTACAGGTTGACCACTTTGCTTTGTTTCTTTGCTTAAGAGTCAACCTGCAACTATATTTGTTTCTTACTTTATTTTGTTTAATACTTGATGTTTACATTTGTTTGAATCTTAATCAATAAGCTACTGCATTTTGTTTATTTTTTTTTTATTTCTTTTACCAACACATATATTTACTTGGTTCACTTAACTTTGCTCTGCATTTTTTTCTACCTGCCTCATATTTGATGTTCAGATATTTTTTTTTCTTTTTTAGATTACCTGACAGCTTTATCCCTTCTATATGTACATATATAAGGTTGTTGTAGCAAATGTTATAAAATTTTAACCTAAGTATAAATACATACTTTTATAATTAAACAAATTTTACACTTCTACTTTTCTTTTATCTTAAACATCCTTGAAAGATGTTATTATAAATTTCAAATCATAGCTTCATATGCATACGTAATGAGACTTATGTTTAATATGTATAAGGTTTATTTTATTTTTAAATATTCTTGGAAAACTTATTTCTAATTCTTTCAAATTATAGCTTCCCTCAAAATACAAATACATGTATTCAAATAAATTTTAAAATAACTATTTCTATTTGTATTGAAACCCATTTGTAAAAATATTACATTATTTAGATTGTTTTAAAATAACTAGTTATTAAATTAAAATAATGAAATTATCACTACCTAAGTATATTACTTATTTTATTAACCACATTTAAAATCAAACAACCTTTGTTAAGCTTAAATTTAAGTTAAATCATTTAAACAAATTTTAATCTTATCTTGAGTATCTTTAAACCATATTATTATTTATTTAATATTAAATTTCCAAATTATCAAAAATAATAGAATTAGAAACCATAACTTTATTTATTAAATTTAAAACAAAAACTTATCTATTTATAATATATATCAATATACATATATACATTACAAAAAGAAATAATTTAAATTAGCTTTTTTTTTAAAAAAAACCTAAATTTATCAGTGAAATATTTATTTAAACAAAGATTATTAATTTAAATTTAAATTATGATCAAATCAATTTAATTTTTAATGCAGATTATTAAATTGATATTGTCCCAAATTTCCGGGATGTCACATATAGTATTTTTTTTCCGCTGTTGATGTTGTTGTTGTACACTCTGATGATTTGATGTAATGTAATATGGTGTAATGTAATAATTGATATAGTTCTTTGTTTAAAGATTATTCATTTATCTATTATATGTTGTTCCGCTGCGAATTGTGAGATTCTGATGTTGTTATGTTATTTCTTTCTGTCCTGTTCTATCTTTTTCTATCTTTTTCTACGTTTTCTTTTTTCTAAAACCCTAACGGTACGGTTTTTCGGCTTTCGATTGCTCGGCAGTTGATACAGTGGACGTATTGATGTCGGTTTTCGGCAACGAAAAATCGCAAACGCTACAAAAGGTCTCTGATTTATGTTGCACTTGCCTTGGTGGCTGAGTTGTCCTTTGTTACCAAACTTTTCCATTTCGAAGTAAAGTTAGTTTTTACACAATGTAACTTGTCTATTCAAAGGATCATGCCTAAAAATAATATGTTTACGAGCTCTATTACTTTTTCGTATAGGTGAAAGTCATGTTGAAGTGATGATAATTTTTTGCTACCTAGCAATTTTGGTGATTTAGACTATTTCTTTTGTAAGATATTATGTTTCTCATTTAAGTCATAAACCCACCTAGGTAAATAATAATTATTGAAAAAGATTTAAAGTTTTGAATTTATTTCAATATAATTAATTTAATATAATACGGTTCAAGTATTATTGGTAACTCGAGGGATGTTTTATGTGGAGCTTTTTATTGTAGTCTTGGTAATTGCCTACATGTAATGTTGGCGATGAATTCATATAGATAATGTTTGCAGCATCTATTGCTCCATCATTAGAGTTTATTTAGATAAGTACAATTTTCATGAAATTTTTTTCTATGCCGAACAAAGAGCTTAATGATCATAATAAGGTAATAAATAAATTAAGGCATAACTTACACATTTGGTTGTACAAATGAACCACTAAAAAGTGAGCAATTCCTACATTAAAGTTATCCAAACCCTTCAAGAACTTAGAAGGGATTATTTACTTTGTTATATATATATCAATAAGGTGCAACACAATTGAAAGTCTAGTTAGATAATATTTATTGTAGTAGTGCGAAATTATGCTTCGCATATAGGTTGCCATTATATTTTTCCAAAATTATCAATGAATGATATTTATTATTAAGCAGATAATCATCTTAAGTATTTTACTTAATTCGTTTCATGACAAATAGTTTTAAATCCCATTCAATGTAATTTTTCTTCTAAACATATATTATTTTGAATATTGAATTGTATTGTAGTTCATACCAAAAAATTCTCTAGTAGATGTGATAGGAACACAAAGTTATAACTATATGAATTATTGACAGAAGTATGATCATTAGATAGGAGTATTGAAGTCAATGGACCTTTAGAAAATATAAAAGCCGTCCGCTAATATAAGAGTGAAAAAATATCCTAAGTCAAATATAATTGATTCATGTGCTGATATAATGATATTCACATATGAAAATTAACGTTTTGGATTTTATAAAAATAATAGTTATGTGGTAGCGGTAGTTCAAGAATTTATTAATTATTGTGTAAAAATAATATCAATTTTATGATTTTTAAACTTGATTTTTCAAATCTTTAGATTCAATTGATTGGGACTTTCTCAGGATTTAGTACTTGCTAGGGTTTCAATGTTAGAGAGATGGGTTGGATTATGCCATTACTTAAAATAGGAAATTCAAGTATTATGGTTAATGGTATATTAGGAAAGCCGAAATAAGGACACATAGACAAGCCGAATCTGTCATTTCTTTCATTTAATTTAGTTATTGGTGTTTTTGCAAGGCAATCATCACAATGCCACAAAGTGAATCAGATCACAATGATCACACAACGTAAGATAGATTATCTATTATCCTTCTTTTTCACAAAACAAGACAAAACCATTTGTTGTTTGAAGAGCCATAGAGTCTTCCTTCCATTGTTTTAATAGCCCATGAAATCTCTATGAATAAGCTTGTTATTAAGATAACATTTTATATGTCATCTGATTTAAGTTATCAAAATTTTAGTTTTGGGCTCCATCTTTTCCCTTTCAATTATTTTGTGGTTGCTTTTTATTTTTGTTTCCCCCATGGATACTTTTGTGCCCCTTTTCTTTCTATTCTATTTTTTACTCATTTCTTTCTTTCACTCCATATCAAAAATATTACCATTTTTGGAATTTGAGTTTCAGCCACATTGAAATTTGTTAGAATCTTCATGCTCCTTAAATCATCTTTCTTCTTCAATCGCCTTTGTTTGTGGGCTCCTTACTATGTTGATTGCATGCTTTGTTGAAATAAACCACCTTTCTTCTTCAATCGTTTCTCGGGTTCATCTATGTAGGCAATTTTTGGTTGCGGCTTCTTCTTTTTAAGAGTTCCCCGATTTATATTGCTACAATTTCTGCCCCTTTTGATTTATATTGTTCTCGACTTCTTTGTCTAAATCCAAGGATGATTTAGATATATTTATAGGGTTTTATTCCCTATATTTTCAATTCGGAAAATTTCATGCTTTGATTTCTAATGTTATAGGTACACACTTGTGTGTGTTGTTGCTTGTACTTACTGTATAATGTTGTATTTTTTGCTTAGTTAATGATGAAGGAGGTTTGGTTGGTTCTTGCTTTGATGCTTATGTTAACTATTGTTAGAGTTGTTTGATGTGTTGAATTCGATTTTCTTAGAGTTGCTTGTGCGTGTGAGTATATTTGATTATGTTTGTGCTTGTGCTAGTTGTTGTTTGAGTATATTTATAGGATCGTTCTCGGCTGTGGATTTCACGGCCGTTTTAATTTCCTTATATATCTTGGTATGATTTATGGAACTGCCTTATTTCAATTTGTGGCATTGTCTTATTTAGTTGTGCCTTATTTAATTTGTGGCTTCTGCTGTTTTAATTTGTCTCACTTGCGGTATTAATTTGTGGCAAGGCATAGCATTGTCTTGACAAGGCGGTATATAGTACTGCCTTAACATAGTAGTGCACATTAGTGATCCCATGTTTGTGCACTTTCATTATCCATGTTGCTTTTGTTGTCATGGTTTATTATGCATGTTGTTGAGTTGCCATTCTATTTGCTATGTACATATATACATTCATATTGTAACGACCCGAATTTTCGCGTTCGAAAGTCGACATCTATACTTCATTCCTATTCGAATGTCGTAGATTCAAACATTGAATCTGGTTCGCCGGAGCTTATAACACATTTAGTACAACAACACAGCGGAAATGAATGAATAGTATCATTGATACATAATATTCGATACAACATCAAATACAAATGAATATCAATATTATCGGAGATATAAAACGGCGGAAAGAAATAACTCCAACAAAATCTTCAAGAGAGAAAGTGAATCCACAAGCTATAACTCTACTGCCAAAGCTCCAAAGATCTTCAATCCAATAAGTGAGAACCACCATCAAGTTGTAATGAAGCAAACTAGGAAACTGATGTACCAATTGCAATTGCCAAATCCAAGGGCACCAAAGGATATCGAATCTACAACTACTAGCTGATTATCTGAAAATCTAACTCTAGACTGCCCGCGTGGAAATTTATGGGCACCCAGAGTTCAGAAAGGGAATAATAAACTCCAGGTTACACATGGGACTGGTGTGAGCAATTGAAAAACAATTTTATCTTTACAAAAGCAAAACAAAAGAATTTAAAAGAAATCTGCAATGCTTTTTGGAAAATGAAACTACCATAAGGCCTCCTGGCACACACACCATGCAATCGCACATTTGAGGGAGATTCATCCTTATGATAGTCAAACATGCTTGATATGCGAAATCTTTTTGATATTATAATTAGTGCATAGTGCATAAAATCTTTCGAAAGTATAATATTAATCTTAGCCAGCATAGGTACCATTATATTATGCCTGTTATAGCTACCATTTAAGAATAGCAGGTTATACAACCGCAATCGTAAAGGGCGTGTATTGATGATTGGATTTCCAACAAATGGTCAGGCTAAGGAACTTCCTGGGCCACATGGGTACGCCTGTGGAGGGACACCCCGAGAACCTAACCAGATCTCTGCCAATACAATGTCGGGTTACCTCTGTAACTAGGTAACTACTACACGAGTATGCCACTCTCCGATCGTAACCAACCTTTATCCCTGGATTCACCAACAACCACAAAGTAATAAATTTGCAGCAACCACACATAGGTTAAGTATCTGGACTCCATATCATGATACCACCTCTATCCAGAAGGAAATGGACGTACCCTTAGGGGCGCTACCCCAAATAACCTTACTGCATCTTTCCTGTTTCGACCATTTCGGGTAGTGAGGCTCGACGAAGTCTCGTCCACAAAGCTATGCTTTTCACAAAATCCATGCTTCGATCAGCACATGATTAGCAGAACTTCATATGCTACATTACCAAATTGGGAATGTTTTAGTGGTAAATATCAACTACATAACCTCTGAGCTCGTACTTCATAGAGAAGGGTGTTAAGCTAAGAGAATAAATTCGCCGACACCAAACATAAATGTAATTGATAGAAACCAGCTTTACTTCTCAAAGTGTAACGTCAGACATACATCCATACAAGTCTGTTCTGGGTTCGAACAGAACCAAAGGCACTTCAAAAGAAGCCCTCGCAATCCGAATAATCCCAAATCACGTCCGGACTCCCCATCACAAAAGGTGATCAAATCTCCATAACGGGGCCATTCGGTGCAGAGACATTCGACATGTCATCCTTCTACTTTCAAAAATATCCGGTCTTCACCATCGGTCTTCAAATGCTGTCCATATCGTCATATAATTATTCGAAATTGGTTTTATGACACAAATTCTTCCTCCGGCTAAACCGAATAATGAGCTCTCAATTTTAAGAAACAACATATGAATATTGAGATCTTAGTTAAGTCATAACTTTTTACCCCAAACCTTTCCTTCAAATGGTTCAAACAAATCACCATTTTTTTCTTTTAAACAAAAGATTCACTTTAAAGATCCTCTTTACTTTGAAAAACAAAGTTCACAAAATCTTTAACAAAGATTCATTAATAGATTTCAAACTATTTCAATTCCAAATCTTTTATACAAAAGATACCTCATTAAGATCCTCTTCCATTTCAAAACAGAGTTCAATAATATTTCACAAATATTCATTTATAGCTTTCAAAACAATTCCATTTCAAATATGAATCCCCTTTCTACAAAGCTGGAAATCTTCTTTATTTGAAAGCCATTATCATTTGAAAGAAAAGAGTTTTTGTTTCAGAAAAATCCGATCACATATGCACAAGCTATATCCTTTAAAGTATAAATTTGGGTTGATTTTAATTTCCCAAAATAATAATTTTAAAATACTTTAAAGATGGTTTTAAAATCCATATATATATTATATATCTTGTAGAACCAAACCAAATTTCCAAAAACAATTCCAAAACTTTTAAACAAGATATATTATATCCAAACCAAATTTCAATTTCAACTTCCTTTTTCAAAAGCTTTTCATATTCAACCCAATTCCATTTCCAAAATCATTTGAATTCAAAATTCAACATTTTAAAACCATTTTATTAAATTAAAATATCTGTGACTTAACTGATTTCCTTGTGAAATCCATATTTGTGTGTATGGTGTAGTCCAGGGGTTTTACATAATTGTGCAACATCACAATCCAAACACAGCAATATCGATAAGCGGTATAATCCTATAATGCTTATCTTCATTCACAGATTCGAAGATAAATAATATAAATTCATCATAGATAAATAAATTTCATTCATCGTACCTCAAATCAAAACACTGCGTATCACAAAGCATCAAAAATCAGGGATGTCAAACAATTCAACATTCAATAGAATCCAAACATCCATAAGTATGAGTAATTAATTATCTGATTAATTTAAAACGGATTAATTACTTATGAATAAAATACTAATCCAAGTTAATATTTAATTAATTACAAATAATTGAATTAATTATCCTTTAATCATTTATTAATTAGCCTTAATTAGTAAACTAGTTAATCCTTTATTATTAATTAATCAACCGTAATTAATAAATTAATTAACCTTCAATCATTTAATTAATTATCATTAATTCCTTCCTTAATCATTAATTAATTAATCTAATTTATTAATTAATTAAATTAATTAACTTGATTAATTATCCTTTAATTAACCTTAAATTACTAAATTAATCAATCATAAATTAAGTTCATTGACAAATGAACCATTAATTAATTATCCTTAATAAACTACATTAATTAATTAACTCTTAATCATAAATTAATTACGTTAATTAATTAACCTTTAAATTAATCACTTAACTAAATTAATCACCTTGATTAAAACATATTAGCCTTATAATTAATCACATTGATTAATTAATCACATTAATTAATAAATATTTGTTTAAATAATTAATCCTTTTAATTACATTAGGTAATTATCCTTTCAAATTACTTTTCATTAAGTAATTATCTTTAATTACTTTCATTAAGTAATAAATCTTTTAATCTCTTAAGATTTTAATTAATTAAAAGATAATCTATGTATTAATTACTTTAATTATCATTAAAAATCCTTATATGATAAACTTTGTAATTAATTTTTATTAACAATTAAAACATCTTTTCTTAATTAACTTTGTTAACTCCTCCTCAGCTTTAACACAGCGACTTGAAACGATACCGACCTAAGACTCAAAGAGATGCCAACCTAAGGCTTAACAGGGGTGCCGACCTAAGGCCTAAGGGGTATGCCGACCTAACACTTCAACAAGTATGTCGACCTAATACTTTAAAAAGGCTACCGACTCAACATAGATACCGACCTAACAGTTTAGGGAGATTGCCGACTTAACTGGTTGCCGACCTAACTGCCTTAACAGGGAGACCGACCTAAGGCTTCAAAGGGAGACCGACCTAAGACCTAAGAGAAGTGCCGATCTAACACTTTAACAGGGTCGCCGACTTAACCACCTTAATAAGGTTACCGACCTAAAATGCAGCCGACCTATGACCAATGTTAGGCCGGACATGAATTGAGCAAAGGAATTCAATGCCGCTGCAGGGCACTGTGATCTCTTAGCTCGTACACGACCTTGGACTCATCAGTTGGGTCGCGAGTTACGACCTACCAGACTAACTCAGCCGCGACCTAAAAGCCACTGAATGAAGAACCCGATGCCGTGTTACTAGGAAGGGGAGGAGTTAGCTCGGAGGCGACTTGGGATTTGAACGAAAATGCCTCTATGAAGCCCGGGCTCGCTTAAAACCGGTTGCAACTAGTTAAGTCGTCCACGACCCAACTTAAGTCGGTGGCGACTCAGGACTTGGGAAAAATTCTTAAACAGATTTGCCTATAAATAGAAAGCCATCTCCAACATTCAGGGGACTTTTTGCCAATCACTTCACGCGCCAATACTCTGCTGAATTCTCAACTCACCCGACACTTCAAGTTCGAAAGGCATCTCAACTAACTTCAAGGGAAAATCTAACGCAATCTACATGGATTCGAAGAATTCTTCTCTACCAAAGTTCTAGTTGTTTGTCTCGTCATAATTGTAATTGAAGATTGTTGTAAAGTTGTAATCGATTTAGCAATAAAGAGAATTAAAGTGGACGTAGGCTTGCCTTGAGCCGAACCACTATAAAATCGTTGTTATTCACTGTTTTTTCTGTGATCTTCTATTTATACTCTGTTCCCGAATCATCGGGTGGTGCTTTCACAACTACACTTTATACACCGGGGTGTTAGCGTTCAAATTTTAGCGTTAACATTTTTGGTGCTTTCACTGAGAATTGAACTCAGGCAAATCGTCATCATTGCTCCACGAAAGTTTGTTGAAGTAATCTCTCTGAAGACTAGAAGTTTATCTGAAATCATGGCTCCGGGGAGAAAGAGTAGATCTATTAGATCTGGAAATGTTCAAGAGGGAACCTCCGCTTCCCCAGTACCTAATCAAGCCACTCCACCTGTTGGAGTTACAAAAGCGGAGTTGGATGCTGTAATCTTAGGGCTGAACCAGCAGATAAATGCCCAAAGTGCGCAATTGGAAGCTCAGAACGCCCAAAATGCCCTAATTTTGAATAAGTTGAATGACTTTTTTGGGGTAAACTGTCAACCAATGGGTAATGAAAGGAAATTTGCTAGCAACATTCATGAGGATGAAGAAAGAAACATTCCTGAGAGGGCTGCCAGCCCCTTTGAGCGGACATTTCCTGAAATTGGTGGATCTAAAGCTCGAAATGATGAGGGATATCTTTCTGAAATGGTTCGACAAATCATGAAGGAAAGCATGCAAAGGAATGAAGATGAGAAGGAATGGGGTTTCGCTCCAAGTAAAACCCCGTTTACCGAAAGAATCTTAAAGGCTGAGTTCCCAAGGAAGTTCGTCCCTCCAACTATCCCAGCTTACAAAGGAACAAGTGATCCGAACGAATTCTTGTATAAGTATGATTGGCACATGACAGGTGCCAGAGCTTCTGTTGAAATAAAGTGCCGATATTTTCCTGTATATTTGGAAGGTGTAGCTCTGCTTTGGTTCACCAAGTTGCCAATCCGGTCTATAGATCAGTTTTCTGACTTAACCCGGAAATTCAAGGAGCAGTTCAGACTGTACGCTTCAAAAGCCAAAGATATTATGTCGTTGTCAAGTTTAGAGCAGAATCCAGGTGAGACTATCAGATCTTTCTTGAATCGCTTTAATATAGCGCTGGCCGAGGTAGACAATGCAGAACCACGGATGATCTTGACCTATCTGATGAGGGCCATCGACAAGTCGAGCGAATTTGGAAAATGGCTTAACATGAAGGAACCAAATTCCCTTGAAAAATTCTACAAGAAAGCAGATGAGTTCATACGTCTGGAAAGCCGTCCTGTACCGGTAAAAGAAGCATTGGAAAAAGATGAAGATAATGTTGTTGCCCCACGCGAGAATGAATCTGTAGGACAGAAAAGGGAAAATAATGATGGGAAGAGACAGAAAAATCTGAAGAAGCCTCGTTCCTTCAAGCCATCGGAATATACCCCTTTATCAGATACGCCGGAGCGTATTTACCTTGCCACTAAAGATTCTGTTGATTATCCTAAACCTCCCGTTCTGAGAACCGGGAAAAAAGCTGTACAAAGCGGAAAATTTTGCCGCTTCCATAATCAACCCGGTCATGATACCGATGAATGCCGCCAATTGAAAAATTTGATTGAAGAATTGATAAGGGAAAACAAGCTGCAGCAATTTGTGGAAAAGAATAGCAACAATCCCGCTTCGACTAGTCAGGGGCAATGAGCTCCTGCTCATCAACCCAGGACAAGTGAGAAGACTGCAGGGCATGAATCCGGAAGGCCTGTCATTAATGTCATTACGGGAGGACCTCACCCAGCAGGAAGGAGCTGGGGTGAGGTGGAAAGGTATACCCGAGCTTTGAAGTATATACCGACCGAGGAAGACGTATTTGTTTTGGAAGGTGCTATGCCCCTGAAGCAACAAAAAACTTTCAATGATGATATTGTGTTCAGAGCCAGGGATTCCGCAGGTATTGAAGCTCCTACCTTGGATCCCTTGGTCATCTCGGCTGGTATCGAGCCAGCTATTGTCAGAAGAGTTCTCATTGATTGTGGCGCATCCTGCAATATCCTCTTCAAGAAAACATTCGACCAAATGAAGATCCCTATGGCTGATGTGCAAGCATCATCGCAGAAAATCGCTGGCTTCACTGGGGAGCCAAAACAGCCGATAGGAACCGTTGATTTGTTTGTGGAACTTGGAGAAGGAGAAAGAAAAGTGGTCCGCAAGCAAACTTTTGTTATTGTCGACGAATTTTCTGCTTATAATGCTTTCCTTGGCCGTCCAACTCTCGCAGCATTCAAAGCTGTTCTGGCCCCATGGTGCCTCACCATTAAATTTCCCACAGATAATGGGGTGGGAGTTATAAAAGGGGTTCAAAATGCTGGGCGGGAGTGTTATCTGACAGAGCTACGAGAAATAAGGAAAAGAGAAATGGGAAAGGATGCGGCAGCCCCAGTCCGCATCAAAGAACCAGCCTTGTAGCAATTACAGGGCGGACCCTGCACTGGCGAGCACAGTGGAGCACGGAAAGAGATGGATCCTAGAAAAGTCAGTGCAGGAGAGAATAGAGTGGTACCAGTGGAAACGACAATACCAGTACCAGTTGACCCAAAGGACCCAAACAAGGTGTTGAATGTGGGTTCACAACTTAATGTGTCAATTCAGAATATCTTAATATCTTTTTTAAAGGCAAATTTGGATGTTTTTCCTTGGACTCATGCCGATATGTGCGGAATATCCCCAGAAGTTGCAGTACACGCTCTGAATATTGATCCAAAATTTACACATGTGAAGCAGAAAAGGAGAACTCAAGGTCCAGAAAGGTCAGCAGCGTTAAAAGAAGAAGTTGATCGGCTCATGGAGAATAACTTTATCAAAGAATCTACCTATCCGAATTGGGTTTCAAATCCAGTGCTGGTTAAGAAAGCCAACGGAAAATGGAGAGTGTGCATCGATTTTTCAGATCTAAACAAGGCCTGCCCCAAAGACTGCTTCCCATTACCCAGGATCGATCAACTGGTAGACGGAACAGCGGGACACGAATTGTTATCTTTTATGGATGCCTACTCTGGATATAACCAGATTATGATGCATGAGCCAGATCAGGAGGACACGAGCTTTATCACTGACGTTGGTCTTTACTGCTACAGAGTTATGCCCTTCGGGCTGAAGAATGCAGGGGCAACGTACCAAAGACTTGTTAATGCTATGTTCAAACCGCAATTGGGCAATACTATGGAAGTCTAAGTCGATGACATGTTAGTAAAGTCTAAGAAAGCAGTGGATCACATAGAACACTTAGCAGACATGTTCGCAGTCCTCCGAAAGTACGGAATGAAGCTCAACCCTTTAAAATGTTCATTCGGAGTGGAATCCGGAAAGTTTTTAGGTTTCATCGTGAGCGCTAGGGGCATTGAGGCTAGTCCAGCTCAAATTACCGCTTTAAAGGAAGTCAAAGCTCCTAGAACGAAGAAGGAACTGCAAAGTCTCAATGGAAAATCGCCGCCCTGAGTCGGTTCATTTCCAAAGCCACAGATAAATGCACCCCATTCTTCAACGCCTTAAAGAAAGGAAAGAAAAACTTCGATTGGACTCCCAAATGCCAAAAAGCCTTTGATGAATTGATTCACCATATGGAAACGCCTCAAATACTTTCTAGGCCTGGTGATGGCGAGGATCTTCTTATATACTTGGCAGTATCATCTCATGCTTTAAGTGCAGCGCTGATAAGAGAAGACAAGAGGATTCAACATCCAGTTTACTATATCAGCAAAAGACTCACTGGGGCAGAGATGAATTACTCTAAGTTGGAAAAACTCGCCTATTGCCAACTGATTGCATCCAGGAAGTTAAGGCAATATTTCCAAGCTCATCCTATCAGAGTCCTCACTAATCAACCTTTAAAGCAAGTCCTGTTTCGCCCTGAGACTTCGGGTCGTCTTCTAAAGTGGAATATTGAACTCAGTCAATATGACATCACTTATCATCCCCGAAAAGCAATCAACGGACAAGCTTTAGCGGATTTCATCGCAGAATTCACAGATAAGGGTAACAGTGAGGACGAAACGATCGACGATTCCCCAATCCAATGGAAGTTATATGTCGATGGCGCGAGAAACGACTATTATTCTGGAGCCGGAGTTGTACTTGAGACCCCTGAAGGTCGATCATTATGCTATGCATTAAGATGGGAATTTCCTTCAACAAACAATGAAGCAGAATACGAAGCCCTTATCGCTGGCTTAAGGATTGCTAAAGAACTAAACATCCAAGCGTTACAGATCTTCAGTGATTCTCAGCTTATTGTATGCCAAGTGAAGAAGGAATTCCAAGCGAAAGGGGGAAATATGCCCG
This sequence comes from Allium cepa, assembly GCA_030765085.1. Classification (NCBI taxonomy): domain Eukaryota; kingdom Viridiplantae; phylum Streptophyta; class Magnoliopsida; order Asparagales; family Amaryllidaceae; genus Allium; species Allium cepa. The sequence goes on from CM060931.1 coordinate 861,790,492, forward strand.
CCTACTTGTCAAAGGCTTGGGAACTCCTGGGTGATTTCAATCATTACATGATAAGTCACATTCCTCGAGAAGAAAACATGAAAGCAGATTCTCTCGCAAAGTACTCTAGCACAGGCGAAGCTCAATTTCTGGGGTTGACTCTAGTGGAGGTCCTGTCGGCTCCGAGCATTGATGAGATGGATATTGATTGGATCATAAGCGTGTCTCAAGAGCAAGAATCATGGATGACTCCAATAACAGAATATCTGCTCAATGGCTCTTTACCGGAAAATTCAAAAGAACGAAAGAAGCTACTGAGGAAAGCCTCTCGCTATATAGTCCAGGATGGCCAGTTATACAGACGGGGATTCTCAATGCCGTTACTTCGATGTGTATCCAGGAAAGAGTCCAAAACAATCCTAGCTGAAGTGCATGGGGGAGAATGTGGTGATCATTTAGGTGGTCAAACTTTAGCGAAAAAGATTCTCCGATACGGATATTTTTGGCCAGAAATTAATCGAGATGCAGCAGACTATTCCCGAAAATGTGACAGATGCCAAAGATTCGCCAAAATTCCTAGAGCTCCTTCCACTGAACTCACACAGATGGCAGTCCATGGCCGTTTGCAATATGGGGGATAGACCTCGTAGGACCGTTACCAACTGCCAAATCTGGAATTAAATATGACATTGTTGCTGTAGATTATTTTACTAAGTGGGCAGAAGCTGAACCACTGGCTACTATCACCTCAAAAAAGATGATAAGTTTTGTGACTAAAAGTATCATTTGCAGATATGGTGTGCCTCAAAAAATAATTACAGACAATGGTACTCAGTTCGAAAGTGAATAATTCCAAAATTTTTGCAAACGATTCAAAATCCAAAAAAGCTTCTCAGCAGTAGCTCATCCGCAGGCAAACGGGCAGGTGGAAGCAGTAAATAAAATTATCAAGTCAACCATCAAGAAGCAGCTTGAAAGAGCGAAAGGTGGTTGGGTCGATAAGCTACCACTAGCACTATGGGCATACAGAACTACCCACAATACTGCGACTGGGCATACTCCGTTTTCATTGGCGTACGGATCAGAGGCAATGATTCCGGTAGAAACAGAGGTCCCTTCACATAGAAGAATCCATTTCAATCAAGCGGAGAATGAAAAACTACAGCTTGAGGCACTAGATCTCCTTGATGAAAAAAGAGAAGAGGCTGAGCTCAGAATCACATCTCATCAGCAAAGGATAGCCAGACATTTCAATTCCAAAGTTCGCCAACGCAGCTTTGAAATTGGAGCTCTAGTCCTAAAGAGAATTATGACAGCGACAGGTGTGTTTGGGCCAAAGTGGGAAGGACCATATGTCATAGGTCAGAAGCTTCTTGACGGCACATTCAAACTCACTACTGTCGAAGGAGATCAAATTCCAAGAGCTTGGAACAGAAATCACTTGCGTACATACTTTACTTGATAGCTTTGTTGAAACATTGTAAAAAGAATTATGAATGTATGATTCCTGTAATTGAAAGCGATTGTAAAACCGATGCAAGTGAATAATGAAAGACTATAAGTGGATGTAGGCCCAAATTCTTGGCCGAACCACTATAAATCTTGTGTTCCTTATTATTATTACATGTTTGCTTTATTTTCGATATAAAAAGTACATTAAATGTATTACTGAAGTGTCGATTTAAATTTTTGCAGCCAACGAAAACAAAACTTGCACATTACAAGACCAAGTGATTCTTGTTATCATTCAACAAACAAATTCCAAGTCACAAAATTCCCGAGCTTAAATCCTAGATAAGAAGAGCTTCAATTGAAGGGTCAATGATTTCGCCGAAAACGGGCTTTAGCTAATAAATTGAGAAGTTTGAACAAACAAACATCCGATTAAGAAGCTTATGTCCGTTCTCGTGAACTGGCCTAGCAATGAAGTACACTTCTTTGGATTAAACAAATTACTTGTAAGAGAAGGGAGTGCAGGCTTAAAAAAAATATAGAGGATCACTGAAAAGGCAATAAGCAAGTGGACAAGGAACAACTAAAGCCCTCTTCGGAGGCACAAGTCCTCTTCGGAGGCACAACTCTTCAGAGGATAAAGACCTCTAACGAAGCATATGCCGCAAAAAAGAAAGTTCTCTACTCAACCAAAAATGATTGGAGGAGTCATGACCCTCCAACCATGAGAGAGTAACTTCCAAGCAATCTTCGGAGGCCCATTTCACCAGGAGTTGAAGTGTTACAACCGCTCTTCAAAATTTCACTTCACCAGAGTTGAAATGTAAAACAAAATAAAAGCCCTCTTCGGAGGCCCATTTCACCAGGAGTTGAAGTGTTACAACCGCTCTTCGGAATTTCACTTCACCAGAGTTGAAATGTAAAAAAAAATAAAAGCGCTCTTCGAAGGCCCATTTCACCAGGAGTTGAAGTGTTACAACCGTTCTTCGGAATTTCACTTCACCAGAGTTGAAATGTAAAACAAAATAAAAGCCCCCTTCGGAGGCCCATTTCACCAGGAGTTGAAGTGTTACAACCGCTCTTCGGAATTTCACTTCACCAGAGTTGAAATGTAAAACAAAATAAAAGACGTCTTCGGAGGCCAATTTTACCAGGAGTTGAAGTGTAACAACCGCTCTTCGGAGTTTCACTTCACCAGAGATGAAATGTTAAAAAAAAACAAAAAGAAAGACCTCTTCCCAGAGGCACAATAAGACAGAAAGACCTCTTCCCAGAGGCAGAAATGAAAAGACCTCCTCCCGGAGGCACAATCAAGCAGAAAAGACCTCTTCGGAGGCACACGTTTCACCAAGATTGAAGTAAAACTTCCAAGTTTTGAAACGTGAAAAAGTTTTCCTCAGAGGTGCAACTTTTCAAAGAAACAAAAATCAAGAAGCCCTTTACTGTGGCAAGTAAAAAAAAAAAAAAAAAAAAAATTCTTCATTAAGAGCACACTTTAACTTTCAAAGGAAGAGTGAATTACTTATTCTTGAAAATTCTCTTCCTCAAAAAGAAGTTGAAGTACTTTACAAATACCCGCTCTACCACATAGAAGATTTCATTCAATAAAATGTGTATATGCACAAAATAAAGAGTGATATCTTCGAAAGATGAAGCGAAGAAACTTATTTGTGCTCTATTTTTTAATGAAATCATATTCCTCCAAATGTGGAATAATTATTCTCTAAAAAATAAAAGCACAAGTTCCTCATAAAATAAAATATTACAATGGGCTTATGGTAAAGGGGCAGCATGGCGTAACTACATCGGTAAAATTGCGCTCGAACAATATATACCACAAGCTCACTGCAATATCGTACAAAGAAACTTGTACAAAAATAAATAGTAAATGCATTCTCAGATATAAATAGAAGTTTATACAAAGAAAAAGAATCATTTTATTGAACACTATTTTATATACAGGTACAGGTTCCAACAAAAGAAAAGCGGGAGGCCGGTACCCGCACAATTTCCGGTCATTGCATGCAAAAAAAAAGGCAAAAAAGCGATATGAAAGCCACAGAACCAGAGCCATCATTTCTTCTTCCGCCCACCTTTTGAGCCCGCACCTGGCCGAATGACCAACTTTTTAGGTCGGCTTGTAAGGATAGGGGATGAAGGAGAAAGGAGCTCGATCGGACTTTCTTCCGTCTCTTCTCCGCCAGTTAAAGATTCCTTCTTATTCTTCTTCTTGGAAACTCCCTGCTTCCCTCTCTTTTTGGAGGAAGGCCCACTCCCTGGATAAAGAAGTTTGGACAACGGTTCAGCGTCGGAGCCAGTGGGTTTTGGCGTCCTCTCGCTTCCTTCAGTTTCTTCTCCTTTCGGATCTTGAGAAGCAACGGGATCATCTAAGCCGTGAAGGGCTTCTATTTGCTCTTCCTGTGACCCGGGTTGCGAGGCAGAAGGAGAAGTGACCTTAGGAGGCGGAGAAGGAATAATTGGAGGAGGAGAAGCCTGAACAATGCCCGACGTTTTCTCTGCAGAAGGAAAAAAGTTTAAGTCAGCAAAAAGCGGAGATAAAGGTTCGCTGAGATTCAAGAAGTAGTCAAAAAGCCGATCAAGTTCATAAGAAACAGATGAGCAGTCTACTTGGGCAAGATTGTCAGTAGGGTTACCTGCAGAAGTCGGTTCCCTGATGTCAACTTCGTAAGCCTGTGCCTCGGCACTCTCGCCGCCCTCATCTCCACCTTGTATGCTTGTAATATCAGTGGTGACTTTAGTAGGAGATGGGGAATGAGAACTAGAACCGATAATGTCAATTTCGGCCGATGGAGAAGGTTGAATAGGAGTAGTTGAGGTGATTTTTCCTGAATATTCTCCTGCCGCTGTTTCGGCCCTTAATCTTGCAAGCTGTTCTCTCCCCTTGGCAAGAGCGGCGCGAGCATCATCATCAAGATAATGCTCTTCAAGAGCTGACTCGGCGTAGCCAACGCCTTTACCACCGAGCATATCGAGTGCTGCCTCCCAAACTTCAGCTAGTGTAATTTCATATTTAGGGCCTAGAAAGGCAAGGCTACCGCGCCCCAAGATGCTCTGCAGATAGAAATCAAATAATGTTGAGCTGATGTTGGCCCTCGTTGCCTCGTGAGATTCTTCAGCTGCAATTTTGCCGGCAACGGCCTCATCACGCTCCATTTCAACTTTAGAAAGTTGAAGCTTAAGCATTTGGATCTCTGCCTCTTGGGAGTTATTCTTCTTCCGAAGCTCTTCAATGTCAGCGACATAGCCCTCGCTAATTATTTTCTGCACTTCGAGCCTGTCTTCGGCATCCCTTTGGCCAGCATGGGCATCTCTCACTTGTTTGAGGAGCACTTCATCTTTTTGAGAATAAGAAGTAGAGGAAGCGGCAAGCTCTTGTTTCAGTTCTTCAACTTTTGCTTCAAGCTCCTCATTGTAAGAGGCAATGCTTCTCATCTCGGTGTCATGTTGCTCGAGCACCTTTTGCCATTCGGCTTTATCATTTTCCATGGTGAGCATGGCCTCTATGTTTGCACGATTAACCCTCTGAAGCTCGTCAACAAGTTTCTGCCAGTTCGACATCCTCTCAATATCAAGCTTAACAGCGTCAAGGTTTCGTAACATGGCAGACTTGTCAATGGGGACCAAGTCAAGGTCAAACCTTACTCCCTTTAGACACCACTGAGGGAATCGACTTTGCAAAGTGGCAGGACCCGGTCCAACTTGGAATTTGGGTCTGCTAATTATAGTTTGGATGTCTGACTTCCCGAGAGGGGGAAAGCCGGAAGGAATATCAAGCGAGGCAGGGGCGGTAACCTTTTCAGGAGATGTAGTGGCGTTCTTCTCACCATGTCGGGCTCGCTTGCTCGAATCTTCAACCACATGACCTTTTCCTCTGTCATCATGGGTTTTTCTTTTATGGGAATCGTCACCTCTCTGTGAAGAATCGTGACGCTCTTCCCTCTCTCTTCTTTCGCAGCGCTCCTCTTTAGCCCTCTTCTCTTGAGCCTTTCGGGCGGCTCTTTCTTCATCAGATTCTCTGTAAGAGGGGAGGTAACGCCTATAATCATATTGGCTACGCCTCCCGTAGCGCTGGAAATCATCGTAGTATGAGCTGCTGCGCCCCATCGGAGAATCTGAAATAAAAAAAAGATAAGTTTTAGAGGTCTTCAAAGTACAAAAAGTGAGAAACATAAAAGTGCCGAAAAGAAATTCTAAGTGTGTGTGGCGTGCAAACTACGCGCATCAAACTACGAACCACTCTTTAATTGAGGAGTGGTTGTGGGTGTAATAGTCATTGTCAACTCCTGAGTTGACGGAGTCTGCTGCAGGACAGACGTTGCTTCAACTACTGAAGAAGAAACCCCGGTAGTGATAGGATCATCTTTAAAGATTTCTTGCGAGGTGGCAAAAAGGTCGCTCAGCCCTTCGAAAGTATCATCCCTGCTCTGCTTGGCAAGGCTAGTTTTCTCGGCTTCTTCGCCGGATTTCTGTGAACGTCGGGGAGATCCTGGAGGCTCCTCTTCCCCAATAACCGGGGCAAGTTCGTCAGATGGCCCCGCAACATCAACAGAAGTGGAACATTTCACTAGCAAAGCCTCGGGAGCAGGTCCTTTTGGTTTGGATGTATCTGTAGAAGCTGGGGCATCCAATGCTCTAGCCGGGGAGTCTGGGATTTCATGAGGATGTGTACAACGAGAAGTATGCAAAAGCCCGTATTGGTGCAATAATTCATCCCCCAACAAAAACTTGATGCTTCTCTCTGCTACAGCCACGACACTCAATCTATCGAAAGTCTGCTTATGGACCGGATCTCTAGAGGGAAGAGGAAGTGCTGAAAAGAGCAAGGAATGAAATTACCAATTGGTAATTCAGATCTCGAGAAAGTTTAAAAATGGAGACAAGTAATCTTACTTCCTACTCTCCAATCGGCATAAAACCCTGGGGGGCAGCGAGCAAAGAAAAATTGGTTCAGAAATCCATGAACGCTTTCGGTAAGGTCGGAAATAAGTTTGCGGTTTCTAGCACTCCTCACAATTATAAGGGAAGGATGATCTCTACTCTTTGCAAACGAGCATAAATAACGGATTTCTTCAAAACTCGGTAAGCGATCAAAAGTTCTTCTGAACAAAACGCACAACTCCATCAAGATGGCATAACCATTAGGATGAAGTTGGGACGGAGAGATTGACAACCGAAGGAGAAGAATTCGGAGAAAGTCATTAAAAGGAGGGATCGCTCCGCTTAAACACATTTGACGATTGATTGCAATAAAGCCACGGGGAGGATTGTCGGCAGTATCACTTGGCCCAGGGAGCAGGACATCACTCTCAGTAAAACCAAATTGAGTGCGCAGCTGAGTAAATGCTCTCATGGTTAGAATGGTTGGAGTTCTCTCTGGAGGGTTCTCTATAGGTAGAGCTACCGGAAAGGTCTCTTCAGCTTGAGCTACCTCTTCTTCTTCTTGGTGGGAAGTCATTCTACACAAACAACTGGATATTCAAACATGAAGGTGCACGTTTCCTAAAGTGTGTGGAGTGTTGTGTAAAATCAACCAAGCAGTAAACAAATGTAACTGGAATAAAAACTAGCAAGCATTTGTCAGTTATAAAGTCCAAGGTTCATTGTTTTAATATGCAAGTGTAATGTTGATGCAAGCAAATCAGTTCAAGTTAGCGATGCTTTGCATTAATACTTCACTTTAGTTGATTGGTTCACAGCATTTCATACAGTGTATTTAAGTTGATTACTTTATGTCGACTAATCTGTCATTTGATGTGGGCAGTCAATGGCAATATATTCGCCTTGGTTTTTGTGATTGTTGTTTTCAGTAGGTTGTTAGCTTATGAGACAATGTGGTCTATGAAATAAAGCAACAAAGTTAAAATGATCCAGAATTTAAGCAGTTTAGTACAATAGATCAAGTTAAGAATTCAAATTGGAACTATGCTTTTAAGTGAGAATTCGAGTTGGGCATCCAAGTGTTAACTCGGCTGTGACCCAAGGAATTTCTCGTGAGTTAAGGTTAGGTTTCTGGTTCCTTAAAGCGGCAGTTCTTTAGGTCGTGGAGGATAGTAAGGAGGAAGGCTCTGGTTCAAAAAGTGGTGTGAAATTCTCTAAGGGATAACTCGGCCACGGTTTAAATGTTAACTCGGCCATGGTTTAAGTGTTAACTTGGCCACGATTTAGGGGTTCACTCGGCCACGGTTCAAGGTTAAATCAGTAGAAGATTAGATCGGCAGATTTCCCCAAGGGTTAATTCGGCTACGATCTAAGGGTAAAGTTGGCCAAAGGTTAGGTCACCCAAAATTACTGGGTCGCGTCCAGGTCAGTATCCATTCCCCTCAACCTGTTAACCCGCTAACCGCTCCATCCACAAAAAAAAACCTCAATCCATTCACGCTGTCTCATTCGTGATATCGGATCATCCACTAGGACAGTTCAAAATCACCCAAATTCAATGCTTAGCCATCCTAACGCAAATCAAAATCAACTAGCCAGAAGCAGTACACCATCTCCATCATCTCGTCGATCATTTAGAGCCAAAACCAAGCAAACTCGAGCTCACAAACTACTAGCGCAATGAGGTTCGTAGTAAAGCAGCGCGCAAGAAGTGGGTTCGGTTTGAATAAAATTCGTGAATCGATAAGGGATCAAGGGAAGAACAGGTTTTACTTACGTGATAAACAACAAAGATTATCGGTGATTGTTTGGAATGGAATCGCCTTTTGGAGCTTGAGAAAGTCTTTAATGGCAGAAGCAAGAGAGCAAGTAATGAGAAGAAAGGAGAGAATATGCGACTTATAGTAGAGAGACCTAAAGCGGCGCGTGTGACCAAACTGTTAGGTCGTACACGACCTACCGACCTAAAGAGTGGACGAGTTAGAGGGTATCGAAGCACACGACCTAACCAGTAGGCGTATACTTCGAGGGGCAATTGTTAACTCCGCCTCAGCTTTGACTCAGCGACTTGAAACGATACCGACCTAAGACTCAAAGAGATGCCGACCTAAGGCTTAACAGGGGTGCCGACCTAAGGCCGAAGGGGTATGCCGACCTAACACTTCAACAAGTATGTCGACCTAATACTTTAAAAAGGCTACCGACTCAACATAGATACCGACCTAACAGTTTAGGGAGATTGCCGACTTAACTGGTTGCCGACCTAACTGCCTTAACAGGGAGACCGACCTAAGGCTTCAAAGGGAGACCGACCTAAGACCTAAGAGAAGTGCCGATCTAACACTTTAACAGGGTCGCCGTCTTAACCACCTTAATAAGGTTACCGACCTAAAATGCAGCCAACCTATGACCAATGTTAGGCCGGACATGAATTGAGCAAAGGAAGTCAATGCCGCTGTAGGGCACAGTGATCTCTTAGCTCGTACACGACCTTGGACTCATCAGTTGGGTCGCGACTTACGACTTTCCAGACTAACTCGGCCGCGACCTAAAAGCCACTGAATGAAGAACCCGATGCCGTGTTACTAGGAAGGGGAGGAGTAAGCTCGGAGGCGATTTGGGACTTGAACGAAAATGCCTCTATGAAGCCCGGGCTCGCTTTAAACCGGTTGCAACTAGTTAAGTCGTCCATGACCCAACTTAAGTCGGTGGCGACTCAGGACTTGGGAAAAATTCTTAAACAGATTTGCCTATAAATAGAAAGCCATCTCCATACTCTGCTGAATTCTCAACTCACCCGACACTTCAAGTTCGAAAGGCATCTCAACTAACTTCAAGGGAAAATCTAACGCAATCTACATGGATTCGAAGAATTCTTCTCTACCAAAGTTCTAGTTGTTTGTCTCGTCATAATTGTAATTGAAGATTGTTGTAAAGTTGTAATCGATTTAGCAATAAAGAGAATTAAAGTGGACGTAGGCTTGCCTTGAGCCGAACCACTATAAAATCGTTGTTATTCACTGTTTTTTCTGTGATCTTCTGTTTATACTCTGTTCCCGAATCATCGGGTGGTGCTTTCACAACTACACTTTATACACCGGGGTGTTAGCGTTCAAATTTTAGCGTTAACAAACTTCATAATATTATTAAGTTTATTTAAATTAAACTTTCAAAACAAAGGTTATATATATATATATATATATATTTAAACTTAATAAATTTTAAAATAGTATTATTTTAAAACTTTTAATTAATCTCAAGCATAAACAACACTTATTATAAAAAAATGTTTTAAACGAATTATTTGGATAAAACATGATTTTAGTTTAAAGTTTTAAACTGTTTTTATCTTCAATCCACAGACCCGAGCGTTTTCATGATTTTCCCAAACTAAACTCCGGGATACCCACATTTCCTTTTGCTTCGTGTTTTTTAAATCCCTACGAGGTTTTCACCAAGAACTTCACGTCTTCCGCAACCATTCTAGCAACACAGGCACACAAACACGAGTGTGCATGTATGCACCACTCCGACAATCTACGACCATCGATACAACTACTGTCATGTCGATGATAACCACTATGACCCAAACGATCACGCAGCAATCCCAATCGATGACGAAATCAAAAACAACTCACTCAATCGATTTTCGAGAACCCAAACCCATTTACTAAATCGCCTTGCTCCGACGTTACAGACCACCGATGACCATGCGATCATGATCCAAGCTTCACCAACGATCCATGAAGCTTTCCCCTTGGGTGCGATCAAACTCGATGCAACATCGACGACGAAATCGTTGATTCTTCAACATTGAACAAAATTGGGTTAAAAACCTTAGTTCATCGTCGAGCCACTTCCCCGGTGAACTAAAAAAATTCGATTATTTTCCCTTTATTCTCCAACCATCCAGCCTCCTTCGCCATTAATCTCAACCCATAACACTTCACCGATCAACAGGAATAGACCAAAGTTTAAATTTCGTTCAACTCGAGCATTCTCTATGAATACTCACTTAAAAATTCTAAAAAGATTATCAAAAATAGTGATTTTGAAGTACAAATCTATTTGTATAGTTAAAACACGAAATCAAAACCATATTTTTTTATTTGAATTTAATTATCCCTATCATTTCTTGTTTTTAAATTATATACTAAATAACTTCATTTGAAAATATTTTTGAGAACAATGTCATAGTCCTATAATCATTTTCTATTTATAAATCCAAATCTGAAGTTGATTGTATAAGGAGCAGTTTGAATTTTTTTAGTGGCTTCAAGCCTAGGATTCAACAGAGCATTATATGTGTGTTTGTGTGTGTGTATGTGTGTGCATACATACTTGCATATACACAGAGCAGTGTTAATTCAAAATTCTAATCCAGTTAAAACATTCAGGCACCTCATTTTTTTCACCACTCAACTTCAAGCATGAACCACAGATTTCAAGATTTAAACAAATCAATGTCTAATGGGTACTTTACTCACAAATCTGTTTTGAAAAAGAAGAGAACTGGAGATGAAGACAGAGGACTGGAATTTTGGTTAAATCTGAGAACTTGATACTTGAACTGATCTAGAATCTTGATACATTTGAATCTACTTCTTGATCTGGTTTTGATTCAGCTTTTGAGATGATCACAACTTCATGTTTGAATTTAAATCCATATTTTTGCTTGGCTTGAACCTGATGTTGTTGCTCAGGTTATATATTTTTTTGGCTTTCATTTTGTTGAACTTGTTTGCTTTGTTTGATTTTATTTCTGTTTCCAGGTTTGAGCTATTACTTTTGATTTTGTTTGAAGATGAAGAGTAAAAGGATTGAACTGAAAATGAATGAATAGCGTTCTCTCATGCATAAACATGATATTAAATTTTTTAATTAACTGATTTGCCACTTTCTAAATTATGTTGACACTTGTACAAAGTCCTATTAATTTTCTCACACTTCTTAACATATTGAAATTTATGTTTTAAACCCTTGTTAAACTTTTATTTATAAATTATGGTTTAAAGCTTATCATTTTATAATTTATGAATTAACTTATCTCTAATGTTCTTATAAATTAATGAATTATATCTTATATTGACATAAGATTGTATTTTTAAATCTTTATGTATATACAAACTATTTGTTAGGCATTTTTATACTTATACTTCAAAAGATATATTCATACTAAAGCTTTATATTTATTAACATATATACTACCATATTTATTTTCATGTATATAAAAGAAAAGCATTTTAATTTTGTTTACTAGATCTCATTTAAGTTTTAAACATAAGATATTAAACTTATTAATAAATAATTATTTTATAATTTCATTTTAAACTTAAGTAATCATGCTTATTATATTTATTTAACCTTTTTAAGGAAAATGATTTAAATATCTAATTATAAACAGTAAATAATCTCACACACACACACACACAGATATATATATATATATATTATTTTTTCAAAGTATAAAGTTAATAAATCCAATTTTATTTATATGATATTTATCCTTGAAATTCAAATCAAAATTCTATATTATATCCAAACACATGTTACTTTTATTCAATTAAATATCCACCCAATTTATTTCCAAAATTTCAAATCCAAATTTACTTTCACATCGACTTATATATATTTATTTCCAAATATTCAAATTAAGTCTCAATTAGTCCCAAAATCTATACTAATCACTAAGTTAATTCTGGCCTAAAAACCGGGAATGTTACACATTCCCCCTTAAGAAAGTTTCGTCCTCGAAATTTTCTAGACAATGAGACCAACAAAAAATGGATACACAAAGATAGAGAATCGACTCATCAGATCAAGCTGAATATTTATTCTACGTTTGGCTTACCATATCAGAATATCAACAATAAATATGAGAATGAACTCATACAATATTTTATGCAGTATTCTCGGGTCATTCGGTCTACGAAATATGCAGGGGATTGGTTAGTTGGAAGGGATAACCAACCGTTCGTAGAACATATCTGGACCTCAAACAATAGATAAATGGATTCAATCTTCCATAATTCTCAAACACTAGATATGGATTCCAAACTCAGATCTGAATACCCCAGAGTTTACACCAGCTTGTCCCTCTTCGGACTTGGATCTACACAAGAAACCACAACAAAATTTGTCGAATTTGGTTTTGATCGAAATCGTCTCATCGATACACTTTAATTCAGCTTCATATTTTATTAACCAATTTATTTCAAATAAAATTTCAAATTCATTAGAGTTAAAAATGAACCGATGATTAGAAAAGATGAATTGGGAACTTAACTACAACGATTTGCAGGGCTACCATCACACCGAAACTTCTTCTTGTAGCTCCCATGAAGCAGTCAAAGAATTTGAAATTGGATGATCAACAAAGGAGATTGATAGAAAAAGATTGTTTCTTGTTGGTACAGGTTTGACAATTTGTAGTGGTGCTCCCTTGTCCCCTATCTCATCCTCTTCTCGCACTCATACTCACTATCAGTGGACAGTAAGAGAATTTACCGAGGCAAACAGACGGATATCTTAGGGATATACTCATTCTAGGGCATCAGTAACCCAAGCTCTAATGAGTCACCAAATGTGTTATACTCCTAAGCTAAAGTTCAACCTTCAGCTCTGATACCAAATGTAACGACAATCGATATCCATACTTCACTCTTATTCGAATGCCGCAGATTCAAACATCGAATCTGGTTCGCCGGAGCTTATAACACATTAAGTACAACAACACAACGAAAAATAATGAATAATATTATTGATACACAATATTCGATACAACATCAAATACAAATGAATATCAGTATTATCAGAAATATACAACGGCGGAAAGAAATAACTCCAACAAAATCTCCAAGAGAGAAAGTGAATCCACAAGCTATAACTCTAATGCCAAAGCTCCAAAGATTTTCAATCAAATAAGCGAAAACCACCATCAAGTTGTAATGAAGCAAACTAGGCAATGGATGAACCAATTGCAATTGCCAAATCCAAAGGCTCCAAAAGATATCGAATCTACACCTACTAGCTGATTATCTGAAAATCTAACTCTAGAATACCCGCGTGGAAATTTGTGGGCAACCAGAGTTTAGAAAAGGAACAATAAACTCCAGGTCAGTCATGGGAATGGTGTGAGCAAAAAAAAATGTTTCATCTTTACAAAAGAAAAACAAAAGAATTTAAAAGAAATCTGCAATGCTATTTGGGAAATGAAACTAGCATAAGGCCTCCCGGCACACACACCATGAAATCGCACACTTGTGGGAGATTTCTCCTTATGGTATTCAAAAATGCTTGATACGCGAAATCCTTTTGATATTATTGTTAGTGCATAGTGCAGAAAACCTTTCGAAAGTATAATATTAATCTTGGCCAGCACAGGTATCATTATATTATGCCGGCTATAGCTACCATTTAAGAATGGTAGGTTATACAATTGCAATCGTAAAGGGCACGTATTAGTGATCGGATTTCCAACAAATGGTCAGGCTAAGGAACTTCCTAGGCCACATGGGTACGACTCTGCATGGACGCCCCGAGAACCTAAATGGATCTTTGCCAACACATGGCTGGGTTACCTCTGTAACAAGGTAACTACTACACAAGTATGCCACTCCCTGGTCGTAACCAACCTTTTATCCGGGGATTCACCAACAACCACAAAGTAATAAATTTGCAGAAACCACATAGGTTGAGTACCTAGACTCTATACCATGATACCACCTCGATCTAGAAGGAAATGAACGTACCCTCACTGGGAGCTAACCTCAAATAACCTTGTCGCATCTTTTCTGTTTCGACCATTCCGGGTTGTGAGGCACGACGAATTCTTGTCCATAAAGCTACGCTTTTCACAAAAGCCATGCTTTGATCAACACATGATCAGCAGCACTTCTTAGGCCACATTACCAAATTAGGAATGTATTGCTGGTAAATATCAACTACATAACTTCTGAGCTTGTATGTCTCAGAGAAGGGTGTTAAGCAAAGAGAATAAATTCTCCACCACCAAACAGAAATGTATTTGATTGAAACCAGCTTACATCTCAAAGTGTAACGTCAGACATACATCCATACAAGTCTGTTTCGAGTTCGAACAGAACCGAAGGCACTTCAAAAGAAGCCCTTGCAATTTAGATAATCACTAATCACATCCAGACTCCCCATTATAAAGGGTGATCAAATCTCTATATCGGGGCCATTCGGTGCAGAGACGTTCAACAGTTCATACTTTCGCTTTCGAAAATATCTGGTCTTTACCCCGGTCTTCAATTGCTATCCATATCATCGTATCAATATTCGGAATGGGTTTTATGACACAAAGTCCTCCCGTGGCTAAACTGAATAATGAGTGCTCAATTTTAAAATAAAAAACGTATGGATATTGGGATCTTAGTTCAGTCACAACTTATTACCTAAAAAAATTCTTTCAAACAGTTTAAACAAATCACCAATTTTTTCATTTAAAAAAAAGTTTCACTTTTAAGACCCACTTTACTTTGAAAACAAAGTTCACCAAATCTTTAACAATGATTCATTCTTAGCTTTCAAAATATTTCAATTCCAAATCTTTTATACAAAATATACATCTTTAAGATCCTCTTCAATTTCAAAACAATGTTCAAGAATATTTCACAAAGATTCATTTATAGCTTTCAAAACAATTACATTTCAAATTTGAAATCCCTTACAACAAAGCTGGAAATCTTTTCTTCATTTGAGAGACATTATCATTTGAAAACAACGAGTTTTTGTTTCAGAAAAATCTGATCTGATATGTACAAGTTATATCCTTTAAAGTATAAACTTGGGTTAGTTTTAATTTCCTAAAATAATACTTTTGAAATACTTTAAAGACGGTTTTAAAATCCATATATATATATATTATCTTGTATAAACTTTTCAAACCAAATTTACAAAAACAATTCCAAACTTTTAGACAAGATATATTATATTCAAACTAAATTTCAATTTCAACTTCATTTTTCAGAAGTTTTTCATATTCAACCCAATTCCATTTCCAAAATCATTTGATTCAAAATTCAACTTTTTAAAACCATTTTAATAAATTCAAATAGTTGTGACTTAACCGTTTTCCTAGTAAATCCATATTTGTGTGCGTATGACGTAGTCCAGGGTTTTACACAATAGTGCAACATCGCAATCCAAACACAACAATATTCATAAGCGGTATAATCCTATAACTTATATCTTCATTCATGGATTCATAGATAAATAATATAAATTCATCGCAGATAAATAAATTACATTCATCACAACTCAAATCAAAACATTTCCTATCACAAAGCATCACAATCAGGTATGTCAAACAATTAACATTCAAAGAATCCAAATGTCTATAAGTAAGATCAATTAATTATCAAATTAATTTAAATCAAATTAATTACTTATGAATAAACTACTAATCCTAGTTAATTAATATTTAATTAATTTCAAACCATTTCAATTAATTATCCTTTAATCATTTATTAATTAGCCTTAATTAATAAACTAATTAATCATTTAATTATTAATTAATCAACCTTAATTAATAAATTAATTAACCTTCAATCATTTAATTAATTATCCTTAATTCCTTCCTTAACCATTAATTAATTAATCTTAATTAAATTAATTGCCTTAATTTATTTTCCTATAATTAACCTTAAAGTATTAAACTAATGAATCCTTAATTAACTACATTAACAAATTAACCCTTAATTAATTCTTCTTTAATTAATTATCCTTACTAAATTACATTAATTAATATATTGATTAATTAACTCTTAATCATAAATTAATCACCTGAATTAATTAACTTTTAAATTAATCACATAACTAAATTAATCGCCTTGATCAAAATAAATTAGCTTAATAATTAATCACATTGATTAATTAACCATATTAATTCATAAATCTTTATTTAAATATTAATCCTTTTAATTACATCGTGTAATTATCCTTTTAAATTACTTTTCACTAAGTAATTATCTTTAATTACTTTCATTAAGTAATAAATCTTTTAATCTCTTAAGACTTTAATTAATTAAAAGATAATCTATTTATCTCAATTAATTTCTTTAATTATCATTAAAAATCCTTATTTGATAAGATTTATAACTAATTTTTATTAACAAATAAATTATCTCAGTTTTTAGAGTTAATTAACAATTAAAACATCTTTTCTTAATTAAGTTCATAATATTATTAAGTTTATTAAAATTGAACTTTCAAAACAAAGGGGTTTTATATATATTAAAACACTTTTAAACTTAATAAATTTTAAAATAATTTTATTTTAAAACTTTTAATTAATCTCAAGCATAAATAACACTTATTGTAAAAAAAATATTTTAAACAAATTATTTGGATAAAACTTGATTTTAGTTTAAAGTTTTAAACTGTTTTTATCTTTAATCCGCAGACCCGAGTGTTTTCATGATTTCCCCGAACCTAACTCCGGGCTACCCACATTTCCTTTTGCTTCGAGTATTTTATAATTCCCTTCAAGTTTTTCCTCGAGAACTTCATATCTGCCCCAACCATTCCAGCAACACAGATACACAAACACGAGTGTGCATGTGTATGACCACTTCGATGATCTTCGGCGATCGATACCACCACTGTCACGTCGACGATAACCATTATGACCCAACGACCACCCAGCAATCACAATCGACGACGAAATCAAAAACAACCCACTCGATCGATTTTCTATAACCCAAACCCATTTACTAAATCGCCTTGCTCCGACGTTACAGACCACCGGCGACCACGTGATCTTGACACAAGCTTCACCGACGACCCACGAAGCTTTTCCCCTGGGTGTGATCGAACTCGATGCAACGTCGATGATGAAATCGTCGACTCTTCAGCATCGAACAAAATTAGGTAAAAAAGCCCTAATTCATCATCAAGCTACTTCCCTGGTGAACTAAAAAAGAATTCAATTATTTCTCCTATATTCTCCAACCTTCCAGCCTCCTTCACAATTAATCTCAACCCATGACACTCCGCCGATCAACAGGAATTGACCAAAGTTCAAATTTCGTTCAACTCAAGTGTTCTCTGTGAATACCCACTTAAAAATTCTAAAACGATTATCAAAAATCATGATTTTGAAGTACGAATCTATTTGTATAGTTAAAACATGAAACCAAAACCATAAATTTTTGACTTGAATTTAATTATCCCTGTCATTTCCTTTTTTTAAATTAAATACTAAATAATTTCATCTGAAAATATTTTTAAAAACAATGTCATAGTCTTATAACCATTTTCTATTTATAAATAAAAATCTGAAGTTGATTATATAAGGAGCAGTTTGAATTTTGTTTTAGTGGCTTCAAGCCTAGGATTCAACAGAGTAGTATATGTGTGTGTGTGTATACATACTTGCATATACACAGAGCAGTGTTAATTCAAAATTCTAATCTAGTTAAAACATTCAAGCACATCATTTTTTCACCACTCAACTTCAAGCATGAATCATTGATTTCAAGATTTAAACAGATCAATGTCTAATGGGTTAGTTTAATCACAAATCTGTTCTGAAAAAGTAGAGAACTAGAAATGAAGACAGAGGACTGGAATTTTAATTAAATCTGAGAACTTGATACTTAAATTGATCTGGAATCTTGATACATATGAATATCTTCTTGATCTGGTTTTGATTTAGCTTTTGAGATGATCAACAACTTCAGGTTTCAATTTAAATCCATATTTTTGCTTTGCTTGAACCTGATGTTGTTGCTCTGGTTTTAATTTGTTTTTGGCTTTCATTTTGTTGAAGTTGTTTGCTTTGTTTGATGTTCTTTCTATTTCCAGGTTTGAGCTGTTGCTTTTGATTTTTTTTCGAAGATGAAGAGTAAAAAGATTGAACTGAAAATGAATGAATATGTTTCTCTCAATCTTAAACATGATATTAAATTTTAAATTTAACTAATTTGCCACATGTTAAATTATGTTAACACTTGTACAAAGTCCTATTATTTTTCTTACACTTGTAAACATATTTAAATTTATGTTTTTAACCCTTGTTAAACTTCTATTTATAAATTATGTTTTAAACCTTTTCATTTTATAATTTGTTAATTAACTTATCTCTAATGTTCTTATAAATTAATGAATTTATCTTTTATTTACATAAGTTTGTATTCTTAAATCTTTATGTATATACCAACTATTTGTTAGGCCTTTTTAAGCTTATACTTTCAAAAGATATATTCATACTAAAGCATTATATTTATTTACATATATACTACTATATTTATTTTCATGTATATAAAAGAAAAGCATTTTAAATCTTTTTATCAGATCTCATTTAAATTTTAAACTTAAGACATTAAAATTATTTATAAATACTTATTTTATAATTTTCATTTTAAACTTAAGTAATCATACTTATTATATTTGACCTTTTAAAGAAAATGATTTAAATATCTAATTATACACAATAAATAATCTTATATACATATATATGCTTTAATTTTTCAAAATATAAAATTAATAA
This sequence comes from Allium cepa, assembly GCA_030765085.1. Lineage (NCBI taxonomy): Eukaryota > Viridiplantae > Streptophyta > Magnoliopsida > Asparagales > Amaryllidaceae > Allium > Allium cepa. Next base: position 861,809,336 of record CM060931.1, read on the forward strand.
ATCCAATTTTATTTATAATATATTTATCCACAAATTTCAAATCAAAATTCCATTTTATGTCCAAACACATTTTATTTTTATTCGATTAAATTTTCACCCAATTTATTTCCAAAATTTCAGATCCAAATTTACTTTCACAATCTACTTATATACTTATTCCCAAATATTCAAGTTAATTCTCAATTAATCCCAAAATCTATATTAATCACTAAATTAATTTTGGCCTAAAAACCGGGAATGTTACACATATACATATGTGTATATATGTATTTTTTTGAAGTGGTACTTTATATACAACAAATCACTATGACAACATATCACATGTCAATAAACATTCGAATCACGCTACGCAAGTTTTTAACTTGTGACCTCTCGCACCAAAGCAAAATCACTTAACCACTGGGATAGTGGTACTTATCGTATATATGTATATTAGTGTGCCTGGTTAAGTTGAAATTCGTGTGCTTGGTCATATCGAAATTGTCCTTTGTTTACTGCATTTATACTGGCACGTGTAATATATATATGTGTATATGGTATATGTATGTTTATATCTTAATATCACTACTTATTTGTATATCACTACATATGTGTTTGTGTAAGTATGAATTTCCATGTATACACATACATATGTATGTATATGTGCGAATGTTTTTATATCTACATATATTTTTTAACCTGTGGCACTTTCTTTTGCATTGTGATTTCATGTTACACTTTCCATTTGCTATTTTAATGTATGAACTTCCATGTTTGAACCATTTTGAGGTTTAGTTGAACTTGTTTTTAGTTTTGAACAATTTTGAATTGCATTTAAGTCAATATCTGTGCTTGGTTTTACTACTTGGTTCAAGGCAGTGTTGAGATGCTTTTGATACTTTTGAGCTGAACCAATTTTGAATTACTTGAGCATGAACCATTTAGAGTATGTACATATATACATGTACAAACATATGTACACATATGTACATTACTTGTGCTATGAAGTGTAATGACCCACAATATTCACACAACTATGATATTGTGATTCAAACAAGTATAAAGTATTGAAGTATATTTGTGCACACATTTGGACTTGGGGGTAAATTTGTGATTTCCCATCTATTAAAACCCTAGCCGTGAGTGGATTATAAAAAAAAAAGAAGGATGTGGCCGCGGTTTTCATTTTAACTCTCTCCTTACAAAACAAAAATAAAATGGCCGAAGCCCTAGAAATCAGATTGGGGGAAAATTATTTTGCCGTATCAAATGGCGTTGGATTCGTGAGAAAAAGGGGGAAAGCTATGGCAATATCTAGGGGATCGACATCTCATATAGCTACGTGAGTGTTCTTAATCACGATTTGGCAATAAGACCTATCTCAGCCAGCCGTTGTTATATTTCTGTAAATTAATTTGTGTGTATGGATGCTTTGCGTGCGTTGATGCTTGTTAATGATTGTTTGATCTTTAGTTGCTTGCGTATTCATATATGGATGATGATTAGTTCTGATTATGTTCATATCTGTACCTGAGATGATATCTATTCACTATTACGTCACGATACACTGATTTAACACTATGTATTACTGCCAAATGATTGTTTAAGTACACTCATACCAGACGTATCATGTCTGACCCTGTTGATTGTCTCGACAATCTCCTGGCGTGTCTCATTCAACGAGGCAGTTCGGGATGATGTTTTTACAGGTTGCTATGCACATATTGATGAGATGATGATTTAAGAGATGGAGTTAAAATGATTTATACTGCATGTAGATGATATGAAGAAAGTATTTAAGTATTTTTATTGTCATTTCTTATGTACTGCTGAACTAAAATATGTATGTAATACCATGAACAGTGAACCATCATGTGTTAGATCGATTTGTATATAAATCTTGAAAACTGTATTGTCTTATATGTAATTGCGAGTTTGAAACTGAAACATTTGGATCATTCAGTTTTTATATATCTTCTAAAATTTGTATTTGGAGAATAACTGGTGTCAAGGCAGTATACACAAGTGTTTACACTTGTGTATATGTGCAGACACATAGATCTGCTGAGTTTTGTGATTTAAAGGATTTTTATGGATTTTGTTCAAGTTTCCTTTCAGAAGTTTTGGGGAAAACTTTTATAAACTTATCTTGATGGATTATTTCCATATTTATGCACAAGCAAATATGGATCTGGAGTTTGATTTTTCTATGTAATTATCATATCTGAGAATGTATATATATATTTATTTGTTTTGGCAAGTTGAATGCCTTGAATGTGAAAAGCAAAGATGAGATATATATATATTTTTCTCTATGTTATGGTCTTTTCTGAGTTCAAGTTACTTAGTCCTGTGATATTTGATTTTTGATGAGATATTTGATATTTGTTATTTGCTATTTGATATTTGATATTTGATCTGTGAAAAGCAAAGATGAGATATTTGATGCCGCAAATCTTTGAAGGAAAGATGGATTTTTTTTATGCTTTCAAATGCATTATGATTTTTGGGAAATGAAATTTTCTATGTTAAGTGGCTGTTGCTATTCGAATCTGTATATAGCATATAGCTAATATATGTTCATGTGATAGATTCTTGAATTATATTGAGGACTTGCCATATAAAAAAAAAACAAATTAGCCCATGATTTGGCCACTAGAAAAGTAGGGTCATCTCATTTGGTATCAGAGCTATGTTGGTAGATAACATAGCAAAAATTTAATTTGTGTGAATTTGTTTGTATTGACTGCTTTGGTTGCATTGTTTGAATTGATTGCTTTGGATGATTTATTTGAATTACATCAATGTTAATGATGTTTCTCCTTTCTATTATTTTGTTTTGAAAATTGTTTAATCAATCATATAACCTGATTACAGAAATGAGTTTAAGACCCAGTTTTTATAAGAAAATAATCTGATTAATTTACTGAGAAGTAGGGTATTGAATAATAATGGATTAGGCAGTATGAACAGAGAGGTTTATGCTCATGTCTAGTTCATTTAAATTTGCTATAAACAAAGAAGTATTATAAAAATTATTTAAATTTCTGAAGTGGTTATTATGGATGGGATGGATGTTTGTTTGTGCATTTCTATTTGGAGTTTTGTATGTCAGTTTTCCAAGTTAAAATGGTTTGAGCATTTTTATTATTCTATTCTTATTATTGTCAAGTATGGATTTAAACTATTTAGAACATAGGCAGCAAGATAGAAATCTAGCTCATGCTTATTTTCTAAATAATAAGATATGAGGTTTTCTGGGTTTTTGGTGAAATTTTCTTAACAAACACCTCTGTCCATATTTTTACAATAATATAGTAGAATCATGAATGCCTAAATTATTTTGGAAAGCCCACAAACCTATTGTAAATCTCTGTAGTAAGAAATTTAAAATGAGAGAATTTGAATTTATAAATGTTTTCTAATATAGAAAGTTGGATTAAGACACCTATGTTTATATCTGATCTAAAAGATGGCTAAAATTACAGTTTTACTTCTTTGTGGACTTCATGGATGTTGCTTTGTTTCAATGTAGATGGTGTATTTATTTATTTTGATTTAAATTTGAAATCACCACTGTTACACCATAACTAATAAGTATATGTTTGAGAACTTGATAAACACAATAATGAGCTGATGCAAGTGATGTTGATATTTGGAAAAATTTCAAAAAAAAATAAAATAAATATCAAATGCCAGTATCAATTACAATAGGTCATTATATGAATAAACATTGAAAAGTGAATTGTCTGATTTGGATGCATAATTGTTAAGCTGCATTTCTTGAATATGTTTGATAACTGCATATAACTTTGTGATGGAAGTTTATAAAACAGGTCCCTTAGAGGAAGATAAAGTTTCTTATGAATATAACCTGAAAAAAAATGGATTATATAATCATTACAGTCAAGTGTGATCTAAGATTGGTTAAGTACAAGGCAGTAAAAGGAGGGAAGTTCTTTTGCTTATGTCTGGTATTTAATAAGGGGATAAGAGTGCAATGGTTTGACCATGTGCTGAGCTCTAGTTCCCTAAGTATTTCCTCAAAAAAAAAATATACATATAAACATCTCTGGTCACATGTTGATTGTAATATAAAATATGAAAAACATAAGAATTTTCTGATATGCAAAATCCCTGTGCCTTACCTGCAAGTTTATATAGCCCAATGACATAAGTGAAGACGAAAGGAACACTTATAGCTACTTATGATTAGGTGTATGTTAGTTTTATATGAATGAAAATAAGTTTTGTTAACCACATATGTGTTGGATGAGTTTCTTTGTGGTGATATAATCTATGTGAAATGTTTGGATGCCTTGCTGGTTGTTAGATTTGGTTACTGGGAACCCCAGTGGTATTTTATCTCCTAAAATATTTGATCTATGCTTTAGTCAAAGGCCTGTCTCTGAACAAAAATTGACTTGAAATGATGTACAGATGTGATTAATTGATTGTTGAAATGTATGAATGGATGAATGTTTCATGGATGCATGAAAACTGTTTGCATTTACTGGTTATGTACATAAAGTTTTTGAGCATGATACAGTATAGTTGAGACCTGCACACATGAAAGGAAAACTTAGTAATTAAACTAAGAAAAATGTGTCACTCTATCAGGTTGGGTATGAGGGAAGTGGGTATGACATGGTGGTTGGCTTGCATCAAGGATGGGGTGTGAGTTTGCACATGGCATGTTCATGTCCAAATAGCTTGTAGTGTGCTAGAAATCAAACAGATGTTCCAGGCAGTGTGCACCAGTGCAACCATGAATGTGATATTGGACCTTAAAAAAAAATATGAAATGAACCTACAAGCAGAGGTGATTAGGCTAGGGGTATGGTGAGTTCTGGTATGTAGACTCAGTTTTGATGCCTTAGCTCAATGTTGTGGGTTTTGCTTGTTCATATTTATGAGATGCTTGTGTGATTTGGGTGATGGTTGTTATGAATTTTTGAAATAAGAATTTCTGCTAAGATACTTGTTGGATGATTTTTGATGACAAGCAATCAGTTGATGTTCTTATAGATGTCTGGTTTTCTTTTTGGAGCTGAGGAAAAAATACCAGTATTAAGTGGTTGTTTGTTGTTTGTGTTGATTGAGTATTGTTTGTATAAACTTAATTCATATGTATGTTTATGATATTTTGCTTTGATTGCCAAGAATGGGGTCTGTTTTGAATTAAAAAAAAATCATTTAAATAAAGACAGATTATATAAGGGTATTGATCCCTATTTTGATTTGCATATGGATGATATGTTTTGCCTGAAGATGGTGTGTATAGCCATGGATGAATGAACGTTACATTTAAAATGACTTCAATATGAATCATGAGTAGGAATGTATTTGTAGGCAACATATAACCTGATGACAAAACATATGAACTGTTACTGAATTAATATTTGTTTGGTTCTGGTTGAGTAAGCTTAGTGTGTATAAATATGTTTGAGACATTAGAATTGCTTTGAAAAGCAGAAAGTAAAACCTGTATTGATTCTAGAATTTACTAAACCAATTTGCCAATAGGGTTTAGTTTAAAACTGAATGTGATCAATATTATGATGTATGCAATGGCACTGTTTCATGCTCTCACTTGTACACTGCCATATTTGTACATATTCACTTCATCCTGTGTGCACCCCTGAGTTACACTATATGCATAGATTTGGTCCAAACACTGTTGCATCTGAAATATGCTGTTGCACTTGAGATTTTAGACTTGATTTTGCTGTTTGCATGCAGTGGCAGTTCCATATATATATGTCCATGTACTTGAAACTACTAGATGCTGCACACTTGTGCTTTGTCTTGATCACTTCTGCTGTTATCATTTTGTGTTGCCTTGCATTTGCCAAGTCTATGTGTAAGTTCCCATACATCAATCTGAGGTTGCTGTTTTCAGATGCACTGAGTTGTTGAATATGTTGCTTTCTTATTTATGTGTTGTCTGTATGACAGTTGCAGTTACCCTTGTGCTGGTTCATTTGTTGATGAAACATGTTGATTGAAATTTGCTGGTGCACTCGAGTTGGCAAGGCAGTGCACACGTGTATATTTATACATGTGTGTATTGCAGCCACTCCGCAAAATTTAATGAATATTTGGGATGCTAAAACGAGTAAGAGTGAATTGTGAGGACACAATTCCAAAAGGTGGGGTATTTGTAATGACCCACAATATTCACACAACTATGATATTGTGATTCAAACAAGTATAAAGTATTGAAGTATATTTGTGCACACATTTGGACTTGGGGGTAAATTTGTGATTTCCCATCTATTAAAACCCTAGCCGTGAGTGGATTATCAAAAAAAAAGAAGGATGTGGCCGCGGTTTTCATTTTAACTCTCTCGTTACAAAACAAAAATAAAATGGCCAAAGCCCTAGAAATCAGATTGGGGGAAAATTATTTTGCCGTATCAAATGGCATTGGATTCGTGAGAAAAAGGGGGAAAGCTATGGCAATATCTAGGGGATCGACATCTCATATAGCTACGTGAGTGTTCTTAATCACGATTGGGCAATAAGACCTATCTCAGGCAGCCGTGGTTATATTTCTGTAAATTAATTTGTGTGTATGGATGCTTTGCGTGCATTGATGCTTGTTAATGATTGTTTGATCTTTAGTTGCTTGCGTATTCATATATGGATGATGATTAGTTCTGATTATGTTCATATCTGTACCTGAGATGATATCTATTCACTATTATGTCACGATACACTGATTTAACACTATGTATTACTGCCAAATGAATTGTTTAAGTACACTCATACCAGACGTATCATGTCTGACCCTATTGATTGTCTCGACAATCTCCTGGGGTGTCTCACTCAACGAGGCAGTTCGGGATGATGTTTTTACAGGTTGCTATGCACATATTGATGAGATGATGATTTAAGAGATGGAGTTAAAATGATTTATACTGCATGTAGATGATATGAAGAAAGTATTTAAGTATTTTTATTGTCATTTCTTATGTACTGCTGAACTAAAATATGTATGTAATACCATGAACGGTGAACCATCATGTGTTAGATTGATTTGTATATAAATCTTGAAAACTGTATTGTCTTATATGTAATTGCGAGTTTGAAACTAAAACATTTGGATCATTTAGTTTTTATATATCTTCTGAAATTTGTATTTGGAGAATAATTGGTGTCAAGGCAGTATACACAAGTGTTTACACTTGTGTATATGTGCAGACACATAGATCTGCTGAGTTTTGTGATTTAAAGGATTTTTATGGATTTTGTTCAAGTTTCCTTTCAGAAGTTTTGGGGAAAACTTTTATAAACTTATCTTGATGGATTATTTCCATATTTATGCACAAGCAAATATGGATCTGGAGTTTGATTTTTGTATGTAATTATCATATCTGAGAATGTATATATATATATTTATTTGTTTTGGCAAGTTGAATGCCTTGAATGTGAAAAGCAAAGATGAGATATATATATATTTTTCTCTATGTTATGGTCTTTTCTGAGTTCAAGTTACTTAGTCCTGTGATATTTTATTTTTGATGAGATATTTGATATTTGATATTTGCTGTTTGATATTTGATCTGTGAAAAGCAAAGATGAGATATTTGATGCCGCAAATCTTTGAAGGAAAGATGGATTTTTTTGATGCTTTCAAATGCATTATGATTTTTGGGAAATGAAATTTTCTATGTTAAGTGGCTGTTGCTATTCGAATCTGTATATAGCATATAGCTAATATATGTTCATGTGATAGATTCTTGAATTATATTTAGGACTTGCCATATAAATTAAAATACGTGCATGCCTTTACTTTACATTTCTAAAATGAATAAACACAGTTTTGGATAAGTTTTGCAAAAGAAAGTAAACTATTTTATATTCATAAGTATTCTAGAAATGGATTACAAGTCCATGTATTATCTTGAGACTTTTGTAAAAGGAACTTGTAAGCTTCCAATTGTTTGTGTTAAAAATATTTGTATGATGCAGAATAGCTTTTGTTCTTGCATCAGTGACATGTTTTTGTTTCAAAGAAAGATAGTTGATGTAAATTCATCTTTTATGTCTGAATATAACTTGCATGAATGAGAAAGAGGAAACTCGATGACCTCATTTTTATATAGTTGGATTGGTAATCTTTTGTTTATACATATAATTATTAATATTTTGTTGGTGCCAAGGCTTCATTGCCTATTCATTAATATCATTGCTTGAACTTGTGTGTTGGCGAGGCCGTGCACACATGTATTTATATGTGTGTGTACGCGCAGCCACACCTATAATTGTGCTATAGCAAGAGTTGAGTTAAGTAAAGGATCTCTATGACTTTTATGATATAATCAGGAATTCTGATATTTCCTGTCTGCTTGTGTATCTTTTGTGTCATATTGCAAATAATTTTCATAAGAAGGAAATGGGTTTATCTTTATATTAAAATGCTATGTGTGAATGCTTTAGCTAAATTTTCTTAAACTCTGATTTAATAACTAAAGAGATTGGTATATCTTCATATATACTAATCTATGTTTTAAGAATATACCAATATTTCTATATTGGTAATAGTGGATCCTGGTTTTGGTTTTGAAGGTAGATGACCCTGTGTTTTCATTTAGCATATATTTCTTTATGCAAAAAAAAAACAAATTAGCCCATGATTTGGCCACTAGAAAAGTAGGGTCATCTCATGAAGCTTGCTATTTGGTTTTCTTGTACTTGTATATGTGCCTGGTTTATTTTGATTGACTCCCTAATGCTTGTTGTTGGTTGAATCTTTGAGCATGTGTTGCATATATACATGTGTACATGTATATACATATGTGAATATATGTATATATGTGTTGCCACAATACTTGTTGTTTTGCTTGAGCTTGTTTATGTGCACTGTGATTTCTTGTTACACTTTCAATTGCAAATCTATTTATGTTCATTTCTCACATATACTAGTATTTACATGAGCTTGAACCATTTTGAGTATGTATATATACACACATGTATATACACATGTGTATACACTTATATTGCTTGAGCTCTAAAGCTTGTTGTTTGGTTTTCTTGTGCTTGTACTTGTATATGTGCCTGCGTTGTTTTGAATTGTTGAATTACTGAACCTATTATTATGATATGTGCCCTGAGTTGAGCCAAAGGAAGCTTATGCTTGATCTTGGGCACATTTTCTCCCTGTTGAGCTTTCGAGCTTGACCTTTGCAATAGTCCATGAGATTTAATTGATGCCCAGCCTTGTGATATTCGCAGCGATACATTGCGCATCATAAGTTGTCCGTGCATATATATATTTGTTCCTGTCTAAAACCTAAAAAGAAAACAAATCAATAAGATGAGGCAATATTATATTCAAATTCAATTTTATTTTTACAATTTATTTTTGTTTCCTTTTCCAATTTACTGATTTGTTTATTTGATAGGTATAGGAGATGGATAGACATAAGAAGAGCAAGAAAATCAAGATCAATATCGAAAATAAACTAAAGTGAGTGTGAGTGAGTGCTAGTAAAAAAACATTATATATGATAGTGTAGAGAAAAGTTGTATATATGAGAGTTATAGTTAAAGTTGTACTATATTTGAAAATGCAAGTATGGTGAAAGTTGTATTGTGTTTGAATTTGATTTGAATGAAATATTTATTTAAATAAAATTGTGATTCATTATTTCATTCTGCAAATATAACATAAGTGCAATTGTATACATATTAGTCAATATATATTTTATCTAATAGGAAATTCTAGAAATGATACTACGACATCAGACAGCATATAGATTTTTCTTTATATTTGTTGTGTTAGCGCATATCAAACGATGGATCATATCTGTGGTCTGATGTGCAATGAGATAGCACATGATTTTACGTTACATAGACAAGCAATCGGACAACAGAGTGTATTCGTCATTTGATGCCTTTTTTTTCCATAGTGCACTTTTTTATGAACTCATCTTCGATGTTAAGTATAGATATTATCAAGACTACAATAAAAATATCCAAAAAAATATCCATATAGTTACTTAAAAAATTTGAAAATATACTTTATTGAATAGTAAATATAAAAATTGAAGAATGTTAAATCTTTTTTAAATAATTATTGTTACTCACCTTATTGGTTTATGACTTAAAGGAGATACAAAAAATGATGTAAAAGATAGTATTTGCCAAAATTGTTGGCAGCATAAAAATATCATCACAATAGCATGACTTTCACCGATACTTAATGAAAGCAGTGGTTAGATCCAAAATCCAAAAACCAACTAATTTCAAGCATGATGCAAAACAAATCAAACGCCCGTAATCAAACTTGTGTATGTTGTTTACTAAGATTGCAAAAATATTTATCGGTCTACAATGTAATGTGTGTGACCAAAAAGAATCAAGTCAAAATAATAAGATTGGGAGCTCTATTGTTTTTAATTTTGAATTCCCAATGCTACTTTCCCTGAGTATCGGACCACGTCAAGCCACCGCGATCATATTTTAGTGCTCCCCAATGATTTTGGCGATTCAGATATTTCCTTTATAGGGTATTTCTACTTCTCGTGTAAGTCATAAAGCTAATCGAGTGAGCAAAAAATATTCATAAATGATATAATTTTTTTGAATTTATATTTCGTATTTTTGTTTGTTTTCAATAATTTTAGTTTACTCTAGGGATAATCTTTCTTGTAGATATTTATTGTAGTTTTTAGTTTGCGGTCAACATTGAAGACGAATTCATGAAAATAGCTATTGTAGCATCTGTAAGTCCATAAGTAGAGTTTTTACTGATAAATTTTTCTTCAATATAATTTCTTACTATGCTAAAAAAAGCTTTAGTTGGAGAGAGGAACCACTTAAAAGAATGAGTAATTCCCATATTGAAGTTATTATGAAATGACCCAAACCCTTGAAGAACATAGAATAGATTAGGGACTTTATTATAGATATTATTAATAATGTAGCGCAATCGAGGTTCTAGTTAGATAATAATTATTGTAACACCGTTCATCACATACAAGTTTCAGCTATATTTTCCATAATTATTAATGAATAATTATTTTGTAGATAATCAAATGGAATATTTCACTTAATTCATTTTCTAACAAATGGGTTTTTAGCTCCGATATATTTTATTTTCCTTTTGTAAAACTTTTTCTTGATATCAACTAGTATCGTGGTTTGTGCGACAAAAAAAATCATTCTGGATATGACAAAAACATAAGTAATGGTCGTATAAATTACCGATAAAAGTATAACCTTGGATAGATTGGGTTTTTAATTAATTCTTAGAAAATATGAAATCTATCAACCTATATATAAATTAATAATAAAATATCTCTGGTCTAAAGTATTTATTCACTGCTATTGAAATATTAAATACTCGCTCTCCAATGAATTACCCAACCTTAGGGGTTCCACAAGAGGACTTCCAAAGAGGCTACCCATCCTAGTAGTACTCTTTCCAAAGCACACTTAATTTTGGAGCTTTTATGGTATCCTCAAAATTTAAGTGGTCCAAACACTATCAGTACCTAAAATAGAAATGATACAACCTGTAAATCAGGTCATGTTTTTAATGTATCATAATATTTTAAAGCATAATGATATCAACATAAAATAAATTTTTTACTATGTATTGTTCTAAACTTGGCACATGCCTCCTTTATATGAAATTTTACGATCAATTATGCTTTCTTAATAATATGCTAACTTGCTTAAAAATGCAAAATAAAGGTATATTTTTATGGCATACTAATATATGTTATGATATTATATTATTTTCCCTATTTTGAAAGCTTAGTTTTGGGATGTATATAAATATTTTGATATACCATGTTTTGATTTTTTGGAATGCTCTCTGCATAAAAGAGAACTGGCAAAAAAATTCAGCAAAATTCGACACTTGGAATTTTTTTACAAAATTTATAGTATGCGAAGAATAAAAATTTGTTATTTGAATCTATATAAAAACATAACATACTATAAGATGTGTTGAAATGGAAAATCCGCGTAGAGGAGTGAGTGACTTAAGTATGATGGAAGTGTGTTAAATACAAAGAAATTCTGGCTTTGAGTTGTATATGATGTTTTCCTATTTGCAAAGACGTAATTATATTTAGAGCAAAGTCTATAATAGCCCTTCTTTTTACATCGTATAAACAAATAAATTTTACTAAAAAAAGTGAATGAATTTGGTTTGCGATAATTAATATACAAAAGTGAACGAATACCAAAGTGAAGGAAATCATGAAAGTATCGATATATCTTGGACAATGAAGTAGAAATAAATTATAATTAAATAGAATTGAACTTGTAAGTACATTGAAAGAGTTAAAAGAAAAGAAGGAGTGAATAATTAGCAAAGTAAATTAATTATAATCATCCCAAAATCAACAAAGCCCAATCCTATACCCAAATCCATTTTAATCCATCCTTTCTTCCTTTCTTTAGAATTTTCTCCCAACTACAAGCTTTAACCACAATGGAACCACCCCACCACATTTCATTTTGGGCAAACTTCTCTTCCATAAATCAGAAATTGGGAGGAAAAAAATAGAGAATGAACTTAAGGAGCTCGATGCCTAGAGGCTGACATCAACGACGCCATAACAAAGAGGAGATGTTGCAATGAAAATTAAGATGATGTGTTTTACACAATGTAATTTGGTCAACATTAGCGGTGAAGTGGAGGTTAGCGATCGACGGAAGGAGGGGCCGCATCTGTGATAGTGTTGCAAATGATGGGTGAGTGTGTGGGTGGGTTCGACGATGTCGAGGTTGCTGGTTATGCAGGTGGATTTAGGAAGTGGTGAAGGAGATGCAGGAGGTGCTGTTAATTTGACTCTAATTTGGAGTATTACCCAAGATGTTACCGGAGATGTGATTTAGCCATGACTCGTTCGAGAGGACGGTTACCCGATCTACGTAAGGTTTGTTTACGCTAATTTGAACTATTTATTTAACAAAGATGAAAGCAGCTTCACACCCAAAGTCAAAGAAGTAAAGATTCGGATGACCGATGAGCAGTTCGATGGCATTCTGCACATCTCAACAGCAGGAGAGGATTTGGAGGATATCGAGACTTTTTAGAAAGCCATTCTTCATTAGGTCTTTAACCTGGAGATAGGCATCTGGGGAGTAGGGAACTTACAAGACTAAGCCCGTTCGGTCACCTTCATGGTACAACACAACATCATCCCAAAGATAGGGAGCTATGAACAAATCTACCCTCTTTGTTTGGAAGGCCGCCTACACCATCATAGGTGGTATTTAGGAAAATTGGCCCAACGCCGTCATGAACCATTATGTGAGCCCAAGATCAAGGATGTAGAGGGACTATCTTCCATATATACTGTAATCTTTTCACTTCCATCTTTCGACAGTTTAGAGTTAGGTTCCAAGAGGAGCCAATGCCAAAGAGGGCACCTACACCATTAGACCTGTCCTCCCTTAGAAGGATGAGGATAGATGCCGCGCATGTAGATATTGGAGCATAATAGTAGGATGTGGGACAAGAGCATATGGATTGGGCTCCTAGGCCAAATCAGCAGGCCGTAAAGCCACAGCAGGCCCCAGAGTGTGGAATGATCCGATAATCCCATATCCAGATTGAGGTCGAGCAGTAGAAGATTAGGACACATAGATTGGAGATACGAAAGGAGTAGCAGCGCCAAGGTCGTGAGCATTGGTGCATGGCACCATGGTCCGCTCACTCGGTTTTAGTCGTAGTTCTGGCTCTCAAAAACACCATCTCTTAACCCTTAGGTAGTAGTAGTATTAGTAGCGGTGGTAGTTTTCCTTCCAACGGTATTTTTGTTTAGGTCCGAATTTTAAATGTTAGTTGTTTTTGATTGTACAAAACATGTTTGATGTTAATGAGAAATGTTCATTATTATTTATTTTCTATAGATTGCATATTAATTAAAAATGATAAAATAAGGAAAAATTATAAAGAACATTTAATAAATGAAAAATAAATAAATCAAAGACTGGAAGTATATAAAATAAATTAGAAAATTTATTAAATTAGCTACTAAATGAAAAGTAAAGTTAAGTGCTAAAACAATATGAAAATTTTGGAAGATAAACCTTAAAAAGCGAAGGGCAGAGGAAGGTCGTTGCGAAAACATTGATCACTTATTGTGATGACTCGCAAATCCATACCCTTTGAATTGACAATAAACCACCCATGTCTGACGCAAAAATTACAGACTGACGGAAAGTCGGGAGAGAGAAAAGAAGAGAGAAGAAGAGAAGAGAAGAGAAGAGAAGAAAGAGAGAAGAGAAGACAAAATAAAACAACATAAAATTTCACATCGTAGTGAAAAACATATAATATCGTATCAATGATCTTTACAAAACAGAAACTGTTTATACATACAATAATCAGAGTTCAATAATCAATCACTAGTTATCAGCCTGGATAGTTATAGTAACCTGTCCCCACAATTGCCAACAACGTAAACAACTATATTGTGCAAGGTGAAAAAGCAAAACTGATATGTGCATAGCTCTCCTATTGAAACTCCAAAAGCATCAAATCTGAATCTATAAATTTACACGGTCTGGCTCGAGCATTGAAAGGGAAGAACACCCGGATCCGTCTGGTAAATTAGCATGAGAAACACACTCAATTGAATTTATTAAATTACTAAACTTTTCCTTTATCAAAACAAAAGTATCTCGTAAGACACACCCACATATAAACACGGACATGTATTTACCTTACGATAACTAAAACATTTCATATACAATCCTTTTATATATTATAATAGTGTCTATTGCAGATAATATTAATCATGGCCGAAATTGTTACATTGAACTAATTCTAGCATATTGCCCAAAATGGGTAATACAATCAAAATGGCAGGCATGTTATGGAGTTTGGATTTCCATACAAATGACCAGGTGAATGGACTACCTTCTGATGGGTACACCTCTAGATGGATATCTCGAGAAACCATCATAAAGTTCCTCTGTCAACACAAGACCGGTCTACCTCTATAAATAAGTAGTACCAAATATGTCGTCCTTTGGTCGTTACCAACCTTTTTCGAGGGCCATCATATCATACAAACCACAATAATTTACAACCCGAACATCATAGTGGGAATAAATACATCTAGAAGAGGACGATCATATCCTGATGGGAGTGACCCACTTATCCTTGCCGCATTAAACCCTATTTTGGTCATTTTCGGTTGATAAGGCCTGAGGTAACGATTACCTTTCAGATATCACATATCACACAGCTTTGAACGCCGCATGGCCATTTCGGTTGACCACGAATTGTCTTCCACAAAAATATTACCCTTAAGCTCATACGTCTTAAGGAGGGTGTTAAGCTAAGAGAAGTTGCCTTCTCTGCCACCACAGATGTTCATTTGTATAAACCAATGTACGTAATCCTTTGAAAGGCAATGTCAGACAAACATCCATACAAGCAGTCCAAGAACAGGACAAACCGAAGATACTTTCCTACTACATCCTATCGAGAAATCCCTAGGATTAGTAGTGAATAGACCTTGCATTGGATATTTCATAATGAAGAGGCCACTACTACTGGATGTATATTTGGATTTTAACCCCAAATGATCAACAAGCAGTCCTTCACTATGAAAACCCTGAATACCAATATCATCACAACTAGCCTGCACAATCGTTCATAAATGCTGGTCCAAAGTGGTTTTCGGATGAACCGATCCTGGTCTCTTCGCACTAACAATGCAAAAGCATTCTCAACCTTACACAAAAAGTAAGTCACGTAGACTTATCATGTTTCCAATTTGCAACTTGCTATCCATCAACCAAGAAAGAAGCTCGATAGATTGGAGTAACACTCCACACTACATGAATTAACATTCTCAACGCAAACCACAATCAAGCTTACACAGAAGGCTACGCACTAAGTGTCCGACTAAATAGTTCCCACATCAAGTCGAGGAACTAAAACGACCAAAATTTGATACTCGATTATTTAACTATCAAAGCAACAAACAAATTTTTAGCACGATAAGCAATCACTAGGTACATTTAATTAATCTTTTATTAATTAAATACTTTGCCAAATGTTCACTTCAAATTATCTTTAAAAAGACATAATTCCCAAAGCCATTTCAACATTCCACTGTTGGAAAACATTTCCATAAACTTATTTAATAACAAGTTCACAAGGTGGTTGAAATAATGAGAGAAAAAGAATGAAGCATTTTCTTGAAGATATGATTTGCAAATTGAACCTTCAACTCATGCTTTCTGTCAAATTTTTCTTCTTCAAATGATTCAAGTATCCATTACAAAATCAATTCAATTTAAATGCACTTGCATAAAACTAAATTTAAACTAACAACAAATGGATATTTATTATTAGCTCTTAAATGGATGCATCCATCTATATTGCACTGGACCTCGAAGAAGAGCTTCGGATGAAAGATGAACAGGTAAATGCTCCATTATCAAAGTAACCTAGCGGAACTATGTTCTCCAATTTGCATAGCAATATAGTGATTTCTACTCCAAGTTTACTCATACGGTCGATTTTTAACATTGTCGAACAAAGCTATTTGTAAAACAGACTTAATTCTCTTATAACAATCCGCACTTTTGTGGGTAGCAGTTCTCTAAAAACCACTGCTAATAAATATTCCATCATGATATGACAATCATGACTATTCATCCCACTCAATTTAATGTTTTGAAGTCAATACTTCTACAGAGATTAGAAAACAACCCATCATGGCATTTTAGTCCTTCCACCCACTTTAACATGATTTTATTTGCTCGTTGTCTAGCTCATAGCATGCTTTGGGTTTTTTATTCTCATTCGGCTTTGTATTAAGTTTGGGACGTTCACAAAAGTGTGCTACATCAAGGTTTGAATTCATATCGTCCTTAGTTTTCCCTTTAATATTCATAATTGTATTAAATATGTTAGCAAACACGTTTTTCCATTGTGCATCTTGTCCATATTATGTTAAAGCAGGAGATCTTTCCAATAAGGTAACTCCCAAAATATACTTTGTTTGCGTCAATTATGAATGTTCGATTTACCTGGAATTTCAATCTGTATCCCAGTTTCATGTATCTTTGGGCGGTCCTTTATAATATTATATATTTCTTTGCTTGACCAAATCTTTAGTGGTTGCACACTCTCCTCTCTATTAGCTTTAATGCTTTTTTATCTCTTCTAAAAGTACGATTGAGATGGAGAAAACACCGATGAAAGTTAAACCAAGAAATTTTCCTTCCATACCATAAAGAGAATTATCGTCATTCTTTCATGCAATAAGGATAGGCTATACGACCGGCCGTACGCCAACCTAAAAGCATCCAATATGAAGGAAAATCATTAATAGTCCATAAAAAGAAGCAAACATACGAAAATTCCTTTTTTGTGAAATTTCTTATGTTTCAATACTTCAGCCATTATGTTTTCTCCTATTCGATTAATGGTTGTAGATAAAAATTGATTCTTTGTGTCGTATCATCAGAGCCAGGGACAACAATAGTGAGAAACATGCATGGAGTGTTCATACACATCCACGGAGGTAATTATAAGGAGTAACAATAGCAAGTCAAGAAGAATATTTTCTACCAAATTGAGAGAATGGAAAAAACTCATCTATACATAAACTAAGTCCGACTTTAAGGCTCACTATAGCAAATGTGAGATATGTCTTATTGAAAAAATTTCAAGCTTCTCCATCAAATGAATGTGTCAAAGTTCCATCTGCCTGTCTTCTCACGTTGTGCTATCGCATATGACATGTCGTAGCTGATGACGCATATAACGTTTGAAGTTTAGGGGTAATTGGTAAATAATGCATTATCTTGTATGGAACTTCCTATCTTTTCTTTTTTCTTGGTTTATATCTTTCATCATTACATATTTTGCAGTTCCTAAGATTAATGTCATATTTCCAATACAACATGTAACCTTTTATACATGTATCTATCTTTTGGTAAGGCAGACTGAAAGCTAAATAAGTATCTACGCTTTATAATGAATATCGCACATTAGATTACAGGATGGCATATGCCGTTTTGCAGCTTGTACAACTACTGCAAATCCAGCTTCTGTGAAAGTTGAATTTTGAATTCATAGTGATGTATCTAGCAGTTATTAATAATTCAGTTCCACTTTTACAACCTTTCCATAATGGTCTCTTAGCGACATACAATAAATCATAAAAAAAATTGCTCCCACAGCCGGTTCATCTTCGACATTGACGTCTTCATCATTGACTTGAAAGATAGGGTACATTGATCATGCTGCATCTTCCACCATACCTTCTAATGAATTCGTCAACAACATCGACCTCTGACGCAACATGATCTGTTGTAGGTGCAACAAGTTCTCCATGACGACTCATAAATAATAAGTAGGCACAAATCCAGATTTATATAAATGTAGTTTAATAGTATCTGGTTTCCAACGATTTCAGTGTTGACACTTACGACAAGGGCAACATAGTTCTTCATTATTTCAATTATTAGATATTGCGAATCTAATAAATTTGTGTACACCATTGTAGAAATATTCTTTCACTAAGACTTTCATTCTAGTTCATACTTCATACATCCAAGTACGATCGAAAAAATAATCGAACATTGTTTCTAATTTAAAAAAATTGGTTAGAAATTTTGACAGCACTTCACTTTACTTCTCTTCTACGCATAACTTTGCATCCAGGAGGAGTATTTTATTTTTTAGGTTTTCTAAAATAAAGTAAAGCCTTTTAGGACTAAAGGCTTCAGACATCAAACTTCTGTCTAATTTCGACAGCACTGCACTTCACTTCTCTTCTACGTATAACTTTGCATCCAAGAGGAGTATTTTTGTTGTTGTATTTTCGAAAATAAATTAAAACCTTTCGAGACTAAAGGCTTTAATTTGTGTTTTTTGTATTTGTTATAATAATATTTAACGTTTTTTTCAAATCATTATTATACTGATTTCAGTTTTTTTAGATAATTGATTTTAGTACAATATTTGTGTATATAAATTTCTTAGCTTTTTAGAAAATCAATTTGAGTACATTTTTTGTTGTTGTATTATTTGTTAACTTATTGGAAAATCGATTTCAATAGCATATTTCTTGTTGTTATGTTCGTTTCTTAAGTTTAAAGAAAATTGGTTTGAGCACAACATTTGTTCTTTTCACATTCATTTCTTAACTTTCTAGAAAATCGATTTGAGCACAATATTTGTTGTTGTCATGTTTATTTCGTGATTTTTTTACAAAATCAATTTCTGTTTAATATTCATTTTTGTTATAATATATTAGTTAATTAATCTTTTACAAAATTGCTTTTATTACAATATTTTTTGTTGTTGTCTTCATTTCTTAACTTTTTACAGAATCAATTTAAGTATAGTATTTCTTAAATTTTTGTTAACTAGATTAAACGTTTTATAACGTATTTTCAAACTCTTTTAACTAATAGAATTTTAATTTTATAGATTTTGTAAGATAAAATTAGAAGCTAGCACTAATAATAACAAATTAAAGTAAATAAATGTCATACTAAGCACCAAAAATTATACTTAACACACGCTAATTAATTAAAGAATATTACTTATGTTTAGCCGTACCTAGTTAGGAGCATATTAATCAATAATTATACACTAATTTTCGCGTAAACTACAACAACCATCGTTTTTCACTATAACAAACATTCATGTAAACTTATCAATAAACATATTAATCAATAATACTAATTTTCGAATTTTAAATCAACCCTAATTTTTACTTAAAAAATAAACAATCAAACCACTTATAACATCCTCAAATCAAGTAATACACTATTATCATCAACTAATACACGATAATCATCAATTTCAAATCAATAATCAACTAATTTTCTAAATTAGGGTTTTAATTTTATCTTCAAATCAACTAATAAACTATACCATCGTCTAATACCAATTAACCTGACCAATTCAAACCAAAATGCTAAGGGCCCATTTGGTTATCCATTTTCAGAGTATTTTCAGTTTTCAATTTTGCAAAATATTGGAAACTTGTTTGTTTGTCATTTTATAAAATTCATTTTTGAAAATAGCTAATTTTTCAAAATGGACTTTAACACTAAAAATTGGAAAATGCTTCTTTTTTTCAAATTTTTGGCCCAGAATTGAGAGCCCGAAAATTCAAAACACAAAACACAATGGAAGCACGTTTAAAACTCTATTCTTATTCGACGACTGTAAATTCTACGATTCCATCGTGAGGAAAATCGTTGTCCTGTTCAGATATCCTCCCAAATTCAGGTAAATTTGATTTTTATTTCTCAGTTATCTCATTTACTTTAAGCTAGTAATAGATAGGGTAAGCGTGAATTATTTGATGATCCCTTCGACTTAATTTTTGTGAATTAGGGTTCAACGTGAATGATCTTCGATTTTGTTAAAGATGCTGTCGATTTTATTAAAACAATATTCTTATACCTGGGTTTAAAGTAATATAACTCAAAAATTGGGGATAAAGATAAAGAGGAAGGAGTGCGCAGCGGGAAAGGGTCATCGACGTCGGTTGGAGGCGGCCGGAGGCGGTTAGAATCGGCTGGAAGAAAATGAATAGGAGAAGAAGAAACTGAAGCGGCAAGAGGGAATACTGAAATGTTCTCGGCTTCGTGGATTACATTCAAATTTGGCATGGCTAGTGAAGGCTAGCATACCGCTTATTTTAGCCGTTGTAGACCGTCGTCATGAATTATCGCCAAGTAAAGCTGTTCTAGTAGTGGATCCTTTGGCAATTCAATTTTTCATTAGGAAAGTGCGATTACAATATATAATTTACATGTCATATTCAAGTTTGCAACAAGTATATTATCAATTTACACAATTAAAAAAACGTCAACATACATATATTTCATATCAAATCTTAAAAAATTCAAAATATCACAACTTTAGCATAAGTAACATCTTCAGCATGAATAACAAAATAAAAATATAATGATTACAAAAAATTTAAAAGTTTACAAACTAGCAAGAGACGCACAATCCAATTACCCAAATTACATGACCTCCATCATCTATGCTCGAGATGATATAATTATAATCTTATGGTGCTTTAAACCTTGAATCATCTTCTAGACTCTTTTTTATCAACTCCATAGAGACATAGCTTCTTGGTCGTTTTCTTTCTTCTAATGCTTCTAGTAAAACCTATATATCCGTTAGGTATCACAGATACATTATTTAAGGTCATTCATGTAAAGAAGAAATACTATTCCATATATAATGCGGCCTAAGGTTATAAATCCACTTGATTCGCTCTACTCTTAGGTCCCATTGATGCGATTACTTGAACCTTTGGATGACAATTATACTTTTTCTTAACACGTAACTATGGATTCCAGACTTTATTTTCAAGGCTTGTGTATAACTATTGAGATAACCAGTATAGACATGTTATTTGGCATAAAAGCATATGCTTGCACTTTCATCTCACTATAAATCAGTGATCAACAATTCAAATGGTTTCCATCGTTACATCAAACTTCAAACAAAGAAATATAAATGTGGCTAGAAACTTCTTAATCATTAGTGTCAACCAATATTACTCGTGTACGAGCTTTACTATTAACAGGTTAAATTAGTAATGGTACTTAAAAACTTTTAGGTTGGAACATGGGTATTTTAACTACTCCAACACTGTTGCAACAACCAATAACAACGCTGGTACATATGATTCCACTTGTATGGGGATATCCTTGCCAAACTACATTGTTCTATACTACGTGAAAATATTTTTATTTGTATGATGTTTTATTGAATATATAATTATAAAATACACACACAACTTTTAATCATGTCCTAATAAATTAATATCCATATGTGATGTCCTACAACTAGAGGCTTCTCTATTTATACCTTTAAAAATTAAACGGAATAATTACTCTAAAAATATAATAAACGTTAATAAAAACTAAATACCAAGGAAATGAATTTACAGTGAATAAGTAAATGTCAAATGGAATAGGTGTTTAGTCACTATTTTGGTAGGCACATAAATGCTCCCTAACATAAAACTAAATTTCACATTAAATCTTTGTAATGACCTGCTATTTTGGACTATTCGCATCCGCTCATATCGGAACATGAATAATTCAAAATACCGAACTGTTAATTTAAATTTGGCAAAGCTGAACATATACAGTAAATAAATAATCACAGAATCACAGACACAGAGTAATAAATGCAGCGGAAACAAAAGATAGTAGTTCATGAAGCCACTATATATATATATATATATATATATATATATATATATATATATATATAACAGAGTTGAATAAGTTGCAACAGAAGTCTCGAATACAACAGTCAAATACAATATCAGAATATATCACTGGAATCAACTGAATATCCGAAAGCTGTATAGATAACTAGATCTCCAAGCGAAACTCCAACTCTAAAGGTAAGTCTCAAAAGCTGAACCACTCAGTCTGACCCGAGCGTAAAGCAAAACACAAAACATTCGACTCAGGATTAACATTCTTATATCAATAAATCCAACTCAAGCGAAATAACAATTGAAATACAAGTAACTCAAAGGACGTAGGAATAACCGACCTCTAAGGATCCATTAAACTATCTGCTATGTAGTAAGATACGCTAAATAGATAATGTCTATCGGTAATATAAAATATAAAAATAGTGTTAAGGCGTTACCACTATCCCCCTTAGCACATTTTATATAAGTAGTTATAGTATAAACAGCACTGTAAACTCCACCGTAAACTAGTGAGATATCAGTGAGTACTCCAAAGGTATAACACAAAACAAATTCGTAACGGTCGCGTATATAGGGATACAAGTATGACAAGGCACATGAGGCAATACCCAAGGTAGTGAAACTACCGTTTGCCTGATCTGGACTGGTGAAAACGCATCGCCGCAATGATCGCAACACCGCGAAACAGCACTCCCAAAATAACGAGAGTGCACAATCAATAACAAGTAATGAGTAGTTTACGAAGAAGTGTGTTCGCTCGAGGTGGCTAACCCCATTTGGCCTGGCACGACTCCTGTTTTAGTCATTTCCAATTTGACACAAGTGTCAAGGCTATCCATTATCGTTCTCTTTTTTCAGTCATCACGTACATCATTCCAACCGCTTCATTTTGGATCATCAATCCGCGTATAGTTATTAAAGTGGTTTTCAGTTTAAACAGAGATTATGTCCATAACCCATTCCGGTTTCTTTAATAACCTTCGTAATTATTTCACTGATTGGTCATTTAATATATTTCAAAACCTAATCAAATTTGATTTCAATTAGAGTTTATAAATCAACATTTCATTTGTCTTGTTAAATCAATTTCCATAATTTACGTTTCAAACTTCCAAATTTATTTCAAAATCTTTTAGTTCAATTTCAATTTTTATTTAAACAATTCGAATATTGATTCGAGTTTGTATATAAGTTTCATTCCATAATTATTTAAATTAATTTATTTTAACATCCAAATCAATTTAAATTCATTTATCGATTTCATTCAATATTCGTTAAGTTAATTTATCATTCAAACAATTTTTATTAAATTTCCAATTCAATAAATCAATTACGTAAGTTAAACTTCATTATATCAACTTACAAATTGAATTAAATTAAATTCATCAAATCAAATTCTTAAATTACAAGTCTTATATTCCTTTCAACACATAAATCATATTTTATATCTTGTTAAGGAAATTCAATTACACTTATTTATTTACTTAGTTATAAATTTCAAAACTCAATTAATAAAGAAACTAAATTTCACACATTCAAGAAGTTCAATTTCACTTATTAACTTATTTAAATAATTTTCCAAAACTTAATAAATAAAGAAACCGAATTTCATTTATTAACAAAATTCAAATTCACTTAATCAAAAGTTCAATTTCTCTTATCAAATAATTCAAAATTTTATTTAATTCTCAAATAATTCAATTTTATTTAATTATTAAATAATTTCAAAACTTAATTAATAATTTCAAAATTTAATTATCAAATGAATTCCAAACCTTATTATTAAATAATTCCAATCTTAATTATTAAATAATTCCAAACTTAATTATTAATAAATTTCAAAACTTAATTTAATCATTTCTTAAATTAAACAACATTCTTTCATCAATTATTTTATTAATATTTTGTTTCAGATTATTAAATATTAACATTTTCCTTTCATTAAAATTCAAATTCCAACTTCATTTCAAACCTTGTTCTTTATTCAAATTAAATCACTATTTTATTATTAAATTAAATTATTGGCCAATCGGGTTTATTTAATTCTCTATCGTAGGTCAAGTTCATTTGGGTATTTATCATTTCAACCTGATTCCATTTTCAATTCAGAAATCAAAGCATAGCAAAGGGAACTTGCAGTGTGATAACTGGGATGGTGTCAAAGTAAATAAACAAGCAATAGCAACCATCAACAATAATCTAATAATTTATTTAAATAATCCTCAAACAATCGTATCAATTTACATTTGTTGTTAATGCAAATTAACGTAATTATTTCTAGAATCTACAATACCATTTCATGTAGATTAAAGACTATTACACTTATTATTCTATGCAATTCTACACTTTACACCAATTATTCAATTTCATACTTCATCAATTAATATAACATAAATTCAAATGGCTCAAGGGTAATTAACCGTTTTCTACGTGTCAAATAATTAAACATTTAAGGGGTCATATTATACAAATTTAACTAATCAATTTCAACACATATGTCCATTCAAATTTTTAACTATCCTACGTCAAATTCAATTTCATAATATTTATCACTTTATACATTACAATTTAACAACGAAAATAAACAACAAACAATCAATCAATTATCAATCAAAGTGGATTATTATTGCATGATTAACAGATAATGGTGTCAGATGTCACAGGTGAACTGATACAGGTAATCACATATATATAGCAGTGTAAATAACTAACAGCGCATATTTCAATTGTCGTTTCAATTGAAATCAAATTTAATAAATAAAAGAACATTAATCGTGAGTGATTGCTCACCTTTCGAGGCTAGGGAATACAGAAGCACACTGATACGGACAATGAAGTTTGAATTTCGAAATGCAAACTTAATTTCCGAAGCAAAGCTAGATTGGCCCGAATTAGGCGAATAAAGTTGATGGATAAAGAATCAAGGATAAAAAAATCAGTTTGCAAGGACGGAAACAGAATGTATATTATATCATTATTAATAATTTTATAAAAATCCATACGACAATTATAAAATAAGATAAATATATATATATATATATATATATATAACAATAAATCCTATCATACTTTAAGATTCACATTTATTTAGAAATCAAAACTAAATTTTGTAACACATACTCATAAAATTCAACCTGTATATATACATATAATTAATTATATACATGTTATATTTTCAAATCAACATTCCTCTAACCCACATAAAAATCTAGCATATACTATAATTAAAACACTCAGCTTGTAATATAACTAATTATATTTAAATCTAACCTATATATATACTGAAAACTTCTGCAATTATTATATATTTAAAACAAATGCAAAATGCTTCAACCAGGTTACTCACACAATACACTTAAAACAAAAGTCTTAAAACTATAAACGTATAACAAATCTTATGAATTTATATATACAATAATGTAAGCAGATTTTCTTTTTATTTTAAACTTATCAACTGACTCATCATATCATATTTTACAAAGTAAAGATTGTTTTTCTTATCTTATGCAACAGCTCATTTCAAAACTTATGCGAATAACATACATGCATAAAATGCAAACAAATATACAAACCCATATGCGCAGCGCTACACACGCACATATATATACATAGTACGCACCCATATATATAATATACCTAATACAAAAGTTTGTTGTAAAATACAGTCTTCATGCATTTAGAATAAAATCATACTTTGCAATGCAAGCAAAATCTTTAATAACCATAAATATCTGTAAGCAGTAAAGTATACGTAATTCTCCTTGTAAAATATCATATATACCATAAATATATGTAATGAAAATGAAATCTGTAAATCAAGTGTCTCGAAATTCAAGATCTGTAAGGATATATTGAATGGGTTGTACCATGTACACAATATATAAATATTTCTTGATAATAAAATAT
The DNA here is from genome assembly GCA_030765085.1 of Allium cepa. NCBI lineage: Eukaryota > Viridiplantae > Streptophyta > Magnoliopsida > Asparagales > Amaryllidaceae > Allium > Allium cepa. The sequence goes on from CM060931.1 coordinate 861,835,435, forward strand.
ACTGTAACACACAGATGCTCAATAGATCATCTAGGAGCTTATGAACTCGTATATACGTACTAACAAATAGGTTATATACATATAACTTACTAACCATCTAAAACTGGCAGATATGTACAACTAAGTATATACTGTAGATAAGTGGTGAAATATAACTATATACCTCAGAGCAAAGACGCACACTAGTGCAAAGGCCAAGGCTCGGGAGTGAAAAGATGGATGTCCACTCAGTAGGGAGGTTGAGCATGCAGAGGTTGTTTGTGTGGATGGCATGCTCGGGTGCTTTGGGTTCTAGCTAAGAGTTGCGCGAGTGAGAAAGGAGAGTATGAAGTTCAGACTGTCAATACATTTATATACATTTTTTGTGTGTAGAACAGAGAGGAGGGCTTCGGCCGGTGGTTGAGGGCATGAAGCAGTGGAGGTTAGCGGGCTACGGGATGGAAAGTGGGGACATGCGAAGTTGGACTGCGTGGGTGACATGGCTGAAAGTGAGAAGGGGCGGTGGTGGTTGGTTGAGCTTGCGGTTGTGGTGGTGATGGCTACTGGAAAGTGGATGCGTGACCAATGGGGAATGCGAGTGCTAGGATCAGGTGGGAGGCTTTGGGTTGGCTGCTATAATGGAGTGCTCGGCCTGAAGCAAAGGAAGGAAGGGAAAGAGGGGAGTGACTGCATCAGGTATGTATGCGTGCACTGGTGATGTTTATGGGTGGATGTGGAGTTTGTTGCATGAAGAGGTGGAAGCTGACAAATAATTTTTTTGTTATCTCAAATACGAACACAGAAAGAGCAAAAAGGTAGTGGAGAAGACAACAAATAAAAGGGCAGAACCAATATACGTTAGAACCACCGTAGAAAAGAAAAGTCACCATAAATTTTGAAAATAATTATGGCAAGCGGCTATTGATTTTGTACAGTAGGAATTTGAGTAGTCACGGTTTAAAGTATGAAAGAAAATAAAGGTCACGGTACCGATATGGTGAACCGTCTTACCGATTTCACCGCGTACTGAAACTCTGAAACATAGGTACAGATACATTGCAGAGATCAGCACGACGAGATGATCAAAACAGTATACAGATATTTGTGCTTCGATTGAATTATAAAAATTCGAATTTTCAAATAGCGGAAAATGCATGAAAATCGTAGAAAATAAAATTGACGGAGCTAAAGATGTCCGAATTTCAAAAAATGAAAAATGACGTCTTGCTCAGAAGATGATTAGAATTTTTCTATGTAAAAATATTTAGGTTTCGAAAATGTTTTATTTTCATCGCTTTCTTTAACTAATTAATTTGAAGTAAATTTACGCACGAAATACACTTCATATTTTTGGACGAAAATTTACCGGTTTCTATGTTTAACTAGACGCATTTCAAATATAAATTTTTATTTCAAAATTTTATCGTTTAGAATTCCATAAAATTTCAGTTAATTAAATTAATTAAAATCGTTAAAATATCTGGGTTGTTACAATCTTATCCTTCATATAACAATCCGCCTTGAAACGGGCCTAATTTTCAACATAGAAAAGGCCAATCAGACCTTATACCAATTCTAAAGCTAGCCGTTGGTTAGTAAAATTTATATAAAGAGGAATACACAATGCTATTTATCTGAATATCATAGCGGAATGATAAAATATAATATCAAAATAGTACCCATTCATTAAAAATTCATATTTCAAAATAATATAATTCCACATTAAAACGTTAAATATTCTAGGTACAATATCTTAAAATACATCATGTTTCAATGGGTACACCAGAAATAAAAAATTAAAATAAATAGCAAAATAACTACCTCAAGTCTACCTCTCCGCCATCATCTTTGAAACTCTTGCATCATCTCTAACCTGTGTTGTAATGTAGAGGAAGTTAGAATAATAATGCATGGTGAAAAAAATCTCGGGTCTCTGTAAAAGTACTTAGACGGTATAATTTAAATAAAAATATGCCTTACATATAACTATATTATAAGTCTTCTAACTATATGTCTTAAGGCTTTCCCAGTCCAATTCTATAACCATTATTTTTTCAATCCAATAACCTACATCTATCATCAATAATGTCCTAACAATGTAAAAAATAGCACCCAAGCCACATAATACCTTTTTAATAGGAATTAGGCAAACTTCAACCATTTAATACCTCATTTTAGGCAGGTCTTCATCATTTATTACACATCCCAAGGCAGACTCCTTTATGATATTATTTAGCTCACATTGCATGGAAATTTTTTAGGCCACTTAATACTTCAAACCTAAAGTGGGCCCTTTCTGACATACCCTCTACCGTGCCTAACCGCTAACCCTGGCCATTTAATACTTCCTACATAGAGAAGATGGGAGCCCTCAATCAGCCCCTTAATACCTTCAACCCTGAAGCAAGTATTTCGTATTATGATCTACAACCCAACCATGACGTCTCATATTAGTCCGACTATTTTTAAGTATTAATAGCCAAATTAGCTGGACAGGTTTACCATATAGAATTTGAGACTATTCCTACGTTCTCCATGGGTGTTTATTATAGGATGTGTCTCATATCAGGCCCAAAGTCACACAACTGATAACCGGATTAGCTAGGCAGACTGTCAAGTGCTTTTGAATGCCCACGTATCCCTATAAATTAATCTTCTCTACATCACACTCTTAACATACTAGCACGTATCTCACCGCATTCCATTTCAAGGCCTTATAAAACTCTTATTTTGCCTTTACAATTAACTACTTCCCTAAGGAGAATTTAATGATAATCAATAGAGTATTAACTACGTAATTAATACTGTATAGTTGTATGCTGTCTACGCTAATGTATATGTGTGTAAACACATGCGCCTAAAATATTTCTAAGCATGTGTAGATTGCGTCCTAAACTAATGTTTAAACACTACAAGAAACAATACAATTTCTAATGGCTCATGCCTGTCGGTAGTCGTCGAAAGCAGTCGGGGGCTGTTGAAAAATGCCTAGCAAAAATGTCCGTCGCCGAACAGAATTTCCAACGACTTTTGATAAAACTTGCTGATTCACTTCCGACAGCTACCAACGAATTAACCAATGGCTCCCGACGTCCATCAAAGACCAGTGGGTGATCGCCTTTTATTATTATTTTGTTGTTTTGCTCAAGATCTTCCTAATAAGCTTGTTTGTCTTGAATATTCTTCCTATTTAACGTAATTATTGCCTTTACTTTAAAAAACGCTGAACAATCTACTTTATCTCATTTTAGAGATGGATAAGGAGCGTAATAAACTTGCAATGCTTGTGTGGCTAGTACAAACGGACCGTACTTGTGTAATGTGATATGTGCTTTATTTCAATAACATTATAATTGTTGTGCACATTAATTCCAGAACCTAGAACTTTGCTAAACTATAACGACTGAGAATTTTTTACGTCTTGAGTTTTTAATATAAATTTTTAATATTCAATAATACGGTATTTTAATCAAATAAAATTCCCATTAAATAACAGTTGGTAATAATATATAGTTTTCAAACCAGGGTAATATTTTGGACTTCCATTATTTTATCTATAAAATAGGAATTTATTTTAAAATGGTATTTCTTATATATATATATATATATATATTAGAACAACAAAATTTATCGTTATAAATTGATTATGGAGAATATAATGTATTATAAATGAAGACAGATTCATATTGGATTTTTCCTATATATATATTCATATAAACGTAAGAAAGAAGAACATATATATGTCTGTATATATATATATATATATATATATATATATGCATGTATCTAAGTTAAAAAAGGAAATATATAATTCTTATAAAACAAATAATATTGCATTATGAAAATATGTAATGGTAAGTGAAATAGACGTACATGTATATGCATAAACCTAATAAATACAATTTATTAAAAAGCAATATATTTTGTATGTTGAATAGTAAAAGAAATAAATATACAAGGAGAGGTATATACATAAGGAAAGTATACATATGGAATATATATGATAGAAATCCATAAAACCGTTTAAAAAGAAAAGCGTTAACAAATCAATGTTTTGTTAAAGATGTTATTTTATACAATTAAAATGAAAATAGCAAAATTTCACTTTCCTTAGGCTATATATTTAAAAGAAGTAATATATTTTGAAATGACAAGATTTGAAATTGCTTGAGTTATATGTTAAAGAAAAACATTTGTGTGTGTATATGTATATGTATATGTATATGAAAACTTAAATGGTCTATTCAAAACCACCTTACATCTTGTTTTGAAAATATACACATGAAAATCTTATTAAAAATTAACTTAAATAAAAAGGTAAGTAAGAGAAAAACATAAAAATAAACAAAACAAAAAAAGAAAACTCAACAAAGTAAAAGCAAACAAGTAAAAATGGTAAACATAAGTATAAATACATAAAACATTGTTTAGTCAAAAGAAGTAAAGCCTAAAACATTTACTTTTATTTAATTTCAACTCAAAAGCAAAAGGAAGGCTGAAATATTTATTTCATCTCAATATCAACTCAAAGTCACCAATTCCTTTCCATCCATCACTGTATAAAATTTTGTACAACAGCCAAAATCTTCCTTATATATATACACATTAGACGTATACATTATTTTCGGGTGTAAGTGTGTGTATATAGGGAGTGTATTAGTTTCGTTTTTAAGCCTGTAAAAATTAAAAGCCCTGTGAACAAAAACACAATTTAATAAAATAAGAAAAAGCCTCCGTCTTAAAATTTAAATACAAATACAAAGCAAGATTTCAAAGTTCAGATCAGAAGGAAGGTGTAACTGGAAGTTTTTCAAAGGAACAAAACAATATGGAAGGTGAGACCTATATTTAAGTGCCTGGAATGTTAAGCTGTTACTCAAATAATTTAACAGAGTTTAAAGAAAACATTTTACTTTTCTTTTCAAATATCCTTATCTCCTTATTCGATTTAAATTTGCAAACGATGTAAACTAATAAAATGTTCGTTTTCGAGTATGGAATATGCTAAATATTGTTTGAAGCTCCATCATGCCATAGATTATGAGAAAACTTGACTTTACGGTAATTCACCATGTTTTTGGAAAATATAAACATCTTTAAAACATTGAGTCATGTACCTAACCATGATCGGTATGCGAAAATTGGATTTCTAGAAAAGGTTTCATGGTTTTTAGTAGCCTGGATCTCGAGAAATCTAGAGATGATCGAAAATGATTCAAAAATTATTTATTACAAGGCTGTCGACAAGGAGAGGTGCGACATGGTCGAGGAGTTCTAGGGTGTTGTGGTGATGGGCTTCACCGTGGCCAAATTATGATTATGACAATGATTTGGGTTGGCGTAGGAATTTTAGGTTTTTAGGGAAACTTGAATGGGTTATGTTTTTTTCCATCATTGATGCAGTAGAAAGGATCCACCTTTGTGCTGAGGGGCTTGGTGGCAAGAAGAAGGATATGCGGCTTCATTGGTGGTGGTGGCGGCTTGCGCTAAATGCCGATGGTTCGATGGGGCGAGGTCGAAATTATCACGGTGGTAGAAAGTCTAGGCTCACGATTTTCGGCTAGGGAGGTCGGAGGCGGAACTATGGGGAAGGGACAATCGAGTTTTGGATCAGGCACCTAAAAAAGGTCATGGATGGAGAGTTTGACGTCGAAAGAATTTATGCATGTGCACATGCACGCGTGCATGGTTGATCGAGAGCAAGGATGGTTCGGGGTAGGATGGAGGACAAATTCAGGGTGATTTGTTGCTAGATTTTGGCATGCAAAAGTGGGTTCATTTTAGAGAGTGCGAGTCGATCGAAATTGATTTTGGTTTTGGGATTGTGGTTTAGATCGTTTGAATTTGGAAATTGCAAAATTGGAAACAAATGAGGATGATGGGAAAGGAAGAACGAGGGGAAAGAAGGATCGGTTGTTTTTTTAAATTATTAGGCTTTGTCCCATGTATTATATATAAAAAAAGGGAAAGGGGTGGTTATGGGCTTCGGCCAAGAAAAGAAGAAAAAAGAAAGATGAAGAGGCTTCATTTTAAAACAGGAGAGAGAAGTCTTTGAAAGGTTGAATTTTGTATTTTGTAAAATTTAAATATGGCATAATAGATGCATATGGAACTTGGTTGATGCGATACTAAGTGTGTTTGGTTTGTAACCAAGAATACTTTGACATCGTATAATATGTTGTTGAGCATGAATAAGTAGAATTTTATAACAATTGGAAATAGAAAGGGATTTAGGTAAATAAATTTAAAACTAATATTGTCAATTGATTGACTATTATTTGAAGTATTTTACCAGATAAAAATAACAACAAGTTAAATTAATTTAATCATGATGTTTGACATCTGTTAGCGGAACAAAACACTGTTCCGCTAATTGTTTCGAAATGAATTCCTGTCCTTAGAATAAATCACCATTCTACCACTATTACTGAATATATTTGTTGTGAACATTTACAAGCAGAAACAAAAAACCTGATCTGCTATTTTATTTGTACGGACACCAATTTATTTCCTTGATGATTATATTAGGCTCTATGATGTTGAATTGATTGTTGAAAATAGTTTGATACGAATATATGTATCTGTTATTATGGACTGTTATGAAATTAAATGAAAGCCAGGTTAAGTAGTTTGATACGAATATATGTATCTGTTATTATGGACTGTTATGAAATTAAATGATAGCCAGGTTAAGTACCATTGGAATTGTCAAGTCTTCTATTTCGATTTGGGGTTGATTTTGAACAAAAATTGTTTAAAAATATTTGTTATATATTTACGAAATTTTTATGGTTAATGGTTTAATATTTGATAATGATATAAAGTAATTTTTTTATTCTAAAAAATTATTTTAAAAATATTAATTATTATTTTAACATTATTGATTATCTAACCTTGGAAGAATATTAGTTATTAATTAAAGTTAATTTATAGTGATTGTTTAAAGTTAATTATTACTTAAAGGATTAATTAGTATTAAAGTATATTTATTCCAAGGATAAATTTATCAAATGTTAATAATGTTTTTTGAGCAAAGCTAGCCGGCTTATAGTGGGTCGTGCCACTGTATATGAAAGGAACAAACAGGTGCTCTACACATGCACAGTACAGCTAAAGGGGCAGGAGGCCCAAAACAGAAAAAATAAGCACAGGAGCTAGACAAAAATGCCTAAGCTACTAACACAGAATGACTAAGGTTCCTCAGAAGAGGGAGGACAATCTCGAACAACATCCAAAGAAGGACCATACACAAGAGAATATCACGAAAATAGAGCAGCTAGTTGCGGATCATAACCAACAGAGTCAGGAGAGTAGATAAATTTCCTATCCCAAGTGACATCATAAAACTTACTCTTATTCTTCTCCCCAATCTCAACAACCCTAGTTAGGCACAAACCATCTCCCTCAATATGGTAGATAAGACATCGACTCTCACCCTCGTTCTCACTAATAAAAGCATAGAAAATGTCTTTATTTGGGGAATATCTCGTATCAGAAGGAGCATGAATCCAAGCACGTTCAACAGAATTCCAGGAAATATCATCAGAAAATGGGGCAGAAGGGGTCTTCACCAAGGCCAATGGAGAAAGGACAGGACTTGGAGCAATAACTGGCGAAGACGCAGAAGGAGGCACACTAACCAGATCAACATCAGGAGTAACCGTAGTGGTAGCAGCAGAATTGGGAGGCACCGTTGATACGACCGATGGGACAACAGGGGAGACCTTCGGAACCCACTTCCGAAGGGGAGGACGAGGTAGTGGAGACCGAACAACAAGAGGAACAGCCGATGATGAACAAGAACCTGCTAGGTGGCCAAAAGACTGACAAGACGAACATATCTCAGGTTTCCAACTATAGCACACTCTGACCTTTGCAACATGGCTCACATCTAATCTAACCAATAAAACATTTGGCAGAGGTTTGTCAGGAGTAATCTCAATTAGAGCTTTGGCATAGACTAGCTTTTTCCTGGCAACAGTATTAGCATCGTAGTAGATCACCTTTCCCACAAGACCAGCAAGCCAGTCAATACCAATAAGAGGCTGAAGAACAAATGGGATATTTGAAAAGTGGGCCCATACAGGAATTGAAAGGACTTGCTCCTTGGCACGATCTATAGAAGGACTCCAGGTAGTAATAATGAAAGGTTTCCCATCAATAAGGATGGGGTCAGCGTTGAGAATTCTTTGTCATTCATCACTACGCGAAAACTTAAAATAGAACATTTTGTTATCAAAGTGCACACTCAGACCACCTTTAGGCTTACACACAGAGCCGCACCGCGCCTTAACAAGATGGTAGGGAGGATTGGAGTCAAGAAAGAAACCAACCAGGTGTTCTTTCCAATAATCCACACCAGCATCGATAACATCCGAAGGTGGGATCATCACACCCTCAATCTCCACATTATCAAAGAGTCGGGGAGTATGCTTACCAGCATTATAAGGAAGCTTGGAAAACAAGGATGTCCACATAGGAACAGGCCGTGGCGGAGGAGGAACCAATAAATTAGCGTTGGAAACTGTAGGCATGTGATTAGTGACTGGTGCATTTCCACAAACACCTGAAGTGCATCCATCCGATTCCCCTACAGAAGCTAAGGAGAGAACCTAAGCAACCTGCAGGCAACCACCATGAGCTGCAACCACAACACTACTAGAAACAAGAGCAATACTAGGCCGCACTTCAATGTTTTCAGACCCAATCTAAGTTACAGACTAAGACAACTCACCACGTTTAGATAGCAGCGGCGAAAGAGGGGTTGGTACGCGTGGGCTATCAGAAACAAGAATTTCAGCAGGAGGGATCGTATTGGATAAGTCATCCAAAAGGCTAGCCAAAGGGTTAACCATAATCAGAAATCAGAAGGACCCAACTGCAACAAAGAAGCGTTTAGCAAATCGGAAGTCGCAAACGCAGGAGAAAAAAGGCGGCGGCAGAGACGGAGACACGGCGTCGGCGGAGGCACAAGGAGGAGCGATAATCCCAGATCCCCAACACAGATGGCACGCGAAAACCAATTTACACGATATCGCCAATTAACAGTGGCCATTAACAGTGCCCATTATAGAAATAATATATTATATAGTAGACTTTGATTAATAAGGATTTTAATTAAATTAGAACTTGGGAAATTTATATTGAAACTTTATAATTATTATTTTTGAATTTTTTTTATAAATTTTTCGGGAAGTAAATTACATACTTGCATGGCATAAATCGGAGGCAGTGAGTGCCTACAGTTAAGTTATGGATAACTCTGTGATAGAGACGTAACCAATGAGCTGGGATCAATGGTTTGATACCGTAATAGTGCTTTCCACATTATTTTTAAAGGGTTTTCAAATATTATTAAAATACGGTTTATAAATTAACTAAATTCGATAAGATAAGTATGTATAATTGGGATTAGGGAATTCAAATTATTAAAATTTAATTAAAAAGAGTATTTATATTTTTAGTGGAAAATGGAATATTTGGTTGAATTGATTTTTTATCTGATAGTTAGATAATCGACTAGGGACCAAATTTAATGTTGGAAATATCTAGAGAAAATTCGTGAATTATATGGTACAGTTACCATTCGAGCTGCTATCCTGTACGTGTAAACTCATTTCTTTCTTCTAGGATGTTCATAAGGGAATCCGTCCACTAACGGTTAGGAGGTGATCTTCAATCTTATCTTCATCTGTTTATATCCAACATAATTGGAGTTGAGTTTACCGGAAAATTAGGACGTTGTTTTGAAGAGACTGGGATCGGATTTGTTATTCGAAAACCACTTCGATCCAACTGGTACAATTTCGAAATGAAGACAAGAGTATGAGTCGAAGATGGAGCAGTGAAGTGCAAGGGCTTATCGGTACTAATCCTTAGGGTGATTCCAAAATGGATGTAGTAGGAATAGTGCCTTCGGTTCGTTCGGACGGGAAACAGACTTGTATGGATGAATGCTATTAGTACATTGTCTTGGAGGACAATGAGCATTCTAAGTGAACATTTCTAAAAGGGTAATCGTAGCCTCTAGCCTCATTAAACGAGAATGAGTGAAAAGCAAGGGGGGATGCAGCAAGGCTAAGTGGGTAGCACCCCAGTAGGGTATGTTTATCACCTTTTTAGATGACCTTAGATATTAGTACCACGATTGTGGAAGGAACTTGGAAAAGGCGAGAACACCAGGGGTGATAGCATATTTGGTATATCCAGTTAAGGGATGGTTCGGTCTTGTGTAGCAAGGGATCCCGACATGGTCCTCGGTACAATGTTTCTAGAAATGTACTATGACAGGTGGTACCCCAGTATCTAGTCATTCAGATTGAATCCATTCTTTAATAGGTGTCGTATGGTTTTGATTGTGCAACGTGAGATGGAAGCATTTCTGCTATTTGAATAAGTATTTGTACATAGACACTTTCGTAATATCATTGGATTTTCTATAAAGTGTTTTGACTACCATAAGGGAAAAACCCGTCCTATTTATGTGTGACATGGTCTTAGAGGATATCTTTGATTTAAAAGGGTTTCGAAAGCTAACAAACAAAATTCCTTGTGATTTTAATTCTCACGCTGGTTTTACCAGACTGACCTGGGCGTGGTTTTTCAAATATGCTCAGCTCAGACCAAGCATATTTCTTGGTTTAGCTAGACGGATGGAGAGTTCAGGAGAGGAGCAGGAGGGCCAGAGTAGTATTCTAGTAGATGATTATATTATGTTGCATTTGGTTGTGTTTATCAGAAATTGTAAGGATAGGGTGTTATAACTGTCCATGTTGAATATGTTAGTATACTCTGATTAGTGTTTGTACTATAAATATTTCGGTTTTGGTTTTATGTTAAGATTTTTCTATATTATAATTTATTCGTTTCCCTTATGAGATTCTTTGTTGTTGGTTTTCCTTCCACCTTCTTTCTTTCTTCTACCAACTTTCTTTCTTTTACTATCTACCTTCCCATGCAATTTGACCGACGAGTGCGGTTAAAAGTCAGTTTAAATCTATGTGGAATAGTGGGTCGTGACATAAACCAATTGCATCTAAATACCTCCTCCGCGAGTCGTGATAGATACGTCAGTTGCAAAATTTGAGTTAAAACGCCATAAAAATCATTTATGTGATATTTTGGATCATCACTACCTTTAACAAGTACACCTATATTATTATTTAATTTTCTGCAACATATTCTTTAGTGTTAAATTTATATCCATTGACGAAATATATTAGATATTTCTTAACATTTCTTTTTATTCCAATGTAAGATGTTTCACCCATCGTCAACCATATAATTTCTCGGTTCATAAACATACTTTGAAAACCAATCGGAAAATTATTTACTAAGATCTCCATGCAGATGTTTACTTTCATAAATACTACATACCTGAATAAAATATTGCATAAATTCTACATGCGCATGCATTATGGGAATTAATAAATCGTAAATTATTATTTTAGATTACCTAAAAATGGTGCAACCTCGGTACGATTAAGAAGAATATACGTGTGTGCAACATGAACATCTCCATCGTCTAACCATACTTCTAGACATTTTTCAAAAGGTCGACATTGTTGTTTAAAAATGGATAACATTGTTTGAGAGGACTCTTGTTCATCGTCTTCATCATTATGTGGAACACTTTCAAATGATATATTCACATGGTCATTGAAATAGTGAGATAAAAATATTAAAGCTTCTTCTTCGATGTACATTTTACATTTCGAACCTTCTACTCGTGCTTTTTTCCTTACTTTTTTCTCTAGATGATTCATGTATCTATGCAAAACTAATTTACATTAATTTTAGTTTCCCAATGTTATTAATATAATAGGTAGCATTTTTCATACCTATCGAAAGGATACATCCATCCAAATTGCACTAGACCTCGAAGTCATGCTTCAGATTGAAGTTGAATAAGTAAATATTCCCTTACATTAAAAAACCTAGTGGAAATATTTTCTCCAATTTTCATATGAAGCACAAGACGTTTGCATAATTCTTGTATATCACGTCTTGATTTCAAATCGTCATTAGTCTTATCAAATACATTTTCTCATTGTGCATCACATCAATATCATGACAAAGCAGAGGTTTTTCCAACAAGTTAACTCCCAAAGTATACTTCTTTCATAACGGAAACCACCTACATTTTATATTGAATCAGATTCTAGAATAATTCGTCGAAAAATATACGGTAACGGTAGCTAGACTTATAGACATTACCAATAGACATATATCTAGTTTCATCTCCCTTACCCATCCTTCGTAATATCGTATATCTTTCATTTTAAAACTCTTTTCGCCAATTAGGAATAGTCGATTTACCTGCAATTTCTGTTTGCACTCCAATTTCATATATCTTTGGAAAGTCCCATACAAGTTCGTATATGTCTTCGCTTGACTATATCATTGGTGGTTGTCTAGTTTCTACTCTATTAGCTAAAAAGTTTTCTTCTATCTCCTTTGAAGTGATGAATGACATGGAGAAAACATCGATGGTAGTCAAACCATGAAATTTTCTTACCATTCAATAAAGAAAATGCCTGCGTTTCTTCCATTCAATAAGAACAAGCTGGATGACCAAATGTACCGCATCATGAAAGCATTGCACAGATAGGAAAATCACTTATAGTCCATAACAAAGAAGTAAACATACGAATTTTTTTCTTTCAAATGTCTTATGTTCCAATTCCTTCGTTCAACTATGCTTTTAATTCCTCAATCAACGGTTGTAAATAAACATCGATTCCTTGTGTCAGATCGTAGTGGCCAAAAACGACAATAGTAAGAAACATATATTGCGTTTTCATATACATTCACGGAGGTAAGTTGTGAGTGTGTTGATAATGGATCAAGATGAATACTTAGCACCAAATTGTGAAAAAGGTGAAAAACTATTCGTATAATCCAACTCTAACATTACGACTCTCCGTTGCAAAATTGGGATAAGTTTTGTCGAAATGCTTCCATGCTTCTCCATTGGCTGGATGTGCCAACATACCTTCTTCCTTTATTCTCACACTATGCCATCTCATATGAGGTGCACTTACAAAAGATGCGTATAATCTTCGAAGCCTAGGAGTCATGGGAGAATAGTGCATACGTTTGTATGGAACTTCCTTTCCCTTCTTTTTTCTTAGTTTGTAACTTTCCTCGTTACATATTCCACACTTCCTAAGAGTGATGTCATCTTTCTAAAACAACATGCAGCCATTTAAACTTGTATCTATTTTTTGATAAGGTATACCAAAAGCCGACATAAATTTTTTAACTTCATCATGATTTTCGTACATAAATTATTGGGTGGCATACGTCTTTTTGCAGCTTGTACAACGATTGTAAATACGGCTTTGATGATGTTGTATTTTGACTTCATGGCAATGCATTCCGTGGTCACTGATAGCTGAGTGTTGCATTTACAACCATTCTAAAGAGGTTTCTTAGTTGTCTCCAGTAAAACATAAATTTATCTGCTTCAATATTTGGTTCCCCAACATCTACGTCATTGTCGTCGACTTCTAGCATATGGAACATTGATTGTGCTACATCTTCAACCATATTTTCTATATGGTTCATCGCAACAATTTCATTACCAGCAATCTCTAATTCAGACTCTGCAAAGTATGTGCTACAACTTCTCCATGACAATCCTAAACATAATACACCGACACGAAACTGTTTTTGCACAAATGGACTTCCACAATATCGGGTAACAAATACTTCAAATGTTTTCACCTACTACATGGACAACGAATTTCTACATCATTTTCGTTATTGCTTAAAGCGAATTCAATAAATACATTTATACCATTATAAAAATCTTCTTTTATTGAATTTCTCAGTCCCCTTCTTTGATACATCTATCTTTTTCGATCAACAAAATAATCGATCATTTTTTCTATTTGAAAAAATATGTCACAAATTCAAAATTAAATATTGGTCATTTTACAAATTTACATTTTAATTTTCAATGTATCTATGCATAAATTTATAGCGTAAACTTTACCTACCTAAGAGTACAATTTTGAAATATTGGTTTATGGTTTTCTTTTTTGCCATTCAGTCATCATACTTTCCATTGTAAACACAGTAAACACTTACATTTCATATATTATTTCGTTTTAAACGATTCAACAAATTTCTATGGCACTTTACCTTTGTTTCCTACATTGTACACAAATGCATGTACATAGGAAACAAAAAAGATAAGTGATGATGAGATTTTGTTAACCACTTGGAATGAAATAATATACGAAATGTAACTGTTTACTGTGTTTATAAATTGTCCAATAAAGGAAAAATCCAACAATATTGTACTAAATGAATATAAATGTCCATTTTGTGACAAAAACAAATATTTATGTAACGATTATGTACAACACTTGTCGGACGGGACAAAAAACTCTCCAAGGGATGTAATAAAAAAGTAGTTCATACAAAAGGTAGAAGTTTTATAGTTTTTCTTCTTATTTATTATGTAATATATTATTGTTTGTAAACAGTTGAAAATTTAATAATTTTATTAATTTCAAAAAAATATTAATTTACCAAATTTATTCTGCTTATTTTATCGAACAAGGTTGCTTCAATATTGCTGTCATATTCTAATGCAGTCGAATTTTTTTGAGACTCATGCATTCATTTTTATACAAGTCAAGATATTTAAAAGCAATGGACATGGATGATTCTAACTCCAAATGAAGAAGAATGTATCTCTGTTTTTCGATAAGTAACTTATTTTCAAGTTCTATGGTATATTCTAATGAACACAAGACAATGGTAGAAACTACACATATAATGATTTACACGTATAAACAAAATCAAAAATTATACATACTCTTTACAATTTCATGATAACATATGAAATAGTTATACCATGGGATATTATAAACCATTATTAGGCTACTAGAAACAATTAGAATCACTAATTAGCCCTAATTTATCAACTTACGCAAATATAGATTTAGGGTAAGTATTTGATTCTTTTTGTGAAAATAAGAGATTATACTTGGGATTAAAATCAATAGAGTATGATTAGGCAACCGTAGAGGATCCGAAAACTTGAATTTAGAGATTGGAAGCTTGAAATTAGGATTTAGTGGTTTTAGGTTTATTATTTTCGTTTAGCGAGTTGAGGAAGAAAGGTCTCGGCCGAGGCCTGGTAATCATGAATTTTTGACGTTTTCCAATGGTCGTCGAAGGCCCATCAGAAGGCTTCGAAAAATGGCTGTCGGAAGCCATCGCAAGCTTATATCAATATATCAGCCTTTTCGAGTAGTGAAATGTCAAAACTTTAAATTTATACAAGTTCAATTCCATATTACTTAATATACCATATATCCAAAAACCATAATTCAGTCAACAGACTTGTATAAAATAGAAACTATATCAAACATATTTTATACTCAAATAATGGAATCACACATTAATAAAAACTTCCATTTCGAATAGTTTTACATCCTATTCAACTTCTTTATATAAAATTAAAAAAGGAAATTTCTATTTAAATTGGAGAAATAGGCAGTGCAAACTACTGATAAAAGAATTCATACCATACATTATTTCCTAATTTATTCTCTTCAAAACCCTTAATCATATCTAAAGAAAAAAAAGAAGCGGAATAAAATGTTTAACATTAAAATTGCAATAACTACATAATTCAACCATCTAGTATCGAATAATTGAGATTCTGACTCAAGAATTAACATTTCTCTTTAGAGAACTTTAGGGCTTTAGCGTGATATTTTTGTAAATAAAATTCCCCAATTAGTTATATCCAATCCAAGTTATACTATACAATTACCTGAATAAGAAAGAATAAGGTAAGTCCTTAGCTCTTCCTTTTTGGATTTTTTATGCCTACTTCAATCTGTTACACCTTTTATAAGGCCTTGATTTGAAATTACTAGACATTTGTGAGATATTATCTCACACCTTTTATAAGGCCTTTAACATCTTACACTCAGACTTCTTCATACATTTTTTTCTTTACATGCAGCAATCTTTATGCTTTTATTCAACATATATGAATCAGGTGAATTCAAACATAATTTGAAACGTGGTTACTTCGCCATTAATTACTTCATAATAGGTATGGGTATAAAATGCCTTTTCTCCATGCAAACAGGAAAAAGTCTACAAGAAAGAAATTGTAGGCATGCAGCAATTCACGAACAAAGTAAAGATCGTCTCCCACTCTGCCACCAAAACTAGTAAACCTATATGGCTACACCTCTTGCTATAGCGACGAGTTCCTCCAAGTCTATGAATATATCGCCAATAACCCATGGGCCCTTGATACCCAAATGCATGTTGTGTTGCCCACCCACATGTCCATCATCATCCTTATCACGGAAGCTCTATCTTGCCTCCCTTTGTGGGATCCCAAAATCATCAACTTTATATGTCAAAAAATATAGTTATAAAAGAAAAACACCAAATGTAATTAGGAATAATATGTTGCATAATACACAAGTTGCAATACACTTTAAAAAGTAATTATGAATTGATGTTTGTGACACTATGGTTATTGAAATGATCGAGTAAAGCCAAACCAAAATAAGTATTGAGATTTGCAACGTAATATTTATAATTTTTGGATTTTGAAATCTTTTAACATTTTAAAATTTTCTTAAATTTTGAAAAATTAAAAAATTTAAACCTTTTTGAATTTCATAAAAATTTAAAAAATTTATTTTAAATTTAATTATATTTTAAAACTATTTCATAAATTTACAAAATTCTAAATTTTTTGGAATATTAAATATAATTATCAATCACAATTATCAAATATTAAATATTAGATAATAACTATTACTTCCTAATTACTAATCGTTAAATACTAAATGTTAATTATTAATTATATAATGGTAATTTTCAAAAATTAATTATTAGATACTAAATATTACTTATTACTTATTAATTTGTTACATATTACTTCTTAATTGTAACTAAATGTTTATAATTAAATCCATTTATTATATGTATTATTAATTGTTATATATATTATTAATTATAAATTATTGATGGTAATTATTAATTATAAATTATTCCACATTTAACATTTTTTAATTAATATTAATTATCAAAAGTTAATTCTTATTTTTTGCAAAAATGATGAATTATTGTAAAATTTAACATCAATGAGGAAATAGTTGGACTACATATTAAAGTGAAAAATTATTACTCTTGTTTTAAAGTCTTTTTGCTGTTTACTTCAAATTCTATTAACTATTCAATTCTTTAACTGATTAAAAAAGTTTAATCAAAGAAAGAAAATTAACTTTCAAAATTTTAATAGTCATTCAATTTTTACGATGTTCCTTTTTTGCATGTTTCTATGCCTTTTTGAATTTTCGGACGATTGATTATGACAAACGTTAAAATATGAACAATCATTTATAACCTATGAGCTCGAAAAAAGTAAATAACTATCGTTGTAAATTAGTATTAACAACGTTCAAGACAAGAGAGTAGATGACCAGTGTTACAACTACAAAATATTAGAAGTAGTTAAAATCAACTTTACCACAACTTACACTAAAAGTCTATTTTTGAAAACCTTTATTACAACGGCCATTTTCTGAATTTTGTAAAGTTATTATTGTAAAGGACCAAATACTATGTTGGCTCGATAGAGGGATGTGCTGACAAATCCTGAACTTCAACATCTATTGGCTTTGTCTAAAATTAACTCCCATAACATTGGAAAACATAATGGAAGCTTGATTAGAAAAATTAAAATATATAACTTATTATTATTTGGAAATTATTGGAGGGAGAAGTGATAGGTTAAGGGAATAATAATCAATGGCGAAAGTTTAAAATTTTCCATTGATTATTAATATTTTGTTAAAAAAGTAAAAATTTTATAGGGAGAAAACATTTCACTTCTATCAATTTTGTTACACGAAATCATTAAAAAAATTCCAAACTACCTTTCACATTATTTAACCCTTTCCAGTTGTATAATTTTCAATCTAAACACATGTAAAATAATAATAATAATTTTTTTTGAATGAATAAATAATTTAAATTAAAATTTGATACATAACTACATACCTACTTTGAGACATAGTATGAGAAGCGCAAATTCCATTTATACATCATAAATTACTTGCCTACCATAAAACTAGAAAAATATATAAGACCAAAATTTTCTATTTCGAAATGAAAATCACTATTAGAAAAATGTAAAATTCATAGTATATAAATCCACTTGCCCACATTGTTCATAGTTCAAATACATATAATTTCAAGATGCATTCATGCACATTCAATTTTAATACTTTCCACTTCTAGTTAAATGAAAATGACAAGACTTTAAATTCAGTGCTCAAATTAATATGGATTATGGAGTAATAAATTCATCTCTAATTTTTTTACTTAAACTAAGTTGTTTACATTTAATGTTAGCATTTAAATAGTTTAAAATTTAATGTTTAAAAATTGATTAAAACTGACGGAAATAATTAAATGAACTCAAATTCCATTTAAATCATTTGAATTCGAGATATGTACAACCGAGTTTGGGAAGTATAGGAAAAAAGGTTACTTAATTCATTGATACATCATGCATAAGGGAGTTAATGAAATGAGATTATTGTTTTGTTTCATCCCAAAATGGGAACTGTTTTGCAAGACATACGGTATATATTAAGTAAAAAATGTGTGCATGATTTTTAAAAATTTTTTGATGCACGTGTTTTATTTTGTGTGTAGAATAGAATCTTCCTACCATACGATCATAAACAGCCTCCAAAGAATTCAATGGAGTTTTAAATATAAATTTTGTAATCAAATTCATTTTGTTTTGGTATAGATTTATTTGAAGAGTGGGGAAAAAGAGATTGAGATGTGTTGTCCTTCAGATCTTAAATTTAGAGAATGTTTAAGGTTAAACTATGAAAAGAATCAATATTAGTTATGTTTCCTCCCTTGACAAAAAAATTTAATTGAAAATTGCTTTTTTATTATTTGTTTTGTCTAAATCCATTTATTCTTTGACAAATTGTCTTGTATTCGATTATATGGAGTCGATGCTATTTGTAATCCACTACACATAAAAGGATGAATTTCTACCATTTTCGTTTTTCTCTCCTAACTTTAGGAATAAAATCTTTTTTCCTTAGTTTAAAATAACGGTTTCCAATATTTAAGATCATAAATATCATCCTTTGGAAATTATCACTTCACTATACTCCTCTTTATACTCCTTGTGATAATCTTTATTTTCCAAAAATAAAAAAATTCATGTTCATCTATCCATACATTCATAAAATTCCATTGTAGTTTATGCACCAAAAATACAAACATATTACAATCACCAAGCATTTTCTTTTAGTCTATTAAAACATATACTATATAAAGATTGGAAGATTAGTCTTTTATCCATCAGTTTCCATCCTCCTCTTATTTCTTTTTGTTTCAATTCTTCCGCTTTGGCCATGTTTATTTCTAATTTTCTATTTTTTTTACCTAATCCACAAATATACTTGGATTTCATATTTTAGAAAAAAGAATGCTTCTAATATTTCTTTAACTCTTGTTATCTCTTCAAATCTCTTGATATTGTTATCATAAACAGTCAATAGAATTTATTTCTAGATGTTTTTTCATTTTAACTGAATGTTATTGGGTTCATTTGTAACGACTCGCTATTTTACACTATTCGTATCCGCATATGTTGGACTTGAATAATACAAAATACCAAATTGTTAATTTAAATTTGGCAAAACTGAAAATGTGTAGTAAATAAATAATCACAGAACCACAGACACATAGTAATAATATACAGCGGAAGCAAAAGACAGTAGTTCATGAAGCTACTATATATATAACAGAGTTAAATAAGTTACAATAGAAGTCTCGAATACAATAGTCAAGTACAAGAATCAGAATACATCACTGGAATCAACTGAATATCTGAAAGTTGGATGGATAGTTGGATCTTCAGGCGAAGCTCCAACTCCAAAGGTGAGTCTCGAATGATGGTACGCTCAGTCTGAACCGAGCGTAAAGCAAAACACAAAACACTCGAGTCAGGATTAACATTCTTATATCAATAAATCTAACTCAAGTGAAATAACAACTGAAATACAAGTAATTCAAAGGATGTTGGAATAACCATCCTCTAAGGATCCATTAAACTATCTACTATGTAGTAATATACGCTAAATAGATAATGTCTATGAGTAATATAAATATCAAAATAGTGTTAAGGCGTTACCATTATCCCCCTTAACACATTTTATATAAGCGTTATAGTCTATATAGCACTGTAAATTCCACCGTAAACTAGTGGGATATCAGGGAGTACTCGATAGGTATAACACAAACAAATTCGTAGTGGTCGCATATATAGGGATACAAGTATGACAAGGCACATAAGGCTATACCCAGGTAGTGAAACTACCGTTTGCCTGATCCGGACTGGTGAAAACGCATCGCCGCAACGATCGCAACACCGCGAAACAACACTCTCAAAGTACGAGGGTGCACCAATCAATAACAAGTAATGAGTAGTTTATGAAGAAGCGTGTTCGCTCGAGGTGACTAACCCTATTTGGCCCGGCACGGCTCCTGTTTTAGTCATTTCCAATTTGATACATGTGTCAAGGCCATCCATTATCGTTCTCTTTCTTCAGTCATCACGTACATTATTCCAACCACTTTATTCTGGATCACACTCCGTGTATAGTTATTAAAGTGGTTTTCGGTTTAGACAGAGAGAATGCCCATAATCAATTCCGGTCTCTTTAATAACTTTCGTAATTATTAAACTGATTGGTCGTTTAAAAAATTTCAAACAAATCAAATTCAATTTCAATTAGAATTTGTAAATCAACATTTCAGTTGACTTTCTAAAACAATTTCCAAAATTTACGTTTCAGAACTTCCAAATTACCATTTCATAATCTTATAATCCAATTTAAAATTTTATTTCAACAATTCAAATATTGATTCAAGTTCGTACATAAGTTTCATTTCATAATCATTTAAATTAATTAAATTTACATTCAAATCAATTTAAATTCACTTATCGATTTCATTCAATATTCATTAAGTTAATTTACCATTCAAAACAATTCCTATTTAATTTCCAATTCATTAAATCAATTACTTACCTTCAACTCCATTGTCTCAAAACCTACAAATTTGAATTAAATTAAATTCGTCAAATCAAATTCTTTAAAATTCCAAGACTTTCATTAATTTCAATAAAAAACAATTTTATTTCTTATCAAAGAAATTCAATTTCAATTATTTATTTACTTAGTCACAAATTTCAGAACTCAAATAAATAAAGAACTCAATTTCACTTATTCAAGGAGTTCAATGTTACTTATTAACTTACTTAAATAATTTTCCAAAACTTAATAAATAAAGAAACTCAATTTCATTTATTAACGAAGTTCAGATTCACTTAATCAAAAATTCAATTTCTCTTATCAAAGAATTCAAATTTTTCTTTAATTCCCAAAAAAATCATTTTATTTAATGTTTAAATAATTCAAACTTGATTAATAATTTCAAAATTTAATTATCAAATAAATTCCAAAACCTATTTATTAAATAATTCCAATGTAATTATTAAATAATTCCAAAGTTAATTATTAAATAATTTCAAAACTTAATTCAGTGAATAATTCCAAATTTTATCGTCAAATAATTTATTTTAAAACAACGTTCTTTCAATAACAACTATGTTAATATTGTTGTTTCAGATTTTAAAGTATTAACATTTTCCTTTCATTAAAATTTCAAATTCCAACTTCATTTCAAAACCTTATTCTTTATTCAAATAAAATCACTAATTTATTTAAAAATAAAATTATTGACCAATCGGGTTTTGTTTAATTCTCTATCCTAAGTCAAGTTCATTTGGGTATTTATCATTTCAACCCGATTCCATTTTAATTAAAGAATCAAAGTAAAGCAAAGGGAACTTGCAGTGTGATAACTGGGATGGTGTCAAAGTAAATAAACAAGCAACAGCAACATCGACAACATTCCAATAATTAATTCAAATAATCCCGAAATAATCGTATTAATTCACATTGTCGTTTGTGCGAATTAATATAATTATTTCTAGACTACACTATCATTTCAGGTAGATTAAAGATCATTACATTATTATTTTGTGTGGTTCCACACTTTACATCAATTATTCAATTTCATACTTCATCCATTAATACAACATAAATTCAAATGGTTCAAGGTAGTTAACTATTTTCTACGTGTCAGATAATTAAACATTTAGGGGATAATATTATACAAATTTAACTAATCAAATTCAACACATATGTCGATTCAAATTTTTAACTATCCTACGTCAAATTCAATTACATAATATTCATTACTTTATACACTACAATTTACATCCAATATAAACAACAAGCAATCAATCAATTATCAACCAAATGGATTATCATTGTATAATTAACATATAATGGTGTCAAATGTCATAGGTGAATCGGTACAGGTAATAACATATAAAACAATACAAATAACTAACAACAGCATATTTCAATTGTCGTTTCAATTGAAATCAAATTTAATAAATAAAAGAACATTAATCATGAGTGATTGCTCACCTTTTGAGGCTAGAGAATACAGAAGGTGACACGGATACGCACACTGAAATTGAATTGCGAATCCAAGCAAAGCAAAATCGGCACGAATTCAACGACCATGGCTGATAGGCATGAATTTGACGACCAAATCTGATAACAGTAATCGATGGGAACAAATCAATTTAGCCTAATATAAAGTTTTAAATGAGATGTATAAATCATATTATTTTCCTTAAACCCAATATTCAAATTAAATATACGTATACATTTTGAACTCAATATCTATTTAAACGACATCACTTGCTTTATGTAATATATTACTTATGATATAAAATACACGGTCTTTACTGTTCATAAAATGAAGTACCGATACCCAAACATTACGCTAATAAATTTTGAAATGAAAACATATAACTGTTAAATGGTATAACATGTATACATACATAATTTAGTACAAAATATAGAATATATCATACACTGACAAATATATACACAGAACATATAAGCTTATAAAATAGTTTATACTCTCTTATATAACATATTCCTGCAACGAACTTACCTACTCACACATCAACAATTCTTATATGACTACTTTTTTATTTAATATTTGGAAGCAGGTTGCAAATCACACATATATGTATAATACTTAGGGATCCATATTACTGAAAACTATTTATAAGAATTTTTTTAACATATGTACTTTAATTTATATAACTACTGACAAAAATATTCTATAAACATAAATATCTTATACAAACTTTTTTTGTAATACGGACCACGCAACTCCTACACAACTTAAACCCATATGTAGTAAGTAACCGGATATATATATAACTATATAAAAAATTTCACACAAACAAATATGTGTATAACATCTATATGTACATATTACTATTATATACTCACAGACATCAGTATAATGAATATATTGCCTAAAGCAAATACGCAGGGAAACGTGAGGCAGAAATGCATGAGGGAGATGATGGGATGAGAACGACCTCGGCTATGGGGTGCACGGCCAGAACTGGAAGGCTCGGTCAACGAGATTCGTCAGGGCTTGGAGGTAGCTCCCGTGGTGGAGGAAGCATGCGCAGAGGTGGATCAAGGTCGTGCGTATAGGTCATGGGTCGGCTGCATTAACGGAGTTAGGAGGTGGCTCACGGCTGTAGCATGGCAGTGATGCGGTGGTTACAGGGGTGGAGAGGGAGAGGGTGTGCGATTTGGAGAGTGGTGGACGATGGGTAAGGGGAGGTAGATGCGGCCGACCTTGTTGGGTTGAGAGTGGAAGAGGGGAATCAACCAACACCTGGTGTTGGAGGGGTTTCGGCTACTGATATGAGTGGAGCAGAAGTACGTTGGCTCGTTGTCATATGGTGGGTTGTGGTGGCGTGAGAATTTGTGGCGTGGAGGGGTGGAGAGAGAAGAGAGGCCGAGTGAATAGGATCTGGCGGTGATCCTGGTGACGAGCATGCATGATTTTTATAAATGGAAGCTTAATATTCACAGAGCTTATGCTTTGATTTTTTTTGGAAGAAAAAATATATGATATTATATGCATCTATTCAACAAGAAGAGCAGGCAGGCAAGTAAAGGTAGCTGAATAGAAAACGAGGTGAACCAGTAAAATAAAAAAAAATTACGTTGGGAACAGAGGGAATCAAACGCTGGAATTCAAGGCTAAACTAATAAGAACGGCTATTGAGTATTACGAAGAAAAATTTAAAGGACAATGAATTCAAATTGTCATAAAACCAAACGTCACACAACCGGTACCGATACGGTAAACGTTCCGTAGACTCCGCCACTTTTTGGACTTCAAAATGTAGAACTGAATATACCGTGGGGATCAGCACGACGAGACGATCAAAACGGTATACAGATATCTGTGGTATGGTTGAACTATAAAAATTTCAAATTTTCTACTAGCGGAAAATACAAGAAAAATGTAGAAAAATAAGATCGACGGGGCTAAAGATTTTCGAATTTTGAAAAACGAAAAATGAAGTCTTGCTCAGAAGACGATTTAGAATTTTTCTATGTAAAAATATTTGGGGTTCGAAAATGTTTTATTTTCATCGCTTTTTAACTGATTAAATTGAAGTAAATTTATGCAAGAAATAAACTTCCATATTTTCAGACAAAAATTTACCAGTTGCTATGTCCAACTAGACGCATTCCAAATATCAAATTTATATTTCAAAACTTTATCGTTTAAAGTTTCACAAAATTTTAATTAATAACTTTATTAAAACCGGTTAAATCTGCGGGTTGTTACACTCTCCCCCACTCAAAACTTTTCGCCCTCGAAAAGGTAGGAGGTAGGAGAATAGAAACAATCAGAAGAAAATAGATTTGAATTCCAAAATAAATAGTTAACTTAAACCATATAAATTTCAATTTAAATTAATTTATATTCAATAATTGACTTAAACTCAAGGAATTTCATTAACTTGGTTTATTTTCAATTTATCATTGTTTGTTACAAAATTTATTTCAAACAACCATTTTTTCTTTTATTAATCCGTTGATTATTCGACTAACTTATTATTTTATCTCTGTTAATCATTTTATAATTAAAGTTTAAGTGTATAACAGACTTTATTTGTTTGTTTCATATTTTAAAGTATTAACATTTTCCTTTCATTAAAATTTCAAATTCCAACTTCATTTCAAAACCTTATTCTTTATTCAAATAAAATCACTAATTTATTTAAAAATAAAATTATTGACCAAACGGGTTTAATTCTCTATTCTAAGTCAAGTTCATTTGGGTATTTATCATTTCAACCTGATTCCATTTCAATTCAAGAATCAAAGCAAAGCAAAGGGAACTTGCAGTGTGATAACTGGGATGGTGTCAAAGTAAATAAACAAGCAACAACAACATTAACAACAATCCAATAATTATTTCAAATAATCCCGAAATAATCGTATTAATTCACATTGTCATTTGTGCGAATTAATATAATTATTTCTAGAATCTACACTATCATTTCATGTAGATTAAAGATTATTACATCATTATTTTATGAGGTTCTACACTTTACATCAATTACTCAATTTCATACTTCATCCATTAATACAACATAAATTCAAATGGTTCAAGGTAGTTAACTATTTTCTACGTGTCAGATAATTAAACATTTAAGGGATCATATTATACAAATTTAACTAGTCAAATTCAACACATATGTCGATTCAAATTTTTAACTATCCTACATCAAATTCAATTACATAATATTTATCACTTTATACATTACAATTTACATCCAATATAAACAACAAACAATCAATCAATTATCAACCAAATGGATTATCATTGTATAGTTAACAGATAATGGTGTCAAATATCATAGGTGAATCGGTACAGTTAATAACATATAAAACAGTACAAATAATTAACATCATCATATTTCAATTGTCGTTTCAATTGAAATCAAATTTAATAAATAAAAGAACATTAATCGTGAATGATTGCTCACCTTTTGAGGCTAGAGAATACAGAAGGTGACACGGATACGCACACCGAAATTGAATTGCGAATCCAAGAAAAGCAAAATCGGCACGAATTCAACGATCATGGCTGATAGGCACGAATTTGACGACCAAGTTTGATAACAGTAGTTGATGGGAACAAATCAATTTAGCCTAACATAAAGTTTTAAACGAGATGTACAAATTATATTATTTTCCTTAAACCCAATATTCAAATTAAAATATACGTATACATTTTAAACTCAATATCTATTTAAACGACATCACTTGCTTTATATAATATAGTGCTTATGATATAAAATACACAGTCTTTACTGTTCATAAAATGAAGTACTGATGCCTAAACATTGTGCTAATAAATTTTGAAACGAAAATATATCACTGTTAAATGGTATAACATGTATACTTACATAATTTAGTATTAAACATAGAATATATCATACACCGACAAATATATACACAGAACATATAAGTTATAAAATAGTTTATACTCTCTTATATAACATATGCAACGAACTTACCTACGTACACAGCAACAATTCTTATATGACTACTTTTTTATTTAATATTTTGAAGCACGTTGCAAATCACACTTATATGTATAATACTTAGGGATCCATATTACTGAAAACTATTTCTAAGAATTTTTTTAACATATGTACTTTAATTTATATAACTACCGACACAAATATTCTATAAAAATAAATATCCTATACAAACTTTTGTTTTGTAATATGAACCACACAACTCCTACACAACTTATAACCCATATGTAATAAGTAACAAGATATATATATGACTATATAAAAAAATTCGCATAAACAAATATGTATATAACATCTATATATACATATTACTATTATATACTCACAGACATCAATATAATGAATATATTACCTAAAGCAAATACGCAGGGAAACTTGAGGCAGAAATGCATAAGGGAGATGATGGGATGAGAACGGCCTCGGCTATGGGGTGCACGGCCAGAACTGGAAGGCACGGTCAACGGGATTCGTCAGTGCTTGGAGGTAGCTGCCGTGGTGGAGGAAACACGCGCGGAGGTGGATCACGGTGGTTTGTAGAGGTGATGGGTCAGCTACATTAATGGAGTTAGGAGGTGGCTCACGGCTGTAGCACGGCAATGATGCGGTGGTTCCAGGGAAGGAAAGGGAGAGGGTGTGCGATTTGGAGAGTGGTGGACGATGGGTAAGGGTAGGTAGATGCGGCCGACCGTGTTAGGTTGAGAGTGGAAGAGGGGAATCGGCCAGCACCTGGTGTTGGAGGGGTTTTGGCTACTGATATGAGTGGAGTAGAAGTACGGTGGCTCGTTGTCGTGTGGCGGGTTGTGGTGGCGTGAGAATTTGTGGCGTGGAGGGGTAGAGAGAGAAGAGAGGCTGAGTGAATGGGATCTGGAGGTGATCCTGGTGAAGAGCATGCATGATTTTTATAAATGGAAGCTTAATATTCACAGAGCTTATGCTTTCATTTTTTTTTGGAAGAAACAATATATGATATTATATGCATTTATTCAACAAGAAGAGCAGGCAGGTAAGTAAAGGTTGCTGAATAGAAAACGAGGTGAACCAGTAATTTTTTTTTTTTTACGTTGGGAACAGAGGGAATCAAACGCTAAAATTAAAGGCTAAACTAATAACAACGGCTATTGAGTTTTACGAAGAAAAATTTAAAGGACAATGAATTCAAATTGTCATAAAACCAATCGTCACACAACCGGTACCGATACGGTAAACGTTTCGCAGACTCCGCCGCTTTCCGGACTTTAAAATACAGAACTGAATATACCGTGGGGATCAGCACAACGAGACGATCAAAACGGTATACGGATATCTGTGGTATGGTTGAATTGTAAAAAATTTAAATTTTCTACTCGTGGAAAATGCAAGAAAAACACAGAAAAATAAGATCGACGGAGCTAAAGATGTCCGAATTTTGAAAAACAAAAAATGACGACTTGCTCAGAAGACGGTTTAGAATTTTTCTATGTAAAAATATTTGAGTTTCAAAAATGTTTTATTTTCATCGCTTTTTAACCGATTAAATTGAAGTAAATTTATGCAGAAAATAAACTTCCATATTTTCGGATGAAAATTTACCAGTTGCTATGTTTAACAAGACGCATTCCAAATATTAAATTTATATTTCAAAATTTTATTGTTTAAAGATTCGCAAAATTTTAATTAATAACTTTATTAAGACTGGTTAAATCTGCGGGTTGTTACATCATTTTTTTTGCATGGTGAAGAAAGACTGGCAAGAAGTTTAGAGGTTGAATAAAGGATGACTTATTTGACCACTGCGATGCAAAGGTAAAATTTTGGTACTTATTTTCCATTACAAATTATTATTTTATACATTGAGTTTAACGTATTTAGTTATAGTTTTAGGGATTACCGATTTATGACGAACATTCCAATAAGTTTCTTAAATTGATAATATTTCTTGCTCGAATAAAAAACACCTTATAGATGCTCTTATGTAGATGTCGATAAGAAACCTGTAGAGAATGCCTATGTAGTCTAAATTAATTTTGTATAAAAATATGCGAGCCGTAGTTATGTACCATTCTTATATTTATCTATGTTGTCACTAATTGACAATTTATAACAACTTTTCCTATATTCAATATTTTGTTGAATTATTCTTAGGTTCAACAAAATAGATGCTTTTGTTGTGAATTATTATAACGTTTCTTGTAAATGATTGTAATGGCACTACCTTGAGTGCTTCAAAATTCATTTTTGCTACATATTTTTGCTTTGTAAAATCTTACCAAATTTCAATTTTAGCAAATCGTCTTCGTTTTATATTTTAAAAATTGTACTCAATTTACAATTTTTTTTCGTTAGATTTCATGCCTTATACTATAAACCTTAAAGTTGGATCTCACTTGCAATTTTTTCTTTTTCCGCGTAATTCTAGAATTTAAATACTCATCTCTTCTTGATTGAGAATGTTTTGAAGCAGATCACAAGTTCAATTTCTACTGGCCACTCCTATATCTTACAATAACTTATTTACCTTGATTTAATTTATTCTTAAGCACTCTGGTTCAAACCCGGTTAACCTCTTGTTATCCATTAAATTTCAGAATCACATAATTCATTTAAAAATATTTATTTTTCGATCAGGTCTCTTGCAACATGTAAACTCTATATGTAAACTGCATTCAAAATCAAATCTCGCATTATACAGTCTTATACTTTCCAACTACATTAATAAGCACGATCTTTATTCAAATTTTGTTTATTCAGTTCTTTTGGAATATAAAATATTTAACAAGGGCCTTCATTAAAGACTTATTGTAACAATAGTAACAATTAAAGAAAATCAAAAATACCACAACCAAGAAGTCTATAAACATATACTCAGTTTAAGGCCAATAATTTTATCATAATTTATTTTTGTAATTCAACCATTTAATTCATGTTATCTAATTATACACACACACACACAGATATATATATATATATATATGTATGTATGTATGTATGTATGTATGTATGTATGTATGTAGCATGTATGTATGTATGAATATATGTATTTATTTATGTATGTATATGTATGATTGCATACATTGATATATGTATGTATGTATGTATGTATGTGTGTATGAATGTATGTACATGGATATATGTATGTGTATGTATATATGTATGCATGTATGCATGTATGCATTTATGTTCATTTAAAGATTTAAAATTTATCATTTTTTCTTTTTCTCATAATTTTATAATTAAAATCCTCATTTCTACATTATTCACCCATATGTTTTCAGCTTACCCCTTCAAAGGTTCTCATTTAACAGGTTTCATTATATTCAGCTGTAACAGCATGCTTCTTTGACTATCCCATTTATTATTTTAACTCATTGTGTTTAATTCGGTTTATTTCTAACTGAAGTAAAACCATCCCTAAGAAGGAGTTTCTTTTCTCTAATTTAACATAATTGTCTACTTCAAAAAAAATATTAGATTTCAACTGAACAATAACATGATAACATTCACGTATGAATAAATGATTTATTAAAATAATAATATATTCAAATAATATCTTAATTACCCGATGGAATTTATTTAACGTACACAATTTTAAAAAATATTAAACCTCTAAGAAAATACACAAATTGCAGATTAAATTCCACATACTAGCCATGTTAAACCTTAGCTAGACATGGACGTTCCTAAAAAACTCCTATACACCAAGATTGTTACTAAAAACTTTTCTTTTGGACTTTTATGTAAGATTATGATGAATTTTATAAATTTTGAATAGTGAATGGCTTTCTATATGCAGTAATTATTTTTTCTAATTCTTTTACTGCTTATTTGATACTAGTAAAGAAAAGAAAGTAGAAAAGAAGACATGAAAGAATGATCAAATTTAAGAACATAGGAAGTTCAAGTGTCATTATTTCCATTTGATTTGTTCTTGCATACTTTAGTGTTTTCAACCCTTTATATATTAATACCAATTTTTATGCTGTAGTTTCATCTTTGTGACTACCCGTATTAGTTTCCTTAGTAGCTAAAATTGTGGCAGATGAAACAATGCTCGGAAGAGCAAACTAGACAATTATGTATTATCAATGGACACTCCTAAGATTTTTAATTTGATTGTAGTATTTTTTATAGCTCAAATTTTTTGAGTGTTCAATCTTTTTACTTCTGCTAATCACTCATAAACTATTAATATTTTTTTCCATTATTGTATAATGATGGTGCATGGGTGATGCAATTCTTTTTTATGTCTTTTATATATGCATATAGTTACTTGAATTGAGTCATTGTGTATGAGTTTTTTCATTATCAATGATAGACGTATGGCTTAAAATTTGATGTGTGCATCTATATAATTATTTGTAGGTGCATTATGTATTTATTTTAATCTTCCTTCGTATGGTGTATAAATGTAGCTGTATAGATGTGTAAAATGACATACAAACGTTTTTTCCAGATAAATCATTTTGGATATTCAAAATATAAAGAATATTTGAATGTAAAATATATATCGAAATTAATGGATTTACATGAGTTAATCATTCAATTAGATTTGCAAAAAATATAGCTATAATTGATATGCGTAGCACAGATTCACACTAATATACTATAATTATTGAATAAATGTTCGTGTAATTGGTCATATATATTAACTTCCTATATCGTTGGGAATTAATTGCATAGACTATCAATTAATTGGTCATTGGTTGACATTTATGTAAATTAATAATTTTATTTACCGAGATCGATCCCTGTAGGGTGGAAATTAATAATAAGAACAAAGGTTAGTTGTTTAAATTAGGCAATGAACAAATTAAAAAAAATTAAGCATACAGGGAACACTTATTTACTTTGTGAATACAAAATTGAATGAAAATGTAGGGTCTGCCCTTAATAATGGAATTAAATAATTGTAATGAAAAATAATTGTATATAATTATATTATGGCTGTGAATATGTAAAAAGAAATTTAATTTTGAGAAAATGAGAATCTTGTTTTTAATCTAATTAAATTAAATCCTTTGAGTAAAAGGGAAATATAAATATTTGAATGAAAGATATTTTTAGTAAGGGAAAATTAGACAAGGAAGTACTGATTATAGAGACCTTATGTTATGGGTAATGATATAATTAAATTTTGTCATACGGAATGGGAATTAATTTAAATAAATGAATGAGAAATAATTTAATGTGCTACATATGAATTAATAAAATTGGTAGTTGAATAAAGAGGATCATGTGAAGGAGGAAATAAATTAATAAAGTGAGGAAAAACCAAAGCCGTTACTATGCAAAAATAACAACAAACATATCTTTCTCCTTTTATTTTTTTATTTCAATCTCTAAGTAAAACAAAGAGGATGCCCTCTTCTGGAAATCTACGACATCTACTTTGCCATTAATAAAACAACCACATTATTTAGATGTGACTTTAGCTGCATAAAAATTTATTGATTTATAGTTTGGTTACAGTTATATTCATTAGTTTGTTTATAATTTTTTCAAATAATATTTGAAACTCGATCTTATATCATGTATTTTAGTCAGGTGTACTAAAGGTTGAATGTTAGATTAGAATTCTATGTACGGAAGTATTTATCCATAAAAAAGAAATATTATTATTTTCAATTAACTACGTATAATATGTTCATTCTTTTGCTTAATAGATATTAAATGAAAAAAGTAATAAATCAACAGATAACTTAATTTTATCGAACAAATTTAAAATTTATATGAATATGCAATGAAGTAACAAAAATTACATCCAGTATATAACTCATTTAAGAATTTGTTTATACGTTGCATAATAAATTCTATTCATTAATACTAATATTTGGAATTATTTTTTAAAATATATAGATTACACGCTAGTGTTACATTGAATAGACTTCAAGTACGAATATTAAAATTTAACCTTGGATATTAAATTTTAACTTATAAGGAAGTCAAAGGAAATTAAATTTATTTTGTAAAGAATTAAAAAGGAATAGATGTGGACTTCAGTCATAAATAGAAATCGACTTAAAAGGGGTAGCAACTAAATGCCTTTTGAATATGTTAATGAATGGTATTGATGGTAAATCAAAATGAATGGATTGAATGAACTAATAAATTAAAAAAGTTTAAATTTTGTGTAAACAAATGGAAATTCTATTTGTATAAGAAATGTAGTTGAACCCAAGTAAAACCTAAATAAAGTGACATTTGAGATAAAAATCAGATTTCGGAAGGTGGAAATGGACCAATTGGATAAATAAATTAGTGAATGAAATATTGAAATGGAGTTGGAGCCAAATAAAATTTAATTGTAATTGAAATAACTCCATGGAATAAATATAGAATTGGGTTGTTTAAATCCAATCGACATAAATGGATTAGTGGAACGAACTAAATTAACAAATTGACGGACGAGTGGGTAAATTTTTTGAACATACTAGTTGTTAACGCTAAAATGTGAACG
Source organism: Allium cepa (assembly GCA_030765085.1). Classification (NCBI taxonomy): domain Eukaryota; kingdom Viridiplantae; phylum Streptophyta; class Magnoliopsida; order Asparagales; family Amaryllidaceae; genus Allium; species Allium cepa. The sequence continues at coordinate 861,868,455 of CM060931.1, forward strand.
CTAACACCCCGGTGTGTGAAGTGTAGTTGTGAAAGCACCACCCGATAGATCGGGAAAGAATTACAAGCAAGTAATAGCAGAAAAGCAGTAAACAACAACGATTTTATAGTGGTTCGGCTTAAGGGTATAGCCTACGTCCACTCTAAGTACTTTTATTAATAATCCCGTTACAAGCTGATACAATTCTTCTATAATACAATATACTTCAAGTTACAAGTGATTTGGAACAAGTCTTAAGCTTCAATGTCGATTAAAGTCCTTAGATTCATATTGAAGATGTGTGGTTTCTTCGTGAATTTCTTTGATGTATTCCTCTAATCTTGAAAGCTCTAAGTGTTGATGAAGTTCTCAATGCAGCAAGGTAACGGTGTATGAAGAGAATGTGCCCAAAAGTCCTTTGAATGTTGGAGGTGGTTGCCTATTTATAGAGAGTTCTGGTCTGAAATTTTTGCCAAGTCCTAAACCGTGGCCGACTTAAGTTAAGCCGTAGCCGACTTAAGGTGAGTCATGACCGGTCTAAGGTCGCCTCCGAGTCAACACCACCTCTTCTCAGTAATATGGCATCGGGTTTGCATTTAATAGCTTTAAGTCGTTTACGACTCAAATTAGGTCGTGAGTCATGAACGAGATAACTGGGAGCTGGATCGGTTGTGACTTGGGTCGGTAACTATTCTAGGTCGCCAGCTTGGTAAGGCATTAGATCGGTAACTCGGTCAAGTCACTGAGTCGGTATCTTTTTTAGGCCTTAGGTCGGCCTTCTTATTAAGTCGGCATCTTCTGAGTCTTAGGCCAGTACCCACGTTAGGTCGGCAACTGTTTTAGCCTTAACTCGGTATTTCTTAAGTCGGTATGCCTCTCAATCCTACTAGGTCGGTAACCCTTTGAATCTTAAGTCGGTCTCCCTGATAAGGCAGTTAGGTCGGTATCTATGTTGAGTCAGTAGCCTCATTGAAGTGTTAGGTCGGCAACCCTTTGAATCTTAGGTCGGCACCCCTGTTGAGCCTTAGGTCGGCACCCTTGTTGAGCCTTAGGTCGGCATCTCCTTGAGTCGCAGAGTCTAAACCGAGGCGGAGTTAACAATTGCCCCTCGAAGTATACGCGTACTGGTTAGGTCGTGTGCTTCGATAGCCCTTAACCCGTCCCCTCTTAGGTCGGTAGGTCGTACGCGAGCTAATAGTTAAGTCGCATGTGCCGCTCCGGATCCCTTCACTGCAAGGTATAAATCACAACCCCTTCTTCTCTCCCATTACCTGCTCTCTCAATCCCGCCATTAAAAATTTCTCCAAGCTTCAAAAAGGCGATTTTGCTCCATCAACCACCGATAATTGTTGCGTAAGTGAATTTTCTTCAATCATAGGTTATTGTTGGTCCACGAACCCCATCACTCACATTTAAACCACCACCTCGCATAATGCTTCATCGTGAATTCCATTGCACCCATGGCTGATGGAGTTTATGCCGCTTGGTTCGATTTTAACTGACCGATGATGAAGATGATTCAGGCTAGTTGAATTTGATTTGTGCTAGGGTTGCAAGGTGTTGAACTCGCGGCAGTTTCGAACTAATTGATGGGACTTAACGGGTTATTGCTGTGGTTGATGGAACAGTTATTGGATTAACGGGTTGATGGCCGTAGGATGTTGATTTGGGAACGAGTTAGTGGAGTTGGGTGAACTAGCCTTTGGCCGACCTGGCCCTTAAGTGAAGCGGTCTAAACCCTAAGTCGTGGCCGAGTTAACCCTTGGGAGAAAATTGCCAACTTCTGCTGATCCAACCTTTAAACCGCAGCCGAGTTGACCCTTGGGGGAATTTCACACCCCTTTTTGATTCGCAGCCGAGTTAACACTTAGGCTTTGGGCGTGCTGACATTTTGAGAGCATAGATCCACTTTGAATTTCTGACTCGAACTGCCAAACTAAGTTGCCTGAATTTTGAACTGCCCCAACTTCAAATTTGCTTGAATCTCATTGTATTATTTCACAGATCACATTAACTTATAAGCTGCTAACCTGCTGAAAATAACAAACAAAGAAAACCAAGGCGAAAATACTGCCATCGACTGCCCATGTCAGATGACAGATTAGTCAAGACAAGACAAGCAACTTAATTATATTGCATGAAATGTTTGTGAATCAATCAATTAAAGTTAAACATTAATGCAAAGTATCAATAATCTGAACTGACTTATCTGCATTAACATCTTACTTGCATACTTAGGCTTAAAACAATAGTCCCTGAATTTCATAACTAACGAATGCTTGCTAGTTTTCATTCCAGTTATATTTGTTCACTGCTTGATTTATTTTACACAACACTTCACACACTTTAGGAAACGTGCACCTTCATGTTTGAATACCCAGTTGTTTATGTAGAATGATTTTCCACCGAGAAGAAGAAGTGGTAACTCAAGAGGAAGAAACTTTTCCGATAGTTGTTCCCATAGAGAATCCTCCGGAGAGAACCTCGACTATTCTAACTTCGAGAGCGTTTGTCCAGCTGCGCACTCAATTTGGCTTTGCTGAAAGTGATGTTCTTCTCCCTGGGCCAAGTGATACTGCTGACAATCCTCCCTATGGCTTTGTTGCAGTCAATCGCCAAATGTGCTTAAGTAGGGCGATTCCTCCTTTTAACGACTTCCTTCGAACTCTTCTCCTTCGGTTGACAATCTCTCCGTTTCAACTTCATCCCAATGGCTATGCCATCTTGATAGGGTTATGTGTTTTGTTTAGAAGAACCCTTGATCGCCTACCGAGTTTTGAAGAAATTCGTTATCTGTGCTCGTTTGCAAAGAGTAAAGATCATCCTTCCCTCATTATTGTGAGAAGTGCCAGAAACCGCAAGCTCATTTCCGATCTTACTGAAAGCGTTCATGGATTTTTGAACCAGTTTTTCTTTGCCCGCTGTCCCTCAGGGTTTTATGCCATCTGGAGAGTAGGAAGTAAGATTAGTGTTTCTATTTTTTCCGTTTTGAAACTTTTTCGAGATCCGAACTTTCAGTTGCTAACTTCATTCTTTGTTCCTTTCAGCACTTCCTCTCCCTTCTAGAGACCCAATTCACAAGCAAGTTTTTGAGAGGTTGAGTGCCGTGGCCACAGAAGAGAGGAGCATAAAATTTCTGTTGAGGGATGAATTTTTACATCAACACGGGCTTCTACACACTTCTCGCTCTATGCATGCTCATGAAGTTCCAACGGAAGTCCCCGATTCTCCGATAAAGACTCCTGAATCTTCGCTGGTGAAGTGCTCCACTTCTGTTGATGTTGCGGGGCCATCTGGTAAACTTACCCCGGTTATCGAGGAAGAAGAGCCTCAGGGATCCTCTCACCATTCACAAGAATCTGGTGAAAAGGCTAAGAAATCCAGTCCTGTCAAGCAAAGCAGAGACGATACCTTTGAAGGATTGAGCGACCTCTTCGCTACTTCACAAGAGATCTTCAAAGATGACCCTACTACTGCCGGGATTTCTTCTTCAGTAGTTGAAGCTACTTCTATTTTGCAACAGTCGTCGTCGACTCAAGAGTTGACGTTAACTATTACACCCACAACCACTCCCCAAATAAAGAGTGGTTCGTAGATTAATGCGCGTAGTTTGCACAACACACACACTTAGAATTTCTCATCACTTCTATGTACTTATCTTCTTGCACTTTAAAGATTTCTAAAGCTTATTATTTTAATTCCAGATTCTCCTATGGGGCGCAGCGGCTCGTACTATGACGATTTCCAGCGCTACGGGAGGCGTAGCCAGTATGATTACAGGCGTTACCTTCCTTCTTACAGAGAGTCGGATGAAGAGAGGGCTGCCCGAAAGGCTCATGAAAGGAGGACTGAAGAAGAACATCGTGAAAGAAGGGAGAGAGAAGAGCGCCATGATTCTTGGCAAAAAGGCGATGACTCTCACAAGAGAAAATCTCATGACGATCGAGGAAAAGGTCACATGAGTGAAGACTTAAGCAAACGAGCCCGTCACAGTGAAAAGCAGGCCTCTACTACTCCTGAGAAAGTTACTATTCCTGCCTCGCTCGACATTCCTTCTGACTCTCCCGCTCTTGGGAAATCAGATATTCAAACGATAATTAGCAGGCCCAAATTTCAAGTTGGACCGGGTCCTGCCACTCTGCAGAGCCGATTTCCTCAATGGTGCCTTAAGGGGGTGAGGTTTGACCTAGACTTGGTCCCCATCGACAAGTCTGCTATGTTGCGCAATCTTGATGCCGTCAAGCTCGATATCGAGAGGATGTCAAACTGGCAGAAGCTTGTCGATGAGCTTCAGAGAGTTAACCGCGCCAACATAGAGGCCATGCTTACTATGGAAAACGATAAGGCCGAATGGCAAAAGGTCGTTGAGCAACACGACACCGAGATGAGGAACATTGCTTCTTACAATGAGGAGCTTGAAGCAAAAGTCGAGGAATTGAAACATGAGCTTGCTGCTTCCTCTACTTCCTATTCTCAAAAAGAAGAAGTGCTCCTGAAACAAGTGAGAGACGCTCACGCTAGCCAAAGGGATGCCGAAGACAGGCTACAAGTACAAAAAAGAATCAGCGAAGGCTATGCTACTGATATTGCTGAGCTCCGAAAGAAAAACAACTCCCAGGAGGCGGAGATACAAATGCTTAAGCTTCAGCTTGCCAAAACTGAAAGGGAGCGTGATGAGGCTGTCGCCGGCAGAATCGCAGCTGAAGAATCTCATGAGGCGACCAAAAACAGCATCAGCTCAACATTATTCGACTTCTACTTGCACAGCGTCTTGGGGCGTGGAAGCCTTGCCTTTCTAGGCCCCAAGTATGAAATCACACTGGCTGAAGTTTGGGAGACAGCACTTGATATGCTCGGTGGTAAAGGTGCTGGATATGCTGAGTCAGCCCTTGAAGAGCATTATCTTGATGACGAAGCCCCGTGCCGCTCTTGCCAAGGGTAAGGAGCAGCTTGCCAGAGCGCGGGCCGGGATGGCGGAAGAGGAGCATTCTGAAAAAGAAGTACCGCCTACCATCTCCGAACGTCCTCTAGTTTCTCCCGAGGTGGACATTACAGGCCCTAGTGCTCATTTGCCGCCTCCTACAAGAACTGGGGTAATCACCCCTACTGATGAAGAGGCTTTGGAGGACATTGGGGCTCAGAACTATGAGATTGAACTGACAAAGCCAATATCTTCAGGTAATTTCGACATTGGTCCGATTCAGGTGGATTGCCTGCTTATTCCTCAAAAATTTGATGAGCTCCTCGATTACCTCTTGAATCTCGATGAACCCATATCTCCCTTCTTTCGGGAAGATACTAACATTTTCAATTTTTCTTCTTCTGCAGTTGAAACAACAAGTGCCGTGCAGACTTCGCCTTCTCTGGTTATTCCTCCTCCATCTCTTCAGGTGACTCCTCCTTCTGCTTCACAACCTGGGTCACAAGAGGAGAAAATTGAGGCTCTTCATGGTTTGGATGACCCTGTTGCCTCGCAGGAGCAAAAAGATGAGGGACTCGAAGGAGGCGAGATCTCTCCGGAGCGGACTCCTTCTGACGACGTAGTTTTGTCCGCTCTCGTTACTCCGGGGAGTGAGTCTTCTTCGCAAAGAAGAAAGAAGCTTGGGACATCGAAGAGGAGGGGGAAGAAAATTATCACCACTGAAGAGGAACCGGAAATTGCGCCAGTTGTACCTCCCTCCCCTTCTTCCCTTATGCCTTCAGACCAACCTGGAAGACCCGAAAAGCTAACCACTCGGCCGGGTAAAGGGTCTAAAGGCGGCAAGAAGAAATGAAGAGTTGAGCTTTTTGATTCCTTTTTTGTGTAATGGTCGGATGTTGTGCAGGCACCGGCCCCTGCTTCTTATTTTGAAACCTGTATCTGCAATATCTGCAATTGAATAAAATGATTCTTTATTTGTACAGACTTTTGTTTGAATTTGAGAATGCATTTATTATTCATTTTTGCACAAGTTCTTTTTTTTTTTTTTTTTTTGCACAAGTTTTATTTATACGATGTTGCGGTGAGCTTGTGGTATGTTGTTTGAGCGTACTTTACCGACATAGTTATACCGCTTTGTATGTAACTATACCATGTTGCCCCTATACCATGAGCTTACTGCAATATCGTATACTTTAAGGGGACTTGCACTCTCGTTTTCTAAAGAATAATTACTTCATTCTCGAGAAGAATTTTCATAGAGTGCAACTTCCTTCATATAAGTTTCTACGCTTTGTCCTTCGAAGAAATCACTTTCTCCTTTTGCGTTTGTATATATTTTGCCAAGTGAATTCTTCTATGTGGCAAAGCGGACCTCTGAATGTACTTTAACCCCCCCTTTTTTTTTTGAGGAAGATCATTCTCCATAATAGGTAAATTACTCTTCCTTTGGAAGTTAAAGTATGCTCTTGATGAGGATTTTTTTTTTATATATATAGAAAGTTGTACCTCTGAGGAGGGATTTTTCACGTTTCAACACTTGAAAGTTTTATTTCAATCTCGGTGAAACGTGTACCTCCAAAGAGTTATGCCATAGAAATCCTTTTCACGTTTCAACACTTGGAAGTTTTATTTCAATCTCGGTGAAACGTAGGTTTCCGAAGAGGTCTTTCTTCTTAATTGTGTCCCCGGGAGGGGGTTGTACCTCTGAGGAGGGATTTCTCACGTTTCAACACTTGGAAGTTTTATTTCAATCTTGGTGAAACGTGTACCTCCAAAGAGTTGTGCCTTCGAGGAAAGCCTTTTCACGTTTCGACACTTGGAAGTTTTATTTCAATCTCGGTGAAACATGGGCTTCCAGGAAGGTCTTTATTCTTAATTGTGTCCCCGGGAGGGGGTTGTACCTCTGAGGAGGGATTTCTCACGTTTCAACACTTGGAAGTTTTATTTCAATCTTGGTGAAACGTGTACCTCCAAAGAGTTTTGCCTTCGAGGAAAGCCTTTTCACGTTTCGACACTTGGAAGTTTTATTTCAATCTCGGTGAAACATGGGCTTCCAGGAAGGTCTTTATCTTGTTTTGTATTTCAACTTTGGTGAAGTGAAATTCCAAAGAGCGGTTGTTACACTTCAACTCCTGGTGAAATGTGCCCCCGAAGAGGTCTTTATTTTGTTTGCATTTCAACTCTGGTGAAGTGTAATTCCGAAGAGCGGCTGTTACACTTCAACTCCTGGTGAAATGTGCCCCCGAAGAGGTCTTTATTTTGTTTGCATTTCAACTCTGGTGAAGTGTAATTCCGAAGAGCGGCTGTTACACTTCAACTCCTGGTGAAATGTGCCCCAGAGATGGTTTACATTGCCTGGAAGTTACTCTCTCATGGTTGGTGGGTCATGACTCCTCCAATCTTTTTTGTTGAGTAGAGAACTTTCTTTTTTTGCGGCATATGTCCCATTTGAGGTCTTTGTCCTCCGAAGAGTTGTGCCTCCGAAGAGGAGCATTTTGCCTCCGAAGAGGGCTTTGGTCTCTGAGGAGAAGCATTCGGTCCCCGTAGAGAAACTTTTTTGCCTCCGAAGAGGGCTTTGGTCTCTGAGGAGAAGCATTCGGTCTCCGTAGAGAAGCATTTTGCCTCCGTAGAGGGCTTTGATCTCTGAGGAGAAGCATTCGGTCTCCGTAGAGAAGCATTTTGCCTCCGAAGAGGGCTTTGGTCTCTGAGGAGAAGCATTCGGTCTCCGTAGAGAAGCATTTCGCCTTCGAAGAGGGCTTTGGTCTCTGAGGAGAAGCATTCGGTCTCCGTAGAGAAGCATTTCGCCTCCGAAGAGGGCTTTGGTCTCTGAGGAGAAGCATTCGGTCTCCGTAGAGAAGCATTTTGCCTCCGAAGAGGGCTTTGATCTCTGAGGAGAAGCATTCGGTCTCCGTAGAGAAGCATTTTGCCTCCGAAGAGGGCTTTGGTCTCTGAGGAGAAGCATTCGGTCTCCGTAGAGAAGCATTTCGCCTTCGAAGAGGGCTTTGGTCTCTGAGGAGAAGCATTCGGTCTCCGTAGAGAAGCATTTTGCCTCCGAAGAGGGCTTTGGTCTCTAAGGAGAAGCATTCGGTCTCCGTAGAGAAGCATTTGGCCTCCGAAGAGGGCTTTGGTCTCTGAGGAGAAGCATTCGGTCTCCGTAGAGAAGCTTTTCGCCTCCGAAGAGGGCTTTGGTCTCTGAGGAGAAGCATTCGGTCCCCGTAGAGAAGCATTTTGCCTCCGAAGAGGGCTTTGGTCTCTGAGGTGAAGCATTCGGTCTCCGTAGAGAAGCATTTCGCCTCCGAAGAGAGCTTTGGTCTCTGAGGAGAAGCATTCGGTCTCCGTAGAGAAGCATTTCATCTCACAGGAGTATGTTGACCGGTTGTGGTGAAATGCGCGCCCCTAAGTAGGGTTATTGTCAGGAAGTTTGGAGTTTCCTTTTCTCGGTTGGATGGATTCTCGGGAGTGTGTCGACCGATAACTCCACGACTTTGCAACGAGAAAGACGCCCCTTTTTTTTTCGGTGAAGCCCGCTTGAGGTCTTTATCCTCTGAGGAGTTATTCCTTCAAAGAGGGCTTGTGCTTCTGAAATATTCTTTTTGCTGGCTGACGCTTGCTCTCGCATGTCTCTTTGCCGTTGATTCATGTTGACAATCCCCATTGCTTCGCAAGTGTCACCACTTTCAGCTACCAGGCCTCTCCCTTACCCAAAGGAGTATATTTTATAGTTAAGCGAATTGGTGGTGGTAGATTTAGGTTCTTTAACTTGCTGTTTGTTTGTTCAAACATTTGTAGTTAGCTATATATGATCTGCTTCTATCCACCTTGCTTACTTTCGTTTGAAGTTCTCCTTTTGTAGGATTTGAATATGGGAATTTTGAATGGCCCAGTGCTTGATTGCCGGATGATGTTGCGGATCGCTTGGTCTCGTGACTGGTAAGCTTTGTTTTTATGGCCTGCATTATTAAGTCGTTTTTTTTTTTAGTAACACGATTAACGTATTTCATATGCCGAAATAAGACAAAGCAGTTTATAATAGTAGGGAACATAAGAATTATAGTGGTTTAACCGAAACTGGGCCTATATCCACTTTATAGCTTTTGTTATTCGCCTGCCTTGCAATTGCCCTTAACAAGAGAATCATATATTTGTAAATTCTTTGCAATATCTTAGCAAAGTTTTCATGTAAAATATGGATGTAAATGGTTGCTGTTCCAAGTTCTTGGAATTGGTTTTCTTTTGACAGTTGCGAATTTGATTGATTATATTAGCAATTCCTTAGTGCCGTCTTTAAGTGTGCATCATCTTCTTCTGTTGGCGGGTGGTTTTAACTGAAGAAACATAATCTAGCCAAATCTTATTTGTTTGCTTAGAGTACTTCTTATTCAGGATTTGACCCTGGAATTCTGTTGTTTAAGGCTTGCTTTTGAATGCTACCAAGGGTTGCTTGATATTGCAATGAATCAGCTTGGTATTGATTGCCTGCAAATTTAGATCGATAATCTTAGTGATATTCTCAGAATATTTCACATATCGAAATAAAATAAGCGACTCGTAATAATAGGGAAAGCAAGACTTATAGTTTTTATTATTTATTGGCATTGTTTTTACTATAGATTTTGACACAAGAATCATTGGATCAGCACTCTTTTACAAATTTGAAACAAAGTGTTCAAGTAAGGTATGGAAGCAATTGCTGCCCCAGGCTTTAGGAATTGAATTTTTTGGTATGAGAGGACTGGATGGCAACATCTTTCAGAATCGAAACTTCCTTTCACTTTGAAGGTCTCCTTGGAGTGTGAGCACGTCTTCCCGCCTCATCCAATTTTTCCCTGCCTGGTGAGGGCTTGCTGCGATGACACTGATGATAGGACCTTCATCTCCCTGTGCCACGGTTCTCTTACTTGAGCTACATTGTTGAGCGGGAACCCGCTACACCTTAGAGGATGAGGAGTAGTTAATTTCATCTTTTTTCACATACTGTTGCAGTTCATTCTGCTTGATCAATTCTTCAATCTCCTTCCTTAGATGGCGACATTGATTAGTTTCATGGCCAGGTTGATTGTGAAATTGACAGAATTTCCCATTGTCTGTCGCGCTTCTCCTCATCAGAGATGGTTTGGGGTAAACAACAACATCCTTTGTTGCCAAGAAGATACTTTCCGGAGTGTCGGTCAAGGGAGTGAAGTTGGAGGGTATGAAGCGTCGAGCTTTTTTCAAGAGTTTCTGTTTTCTTCTTCCCCCATTCTTCTCTTTCTGTTCAATCATTTCCGGTATGTATTCTTCATCGTTACCAGGACTCAATGGGTAATCATCAACTATTCTTTCAAAAGTTCGCCTTGACAAACGTTCGTGGATAGTTGGTCGTGGCCATGAATTCTCTGTTTGGGGGAATGTTCCAATAGTAATGCCAGTTGCTCGTTGAGGAGCATTCCATTCTTCTGAAACCTGGGCCTCTTTAGCAATGGTTTTTATATCACTTTCTAGTCGATGGACCTCTTCCTGCAATGCGTTCATCTTATCCAGTATCCTATTGCTTTGAACTTCCATGTGTTGATATATTCCATATATCACTGCATTTAATTCAGCCCTTGTGACTCCAATACTTGAAGCTGTTTCACTTAGCGTGGGAAGAGCAATGGCATTGCTGCAAGTACCTTCAAACCTTAACAACTTCCGTTTCCTTTCTGAAGCCATGGTTTCTGTTAGAATTTTGTTGAACAATGGTTGAAGTTTGCCCCTGAGTTCAATTCTCAGTGAAAGCACCAAAAATGTTAACGCTAAAATGTGAACGCTAACACCCCGGTGTGTGAAGTGTAGTTGTGAAAGCACCACCCGATAGATCGGGAAAGAATTACAAGCAAGTAATAGCAGAAAAGTAGTAAACAACAACGATTTTATAGTGGTTCGGCTTAAGGGTATAGCCTACGTCCACTCTAAGTACTTTTATTAATAATCCCGTTACAAGCTGATACAATTCTTCTATAATACAATATACTTCAAGTTACAAGTGATTTGTAACAAGTCTTAAGCTTCAATGTCGATTAAAGTCCTTAGATTCATATTGAAGATGTGTGGTTTCTTCGTGAATTTCTTTGATGTATTCCTCTAATCTTGAAAGCTCTAAGTGTTGATGAAGTTCTCAATGCAGCAAGGTAACGGTGCATGAAGAGAATGTGCCCAAAAGTCCTTTGAATGTTGGAGGTGGTTGCCTATTTATAGAGAGTTCTGGTCTGAAATTTTTGCCAAGTCCTAAACCGTGGCCGACTTAAGTTAAGCCGTAGCCGACTTAAGGTGAGTCGTGACCGGTCTAAGGTCGCCTCCGAGTCAACACCACCTCTTCTCAGTAATATGGCATCGGGTTTGCATTTAATAGCTTTAAGTCGTTTACGACTCAAATTAGGTCGTGAGTCGTGAACGAGATAACTGGGAGCTGGATCGGTTGTGACTTGGGTCGGTAACTATTCTAGGTCGCCAGCTTGGTAAGGCATTAGATCGGTAACTCGGTCAAGTCACTGAGTCGATATCTTTTTTAGGCCTTAGGTCGGCCTTCTTATTAAGTCGGCATCTTCTGAGTCTTAGGCCAGTACCCACGTTAGGTCGGCAACTGTTTTAGCCTTAACTCGGTATTTCTTAAGTCGGTATGCCTCTCAATCCTACTAGGTCGGTAACCCTTTGAATCTTAAGTCGGTCTCCCTGATAAGGCAGTTAGGTCGGTATCTATGTTGAGTCAGTAGCCTCATTGAAGTGTTAGGTCGGCAACCCTTTGAATCTTAGGTCGGCACCCCTGTTGAGCCTTAGGTCGGCACCCTTGTTGAGCCTTAGGTCGGCATCTCCTTGAGTCGCACAGTCTAAACCGAGGCGGAGTTAACACTAGTTGTGGTAGTCTTTCGATGTTGTAAAATATTTCTAAAGAAATATGATATTATATGAAATCACTTTTACATTGATTTGAGTGTAAATATATAATTACTTAAATACAAATGTGGAAATTTATTAGAATGAAGGTTGAATAGTGACTATAACAGAAATGTATTGTATAAGAAGAAATGTTAGAATTAACTTTGTAAAGTAATCGAACTAGGAAATTTTATTTGGCATAAATAAGATTTTATATGTTAGTTATATATTCAAACTTCCCTTGTTGAATGTATAACCAGAAGGAAATGATTTTTGAAAGGTATTTGAAAATACTAAATGGAGTTTATATAAGTATGAAGCGGAATCAGAAATTATTGGTCCTAAAATTATTCGAGTTGGAATGAATGATCTTATATGTATATGAGAATCAAACTAAAATACTTTTGGAACCTATTGATTTTTAAAGATATTTTATTGTGGAAAATAGTTGATTTTGGAAATTGGATACAATGAGTTCAAAAACTACCAATTTTTAAAGGTATTAATTTTATATAAATAAAATTTATATGCGATGTATATAATGATTATGATTTGAAGGATATTTAATATGTAGTATGATATGTTTTGAAATCAAAAGTATGGAAAGGCACCCACCACGAAAGATGGAAATTTGGAGTAGGAGATCCACTGGGTAAGTTAACCTTAGAATCCACAAGGTGGTTTCTTTTAGAATTAGGATCTTATAGGACATCCGGACAAAATCTCACATGTTCCTAGTGATCATTGTTTTGCCTAGCATAAATCGAGATACCTACAGTTACATTTGGTTTTGCAGTAATAGCAACGAAACCTTTGTGTAACTGCAATCTATGAGAGTAGGTAGTGTAATTTGAGAGGCAGGGATTGCCTATAGTTATGTATGGTTTGCTACGATGGCAGCGTAACATTTTTTAACTACGGACTATCATGGTTACATAGCGTAATTTGGGTGGCAGAGATTGCCAACAGTTTATGTATGATTTCATTGGGATAGTGTCGTAACATCGGTAGCTGCGATCTATGTGGTTTTTTTGAAAGTGTAATTCAGGGAGGGGTGTAGAGATTGCCTTAGACTGCTTATGAATTTGGTGGGATAGCGAAGCAAAAATTGTGTAGCTGCGGTCTATCTTGTTCCTATGTTGTAAATCGAGGGATGTTGATGCCTACGGTTTACTTATGAGTTCACCGGGATGGTGACGCAATCATCATGTTAACCGCAGTCATCATGTCGTAATAAGAAGGAAAAGGGGGTGATACATTCCATATTATTTTTGAAATGGTTTTTCAAGTATTTTCACTGGGTGTTGAAATGGGTCTACTATGTATTAGAGATTTTTAGTCATATGCCTGATCAACGTATGACTAAATATCTATAAGAACAATGATGGACTTATTAAGACATCGAGATATGGAAAAATGTTTTAATATAAAAAATAGCTTGGAATTACTATGTAATTTCAAGTGGATATATCCTAAATATATAATAAAAGAGTAAGAAGTTTACAATGTTTAAAAGATGATTAATTTAATAATATACACCAAAATTTTAATTGTCACGTCGTTCCTTTTTGAGGACGAAATGTTTTAAGGGTTGAAGATTATAATGACCTGGATTTTTAGCCATCCGATATTGGGATAATTAACTAATTTTAAATAAAATTTATGATATATGTAACATCTGAGTAGAAAAATTCATGAGACTATATTTAAAATTTAAATTCTAATTTTCGAAAATAAATAGATATATGTATATGCATATATGTTATACGAAATAGTGTATAGGTAAGTCTCTTCCTATATATATATATATATATATATATATATATATATATATATATATATTCACAAGCTTCATAATGATGGCAATCTCAAAGTCAAGCCCCCAAAACATTAAATTAATCCACAAAAACATAAAATCCTGGATATCATAAAATCAAATCAAGCACATATAGGAAATCAAATGACATGAAAACATATCAAATCAGCCAAAAGGTTACAAAAAAGAAAAAAAAACATGTACATATGCACACCCTCTTTATCCTTGCACTATACACTTCACTCTTCAAAATATATACATGACCATAGCTGTTAACCTGTTCGTACATCGTTTTTAATCGTGAGTAAAAAACCTTGTTTTGTTTACTGGTATTACACACTTATATATTATGTCATTACGTGGATAAATCTTTGACGTATGTTAGTTGTACATGTGTTTGTTAAGTGAATATGTGTATGAATGTTGTGCTTGACATGTTTAGACTACCATTGCCATAGCTTCTTTTAAAGTAGCCTCCGTTCTTTATTTTTTTGTTAAAATTGGTAAAGTCTTTATTTTGAAAATCAACTACTAAAAATCAATAAAGTTTTAAAACATGATTCCAAAACCAAAGTTGATTGTTTGTAATTATAGAATGATTTAAAATTTGTTTCATTAAGCATAGAAGAAGAAAGACCCATCTTACAATAGTGACCTAAATGTAGTCTGGTTTTGAATATCAAGATTTGATGATTTGATCATATGGTTGAATTCGATATTGAAGTCCATGATTTTTGGAATTGGTTTGGTAATTTTTATTGTCATGTGGAAGGGTGATTTTGGGAAAGATTGAATTTGGGTGAAATGGCTAACTCAGTAGATTTGATCGATTTTAGGTCATGGTGCTGGGTATGGAGTTGGTTTAGGGGCGGTGCATCTAGGAAAAATGGTGCGGCATTTTCTGCTAAGGTGTGCGAGCAGTGCAAGCTCGAATAGCATGTAGGGCATGGTTTCCTTGGGTTTTGGTTTCATGGCCATGGGGATGAAAAAGGGAGGAACGGTGGTTGCGTAGCAGTGGGAAAAGGTCGAGGAGGTCGTGGTGATGCTCATGGCGAACTCTGATGTTTGATGGCGGTCAGGGTGGTCGTGGTGAGGCATTGGAGTTGTTTCGATTGGTTCTAGATTTGGGTTGGAACTTTGATTCTTTGAACCGAAGCTTCACCGTGGGTTCCAGGGTATTGATCGAGGTGCGGTGGTGATAGGCAATGTGTAGAGATTGTCGACGGCATGTCACGGTGGTTAGGATGCGTGGGTATGTGCACACATTCGTGCAAATGTTCGTGCATGTTTCTAGAGTTGGAATGAATAAGAGACGGAAGAAAAGGAACTGGAGGGAGGAGGAAGAAAAGGTTTGGGCCTTGTTTTGTTAGATGGGTGGGTTTTAATGTTTTGGGTTGGGATATGGGTTTGATTTTAAAAGGTAAATTAAATCAGTTTTATATTTAATAACCTCTAAAACACGAAACTCATTTTAAATCCAATCGACGTGAGAGCTTTTGATTGTTTTCCTATAGTCCAATAGGTCCATCTGAAATAATATTATCAAGTTTTCTACAATGTGAATTTAAGGATTCATATTAATTAAAAGAGATCACTCAAGTAATTTCTTAATTTTTGATTATATGTTGATTAATCAACAAATTGTTAATGGACTGTTAAAGTTTATTTAACTAGGAATAAATCACTTCGTTTAATTTCTTTAAACAATATGTGTTTAAAATATAATTCGACTCAGTTAATGGAACCCAATTAAAAATTTGATTTTTAAATAAATTTAATATTAAATTTAATTATTGGTCAAGTTAATGATCCATGCTTAGACTGATATTGTTCTTAGATACCGATTTCAATTATCTATTGTTTGTGTTATTAGATGGTCAAACAAATTAAAGTAAATAGAATTGTAACAACCCGCATATTTATCGATTTTATATTTAAATATTTTATTTAAATATTTCATCGTTAGTCGGATTTTAGTCCGAAAAGCTACTTTTTGCATACGGTCGAATTAGGACTCGGGACCACTCCCATTGAGTTTAAAATGTCGTTTGCGACCTTTTTGAGTATAAGCTTCGATATGTTTGGAGAAAGTTGATTTTTGCTACTTTTCACTTTGGGTTTGGTTTGGGCTCAGCCCTGTATTAACTTATGCTCAAATCTGAGTCAGTCTTCCCCACTCACCCTCATTCTCTTCTCTTTTCAGTTTTTAGAGTATTAATGGTGGGAGAGATTGGAAAATAAAACTCCAAAACCCTAGTTCCTCTTGCAAATTCAATTTCCTAGCTCCAAATTCTAGAGAACCCATTGGTAAGCATTCTCTTCTTCTTCTCCAACTTAATCTCTTACCAATTTCAGAAATTCCTAAACCTAATTTTGGGAATGATTCTTGTTTTTGAGCTTAGATTCAAACTCAATTGGGTTGTGTTGATGGGAGGTTGATTCTCCATTTGCTTTCAAGCTTCTTCTTGTTTGATTTTGGTGAAAAGGTGAGATTTTTATCTCACATCTATGCTTATATTTATCTTCGATTGTTAAGTATGAATTCCTAACATTTATTCGTGTGCATTTGCTTTTGGTTTGGATTGATTTGGTAAATATTCCAATTTTTAGTGTTTGGAGTTTCAATCCTTTACAAATCATAACTTTGAGGTTCAAATGTGTTTTTGGTGATGCATCGAGGAGCCAATAGGGCCGGGTAGCCGTTAGGCATAATTCCCTAGCGTCCGTGCTCGTTCGGATGTGAATTAGTGGAGGTTGCATATAAATTTATGGGCATCATTGGGCAGAGCATCAGGTTCGGCCGACCGACCCCCCTGGTTCGGTCGACCGACCTGCTTGTAAAAGTGCAGATAGCACTTCTGTTTCTGGTTCGGCCGACCGACCCCCCTGGCTCGGTCGACCGACCTGGTGCCCGATAAGTTTTCTACCTCTGGTTCGGTCGACCGACTCAGGGAGTCCGGTCGACCGACCTGCTTCTATTTGCCAAATTAGCCTATTTTGCTAATCCGTTTGAATATCCAACTTTAATCGATTCGTGTTGTCTCCCTTTTGTTGTTGTCATTTATTATCGACTTTGATGACCTTTTCTTTGGGAATTTTAGATATATCCACTTTGATGGATTTCATATCGATTTCTTTGGATTTTATTCACGTTTTTTGTAACGATCCCAGTTTTTAGACGAATTTAAATTGATAATTTAATTGAATTTTGGATTAAATTATGGAATTATTTGAAATTTTCAAACTAATGTATTTTAAAAAGAGAATTGATTTGAAACTCAAGAATGAATATTTTCAATTGAATTCAAAAATAAATAAAGTGTTTAAAAAAATAAATAAAATAAAATAAACATCATAAATTTAAGTTAAACAAGTATGAACACTTGGGAAAAAGGAAACAAAATGTTATAAACAACAGTACATGTGAATAAAATATGAGACAAAGCAAAAGCTTGTAAAGCAAGAACAAACAAAAATCTTCTCAATATCATTTCCAGCCGAGTTTGAAAGCCAACAAGAACAAGAAATAAAACAAACTAGGTACCTGCATAAAACTGCAGAACATATGCATATAAATTATGCAAACTCATGTACTTATGTAAAGCAACAAAGACAAAGAAATAAAATAACATAATCTCAGCCGAAGTTAAAAATAAGACAAAGCAATAAATGCTAGTATCTTAAGTACACAAACAAAAATATTATTGTAGCCACCAAAATATCATCCATCAGCCGAAATAGCAAGTATCTCACAGCCTTCTTATGTAAAGAAACTTTCTTTTATCTATGTTGTATAAAATATATCACCTGTATAAATTAGATCAGCCTGTAATTCATTCCTTTACATATCAATTTTCTTCATTTCGTTCATTCAAAACAAAGCCTGGAAAGAAAGTATAAATCAGAGCAAATTTAACATTGAAAAACGAGTTTCAAATCAAAGACTAAACAAAGAAATCAAGCAACAAATTGAAGATCACTGTCCGGTTTCAAACTCAAGCTTTTCCATCTGTTCATTGGTTCCCTGTTGACATATCTCAAGTGAGTAACATCACATCCCAAAATGTTTTAAGTATATTCATTCTGATAAATGTTCTCTCTAAAGTTAGTTCATTTGTGGGTATATTTTTAAAAATATTTCTGTGTTTTGAGTATGAATATATGGTAAACAATTCTGTGCATCTCTCTGTTTTGATTCCAGGCTTTAATACTCATCAAAATTCTTCTTCTTTTAATTTAAGCCTTAACTAGACTTAAGATATGAATATAAAATGATTGTTACAATATAGTCTTATGTTTAAAAAAATCTGTTTAAAAAGAAATCAACTTGTATGGGTTCTGGAAATATAAAACCAATGTGAAAAACTTAAATAAGTTAAAATTTAATTTTCACAATTCATGAGTTCAGATGTGAATCAACTACTAAGAATAAAACTTGATTTTTGAAACAAGAATTACTATTTTTAGTTAAGCATTTAAGTAGCAGTTTGGGTAGAACTGTTTTGGGCATTTTCATCGATTGCCGGCGGTAGGAGGGTTTTCGGTGGTCGGGGTTTCGTTTGGAGGGGGTCTGATGATCAAGGATGATGGGAAAAATGGTGGTGGGTCGTAATGACCACCGTGGTAGCGGCGGTAGGCTGAACCAGGTTTTCAACCTATTTTTTTGTTGAGTGTAGAATGGTGGTCGTGGCGGCGTCCCCAGTTGATCGAGTGGCACCGGATTTTGAGGAACGCTGGCAAGGGAAGTCGGCAAGGTGTGGCAAGAGGCTCGGACGTCCAGGTGGTCGGAGGCGTGGAGTCGAGGAGGATCTTGGTGATGGGGTTTTTGGTTTGGGTCAACTGAGTTGCTCGAATTGACTCAGTGGCTTGTGTTAGTATTTTGGTGATTGGAGTTGGTTGCATTGGTGAAGGTCGATGTGCCGGAGGGTTCACCGAAGGCCGAAGGTGGTTCTGACACCGGTGCATATGCACGGCGTTTCTTTGTGTCAGTGGAAAAAAAACGCAGAAGAAAAGAAAGCAGGGAAGAAGAAAAGGGACGCGGGTAGAAGTGGGGGAAAACTCGTGCCTTGCTCGAGTGATTCGAGTAGTATACTCGAAGTAAAGGATGTGAAGTCTCGGGTCAAAGTCTTGTTCCAGGCTTTGAAACCTGAACTTTCTTGTTTTGGGAAATTTGAAACTAAATTAAATTTTAAATCAAGTTTTTTTTTAAAACTGAGTGATAAATCAAAGTATAAATATAATTCAAGTTTGAATGAAAGTTTAAATGTGTGAAGTTAGAAGAAAATTTGATTTTTTTCACTCTTCTAAATTTCTTTATAACAAAAGTACTTCTTTAACATGAGATTTAAAAGGTGTTGAAATTGTTTAAACTTTATTAAAAATAAATTTGTATTTATTCTAAAAGCTTGAAATTTAATTTGAAATTTGAAATTTGAAATCAATATTTCTAACATAGTGTAAGTAATAATTTAATCATAAATGTAAATAAGTTTTACTTTAAATAATGAAGATATAATGACTTATAATTCATTAAAAATTATCAAGGCAATTAAGGTGGATAATTGATTAATTCAATTAGATTACGATTTGGAATTAATTTATCACATAATTAAGAATGAAATAGGGATTAATCAATGAGATATAAATGGTAAATTAATTTATAATTAATGTTAATTGATCTAAGTTAATTACTTTAGAAAGTAATTTAAAGAATAGTTAGTAAAAATTATTAACTAAGCATTATTAAACAATTAATTTATTAAGAAAATCAATTGTAAATTGTTAATTACTTGGTTAAAGTAATTAAAGAATTAATTACTTATTGTAATATATTTTGGATACTTTAACTTATTAAAGTTCATTAATTTAGTTTAAGAAACTTATGAGATTAAATTGGAAAATTAATGATTTTTGGTTATGAGATAATTACTTTAGGATAAGTAATTAAAAGTTTAATTTCTTAAGATAATTAATCAAGGGGTTAATTAATTATGTAATCGGTTCAGAGGTTAATTTAATTAATATGATTAATTAAGAATAATTTAATTAATTAAAGTGTTTGATAAATTCGTTTATATCAAATGATTTGTAATTAATTAGGATTTGATCATTAATTCATACGTAATTAAATTAATTAAAAAAAAAATTTATTGAATTAATTAGGATTAAATAATTAATTAATCCTGCTTATAAATGATTATTAAATGCTTGACTTTACTTATGAATGATCGTATTATTTGTGATGCCTTGAATTGATTGTCCTGTCTGATCTGTGATATTTTATTCTGTGATTTGTGCCGTGTATGATTTATTCATTTATATATGCATATTATCTGTGAATCGTGAATGGATGATAAGCGTTATAGTTTATATAGCTTATCAACTATATTTCTGTGTTTTAATCTGTGATGATTGAATGATGTTACACTATTGTGTTAAACCCCTGGACCACACTTACACACACAAATATGGATTTCACGAGGAAATCGATTAAGTCATAGATTTTAGAATGATTTTTTAATTGAATATTTGAATTCAAATATTTTGAAATGGATTGGGTTTTAAGTGAAAAGCTTTTGAAATGAAATTTCAAAGATGAAATTTATTTTGAATAACTTGATTGAATTTTGTAATTTAAACATTTTGATTTAAATTTAAATTCAATATTCGAAATTGAATTCTGTTATTTGGAAATTAGGGACTAAAGATGTTATACCAGTTTATAGGGGTTAAACTATTTAAAGGTACTGATTTGGAATTTTGAATTTAAATTCAAAGGCCTTAACTCGTGCAAATAAAATTGGATCTTTCTGAAACGAAATCTATTTGTTTTCAAATAATAAAAGCTTTCATATAAGTAGTGACCGTCCAATTTGTGTTAAAAAGGATTTCAAGTTAAAAATGAAAATGAGTTTCCAAGTCATGGAAACGGTTTGAAAGCTATGAGTTAAATCTTTAATTTAAAGATTTTAAACGAGTTAATTCAATTGACACGGAAATTGTTTTGAAATCCGCAAATGGATCTTTGTGAAACTGAATGAACTTTGTGAAATAAATCTTTTGTTTAAAAGATTTGAAAATGGTAATTGGGTTAAACCATTTGAAAGAAAAGTTTTGAATCATTAAGTTGTGACTTAATTGAAGTCCCATATCCATATAAATGTTGCGCTCACTATTCAGTTTAGCCGGGAGAGGACCTTTGTGTCGTATAACCCATTCCGAATATGTGATACTTCGTTATGGATAGCATTTGAAGACCGGTGGTGAAGACCGGGTATTTGCAAGAACGCTAGGATGACCTATCGATTGTCTCTGCACTGAGTTGCTTCGGTATAGAGATTTCCTAAGTGATGGGAAGTCAGATCGGGATTGTGAATACCAGGATTGCAAGGGCTTCTTTGGAAGTGCCTTCGGTTCTGTTCGAACCCGAAACAGACTTGTATGGATTGTATATCTGACATTACATTTTGAGATATAAAGCAGATTTCTTTCAAATACATTTCTGTGGTGGCGGAGAATTTATTCTTTAGCTTAACACCCTTCTCTGAGACATACGAGCTCAGAGTTATATAGTCGATGGTTATCATCGATATATTCCAAATTTGGTAATGTGACATGCTAAGTGTTGCTGTGTAATGGTCATTGTTTGATCATTTGTGATAGGATCATTTGTTTGATCATTTATCTTTGTGATCATTACTTTGATCATTTGTTGACCCAAAGCATGTCTTTGTACCAAAGCGTAGCTTTGTGGACGAGACTTCGTCGAGCCTCACAAATCGGTAATGGTCGAAACAGGAATTGTGCGGCAAGGTTTCAGGGTAGCTCCCCTAGGGTATGACCATTCCTTCTGGAAAAGGGTAGTATCATGGTATGGAGCCCAGATACTTGCTCACGTGGACACACTATATTATTTATGTGTGATGTTGGTTTAGAGGCGCCTCGTTTAAAGGTCCCAAAGGACCGGGGGTGGCATATCTGAGGGTTTATAATATCCCTTGGGAAAAGGGGTTCCCGGCCTTGTTTGGCAGAGAACGGGTTGGTTCTCGGGGCGTCCCGCCAGAGGCGTTCCCATGTGGCAATAGGAAGTTCCTTAGCCTGACCATTTGTTGGAAAAATCCAAAGAAACAATACGCGCCTTATACGGTTTTATTTGTATTACCTGCCATGGAATGTGGTGGTAACCTGCTATTGAACATGGTAGCTATAGTAGACATACGACAATGGTCGTATGTTGGCTAAGATTTATATTCTACTTTCGAAATGTTTTCTATACCGTGCACTTATGATAATATTATCCAAGAAATTTTCTACGTATTAAGCATGTTTGACTATCATAAGAAGAAATCTCCTCCAATTCTGCGTTTGGAGTGTGTGTGTGGCGGGAGGTCTTATGGTAGTTTCATTTTCTAAAAGCATTGCGAATTTACTTAAAAATTCTCTTGTTGTTTTATTTTAAAAGGTAAACTGTTTTTGTTACTCACACCAGTCCCATGACTGACCTGGAGTTTATTGTTCCTTTCCTAAACTATGGGTGCTCACTATTTTCCACACTAGCAGTCTAGAGTTGGGTTTTTCAGATAGTTAGGTTCAGTAGATTATTTGGAGATAGTTCGGACTTTGGATCAGACTACACTTGCTTATCTTTGTGCATCGTTATTGGAAGTTCGAGCTATTGCTGGATTGGTTCTTGGAGATGGAGTTACAGATCTGGAGTTCTTCGTTGAAGACTATCTTAGAGTTATTTGTTCCGCTGCTGGCATTATCTATTTTCTTTTCCGCTGCTATTTTCTTGTATCTCTGATGTATATTGATATTCATTGTATCACTCTATTGTATCAGATATTGTATCTGTGTTGTATATCAATGCATTATTCTTTTATTCCGCTGTGTTATTTACTTAATGTTGTTATAAGCTCCAGCGAATCGGATTTGAACGTTCGAATCTACGGCATTCGAATACGATTTGAAGTATGGATGTCGATTTTCGAGCGGGCAAAATTCGTTTCGTTACAAGTGGTATCAGAGCTAAGGTGAAACTTTAGCTTAGGAGTATAACGCATTAAGTAGCTCATTAGAGATAGGGTGAAGTATCCCTAGAATAAGTAATCCCTAAGATATCCGTTCGAATGTCTCGGTAAATTCTCTTGCTATCCACCGATAGTAAGTATGAGTGCAAGAAGAGAACGAGATAGGGGACAGGGAAATACGATTTATAAATGGTCAATACCCTGTAACAACAGTGGAAACAATATTTTCTCTATCAATCTCTTTTGTTCAGCATCTCTTCTCAATTCTTTGATAAATCCTGGTAGATCCAGGAAGGAAATTCGATATATTGATATGGGACATAAACTCCAATTTGGCCAGAATTGTTTGTTTAGATGAATTGGTTGCTTTGGTTGTTATGGTTGATAAGTATACTTTAGTTTTAAACAAAAGAAAGTTTTGAAATTGTATCCATATCGGTCTATTTCACTGGGTTCTGATATAATCTACGAACGGTTAGTTATCCCTTCGCACTAACCAATACCCCTGTATACTTCGCAGATTAGGTAACCCAATTGTTTCGTAAATTGATTGAGTTTGTTCTTATATCTACTGTTGATATTCTAATTTGGCTAAGCCAAATGCAGAATTGATATCTAATTTGATCTGGAAAGATATTTCTCTATCTTTCATCTATCTTTATTATCTCCTTGGCGAATTTCGAGGACGGAATTCTTTTTAAGGGGGGAAGTTTGTAACGATCCCAGTTTTTAGACGAATTTAAATTTATAATTTAATTGAATTTTGGATTAAATTATGGAATTATTTGAAATTTTCAAACTAATGTATTTTAAAAAGAGAACTGATTTTAAACTCAAGAATGAATATTTTCAATTGAATTGAAAAATAAATAAAGTGTTTAAAAAATATATAAAATAAAATAAACATCATAAATTTAAGTTAAACAAGTATGAACACTTGGGAAAAAGGAAACAAAAAGTTATAAACAACAGTACATGTGAATAAAATATGAGACAAAGCAAAAGCTTGTAAAGCAGGAACAAACAAAAATCTTCTCAATATCATTTCCAGCCGTGTTTGAAAGCCAACAAGAACAAGAAATAAAACAAACTAGGTACCTGCATAAAACTGCAGAACATATGCATATAAATTATGCAAACTCATGTACTTATATAAAGCAACAAAGACAAAGAAATAAAATAACATAATCTCAGCCGAAGTTAAAAATAAGACAAAGCAATAAATGCTAGTATCTTAAGTACACAAACAAAAATATTATTGTAGCCACCAAAATATCAACCATCAGCCAAAATAGCAAGTATCTCACAGCCTTCTTATGCAAAGAAACTTTCTTTTATCTATGTTGTATAAAATATATCACCTGTATAAATTACATCAGCCTGTAATTCATTCCTTTACATTTCAATTTTCTTCATTTCGTTCATTCAAAACAAAGCCTGGAAAGAAAGTATAAATCAGAGCAAATTTAACATTGAAAAACGAGTTTCAAATCAAAGACTACACAAGGAAATCAAGCAACAAATTGAAGATCACTGTCCGGTTTCAAACTCAAGCTTTTCCATCTGTTCATTGGTTCCCTGTTGACATATCTCAAGTGAGTAACATCACATCCCAAAATGTTTTAAGTATATTCATTCTGATGAATGTTCTCTCTAAAGTTAGTTCATTTGTGGGTATATTTTTAAAAATATTTCTGTGTTTTGAGTATGAATATATGGTAAACAATTCTGTGCATCTCTCTGTTTTGATTCCAGGCTTTAATACTCATCAAAATTCTTCTGCTTTTAATTCAAGCCTTAACTAGACTTAAGATATGAATATAAAATGATTGTTACAATATAGTCTTATGTTTAAAAAAATCTGTATAAAAAGAAATCAACTTGTGTGGGTTCTGGAAATATAAAACCAATGTGAAAAACTTAAATAAGTTAAAATTTAATTTTCACAATTCATGAGTTCAGATATGTGAATCAACTACTAAGAATAAAACTTGATTTTTGAAACAAGAATTACTATTTTTTGTTAAGCATTTAAGTAGCAGTTTTGGTAGAACTGTTTTGGGCATTTTCATCGATTGACGGCGGTAGGAGAGTTTTCGGTGGTCGGGGTTTCGTTTGGAGGGGGTCTGATGATCAAGGATGATGGGAAAAATGGTGGTGGGTCGTAATGACCACGGTGGTAGCGGCGGTAGGCTGAACCAGGTTTTTAACCTAGTTTTTTGTTGAGTGTAGAATGGTGGCCGTGGCGGCGTCCCCAGTTGATCGAGTGGCACCGGATTTTGAGGAACGCTGGCAAGGGAAGTCGGCAAGGTGTGGTAGGAGGCTCGGACGTCCAGGTGGTCGGAGGCGTGGAGTCGAGGAGGATCTTGGTGATGGGGTTTTGGGTTTGGGTCAACTGAGTTGCTCGAATTGACTCAGTGGCTTATGTTAGTATTTTGGTGATTGGAGTTGGTTGCATTGGTGAAGGTCGATGTGCCGGAGGGTTCACCGGAGGCTGAAGGTGGTTCTGACACCGGTGCATATTCACGGCGTTGCTTTGTGTCAGTGGAGAAAAAAACGCAGAAGAAAAGAAAGCAGGGAAGAAGAAAAGGGGCGCGGGTAGAAGTGGGGGAAAACTCGTGCCTTGCTCGAGTGATTCGAGTAGTATACTCGAAGTAAGGGATGGGAAGTCTCTGGTCAAAGTCTTGTTCCAGGCTTTGAAACCTGAACTTTCTTGTTTTGGGAAATTTGAAACTAAATTAAATTTTAAATCAAGTTTTTTTTTAAACTGAGTGATAAATCAAAGTATAAATATAATTCAAGTTTGAATGAAAGGGATTATACGTTTAAATGTGTGAAGTTAGAAGAAAATTTGATTTTTTTCACTCTTCTAAATTTCTTTATAACAAAAGTACTTCTTTAACATGAGATTTAAAAGGTGTTGAAATTGTTTAAACTTTATTAAAAATAAATTGGTATTTATTCTAAAAGCTTGAAATTTAATTTGAAATTTGAAATTTGAAATCAATATTTCCAAACATAGTGTAAGTAATAATTTAATCATAAATGTAAATAAGTATTACTTTAAATAATGAAGATTTAATGACTTATAATTCATTAAAAATTATCAAGGCAATTAAGGTGGATAACTGATTAATTCAATTAGATTACGATTTGGAATTAATTTATCACATAATTAAGAATGAAATTGGGACTAATCAATGACATATAAGTGGTAAATTAATTTATAATTAATTTTAATTGATCTAAGTTAATTACTTTAGAAAGTAATTTAAAGAATAGTTAGTAAAAATTATTAACTAAGCATTATTAAACAATTAATTTATTAAGAAAATAAATTATAAATTGTTAATTACTTGGTTAAAGTAATTAAAGAATTAATTACTTATTGTAATTTATTTTGGATACTTTAATTTATTAAAGTTCATTAATTTAGTTTAAGAAACTTATGAGATTAAATTGGAAAATTAATGATTTTTGGTTATGAGATAATTACTTTAGGATAAGTAATTAAAAGTTTAATTTCTTAAGATAATTAATCATGCGGTTAATTAATTATGTAATTGGTTCAGAGGTTAATTTAATTAATATGATTAATTAAGAATAATTTAATTAATTAAAGTGTTTGATAAATTCGTTTATATCAAATAATTTGTAATTAATTAGGATTTGATCATTAATTCATACGTAATTAAATTAATTAAAAATAATTATTGAATTAATTAGGATCAAATAATTAATTAATCCTTTTTATAAATGATTATTAAATGCTTGACTTTACTTATGAATGATCGTATTATTTGTGATGCCTTGAATTGATTGTCCTGTCTGATCTGTGATATTTTATTCTGTGATTTGTGCCGTGTATGATTTATTCATTTATATCTGCATATTATCTGTGAATTGTGAATGGATGATAAGCGTTATAGTTTATATCGCTTATCAACTATATTTCTGTGTTTTAATCTGTGATGATTGAATGATGTTACACTATTGTGTTAAACCCCTGGACCACACTTACACACACAAATATGGATTTCACGAGGAAATCGATTAAGTCACAGATTTTAAAATGATTTTTTAATTGAATATTTGAATTCAAATATTTTGAAATGGATTGGGTTTTAAGTGAAAAGCTTTTGAAATGAAATTTCAAAGATGAAATTTATTTTGAATAACTTGATTGAATTTTGTAATTTAAACATTTTGATTTAAATTTAAATTCAATATTCGAAATTGAATTCTGTGATTTGGAAATTAGGGACTAAAGATGTTATACAAGTTTATAGGGGTTAAACTATTTAAAGGTACTGATTTGGAAATTTGAATTTAAATTCAAAGGCCTTAACTCGTGCAAATAAAATTGGATCTTTCTGAAACGAAAACTATTTGTTTTCAAATAATAAAAGCTTTCATATAAGTAGTGAACGTCCAATTTGTGTTAAAAAGGATTTCAATTTAAAAATGAAAATGATTTTCCAAGTCATGGAAACGGTTTGAAAGCTATAAGTTAAATCTTTAATTTAAAGATCTTAAACGAGTTAATTCAATTGAAACGGAAATTGTTTTGAAATCCGTAAATGGATCTTTGTGAAACTGAATGAACTTTGTGAAATAAATCTTTTGTTTAAAAGATTTGAAAATGGTAAATGGGTTAAACCATTTGAAAAAAAAAATTTGAATCATTAAGTTGTGACTTAATTGAAATCCCATATCCATATGTTTTAAATGTTGTGCTCACTATTCGGTTTAGCCGGGAGAGGACCTTTGTGTCGTATAACCCATTCTGAATATGTGATACGTCGTTATGGATAGCATTTGAAGACCGGTGGTGAAGACCGGGTATTTGCAAGAACGATAGGATGACCTATCGATTGTCTCTACACTGAGTTGCTCCGGTATAGAGATTTCCTAAGTGATGGGAAGTCAGATCGGGATTGTGAATACCCGGATTGCAAGGACTTCTTTGGAAGTGCCTTCGGTTCTGTTCGAACCCGGAACAGACTTGTATGGATTGTATGTCTGACATTACATTTTGAGATATAAAGCAGATTTCTTTCAAATACATTTCTGTGGTGGCGGAGAATTTATTCTTTAGCTTAACACCCTTCTCTGAGACATACGAGCTCAGAGGTTATGTAGTTGATGGTTATTAGCGATATAATCCCAATTTGGTAATGTGACATGCTAAGTGTTGCTATGTAATGGTCATTGTTTGATCATTTGTGATAGGATCATTTGTTTGATCATTTATCTTTGTGATCATTACTTTGATCATTTGTTGACCCAAAGCATGGCTTTGTACCAAAGTGTAGCTTTGTGGACGAGACTTCGTCGAGCCTCACAAATCGGTAATGGTCGAAACAGGAATTGTGCGACAAGGTTTCAGGGGTAGCTCCCCTAGGGTATGACCATTCCTTTTGGAAAAGGGTAGTATCATGGTATGGAGCCCAGATACTTGCTCATGTGGACACACTATATTATTTATGTGTGATGTTGGTTTAGAGGCGCCTCGTTTAAAGGTCCCAAAGGACCGGGGGTGGCATATCTGAGGGTTTATAATATCCCTTGGGAAAAGGGGTTCCCGGCTTGTTTGGCAGAGAACGGGTTGGTTCTCGGGGCGTCCCGCCAGAGGCGTTCCCATGTGGCAATAGGAAGTTCCTTAGCCTGACCATTTGTTGGAAAAATCCAAAGAAACAATACGCGCCTTATACGGTTTTAGTTGTATTACCTGCCATGGAATGTGGTGGTAACCTGCTATTGAACATGGTAGCTATAGTAGACATACGATAATGGTCGTGTGTTGGCTAAGATTTATATTCTACTTTCGAAATGTTTTCTACACCGTGCACTTATGATAATAATATCCAAGAAATTTTCTGCGTATTAAGCATGTTTGACTATCATAAGAAGAAATCTCGTCCAATTCTGCGCAGTGTGTGTGTGGCGGGAGGTCTTATGGTAGTTTCATTTTCTAAAAGCATTGCGAATTTACTTAAAAATTCTCTTGTTGTTTTATTTTAAAAGTAAACTGTTTTTGTTACTCACACCAGTCCCATGACTGACCCGGAGTTTATTGTTCCTTTCCTAAATTCTGGGTGCTCACTATTTTCCACACGAGCAGTCTAGAGTTGGGTTTTTCAGATAGTTAGGTTCAGTAGATTATTAGGAGGTAGTTCGGTCTTTGGATCAGACTACACTTGCTTATCTTTGTGCATCGTTATTGGGAGTTCGAGCTATTGCTGGATTGGTTCTTGGAGATGGAGTTACAGATCTGGAGTTCTTCGTTGAAGACTGTCTTAGAGTTATTTGTTCCGCTGCTGGCATTATCTATATTTCTTTTCCGCTGCTATTTTCTTGTATCTCTGATGTATATTGATATTCATTGTATCACTCTATTGTATCAGATATTGTATCTGTGTTGTATATCAATGCATTATTCTTTTATTCCACTGTGTTATTTACTTAATGTTGTTATAAGCTCCGGCGGATAGGATTTGAACGTTCGAATCTATGGCATTCGAATACGATTTGAAGTATGGATGTCGATTTTCGAGCGGGCAAAATTCGTTTCGTTACATTTTTGAATGTGAATTTTAGTGATTGATTGTTCCTACAATCTTCTTTGTGTTTTGTCACTTTAAAATATAAAGGTTTTCTATACTAGTAGTAAATATCAAAACTCTATCCTCAAACGATTTCAATACTATTTTAATACCAAATTCGTTTATAAAACCGTTTTCCAATCTATTAGTATATACAAACCTTTACCTCACTCGTATGAGAAATCTAATTAAACGACTTAGTAAAACAAGTGGTATGAAACGCTTGCGTTCACTTTGTTGGTTAATTCTTGGACTTGTTCCATTGAAACTCTTGTGACAATTTTCTTGTGGAGATCTACAATTTGTTCGTAAATATTTAAGTTAAGCTAGTGGTTACGGAACATGAAGCTAAGCTCATATATTTACCAGCTTACTGTAATTGACACTTCTCGTTGATCATGACAATCATTTTTGTGATTTAGACTAGCAATGTGCGATGTCTCTTTGTCTGCAAGGGAGACTAAACCCCGTTTTGTGGAGTTTCGACTCAAATTGGTGGGGTAGAAACCCACGGTATTCGGACCATTCGTGTGTCAGGTCTTCGGACCATTCGTGTGTCAAATTAATGGCTAGCTACCATGAGATAGCTTCTCGTTCGTGTGTTACAGCTGTTGGTGAGTTTTCATGCTCCCGTTCGTGTAATAGGCCTCCCCCCTATTTTGTGTGATTTCTGGATTTCGTGTGTTGAATTCTGGAATTTCCTTATTCACGTATTTTTGTGATTTCTATAGATATGATTTATCAATTTTTGTGCATAGGTGAATTTGTGTGTCATTTACTGGATTTCTTGAGATGATTTCTAGAATTTGTGCTTCACCAATTTTCGTGATTTCCATTGATAAGTTTTATCAATATTTTTGCATTGGTGAATTTGTGTGTCATTGACTTTTGTGATTGACATTGATATAATCGTCAATATTTATGGTTAGGTGAACGAAATGAGGAGTATGACATTTCTTTGTTTCTTGTGTAGATTTGGTGATATTGATTAATCTCTCGTTGATTTTTCAATTACTTAAATATGTCACAGCTTGACATTGTGATTATTATGTGTTTTGTCATATCTCTTATTCTATATCGTTTCATCTGATATCTATAGTTAGACTGATCCCTTTATTATTTTCTTATTAAATAATACTCGGGTCAGACCGAAATGTTACAGGTGCTTCTGCTTGACTTCTCTCTTGGGTTTGATTTCTCTGACTTTTGGTTAACTACTTAGATTGGTAGTTTTTGCTGTATACATTTGAGATATAGACTTCATAATGTATACTTATTCTTTTGTGTAGTTCATGTAACTATTCTTTTGTGATATTGTGGATCTTTTTAGACCACTACTCTGATGTACACTTCCTAGTGTAATATTCATATCTATTTCTGCCTTTGTGATATGAATTGTCTGTGACTGATTTATGTTATGTTTATTTCTGTATATGTTTCCGAAGATATTATAGCCACTGTGTAGTAGCTTTGAGTTTGTGTCAGTATGTCGGGTTTCCTCTTGAAATAAAATGCATGTTATACTATCTGACATATCGGTGCTCGCGCAAAGCAATTACATGGATGGTCGCTCCTCAACAGCCTTATTCTCCGTGCTAGTTGACAACATTCACCGTAATGTTCTTGGCTAGCGTGGGTATAGAGGTGGGGCGTCACAGCTTGGTATCGGAGCCAAACTTCGGAACAATATGGAATATTTTAACAAGGATCATCGTCCTAAGTCCATCTTAGGAGTCGTGCTTTAGGATTTAATTCGAGTCTTCGTACCGGTTCATCCTATTTTCCTTATGATTCCTTGTTTATCTATCAAGATTGCTTGATATTCAATTTGGTGAATAATCTTCTTCTTCTTCTTCTTTCTTTCTAAGGAAGAGAAATGTCTAGACCAGGCCGTCCCAAAGCTGGACCATCTAGTGTTCCACCCCAAGATGGAGTTTTTATGACTGCTCAACAGCTTCTTGATTTAGTGACAAATGCTCAAGCAGCTGGAGCTAACCCGGAACCTACTCACCCAAAGTCGGGATTTGCACGCTTGTGTAGCGATTACACTAATTTGGGTGGGGAGCCATTCAAAGGTTCCGAAACTGTTATTGAAGTACAGGCTTGGCTAAGGTCATGCGATCGAATCTTTTCTCGCATGAATCTTATTGACCTTCACCGAGTTCAGGTGGCCTCTAGTATGCTCCGAGAAAGAGCATTGGACTGGTACGAGCTTCTTATTTCTGAGATTAATGAAGCGGATCTCACCTGGGAGAAATTCCGAGAACGCTTCGAGTTGAAATTTGTACCAGAAGCTGAGAAAGTGACATTGGCTCGACGATTTATAGACCTTGTTCAAGGTGAGTCCTCCGTGACCGATTACTTCGCCTCCTTCGAGTCGCTTTCCAAGTATTGGGTTGAATACATCAACACCCCTTTAAAGAAGAACCAGAGATTCGTTTATGGCTTAAACAAGAATCTCAAGAAGCCATTACTTCTAAAATTTGAAGTTTCTTTCGACCAACTTGTTGATATCGCTCTTCGTCTTGAAGAGGCGGATAGGGAGAATGATGTTGAAGTGGTGGGTTCCAAACCAAACTTCAACAACAAGAAGAGGCCAAATAAATTCAAAGGACCTTATCCCAATAAGAAAGGGAGGCAAGCAACTCCTACTGAAAACACCTTTCCCTCTACTCAAGGGAAACGCTATAATTGTGGTTCCAGAGACCATTTTGCGAACAAGTGTTCAAAGCCTCGTACTTGTCGCTATTGCAAGAGCCCGGACCATTTTATGCATGCATGTCCCAAACTTCAAAATAGTAAGGAGGGAAAGCTTAATGTTGCTCAAGCCCCTGGCAACACATCTCGTGGCCAAGGTATTCCCTATTCTATTCTGGATGGAATTATTTTATTTCGTGATCATCCTATTCGAGTTGTTTTTGATACGGGTGCGTCCCATTCTTTTGTAAAAAAAGAACTTGTTGATACTTTTTCTTTGGATGTTTTGTGTTTAATGACTTCTTTGAGAATTGCTAATCCGGTTGGTGGATCCGCAACAATTAGTTTATTGTGTAAAGATGTTGAGATTATTTTGTGTGATTTTTCTTTCCGAGCCGATTTGCATGTCATGCGTTATTTAGGCTTTGGAATGATTTTGGGAATGGATTGGCTTAACCGTTATGAAGCCCATATCTATGTCATGAGCGGACTATTAATCTTCGACATCCTCAATCTGTTAAGAAGATTTCTATTAATCTTAAAGATTCAGATTCCAGCTTGGTCGCATCTTTATATTCTTTAAATCCTCGTGATGACGATGATGATGATGATGAGGGTGATATTATTTCTCTTATTCACGCCGTTCGTGAATTTTCCAACTTGTTCGAGCCCGTTTTAGGATTACCACTGTGACGACCCGCCTTTCTCAACCCCAGAAAGACGTTTCATCACTAAGAAAGAAAGGGATAGAAATAGAAAAGAATAGAAAGAAAAAACAACAACATCAGAATCTCACAGCGGAATGGAACAAAATATAATACATCACATATCTATTACATAGTTATACATACATCAGAGTCTTACAATATCAGATAACAGTACTGTCATATACATACATGTCCATACATACATCCAAAATACAGCATACATTAACTACACAGCGGAACTACATATATAGATACATACGTCTGGTCTTCTCTCCAAAATAGCTCCTCCAGAAAAGCAACACTTCTAGATACCTATCACTTGGCTACTCATAAAAATTTGAGTACCCAAGAGTTTATGAAAACACAAAATATAAACTCCGGGTCAGACATGGGTCTGGTATGAGTAAACAGGTTAAAATTGCTTAACTATGAAAATCATTTGAAAATAAAGGTATCACGTAAGACTCCCCACAAATAAATACGGGTAAGTTTTTACCTTACGCTAACCAAAACATTTTAAAGGAAATTCTGTGATATTATAATAGTGTCTAGGGTTTTCAAGTAAATAGAAAATAGCCGAAATTGTTACATCTATTAAATTCCAGCTACTATCCACGAAAGTGGGTAATACAAATCAAAACCGTAGGGTCTCGTAGGGTAAATGGATTTCCAACAATGGCAGGGCTACTGGGGTACCGCCCGTCATAGTACGGGGCCTAGATCACCGTACCGAGGATTACTCCCTTCATCCCCTGCAACACAAGGCCGGAACCATTCCTTACTGAACAGTCCCGAACAAGATAACCCCGCAGTTGTGGCCAACAACTGCCCACTAAGCCGAAATAAAAAGGGACATCTAGACAGGGGAAAATCTCGCCATGCTTGGGCATGACCCACCTAACCTTGCTGCATCTCCCCTGTTTTAGCCATTCCCGGTTGATGAGGCTTGAGGCTACGATTACCTTTAAAGGACATATCACTTAGAATGCTCATCGTCCGCCTGACGATGTGTTGAAAGCATTCAATCCATACAAGTTCGTTCCGGGTTCGAACGAAACCGAAGGCATTATCTCGTTACACTCATTTTGGAATCACCCTCAGAGTTAACGACGATAACCCTTGCATTCTGAAACTCTATCTCGATCACCATTGGATAAGTCACGACCTATCGTTTAATTTGGATCGATGTGGTTTTCGGAGAATCAAAATTTGATTCTTCCGATCCCGGTCTCATCGGATCCAAACGCCATTTTAAGGGCCAAGTTTTCTATTTAACTTAACAGTTTAATTAAATATCAGAAATTAACATAACAGATATATCAGATAAATCATATACAATCAACACAGATATCCATAATGTATCACCCATATCACAGAAGTATCATCAACAGATATCACAGTCAACCAAACAGAGTTATCAATGCATATCAAACAGTTTGGTTTTACTTAACTAAATTATTTGCTTAAGTATAAACTATTTTATTCTGTAAATTAATTACTGATTAATTAGCTGATTAACGATTAATTAATTAATTAGTTAATCATTAATTTGTAATTTATAAATTATCTAACCTTTACTTAATTATTTATCTATTCATTAACTATTTCTCAATTAAACAAATAATTAGTTAATTCTTAATTATCACTTACTAATCAATGACTTACTTATTAAAAGGAATTAATTGTTTACTTATTACAAATCACTTTAATTATCAATTTAATTAAAATGTAATATCTTTAATTAATCTCGTATGTTAACTTCCATTCACTATCTAACCTTTTAATGATAAGCTTATGTTCTTAAGATTTTAATGGATTTAATTTAGGATTAAATTTTTATTTCAAATTCAACATAAAGTTATTAATTTAAAAATTCAAGTATACATTTTAATTAACATTCCAACTATTTACTAACAAATCTTTTACCTTTATATTTTTACTTAAATCCAATCTTTAATTAAAACATTAGCTTAATCAATTAACATTTGACTATTGAACTTAGTTATAAGTCTGTACAAAAATCATTCCAGACCTTGAAAACACCGAGACTCAATCGTACCATACTCGAGAAAACCCCGAGTTTCCCCGCGCCTCACCCGTGCTCTCTCCCCTTCCATTTCTTCTTCTTTCCAGTTCTTTTCTTCTTCTTTTTTTTAGTTAAGTGATAAACGTTCAGCTGTAACTTTCTCGTACGCTACTCGGAGGATACACAGAGATTACTCGAAGCATCCTCACCCATGTCTCGAGCAACCCCATACGATAACCCAGAACCCAAAACACCTCCCTGATCTTTGAACCCCACTTCGCCACCGTGCACGTGCACGGTGGTCTCGCCCCCCTGCGGCGACTCGCGTCCATCCCCACAAACCCCAAAACACCCATAGATCCAACATCTAAACTCAGTTTCGATTTCCAGATGAAACTAAAAAAACAACCAGATGCTCGAAAACAACAACAGCTATGCCGCTGTCAAAACGGTCGCGCGATCGGCACACATCACCAGAGGTGATGAAACTCCTCCAATACGTCACTCACACCCCCTCCAACTCCTCCTGAAGTCGCGTGCCACTCGGTTGACAGAAGATGCCGCAACTCATATTTTACAGAACATGAAAAGATATTAGCACTAAACCCTATTCTTGATCCAAACTCGAAATCTATGAATTTGAAAAATAATTAGACATTTTTCTAGTGTTAATACGAATTTAATCCTGCTTCATTCCAAATTCCAGAAGTTAAAATTCACTCAATCTCCCAAATTTGACAAAAATCAGTAAAACTCCTTTTTAACAACTGCTCTGAAAATCTTTGTGTAAAAATCTTAATTTTCATGTTAAAAATCATAATTCCTTGTAGGAAATCTAAATATGTTATTGAAATTTCAAATTTAAACATTTGAATTTTTCACTTTGATTCCTTGTTTACCTG
The DNA here is from genome assembly GCA_030765085.1 of Allium cepa. NCBI lineage: Eukaryota > Viridiplantae > Streptophyta > Magnoliopsida > Asparagales > Amaryllidaceae > Allium > Allium cepa. The sequence continues at coordinate 861,904,031 of CM060931.1, forward strand.
TAGGTTGAAATACAGTATGTACAATCATACTGTCTTAATTTTCCATCATGTTTGCAGGCCTTGTTTGTAAATTAAACAAACTTGAATTTTCACAATACACAATTCAAATGATTTTATGAATAAGTATTTTAGGTTTCTTGGCTTCATTTTGTTCAAAACTTAAATTTACTGAAGAACAAACTATAAAAGTTCCCAGTGTAAACCAATATACACAGAGTAGTTTGCTTAAACTATATCAAGCACAGATCATTCATAAAGTAACTATACAAGCTAAATTTGGAAATCAGTTTTGTTTACTCACCAACCAAAAACTGTTGAACAGAAAGTATGATGAAGGAACTACAGTTGATCTACCCTGAACACTTTCTTTGCTTTTGCTGTTAAATTAAATTGTGTTTCCAAAGCCAAAACATATGTTTCTCAGGTTTGTTTTTAAAACTAAAGTTTATATAAATAAACTAATGATATAAAGATGGATATATATAAGTTAAAGCTACTGAATAATAGGTTGTAACTGGCCAGCCACAATGTTTGACCATAAGACATTGACATTAAATTTCACTGCAAAATGAAAAGATATTGATCTCGGCTGTGTACTTGTTTAAACAATAAGTTAGGCTAATTAATGCTTATGTTATTAATTTTGATGGCAAGTATTTAATGTATACTGATAATTACTATTTGTTGTACAAAGATATTAAATTCATTTCGGCTAGCCTATCTTGCAAGATACAGGTTTTGTTTGTATTCTATTTGAAGTAAACTTTGTTTCTTGTTTGCTTATATACAAGCTACAGATTTTTTTGTTTTTTATTTTTATTTTTTGAGTTGAAAACTTGTTTTGTGTTGAAAAGAGCTTTGTTGCCAATGCCTGAATGTTTTATTTGTTAAGCAACTTACATACACAGGTTATATGTTTTATAAACTTCCTGATATGATTTTTATTATCAACATATTTTTGTTTTATTTATATTTTGTTAGTTATATTCTATATGAAATCTCATACTTGTTCAAATGATGTTTTAACATTTTATTTAAGGTTGTTGTGTTGCACAATTTAAATGTTGTAGATCATTGTTTGTTTGAAAATGCTTGTTTTTGTATATTGCACATTACAATTTATATGTGGTATTTTTATGTTACTTTGATTACAAATATAATATATGATTGTGTTTTATTCTAATTTTTGCACTTCCATATTTATGTGAAATAATTTCATGTTTGTTAATTTTAAAACTTATCATTTTAAAAACTAAAAGTGTATTCATATGTTTTTTTATCAAATATCAAATAATGAATCTTTGATTTAATTCTATTGAATAAATCCTATTTTGTTTTAAATGGTTTTGAAGTATTTAAATTTTAAATTTCAAATCAAAATTTCCTTTTATAAACATATATAACTGTTAAATATTTAATATCTCATCAATTTAAATGTTGACAAGCTTATATTTGATTTAATTTAGATTAAATATTTATTAAAATATATCGTCAAAATTCCGGGTCATTACAACCACCTAAGTGAGCAATTGAGTTCAGAATTAATCTTGTTCCTGGAGCTCAACCTATCACTCGTCCTCCGTATCGTATGTCCAATAAAGAAAACGAGGAGATGCGTAAACAATTATCCGAATTGGAGACGAAGCAATTTATTCGCTCTAGTTCCTCGCCTTGGGGAGCTTCGGCTATTTTCGTGAAGAAATCCGACGGAACACTTAGGCTTTGCGTTGACTACCGCAAGCTTAATGATCTTACTATCAAAAATAAATATCCTTTACCTCGGATTGATGATCTATTAGATCAGCTTAGTGGTGCTAAGGTCTTTTCACAATTAGACTTAGCTACTGGATTTCATCAGCTTCGTATTGCAGAGGATAGTATTCCATTAACCTTGTTCCATACTCGTTATGGATCTTATGAACGGCTTGTCATGCCATTTGGTTTGACGAATGCTCCGGCGTATTTCGTTGACCTTATGAATAGAGTTTTCAAAGACTTCCTCGACCGGTTTGTTCTCATCTTTATCGATGATATTCTTGTGTATTCTAAAACCGAGGAGGAGCATGAAAAACATCTTCGGATTGTGTTGGAAACTCTTAGGAGTAATCAATTAAAGGCAAAATTTTCTAAATGCCACTTTTGGCAATCTCGTGTGAAGTTTCTCGGCCATATTATTTCCGAATCCGGAATTTCCGTGTATCCTTCGAAGATTGAAGCGATTCAAGATTGGAAGAGACCGGAGAGTGTGACTGAGATTCGTAGTTTTCTCGGATTGGCGGGTTATTACCGCCGTTTTATCAAAGACTTTTCTAAGATTGTCGTGCCTCTCACTAGCTTAACGAAGAAAGGTATTAAATACATTTGGTCGGACAAATGTGAAGCTTCTTTTCAGAAACTAAAAGAACTCCTTTCTGATGCTCCTATTCTTGTTATTCCCGAGGGAAGATTTCGTTGTTTATACTGATGCTAGTCGCGTTGGTTTGGGTGCCGTTCTTATGCAAAGAGAACGTGTTATTGCTTATGCTTCTAGGCAATTGAAGCCTGCTGAGACTAGATATGTCACTCATGATTTAGAGCTCACGGCTATTGTTTTTGCTCTCCGGATTTGGCATCATTATCTTTTAGGAGAGAAATTTGTTCTTTACACGGATCATAAGTCTTTGAAATATTTATTTTCTCAAAAGGAACTTAATTTGCGTCAACAACGTTGGCTCGAGTTCCTTGCTCCTTATGATCTTGATATTCTTTATACACCCGGTAAGGGTAATCGTGTCGCCGATGCTCTTAGCCGTAAACAACAAGCTGTTGTTTCTATGATGATATCCGAATGGAACGATCTCGAGATCTTATCCACTTGTGAGATTCGAGACCGCGTATCCGATTTGTGTTCATCACTTGTGTTATGTAGCCTTGAGGCTCATCCTTCTCTTTTAGACCGCATTCTTGAAGCTCAAAGGCTAGATCCTGAAATGGCTCTTCTTGGCCAAAATATTAAGGATAAAATTGATATTGAAGGTTTGAAAGACTTTGATATCGATTCTCGTGGCGGCATTCGGAAATTTGGTAGAATTATCGTGCCAAATATTAGTGATCTTCTAAGGGTATTTTAGAATATTCACATCGTTCTAAATTTACCATTCATCCTGGTAGTAGTAAAATGTATGCGGATATGAAGCGACTTTATTATTGGGAGGGAATGAAACTTGACATCGCTAACTTCGTTAAGCGTTGCATGAATTGCCAACTCGTTAAGGCCGGGCATCAAAGGCCCGGTGGGTTATTGCAACCTTTAGAAATTCCAATTTGGAAGTGGGACAATATTTCCATGGATTTTATAGATGGCCTTCCCCGTTCTCGTTCGGGTCATGATAGCTTATGGGTGATCGTTGATAGACTTACTAAATCTGCCCATTTTATTCCCGTTCGGTCTAACCGAAACGTTCCTCTTTTGGCCAAGCTCTTTATCAAAGAGATTGTTAAATTGCATGGAGTTCCTACTTCTATTGTTAGTGATCGTGATCCATTGTTTACTAGTGTATTTTGGAAGAGTCTTCAAAAAAGCTTTGGGAACGAAGCTTAATTTTAGCACCGCTTATCATCCTCAGTCCGATGGACAAACCGAGCGTGTGAATCAAACTCTTGAAGATCTTCTTCGTGCTTGTGTGCTTGATTTCGGTGGAAGTTGGGAGGATCATATTTCTTTTGTTGAATTTTCCTATAATAATAGCTTCCAATCTAGTATTGGTATAACGCCTTTTGAGGCACTCTATGGAAGGCCATGCCGATCTCCTTCTTGTTGGCTTGAGGCCAGTGAGAAGCTGGTTTTAGGTCCAGATTTTATTCGTGATTCCACAGAAAAGATTGATCTTATTCGTCATAGGATGAAAGAAGCCCAGAGTAGACAAAAATCCTATGCCGATAACCAGAGAAGGAAGTTAGAATTTTCTGTGGGAGATCTTGTGTTCATTCGTGTTTCACCTATGAAAGGTGTTGTACGTTTCAGTCGATCGGGAAAGTTAGCGCCTCGATATATTGGGCCATTTCCTATCACTGAATGTATTGGTTCCATGGCTTATCGCTTTTTATTACCGGCTCAATTTTCTGCTATCCATGACGTGTTTCACGTTTCTCAACTTCGGAAATGTCTTCGAGATTCCGATTCTATTCTTGAGCCCGGTGTTGTGGAAGAGATTGAAGTTTCGCCTAATTTAACTTATGAGCAACATCCTATTCGTATCATTGCTTCGGAGGTCAAACGACTTCGAAATAAAGATGTTCCACTTGTTAAAGTTCAATGGTCTTCAAATCCTAAGGATTGTTCTTGGGAATCTAGAGAGTACATCGAGCGAACACATCCGGACTTACTTTCTCGTGCTCTTTGAGGTGAACTTCTTATTTCAAACTTCTTTTGTGTTGAACATGCTTTTATGGTTGTTACTATATATATCTTCTTCTTAAAATATTGCGAGGACGCAATTTCTTTAAGGAGGGGAGTCTTTAACAACCCGCATATTTATCGATTTTATATTTAAATATTTTATTTAAATATTTCATTGCAGTCGGATTTTAGTCCGAAAAGCTACTTTTTGCATACGGTCGAATTAGGATTCGAGACCACTCCCATTGAGTTTAAAATGCCGTTTGCGACCTTTTTGAGTATAAGCTTCGATATGTTTGGAGAAAGTTGATTTTTGCTACTTTTCATTTTGGGTTTCGTTTGGGCTCAGCCCTGTGTTAACTTATGCTCAAATCTGAGCCACTCTTCCCCACTCACCCTCATTCTCTTCTCTTTTCAGTTTTTAGAGTATTAATGGTGGGAGAGATTGGAAATTAAAACTCCAAAACCCTAGTTCCTCTTGCAAATTCAATTTCCTAGCTCCAAATTCAAGAGAACCCATTGGTAAACATTCTCTTCTTCTTCTCCAACTTATTCTCTTACCAATTTTAGAAATTCCTAAACCTAATTTTGGGAATGATTCTTGTTTTTGAGCTTAGATTCAAGCTCAATTGGGTTGTGTTGAAGGGAGGTTGATTCTCCATTTGCTTTCAAGCTTCTTCTTGTTTGATTTTGGTGAAAAGGTGAGATTTTTATCTCACATCTATGCTTATATTTATCTTCGATTGTTAAGTATGAATTCCTAACATTTATTCGTGTGCATTTGCTTTTGGTTTGGATTGATTTGGTAAATATTCCAATTTTTAGTGTTTGGAGTTCAATCCTTTACAAATCATAACTTTGAGGTTCAAATGTGTTTTTGGTGATGCATCGAGTAGCCAATAGGGCCGGGTAGCCGTTAGGCATAATTCCCTAGCGTCCGTGCTCGTTCGGATGCGAATTGGTGGAGGTGGCATATAAATTTATGGGCATCATTGGGCAGAGCATCAGGTTCGGCCGACCGACCCCCCTGGTTCGGTCGACCGACCTGCTTGTAAAATTGCAGATAGCACTTCTGTTTCTTGTTCGGCCGACCGACTCCCCTGGCTCGGTCGACCGACCTGGTGCCCGAGAAGTTTTCTACCTCTGGTTCGGTCGACCGACTCAGGGAGTCCGGTCGACCGACCTGCTTATATTTGCCAGATTAGCCTATTTTGCTAATCCATTTGAATATCCAACTTTAATCGGTTCGTGTTGTCTCCCTTTTGTTGTTGTCATTTATTATCGACTTTGATGACCTTTTCTTTGGGAATTTTAGATATATCCACTTTGATGGATTTCGTATCGATTTCTTGGGATTTTATTCACGTTTTTGAATGTGAATTTTAGTGATTGATTGTTCCTACAATCTTCTTTGTGTTTTGTCACTTTAAAATTATAAAGGTTTTCTATACTAGTAGTAAATATCAAAACTCTTTCCTCAAATGATTTCAATACTATTTTAATACCAAATTCATTTATAAAACCGTTTTCCAATCTATTAGTATATACAAACCTTTACCTCACTCGTATGAGAAATCTAATTAAACGACTTAGTAAAACAAGTGGTATGAAACGCTTGCATTCACTTTGTTGGTTAATTCTTGGACTTGTCCGATTGAAACTCTTGTGACAATTTTCTAGTGGAGATCTACAATTTGTTTGTAAATATTTAAGTTAAGCTAGTGGTTATGGGACATGAAGCTAAGCTCATATATTTACTAGCTTACTGTAATTGACACTTCTCTTTGATCAGGACGATCATTTTTGTGATTTAGACTAGCAATGTGCGATGTCTCTTTGTCTGCAAGGGAGACTAAACCCCGTTTTGTGGAGTTTCGACTCAAATTGGTGGGGTAGCAACCCACGGTGTTCGGACCATTCGTGTGTCAGGTCTTCAGACCATTCGTGTGTCAAATTAATGGCTAGCTACCATGAGATAGCTTCTCGTTCATGTGTTACAGCTGTTGGTGAGTTTTCATGCTCCCGTTCGTGTGATAGGCCTCCCCCCTTTTTTGTGTGATTTCTGGTTTTCCTGTGTTGAATTCTGGAATTTCCTTCTTCACCTATTTTTGTGATTTTTATTGATATAATTTATCAATTTTTGTGCATAGGTGAATTTGTGTGTCATTTACTGGATTTCTTGAGATGATTTCTAGAATTTGTGCTTCACCAATTTTCGTGATTTCCATTGACAAGTTTTATCAATATTTGTGCATTGGTGAATTTGTGTGTCATTGACTTTTGTGATTGACATTGATATAATCGTCAATATTTATGGTTAGGTGAACGAAATGAGGAGTATGACATTTCTTTGTTTCTTGTGTAGATTTGGTGATATTGATTAATCTCTCGTTGATTTTTCAATTACTTAAATATATCACAGCTTGGCATTGTGATTATTATGTGTTTAGTCATATCTCTTATTCTATATCGTTTCATCTGATATCTATAGTTAGACTGATCCGTTTATTATTTTCTTATTAAATAATACTCGGGTCAGACCGAGATGTTACAGGTGCTTCTGCTTGACTTGTCTCTTGGGATTGATTTCTCTGACTTTTGGTTAACTACTTAGATTAGTAGTTTTTGCTGTATACATTTGAGATATAGACTCCATAATGTATACTTATTCTTTTGTGTAGTTCATGTAACTATTCTTTTGTGATATTGTGGATCTTTTTAGACCACTACTCTGATGTACACTTCCTAGTGTAATATTCATATCTATTTCCGCCTTTGTGATATGAATTGTCTGTGACTGATTTATGTTATGTTTATTTCTGTATTTGTTTCCGAAGATATTATAGCCACTGTGTAGTAGCTTTGAGTTTGTGTCGGTATGTCGGATTTCCTCTTGAAATAAAATGCATGTTATACTATCTGACATATCGGTGCTCGCGCAAAGCAATTACATGGATGGTCGCTCCTCAACAGCCTTATTCTCCGTGCTAGTTGACAGCATTCACCGTAATGTTCTTGGCTAGCGTGGGTATAGAGGTGGGGCGTCACAAGAATGAAACGTTAACACGTTATATTGGCTAGTAAATCGACCGGAACTGATCGCTATCCCGATTTCAAAAACTATAATGATTATTAGCAAATTTATTTCAATGGGCTGGACATGATAAAGTAAATTTATGGAATGACTTTTCATATGTTAATATGGACATCCATTTTTTTGAAATAGTTATTAAATAACGTGCCCCTTTAAAATAATTGGTTGGATTCAATGAGACCCGGATCGAATATCAACACTATCCGAAACCACTTCGACCCAACATCTACCACGAACCAGTACAATGTCGATTGTAGAACATAGAATGCTGGAATTTGATTAATTTAACAACTTTCACTATTTAATAAGTATCTATACTTAGACACTATATCATGGGATTTTGTATAAAATATTTGGTTATCATAGGGGAAAAACGCATCGTGTTTATGGGTGACGTGATCTTACTATTTACCTTTGTTTCAAAGGATTTTGAAATTAATAATAATTTAAATTAAGTGCATTTACTCACGCTGGCTTTCCAGACTGACTCGAGTGTTATTTGATTGTAATGTTCAGGTCCTACGGAGTATTACAGAATTCAGGTTAGGATGGTATAGAGCTCAGGAGGCGAGTTAAATGACAGAGACGTATTACACATACTTGGTTACATTCCGTCATGGATTATAGGATGTATATTCAGCAACTTTGAGAACAAGTTAATATTATAACTGTCCAGATTTATACGTTGATGGTTGTACTTTGATGATTGTAATATACTAACAGTTACAGGTTCTTTTATATAAAAATATGTTATTATATAATATACCGTGTTCTACTGTAATTGTGTGATTCTATGTTGTTGTTATTTCTGTTTCTTCTTCTATCCCTTTTCTTCTGAAACCCTAATGATTTGGTATTTTCGACATTTGATTGCTCTGTATTTTATACAGTGAACGTAATAATGTTCATTTTCGATGGTCGAAAATCCCTGTTCGCAACGAAACGTCGACAAGAAAGACATTGCTGGCTTGCAGCAATTCATGAACAAAGTCAAGATTCTCTCCTACCTCTGCCACCAAAACCTAGTAAAACTATATGGCTACACCTCTCGCTACAGTAATGAGTTCCTCCAAGTCTATGAATATATTCCTAACAGCCCAAGGGCCTTTGCCACCACAATGCATGCTGTGATTGCCCACTCGCATGTCCATCATCATCCTTACCATGGAAGCTCTATCTTGCATCCATTTTGCGGAATTCTAAATCATCCACTATTTTATAAGCAATAATTTTAAATCTTTTTGAATTTCATCGAAATTTCAAAAAATATTCAAATTTAATCAATATTATAAAACTATTTTATAACTTTCAAAATTTAAAATTTCTTTGGAATATTAATATTAAATATAATTATCAATTATAATTATCAAATATTAAATATTAGATAATTATTACTTCTTAATTATAAATCATTAAATATTGAATGCTCGTTATTAATTATATAATAGTAATTTGGAAAAATTGATTATTAGATATTCTATTACCTATTAATTATCAATTAATCATTAATTTATTAGTTATTGCTTCTTAACTATAACTAAATATTTATAATTAAATGCTGGTTATCATATATACTATTAATTATTATATATATTATTAATTATTAATTGTTACCAGTAATTATTAATTATAAATTATTACTTATTTACTATTACTTAATAGATATTAGTTATAAAAATCAATTCTTATTTATTGCACCAATGATGAATTATGGTAAAACTTAACATTAATGGGAAAATAGTTGGACAACATTTTAAAGTGTAAATTATTACGCTTGTTTTAAAGTCATTTTACCCATTTGTTAAAATTATATTAAATATTTTATTTTTTAATTGACTGAAAAAGCTAAATCAAAGAAAGAAATTTTACTTTTGGAATTTTAGTGGTCATTCAATTTTTACGGCGTTCCTTTTTTGCATGTTGTTATACCTTTTAAGTTTTTTCGCACGATTGATTATGACAAATGTAAAAATATGCACAATCACTTATGACTGATGAGCTCCACAATAGTAAATAACTGTTGTTATAGTTTAGTATTAACAACGTTCAAGACAAAAGAGTAGTTGACTAGTGTTACCACGCAAAAGATTGGAAGTAGTTAAAATCCACTTTACCACAACTTTCACCAAAAGTTTGTTTGCAAAAACCTTTATTACAATGGCCATTTTTGAATTTTGTAAAGTTATTATTGCAATAGCGTCGTTTTGCTGTAATGGACCAAACGCTGTGTTGGCCCCACAGAGGGATTTGTGGATGAATCTTGAACTTCAACATCTACTGGCTTTTTCCTAAAATTAACTTCCATAAAATTAGAAAAAATAATTCAAGCTTGATTAGAAAAGTTAAACTATATAACTTATTATTGTTTAGCGATTATTGGAGGTAGAAATGATAGGTTAAGGGGAATAATAATCAATGGCGAAATTTTAAAATATTGCCATTGACTATTAAACTTTTATAAAAAAGGTAAAAAATTTATAAGGGAGACATTTAACTTTTAACAATTTTTTTACACGAAATTATTACAAAATTTCCAATCTACCTTTCAATATCTTTAAGCCTTTTCCATTTGTAAAATTTTCAATATAAACACATGTAAAATAATAATAATTTCTACTATATTCGAACGAATAAGTAATTTAAATTTAAATTAGACAAATAAGTACATACCTAATTTCGAGAATTGGCAAAAACAAAAGGGAAAGTTCTATTTATACAACATAAATGCGATGGTCCATATTTTAGAATGTTTAAATCGACAATAATCCATACATGTCCAACTTAAACGATTTGGAACATCGACAATCAATGGGGATAATTAATAAAGAAAAGGAAAGAAGAAGAACACGAACACAGAATCACGCAGCGGAATGACAAAATATAATAGTCATATAAGTAGTTCGTGAAGTTATTTCGTGACGACCCAGAATTTTGAAACATTTGAAATCGAAATACTTAATTGATTTTAAGTATTTGGTAGTTATTTTAACTTGAATTTCAAATATTGCTCTAAATTTGGCAATTAAATTATTGAATTTAATTTATTAAAGATGGGTAAAAATTTGAATCTTCAATTTTTAGCTTGCTAATTGATGGCTTAGAAAATTCATATTGATAATACTAAAGATAATGGAAGCTTCAGAATTGGATTTGAAAATGTTTTGTTCAGTTTTGAAACTTATATTATTTAAATCAGTATTTAAAAATAGCCTTTCGGGGCACAGTCTTAGAATTCGACGAAACTAGTTCCATTGGATTCGTAATATTGTATTTTATCGGATTTCAATTTTCATAATGTTCGGAATGATCGTTTGGCCGTACGATAAGCAAACGCGCTGAAAATTGTATCAAAAATTAAAATAAATTACAGATCCAAAAGGCTGCCTTCTCCATACGATCAATTTGGCCTCGGAACTTTTTCCGTTGCATTCGGAATAGGCGTATAGCATTATAGACGCCTGACGGCATGCCTCGATTGGAGATAGAGATTTTGTGTGACGTTTATCGAAGCAATTTGAATTTAAATTTAAATTTAAACTGTATATGTTTATTTTAATATAATTTTACAAAGCAAATTACACATTTCTTCAAACGCGTGTCCTCCTGAGCAACATTTGTTTCGTTTTGTCTAAAAAAATTTGTACACGCATGCATTTTGAAAACTAACGCAAAGATAAAAACAAATAAAGAGAATAGAAAGGAAGTCTCGACTTTGTTTTAATCTAACGATGGCTGACACTCTTTATACCAAAGTCGTTCCTTTCCCTCTTCCGTTATTCGCGTATTCTAAATCACGAAGCCATGGCCACTCTTCCTTTTTTCAAAAAAAGTCGAATCAAACAAAATCGAAATCGAGGGAAAATCGAGGCGGGGATGGATCAGTGGCAAGGCTGCAAAGACCAAATCCGCGGTCGCGACCGCACGCACATGCGTGAAGGAGAATGTAGGTGACAGTGACAACGACATCACAATAAGGTCGCATGGTAACCTAAAAGGGGGGGTTCGAGGTAGGCTTCAATTCAAAGTCATATGGAAGCACGTTTGAATTCGCAGCTTCAAGTAGAGGGCGATGTTCTTTTACGCTCGGCTAGGGTTTCATGCGTGAGTGCAAGGTGGTTGTTCGATGTAGTCGACTGCATCGTCAATTGGTGGCTGCTTGGACAGGGCTCGGTCGGTGGTGGCATTTGCGAAAGCAAAGAGAAGTGGTGGCCTAGCGAAGAGAGGAATAGGGTGACTGGCAGTGGTGCGAGCTCGTTGATGGCGTGGTTGGGATATCGAGCAAGAAGCTCGACGATTATGGAATCCTGTCGAGTTGAGGAAGCCTAGTTCTGAACATTTTTAATTCAAATGTTAATTTAGGTTTAAAACTTATCAGGACATTACCTGCTTGGTATTTAAAGTTTCGTTAATTTAATAAATATATAGATATATAGGGAAACAGAAATATATATATATATGTATATATGCGATTTGGAAAATATATAGGATTTTAAAATATTGGGGAGTTTATTTAAAAATGAATTTTTGAATCTATATAATTTATTTTAAGAATATTTGTATTTTTGATAAAAAAATATACGTATACATATTTTAACATACCATTTAATTTAAGATAATGGATTTTAGTGATTAACTTGTTTAAATCAACTTATTTAACTGTTGGTCACTAAAAAAATAATTTATTAAAAGAAATTAGTTTAAAATTAAATTTATTAGTTGAATTAAAATTATCAAATAGAATTAATCATTCGATTACTTTGAATAATAATGAATTGTATAAATGTTTATACAAGGTCAAAAATTCTTGAAAAACGAGCTGGATTGGAAATTTACTGCAAAATAAAGGCAAATATTAAAACTTCACACTCAATTGGATTTTTTAATTTAATTTTAAATAGTTAAATTTAAAATTATCGATTGTGTCCTTGAATGATAAATTATTATCAGTGTATTGGATTAGACCCTATGCGCCACATAATAGTAGAGGATATTATATAAACCCATATACCACGATATTCCACCTCGAAGTGGAACTGGTATTATATATGTATTTGGAGTGATTTATTTCCTGAATTATATAGTGGATGAGACCCAATGTGCCGCATAATAGTTGATGATTTTATATAATCTTATATACCGTGATATTCCACCTCGAAGTGGAATTGGTATTTAATTGTTATGCTAACGTCTGTAGATGCAGGGAAACAGGTTGGAGGGATCCAACTGGACTCCTCAAATATTTGAATTTGTTTCAATGTTGTGTGTTGATTTATTTATAATCTGTGTATGATTATATTTGCGATAGAAATTTTTGAAGGCTATGGCATAGCCGAATATATTTTTGGTATCGTAGGATACCAGAAATATAAAATTGTATTTTTAGAAATTAAAGCAGAAGATTTGAAGTAAATTTATTTTAGAGGATTAAATAAATTTAAAGGAAAGAATTTAAAAAGGGTAAAGACTGGTTTTTTGAATCCAATTGAATAAAATGCAAAAATATGGGAAAAAGGTTTAATGAATGAATTTCGTGTTATATTTTTCAAAAGTCGAAGTGTAACGACCCAGAATTTCTATCATTTGAAATTCATATATTTAATTGATTTTAAATATCAACAACTGAAATTTATAAGTCGAATAATTTATTTTTCGAATATCTGGATTTTATTGGATAATTAAATCGATAATTTAATATTTGGAATTGCGTAAATAATTGGGAATTGGGTTTAATGTGATTAAAAATGATTTATAAAATTATATTAAATCATATTGGAGTTAGAACAATGTTTGTGAACTTTTAAATTTGAATTAAAAGTTAATTTGCAGAAATTAAATATTTTAATATTTAATCGACCAGTGAAAATAGTCATTTTTCAAACAGTCTCGGATTTCGACAAAACAAGTTTCATTGGATCCGTAATGTCAAATTATTGTATGGTTTCAAATTTCATGTCAATCAGATTAACGGTTTGTCCGAGGCAAGCCAAAATGTATAGAAATTGGTTTAATCGATTTAAATTAAATTTGATCGTTTATTTCCGTAATTCGCACATATGATCGAATTAGCCTCCGAAACCTATTCCATTGTGTCCGGAACGCAGGGTAAACCCTAGAAACGCCAGTCACCAGCGAGATTTGGAGTTCGAAGAATTTTGAATGAACAGTGTTTTTGAGAATTTTCTATAAAAGGACATGCTGTCTTCACATTTGCAAACGAAAGAAAGAAACTAGGATTTTGTGAGCCGGTCGCCACCCTAATTTTAGTGGCCGAAATCTTCCATTCTTTTCCCCTCAAAATCTTCCAATCCATGCAATATTTCCAGAAAGTTCCAACTAATAAAGTGTAGAGCATTGAGAGAGCTTGCGATCCATACGGTGATGATCGAGTATGAAGCGATGTGGAGGGAGCTTGTTGGCCGCGTTCGTTCATTGTTCACCCACGTTTTTCCACGCAAGATTGCACTGAGCTTCATGCCGTGGGGACCAAAGGTAGAGGGGGAGTGAAGCTTCATCGTGGCGTATTTCGATCGACATGAAGTCGAGCAGAGGTGGAGTATAAATTCAAGAGTATGGGGCGGCATGGGTTCGAACGTCACCTGTAGATCATCTGTGGGAGAAGATGCGCATGCATGGCTTTGATGTTGATCTATAGATCATGCGGCTATGATGATTTAGGGTTAGCAAAATAAATAGAAAATGTAAATTGATTTGTATTTAAATTTGTATAAACTTTAAATTGCGGTAACTTTTTCATACAAGGTCGAAAAAGCACGACACAAATTGCGTCGTGTTCGTATGGACGAGCACTACGCAATGAAGCTAGTTTGGAGTCGTTTGGAGCTAGTGAAAATTTCGGGTAAAATTAAACGTAGGTTTAATTTTATTCGAAATAAAACGCTACAACTATTATCAGAAACTCAAGGTGAGAACTTCTCACTCAATCGAATAGCGTTTCGATTTAAATTTATATAGTTAAATTCAAAATTGCTTGATTGTGTGATTGGAATGATAGTTATTATCAGTTGTGTTGAAATAGACCCTATACGCCGTATATTAAGCGGATGTTATTTATTAGAAACATATACCGCGATAATTCCAACTTGAATGGAATTGGTATTATATATGTACTTGGAGTTGATTTCCCGCATTATATAGCGGATGAGACCCTATTGCACCGCATAATAGCAGATAGTATTTTATAAATCCCACATACCGCGATATTCCGTCTCGAAGCGGAATTGGTATTGTGTTAACATCTTTGGATGCAGGGAAACAGGTTGGAGGGATCCAACTGGATTCCTCAAATGATTGAATTGGTTTCAATGTTGTATGTTGATCTATTTATAAACCGCGTGATTATCTTTGTGATTGAAATTGCTGAAGGCTAAATTTTAGCCCGAATATATTTTTGGTATCGTTAGATGCCGAAAATAAATAAAATTTGATTTTTGAAAATTTAAGTTGAGAATTCATAATAAAATTTAATTTTGGAATTAATTTATTTTAAATAAATAAACGTTGAAATTTTTATGTTATAAAATTTATGATTTTTGTGAAATATAACCGAAATGTGATATTTGAAATAAGTAGTTGATTAATCTATAAAATGGTTTAGATTGGGATTTTTTAATCATTATAAACGGTTTATATAAAAGATTTATAAAATTGATATTTATAAATTAAAATATTGGAATTTTAAAACGAGTTTTTATAAGTATCAAAATGAAGTAAACGGATTTCATAAGTGGACGAAATCTATAGATTTATAAATTATGAAGTTGTAAAATAAATGGATTTTTTTTTAAAATAAAAGATTTATAGGTAATAAACTTATAAATTGGATTTTGGCGTATAAATGGAATATGGATAGAATTTGTTAATAAAGTGATTTTATAAGTTGAATTTGTTATTAAGTATGAATGGAATTTATAAACGTTGTTTTATAAATCCTAAATCAACTTATTTTAATAAGTTTAATTATTATAACTTATTAAAGGAGATATATCCACGATTTCGGGACGGTGGATAATCCTTTAAATAAAATATGTAGAAATTGAATTTGGTTAACGAAGTATATTCACGATTTTGGACGGTGAATAATATAATAAAAAAATATTTTGAGAAAGTGATATTTTAAATAGAATTAAAACAATTTAAAGATGTTTTAAAATGTATTAAGTATCGAAACCATAGATTTCAACATTTATTGTTGAAATAGACGTTTTCGAGAAATAGAAGGAAATGGTGGACTATAACACTGTTGTTATAGACATGATTTCCGAAAGGAAAAGTTTTGTATATTATTGGGGTTTACATATCTATCTTAATTTCGAATCCCTATACTATTAATTTTGGGTTGTCGTAACAATGTTTTACGCAACATTCGTTTTGACCCAAATAAATGTGTTTAAGAGAATGTTTTTCTTAAAGAATAAAATATATACTTAATTTAGATATAAGTATATTGAATATTTTCGAAATGTTGGAAATAAATGGATTTGTGAATTACTTATTATTGAATAAGTATGGAAATGTTTTCCAATATAAAGTGAATGTTTTGAGATTATGTCTCTGAAAGATAAATTGAAAGTGAATAATTGAAATCGATTTGAAAAATCGTATAAAAAAGTGAATATTTGGAAATGTAAATTCACAATCGAAATTTATAAGGGACATTTGGTTAAAAATAAACATTGATTTATTTTTGAAGTGTGGAAATAAATTTACGAATTTGGAACGTAAATTTAATAAATCGGTAAGGATTTATTTGATTGGTTTAAATGAACCATTTTGAAATGGAAGTTGTAAAGGTGAAAAATAATTTGGAATTCGTTTTCAAATGGTTAAAGTGTGGAAATTATATCTTGTAAAGATATTTTGAAAATAAATAATTTGAAAAGATTATTTGAAATCTGGTTATGTTGCGAATATTGATTGATAGTTAAATAACCGACTATCAATATTGACCCTTAAATGGTTATTCTTTGTGAATTGGTTGAGATTGAATGCTGCACTTATTTTTAAATCATTGCGCTAGTTATTCGGATTATCCACTCTGAATAGTGATACGACGTAATGGATAGCATTGAAGACCGGTAGTGAAGACCGGGTATTTGTGAAAACGATAGGATGACCTATCGATTGTCTCTGCACCGTTAGCTACGGTATGGAGATTTCTTTTGTGATGGGAAATTCAATCGGGATTGTGAATGCCCGGATTGCAAGGGCCTCTTTTGAAGTGCCTTTGGTTCTGTTCGAACCCGGAATAGACTTGTATGGTTACGTGTCTCACATTACATTTTGAGATATAAAGCTGATTTCTTTCGAATACATCTCTGTTGGTTGTGGAGAATTTATTCTCTTATCTTAACACCCTTCTCTGAGACGTCCGAGCTCAGAGGTTTTGTAGTTGAAGGTTATCAGCGATATATTCCCAATTTGGTTATGTGGCATGCTGAGTGTTGCTGTGTGATGATTATTTATTGATCATTTGTTGATCAAAGCGTGGCTTTGTGGAAAAGGGTAGCATTGTGGATGAGACTTCGTCAGACCTCACACCCCGGAAATGGTCGAAACAGGAATATGCGGCAAGGTTATGAGGGACGCGCCATTTAGGGTATGCCATTTCCTTCTGGAAAAGGGTGGTGTCAGGTATGGAGCCCTGATGCTTAACCTATGTGGTTGCTCCAATCTCATTTTCTGCGTGGTTGTTGCTTGGTGGTAGAGGGACCTCGGATAAAGGTCCCAAAGGATCGGGGAGTGGCATACTCGAGAAGTAGTTACCTAGTTATAAAGGTAACCCGGCCTTGTGTTGGCAGAGATCCGGTTAGGTTCTCGGGACGTCCCGCCAGAGGTGATCCCATGTGGCAGTAGGAAGTTCCTTAGACTGACCATTTTTGGAAAATCCAAAGAAACAATACGAGCCTTGTACGGTTTTAGTTGTATTCAATGCCATTCACTTATGGTGGCGCCCCACTGTTTGGATGGTAGCTATAGTAGGCATAGTTCGGAATGTCTATGCCGGCTAAGATTTATATTCTATTTTCGAAATGATTTCATCATTATGCACTAATAATAATATCAAAAATGATTTATTTTGCATAGTAAGCATCTTTGACTATCATAAGGAGAAATCTCCTCCAATTCTGCGTTTGAATTGTGTGTGTGCCGGGAGGCCTTATAGTAGTTTCATTTCCCAAAAGCATTGCGGATATTTTTCACTTCCCTTGGTGTTGTTGTTGTTTTAAAGATAAATAACTTTTTTGAGTTCTCACACCAGTCCCATGACACACCTGGAGTTTATTGTTCTCTTCCTAAACTATGGGTGCCCATAATTTTCCACACAGGCAGTCTAGAGTCAGGTTATCAGGTCATTCTGAATTCAGATGTGCTATGGAGCTCAAGTAGCGAGATGGATGGCGAGGCGTATTACTTGTATATGATATTATTTTTTCCGCTGTAAATTCACTTGTAAGGACACGTTGGTATATCTGTCCATTGTTTTGTTGTATTGTATATTGTTGTTGTACACCCTGATGATGATGTGATGTGATGTAATAACTGATATAGTTCTTTGTTTTAAAGATTATTCATTTATCTGTTATATGTTGTTCCGCTACGACTGTGAGATTCTGATATTGTTTCTGTTCTGTTTCTTTATTTCTTTATCTTTATCTTCTACCTCTTCTTTTAACCCTAACAATTCGGTTTTCCGGCATTCGATTATGTGGCATTTAATATAGTGGATGTTAGAATGCCGACCTTCGGATCCCGAAAAAACCGCGTTAGTTACAAAGTGGTATCATAGCATATGGTTAAGTGACAATCTTGGCTCTGTTGGTATTTACTCGTTAGAGATAGAGTCAGCAGTACTCTAGAATGAGTTGAGTGTAATAATAGATATAAGTGTGTATTTGTTAGTGAATATGAAATTGTTTTGTATTGTGTTGACTTATCAGTTGATTGTTTATGAATTCTGGTCGGTGCAATCTAGCTAACTGTCATCGATAGAGGTTTCTAAACTCTTAAACGAGATAAACCGACATAATATCATTTTAAATTGGTAAATGAAATAATTTTACCTCGATTATATTTTATATATAAAGGAATATTTTTAGAATTATCAAAGTGTATATAAAATTGAATTGTTTGAATTGTTGAAAATATAAAAATGTATAAGTGAATCAAAGTTGTTCGAATAATCCGAACAAAAACAACAATTGTGAAAGAATAAATTATATAAAAGAAATAATTGTATAAGTATAGAATTTTAATTGAAATGATTTACAATTGTGGAATGATCTTGAAGTAAAGGGAAATAGTGAAATTATATACGAAAGGATTTATAAATGAGACTTATAAATAAAAGAAAATTTTGAAAGAATTTAAAGCATTGGATTCACTACTGTTGTTGGGAAATAATAAGGGTGATGACTGCAGCATCACCAGTATCATTTTCGAGTTTCTATGTGATGGATTTGCTACCATAGTAAATTGAAATTGAATTTTGTTGTGATAAACAGATTTGAAATTAAAATCCAAGTTGGAATTGATAAATATAAGTTATCAAATTTTGAATTTATAATATGAGATAATAAATTTTAGCTTTGGTAAAGTTGAAATAAATTTGAATTAGTATGATAAAATATATAATGTGAAATTTAACTAAAGGAAGTTAAATTAATTAAATCAGATTTGGAAGTTGAATAATAAGTTGTATAACTTATTAAATATGAAGATGTAAGTAAAACAATTATTAAAATGGTTAAACAACTTTGTTAAGCAAAACGAAGTACGAATCCGAATAAGTGATAAAATTGACTTTAGTAAAAGTTAAATAGAATTTACTTTGGAGTTGGAATTTGAATTGGATTTTAATTGGATTAGATATGCTGTTGAAATAGAAATTTAAGTTAAGTTAAACAATTGATGTTTAAAAGGAATATAACTTAAGTGATGCTGAATGAAGTTGATTTTGTTATCATAATAAATTAATGAAATGGAATCATTAAGTGAATATGAACTTGAATTATATAAAGGAGATTCAACTTTATTTGTAAAATAAATTAGTAACTGAACTAATGAATTGAATATTAATCAATCGAATGTAATGAATTGATATAGAATATTGATATAAGTGTTAATTCATTTAAGGCTAATTGAATGTTAAACCAAATTGAAGGTAAACAAAGTAAATATGAATGTTGAATGTAAAGTGAATAAATTCGGTTGTATTGGATATACGTTGGTTGTTAGGTTACTGTTAATTGATTGAATAGAAATTCATATGTAATTGAATGAATAAAATTGAAAGCTAAAGCAATTAAATTCAAATTGGAAGTTAAGTAAATTTAAGTTGAATAGAAATTGATTTGAATTGGAAGTGAACCAACTTGAATGTAAATTAGTGAATGTAAACTAATTGGAAATGAATAATTGAATGTCGTTGTATATAAAGTGCATGTGAACAATTACAAATAATGTTGAAATCATATTAGTTGTTTATAAACCTTGTTTAGTATGCGTTTCTTTTAATATGCATGTGTTGTAGTTGTTTAAAAGAGTAAAATGTTAGTAATTTCTTATATATGTCACTTACATATTTATATTGAGTAAGTACAGGTACCGGGGCTACCGTTAGCGGGATTTGGGTTGCGCAAAATTCTTAATAAATAACTGCTTTGCTTAAAAATGCTAAAATGGTACGCCTATGCAATAAAAATAGGAAATATGAACTGTTTTTCTGACCGTGTGGGTCGATGTATATATATTTATATCTATTGTGATATTGTAAAAGCTCCTCCGTACAAAGGAGGCTATAGCGAAATTTTTTGAATATTTAAGGCATTAGAAAATTTTCGGGAAATTTTGGAATTTTTTTTTGTGGAAACTAAGTTTTGATTTGAAGTTAAAGGTTAAACGATATAGTTGATTTTGAAAAGATAACTAGATATGGATTTGAAAATATTAGTGAAGTTTTGTGAGAAGTTTAACTATTGAATTTTTGGGAAAGTTAAACACTTGAGTGATTTTGTTAATTTAATTTGAACAAATTGTAATGAAAACGTAGGAGTTGAACTAGAAAATGGAATACAGTGTTTTGGTTGAAGTGAAAGGTTTTGGAAAGGGTGAATATAAAATTTTCACTAAGTGGATTTTTGAAAAGTCAATGGATTCTGTAACTTTTTCTTACTTGGTAATTTCGAGGACGAAATTCTTTTAAGGAGGGAAGTTTGTAACGACCCAGAATTTCTGTCATTTGAAATTCAGATATTTAATTGATTTTAAATATCAACAAGTAAAATTTATAAGTCGAATAATTTATTTTTCGAATATCTGGATTTTATTGGATAATTAAATCGATAATTTAATATTTGGAATTGCGTAAATAATTGGGAATTGGGTTTAATGTGATTAAAAATGATTTATAAAGTTATATTAAATCATATTGGAGTTAGAACAATGTTTGTGAACTTTTAAATTTGAATTAAAAGTTAATTTTCAGAAATTGAATATTTTAATATTTAATTGACTAGTGAAAATAGTCATTTTCAAACAGTCTCAGATTTCGACAAAACTAGTTTCATTGGATCCGTAATGTCAAATTATTGTTTGGTTTCAAATTTCGTGTCAATCAGATTTACGGTTTGTCCGGGACAAGCCAAAACGCATAGAAATTGGTTTAATCGATTTAAATTAAATTTGATCATTTATTTATGTAACTCGCATATATGATCGAATTAGCCTCCGAAACCTATTCTATTGTGTCCGGAACGCAGGGTAAACCCTAGAAATGCCAGTCACCGCGCGAGATTTGGAGTTCGGAAAATTTTGGATGAATAGTGTTTTTGAGAATTTTCTATAAAAGGACTTGTTATCTTCACATTTGCTAACAAAAGAAAGAAACTAGGGTTTTGCGAGCCGGCTGCCACCCTAATTTTAATGGCCGAAACCTTCCATTCTTATCCCCTCAAAATCTTCCAATCGATGCAGTATTTCCAGAAAGTTCCAACTAACAAAGTGTAGAGCATTGAGAGACCTTGCGATCCATACGGTAATGATCGAGTATGGAGCGACGTGGAGGGAGCTTGTTGGCCGCGTTCGTTCATTGTTCACCCACGTTTTTCCATGCAAGATTGTGACCGAGCTTCATGCCGTGGGGATCGAAGGTAGAGGGGGAGTGGAGCTTCATCGTGGCATAGTTCGATCGACTAGATGTCGAGCAGAGGTGGAGTATAAATTCAAGAATATAGGGCGGCATGGGTTCGAACGTCACCTATAGATCATCGTGTAGGGGAAGATGCCCATGCACGGCTTTGATGTTGTTCTATAGATCGTGCGGCTATGATGATTTAGGGTTAGAAAAATAAATAGAAAATGTAAATTGATTTGTATTTAAATTTGTATAAACTTTAAATTGCAGTATCTTTTTCATATGAGGTCGAAAAAGCAAGACACAAATTGCGTCGGGTTCGTATGGACGAGTACTACGCAATGGACTGGTTTGCAGTCGTTCGGAGCTTGTGAAAATTTCGATTAAAATTAAACGTATGTTTAATTTTATTCAAAATAAAACGCTACAACTATTATCGAAAACTCAAGGTGAGAACTTCCCACTCAATCGAATTGCGTTTCGATTTAAATTTAAAATTGCTTGATTATGTGATTGGATGATAGTTATTATCTGTTGCGTTGAAATAGACCCTATACACCATATATTAAGCGGATGTTATTTATTAAAAAGATATATCGCGATAATTCCAACTTGAATGGAATTGGTATTACATATGTACTTGAAGTTGATTTCCCGCATTATATAGCGGATGAGACCTTATTGCGCGCATAATAGCGGATAGTATTTTATAAATCCCATGTACCGCGATATTACATCTCGAAGCAGAATTGGTATTGTGTTAACATCTTTGGATGCAGGGAAACAGGCTGGAGGGATCCTACTGGATTCCTCAAATGATTGAATTGGTTTCAGTGTTGTATGTTGATCTATTTATAATCTGCGTGATTATCTCTGTGATTGAAATCGCTAAAGGCTAAATTTTAGCCGCATATATTTTTGGTATCATTAGATGCCAAAAATAAATAAAATTTGATTTTTGAAAATTTAAGTTGAGAATTCATAATAAAATTAAATTTTGGACTTAATTCATTTTAAATAAATAAACGTTGAAATTTTTATGTTATAAAATTTATGATTTTTGTGAAATATAACCGAAATGTGATTTTTGAAATAAGTAGTTGATTAATTTATAAAATGGTTTAGATTGGGTTTTAAAAATCATTATAAATGGTTTATATAAAAGATTTATAAAATTGATATTTATAAATTAAAATATTGGAATTTTAAAACGAGTTTTTATAAGTATCAAAATGAAGTAAATGGATTTCATAAGTGGATGAAATCTATAGATTTATAAATTATGAAGTTATAAAATGAATGGATTTTTTTGTAAAATAAAAGATTTATAAGTAATTAACTTATAAATTGGATTTTGGCGTATAAATGGAATATGGATAGAATTTATTAATAAAGTGATTTTATAAGTTGAAGTTGTTATTAAGTATGAATGGAATTTATAAACGTTTGTTTTATAAATCTGAAATCGACTTATTTTAATAAGTTTAATTATTATAACTTATTAAAGGAGATATATCCACGATTTCGGGACGGTGGATAATCCTTTAAATAAAATATGTAGAAATTGAATTTGGTTAACGAAGTATATTCACGATTTTGGACGGTGAATAATATATTAAAGAAATATTTTGGGAAAGTGATATTTTAAATAGAATTAAAACAATTTAAAGATGTTTTAAAATGTGTTAAGTATCGAAACCATAGATTTCAACATTCATTGTTGAAATAGACGTATTCGAGAAATAAAAGGAAATGGTGGACTATAACACTGTTGTTATAGTAAATGATTTCCGAAAGGAAAAGTTTTGTATAGTATTGGGGTTTATCTATCTATCTTAATTTCGAACCCCTATACTAGTAATTATGGGTTGTTGTAACGATGTTTTACGCAACATTCGTTTTGACCCAAACAAAATGTGTTTAAGAGAATGTTTTTCTTAAAGAATAAAATATATACTTAATTCAGATTTAAGCATATTGAATATTTTCAAAATGTTGGAAATAGATGGATTTGTTAATTACTTATTATTGAATAAATATGGAAATGTTTTCCAATATAAAGTGAATGTTTTGAGATTATATCTTTTAAAGATAAATCGAAAGTGAATAATTGAAATCGATTTGAAAAATCATATGAAAAAGTGAATATTTGGAAATGTAAATTCACAATGGAAATTTATAAGAGAGATTTGTATAAAAATAAACATTGATTTATTTTGGAAGTGTGGAAATAAATTTACGAATTTGGAACGTAAATTTAATAAATCGGTAAGGATTTATTTGATTGGTTTAAATGAACCATTTTGAAATGTAAGTTGTAAAGGTGAAAAATAATTTGGAATTCGTTTTCAAATGGTTAAAGCATGGAAATTATATCTTGTAAAGATATTTTTGAAAATAAATAATTTGGAAAGATTATTTGAGATCGGGTTATGTTGTGAATATTGACTGACAGTTAAATAACAGCCTATTAATATTGACCCTTAAATGGTTATTCGTTGTGAATTGATTGAAATTGAATGCTACACTTATTTTTAAATTATTGGGCTCGTTATTCGGATTACCCACTCTGAATAGTGATACGATGTAATGGATAGCATTGAAGAGTGGTGGTGAAGACCGGGTATTTGTGAAAACGATATGATTACCTATCGATTGTCTCTGCACTGTTAGCTACGGTATGGAGATTTCCTTTGTGATGGGAAATTCGATCGAGATTGTGAATACTCGGATTGCAAGGGCTTCTTTTGAAGTGCCTTCGGTTCTGTTCGAACCCGGAACAAACTTGTATGGTTACGTATTTGACATTACATTTTAAGATATAAAGCAGATTTCTTTCAAATACATCTCTGTTGGTGGCGGAGAATTTATACCTTTAGCTTGACACCCTTCTCTGAGGCGTACGAGCTCAGAGGTTTTGTAGTTGAAGGTTATCAACGATATATTCCCAATTTGATAATGTGGCATGCTGTGTGTTGCTGTGTGATGATTATTTATTGATCATTTGTTGATCAAAGCGTGGCTTTGTGAAAAATCGTAGCTTTGTGGACGAGACTTCGTCAGGCCTCACACCCCGGAAATGGTCGAAACAACAATATGCGGCAAGGTTATGAGGGTCGCGCCCTTTGGGTTTGTCATTTCCTTGTGGAAAAGGGTGGTGTCAGGTATGAAGCCCTGATGCTTAACCTATGTGGTTGCTCCAATCTCATTTTCTTTGTGGTTGTTGGCTGGTGATAGAGGGCCCTCGAATAAAGGTCCCAAAGGACCGGGGAGGGGCATACTCGAGAAGTAGTTAACTAGTTACAAATGTAACCCGACCTTGTGTAGGCAGAGATCCGGTTAGGTTCTCGGGACGCCCCTCCATAAGCGATCCCAAGTGGCAGTAGGAAGTGCCTTAGCCTGACCATTTGTTAGAAAATCCAAAGAAACAATACGAGCCTTGTATAGTTTTAATTGTACTCCATGTCATTCACTTATGGTGGCTCCCCACTGTTTGGATGGTTGCTATAGTAGGTGTAGTTCGGAATGTCTATGCTGGCTAAGATTTATATTCTATTTTCGAAATGCTTTCATCACTATGCACTAATAATAATATCAAAAATGATTCATTTTTCGTAGTAAGAATCTTTGACTACCATAAGTAGAAATCTCCTCCAATTCTGTGTTGCATTGTCTGTGTGCGGGGAGGCCTTATGGTAGTTTCATTTTCCAAAAGCGTTGCAGATATTTTTCACTTCCCTTGTTGTTGTTGTCTTAAAGATAAATAATTGTTTTGAGTTCTCACACCAGTCCCATTATTAACCTAGAGTTTATTGTTCTCTTCCTAAACTCTGTATGCCCATAATTTTCCACACGGACAGTCTAGAGTCAGATTATCAGGTTATTCTAGATTCAGATGTGCTATGGAGCTCAAGTGGCGATCTGGATGGCGAGGTGTAACAACCCGCATATTTATCGATTTTATATTTAAATATTTTATTTAAATATTTTGTCGTTAATCAAATATTGGTACGAAAAGCTACTTTTTGCAAACGGTCAAATTAGGACTCGAGACCACTTCCATTGAGTTCGAAATGCCATTTACAAATTTTTTAAGTATAAACATCGATATGATTGGAGATAGTGGAATTTCACTACTTTTTCACTTGAGACTTTGGGTTGGGCTTTTAGCCTATTAGACCTAACCTTCACCCCTCCTCTTCATAACTTCATTTCTATTTTCCTAAGTCTTCAAGCTTCTTCAAAAATGGTGGAGGGAATGGGAAATTAAAATTCCAAAACTCAAATTCAATTGCAATCCATCTTTCTACTCCAAATTCAAGAAGAAGACATTGGATTCAAGCTTCTTGTGCTTAGATAGAAGGGAGATTGATTCTTGCTTGCTTAAAACTTCATTTTTCATTGAATTTGTGCAAAGGTGAGATTTTTATCTCCCAATTCTAGCCTATAACTATATTGGACTGCTGGGAATGATTCCCTATCATTTTTGCATGCATATTAGAATTTGGTTTGGATTGGATTGGCGAAAAACTCCAATTTTTAGCGTTTTGGTGAATTTTCTGAACTTAGGTCGTTCTGGCCATTTTCGTGTGTTCGGAGTTAGGTCGCTCGCGACCTAACCCTTAGGTCATTCGTGTGTTATCGCGCTAGGTCGCACTGCCTTGAATTTTCACTTCGGAGTTAGGTCGTTTCACGTTAGGTCGTATGGGGTTTAGGTCGTAGGTCGTTTCTGGCCTTAAATCCCATCTGCAGCGTTAGGTCGCTCAGCCTTTCCTTGTTAGGTCGTCACCACTTAGGTCGCGACAAATGTTAGTACGTTAGGGCCTTAGGTCGTAGGCCTTAGCTCGCATTTGAGCTTAGGTCATAAGTCGCTAGATCGTAGCTCGTATTTGAGCTTAGGTCGTAGGTCGCATCACCCTTAAGTCGTTCGACCTGATGCCTCTCTTAGGTCGCGCATCCCCTTAGGTCGCTAGGTCTTAGGTCGCGCATCGCCTTAAGTCGCTCGACCTACTCTCAACTTAGGTCGCGCCATCTTTTAGGTCGCGTACCATACTTTAGGCCGTTGTGCCTTAGGTCGCTTGCACCTTAGGTCGGCCTCGTTAGCTCGCAGGTCCTCTAGGTCGTGTGGCCTTTAGACCGTTAGGACGTTAGACCTTACCGTTCCTTAGGTCGTATGAACACAACACCGTTAGGTCGCTTGATCCTATCCTTCATTTTGTCTTCATTAGGTCGTACCGTTTTGGACGGGGCGCTGCCCCGCACCCCGCCGGGGGCGCTGCCCCCTGGACCCCCGCGACCTGACCGGGCAGGTCGAACCCCGTAAGCGGTGGCGTTGCCCCCGCACCCCCACCTTAGGGGGTTGCCACCCCCCGGACCCCCCCCTCCGTAGGGGATCTTATCTGAAAAACATTGAGCTGATTTCCTTGGATTTTATTCACATCTCCATATGCGATCTTTGTGATTGATTGTTTCTACAATTGCTTCTGTGTTTTGTCATTTTATAATATAAAGGTTTTGATACTAGTAGTAAATATCAAAACTCTTTTAACAAACAATTTTAACTCTATTTTTAATAACAAAGCTCTTTTCTTAAACCGTTTTCCAATCTATTAGTATATACAAACCTTTACCTCACTCGGATGAGAAATCTAATTAAACGACTTAGTAAAACAAGTGGTATGAAACGCTTGCATTCACTTCGTCGGTTAATTCTTGGACTTGTTCGATTGAACCTCTTGTGACAATTTTATTAGTGAAGATTTACAGTTTGTTCGTAAATATTTAAGTTAAGCAAGTGGTTATGGGACATGAAGCTAAACTTCTATATTTACTAGCTTAGTGTAATTGACACTTCTCGTTGATCATGACGATCATTCTGATGATTTAGACTAGCATCTGTGCGATGTCTCTTGTTGCGAGGTTAGACTAGACACCACTTGTGTGATTCCTCACACACATACCTTTTTGCTTTTTGGTTAGTCTGGACCTTAATCCGTATGATTCCATTCACACATGTGGGGTAGCTCTCCTTGGTCTTCAGACCGTCATGTGATAGGCCTCTTTCTCTTTCTCTTTTCTATGATTTCTGGACTTCTTTCATTGATTTCTAGAATTTATGTCATTGACTTGTTATGAGTACAAGTTTGGGGTATGATGCCCTTTCCGAATCTTTGAGAAGATTCTTGTGATATTGATTATCTCTTATTGATTGATCTTCTGTTGATCATTATTTACATACTTATAGTGGTATGTCATTATGGACATTTTATGTTTATGCCATATCTTTTATGGTATATCATGTCATCTGATATTTATAGCTAGACTGACCCGTTTATTATTTTCTTAAATAATACTCGGGTCAGACCGAGATGTTACAGGTGCTTCTGCTTGACTTCTTCCCAGGGATTCATCACTCTGACTTTTGGCTAACTGTTTAGATTAGCAGTTTTTGTTGTATACACTTGAGATATAGACTCATAGTTGTATTCTTTTGTATAGCACGTGTTGCTATTCTTTTGTATTATTGTGGATCTTTTGAGCACTACTCTGATGTACACTTTCATGTGTTAGTTATATATTCATATCTTCTTCCGCCTTTGTGATATGGATGTCTGTGACTGATTTGCGTTATGCTTATTTCTATGTTTGTTTCTGAAGATTATTTATAGCCACCGTGTGATAAGCAATTACATGGATGGTTGCTCCTCAACAGCCTTATTCTCCGTGCTAGTTGACAGCACTACTCCGTAGTGTTCTTGGCTAGTGTGGGCATAGAGGTGGGGTGTCACACGAGGTGTATTACTTGTATATGATATTATCTTTTCCGCTGTAAATTCACTTGTAAGGACACGTTAGTATATCTGTCCACTGTTGTGTTGTATATTGTTGTTGTACACTCTGGTGATGATGTGATGTAATGTAATAACTGATATAGTTCTTTGTTTTAAAGATTATTCATTTATCTATTATATGTTGTTCCGCTGCGACTGTGAGATTCTGATATTGTTTATGTTCTGTTTCTTTATTTCTTCTATCGTTTTCTTCTACCTCTTCTTTTAACCCCAACAATTCGGTTTTCGGCATTCGATTATGCGGCATTTGATACAGTAGACGTAAGAATGCCGACCTTCGGATCCCGATAAAACCGCGTTAGTTACATGAAGAATTTATTTAAAATTCGAATTTTAAATAGTTTGGAAGGAATAAAGGAATTTATTTTATAAGATAATAAATTTGAAAATCAATTTGAAAACTGATTTAGTGTTTGGAAATAAATTTGAAAATAAATTTGAAAATAAATTTGGAATTTGATTTGGTGTTTTGAAAATAAATCTAGAAATCAATTTGAAAATTGATCGGTGTTTGAAAGTGAATATTTGAAAATCGATTTTTAAAATCATATATCAGTGGACATTTGGAAATTTAAATTCACAATGGGAATCTATAAAAGAAAGGGAAATTTGTTTTTAAAAATAAATATTGGTTTATTTTAAAAAGTGTGGAAAAAATTTACGAATTGGAATGTAAATTTAAAATAAATCCAGAAAGATTTATTAATTGATTTAAATCGACCATTTTTCAAATGGAAAGTGTATTTTCCCTGGAAAGCCGAGTATGTTTTTTTAAAGTAGCTTTTGAATACAAATTGAAAGTTTTAAAGTTGGTTTTAAAAAGGATACTTTGGAGAAATTATTCTCTTAAGTTGTTGTTTTTAAATCTTTAAAGTAAAGATTTATTTAGTTGATTATAGAAGTGATTATTTAAAGATTTAATTGACATTTGATTTTGAAAATGGTTATTCAAATAGTTATACTCTACCTAATAATTTTATTTTAAAATTATGTCGGGCTTTAGATTTTTATGAGATATGCCTATAAAATTTCATAATTAATGTTTTAAAATAAAGTGTTTAAAAATAGTTTTATTTTAAATATTTACAAGCACATATATGTTTGGATAAGTAATTTAAATTGTTTTAAGGTATTTGAACTCGGTAAATTTTCAATGGAATTAAATATTTGGAATTTTATTCCACGTGAAGAAAGTGATTTTAAATTTGTTTTCAAAGTGTTGAAGTGTTAAAATTATATCTTGTAAAGACATGTTGAAAATAAATAATTGGGGAAAAATTATTTAAATCTTGGTTATTGTTGTGAATTATTGATTGTAGTTAAATAAACGATTATCAATATTGCCTTTAAAAGGCATTTGAATTTTGATGCGACCGAGGTCGGATTCCAAATGGACATTCGAAAACCACATGAACCTCTGTGATGGATCTTTTGTTTAAAAGATCAAAGTGGAAATTTGTTGTGGATTACTTGAAATCTGACTGTAACACTTTATTTAAAATAAGCACTCGTTATTCGGATTAGCCGGGAGAGGACTTTGTGTCATAAAACCCATTCCAAATAATGATACGGCGAAATGGGATTGCATTTGAAGATGGTGTTGAAGACTGGGTATTTTTGAAAACGAAAGGTTTACCTATCGAATGTCTCTACACTGGGTTGCTCCGGTATAGAGATTCTATCACCCTTTGTGATGGGGATTACGGAGGTTATTAGTGAATATCTGGATTTTCAAAGGCTTCTATGAAGTGCCTTCGGTTAAGCTCGATCCCGAAACGGACTTGTTTGTTGTGTGTCTAACATTACACTTTGAGATATAAAGCCGGTTTCTATCAAATACATTTCTGTTGGCGGCGGAGATTTTATTGTCTTAGCTTAACACCCTTCTCTGAGACGTACGAGCTCAGACGTTATGTAGTTGATGGTTACTAGTAACATACACCCAATTTGGTAGTGTGGCATACGAACTTCTGCTGATTATTTACGAATCGAAGCATGACTTTTGTGTAAAGCATAGCTTTGTGGACGAGGTTTCGTCGAACCTCATAACCCGAGAATGGTAAAAACAGGAAGGATGCAGCAAGGTTATTTGGAGGTAGCGCTCCCTGATGGTATGTTCATTTCCTTCTGGAAAGAGGTGGTATCATGGTATGGAGCCTAGATATTTAACCTATGTAGTTGCTGCAAATTTAATACTTTGTGGTTGTTGCTGCTACGAATCCTCAGATAAAGGTCGAATATAACTGGGGGATGGCATACTTGTGAGACTCAGTTGCCTAGTTACAGAGGTAAACTGGTCATGTGTTGCTAGAGATCCGGTATGTTTCTCGGAGCATCCCTCCATAGGCGTACCCAGGTCGCAATAGGAAGTTCCTTAGCCTGACCGCTTGAAATCCAATCACCAATACGCGCCTTATACGGTTTTAGTTGTATAACCCGCCTTTTACTTGTGGCGGCGACCCGCTGTTTAATTAGTAGCTATAGTATGCATAGTTTGAAATGTATATGCTAGCTAAGTGTAACGACCCCGACTTCCTACGCCCAGGAAGACGTATCGTTTTTAAGAAAGAAAAGGGTGAGAAAATAGAAAAGATAGAGAAGAAAGAACAACAACATCAGAATCTCACAGCGGAACGAATAAACTATATTAATCACATAAGTACTTACATAGTATATAACATCAATCAGAGTGATACATATAATACATCACATGCTAGACAGTTATAAACACCTGTCTAGTTATACAACTCAATACACCGTACATCACAGAGATACCACACGACAGAAATTATATATATATATATATATATATATATATATATATATATAACGCTGAAGCCTCCTACTCCATTGCTCCTCCAGAATTCGTCAAAGCTAACCTGAATCCCTTGGCTACCCGTAAAAATTTGGGTACCCAAGAGTTTATGAAAACCAAAAATAAACTTCAGGTCAGACATGGGTTTGGTATGAGTAACAGGTTAAAGTTGCTTAATTTTGAAAAATCCTTTGAAAACAAAAGGTATCACGTAAGACTCCCCATACATAAACATGGAAAAGTTTTTACCATACGCAAACCAAAACATTTGATAGGAAATCCAGTGATATTGTAATAGGTCTAGGGTTTTCAAGTAAATAGAAAATATCCGAAATTGTTACATTCATTAAATTCCAGCTACTAGCCACAAAAGTGGGTAATACAATCAAAACCGTTGGCACTTATTGGATTGTGGATTCCATACAATGGCAGGGCTACTGGGGTACCGCCCGTCACAGTACGTGGCCTAGATCAACGTACCGAGGATCACTCCCGACCCCCTGCAACACAAGGCCGGAACCATTCCTTACTGAACAGTCCCGAACAAGATAAACCCCGCAGTTGGCTGCAGACCAACTGCCCACACAGCCGAATAAAAAGGGACATCTAGACAGGGGAATATCCTTATCCTTCTTGGGCATGACCCACCTAACCTTGCTGCACCTCCCCTGTTTTAGCCATTCCCGGTTGATGAGGCTTGAGGTTACGATTACCTTTATTGAGCATATTTCTTAGAATGCTCATCGTCCGCCTGACGATGTGTTGAAAGCATTCAATCCATACAAGTTCGTTCCGGGTTCAAACGAAACCGAAGGCATCATCTCGTTACACTCGTTTTGGAATCACCCTCAGAGTTAACGACGATAACCCTTGCATTCTGAATCTTCATCTTCACTTCAGATTCGCGACCTATCGTTAATTTGGAATCGATGTGGTTTTCGGATATTCCAAATAAGGAAAACCGATCCCGGTCTCATCGAAATCCAAAACTTGTCTTTTAAGGCCAAGTTGTCTATTTAGTCTTAACAATGGATTCAATATTATCAATATGCATAGATAGATAATTCATATCTCATAATAGATAATCACATCATCATAAACAGATAATTAATATCATCATCCAAACGGTAATTAAATATTATCATACTTAAAGCATACATCCATATCACATAGATATTGTCCATATCATTTCTGAGATCACAATCAAACAATGAAATATCAATATCATCCATCAGCAATGATTTATGAATCACAATCTATAATTAATTTAAAATGAATTAAATTAACTACTTCTATCTTTAATTAATTTAAAATTAATTAAATTAATTACTCATTTCATAAATCCTGCTCTCACAACCATTAATTAATTACAAATCTTCTCTAATTACAAGAAGTAATTTAGTCTTTAATTAATTTCTCAATTGAATTATTTTTAAATCATTCATAGCAGATTAACATTTAATTACTTTCCTATTAATTATTCCTTAATTAAACAATCTTTAATTACATCATTAATTATATTAATTAATGATCTCCAATTTATATTAAATTACTTATTTAAATTAATTAAGTGATTAATCTTTACTTAAACACAATTATTAATCACCCCTTGATTAATAACAAACCATTAATTAACTACCCTTAATTACTTATAAATCATTCCATGATTAATTATTTCCATAAATTAATTCTTTGATTAATTACAAAAGAAATTACTCTACTTACAAATTATCTTGTATTAATTTCATCGTAATTATCATCTAATTACTATTCTAAGTAATTATACTCCATTAATTTCACTAAGTAATTACACATACCAAATCATCAAATGATTTCTAAAATTTATTAATTAACATAATTTAAATCTTATTATCAATTACTTATATATATTCAAATTAATCGTCTTTGATTTAAATATACTTTTTACTCACATCTAGTACTGATTTTAAAAGCTAGTTGAATTTAGCGATAAGTGGTTATTGATAATTTTTGTTTTGCTGTTTATACACACTCATTTGTTCGCTATAAATTAACTGATTGTTTTGAAATCGGTCAATCAATGCTCTGTTGCATTGAAAATCTATAATGTATCCAGGCCTAGAATTGTTTTGCACTTTTCCTCATGTTGTATATTATATCGCTCGCATGCTTCTAGAACACACCCCCTATTTTCTTGCTGCCTATGTTCGTACTCCCCTTATTTTTGCTCAGCCTGAAAATCTGCCACACATGCATGCTTGCAGCATGGCTTTCGTACTTCCCTAGAGGTGTTGCTTTGAAATAGTGTCACTCCCCAAATGCATATTAGCCCAGTTCCTCAATTTTTGTTAAACACAATATGTTCTGCTATGCTTTGGTTAGTCATGTCCCTACCTTATTGTGATGAATGGTTATGTACAAGACCCTAGTGCAATTGAACACATTGATTTGGGCTTAAGTCCAAAGTTTTATTTTGTGAATGGTAGCAATTTTGTTGCTTTAACATTGATGCAATGATCTTTGCCTGTAGCTTAAAGTGGTCACATATATTTGCTTTTGCATTTATTGCTTACGTCCTGACATGGGCAGTGTTTTGATATAATTTTTTTTATTTTGCTTTATCCTTTTGCTTTGGTACAAAGTCACTTTGCCATGGAAAGGAGCAGGGACGTGTGCTGTCATGTTTGTTATATTATATAGCTTAGTATCTAGTAGTTGTACATGCTTATTTTAAGGGCCTGACACCTTTTCTTTTGCTTTTAAAACATCATCTGTTCATTGCACTTGTGTGTGTATTAGAATTTGAGCTAGTATGTACATGCATATATTATCATAATTTTACTTGACAACTACTAGTTTAAATTTATGTTAAAACTTGGCTGTGCATATTTTTACCAAATATGAGTATATATATGTTTTAGAAGTTTCATGTATCTACTTCCAGTTTTAGCGTTTTACATTACCTGCTTTCGAAATATAGATTTATTGCTTTCATTTTTAGGCACCAAGAAACATAAGTTTACTTGCCAATCATTTTAAATAAAGAGAAGTATATTTATGGTTATTAGAGCATGATATTAAGTGTAAACTTAATTTGTTTCAGACAATTGTTTTAAACACCAACTTGAGTTTAGAAATGAAATTATGGTTTTGTAAATTCAATGGACTTATATTAAAAGAAGTGTGCTGTACATGCTATGGCATGTTTTATAAAGCCTAGTTTATGCATGTAGAAACCAATAGCCTGACAGTTTCGTTTTTTTTTTGAATTAGTAGCCTAGTTCTACATGCTTTTGTCAACATAAATGTGACCATTGCTTTACAACTTGCTCAGTACAATGCCTAGGTATTAAATGCTTTCCGTCTTTTATGTTTGTAGCTTTGTTGATTTTTTTATTATTATTTATTTTTGCAATTGCCTTGAAGAATAGTCCACATCTATTACTAGATTTGTGAATATGTCTTGCCTTTGTCCATCCTTGCTAAATGTATTTACATCTCTACCCATTACTAAATGCATGTTCATAAATTTGTGAATGTAAATTTGCCTTGTTCATATTTTATTTGTCCTATTGCATGTACAGGTTTTAGTAGCTTAGTTTGACTTGTACACATATCTTTGTTTATTTATTGTCCTCTACTTTGAAGTATGGCTGGCCTTTTTATTTCTTGCTTTGATTTTCATTTTTATCCCATTGCCTGGGAAACAAAGTTTTATTTCATAACCTTGCTATAAAACTTACACCCCAATTTGTGTACGCATAAATATATATTTTGCCTGTTGTATATTTTTCCTTGTCACACGTCCCCATGCCTTGCATTAATTGCTTGAGTCCTTTGCCTTGACTTGTTTGTTCTTTTATATGTCCTTATGGATGCTTTTTTTTATGTGTTGCCTTTATTTATTTATTTTTTTCGTTCCTGATGTTTATAAACTCAGCTGCTACTTTTGTCCTTATGGATGCCTTGCCTTGCCTTGTTAAGTTCATGTATGCAGCTTCTTTTGTTTCCTTGTTATATAAATTTTGACTTTCACTTTTTAATGATGTGTTTTTTGTCGAAATCTTTTAGATAAATTTCTAAAATTTGTTTCATAACCCCATTTTCTCAAGTAAAATCTTTTATAATTTATTTTATTTATTTTAGTTACTTTTATACTATTCGAACGTATGAGAAAGAGAATTAAACGATTTAGTAAAACACGTGGTATGGGACATGTACGTTTACTATTTCGGTTAATTTCGGACTTGTACGGTCGAAGCTATTTGAGATTATTGATTCTGAAATGTTTTGCCATTTTATGGCATATTTTGAATTTTATAATTCCTATTTATTGGTCATCTTAAAATCACTATAACTTTTGAATGATAAATCGAAATTGAATGAGAATTTTTTCAGTTGGAGGGTATATTTATAAGGAACAACTTTTATTTTTATCATTTTCTGTAAATCAAAATTTTTATAATCGTAATATGTGTTTGAAGAGCTAGTAACCTCTCTGTCCTGTGTTTTAATTTCAACTTTAAAACAAAGAATTATTTTGGCCATATCTTTCTCGATTTTAATCGGATTTTGATAATTTTGGATGTTCCGGAAAGCTTAAATCCTATTCTACTACTTTTATGTTTCATGTTTTCTGTAATTTTGAGGTTAGTTTTGTCGAAATTTGATTTTTCTACTGCTAACCCGAGAGCAAAACCAATATTTGCTCTGTCATTGAAGCTGAAACGAATTTGACCATAACTACTTCGTTTCTTAACCGATTGTGATGATCTTGGTCATTCCAGAAAGCTTAGAAACTAAGCTACAACACTGCATTCTATTAGTTTTCCTTAATTTATTTACAGAAATTAATCTTGAATAAATCCATTAATTAATTTCATTTATATCGATTTATTACCATTTAATTATCTTGTTGATTTATTATTCCCAAATAAACCAATTTCAAATACCATCATTAATTATATTAATGGTTTCTAATTACATTTTCATTTGTTAACTTTATTAAGAATACAAATCTTCCAATCACAAATATTAATCCTCTTGATTAATAACATACAGTAATTAATCATTCCTAATTAATTACTTCTCAATAACACTCTTAATTAATCCCCTGATTAATTTCAAGTAATTACATTCCAATTACTTCCATTAACAACATCATCCAGTTAATTACCTCCAGTAATTATCCATCAATTACTTCTCTAAGTAATTTAATTCCAAATATCAGTTAATTAAACTAAATTAATTAACTCAAATTAAATCAATTTTCTCAATTAATAAGTAATTAATTTCTTAATTACTTCTCAAATAAATAATTTACATTTAAACTATCACAATGATTATTATTGAATTAATTAATCAAATTAATTTCTTAAAAATCAATTACATTAATTAATTATAGATAATCTTGTTAATGATTAACACTTATTTAATTATTTTCTTCTAAAATAATTAACTTAGTTATTCATTATTAATTATAAGTTTGATTAACCATTTAAAATTTATTAATTTAAATCAAAACCTAATATGTGGTTCTTAATCACATATTAGTTAATTAATTCATTAATTAACTTTAATTACTACTTTTAAACTTATAATTACTAATTTAATTAATATCAATCATTAATTATTCTTACTTAATTAACTTAAAGGTTAATACATATAAAATTCTAAAACTTCATGAATTAATGTAAACCATCCTTATTATTGATTATGTATTCAATTCCAATATGTTTAAAACATTTATTTTAAATTACTTTCTAAATAAAACCAATTTATTCTTAATAAAATTTTAAAACTAATTTTTTTCAAAACCCCTTTAAACTTACATATTTAATAACATTAAAACTTATTAGAATCAATTCAAATTATAAAACTTTCTTTTATTTCCAAATCCAGAATTTCAGATCTAAGTTCTTGTTATTAATTTTGGAGTAACTTGTTAAAATCTTTCTTAACAAGTTATATTTCATTTTTGAAATTCAACTCTTTTTGAATACACCTAATCATTATGCACTTTTAAGTTAATAAAATAATTTAAATTATGGAACTTCATTATTTTCAATTTTTTCAAAACTAACTTAAATTCACTGTTAAACTTGAGTTAGAGCTAGTGCTTGACTTTGATTACATTTAAAACCAAGATTCAAAACTGTAAAAAAAAACAGCAACAGGTTTTAAAACCTGAAATACAACAGCCGACACCCCTGTGATTACTTCGAGTAAACCCACGCAGTTCTCCGAGAAAATCAGCGGCCTACTTCGAGTTTCACCAGGCGCGCGGCGAATGAAATAAGAAAAAAAACAAAACCTGTAAAAAAAAACAACCTCACCTCCCTTCAAACCTGTCACCGCCGCCCTCTTCCAACCCTGACCACCAGGCGACCAGCAGCTCCGGCCATGAACGCGACTTTGACCGAGCTACCCCCTCACAAAACTCCACTGCACTCGATCGCCTGATGGTGACGAACGGAACCAAACACTTCGGCCACTCCAAACTAGGTTTACGTGCAAAAATTTGCCCACCGCCTCAACCACGTTCATCGAACCACCCTGCGAATATTTTTCCCGCAACCACACTTCACTCTTACACGTGCGTTCAAGATCCCATCCACCACCAACTCGTGGATCATCAAAGATCATCAAAAGAAGGAAATTCGAACTAACCCAAACCGTGCTCAATTCCTAAGCCCAAAAATTATGATTCACGTTTTAAAAATCATGTCATAGTATACGAATTCCAGTTACAATCTTGAATTTGTAAATTAAGAAATTCGAAATTGACTAATTTAAAGTTTGGTTCAGTTTCTTTGATTTCCAGGGATATTGCTAAGTTGTTTTGGCTTGAATAAATTTTTAAAACTTAATTTACATGGTAACAGACAATTTTTGTTTTAATACTAAATTCAAACATCGAGTAAATCAAGTGGAAATGGTTCTTTAAATCAAAATCTTATGTTTAGAACTCAAAACAAAGAACATATACGATTAACAGCCTGTACACAAATGCTATTCATCATTCAGAACATCCATATATATAAAGATACAAACATAGCTATTCACCTACACATAAGCAAAAATCTTATACTTTAAATTTATTAAAAAGTTGTTACTCACCAGTTCAGAAAGAAAGAGGATACAAATTTGAACAGAGACGTGAAACAGGCTTGAATACAACTGAAACTCTCTTCTTTGCTTTGCTTCTCAGTATTAATTGATTTTGAGGGTAGATTTAAACTGAATTTTGTCTAAGTTTGCAATAGTTTTACTTTCATGTTTTAGTTGTATGAACGAATTAGAAAGATTAAAACTGAGGTATAAATAAAAGAAAGAAGACAGGGATTAAGCAAAGAATTTGTACAGGGTTCATTATTATGTTTTATACACTGTGACAATATTTGCATACAAATCTTGTTTGTACAGATTTTTGAAACAACGATATTTTAGATGGAGGCTGATATGAAATACTTTGTGTACTAAATTTTTTTTACATTAATGACTTTTGTTTGTTTGCTTAAAGATACTTAACAATGTCTTCCTTAACAAGCTTCATATATGCAGTTGTTTTATTTATTTGGCCTGCACAAATTTTTTTTTTGTTCCTCTATGCCTTAAGTAAGTTTTCTACTTGAAGATTTCCTTGTTACTGTCATTTGCTTCTAGATGTTATTTATTTCCCTTTGTACAATCTGATATATTTGTTTTAATGCTTTAAACCTATATATATGTATATACTGTAGTTCATTTGTGATAGTTTACAAACTTGAAAATCATATGTTTCTACTTTTCATTATTGTCTTATCATTATTTTGTGAAGTTCTATACTTAGCTTTATAATCTATGAATTTATCCCATATGTTTACTTCTTATTTAACTTATTACATACAGTATTTTAACTTCTAATTTATAGCTTTATGTACATTTTGTTTTGTTTCTATGTTTTGTTGTTTGAAAACTAATGAATTTTATAGTTGTTATGTTATTATAATTTAACCACGGTAATTACTTTATATTTTCCCAATTTATCTTGTAGGCTTGTATTTTATATGTACATTTTTATTTTATTATTTTATAAAAACACATTTATCAATTTGAAATGATAAATAAAATGAATTATCTTTCTATTATAAACTTCATATTTCATTAATGTATGTTAATGTATTGTTTGACAAAATTATATTTAAAACTCATATATTTATTTAAATTCATATTTTAATCAAGCTATCCTAAAAAGAAAAGAAAACAATTCTTTTTGTTAATAAAATTTAAATTTAAACTTAAGTTAAAATAAGTTTTAAACTATTTAAACATTATCTTATGTATTTAAAACCCTATATTTATTAATTAGCTTTGAAAATTTTATATTAAATAAAACATAATTTCCAATTCACTAAAATGTATATTAGCATTTGAAACATAATTTATTAGTTAAATCTTTAAAACAAAATCTCATCTATTTGCAATGTATACATATATATACATTTATAAATAGAAAACAAACAATTAATTTTAACAGATATCATTTACCAATTAAATATTTATTAAAAGAAAAGTATTGATTCAGATCTTATTAACAAAAATATACCAAATCAATTTAATATTTAATGCAGATTATTAAATTGATATTGCTAGAAAATTCCGGGTTGTCACATTCTCCCCCCTTAAAAGAATTTCATCCCCGAAATTTAAAAGCAAAGGCAACTTAATAATATATTTAAGATTTTAATTAATTTTAAACCATAAGCATATATCAATCACATGCTAACAATCATCACAACCAATCTACTTAATCAACAAAGCAAACTATCCATACAAAATTCTGGATAGAGTTCCCTAGAGTTTCCCAGTAGAATACCAGAATACTCGATCTATAGAATCCAAACAGTCTATACTCCTAATCTATAGAGCTCCTTTGAATCAGAGAAAATTCATACAAAATGAAATCTCCGACTCCGAAATCCAAATTCCTTCGTCTCTTATCTACCAAATACTTCTGACAATCCAAAGCTGCCTTCAACCTACTGATCAGCTCAACCTTCGCTGATAACTCCTAAAACAATCTGAATCCAAAAACAATCCAGTAGAATGATCTTCTCAAAACCAACCAAAACCGAGAACTCAACCTTTTCTATCCTTAGTAGAAAACAACTTCTCTTTTCCAGAAAAGAAGAAAAACAAATGCACTCACAACTGCTTCCACTGCACAACTCTGATCTGGATAGTTGAAAATGCTGATGATACACAAAAGCACAAACTGGACAACACATTACAAAAATATAGTTCAACAGATTCGAAATAAAACTCAAAAGTTCCTCCAAAACTTGAGCTGCTTTACCAATTCCTCTCTCTCTAGAAACCATTCTATTACTTAGCTGAACCATCGGTACTACTTCTGAATTCCAATCGATACCAAACTCAACTCCTCAGATGCTAAGGCAAACCAGCGACCTCTTCCAAGATATCCAGAAAAAAATTTCTGCCATCCCAGAGAATACTTAACTATCGCAAGTCACTTTTGCGATCAATCCACGCTAATATCCAAAGAAAACTGTTCTCTCCTTACCAATCTGAACAGCTTAAGCTTATCTAGCCAATCCATTGAAGAAATGGATTCACAAACTGCCTCTTAACTTCACTTCTAAAGAACTGCTGACAGATGACCTCCTCGCGTGCCGGCAGAACAATCTAAGCTGCAACACTGCTACTGATGCCAAAAATTTCTTAATCCAAAATTCCTCAGAAAACTCAGGCCTCAAAGCCAAACACAACTTTCCGCTGAACTCAATCTCAAAACTAATGCAGACACACTTCCTTATCCAAAGATCTTTGAGAACTTCTTCGGAAACAATCCATCGCTACTGCATTTCAACACACAACTACTACTTCTTGAGTTACCAAGATAATATTTCCAGCTTCTGCTCAACTGACAAAAATCCAAATTCTACTCATCCAATCTTGTACAACAAAAATGGACTCCAAATCTTAACAGTTTCCTCAAGAGATTAGGTGAAATCCCTACACCATGAATTTACTCGAGACGGTATTAGGTCTACAGTCTCGTCAAATATACTTCCGAGCAGGTAGTCGTGTTACACACACCACTACTCAATCTATCCTTATGCTTATATTGGAAAACCCGAACAGGTAATCCAACAAATATATATATATATATATATATATGTATGTATGTATGTATATATATATATGTATGTATCAAAATTACAAATACGCTCTCTTAGGAAAGAAATCACTAAAGAGCCTAGGTATTTACTCAACCTAGCGCTCTGATACCACTGTAACGACCCCGACTTCCTACGCCCAGGAAGACGTAACGTTTTTAAGAAAGAAAAGGGTGAGAAAATAGAAAAGATAGAGAAGAAAGAACAACAACATCAGAATCTCACAGCGGAACGAATAAAATATATTAATCACATAAGTACTTACATAGTATATAACATCAATCAGAGTGATACATATAATACATCACATACTAGACAGTTATAAACACCTGTCTAGTTATACAACTCAATACACCATACATCACAGAGATACCACACAGCGGAAACTATATATATATCTATAACGCTGAAGCCTCCTACTCGATTGCTCCTCCAGAATTTGTCAAAGCTAACCTGAATCCCTTGGCTACCCGTAAAAATTTGGGTAACCGAGAGTTTATGAAAAACAAAAATAAACTTCGGGTCAGACATGGGTCTGGTATGAGTAACAGGTTAAAGTTGCTTAATTTTGAAAAATCCTTTGAAAACAAAAGGTATCACGTAAGACTCCCCACACATAAACATTGAAATTTTTTTACCTTACGCTAACCAAAACATTTGATAGGAAATCCAGTGATATTATAATAGGTCTAGGGTTTTCAAGTAAATAGAAAACAGCCGAAATTGTTACATTCATTAAATTCCAGCTACTAGCCACAAAAGTGGGTAATACAATCAAAACCGTTGGCACTTATTGGATTGTGGATTCCATACAACGGCAAGGCTACTGGGGTACCGCCCGTCACTGTACGTGGCCTAGATCAACGTACCGAGGATCACTCCCGACCCCCTGCAACACAAGGCCAGAACCATTCCTTACTGAACAGTCCCGAACAAGGTAAACCCCGCATTTGGCTGCAGACCAACTGCCCACACAGCCGAATAAAAAGGGACATCTAGACAGGGGAATATCCTTGTCCTGCTTGGGCATGACCCACCTAACCTTGCTGCACTTCCCCTGTTTTAGCCATTCCCGGTTGATGAGGCTTGAGTTTACGATTACCTTTATTGAGCATATTTCTTAGAATGCTCATCGTCCGCCTGACGATGTGTTGAAAGCATTCAATCCATACAAGTTCGTTCCGGGTTCAAATGAAACCGAAGGCATCATCTCGTTACACTTGTTTTGGAATCACCCTCAAGTTAACGACGATAACCCTTGCATTCTGAATCTTCATCGTCACTTCAGATTCACGACCTATCGTTAATTTGGAATCGATGTGGTTTTCGGATATTCCAAATAAGGAAAACTGATCCCGGTCTCATCGAAATCCAAAACGTGTCTTTTAAGGCCAAGTTGTCTATTTAGTCTTAACAATGGATTCAATATTATCAATATGCACAGATAGATAATTCACATCTCATAATAGATAATCACGTCATCATAAACAGATAATTAATATCATCATCCAAACGATAATTAAATATTATCATACTTAAAGCATACATCCATATCACATAGATATTATCCATCTTATTTCTGAGATCACAATCAAACAATGAAATATCAATATCATCCATCAGCAATGATGTATGAATCACAATCTATAATTAATTTAAAATGAATTAAATTAACTACTTCTATCTTTAATTAATTTAAAATAAATTAAATTAATTACTCATTTCATAAATCCCGCTCTCACAACCATTAACTAATTACAAATCCAATTAATTAACCATTCTCTAATTACAAGAAGTAATTTAGTCTTTAATTAATTTCTTAATTGAATTATTTTTAAATCATTCATAGCAGATTAACATTTAATTACTTTCCTATTAATTATTCCTTAATTAAACAATCTTTAATTACATCATTAATTATATTAATTAATGATCTCCAATTTATATTAAATTACTTATTTAAATTAATTAAGTGATTAATCTTTACTTAAACACAATTATTAATCACCCCATGATTAATAACAAACTAGTAATTAACTACCCTTAATTACTTATAAATCATTCCATGATTAATTATTTCCATAAATTAATTCTTTGATTAATTACAAAAGAAATTACTCAAATTACTCTACTTACAAATTACCTTGTATTAATTTCATCAAGTAATTATCATCTTATTACTATTCTAAGTAACTATACTCCATTAATTTCACTAAGTAATTATACATACCAAATCATCAAATGATTTCTAAATTTTTTTAATTAACATAATTTAAATCTTATTATCAATTACTTATATATATATTCAAATTAATCATCTTTGATTTAAATATACTTGACTGCATTCTAGTAGTTTTCCTTAATTTATTTACAGGAATTAATCTTGAATAAATCCATTAATTAATTTCATTTATATCGATTTATTACCATTTAATTATCTTGTTCATTTATTATTCCCAAATAAACCAATTTCAAATCCCATCATTAATTATATTAATGATTTCTAATTACATTTTCATTTGTTGACTTTATTAAGAATACAAATCTTCCAATCACAAATATTAATCCTCTTGATTAATAACATACAGTAATTAATCATTCATAATTAATTACTTCTCAATAACACTCTTAATTAATCCTCTGATTAATTTCAAGTAATTATATTCCAATTACTTCCATTAACAACATCATCCAGTTAATTACCTCCAGTAATTATCCATCAATTACTTCTCTAAGTAATTTAATTCCAAATATCAGTTAATTAAACTAAATAATTAACTCAAATTAAATCAATTTTCTCAATTAATAAGTAATTAATTTCTTAATTACTTCTCAAGTAAATAATTTACATTTAAACTATCACAATGATTATT
The DNA here is from genome assembly GCA_030765085.1 of Allium cepa. Taxonomy (NCBI): domain Eukaryota; kingdom Viridiplantae; phylum Streptophyta; class Magnoliopsida; order Asparagales; family Amaryllidaceae; genus Allium; species Allium cepa. The sequence goes on from CM060931.1 coordinate 861,948,354, forward strand.
ATTGAATTAATTAATCAAATTAATTTCTTAAAAATCAATTACATTAATTAATTATAAATAATCTAGTTAATGATTAACACTTATTTAATTATTTTCTTCTAAAATAATTAACTTAGTTAATCATTATTAATTACAAGTTTGATTAACCATTTCAAATTTATTAATTTAAATCAAAACCTAATCTGTGGTTCTTAATCACATATTAGTTAATTAATTCATTAACTAACTTTAATTACTACTTTTAAACTTATAATTACTAATTTAATTAATATCAATCATTAATTATTCTTATTTAATTAACTTAAAGGTTAATACATATAAAATTCTAAAACTTAATGAATTAAAGTAAACCATCCTTATTATTGATTATGTATTCAGTTCCAATATGTTTAAAAAATTTATTTTAAATTACTTTCTAAATAAAACCAATTTATTCTTAATAAAGTTTTAAAACTAATTTTTTTCAAAACCCCTTTAAACTTACATATTTAATAGCATTAAAACTTATTAGAATCAATTCAAATTATAAAACTTTCTTTTATTTCCAAATCCAGATTTTTAGATCTAAGTTCTTGTTATCAATTTTGGAGTAACTTGTTAAAATCTTACTTAACAAGTTATATTTCATTTTTGAAATTCAACTCTTTTTGAATACACCTAATCATTAAGCACTTTTAAGTTAATAAAATAATTTAAATTATGGAAGTTCGTTATTTTCAATTCTTTTTCAAAATTAACTTAAATTCACTGTTAAACTTGAGTTAGAGCTAGTGCTTGACTTTGATTACATTTAAAACCAAGATTCAAAACTGTAAAAAAAAAAAAAAAGCAACAGGTTTTAAAACCTGAAATACAACAGCCGAGTCCCCCCTTGATTACTTTGAGTAAACCCACGCAGTTCTCCGAGAAAATCAGCGACCTACTTCGAGTTTCACCAGGCGCGCGCGTGAACGAAATAAGAAAAAAAACAAAACCTGGAAAAAAACACAACCTCACCTCCCCTCAAACCTGTCACCGCCGCCCTCTTCCAACCCTGACCACCTGGCGACCAGCAGCATCAGCCATGAACGCGACTTTGACCGAGCTACCCCCTCATAAAACTCCACTGCACTCGATCACCTGATGGTGAGAACGGAACCAAACACTTCGGCCACTCCAGACTAGGTTTACGTGCAAAAATTTGCCCACCGCCTCAACCACGTTCATCGAACCACCATGCGAATATTTTTCCTGCAACCACACTTCACTCTTACACGTGCGTTCAAGATCCCATCCACGACCAACTCGTGGATCATCAAAGATCATCAAAAGAAGGAAATTCGAACCAACCCAAACCGTGCTTAATTCCTAAGCCTAAAAATTATGATTCACGTTTTAAAAATCATGTTATAGTATACAAATTCCAGTTACAATCCTGAATTTGTAAATTAAGAAATTCGAAAATTGACTAATTAAAAGTTTGGTTCAGTTTCTTTGATTTCCAAGGATATTGCTAAGTTGTTTTGGCTTGAATAAATTTTTAAAACTTAATTTACACAGTAACAGACAATTTTTGTTTTAATACTAAATTCAAACATCGAGTAAATCAAGTGGAAATGGATCTTTAAATCAAAATCTTATGTTTAGAACTCAGAACAGAGAACATATATGATTAACAGCCTGCACATAAATGCTATTCATCATTCAGAACATCCATATGTATAAAGATACAAACATAGTTATTCACCTACACATAAGCAACAATCTTATACTTTAAATTTATTAAAAGTTGTTACTCACTAGTTCAGAAAGAATAGAGGCTACAAATTTGAACAGAGATGTGAAACAGGCTTGAATACAACTGAAACTCTCTTCTTTGCTTTGCTTCTCAGTATTAATTGATTTTGAGGTTAGATTTAAACTGAATTTTGTTTAAGTTTGCAATAGTTTTACTTTCATGTTTTAGTTGTATGTAATAATTAGAAAGATTAAAACTGAGGTATAAATAAAAGAAAGAAGACAAGGATTGAGCAAAGAATTTGTACAGGGTTCATTATTATGTTTTATACACTGTAACAATATTTGCATACAAATCTTATTTGTACAGATTTTTGAAACAAAGATATTTTAGATGGAGGCTGATATGAAATACTTTGTGTGCTAAAAAGATTTTACATTAATGACTTTTGTTTGTTTGCTTAAAGATACTTAACAATGTCTTCCTTAACAAGCTTCATATATGCAGTTGTTTTATTTATTTGGCCTGCACACATAATTTTTGGTTCCTCTATGCGTTAAGTCAGTTTTCTACTTGAAGATTTCCTTGTTACTGTCATTTGCTTCTAGATGTTACTTATTTCCCTTTGTACAATCTGATATATTTGTTTTGATGCTTTAAACCTATATATATGTATATACTGCAGTTCATTTGTGATAGTTTACAAACTTGAAAATCATATGTTTCTACTTTTCATTATTGTCTTATCATTATTTTGTGAAGTTCTATACTTAGCTTTATAATCTATGAATTTATCCTATATGTTTACTTCTTGTTTAACTTATTACATACAGTATTTTGACTTCTAATTTATAGCTTTATGTATATTTTGTTTTATTTCTATGTTTTGTTGTTTGAAAACTAATGAATTTTATAGTTGTTATGTTATTATAATTTAACCAAGGTAATTACTTTATATTTTCCCAATTTATCTTGTAGGCTTGTATTTTATATGTACATTTTTATTTTATTATTTTATAAAAAGACATTTATTAATTTGAAATGATAAATAAAATGAATTATCTTTCTATTATAAACTACATATTTTATTAATGTATTGTTTGACAAAATTATATTTAAAACTCATATATATTTTTAAATTCATATTTTAATCAAGCTATCCTAAAAAGTAAAGAAAACAATTCTTTTTGTTAATAAAATTTAAATTTAAACTTAAGTTAAAATAAGTTTTAAACTATTTAAACATTATCTTATGTATTTAAAACCCTATATTTATTAATTAGCTTTGAAAAGTTTATATTAAATAAAACATAATTTCCAATTCACTAAAATGTATATTAGCATTTGAAACATAATTTATGAATTAAACCTTTAAAACAAAATCTCATCTATTTGCAATGTATACAAATATATACATTTATAAATAGAAAACAAACAATTAATTTTAACAGATATCATTTACCAATTAAATATTTATTAAAAGAAAAGTATCAATTCAGATCTTATTAACAAAAATATACCAAATCAATTTAATATTTAATGTAGATTATTAAATTGATATTGCTAGAAAATTCCGGGTTGTCACACTAAGATTAACATTATACTTTCAAAATGTTTTCTGCACTATGCACTAATGATAATATAAAAAGATTTTGCGCATCAAGCATATTTGAATATCATAAGGAGAAATCTCCGTCAATTCTACGTTTGCATTGTGTGTGTGGCGAGAGGCCTTATGCTAGTTTCATTTTCCAAAAGCATAGTGGATTTTTTTTCTTTACGAAAATAACTGTTTTTAAGATCTCACACCAGTCCCATGACTGACCTGGTGTTTATTGTTTCCTTTCTAAACTCCTGGTGCCCATAATTTTTCATATGGGCAGCCTAGAGTTCGGTTATTAGTATTTTTGGAACGTAGTGTCAAAAATATGCTGTGGAGATCTAGAATTCACGCAGCATGGCAAGGCATATCACTTCCGCTGTTTGTCGTTGTAACACTTTGTTTATGTAATGTGATCTATAACTGATATTGTTCTTTGTTTTAAAAATTATTTATTCATTTATCTATTATATTTGTTCTGCCGAGAAATGTGAGATTCTGTTATTGTTTCTGTTTCTTCTTTCTTCTTCTTCTTTAACCCTAAAGATTCGGTTTCTCGGCATTCGATTCTGTGGCATTTGATACAGTGGACGCATTGATGTCGACTTTCGGGCGTCGAAAAAAGGGTCGTTACAAAGTGGTATTGGAACAATTGGTTAAACGATAACCTTGGCTCTGGTGCGGATTGCTCATTAGAAATAGAGTCAGTAGTACTCTAGAATGAGTTTGAGTATAATAATATATATGAGCGCGTATTTGTTAGTGAATATAAAATTATTTTATATTGTGTTGATCGGTTTGTTGAGTGATATATGGATTCTGGTCAATACGAGTAATTAGCGTTATTGATAGGAATCTCTAAACACTTGTCTAGAACAATTCGACATGATATTGTTTTAAAATAGGGTAAAAGAAATAATTTTACACAAATTATTTTTGTATATAAAAGGAATAATTTTTCGTAAATCAATATAGTATATGGTTGATTGTTTGTTAGAAAGTGGTAGTATTAAATTATTATCATCATTGTTGAATAAGAAATTGAAATCGTAACAAAAAGTTTAAGAAAAAAATCCGCATACAAAGGGGATTTATAAATATAAATTGTAAAGGTGATTTATAATTTGAAATAGAATTCTAGAGGAATATTTGGAAATTTTTTTTAAAGGAATTGAAATTTGGAAATTTTGGAAATTAAATCCCCTTGATTTGGAAATGGTTTTGAAAGGTTATGGAGAAATGTTTTTGGAGCGATGAAAGCTCTAAACTCTTTTCGGTCGCTGGAAAATAATTTCGATGATGACTGCTGTGACGCCCCACCTCTATACCCACGCTAGCCAAGGAAACTATGGGGTAATGCCGTCAACTAAAGCGGAGAATAAGGTTGGTTAGGAGCGACCATCTATAGCCCTGCTTTAACTATCTACTGTATACATCGATAATTGTCATACCAAACAGATCGACATATGCAATGAATACTTAAAACAAAACCATAGGTGGCAAGGGGATCTCTTAGAGTAGAATATAACAATTCAAATGTAATATACATCACAGAACAGGAGATCATCATATACACATATACAGATACATAACAGAGTATACAAACTGATACATGTCAAGTTGTATAACAAACCACAATATACAGTGAATCCAGAAGAATACATACCAGAGTTACAACAAAAAGGGACTACACAAAAAGCTATAACAAAGAGGAGCCAGCTGAATTGTCCATGTGGAAGCAAAATAGGCTAAGTCCAAAAGTATCTAACCTGAAACATCTCGGTCTGACCCGAGTATAAAATACACGGGTCAGTCTAGCTAAACAAATCAATTTGATAAACTGAACAATAATGAACCTACAAGGTCATAAATAACAACAAATATCTCAAAAGATATCTCAATCGTCCAACAAAAGATGAATCATATCAAAACAAGCCTCATATCATCAGCAACTCTAATAAACAATGGATATGAATATCCCAAAACAAGCCAAAAAGGCAATAACAAATACCAATGAAGGTAACACAACTTCCGTAAGGTAACCGCTAGACAACATGTGGCTCAAAAAGAGCAACACCGAAGGGCGATACCTAGGGAATATACATATCAATGAAACAACAGAAAATTGCATATGCTCAGTACTGTATAAACAAGGATCCATGAGCCCGAAGACTCCAAACCCAATATCACTCGAGCGGTGACGAATGACCAACTCCAAAAGCGATACTGTAGGGCAATAAACCCGAAGGCACAAACCCGAAGGTACAAACCCGAAGGCAACATACCTGAAGGCAACAAACCAAAAGGAGACACTCCGAAGACACTATCCTAAAGGCAATAAACCGTAGTGGTGAAGGTCCGGAGGCCTACTACTGGACACCACTAACCGACAGAATGTGTCACAACTCTCGAAAAGGAACCCGAAAAGTATTAATGTGAGTACCATAACCACCCATTCACACTAAATGATTTACTATCCGTTTGTTAGCATCACACTCAAATCAATACAAAGTTTACCTCATCTCATCGGTAAACTAGACCCGAAAGGCCAAAACGATCAATCGAATATGTCGAGGATTAATCGAAGAGATAAACGCGTGGATTCATGGTCTGTGTTTTACCTAACCATTTAATCTCCTTTCCACTTTGCTCGAAGTGCAAAATTGTGTGTGTGTGTTTTAAATGGAAATTATAAATTGGTGAAACAAGGTTTTAATACAATATGAAAAGATCATTTTATAAAAACATGTGCATGAAATCAAAAAGGAATCATCAAAGTCCAAAAATGCGATAACAACTAATTGGAATCGACACTAATCAATAAAAGCTGGAAATTAACTCAAAAATAGCTAAAATAGGAAAAATTGAGAGTTCCAGATGTCTGGTAGATGTTTCCAGACGTTTGGCCCTATGTTCTGAAAATATATGCTTTTCTCCTCTCTCTTTTTAATTCCTGGGCCATTTCAGACATCTAAAATTTTCAACCATACGTCTGAACTTGATTTCAGACATTTGGATTTTGTTTCTGACGTCTGGATTTAGTCACTGCCTTTTCCAGTCCTGTTTCAGACATCTGGATTTTTCAAACAGACGTTTGGATTTGGTTTCAGACGTCTGAAATTTTCTACTAGGCAAAAAAACAGCCTAGACCAAAAATGGCAAATCCAAACCGAAATGCGATCGAATGAGTGATGGATGCTAGGGATTTATGCCAACCGACAACCCAGCACTATAGGCTCTTCAATACGCCTCCAAAAACATGATCAAATATCAAAGCTATGATTTTTAGAGTTTTTGACTTCAAAACACCAAAAATTGCAATGTTCGCAAAACCAATCCGAATCAAAAGCAGTTGCACATGAATAAATGTTAAGAATTCATACCCAACATCAATTGTATCAATAGAAGTAGATGTTAGTTCAAAACTCACCTTTTTAACTCAAAACTAAGATGAGAAGCTCAATGCAAAGAAAAGACCAACCGCTCTTCACTTCTACTCTACAAGCTTCAATCTAAGTTCAAAACAAGTATTTCCTAAGTTAGGTTTAGGAAATTTCTGAAATTGAAGAGGAAAAGAGCTGGAGAAGAAGAAGAGGAGGCTTACCAAAGCATCTCTTTGATTAATGGAGTAAGAATTCGAGTTTGCAATAGGAACTAGGGCTTGGAATTTCTATTTCCCATTCTCTTCCCCCATTTTCAGTTTGAGTTTGAGTAAATGAAAATGAGTGAATGGAGAGAAGAGAGGGGCTATGTTAGGGCATTAAGTTAAGCTAATGGGCTGAACCCAAACCCAAAACCCAAATAGAAAAAGTAGCAAAATTCTTCTTACTCCAAACATATCAAAGCTTATACTCAAAAAGATCGCAAATGCCATTTTGAACTCAATGGAAGTGGTTTCGAGTCCCAATTCAACAATTTTTAAAAGTAACATTTCGGACCTAAAAATCCGACTAACGACACTATATTTGAATAAACATTTAAATATATAGTCGTTAAATATGTGGGTTGTTACAGATCTCCCCTCCTTACAAAATTGCGTCCACGCAATTCCTAGAGATGATATTTGTAACAACTACATACTTACATCATCCAAAAAGAAAAGGAAATAAGCTTGAGATAAAGATATATTCTCACCGTTACCAAGCAGAGATAGAAAACCCGGATAAGATCGCTCAATAAACTCTTTGGTTTTCCAAGTATATTCATTGGGATTTGTGGACCATTGAACTTTAATGAGCGGCACGTCCTTGTTTCGAAGGTGTCGCACCTCCGTGGCAAGCACACGAATAGTTTGATGTACAATAGATAAGTCTGGTGAGATCTCAAGCTCTTGCAAACCAGGAGAATCGATAATAGAATCCAACTCTCGAAGACACTTCCGAAGCTGGGAGACATGAAACACGTCGTGAATACTGGACAAATGAGCAGGATGTGAAACTCTATAAGCCACAGGGAAAATACGTTCAGTAATAGAAAATGGTCCTATGAAGGAAGGAGCCAATTTCCCAGTCGTACTGAAGCGCATAACCCTTTTCAAGGGTGAAACACGAATAAAAACAAGATCACCAATAGAGAATTCGAGAGGCTTCCTACGGTTGTCCGCGTAGGATTTTTGGCGGCTCTGTGCCTCTTTCATCCTCAAACGAATAAGATCAATCTTCACGGAAGAATCACGAATAGAATCCGGGCCAAGAATAAGCTTCTCTCTAGAGTCCAACCAACAAGAAGGTGATCGACATGGCCTTCCGTATAAGGCTTCGAAAGGAGCCAAACCGATATTGGACTGAAAACTATTATTGTAGGAGAACTCTACAAGAGGTAGTGATCCTCCCAACTACCACCGAAGTCAAAATACAAATACGAAGGAGATCTTCCAAGATACAATTCACCCGTTCAGTATGTCTATCAGACTGTGGATGATAAGTGATGCAGCGCAAGTTACGTGTTTATTAGCTCACCAACGACCTAGCAAATGGATGATAGGTCGCTTAAACGACCTAGAGAAGTTTTTGGAATGCAGGAGCAACGAGCTAACTTTGCCGAGTTACGACCTAACTTTGCCGAGTTACAACCTAAGCGAAATAGGCTGCATTCATACATGCCGCATTACATTAGGTCGTGAGCCTCCTTAAGTTGCTAGATCGCGAACGACCTCCCTAAGCCGTTCCAGTGTAGGTCGCTCATGTTCTTGAAGAGGTGCTATATCCTTAAGCCGCTGAAGCGTTAGGTCGTAGGTCGTTTCTCTTATGTCGCATATGTTAACTCGTATGATGTTGCTGTTGTAACGTTGTATGTTGTATATGTTGTTGTTGTTACTCGTGTTTGTTAACTCGTTGGTTTTAGGTCGTTATGTCGTTATGTGTTAGGTCGTTAACGACCTGTGTTGACTTGTTGGGTCGCATGAATGTTAGGCCGGTCTGCTGTGTTGAGTTGAGTGAGTTGTAAACTTCTATAAATACCTGTGAGGTGTCATTTGAAAGGTTGGTTGATTTTGAATAAACTTTGTTTGAGTGCTTTGTGCCTCTTTAAAATTGGAAGTTGAGCGTTGTCTCCTTTCTCCATTTTTGGTTAATCGAGTGCGCTCGAATCAACAGATTTGAAGCCGATTTACGGAATCTCGTGCACGAGATCAACGTAGAAGAATCGTAGATCTTTTAACACGGTATCGTGCACGATCAACATGTTGGAGATAGCTAGAATCCGGTATCTCTTGAGATCAACGGATTTGGTCACTTGGGTATTTTCAATCCATCGATTCAACTTTTCACCGTTTCATCCATTTTCGTTTAACCGCTGCGTCAATAAGCTGTACTAAAATTAAGCTTTGTTCCCAAAGCTTGCTGAAGACTCAGCCAAAAATGACTCGTGAATAAAGGATCACGGTCACTCACAATAGAATTAGGAACACCATGAAGTCTCAAGATTTCCTTGACATATAACTTAGCCAAAAGCGAAGCAGTCCTATTAGACTTAATAGAAATAAAATGAGCAGACTTGGTGAGGCGATCAATAATAACCCAAATGCTAGAATGACCCGATCTCGAGCGAGGTAGGCCGTCAATGAAATTCATCGAAATCTGATACCATTTCCACAGTGGACTCTCTAGAGGCTGAAGGAGACCTGAAGGAGGCTGATGTTCGGCCTTAATACGCTGACAAGTTATGAAATTACTAACATAACTCAACACATCGCGCTTTATGCCTTTCCAAAAATAAAGACGACGCATATCGGCATACATCTTACTACTACCAGGATGAATAGTATACTTAGAATGGTGACAGTCATCAAGAATGTCATGCCTAAGTGCAAAATCAGAAGGCATAAAAGGATGGTTCTTCTTGCGAAGACACTCATGAAAATCAATGCTGAAATCCCGCAACGCCTCATCACAGGATCCAGACTCATAAAGCTGAATAAGATGCAACAACTCTGGATCATGCCGCTTAGCATTGGCAGTACGATCCAATAAAATAGGTCGAGCTCCCAAACTAAATAATATAATAGGAGAATCAAAAAATGAACCTCGATCACAAATTTCACAAAAAGATAGAGTCTCAAGAATATTCCATTCGGCAAGCATCATAGAAACAATAGCCGAATGTTTACGACTAAGCGCATCAGCAACACGATTACCCTTACCAGGGGTATACTGGATATCAAAGTCATAGGAAGCAAAAAACTTGAGCCAACGCTGTTGTTTCATGTTGAGTTCCTTCTGAGTGAACAAATACTTCAAGGATTTATGATCGGTATAGAGAATGAAGTGCTTGCCCAATAAATAGTGTCGCCAAATCTTCAAGGCGAAGACAACGGTAGCTAACTCAAGATCGTGAGTGGCATAGAGAACTTCATTCGGATGTAGTTGCCTAGAAGCATAAGCAACTACCCGATCCTTCTACATAAGAACATCACCGAGACCACTACCACAAGCACCGGTGTAGACCACAAGATCATGACTCCCCTCGGGAACCACAAGAATATGAGCATTAGTGAGAAGTTCCTTTAATGTCAGAAAGGAAGCTTCACACTTGTCGGACCAAATATAACGAATGCCTTTCCGAGTAAGGCTGGTGAGAGGAAGCACAACATGGGAAAAATTCTTAATGAACCGACGGTAATAACCCGCCCATCCAAGGAAACTACGAATCTCATGCACATTCTCTAGCCTCTTCCAATTCTGGATGGCTTCGATCTTTGAGGGATCGACTGAAATGCCGTCGGAAGATATAACATGGCCTAAGAACTTAACCTTATTCTCCCAAAAATGGCACTTGGAGAATTTGGCTCTAAGTTGATGGTGACGGAGAGTACTCAAGACAATTCTCAAGTGATTAGCATGCTCGGCTTCAGACTTAGAATAAATAAGAATGCTTAGAATAAATAAGAATGTCTTCAATAAACACAAGGACGAACTTATCAAGATATTCTCGGAATATTCGATTCATGAGATCGACAAAGAAAGCAGGAGCATTCGTTAAACTGAACGACATAACGAGCCACTCAAAAGAACCATATCGTGTGCAGAAAGCTGTAAGAGGTATGCTATCCTCCGCGACTCGTAACTGATGAAAACCTATGGAAAGGTTAAGGTGAGAAAAGACCTTAGCACCACAGGATAGATCGAACGTATCATCGATCCTAGACAATGGATACCTATTTTTGATGGTTAACTCGTTAGGCTTTCGATAGTCAATGCAAAGCCTAAGAGTTCCATCGGACGACTTCACGAACACGACCATGGATCCCCATGGAGAAAAATTGGACTGAATCAACTGCTTGGACTCAAGCTCTAAATGCTGCTTCTTGTGTTCCTCATTTTCGTTTGTAGACATCCTCGTGGGAGGACGACTAACTGGCTGCACGCCTGGAATGAGATGAATGCAGAACTCAATTGCCCGCTTGGGTGGCAAACCCGAAACAGGCTCAAAAACATCCAAAAAGTCACAAGCAATAGGAATATGAGATATATCATAATCATCTCGTGAGTTAAGAGAATACAAAGCCATTTCTGAATTTTCCACATTCCGAAGAACAAGTGATAGCTGAGTAGACGAATTCGGATGTCGAAGATATAAAATTCTTTCAGAACAAATAATCCTGGCATCGTATCTCACTAGCCAGTCCATGCCCAAAATCATATCAAATCTCACATAAGAAATATAGTGCAAATTCGCACGAAAAGAAAATCCATATAAAAAAAATCTCAAACATCATCACAAATCATGCTAAGGGTCGTGGATCCCCCAATAGGTTTCGCAATCCTCAATGAAGTAACCATATAAGAAACACCCAGAGATAAATCATCGACGAGCTTCTTCGATACGAAAGAATGTGAAGCACCCGTATCGAAAAGAACTCGAATACTATGATCATGGAATAAAATAGAACCTTCCAAAATAGGCGGAGATATACCTTTGGGCTGACAGGAACCATCAGAAGCCTTAGCAGCATAAAGCTTGCTAGGCTTAGCACCAGCAGGAATAGTAGGGCAGGTGGAAACATGACGACCTTCCTTCTTGCGATAGCGGCAGAAGAGAGGCTTTGGACAAGCTCGATTCATATTATCAGGAGAACCACAATTGAAACACTTTCGAATGGAAGGTGTTCCAACAGACTGAGTCTGAGAGCTAGAACCACCAGTCTTCTTCTTCTTGGAAGGAAAAGACCTGGACTTCTGAAATGGAAACTGCTTCTTGTTGGGATTCCTGGAAACCTCAACATCATCACCACTATCACACTCCTTCTCGATGGCTTCGAGGTGAAGCGCCAAATCTACCAACTCCTCAAAAGAAAGCTTAAGCTGGAGCAATAAAGACTTCTTAAGATATTTCTTAAGACCAGAGACAAACTTTAGATTCTTCTTATAAGATGTACTAATGAATTCAAGACCATACTTAGATAAAGCCTCGAATGATGCAACATACTCAGAAATAGAAGATTTCCCTTGCTTCAACTCAAGAAAGCGACAAATCAATAAAACTTTTTCAGATTCAGGAACGAACTTGAGTTCGAATCGCTCCCAAAAATGAGTCCAAGAAAGAGTAGACTCATCAATTTCGACTACAAGAAGCTCATATCAATCAAGGGCACGCTCTTGTAATAAACTAGAAGTTACAAGAACTCTATCACGATCAGAAAGGTCCATGCGAGAGAAGACACGCTCGCACGTGCGAATCCAAGCTTGGACTTCAAGAACAGACTCGAAGCCTTTAAATGGCTTTCCTCCAAGATGAGAAAAATCACTACACAGGCGTGCAAAGGAAGACTTGCGAGGAGGAGATACTCGAGTGGAAGGTAGAGGCTGATTGCTCCTAAACAGCTCCAAAAACTGATCGGCAGACATATAAACGCCATCAAGATGTGAGCCGCTGGATTGCCCAGCACCCAAACGTCGTCCCCTGCCTCTTCCAGCCATACGCTAAAGTTAATATAAGAACAAGATTATACACAAGGTAGACATCATTATTACAAATGTGGAATACTATGGAACAAAATGCATTCCTAGACGTATTCCCAAATTCTATCTACCACCAAAGGAAAAGAGGGAATAGAGGCAAGATGATCAAAGATTTGTGTCACTTAGTACACTTTGACGTATCGTAATATGTGCTTTTATTCTGTGTTTATCATATTTTTTTCTGAACTCGGCTCTGATACCAAGCTATGACGCCCCACCTCTATACCCACGCTAGCGAAGGACACTACGGGTAATGCCGTCAACTAACGCGGAGAATAAGGCTGGTTAGGAGCGACCATCTATAGCCTTGCTTTAACTGTCTATTGAATACATCAACAATTGTCATACCAAACAGATCGACATATCCAATGAATACTTAAAACAAAACCATAGGTGACAAAGGGATCTATCAGAACAGAATATAAAAACTCAAACGTAATATACATCACAGAACAGTAGATCATCATATACAAATATACAGATACATAACAGAATATACAAACTGATACATGTCAAGTGTTATAACAAACCACAATATATAGGTGAATCCAAAAGAATACGTATCAGAGTTACAACAAAAAGGGACTACACAAAAAGCTATAACAAAAAGGAGCCAGCTGAATAGTCCATGCGGAAGCAAAATAGGCTAAGTCCAAAAGTACCTAACCTGAAATTTCTCGGTCTGACATGAGTATAAAATACACGGGTCGGTCTAGCTAAACAAATCAGTTTGATAAACTGAATAATAATGAACCTACAGGTCATAAAGAACAACAAATATTCAAAAGATATCTCAATCATCCAACAAAAGATGAATCATAACAAGACAAGCCTCATATCATCGGCAACACTAATAAACAATGGGTATGAATATCCCAAAACAAGCCAAAAAGGCAATGACAAATACCAATGAAGGTAACACAAGTTCCGCAAGGTAACCGCTAGACAACATGTGGCCCAAAAAGACCAACACCGAAGGGCGATACCTAGTGAATATACATATTAATGAAACAACAGAAAATTGCACGTGCTCAGTACTGTATAAACAAGGATCCATGAGCCTGAAGACTCCAAACCCAATATCACTCGAGCGGTGACGAATGACCAACTCCAAAAGCGATACTATAGGGCAACAAACCGTAAGGCACAAACCCGAAGGTACAAACCCGAAGGCAACATAACCGAAGGAAACATACCTGAAGGCAACAAACCTAAAGGAGACAGTCCGAAGACACTATCTCAAAGGTAACAAACCGTAGTGGTGAAGGTACGGAGGCCTAATACTGACACCACTAACTGATAGAGTGTGTCACAACTCTCGAAAAGGAACCCGAAAAGTATTAGTGTGATTCCCATAACCAACCATTCGCACTAAACGATTTACTATCCGTTTGTCAATTTCACACTCAAAGCACTACAAAGTTTACCTCATCTCATCGGTAAACTAGACCAGAAAGGCCAAAACGATCAATCGAATAGGTCAGGGATTAATCGAAAATATAAATGCGCGGACTCATGGTCCGTGTTTTACCTAACCATTTAATCTCCTTTCCACTTCGCTAGAAGTGCGAAATTGTGTGTGTATTAAATGGAAATTATAAATTGGTGAAATGAGGGTTTAATACAATTTGAAAAGATCATTTTATAAAATCTCGTGCATGAAATCAAAAAGGAATCATCAAAGTCAAAAAATGCGATAACAACTAATTGGAATCAGTACGAACCGATAAAAGTTGGAAATTAACTCAAAAATAGCTAAAATAGGCAAAATTGACAGTTCCAGACGTCTGGTAAATGTTTCCAGACGTCTAGCCCTATGTTCTGGAATATATATACTTTTCTCCTCTCTCTTTTTCATTCCCGGGCCATTTCAGACGTCTGAAATTTTCAACCAGACGTCTGAATTTGATTTCAGACGTCTGGATTTAGTCTCTGCCTTTTCTAGACCCCTTTTCAGACGTCTGGATTTTTCAAATAGACGTCTGAATTTGGTTTCAGGCATCTGAAATTAATTTCAGACGTTTGAAATTTTCTGCTAGGCAAAAAAACAGCCTAGTCCAAAAATGGCAAATCCAAACCGAAATGCGATCGAGTGAGCGATGGATGCTAGGGATTTATGCCAACCGACAACCCAGCACTATAGTCTCTTCGATACGCCTCCAAAAACATGATCAAACATCAAAGATATGATTTTTAGAGTTTTTGACTTCAAAACGCCAAAAATTGCAATGTTCGCAAAACCAATCCGAATCAAAAGCAATTGCACATGAATAAGTATTAGGAATTCATACCTAACATCAATGGTATCAAGAGAAGTAGATGTGAGTTCAAAACTCACCTATTTAACTCAAAACTAAGATGAGAAGCTCAATGCAAAGAAAAGACCAACCGCTCTTCACTTCTACTCTACAAGCTTTAATCTATGTTCAAAACAAGTATTTCCTAAGTTAGGTTTAGGAAATTTCTGAAATTCAAGAGGAAAAGAGCTGGAGAAGAAGAAGAGGAGGCTTACCAAAGCTTCTCTTTGATTAATGGAGCAAGAATTCGAGTTTGCAATAGGAACTAGGGCTTGGAATTTCTATTTCCCATTCTCTTCCTTTATTTTTAGCTTGAGTTTGAGTAAATGAAAATGAGTGAATGGAGAGAAGAGATGGGATATGTTAGGGCATTAAGTTAAGCTAATGGGCTGAACCCAAACCCAAAACCCAAATAGAAAAAGTAGCAAAATTCAACTTACTCCAAACATATCAAAGCGTCTACTCAAAAAGATTGCAAACGCCATTTTGAACTCAATGGAAGTGGTTCGAGTCCCAATTCAACGGTTTTCAAAAAGTAACATTTCGGACCTAAAAATCCGACTAACGACACTATATTTGAATAAATATTTAAATATATAATCGTTAAATATGCGGATTGTTACAACTGCAGCATCATCGATGTTCATTTTCGAGCTTCCAAGAGAGGAATTGCTGTAAAATTATTTGAAATTTCAATTTGTTTGGAAAACTGGGGTTGGTTTTGGAAATACAAAAGATAAATGATTTGAAATGTTGGAAAGGCTCTGGAATTTGATAAAAATAGTTATGGAATAAAATTTATTAAGGTGGAAAATAAAATTGCAAATGAATAAATAAATTTACAATTGCAACTCATTGAAAGTAAAATTGAATGTTGAAATTCATTTTGAATTTGTAAGTAAATAGAACTAGAATTGAAACTGAATTTGATTTGTGATAAAGCATTGAAATAAAATTAGTAAGTGAAACTAACTAAAGGATGAAAAATAAATATGGATTGAAATGAATTGAATTCAATAATTATAAATGAAACGTAAATTGAATTCATATGGAATTGGAAATCCAGTTTAAATATAAATTGTTATAAACCAAAGCGGTGAATTGAAAATAAATATAAGAAGTATATAGAATACTTATATTGAACTTAAGAAATGGATACTGGAATTCTTAAGGAAAAAAATTTGGAGTTGGGAAAATATTCTAAATTGATAAGTGAACAAAGGATAAACTGGAAATTGGGTAATTGTGTATATGTAAATGAAAGATGAATGTGAATAAAACAAAAGAAAACTGATATAGCCAATAATCAATTTAGAAATAAATATGCAGGATGTACGTATGTTATTTTATTCGCATAGCAATTTGATCTGAAATTCAAGTACAGAATTTCGAGATAGTTATATCGATCTGTTACCCGGCACCTTGGACCGGATATAAAATGACAGTCGAAGATATTATTATTAGCACTAGACAAGATTTTGACCAAGAAGAGCCTGAAGGTATAAGGGTTTGACGCAATTGACACGTCTTGACATCCCTAGCCCGGTGCGTAGAATTGACTACTGTGGGCCGAGTTACCTTGTTCCTAAGCCCATGAGGGAAGTCCAACCCATCTTCGTCCATAAATAGAAGGGCAGGGGCACAATGAAAGGGTCCTTTTTTGAGAACACTGGGGATACCCTACCATTTTTTATATTCGCCTATTTGTATTCAAGTGATTAAGAAAGCAATAAAGATTAAATTCAAAGTGGACGTAGGCAATTACGTTGAACCACTATAAATCTGATGTTCTCGTTTTTGTTGTTTTTTATGCACTGAATTGCACTATTCTTCTATTCTAGTATACTCTCTTCATTAATCACTCTATATAACTCTACTCATGGGTTTAGTGACCAATTTTGGTGCTAACATTTTGGTGCTTTCACTGAGAATTGAATTCTCAGCTAGATTGGATCTCATCATCTACTAGTGGATTTCCATATCCGCGAGATAGATCGAGTTGTTTATTAGGAAACTTCCTATTCTACTCAAATTTGAAAGAAAGCTAAAGGAAGCTGATGGCCTAGTCAGAGAAACCAAGTTTATGCAAGATCTGGAGATTGGACGTTGAAGTTTGCACTCAAGAAAAATGAAGGCCGACCATCCTTTGAGGGAAATTCAGCCGATCGCCCCAGAAAAGGCATATGCCGACCGCCCCAGAAAATGCCTACGCCGAGCGACATCTAGGCCGAGCCACCTTCCTATGCTGAGCAGTATCTAGGCCGAGTCGCATTCCTATGCCGAGCAGCATACATGCCTAGCCGCATTCCTATGTCGAGCGGCATCTAGATCGAGCGGCAAGCCTATGCCAAACGGCGACCAGGCCGACCCACATTCCTATACCGAGCGACATCCAGGCCGAGCCGCATGCCTACGCCGAGCGGCATCCAGGCCCAGCCGCATGCCTATGCCGAGCGGCATCCAGGCCGAGCCGCATTCCTATGCCGAGTGGCATCTTGGACGAGCCGCATTCCTATGGCGAGCGGCATCCAGGCCGACCCGCATGCCACATGCCTATACCTATGCCAAACGGCATCCAGGCCGAGCCGCATTCTCATACCAAGCGACATCCAGGCCGAACCGCATGACATATGCCACATGCCTATGACGAACGACATCCAGGCCGAGCCACATGCCTATGCCGAACGGCATCCACGCCGAGCCACATTCCTATGCCGAGCGGCATCCAGGCTGTGCCACATGCCACATGCCACATGCCAATGCCTATGCCGAACGGAATCAAGTCCGAGCCGTATGCCTATGCCGAATGGCATCTAGGCCAAGCTGCATTCCTATGGTGAGCAGCATCCAGGCCGAACCACGTGCCACATGCCTATGCCTATGCCTATGCAGAATGGCATCTAGGTCGAGCCGCATGCCTATGCGGAATGGTATCCAGGCCGAGCCGCATTCCTATGCCGAGCGGCATCCAGGCCGAACCACATGCATATGCCTATGTCCAACGGCATCCAGGCCGAGCCACATGCCCATGCCGAATGGAATCCAGGCCGAGCCGCATACCTATGCCGAGCGACATCCATGCCGAACCACATGCCACATGCCACATGCCTATGCCTATGCCGAACGACATCCAGTACGAGCCGCATGCCTATGATAAACGACATCAAGGCCGAGCCACATTCCTATGCCAAGCGGCATCTAAGCCAAACCATCGGCCTCATGTCTATGCCTATGCCGAACGGAATCCAGGCCGAGCCGCATGCCTATGCCAAACGGCATCCAAGCCAAGCCGCATTCCTATGCCAAGCGGTATACAGGCCGAACCACTTGCCACATGCCTATGCTTATGCTGAACGGCATCCAGGCCGAGCCGCATGCCTATGCCGAATGACATCGAGGCCGAGCCGTATTCCTATTCCGAGCAGCATCCAGACGAACCACATGCCACATGCCTATGACGAACGGCATCTAGGCCGAGCCGCATGCCTATGTCGAACAGCATCCAGGCCGAGCCGCATTCCAATGTAGAGCGGCATCCAGGCCGAACCACATGCCATATGCCACAAGCCTATGCTTTTGTCGAACGGCATCTAGGTCGAGCCGCATGCCTATGCCGAACGGCATCCACGCTGAGCCGCATTCCTATGCCGAGTGGAATCCACGCCGAACCAAATGCCACATGCCACATGCCCATGCCTATGCCGAACGACATCTAGGCCGAGCCGCATGCCTATGCCGAACGACATCCAAGCCGAGCTGCATCCCTATGCCAAGCGGCATTAAAGCCGAACCACATGCCACATTCCACATTCCACATGCCTATGCCGAACATCATCCACGCCTAGCCACATACCTATGCCGAACAACATCCAGGCCGAGCCGCATTCCTATGCCGAGTGTCATCTAGGCCGAACCACATGCCATATGCCTATGCCCATGTCGAACGGTATCTAGGCCGAGCCGTAAGCCTATGCCAAACGACATCAACGCCTAGCCACATTCCTATGCCGAGCCGCTTTCCTATGCCGAGCGGCATCTAGGCCGAACCACATGCCACATGCTTATGCCGATGCCGAACGGCATCCAGGCCGAACCACATGCCACATGCCTATGCCTATGCGAACGGAATCCAGGCAGAGTCGCATGCCTATGCCGAACGGCATCCAGGACGAGACGCCTTCCTATGTTGAGCGGCATCCAGGCCGAACCGCATGGCACATTCCTATGCCTATGCCAAACAGCATGCAGGCCAAGCCGCATGTCTATGCCGAACGGCATCCAGGCCGAGCCGCATTCCTATGTCGAGCGGCATCCACGTCGAACCACATGCCACATGCTTATGCCTCTACCGAACGACATCCAGGCCGAGCCACATGCCTATGTCGAAAGGCATCCAGGCCAAGCCGCATTCCTACGGTGAGTGGCATCCAGGACGAACCACATGCCACATGCTTATGCCTATGCCGAAAGGCATCCAGGCCGAGTCGCATGCCTATGCCGAACGGCATCCAGGCCTGGTCGCATACCTATGCCGAGCGGCATCCAGGCCAAACCACATGCCACATGCCTATGTCGAGCGGCATCCAGGCCGAGCCGCGTGCCTATGCCGAACAACATCCTGGCCAAGCTTCTTTCCTATGCCTAGCGGGATCCAGGCCGAATCACATGCCACGTGCCACATGCCTATGCCTATGCCGAATGGCATCTAGGTCGAGCCGCATGCCTATGCCAAATGGCATCCAGGCCGAGCTGCATGCCTATGCCGAACCGCATCCATGCCGAGCCACATTGCTATGCCGAGCGGCATCCAGGTCGAACAACATGCCACATGCCACATGCCATATGCCTATGCCTATGCCGAACGGCATCCAGGCCGAGCCGCATTCCTATGCCGAGCGGCATCCAGGCCGAACCACTTGCCACATGCCACATGCCTTTGCCTATGCCGAACGGCATCCAGGCCGAGCCGCGTGCCTTTGCCGAATGTCATCCAGGCCGAGTAGAATTCCTATGCCGAGCGGCATCCAGGCCGAACTACATGCCAAATGCCTATGCCTATACCGAACGGCATCCAGGCCGAGCTTCATGCCTTTGTCGAATGGCATTCAGGCCGAGCCGCATTCCTATGCCAAATGGCATCAATATAAATTTAATAAACCTTAAAATTATTTTTAAAGACTCAAAATCCCGGAGTTCATATTTTTTTCTTGTTTTTCGATTGTTTAGTTCAATTATTTAATTATCCAATAATTTGTTTCATTTGAAATTCAAGTTAAACGAATAACATTTAAATATTTAAAACCAATTAAATATTCTAATTTCAAATGTCCAAAATTCCGGGTTGTCACAATACCCATCTCTGCACTTCATCAACCAAGATCGTAGCACCATTCCATCTCAGTGCCACGTAGCAACCGAACCACCCACCTGACAACCCACTGCCGAAGTGACGGCAACACCACAGTCCGAAGCCATTCCTCCACCAAAGTAGCAATCGCCGCATGTGCTGCAACCCGCCTAAGCGATCTCCCACCTACGCCTCGCGGTCCCCTTCCTCCTCCGCATCGCCAGATCCTCAAGGCTTGGCCTCTTCTCGCAACTGATTCGTCGCAACAGCCTTCTCTAACAAAACTCGCCAGCCACTACGGCCACCAGAAAGCACCGCTGAAACCCTGCTTCCAAACAACCCGACCTAGCCTTCTCACCTCGACCGAGCTCCTAACTCCTCCTCCGCCTGAACTGCTCATATTCACCGATCACCACAACCCATCTTCCAAACAACTCAGCCACCTTCAAGTTGCTTAGCTTCCCTTTCCTTCTCCATTGAATTTGTAGGTGAGTGTATATATATATGCTAATATATATATATATATATATGTATGTATGTATGTGTGTATATATATATATTAGTTTATATATAATGTTTATAAAGTAATTTATCTAAATATACATTTTATATAAGCAGTATATAATGTTAGTATATGCAACAGTTTGTTGTAGTTTAAGTATATATATTATATAACAGTTTCGTGTATATATATTTTTGTATATTTAGTTATAAGATATCAATGTTTATATTTTAGTTTATATACATTATATTATAGGGTTGTATATAATAGTTGCTATTTTTTTTATGTATGTGAGTTTTATATACTGGAATATATAAGTTAGAGTAAAATATAGAATTCTACGGTATTTTATTATAATAAAGAGTATATATAGCTACTTTGGGTATGATTGTACACTTGTTGTTCATATATGCAAGTTTTTTGTGTGTGTATGTATATATTAGTTTGCGTTTGCTATGTATATATGTTTTGAGTTATTGTTATATAGCTTATAAGTCTATATATATATATATAAGTATTTATATGAAAGCTTATGTTTAAGTACATATTTGTGTGTACTATGTTCTAAGTACATATACATTTATATGAAAGTTTATATACATATAGAAGCTGTTAAGTCGCATATATATATATATATATATATATATCAGTTATATACTATATAGTGGTTTCGACTGCATGGACTATATGTGTTATACATAAAATATAAGTTGAAATTTGATTTCCTGACTTGTTTTTTTGAAGACCTGACACACACACACATATATTATAAAGTCATTCCTATATACGTTTCGTTTGTCACAATTGAACAGAAGATATATGCATTATTGAATAGCTTACATATATATTTATTTATACATATAGTCTACATATGTTGTCTAGTTGTATAATGTTATGATGATTTTGAAGTGAATAAAATATATGATATATATGTTTGATTTTTAATGTATGTGTTTTAATTTGAAACAATGATTTTTGATATATATATATATATATATATATATATATATATATATTAATATGTGTAAATTTAGAATATGATTTTTATATATATGGTTATATATAGTTATATATAAGTTCCCTTATATCAATTATCTTCATCGATCCAGTTATGATTTGATTTCATCTATTTCTATTTATCGGTTTTGTTCGTCGAATCGTGTCCATATAGTGATGCTTTTGAAATTGTAGCTCATTTCTTTGTCAAGTCTGTCTAGCCTCGAAAGGTGAGAAATCACTCACAATTAAAATTCTTATAATTAATAAATTTGATTTCAATTGAAATGACAATTGAAATATGCTGTTGTTCGTTATTTACATTGTTATATAGACGCCATGTGACGACCCACATTTTGGAAGGTTTAAATCGACAATAATTCACAAAGGTTTAAATCGACAATAATTCACACATGTCTGACTTAAACAATCTAAAACATAGATAATCAATAAGGTTAAATTAAAAAATAAGAAGAGGAGAAGAAAAAACAAAGAATCTCACAGCGGAAATGACAAAATATAATAATCAAATAAACAATTCATGAAGTTGTTGCTATACATTTGACTTTAATCTATATATATTTTTCAGAGTTATATATACACATCAGGAATAAATAATCAATACAACAGAATAGCGTGATGTAGAGAATAATAATAATAATAATAATATACCAAAACTCTGTCTTCGTGCCCTAGATAATGGTCTTCAATACGTTAAAAAACTCAGGACTGGCGTAAAGAAAAGACAAAACTCGAGTTAGGATTAAATACTCTTATGTAAGTCAAATCAATATCACAAATATGAGTGCAATAACTTAAGAGATGTTACGGGATTTTCCATCCCCTAAGGATCTGTTAAACTATTATATATAGTATATGCTATAATAGATAATGTCTATTAGTAAAATAGATATCAAAATAGCGTTAAGGCTTTACATTAATCCACCTTAACACGTTTTTAAAGTTTTAAACCAAAGTCGTAATGGGCTCGTATAGGGATAAATATGACAAGGCACATGAGGCAATGCCCAAGGTAGGATTCTACTAGTTTAAAATTTCTGGCTGGTCGTAACCCATCCGTGGCCGACCGCGATAATCAATCCAAACGAACAAATAAGGTGCACCCATCAAATCCCAAACCACAGTGATAATACATGGGATCAACATCGCTAGAGTAGCTAACCTCATTGGCCAGACATAGGCTTCTGTTTTAGTTTTTTTAATTATGACGCATATTAAGGCTATCCATCATCGTTCTCTTATTTCATTCAAGCAAACGTCGCCAATTCAACCACCACATTATGGTATCATCCACCTCGTACATAGTTTTCAAAGTGGTTCCAATATTGGCAGAGAGTATGTCAATAAGAGGCTCCGGTCTCTTTAACAACCAAATGTCATTTTACACACCGGTTGGTACTTTTACATTTTGAAAGCAATTTGAACTTGATATCAAAATATCATATTCCTTTCAAAATCAAATCCATTTTGAAATCATCATATATTCGCCTCAACATTAATTCCATTTCGAAATTATCATATATTCAAAATTATCAATTTTGTCCGATAAATCGATTCCACTTCCAAAATTTAATTCAAATTCAATTTATGTTATATTCTTCACTTTAACCTAGTCCGTATTTAAATCCAAGATTTAAATATAAACAATTTACCCTTTAGCCAATTTAAATTTTAGAATTTTTTTTAAATAGTTTAAAATAGTTAAATAGTTAAAAATAGTTTAATAGAAGATGATTAAATTGTTTAATCGAAAATAATTTGAATATAAAAATGGTTTGTATAGTAAAATAGTATGGAAAAATCAAAATAATTTGAATATTTAAAGAATATAGATTTTAAATCATTTATACTAAAATATTCATTTTAAAAAAATAATTCCAAAGTCAAACCGATCAACTTTCCAATTTCCTACCCAAATCAATTCCAAATCGCATTTCGATCTAATCAATTCAATTCGAATTCCAACTCGAATAAATTTTGATTCCATATAAATTTCGATTTGAATTAAAAAATTCCTTTTACTTTCAATTTCCATTTCCAAATTAATTTAAATTCCAATTTCAAATTAATTTTCGATTCCAAATCAAGTTAAATTTCCAATTTCAAATTAATTTCCAATTCTGATTATAATTGATTTGATTTTCAATTTCAAGTTATTCCCAATTCCAAATTCCAAATTCTATTTTAAATATTTTGATTTAGACACTTAAATAAATTTCACTTCCAATATCGAATTTTCCAAGAAAAAAATCCAAATTTCAAATATAATTCAATCCCAAGCTCAAATTTGAAATATCATTTCATATGACTCTTTACTTAGTAATATTCAAAGTTCGAATAAAATCCATTCCTTTAAAACATATCCATTACTGAAATTTACAACGTATTTCATTTATAGCTTAAAAAATTAAACTTATGATTAATTAAACAATCTCGTTTATCAACTTTAAATTCCAACATTTCGAGCTCCAATTCAAAATAATTCAATTTCCATAAATTTGGTTTTATTCATAAAATCAATTCATTTAAATAATTTCAAAACAACTTTTAAAAACATTAATTTATACAACCCAGTGTCCGCATATAATTTTCTAACCTATGGCCAAGTGGATAATTATTTCTATTTAATTTCAAGGATGGATATATATCATTTCAATCCAAATAGATGTCATAGGTATATATCATTTCAACCTATTTCTTAATTTATTCAAAATAATTCAGTTCACAGTTTTATATGCAATAAACAATAAATAAGATGATAGCATGATATATCAAAATAATTAAACAACCAATATCGACCAATAGCATCCATCACAATCAATCAAACATAAAGCCAGTAACATTCACAATTTCTAACTTTTACCATATCGGGTGACATTCCGCCAATTAAATTTAAGTTTATTTAACGGTCAATTTGAATTCTATCGATTAACTCATATACCACTTTAAACGACAATTAAACCTACCAAACAATAGCCAATAAATTTCATATCACTTCAGAATATAAATATAACTAACATAAAATTATTTTAGTCAACTGTGAGCGTATAAACACTCACCTTAGATTTATCGACGATTTAAAATCCAAATAAAGGCCCAAATTTGAACAGTCTTAGATAGCACCCAAACTAGTTCCTTGTTGTCTGGAATTTTGATACGATCACAAAGGAGAAAACTGCGCCTAAATCTGAGCTCGTACGCAAAATGTGACGCCCCACCTCTATACCCACGCTAGCCAAGAACACTCCGGAGAAGTGCTGTCAACTAGCACGGAGAATAAGGCTGTTGAGGAGCAACCATCCATGTAATTTCTTATCACACGGTGGCTATAAATAATCTTCGGAAACAAACATAGAAATAATCATATCACAAATCAGTCACAGATATCCATATCACAAAGGCGGAAGAAGATATGAATATATAACTAACACATGAAAGTGTACATCAGAGTAGTGGTCAATAAGATCCACGATAATACAAAAGAATAGCAACACGTGCTATACAAAAGAATACAACTATGAGTCTATATCTCAAGTGTATACAACAAAAACTGCTAATCTAAACAGTTAGCCAAAAGTCAGAGTGATAAATCCCTGGGAAGAAGTCAAGCAGAAGCACCTGTAACATCTCGGTCTGATCCGAGTATTATTTAAGAAAATAATAAACGGATCAGTCTAGCTATAAATATCAGATGACATGATATAACATAAAAGATATGGCATAAACATAAACATCCATAACGACATACCACTATAAGTATGTAAATAATGATCAACAGAAGATCAATCAATAAGAGATAATCAATATCACAAGAATCTTCTCAAAGATTCGAAGGGGGCATCATACCCTAAACTTGTACTCATAACAAGTCAATGACATAAATTCCAGAAATCAACACGAGAAATCCAGAAATCATAAAAAGGGAAAGAGGCCTATCACATGACGGTCCGAAGACCATGGGGAGCTACCCCGCATGTGTGAGTGGAATCACACAGAATGAGGTCAAGACTAACCAAAAAGAAGAAAGGTATGTGTGAATGGAATCACACAAGTGGTGTCTAGTCTAACCTTGCAATGAAAGAGACATCGCGCAATTGCTAGTCTAATTCATAAAGCGATCATCAAGATCAACGAGAAGTGTCAATTACACTAAGCTAGTAAATATAGAAGTTTAGCTTCATGTCCCATAACCACTTGCTTAACTTAAATATTTACGAACAAACTGTAAATCTTCACTAATAAAATTGTCACAAGAGGTTCAATCGAACAAGTCCAAGAATTAACCGACGAAGTGAACGCAAGCGTTTCATACCACTTGTTTTACTAAGTCGTTTAATTAGATTTCTCATCCGAGTGAGGTAAAGGCTTGTATATACTAATAGATTGGAAAACGGTTTAAGAAAAGAGCTTTGTTATTAAAAATAGAGTTGAAATTGTTTGTTAAAAGAGTTTTGATATTTACTACTAGTATTGAAACCTTTATATTATAAAGTGACAAAACACATAAGCAAGTGTAGAAACAATCAGTCACAAAGATCGCATACGGAGATGCGAATAAAATCCAAGGAAATCAGCTCAATATTTTTCAGATAAGATCCCCTACGGAGGGGGGGTCCGGGGGGGTGGCAACCCCCCAAGGTGGGGGTGCGGGGGCAACGCCACCGCTTACAGGGTTCGACCTGCCCGGTCAGGTCGCGGGGGTCCAGGGGGCAGCGCCCCCGGCGGGGTGCGGGGCAGCGCCCCGACCAAAATGGTACGACCTAGTGAAGACAAAATGAGGTCTAACGACCTAAGGGGAATAGGGTCGAGCGACCTAATGGTTGCGACCTAGGGGTCTAAGGAGTCAAGCGACCTAACTAGAGCAACTCTATGGTCATGCGACCTAACGTTTTAAGGCCGAGCGACCTAATTAAACTCACGACTTAATGGTGTGAAAGGCGTGCGACCTAATGTGTTACGACCTAAGGGTCGAGCGACTTAGTGGAACAAGGTCATACGACCTAATACTTGTAGTAGGGTTGGGCGACCTAATGGAGTAAACGGTCGAGCGACCTAACAGGTTATAGGTCATGCGACCTAGTGGGTTAACGGCCTAACGACCTAACGACCTAAAAACCCGCGACCTAAGGGTCGAACGACCTAAATGGTCCAGCGACCTAGCACTAAACAAGGCCGAGCGACCTAATGGTACCCGCGACCTAGAGGTCAAGCGACCAAGGGATGAAATGGCCAGAGGATATAGGCGAGCGACCTACGACCCACCTACCCACGACCTACGACCTAAGCTCAAACGCGAGCTGCGAGCTACGAGCTAGCGACCTAGCGAAGTGAGAGAGACCGAGCGACCTACGACCTAAGGTCCATACGACCTATGGCCTAACACCGAACAAGCATTTAGATGGCCCAGCGACCTATGGTACTAACTCGCGAGCGACCTAAGTCCTAGGTCGTGAGCGACCTAACTGCGAGTGAGCAAAAATGGCCAGAGCCAAAGCAGAGCGACCTAACGGCCATACGACCTACGACCTAAGGTCCTGAGCGACCTAACTCCGAAAACACGAAAATGGCCAGAACGACCTAGGGGTTAACTCGTACACGACCTACGACCTAAGGTCCACACGACCTAACTCCGAGCGAGCTAAAAACGGCCAAAACGACCTAAATGCAGAAATTTCTCCCAAACACCAAAAATCGGAGTTTTTCGCCAATCCAATCCAAACCAAAAGCAAATATGCATGCTAAAGTGATAGGGAATCATTCCCAACAGTCCAATATAGTTATAGACTAGAATTGTGAGATAAAAATCTCACCTTTGCACTAAAATTTATGAAGATGAAGCTTGAAAGCAAGGAGAAGCAATCCAAAGCTTGAATCCAATATCTTCTACTTGAATTTGGAGTTGAATGATGGAGTTGCAATTGAATTTGAGCTTGGAGTTTTAATTTCCCATTCTCTTCACCATTAATGCTAAAGCTTGAGTTAGTTAGGAAATTTATGAAGAGTGAGGAGAAGAGGGTTGGAACTTGGGCTTAATAGGCTAAACTAACCCAAAGTCCAAAGCGGGAAAAGTTAGTGAAATTTCACTAACTCCAAACCTATCGATGTTTATACTTAAAAAGTTGTAAACGACATTTCGAACTCAATGGAAGTGGTCTCGAGTCCTAATTTGACCGTTTGCAAAAAGTAGTTTTTCGGACCAAAATCCGATTAACGATTTAATATTTAAATAAAAATATTTAAATGTAAACTCGATAAATATGCGGGTTGTTACACAAAAGTTATTCGAGTTAGAACATTTGAATTTAATAAAAATAAAAATAATTAATTAATTATTAAATAAATAATACATACGTACATCTTCTTCTCACGCATGCTCCAATCTCATTCGTTCGTAACCTATACGTGACCAAACTTTTAACCACGCCAAACAAACGACGACCGGATCCTGATCAAGGCACGCCGTTCAGAGCCCCTATGCCCCCTCCTTCTTCGCCAGCGACGTAGCCCACCACAACATGTCGAATCTTGGGCAAACACAAAAAACTTTTGCAAAGTTCAACTCAAAATCCAGGTGATTTCGTGACGTAATAGCATAGATCAACCTTATGGATTTGAAGAGGTGGTTGAGACCTACAACTTTCATGTTGGACGTTTTTGAATTCGATGAACGGATTGAGAGATCCGAGAGGAAGATTTCTAGCCATTGGAAATAATGATAATGGCAGCCACTATTTAGACTAGGGTTTAGAATATTTTACTATAAAGCTATCACAATATGCATGCCGTATATATATACAGTTATTTCTGAAACCGTCCGAACTCCAATCAAA
Source organism: Allium cepa (assembly GCA_030765085.1). Taxonomy (NCBI): domain Eukaryota; kingdom Viridiplantae; phylum Streptophyta; class Magnoliopsida; order Asparagales; family Amaryllidaceae; genus Allium; species Allium cepa. Next base: position 861,977,122 of record CM060931.1, read on the forward strand.
GCGGTCCGCCTGGCGTTTATAATGTTTTAACCCCATTCTGAATGCAATGGAACAAGTCCCGAGGCCTAATTCGATCGTATGAGGAAGATAGCTTTTCAAAATTGATTATTTTAATTAAATTTGAAATTAAATTTCAACACATTTCAAGCTCGTACGGCCAAACGACAAGTCTGATCGCTACGAAACTTAAAATCCGATAATAATTCACTATTACAGATCCGGTGAATCTAGTTTCATCAAAATCTGAGACAGTGACAAAATGGCTATTTTGCTCGTCAATTAATATATAAAATTTCAAATTTTAAATATTCACATTTTAATCCAACTTTAAAATTTAACAATCTTAATTGTTGCTCATATAAAATTTTAAATCAGCTTACGACATCATTTTCTATCATATTAAATTTAAAATTTAATTATTAAATTTCAAATATTAAACTATCCAACAAATTACATTAATTATCATTTTCATTCAATAATCACCTTAAATTTAATAATTTAAAATACCTAAAATTACGGGTCGTTTCATACCCCTCCACTCACAACTTTTCGTCCTTGAAAAGGCGTTAAGTACAGAATTTAACGTATAATATAATTCCTCCAAATAATTGACTTATAAACATTATAATCTTATTTAGAAAACCTTTACTATACTCTCGCTACACCCCCCCCCCCCCGATATCGTTTTATGAAAAGTATAACTTACATATAAAAACAAGTTATAGAAATTTTAAAACTTCAAAATTCTCGAACTCCTGGGTTTAAGAATTATTCTGGAAGAGTCTCTTTTGCGCGGCTCGAATGGAAAATTTTTACAATTCAATATATAACACAAATATAACCAATATATATCAAATATACATCTCATCTCAATGATGAGGCATCCCGAAGGCAAAAATATAAAATCGCGATATGTAATCCGAGATACGTACCTTATTTTTTATAATACGAGTGTGTTCACTCGTACTAAGCAAGCAAAGCATATAATAATCCATGTACACGCCCTAAATGGTCTTCGTATGTACCTATCTCAACTCAATTTGCAATGTTAGTTACTAATAATAAGATGTAGAACATGTATAAGTTACAATAAGTATAAAACATACGTTTTGAATCCAAATCTCAAATATGAGCACAAATACGCAACCATACAACAATCATATGCATCCAAAACAATTAAAAAGTGATTTACAACAACAAAAATCATCCGAGAAATCAATATTTATTCAATTCAATTCATAACTATCAAACTTTACATTTCAATGTCAATATTTAAATTTATACATCTCATTCTTATTAACATAAATTTTTTATTAACATTTAATTTGCTCGATTCAATTTATTTGAATTCAACTAAACTTATTCAGTTAGATTCACGTTCCATTGATTTTTCATTCAATTTATTTATTTTCAATTGAATTCCATGCACTTATCAATATTAATGAATGTACATTCTATTAATTTACGCCCGTTTATAGTTACATTCATTTTTTTTCTTCCATTATTTCATTTCAATAATTCATACAATTTATTTCACTTAAATAATATAATTCCATACTAAGTTCCATATATTTAAAATTGATTCACATTCAATTAATTATTTATTTCATTAATCATACAATGATTTATAACTAATTCATTCGCTTTTAATCGATTTACATTCAAATAATTTAGTTTAAATTCATTCTTTTTTCAATCATATTTATTGCATTTACATTTGATTTATCACAATTCTATATATATTTACATTCCATCGATTTGTTTCAAGTATTTACATTTGATTCCTCCACATTTAAATTTAATTTACATCCACTGATTTCTTTCAATTTATCAACGTTCTTTAAAAATTAATTATATTCAATTTTATTTGATTCAATTTGTGAAATTCCATTTTTTTCTCATTTTTTTTGTTTAACCTACTTCATATAAACTCATTGGTGAATCATGTATAAAAATTATTCCACTTAACCTTGCTTAAGTTAAATTTTTTTTATTTCCATTATATTTTCTCTTCTTCTTTTTAAACTAACATCATTTATAAATTTATCTAAATTCATTGTAAAAAAATTTTATACAACACAATCACATTTATTGTTACTACTTTATATTTTAAGTTGTTATTAACCTATCGATTCACTTCATTTGTTCAATTTATATTAATAACCTTTTTCTTTTCACAATTAATTTATTCAGCTTCTCTTAAGTCCACTTTACTTAGAATTTATTTCAGTAACTTATTCCATATTATATTAGTTAACATTCAAATTTTTGTTTAAACCGATCCACTTGCAATTTAAAATTTTCTTTGTCCAATTTTAAATCAAATCCAATTACTCATACTAATTTTGTGAGAAATACGGATTAAGGATCTTAAGGCTAAGGATAAACACTAGAGGGGGGATGAATAGTGTTTTAGAGAATTGTTAAATCTTTTTGAGTTTTTGTTAATTTAAACACAAATGTATGCAATATTAAGACACAGATATGATCACAGAATCAAACAAAATGCAAATGTAAAGTAAAAGCAGTAAAGGAAAGAACACACCAGATTTGATAATGTTTCGGAATTACCCTACATCCAGTCCCACACAACAAGTACGGATTTCCTTTCAAAAGCTATCTTTACAATTGCACCCTCGATTTCAAGGCAACGAGGTATACGCTCCAGAATCACAATCCTTTGGGTAGAAATACTTGATTTCCCGGGCAACAAGTTCACCCAATTGATTTCCCAAGGCTACAATCACACCTTATCTTGCTTGATTGATTTTCAAGGCTGCAATCACACCTTTTCTCGCTAAGTTGATTACAAAAAGCCTATAACTCTGAATAGCACTGAGGATCTTATTGAGATAGTGATAGAGAATCAAACTAGAGATAATATAGTTAGATTCAATGTTGATTTCGGCAGAGTAATGATAAGAATTTGTATATGGAAATAATGGAAGAAGAAGAGGAGTGAAAAACCAGAAAACTTCTATTAAAATTCGTTGAAACTAACCCCTATTTATAGTAACAACAGCCATGTCCATTCGTGAAGAGTTATGACGAATAGACACTTCTTTTGATGAATTTTGAAACCAACACCATGTCGACATGGGGCACTTGTGCATGTCAACATCCCAAAGGATTTTTTGGTGTTTTGATTTTCTTTGAAAATAACTTTTATTTTATATTTAAACTTTATAAATATACTTAACTATAGTTAAAATTCATAAGTAAATATAAAGAATAATATATACAAAATTTTACTTCTAATTTTATATTTAAATCTAAGTATAAATATTAAAAGTTAAATATGTTATATTTAAAAGATAGTTTAAAATCGAGAGTAATTTGACTTTGAAAATAAAGACGATTTTGAGGCTTAAAGTATTTGAAATCAGGATAGATGTCTTTTGTGCTTTTAAAATGAAGGTTTTGAAATCATTTTGAAAACAAGATATAATTTTGAAAAATCATTTTGAATAAAAGGTTAGCAGGTACAAAACAATGTTCCACTAGATTTTTCGTAGGTTCCATCCTACTTAGGGTTCCATCCCTTTAACGGGCTCGAAGTGGATTCCATTCCACGAATAAATTGAATTTTAAGATGCTAGTGCTTTTCTAGAAGTTTTAACAAAATTTCTAATTAAAGAATAAATTACTTGAATTCTTAAACTCTTGATAATCTTGATACTCATGAGTCTTCAATCTTAATATCTTGAATCCCTATACTGCACAGTCTTCATTTTTGTACCTGCATGGTTAAATCCTGCATATACATATATCTAAACTTATACTGTTAGTATTTATATTTTATAATCTATTCTAAGGTTATTGTCATCAAAACCATCGTCTCACGGACTAACAATTTTTTCTTACATTCATTTATTTTATGTAATCTCTTTCACATTTAAATTACATTTCCTTTTAAAAAGTTCAAGTCCTTATTCATTACTAATTCATTTTATAGCTTAAATGAAATTAATACACTTTACAAATTTATCTATTTTTACTTAATATCCAATTAAACTTATTTAATATTATGTTAAATTTCACTTCATTTTAATTCATTAGTTATTTTATTTAATCCTATTCAAGTTATATTTTCTTATCATCCACATTTAACAAATTTAATTTTTTTAGCTTCATATTCTCAAATCTATAAACTATATAATTTATTCATCCAAAATTTAATTTTATTCGTTTCATTTTAAATGCAATTCATTTTATTTAAGCTTTCATTAGGTAAACTATATTTTATTTATTTCATTTCACTAAATTCATTAGTTTTACAATGTTAGGCCAATTATTTTATTCATATCTCAAATTCAAAATTTTCTTTCTTCCATTTGTTTAACCAAAATTTTAACCATTTTAAATTTGGTTTCACTTTCCTATTCAAATTTACAAGTTATAAACTTACTTCTTTTCTATACTGTTTTAAATTTATAATTTATAAACTAATTCTTATATAATATTTTCAATTAAAAGTTCAAAACTATGTTCATATATTTATTAAGTCATATTTATAAAAAAATTCACAGTTAAAACTTCTTTTAATCGAAAAATAAATTACTTTAGGTAGCAACTCTCACTCAAAAACTCGAAAATGAACGCTGACTATGCTATAGTCATTCCCAGTATTATTTCCCAACAACTAAAGCGAGTTTAATGCTTTATTTCTTTCAAAAAAATATTTTAAAAATATTTTTTTAGTCAAAACTCTTTCAAATAATACTATTTATTTATATTTTTAAGGCTTTGAAAAAAAAATTGAAAACAAAGGATTTTATATTATAAAATTCTTAATTTTGAAAATCATTTCTATTTATAAGCTATATTATAATATAATTATACAAATTTCCTTAACCTATTATCAAAATATTCCATTAATTTACAATTTGGTCATTTTAGCCATTTCTTATTGCAATTATATGTTAGTTCAATTTAATTATCCATGCTTCATACTTTTTACTTCAACCCATAATCGACAATAGTTAAATATTATCATCGTAATCGATGATAGTTAAATATTATCATCGCCTAACAATAATTTCATTAATAATTAACCTTTTATATATAATATAATTTGGGAAAAACTATTTCGCTTACTCGATTTTAAAACAATATTATGTCGACTTGCCTCGTTTAAGTGTTTAGAAATCCCTATCGATAACACGGCGTCCAACACATCGACCATAATTCATAAACAACTCAACAGATAAGTAAACACAATATAAAATATTTTATAACACTAACAAGTGCGCTCTCATACACACACACACACTCAAATAGACTCATTCTAGGGTATTACTACCCTATCTCAAATTAGTCAAACCCTATAAGCCAGGTTATCGTTAAACCCAGCTCTGATACCAACTGTGATGACCCGTATTTCGGAAGGCTTAAATCGACAATAATCCACACATGTCCGACTTAAACAATCTAAAATATAGATAATCAATGAGGTTAAATAAGAAAAATAAGAAGAGGAGAAGAAAACAAAACACAGAATCTCATAGCCGAAACTATAAATATAATAATCAAATAAACAATTCATGAAGCTTTTTACTATACATTTGGCATTAATCTATTCACATTTAACAGAGTTATATATACACATCAGGAATAAATAATCAATACAAAAGGATAGCATGATGCATCAAATAATAATTGTTATATACCAAAATTCTATCTTCGTCCTCTGGAGAATAGTCTTCGGTACGCTAAAAAGAACTCAGGACTGACCTGAGCGTAATGAAATGACAAAACATTCAAGTCAGGACTAAAATACTCTTATGTAAGTCAAATCAGCATCACAAATATGAGTGCAATAACTTAAGAGATGTTACGGGATTTTCCATCTCTTAAGGATCCATTAAACTATTTATATATAATAGTGTACGCTATAATAGATGATGTCTATCAGTAAAATAAATATTAAAATAGCGTTAAGGCTTTACATTGATCCACCTCAACACATATTTACTGTTTTAAACCAAAGTCATGATGGGCTTGTATAAGGATAAATATGACAAGGCACGTGAGGCAATGCCCAAGGTAGGATCCTACCAGTTTACCCATTCTGGCTGGTCGTAACCCATCCGTGCCCGACTGTGACAATTAATCCAAACGAACAAATAAGGTGCACCCATCGAATCTGAAACCACAATAGTAATACAAGGGATCAACGTCGCTAGAGGTAGCTAACCTCATTTGTAATGACACACAAATCCAGACCCCTTGAGTCAATGATATTCTACATCAATCAACTTAAGATGGACAGAAATGCGAACCATTTTGATTAAAGAAGAAGTGGTAGAAGAAGAAAAAAGAAAACAACATCAGAATCTAACAATCATAGCGGAATAAAATATAATAGATATTCAATGATCTTTACACAAAAGAAAACTATATCTGTTTATACATACATCATCAGAGTACATCATCAGAATTCAACAACATCAATAACATACAACTGGATACACAACGGAACAAATATCAAATACGGAAGTACGTATCGTCATCCAGCTCGTCTCTTGAGCTCCACAGCATCATATCCTATATTATATACTACTCGGTCTAACCCGAGCATTATAGTTAAATAACACCCGAGTCAGTTTGGAATACCAGCGTGAGAAATCACACTCAAATTGATTATTAAAGTTTCAAAAATCCTTTTGAAAACAAAAGCATCTTGTAAGACCACGCCATAAATAAACATGTCGGGTTTTTATCATACGATGGCTAAAACATTTCTTATTAAAATCCTCTGATATTATAATAGGGTCTATATACAAATACTTATCAAAATAGCCGAAATTGTTACATTCATTAAATTCCTAGTAGCCATAGAGTGGTAATACAAACAAAACTGGTAAAAGGCTCGTAGGAGGAATGGATTTCCAACTAATGACTAGGCACTTGGGTACCACCTGTCACGGTACCTGGTCTAGATCAGCATACCGAGGATCACTCCTAACCCCCTACAGCACAATACCTGGACTATCCCTTACTAGATAATCCCGAGTAAGATCACCGCACTGTTGGCATCAACAACCGCACCACTAAGCCGAAATAAAAGGGACATCTAAACAGGGATGACCTTACTCGAAATGGGTGCTGCCCACCAAGCCTTACTGCATAACCCCAGATTTTCAATCATTTTCGAATTATGAGGATTGAGGCTAAGCGTTACCTCTTAGAACATATCCTTAGAATGCCCATCGTCCACCTGACGATGTTCCGAAAGCAATCATCCATACAAGTCCATCCCAGGTTCGAATGGAACCGAAGGCACTACTCCTACTACGTCCATTTTGGAAATATCCTCAGGATTAGTAGCGACTAGCCCTTGCATTTCACCGCTCCATCTTCGACTCCGAACTCGTTTCCTTACAAAATGTACGAACGGATACAAGTGGTTTTCGAGGATTTAATCCCGATACCGGTCTCTTCGAAACGATCAGCGCATTTGGCCAAAATTGATAGTCGAATATTTAACTACCAATTAACATTCAAAACAACCATTAAACAATAAATAATTTCCCAAATTATTTATTTATTTCAAAATATCTTCGCAAGATATGTTTTCATTTTTAACCCTTTTTGGAAACAGTTTCAAACGACCATCCATTCTACAGAATAAATTTCTCAAATATTTTCTATATCCACTGAAATCACCAAGCACAAAACTTAGATTTTTTAAATAATTTCAAAACACTTTATTGTAAAATATGCTTAACATTTAAATTTAGAAAAACTACTTTAATACTTAATTTAAAATAATACTTTACAAATATTTAAAATAAGATTATTTTATAAATATAAACTAGATTTTCTTCTTTAAACAAAACACCAAATCATCTTTTAAATAATTATTACGATAATAGATTTAAAAAAATGCCTACTTTAGAATTTAAATATTAAAACATGCTTTTTAAAATCAACATTAAAACTTCAACTTATATTTAAAAATTTACTTTGAAAAAAAACGTACTTGGCTATCCATGGAAATATACTTCTCTTCAAATCCTTTAAAAAAAATCACTGTTTAGTTTTAAACAAATTTCCTCATTTCCTTTAATAAATTCCCACCTTGAATTTATTCTTCCCAAATATCCTCTGAGATATTACTTTGCTTTTATAAACCCGTTTTATAAATTCCATAGTCGCATTCTTTTTTTTTAAATCCCGATTTTACACACTTAAATCAATTTCCAAATTGATTTCCAATTTAGTCCATTTATTCCAAAATCCATTAACTTCAGATTTAAATCCTTAATCATGATTTAAAATACTTTTAACTGAAAATACCAATTTTAGATTTCCCAAATTACTTCTTTATCCTTTAAAATAAATTTAAACTTTGAATTTTAAAATAATTTTTTATTCCATTAGATAATGTCACTTAAGGTTTAAAATTCTTTATTTCTCTATTTATTCAAAATCCCCTTTCCATACTCGAAATTTACTTATTAGAATTTTAAAATCACTTTATTGCTTTTCCAATTCATTCTTAAATTTATCCAAATTTTCTATAATTATTTTACTTAAAAATGCACTCTTTATTTTCTTTTCAAAAATCCAATTCTATATAATTTGATAACACAGTGTACCGAAATATATTCAAGCAATTATAGCATTCAATATTTCAATATAATTCATCACAGAATATCCAAATAAACATAACAGAGAACAATAAACAATTTAAATAAATGTTGAGGAATCCAGTTGGATCCCTCCAACCTATTTCCCTGCATCCACAGACGTTAGCACAATACTAATTCCACTTCGAGGTGGAATATCGTGGTATATGGGATTAATATAATATATCATCCACTATTATGCGGCGCATAGGGTCTCATCCGCTATAAAATGCGGGAAATCAATCATTCCAAGATAACATTATCTACTACTATATATAATATTGCACATCCAATCAAATCAACCAATTATTTAAATTTAACCATTTATATTTAAATAATTCAGATGAGTGAGATTAACTCACCTTTGATTTTTGTATTGCAATCCACTTCAATATTGCCTTGGATTTTCTGATATTTGACCTTGAATAAACAATTTATCTAATTTATTAATATTCTAAATAATCGTATACTCAATTGCCATTATAATTTTTTAATTTAATTAATATTTTAAATTTTAAACTAATGAATTTGGTTTAAACAAATTTCTTTCGATAAATTTATTCAACTACAAAATTTGATTTAAAACTAAATTTTCTTTACGAATTTATTTTAGTAACCATAGCATCTTAAAAACAATAAATTCCATTCAAAAGTCCTTTTATCTTGCTGTTAATTTCATATTCTAATGTTTTCCAAAATCATATAAACATACATAACTTACTATAAATAACAAGATAATAAATTGCAAAACTTCTTCTTTTATTTTTTCGCTGTAACTCTTATTCTTTTCAAAACCCTATTGAAACGACCCGACTTTCTCTCCACAGAAAAACGCATCATGTTTATGAAAGAAAGGGATAGAAAAGAGAAAAGACAGAGAAGAAGAAAGGAACAACATCAGAATCTAAACAACGGAACGAATAAATTTTATTAATCACATAATACATTACATAGTATCATATACATCAGAGATACACAGCTAAAACAACACATACTAGACCGTTATAAACACCTGTCTAGTTATACAACTCAAAGACAACAACTCAAAGAACACACAACGGAATACTATATAGCTATACGCAGAAGCCTCCTGCTCCATTTGCTCCTCCAGAATTTGTCAAGCCAACCTGATTTCCCCTGGCTACTCGAAAAAATATGAGTACCCAAGAGTTTAAGAAAAACAGAATAAACTCCAGGTCAGACATGGGTCTGGTATGAGTAAATGGTTAAAGTTGCTTAACTTTAAGAAAACCTTTTGAAAGAAAAGGCATCACTTAAGACTTCCCACATATAAACATGGAAAAGTTTTTACCTTACGCTAAACAAAACGTTTGATAGGAAATTAAATGATATTACAATAGGTCTAGGGTTTTTAAATAAATATGAAATAGCCGAAATTGTTACATTATTAAATTCCAGCTACTAGCCACAAAAGTGGGTAATACAATAAAATCCGATGGCACTTATTGGGTTTTGTCCATACAATGGTAGGGCTACTGGGGTACCGCCCGTCACAGTACGTGGCCTAGATCACCGTACCGAGGAGTACGCCCGCTCCCCTACAACACAAAGCCGGAACCATTCTTACTGAACAGTTCTGAATGAGACAACCCCGGCGGATGTAGCTATTCAACCGACCACACAGCCGAAATAAAAGGGACCTCTAGACAAGGGTAAATCTAACTCTACAGTGGGGGCTACCTACGAAGCCTTGCTGCACCTCCCCTGTTTTAGCCATTCCCGGTTGATGAGGCTTGAGGCTACGATTACCTTTAGTGAACACATCACTTAGAATGCTCATCGTCCACCTAACGATGCTATGAAAGCATTCAATCCATACAAGTTCGTTCCGGGTTCGAACAAAACCGAAGGCATTACCTCGTTACGCTCATTTTGGAATCACCATCAGAGTTAACGACAATAACCCTTGCACTCTGAACCTTCATCTCGAATCTAAAAGTGCTACTCGTCAAACTCATCACAGAATCACCCTCAAAGTTATACTGACGAATAGTTCTTACACCTCGAGTCTTCACTCTTCACAAGAGATTCACGACCTATCGTTAATTTGGATCGATGTTGTTTTTGGATATCTAAATATGGAAACCCGATCCCGGTCTCATCGAAATCCAAAACGTATCTTTTAGGTCCAAGTTATTTAAGGTTAAACAATTCAATTCAACTATCTATATACACATAGAATAGATAATTCACAGGTCACAATTTATAATCAGATTATCAAAATAAACGGATGATCCATAACAAAATAGGTAATCCATATCATCATCACAATAGATAATCTATGTTACTGTCACAATGCAACCAAGCATTCATACCATACAACATTACTTATCTCATTTCTGAGATTACATCCATTCAAGAAAATCAATATCACCCATTCATGCATAAGCAATGATTTACTTAATCACAACATAATTAATTTAAAATGAATTAAATTAACTATCTCTATCTCTAATTACTTCAAAGTGAATTAAATTAATTACTTCATCTCTTAATTAATTTAAAATTAATTAAATTAACTATCTTCATCACAATAAATCTTTTTTACTTATCCATTAATTAAACCAATTAATTAATGACCATCCTAATTAATCAACCTTGATTAATTAACTCTTAATCAAGTAATTAATCCTTAATTATTCTTATTAATCATATTAATTAATAAACCTTAATTAATTACTTCCATTAATTAGTTAACTATAATTAATTACATTGTTTCTTAATTAATTACATTAATTAATCATGCTTAAATTAATTGCTTTTAATTAACCAAATTTAAATCAATAAAAACAGTAATTAATTATTCTTAATTATTTATTAATTACTTCTAATTACTTTTAAGAAATCTTTGATTTATTACACCAAGTAATAAACCCTTAATTACTTTAACAAGTAATTATCCATTTAAAATAACTTCCAAATAAGTAATTTCACTTATCTCAGTTACCTCCTGTAATTTATTCATCAATTACTTCTCTTAAGTAATTACTCATATCAAAACTTATTAAGTAAACATACTTAATAAGTTATCAAGTGACTATTCTTAATTAATTAACAAATTAATTAACTTACTTGATCACACCCATCTCATATATCAAAATCGAGTAATTTTATCCCTTAATTTCTCTTTAACCAAATTAATCTTCAATTAACAGATTAATTATCTTCAACTATTAATTAATAAACCTAAATTATAAATCAATCTTTAATACAAGATAATAAATCACTTTTATAATTAATTAATTAACCTTAATTAACTAATTAATCATCTCTTAATCATTAATTAATAAAACGTAATTATTAATTAACAACCTTAATTACAAATTAATTGACCTTTAATAATAGTTAACTAATTCTTAATTAACTTGCATTATAGATTAATAATCCTTTAATTATTAATTAAGAAAACCTAATTATCACTTCATAAAACCTTTATTAGGTATTAATTAATTACTATTTTAATTAACCCTTAATTACTTAATTAATAAGTAATTACAATTTAATTAATTACTAGTCATTAATTAAATCATCATAATTATTAGTTAATTAAATTAATAATTATACTTAATTAATTACAGAATTAATCCTTTAAAATAATTAATTTAATTAATTAATTAAACTTAAAATTTCTTAATTAACTAATTAATTATTATTCATTAATACTTATTTATTCTTCAAGCTAAAACATTATCTTAAATTAACCTTGAAAACTTTGCTTAACTTAATTCATTAATTAATTTGAAATATAAAGAAATCATTAATTTCCTATCTTTAATTAATAATTAACAATCATTAGTTTCAAGTTCATAAATTACTTAAATCCCTAGTTATTAATTAATAAATCATTTTTCATTAATAAAAACATTTCCTTGTAAATTCTTTTTATATTTCCAAGCTAAGTTTGAAAATAACATTAACTTAAAACATTTGAACATTCATACAAATTCATTTATAAATACAATTCAATTCAAAGACATGAATCATAATTTAACTTAAACTATTTAAAGTTTAAACTTACTTATTTTAAATAAATATCTGGTTGAACATTAATTTGGGTTCAACCTATGTATACATGAATTCAAGAACAAAGTACATCATCTTTTTCTTTTTTCTTTTAATTTGCAGTTCAAAGTTTAGCTAGGATTTTAAAATTCAAGAATCTGTACACTTTAAACCTACAAGTTTCATACCCTACTAACTCGAGTTAAAAATTCAAGAAAAAACTCTAAAACACGAAGCCTCCTTCGAGTCACTTACCCTATATCCCACTAATACCCAACAACACAACAACCATAACCCACTGACATACTCAACCTCTTGTGCAAGTGCACCGGCACCGGAATCGCCTCTAGCCAATGCCAAACCCACCGCCAAGTCACCCAAGCACCCTACAAGCTCCTACGATCAACCAAACATCCACACAAACCTCGATTCAAAATTGAGTATCCCTGGTTGAACATAACCCCAAAGCATCATCAGGAAATTCCCATGAACCCTCGCCACCTATCAACTATAACCCCAACAACTCCGGCCATGGGTTGCCGACCCACCACGCATCCTTCACCCAAAATTCTTTCAAGCTCGATGCAAAGATGAAGATACAGTGGTTCAATTTACAGCAAGAACCAAAAATTATGTTTAAAATCAAAATCTAGCAAATCCAATTATCACAGTGGATTAACAACCCTTCAGCAATTTTTACCTTACTTCCTAAACATACTACTAGCTCCATCATGAATCCCGAGCACTTCAGATTCATAAATCAACTGAATTTTTGCAAAAACCCAATTTCCAATTGAACCCCAAAAACTTACTTAATACAATTTTAAAAATTGTGATTTTCTTTCCAAAATTCATAATTCCCAGTGATACTTTAGTTTATATAATTATTTTAACCAAATTCAATACTTGATTTCAAACATTGATGTTAATTTGTTACAGCATTATTTGTTTCCAGATAACTTAAAATACCATAACTTAGATTTATTCCTAGTTCTTAGTTTACAATTAAACTAACTTATTTTTCTTGAATCAAAATCCAAAATGTTGTTTGAATAGAAAAGGCTTGTAGTTCTAACTGTTCCCTAAATTTTGTAGTAAGGAAAAAAAAGATAAACAGATAAGATCAAGCATGCATAGATTCAAAGCCATACATCACATTGCATGTTTATATACACATATAACAGAGGCAATTTATATAAAATAAAGATCATCACAAACTTATATGCAACATAAATTATACTACTTAATTTTTTTTCAAATTGTTTACTCACCTTTATAAAAGAAATGCAGTGCAGAGGCTTGAAATTGAACTGGAACTTGCAAAAACATTTGAACTTGAAGTTTTAAAAACAGAAATGCTTTATTCCCTTGCATTGCTTTCAACAAATATGCATCTGGTTGCCTCTTTTTAAAAACTTGCAAATGCTAGAGATTTTGAATTCGCTGAGGTTTAAAAACTGGAGCACTTGCATTCATTGAAAACTGGAAATGTTTGAATTTTTGAAAACATGTTGGAGATTTTGTTTTGAAAACAAACTGCATGCTTTGATCACAGAAATATTTCAGGTTTTTGTAAACAGAGAGTGGTGTTTGAGGAGTGTTTCAGATTTTGGATGTTGATTTGAGCATGGATTTCCAGATTTTTGTTTGAGGCAAAACTGAAAAGAATGTTTACAGTTTTCTGTAAACAAAGGTTGATTTATTTGAGGAGATTTCAGATTTTTGTTTGAGGAGGATTTCGGAATTTGGTTGTTGAGTGTTTTTTGATTTTGGAATGAGTAAAGATTTGGATGGATATTTCTAATTTCTTTTTTAGGAATGAACAAAAATTTTAAAGAAAAAAAAGTGAAGAGAGATGGTGTTTAAATAGGCAAGTTTTCAGATTTATTAAATTAAAAAGAAAATTAAAAAAAACATGGACACTTGTCTTAAGCTCATTTTAAATGTTTAACACTTGTTGACAAAGTGATTTAGGATTTAACACATGTCCTAGTTTATTTTTATTTATCCTAAAAGAAATTAAGAAGCTTTTTAAGTTAATTTCCTAATTACTAATATGTTTTCTAAATTTAAAAATGCTTTTCTAATTAAATTCCTAATTAAAAAATACATTTATACTTTATAAACGGTTGCTAAAGTTATATAAAATACAACCTTTAAAAAGAAAAAAACCAAATATTATTTAAATAAAATTATATACAATACTACAAACTCGTTTTAAAATGCTACTTCAAAAACTTTGTATTTATTTTTATTAAATAAATACATGTCCAAATTTCTATAGATAAATTTCTATGAAAAGAATAATACACAAAAAATCTTATTTTTAATTAAAATCATTATCTATATTTTGTAAAATCAAACTATATTATTATTTTATTTTAAGATGTATGCATAGTCCATGAATTCAAATTTATATTCATTTTCAAAGTCAAATTTAAAAATCCAAATCTAAAAGTCAATTTAAATAAATAAAATATCTATTTTTAAATAAGCCCATTATTATTTTAAATAATTTATCCTATTTTAAAATCAATTTAAATACACAGATATAAATATATTTAAACACACTTATCAATTATGAGAACAAAAAGTCAATTTACAATTTATTTATACAAACAAAATAATTATTATTATAAAATAAATCTATAACCAAACTTAAGACATTATTTTATTATTACTTGGTTATTTATTTTTGAAAACAACAACTTTATCACTTTCAAATAATTAAACTTAAGAGATTATCACATTTTAAATTCCTGGAAATTCCGGGATATTATGCCTATATATTTTTACTGTTTCACTGTTTATCTACATGTGTTTAAATCAAATTAAGGTTGACTTAAAAATAAAATTAAAAACTGCCTAACATCAAATTTTCCTTTCTTATTTCTTTCTAAAACTGCATTTAAATACTTCACTGAATATCTACTTATAAACAAAATTTATAACTATTTTTATACACAAAAACACAGCTCATACCTTACTGCTCATCGTAGAGCGTAGATCCATCACGACTCGAAACTCTCAAGCGAAATTCAATCACCGCGACCCTGATAATTGCTCGACGTTGAAGCTTTAGGCTGCTGCCCTAATGTGAATCCACTCGTGTGACCTCCTCTGGTTGATGCGATCGCCTTTATCATCTTCGACACCATCTAATACTTAGCATATACCAACCTAAGACAAAATCCTAAGCTCGGGTCGAACGCTAAGGTCACCGAAACTGAACCCCATCCCACTGGAATCGAGTTTGAGCGCCGCTGCGATACTTACTCGACCGCCACACGAGATGCTTGCGATCGAACGAGTCGGCTAAGAATCGAAGTCGATATCAATGATGACGAAAGAAAAGGCTACGATTTCGAATCGAGATGAAACAGAACGAGTAGCCATTATCTTATCCCTTTTTATTATAATTTACTCCTCTAAAGGAAGATAAGGGTGGAACGAATTTAGGTTGAGGGGAGTGGTGTATAAGAGAAGGTTTGATTATTAATTTAAATTCAATTAGATTATTCTAGGAATTAACCAATCGTACGACCAAACGGTAACTCCAAACACTGCGAAAATTGAAATCCGATAATAATAAAATATTACGGATCCAATAGTACTGGTTTCATTGAAATCTGAGGCTGTACCTCGGAAGGCTATTTCTAAATTCAATTTAAATGATATATTTTCAAAACTGAACAAATTACCTTTAAATTCAATTTTAACACTTTTACTATCTTCAGTATTATCATGATAAATTTTACAAACCTTTAAATTATATTTTTACAGGCTTAAGATTCGAGATTCAACATCTTACCCAAATTTCCAATAATTAAATTAAATAATTAAATTTCCAAATAATGGTGATATTTGAAATTTAAGTTACAAATTAACTTTTAAATATTTAAAATCCATTAAATATCCCGATTTCAAATGCCTAAAAATTTCGGGTCGTCACAATATTGGTCAGACATAGGCTCATGTTTTAGTTATTTTAATTATGGCACGAATGTCGAGGCTGTAACGCTTCGGATTTTCGTTGCCGAAAAACCGAATAGTTATGGGTTTTAAAAAGAAAAGAAAAGAAAGAAGAGAGAAAAAGAAGAAATAGAGAGAAAAGAAGATAGATCATTTTTAGAAAACAGAGAAAGAAAACAGAGAATTTGAAAAATAGAAGATAGAAGAATTTCAAAAATAGAACGGACAGAAAGGAAACAACAGAACAACAACAGAATCTCACAATTCGCAGCGGAACAACATATAATAATAAATGAATAATCTTTAAACAAAGAACCATATCAGTTATTTCATTACATTTCATTACATCACATCATATCATCAGAGTGTACAACAACATACAACAATAAATAGTGCAGCGGAAAAAGAAATACTATATAAACTAGTAATACGCCATGCCATCCAGCTTGCCTCCAGCAACTCCAGAATATCCAGAATATCCTGATAAACCTTAACTTTTGACTGCCCGTGTGGAAATTGGTGGGCACCCAGAGTTTAGGAAGGAAAACAATGAACTCCGAGTCAGTCATGTGACTGGTGTGAGAACTCAAAACAGTTTATTTAACTTTAAAAATCAAAAAGAGGAATATTTTTTTATTCAATTCGCAATGCTTTTAAAAATGAGACTACCATAAGGCCTCCCGCACACACACACAATGCAAACGCAGAATCGGAGGAGATTTCTCCTTATGATAGTCAAAGATGCTTGATACGCATTTAAAATAATATTTGATATTATTATTAGTGCATAGTGTAGGAAAAATTCATTTCGAAAGTAGAATATAAATCTTAGCCAACATACGACCATTATCGTATGCCTACTATAGCTACTATCCAAACAGTGGTGACCACCATAAGTGAATAGCAGGTTCTACAACTAATACCGTACAAGTTTCGTATTGGGAATTGGATTTCCAACGAATGGTCAGGCTAAGGAACTTCCTACTGTCACATGGGATCGCCTCTGGCTGGACGTCCCGAGAACTTAACCAGCTCTCTGCCAACACAAGGCCGGGTTACCTTTATCACTAGGTAACTACTACACGAATATGGCATCCCCCGGTCCCATCGGACCTTTAACCGAGCGCTCGTCACCAACAACACCACACAGAAAAAGATATAGTGTATCAACATGAGTAAGTATCTGGGCTCCATACCATGATACCACCCTTTCCAGAAGGAAATGCACATACCCTAAAGGGAGCTACCCCTCATAACCTTGCCGCATCATTCCTGTTTTGACCATTACCGGGATGTGAGGCTCGACGAAGTTTCGTCCACAAAAACATACTTTATACAAAAGCCATGCTTTGGGTCAACAAATGATCAACACAATGATCACTAAGATAGACGATCAAATAAATGATCCTATCACAAATAATCAACACAATGATCATTTCAGCATCACTCAGCATGTCACATTACCAAAATGGGATATATCGCTGATAACTTCAACTATATAACCTTTGAGCTCGTACGTCTCAAAGAAGGGTGTTAAGCAAAGAATAAATTCTCCGCCACCAACAGAAATATATTTGAAAGAAATCGGCTTTATATCTCAAATTGTAACGTCAGGCATACAATCCATACAAGTTTGTTCCGGGATCGAACAAAACCGAAGGCACTTACAAAGAAGTCCTTGCAATCCGGATATTCACAATCCTGATCGGATTTCCCATCACATATGGAGAACTCAATACCGTAGCTACTCGGTGCAGAGTCAATCGATAGTTCATCCTATCACTCTCGCAAATACCGGTCTTCAACACCGATCTTCAAATGCGATTCACAACGACGTATCACATATTCGGAGTGGGTTATACGACCCCATGGTCCTTTCCCGGTTAACCCGAATAGTGAGCGCTTATTCAAAAATAAGTGTGCATTCAAATTCAAACTATTCACATCAAATACCCATTCAAAGGGAAATACTGATAGTCGGTTATTGAACTATCAATGGATATGCATACATCACCAGATTCCAAATAATTTTCCAAATTATTTATTTTCCAAAATATCTTTACAAGATATATTATTTCACACTTCAAAAATAAATCAATATTTATTTTTAACCAATTTCACTTTTCACGTATAAATTCCATAATGAATTTATATTTCAAAATATTCGTGCATAAAATTTCAATAATTCATTTCAATTTATCCTCAAAAAGATAAATTCTAAATATTCACTTCACATTGGAAAACATTTCCATACTTATTAAAAATAAGTAATTCACAAATCTTTTTATTTTCAACACTTAGAAAATATTCAATATACTTAAATCGAATTAAGTATATATTTCATTCTATTAAGAAAATGATTTCTCAAACATATCTACTTGGGCCAAAACGAATGTTGCGTAAAACATCGTTACGACAACCCAAAATCACTAGTATAGGGATTCGAAATTAAAATAGATATATATACATCCCAATACTATTCAAAACATTTCCTTTCGGAAATCATTTACTATAACAACAGTGTTATAGTCCACCATTTCCTTTTATTTCTCGAAAACGTCTATTTCAACAATAAATGTTGAAATCTATGGTTTCGAATCTCAACATGTTTTAAACCATCGTTAGATCGTTTTAATTCTATTTAAAACATCACATTCAAAAACATTTTATTTAACGTGTTATTCACTATTCAAAAACGTGAATAAACCATGTTCACAAATTCCATTATTTCTATTCTTTTTAACTTAAAGGATTATTCACTGTTTATAACGTGAATATAACTCCATTAATAGGTTATAACAATTAACTTATCAAAATAAGTCGTTTGCGAATTTATAAAACAACGTTTATAAATTCCATATTTATTTATTTATAAAAACTTCCTTTTTATAAATTCCTTTATTAACCTATTCCAGTTTATAACTAAATTATAAACTAAACGTTCACATTATAAGTTAATTACTTATAAAACGATTATTTTACAAAATCGTTCATTTAACTTCCCAAATTATTAATCTTAACTTATAAGATTGTTTATTTATCCAAAATTTATTCTTTCGATAACTTTATAAATTTTATAAACCTATTGCTTATAAAATTTCATTTATAACTTCACAGTTTATAATTTCATAAATTTCATTCATTTAGGAAATTCATTTTCACTACATTCAAACACTTATAAAAACTCGTTTTATAATGTCCATAATTCAATTTATAAATATCCATTTATAAATCTCTTAATATAAATAAATTTATATTATTCTTTTAAACGTCTTTAAATTCCTTTAAAATTTCACCGTTCTCTTGATTTATAAAATAATCAAATTTTATAAATCTTATATTCAAACTTTTAATAATAAACTCAAAAATCCAGTTTAAACTATTTTATAAAATCATTGGTTCATATTTCTCAAAAACCAGCTTTTAACTATATTTCACAAAAACCATAATTTTATAACTTTAAAAATTATAACGTTTATTTATTTAAAATGGATCAATTCTAAAAATATAGTATACTTTTAAAAATCACTTTAAAAATCATTTTAAAATCCCAAATTCTGGGTCCAATGATGCTACACACCAAATAGTCAATCACGACTACAACGATCCATCATATATCGATATGATAATCCATCAAATATCAAAATATCTGAAATAAAATAAAAACTGTTGAGGAATCCAGTTGGATCCCTCCAACCTGTTTTCCTGCATCACAAACATTAGCACAATACCAATTTCGCTCCAGTACGAAATTATCGCGGTATATGTTCTTATTAAATATTATCCGCTTACTAACGGCGTAATAGGGTCTCATCCGCTAAACAAAAAATGCGGGAAATCAATCAACTGCAATATATACATATGCCAATATATATATATTGATATTATATATAATACCAATTTCACTGTTTATGAAATATTCGCGGTATATGTTTTTATAAATAACATCCGCTTACTAACGGCGCATAATGTCTATTTTAACCATCAATAATTTACAATCATCATTCAAACATGCATTCAAATATTTTAAATCTAACTATTTAAAATAAAATCGAAATCTATTCGATTGAGTGAGAAGTTCTCACCTTGGTTTTAATTTCCGTTTTAGCTTTTATTTCGAATAAAATTAAACGCGCGTTTAATTCTACCTGAAATTCTCACTAACTCCAAACGACTCCAAACCAATTCCATCGCGTAGTGCTCGTCCATACGATCCCAACGCAACTGAGTTTGCATTTTTTCGACCTCGTATGAAAAAGTTATGCATTTTACAAGTTACACGAGTTTTAAATAACAAATTCCAACATTTATTAACAAATTCTTATACCAAACTAAATCTGGGCCGTTAGATTTGCTCCCCCCCTCATCAGGCCGTGCATTAGCTTCATCTCCCTCACGTATATCTACAGCTCCAAACTCGTATGGCCGAACCCATCAAGCTCCACTAGGGTTCCACTTTTCTCCTTCATTTCTCAACGAAATTCGATCACACCACTTGCAAATCGAAGCCCTACGCGAGAGCTACTCCCACCACCAACCACTTGGAGCTCGGCCACGTGTACAGCCCTCTTTTTGCGTGCGAAACTGATGAGAACGGCCATCAATTGCTCCTCCTACGCGACTCCATTTCCGATCATCTCCGTATGGAATTAAAGCTCTTGATGTGCTCTCCAACCTTCGTGTTAAACACTTCGGCTAAATCTTGATGGATTGGAAGAGATTGATGAATGAAGATGGAGCATTTCTGGCCATTCAGGGGGGGGGGTGGCGGCTGGAGTTATTAGATTAGGGTTTTGTGATAATTTTTATCAAATTTATGAAGGCTCATGTCTATTTATAAGGAACGAGCGACACTATTCATCCCGGAAATTCCGAACTCCGATTTAGACGCCGTAACCAGCGTACCTAGGGTTTATCCCGCGTTCCGGACACAATGGAACAGGTTTCAGAAGCTAATTCGGAAGTATGTGCGAGTTATGGCTACAAACGCTCAATTTAAATTATACCGATTTAAATCGATTTCTAGGCGTTTTAATTCGTACCGGACAAACGGTAAATCCAATTGACTTGAAATTTGAAATCTTACAATAATATCACATTACGGATCCGATGAAACTGGTTTCATCGAAATCCGAGACTTTTTGAAAAATGGCTATTTTGACTCGCCAAATTTAAATTAAAAATAATTCGATGCGTTTCGAGCTGCCACGATCAAACGATAGCTCCGATTGACACGAAAATTGAAATCCGGTAATAACTTACCATTACGGATCCAATGAAACTGGTTTCGTTCAATTCTGAGACTGTTCAAAAATTGACTATTTTACAGTCGATTATTAAATATTAAAATATTCAATTTTCACAGATTAACTTTTAATTCGATTTTAAAAGTTCTAAAATATTTCTATAACTCCTGTATGATTAAATAAAATTTTACAAATCATTTTCAATCATATTTAACTCAATTTCCAATTATTTCCATAATTTAACGTATTAAATTATCGATTTAATTAGCCAATTAAATCCAAAAATTCAAATAAAAATTTATTTGACTTATAAATTCAATTATTAATATTTAAAATTAATTAAATATTCAAATTTTAATTAATAAAAATTCTGGGTCGTTACAATCTTTCCCCCTTAAAAGAATTTCGTCCTCGAAATTACAAGTAAGAAAGGTTACAAAATCTATTAACTTTCCAAAATTCATAATTAAACTTCTTACAAATCTTTACTAAGTTTTCAAATCATACTTAGTAATCTTTTCAAAAACAACTACTATTGTTTAACTTTCAATTCCAAATCAAAGTTTAAAGTTTTCAAAATTTTCCAATTTTTCTCAAATTTTTTTCTAACGCCTTAAATTTTCGGAAAAATTCGCCATAGTCTCCTTTGCGCGGCTCGATCCGAAAAAAAAATGACAGTATATATATCACAAATATACATCTCATCAAGTAATGAGGCATCCCGCAGGGAAAAAGTGTAAAAGTACGATATTTAATCCGAGATATGTACCTTATATTTTATTAGCAAGCATATACGGCTAATATAGCGCCAAAGCGAACTCCAAATGCGAAGCAAACGCGATCCGCACCTACTAAACTCAACAAACAACATGAGAACATGCACATATGTAAATAGTCTCAATATACAACATATATCTCATAATAACTATATATGTCACATAGCAAATGTAACAATAGAAATATATATTCAACCATCAACCAACTAACATTCAACAAATTCATTCATATTCTCATTAATACTTAATGAATTGGTTTTCACTCTAAATCATATTTGATTTATCAACATTGGATTTTATCAACATTCATTCTCAATTCAATTAGTTAACATTCACTAATTAAATCCAATTCACGTTCAATTCTATTCAAATTTATTTATCTTTAATTTGAATTCAATTTCATAGCTTTCAATTTCATTAACACTTAATGAATTACATACAATCAATCAACAATCATATAACAACCGATGTATTATTAATTACAACCAAATTCCTTTGCTTTAAATTGATTTTCATTCAATTTTATTCAACTTCTAATAACATTAGATTTTTAAATGAATTAACACTTATATTCATTATTCCATATCAATTTAATTCACATTTAATCGATTAACATTCAATTCATCCATTCAATTCAATTACCAAAGTTGAATTTCATTCATATACTCAAGTTCACATTTCTTATTCACAACTCATATTCATAAATATATTCATATAATTTCACTTCTTATATATATAAGTTTATTTCACAATTGTAATTCACTTTAATTATAACTCAATTCTTATAATTCTTTTGCTTATACAATTATTCTTTTATTTAGATTATCCAAACAACCTAACAATCAACTTATATACACTTTGATAATTCTGAAAAATTATTCCTTTATATATAAAATATAATCAAGGCAAAATTATTTCATTTACCCAATTTTAAAATCAATACTGTGTCGTATTGTTCTATTCAAGTGTTTAGAAACCCTTTCGGCATAGTCTTGCGGACCACGCTGACGAAAGTTCATATGCCACTCAATAAACCAATCATCACAATATAAAACAATTTTATATTCACTAACAAATACGCTCTCATAGCTATTATTACACTCAAACTCATTCTAGAGTACTGCTGACTCTATCTCTAACGAGTAATACCCAACAGAACCATGGTTGTCGCTTAACCATCAGAGCTCTGATACCAAATGTAACGCTTCGGATTTTCGTTGCCGAAAAACCGAATAGTTATGGGTTTTAAAAAGAAAAGAAAAGAAAGAAGAGAGAAAAAGAAGAAATAGAGAGAAAAGAAGATAGATCATTTTTAGAAAACAGAGAAAGAAAACAGAGAATTTGAAAAATAGAAGATAGAAGAATTTCAAAAATAGAACGGACAGAAAGGAAACAACAGAACAACAACAGAATCTCACAATTCGCAGCGGAACAACATATAATAATAAATGAATAATCTTTAAACAAAGAACCATATCAGTTATTTCATTACATTTCATTACATCACATCATATCATCAGAGTGTACAACAACATACAACAATAAATAGTGCAGCGGAAAAAGAAATACTATATAAACTAGTAATACGCCATGCCATCCAGCTTGCCTCCAGCAACTCCAGAATATCCAGAATATCCTGATAAACCTTAACTTTTGACTGCCCGTGTGGAAATTGGTGGGCACCCAGAGTTTAGGAAGGAAAACAATGAACTCCGAGTCAGTCATGTGACTGGTGTGAGAACTCAAAACAGTTTATTTAACTTTAAAAATCAAAAAGAGGAATATTTTTTTATTCAATTCGCAATGCTTTTAAAAATGAGACTACCATAAGGCCTCCCGCACACACACACAATGCAAACGCAGAATCGGAGGAGATTTCTCCTTATGATAGTCAAAGATGCTTGATACGCATTTAAAATAATATTTGATATTATTATTAGTGCATAGTGTAGGAAAAATTCATTTCGAAAGTAGAATATAAATCTTAGCCAACATACGACCATTATCGTATGCCTACTATAGCTACTATCCAAACAGTGGTGACCACCATAAGTGAATAGCAGGTTCTACAACTAATACCGTACAAGTTTCGTATTGGGAATTGGATTTCCAACGAATGGTCAGGCTAAGGAACTTCCTACTGTCACATGGGATCGCCTCTGGCTGGACGTCCCGAGAACTTAACCAGCTCTCTGCCAACACAAGGCCGGGTTACCTTTATCACTAGGTAACTACTACACGAATATGGCATCCCCCGGTCCCATCGGACCTTTAACCGAGCGCTCGTCACCAACAACACCACACAGAAAAAGATATAGTGTATCAACATGAGTAAGTATCTGGGCTCCATACCATGATACCACCCTTTCCAGAAGGAAATGCACATACCCTAAAGGGAGCTACCCCTCATAACCTTGCCGCATCATTCCTGTTTTGACCATTACCGGGATGTGAGGCTCGACGAAGTTTCGTCCACAAAAACATACTTTATACAAAAGCCATGCTTTGGGTCAACAAATGATCAACACAATGATCACTAAGATAGACGATCAAATAAATGATCCTATCACAAATAATCAACACAATGATCATTTCAGCATCACTCAGCATGTCACATTACCAAAATGGGATATATCGCTGATAACTTCAACTATATAACCTTTGAGCTCGTACGTCTCAAAGAAGGGTGTTAAGCAAAGAATAAATTCTCCGCCACCAACAGAAATATATTTGAAAGAAATCGGCTTTATATCTCAAATTGTAACGTCAGGCATACAATCCATACAAGTTTGTTCCGGGATCGAACAAAACCGAAGGCACTTACAAAGAAGTCCTTGCAATCCGGATATTCACAATCCTGATCGGATTTCCCATCACATATGGAGAACTCAATACCGTAGCTACTCGGTGCAGAGTCAATCGATAGTTCATCCTATCACTCTCGCAAATACCGGTCTTCAACACCGATCTTCAAATGCGATTCACAACGACGTATCACATATTCGGAGTGGGTTATACGACCCCATGGTCCTTTCCCGGTTAACCCGAATAGTGAGCGCTTATTCAAAAATAAGTGTGCATTCAAATTCAAACTATTCACATCAAATACCCATTCAAAGGGAAATACTGATAGTCGGTTATTGAACTATCAATGGATATGCATACATCACCAGATTCCAAATAATTTTCCAAATTATTTATTTTCCAAAATATCTTTACAAGATATATTATTTCACACTTCAAAAATAAATCAATATTTATTTTTAACCAATTTCACTTTTCACGTATAAATTCCATAATGAATTTATATTTCAAAATATTCGTGCATAAAATTTCAATAATTCATTTCAATTTATCCTCAAAAAGATAAATTCTAAATATTCACTTCACATTGGAAAACATTTCCATACTTATTAAAAATAAGTAATTCACAAATCTTTTTATTTTCAACACTTAGAAAATATTCAATATACTTAAATCGAATTAAGTATATATTTCATTCTATTAAGAAAATGATTTCTCAAACATATCTACTTGGGCCAAAACGAATGTTGCGTAAAACATCGTTACGACAACCCAAAATCACTAGTATAGGGATTCGAAATTAAAATAGATATATATACATCCCAATACTATTCAAAACATTTCCTTTCGGAAATCATTTACTATAACAACAGTGTTATAGTCCACCATTTCCTTTTATTTCTCGAAAACGTCTATTTCAACAATAAATGTTGAAATCTATGGTTTCGAATCTCAACATGTTTTAAACCATCGTTAGATCGTTTTAATTCTATTTAAAACATCACATTCAAAAACATTTTATTTAACGTGTTATTCACTATTCAAAAACGTGAATAAACCATGTTCACAAATTCCATTATTTCTATTCTTTTTAACTTAAAGGATTATTCACTGTTTATAACGTGAATATAACTCCATTAATAGGTTATAACAATTAACTTATCAAAATAAGTCGTTTGCGAATTTATAAAACAACGTTTATAAATTCCATATTTATTTATTTATAAAAACTTCCTTTTTATAAATTCCTTTATTAACCTATTCCAGTTTATAACTAAATTATAAACTAAACGTTCACATTATAAGTTAATTACTTATAAAACGATTATTTTACAAAATCGTTCATTTAACTTCCCAAATTATTAATCTTAACTTATAAGATTGTTTATTTATCCAAAATTTATTCTTTCGATAACTTTATAAATTTTATAAACCTATTGCTTATAAAATTTCATTTATAACTTCACAGTTTATAATTTCATAAATTTCATTCATTTAGGAAATTCATTTTCACTACATTCAAACACTTATAAAAACTCGTTTTATAATGTCCATAATTCAATTTATAAATATCCATTTATAAATCTCTTAATATAAATAAATTTATATTATTCTTTTAAACGTCTTTAAATTCCTTTAAAATTTCACCGTTCTCTTGATTTATAAAATAATCAAATTTTATAAATCTTATATTCAAACTTTTAATAATAAACTCAAAAATCCAGTTTAAACTATTTTATAAAATCATTGGTTCATATTTCTCAAAAACCAGCTTTTAACTATATTTCACAAAAACCATAATTTTATAACTTTAAAAATTATAACGTTTATTTATTTAAAATGGATCAATTCTAAAAATATAGTATACTTTTAAAAATCACTTTAAAAATCATTTTAAAATCCCAAATTCTGGGTCCAATGATGCTACACACCAAATAGTCAATCACGACTACAACGATCCATCATATATCGATATGATAATCCATCAAATATCAAAATATCTGAAATAAAATAAAAACTGTTGAGGAATCCAGTTGGATCCCTCCAACCTGTTTTCCTGCATCACAAACATTAGCACAATACCAATTTCGCTCCAGTACGAAATTATCGCGGTATATGTTCTTATTAAATATTATCCGCTTACTAACGGCGTAATAGGGTCTCATCCGCTAAACAAAAAATGCGGGAAATCAATCAACTGCAATATATACATATGCCAATATATATATATTGATATTATATATAATACCAATTTCACTGTTTATGAAATATTCGCGGTATATGTTTTTATAAATAACATCCGCTTACTAACGGCGCATAATGTCTATTTTAACCATCAATAATTTACAATCATCATTCAAACATGCATTCAAATATTTTAAATCTAACTATTTAAAATAAAATCGAAATCTATTCGATTGAGTGAGAAGTTCTCACCTTGGTTTTAATTTCCGTTTTAGCTTTTATTTCGAATAAAATTAAACGCGCGTTTAATTCTACCTGAAATTCTCACTAGCTCCAAACGACTCCAAACCAATTCCATCGCGTAGTGCTCGTCCATACGATCCCAACGCAACTGAGTTTGCATTTTTTCGACCTCGTATGAAAAAGTTATGCATTTTACAAGTTACACGAGTTTTAAATAACAAATTCCAACATTTATTAACAAATTCTTATACCAAACTAAATCTGGGCCGTTAGATTTGCTCCCCCCCTCATCAGGCCGTGCATTAGCTTCATCTCCCTCACGTATATCTACAGCTCCAAACTCGTATGGCCGAACCCATCAAGCTCCACTAGGGTTCCACTTTTCTCCTTCATTTCTCAACGAAATTCGATCACACCACTTGCAAATCGAAGCCCTACGCGAGAGCTACTCCCACCACCAACCACTTGGAGCTCGGCCACGTGTACAGCCCTCTTTTTGCGTGCGAAACTGATGAGAACGGCCATCAATTGCTCCTCCTACGCGACTCCATTTCCGATCATCTCCGTATGGAATTAAAGCTCTTGATGTGCTCTCCAACCTTCGTGTTAAACACTTCGGCTAAATCTTGATGGATTGGAAGAGATTGATGAATGAAGATGGAGCATTTCTGGCCATTCAGGGGGGGGGGGGGTGGCGGCTGGAGTTATTAGATTAGGGTTTTGTGATAATTTTTATCAAATTTATGAAGGCTCATGTCTATTTATAAGGAACGAGCGACACTATTCATCCCGGAAATTCCGAACTCCGATTTAGACGCCGTAACCAGCGTACCTAGGGTTTATCCCGCGTTCCGGACACAATGGAACAGGTTTCAGAAGCTAATTCGGAAGTATGTGCGAGTTATGGCTACAAACGCTCAATTTAAATTATACCGATTTAAATCGATTTCTAGGCGTTTTAATTCGTACCGGACAAACGGTAAATCCAATTGACTTGAAATTTGAAATCTTACAATAATATCACATTACGGATCCGATGAAACTGGTTTCATCGAAATCCGAGACTTTTTGAAAAATGGCTATTTTGACTCGCCAAATTTAAATTAAAAATAATTCGATGCGTTTCGAGCTGCCACGATCAAACGATAGCTCCGATTGACACGAAAATTGAAATCCGGTAATAACTTACCATTACGGATCCAATGAAACTGGTTTCGTTCAATTCTGAGACTGTTCAAAAATTGACTATTTTACAGTCGATTATTAAATATTAAAATATTCAATTTTCACAGATTAACTTTTAATTCGATTTTAAAAGTTCTAAAATATTTCTATAACTCCTGTATGATTAAATAAAATTTTACAAATCATTTTCAATCATATTTAACTCAATTTCCAATTATTTCCATAATTTAACGTATTAAATTATCGATTTAATTAGCCAATTAAATCCAAAAATTCAAATAAAAATTTATTTGACTTATAAATTCAATTATTAATATTTAAAATTAATTAAATATTCAAATTTTAATTAATAAAAATTCTGGGTCGTTACAGAGGCTATCCATCATCGTTCTCTTACTTCATTCCAGTAAACGTCGCCCATTAAACCACTACATTCTGGATATCATCCGCCGCATACATCGTTGTCAAAGTAGTTCCAATATTGGCAGAGAGTATGTCAATAAGAGGCCCCACTCCCTATACCAACCAAACACCATTTTACATAGCGGTCGGTAATTTTACATTTCGAAATCAATTTGCAATTGATATTAAGATATCATATTCGTTTCAAAATCAAATCCATTTCTAAATCATCATATATTCGCTTCAACATCAATTCCATTTCGAAACTATCATATATTCAAAATTATCAATTTTGTCTGATAAATCGATTCAACTTCCAAAATTTGATTTAAATTCAATTTAGGTTATATTCTTCACTTTAACCGAGTTCATATTTAAATCCTAGAATTAAATATAAACAATTTACCCTTTAACCAGTTTAAATTTTAGAAAATAGTTTAAATAGTTTAATATAGTTAAATAGTTAAAAATAATTTAATAGAAAATGTTTAAATAGTTTAATCGAAAATAATTTGAACATAAAAATGGTTTATATAGTAAAATAAGTTGGAAAAATCAAAATAATATGAATATTTAAAGAATATAGTTTTTAAATAATTTATACAAAAAAATTCATTTAAAAAAATTCCAAAGCCAAACCGGTGAACTTTCCTATTTCCTACCTAAATCAATTCCAAATCCCATTTCAATTTAATCGATTCAATTCCAATTCCAACTCGTATAAATTTTGATTCCATATAAATTTTGATTCGAATTCACAAATTCCTTTCAAATTCAATTTCAATATCTAATTTAAATTCCAATTTCAAATCTATTTACAATTCCAAATTAATTTCAATTTCCAATTTAAAATTAATTTATAATTCCAATTCCAATTAATTAATTTTCAATTTCAAGTTATTTCCAATTTCAAAATTTATTTTAAATATTTTGACTTAAACACTTAAATCAAATTCACTTTCAATATCCAATTTTCTTAGAAAAAAATCCAAATTTAAAATATAACTCAATTCCAAGCAAAAATTTGAAATATCATTTTATATCACTCTTTATTTAGTAATATTCAAAGTTCGAATAAAAGCCAATCCTTTAAAAAAAATCCATTACTGGAATTTACAACGTGTTTCGTTCATAACTTAAGAATTTAAACTTTGACTAATTAAACAATCTCATTTATCAAGTTTAAATTCCAGCATTTCGAGCTCCAGTTCAAAATAATTCAATTTCCATAAATTTGATTTTGTTCTTAAAATAAATTCATTTAAATAGTTTCAAAACAACTTTTAAATTCATTTAATTTAACCAACCCGATATCCATTTATAATTTTATAACCTATGGCCAAGTGGATAATTATTCCAATTTAATTTCAAGGATGGATATATATCATTTCAATCCAAATAGATATCACAGGTATAGATTATTTCAACCTATTTCTTAATTTATTCAAAATAATTCAGTTTACCGTTTTATATGCAATAAACAATAAACAGGATGATAGCATGATATGCCACAATGAATAAACAAACAATATCGACCAATAGCATCCACCACAACACATCAACCATAAAGCCAATAACATTCGCAAATTCCAATTTTTACCATATCGGGTAACATGCTGCCAACTAAATTAAAATTTATTTAACGGTCAATTTAAATTCGATCAATTAATTCATATACCGATTTAAATGACAATTCAACCTAACAAACAATAGCCAATAAATTTCAAATCGCTTCAGAATATAAATATAACTAACATAAATTTATTTTAGTCAATTATGAGCTTATAAACACTTAACTTTAATTTATCGACGATTTAAAATCCAAATAAAGGCCCAAATTTGAACAATCTCGCATTGTAGCCAAAACTATTCCATGTTTTCCGGAATTTCGATACGATCGCAATGGAGAAAATCGTCTTTGAATCCGAGCTCGTATGCAAAAGTTATTTGAGTTAGAACATTTGAATTTACTAAAAATAAAAATAAAAAAATTAATTATTAGATAAATAATACATACGTACATATTCTTCTCACGCACGCTCCAATCTCTTCCGTTCATAACCTATACATGACCAAACTTTCAACCGCGCCAAACAAACAATGACAGGATCCTGAACAGGGCACGCCGTTCGAAGCGCGTAAGCCCCTTCCTTCTTCGCCAACGACGCAGCTCCCCACAACGTCTCGAATCTTGGGCAAACACAAAAAACACACGCAACGTTCAACTCAAAATCCTGGTAATTTCGTGACGTGATAGCGTAGATCAACCATATGGATTTGAAGAGGAGGTTGAGACCTACGACTTTCATTTTGGAAGTTTTTGAATTCGATGAACGGTTTGAGAGATCGGAGAGGAAGATGGTGGAAGATTTCTAGCTGTTGGAAACAAAGAAAACGGCGGCCACCGTTTAGACTAGGGTTTAGAACATTTTGTTATAAAGCTGTCTCGATATGCGTGTAGTGTGTATATATATATATATATATAGGTCTGAAACCGTCTGAACTCCAATCGAAGCGTGCCGCCTAGCGTTTATAACGTTTTACCCACATTTTTAACGCAATGGAACTAGTCCCGAGGCCTGATTCGATCATATGCGAAAGATAACTTTTCAAAGCCGATTATTTTAATTAAATGCAAAATTAAATTTCAATACGTTTCATGCTCGTACGGCCAAACGACAAGTCCAATCGCTACAAAACTTGAAATCCGATAATAATTCACTTTTACAAATCCGATGAGACTAGTTTCGTCGAAATCCGAGACAGTGACCAAAATAGCTATTTTACTCGTCAATTAGTATATAAATTTTCGAATTTCGAATTATTCACATTTAAATCCAATTTTAAATATTAACAATCTTAATTGGTGTTCATATAAAATTTTAAATCAACTTACGACATCATTTTCTATCGTATTAAATTTAGAATTTAATTATCCAACTTCAAATATTACATTATCCAACAAATTACATTAATAATCATTTTCATTCAATAATCACCTTAAACTTAATAACTTAAAAATAGCTAAAAAAAGGGTTGTTACATGCCATTACCTGTATTTATTTACATATGACATATGACACCATTATCTACTATTTATACTGATGATATATGCCTGTTATATTATTATCATATCTATTTGCACTCTACAAGTTCCATGTTAGTATAGAATTCCCTATGGGTTAAAAGATACATACTCAAACTATCTTTAGAATAGAATAAAATTGTTATGGATTTAAACGATAATCCCAAGCGATTTTCATTGAATTGAATTTGGGATTGCGGGTTGAAATGATATATACCCGTATATATTTAAACTACGGATTAAAATTATAAATATCTGTATCACTTTACCATAGGATAGAAAATTATATATAGACACCGCTGGTTTGTATATAACTATTTTGAAAATGATCTCTATTGATTTGGAAAGAAATATATGGTTTTAATAAATATTGATTTTAAGATATTATATACAAATGTATTTTTATAAAGACTTAAATTTTATATTATAGATAAATTTAATAATATGTTTAGGTAATTATTTAAAATTATATTTCATGGATAGATTTTATAATAATTTTTAATAAATTGAGGTTGGAAAGATAAACTTAAATTGACTTGAAATTATATATATTTAAGAATTATACTTAAATAAGTTTGATTTGAAATTATTAAATTTGAGATTTTAAAGATATGATTTTATAACTTGATTTTGATTAAAAGGGATTTGTACGAATATTTTCAAATTTACATAAATTGAAATATAGTTTATATAAATTTGTAATTTAAAGTTTATTTAAATGTTTTCAAAATGATTAGGTAAATATTTCAAAACTGAACAATAGTAAAGTTAATTGGAGATATAAATAAAATTATCGAATTTAGTTTCTAAATGTGGAATATTTAAGCTTTGAAATATATTGAAATTGAAATGGTTTATTTTGTGGTTCAAATGTGTATTTGACATCGATATAATTTGAAAGGGTCTATTGAGAAACTGAATTGGATTGAAATTAATGAATTGAGATTGAATTAAATTTGAATTTTTGAATTCGAGACGAATTGAATCAACTTTTGAAATTAAGAAAGCTATTTTATTATATAAAGTATTTTTAAATTATATTTGAAACTATTTATAAATTTTTTCTTACAAATTTTTTTATATAAACTATTTTAATAAAATAATTATTTTAATGCAAACTATTTTTAATATAAACTATTTTAATATACTAATTATTTTAATATAAACTATATTAGCTTATAACTATTTTATATAAACTATTTTATTTAATAAACTATTTTATTATGTATAATATTTTTTATATCTAAACTTTTTAAAAGGAAAGGGTTATGGATTTCAAAGTGTTATGAATTTCAAAGTATTATATTTTCCAAGTGTTAGAATTTCAAAGATGTTATAATTTCGAAAGGTTTATAAATTTAAGTGTTATCATGTGGAAATGAATATTATTTTAAGTAAGAAACGACATCATATTGATACGGCTTTGAAATGGATATGATATTTTGGTTTTGAAGTATGATAATTTGAAATGACCACGGTGTTATAATAACCATTGGTTGTTAAAAAGACGGGGATCAGTTATTGTAATATTCTCTACCATTATCAAAAGCACTTTAACAACTTTGTACACGGTGGAGATTCCATAATGAAGTAGGATGTTGGAGATGACTTTAACTGAGGTATATACGTGGACCTGATTCTCGTGAGTTAGCTTAAGGTGGGGCCAAGTGAGGTAGCTCCACTGATCAGACACACTTCTTCGATACCATTTTATTACCTTGTGATTGATTGGGTGCACCCTCAGATTTAAGAGTGTGGCACGAGGTAGGCGGTAGTTGCGGTTATGCGTTACCACCAGCCTGGAAGTGTAATTAGTATATCTGCCCAGGCGTTGCCTAGTTGTGCCTTGTCGCCTACCATATTGAGACCACTACGTGTTTTTTTTGTTTCGTAACTATGGAGTATCTTCTGGTAGCCTCCCGATCAGGAGGTATTACAGTACTGTATAGACTATTGGTACTATAAAATGTGGTAAGGGGGATATAGGTAATGCCTTAATGCTATTTTAATAGTTTACTTTACTTTAGACATTATTATAATAGCGTATTATACTACATAGTAGATAGCTCCATGGATCCTTAGAGGATGGTTATCCAAAACATCCTTTAAGTTACTTGTGTTTCAGTTGATATTTCACTTGAGTTGGATTTATTGATGTAAGAATGATAATCCTGAATCAAGTGTTTTGTGTTTTGCTTTACGCTCGGGTCAAACTGAGTGTCACAAGATTTAAGACTCACCTTTGGATTTGGGGCTTCCCTTGGAGACCCATCTATCTATTCAGCTTGCAGTTATTCAGTTGACTTCTGTGATATATTCTTATCTTGTAGTTGACTATTGTGTTGAGACTTCTATGTATTCGAGACTTCTTTTGTATCTTGTTTTAACTCTGTTATATACACACACAATAGCTTCGTGAACTACCATTAATTTTTTTCCACTACTTATTATTGTAATACTCTATGTCTATGATTCTACGATTTATTTACCGTCCATGCCAAGTTTTGCCAATATCAATTAACAATCTGATATTTTGAGCAATTCACGTCTGACATGTGCAGATGCGAATGGTTAAAAATATCGGGATGTTACACTTTTTTGATCATCTTAGATTTTCACAAAATAAATGCTATTAAAAATAAGAATTTCTACACCAAAAATACTATTTTGATATGAGAAACTCAAGGACATACTTGATTCGATGATTTAAACAGGTAGATGTTTGTTAAAACTGGATTGTTTACTGTTATTTTGTAATTACACACCATATATAATATATACGAGCTCCGAACTATTTTTAGCATGATCTATACTCACAAATAAGCACTTCGTTAGTTTGCATCATTCGCATATTCGAATTGAGCAAAGAGATATTTATTTTTAAAAACCAGGGTATAAATTATTTTCTAACACTGTTTACATTGCCGGAGTAACACAAAACATTCCCGGCATTCTAGATTTAATCTCCCACCTTAAACATGTTGGTCCTTCAAATATTCTAGTTCACTCTTTAGTTTATGATCTGCAACCTTGATTATGTTACCTTACTTTTGGATTTTTGAAAGAACAGGTTGCTTCTCTCATTTTATTTGATGTGTTTTGGTTTATAGATTTTCAATTAACTAAATAAAATTTAGAAAATTTAAAATATTGTCTTGATTTAAAACCATTTATTACCATACATTGTTATTTAACAGGGATTATATTTTGATTAAAAGATCATATTATTGAATATTATAAATAAATATTCATAACTCCAGATGACAAAAATCCCGGGTCATTACAAGTATACTAGTGTTGCGACTTCAAAACATTGGAAGTAGTTAAAAATCAACTTTACCATAACTTCCACTAAAAGTCTGTTTTTAAAATCCTTTATTATAATGGAAATTTTTTGAATTTTGTAAAGTTATTATTCCAATTCCTTTTTTTATCGTAAAGGACCAAATGTTGTGTTAGCCTGATAGAGGGATGTGTGGACCGATCCTAAACTTTAACATCTATTGGCTTTGTCTAAAATTAACTTCCATAATAATGGAAAAATAATGGAATCTTAATTAGGAAAAATAAACAATATAACGTATTATTGTTCGGAAATTATTGGAGGAGAAATGATTGGTCAGCGGTAATAATAATTGATGGTGAAATTTTAAAAAAATTCCATTGATTATTAAATATTTATTAAAAAAGTCAAAATTTTATAGGGAGGGAACATATAAATTCTACTAATTTTCTTACACAATATTATTAAAAAAATTCCTGACAACCTTTCACTATATTTAAGCCCTTTCCATTTGTAAAATTTTCAATCTAAACACCTGTAAAATAATAACAATAATTTTGTTTCAACGAATAAATAATTTAAATTAAATTAGATAGATAATTACATTCAAAATTTCGAGACTTAGTAAAAACAAAAGGGCAAATTCTATTTATACATTATAAATTACTTTCCTACACCATAAAACTTAAACAATATATATATGACTAAAATGTGCTATTTCAAAAAAAAATCAATATTAGAAAAATGAAAAATTCATAGTATACAAATCCACTTGTCCACATTGTTTATAGTTCAAATACATATAGTCTCAAGATGCATTCGTGCACATTCATTTTAATATTTTCCACTTCTAGTTAAACGAAAAGACAAAAGTTTAAATTCAGTGCTTAAATTAATATGAATTATAAAGTATTAAACTCTTCTCTATTTTTTTTACTTAATTAAGTTGTTCACATTTACTGTTAGATTTTAAATAGTTTAATATTTTAATATTCAAAATTGATTCAAACTGATGGAAATAATTAAATAAACTTAAATTCCCTATGAAGCATTTGAATTTGTAATTTGCACAACCGAGTTTAGGGAATACAGGAACAAGGGTTACTTAATTTCATTGATACATCATGTATAAGGGAGATAGTGAAATGAGATTAGTGTTTTGATATATTCCAAAATAAGGATTGTTTTGTAAGGCGTAAAAATATATTAGGTAAAATATGATGTGC
Organism: Allium cepa; assembly: GCA_030765085.1. Taxonomy (NCBI): domain Eukaryota; kingdom Viridiplantae; phylum Streptophyta; class Magnoliopsida; order Asparagales; family Amaryllidaceae; genus Allium; species Allium cepa. The sequence goes on from CM060931.1 coordinate 862,014,185, forward strand.
ACGATTTTAGCAATTTTTTTGATGTATGTGTAGTAATTTGTGTGTATGAAAAGAATCTTCTTACCATATAATCATAAACAGCCTCCAAAGAATTCAATGGAGTTTTAAGGATAAAGTGTGAAATCAAACTCATCTTGTTTTGGTAGAGATTTATTTGAAGAGTGGGAAAACAGAGATTGGGATGTGCTGTCCTTCAAGTCTAAAATTCAGAGAATGTTTAAGGTTAAACTACAGAAAGAATCAATATTAATTAAGATTCCTCCTTTGACAAAATAATTTAGTTAACAAATGCTTTTTTATTATTTGTTTTGTCTAAATCCTTTTATTCTTTAACAAATTATCTTGTATTCGATTATATGAAGTCAATACTATTTCTAATCTACTATATATAAAGGGTTGAATTTCTACCATTTCCTTTTTTCTCTCCTAACTTTAAGAATAAAATCTTTTTTTCCTCGGTTGAAAATAACAGTTTCCAATATTTAAGTCCGCAAATAACATCCTTCCCAATTAATCACTTCTCTATAGTCCTCTAATTACTCCTCGTGATAGTCTTTATTTTCCAAAAATAAAAGATTTTTCATGTTCGTCTATCCAGACATTTATAAAATTCCATTGTAATTTTTTCACAAAAATAGAAATATATTACAATCACTGAGCATATTCTTTCAGTCTATTAAAACCTATACGATATAAAGATTATAAGATTAGTCTCTTATGCATCAATTTTCAACCTCCCCTTGTTTTTTGTTTCAATTCCTTTGCTTTGGCCATGTTTATTTCTAATTTCATTTTATTTTTTCTTTTGTTGTTTTAGTCCACAAATATGCTTGGATTGCATTTCTTAGAAAAAAGAATTCTTTTAATATTTCTTTTGCATGGTGGAGAAAGGCTGGCAAGAAGTTTAGAGGTTGAATCAAGGATCACTTTTTGATCACTGTGATGCAAGGGTATAATTCTGGAATTTATTTTCCATTACAAATTATCTCAACGATGGGTTTAATTATTTAGTTACAGTTTTAGGGATTACTGATTTATGATGCACTTTCCAATAGGTTTCTTATATTGCTAATATTTCCTGCTCTAAAAAAACAACTTGTGGATGCTCTTATGCTGATGTTGATAAGAAACTAATAGAGAATACCTGTACAGTCCAAAATAATTTTGTATAAAAATATGTGAGTCATTGTTACATACAAATCTTATATTCATTTGTGTTGTCAATAATTGACAATTTATAACAATTTTACTATATTCAGTATTTTGTTGAATTATTCTTAGGTTCTACAAAATAGACGCTTTAGTTGTGAATTATTAATAACGTTAATTGTAAATGAATGTAATGTTGTTATCTCAAGTACTTCAAATTTCATTTTGCTCCATATTTACGCTTTGTAAAATCTTACCAAATTTCTATTTTAGTAAGTCATTTTTTAGTTTTGGATTTTAAAAATTGTGCTCAATTTACAAAAATTTTCTGTCTGATTTCATATATTATACTATATACCATAAAGTCGAATCTCCTTTGCAATTTTTTCTTTTTCCTCATAATTCTAGAATTTAAATACTCATCAATTCCTTATTGAGTATGTTTTGAAGAGACAACCTTATTTGGTTTAAGCTCAAGCACCCTAGCTCGAACCTAGTTAACCTTATGTTATCCAATAAATTTTAGAATCACATAATTCATTTAAAATATTTATTTTTCGATTAGGTCTACTGCAACATATAAACTCTACATATAGACTACATTTAAAATCAAATCTCGCATTTTGTGGTCTTATACTTTCCAACTACATTGGTAAGCACAATCTTTATTCAAATTTCATTTGTTCAATTCTTTGAAATATAAATTTTTTAAAAAGTGCCTTCATTAAACACTTAGTATTATAACAATAACAACAATTAAGGAAAATCAAAATTATGACAACCAAGAAGTCTATAAACATATACTCAGTTTAAGGCCTATAACTTTATCATAATTTTGTTTTGTAATTCTGCCATTGACTTCATGTTTTCTAATTATATATATGTGTATGTGTGTGTGTACGTATGCATGTATGTATGTATTTATATATGTATGTATTTATGTATATGTGTGTTTGCATACATCTATATGTATATAGAATGTATATCGATGTATGCATGCAGGTATATGTATATGTGTGTGTGTATATGCATGTATGCACGTATGTTTTAATGTTAGATTTATCTTAATTCTTTTGCATTTTATCATATACTATTACCATTTAAATTCTTACTTCTCTATAATTCATTTGTATATTCAAATATTTAAACTTTGAAATTTCTCATTTTGTCTTTTTCTCATTATTTTAGAGTTAATATCCTCATCTCTACATTATTCATCTGTATGTTTTCAGTTTACCCCACAAGGTTCTCATTTAACAAGTTTTAGTATATTCAGTTGTAACAGGTTGCCTCTTTGACTATTCCATTTATTATTTTTAATCATTATTCTTAATTCAGTTTTATTTCTAACTGAAGTTAGAAACGTCCCTAAGAAGGAGTTTCTTTTCTCTAATAAAAAATAATTATCTACTTAAAAAAATTTTATAATCTTAGATTTAAACCGAACGATAACATGATAGCATTCACGTAATGAATATAAGATTATAATAATAATAATAAATTCAAATAATATCTTACTCACCCGATGGAAGTTATTTTATATACACAATCTTAAAAAAAATTAAACCCGTAAGTAAATACATAAATTACAGATTATATTCCACATAGTAGCCATGTTAAAACTTAAGTAGACATGGACGTTCCAAAAAAAACTCATATACACCAAGTCTGTTACTTATATACTTTTTGTTTTGGACTTTCGTACAAGACTATGATGAATTTTATAAATTTTGAATATTGGATGACTTTCTTTATCCAACAATTGTTTTTTTCTAATTCTTTTATTGTTTACTTGATACTAATAAAAAAATAGGAAGTAGTGAAGAATACATGAAAGAAGGATCCAATCTGAGGATTTAGGAAGTCCATGTGTCGTTATTTCCTATTTGATTTGTTCATGCAAACTAAAGTGTTTTCAACTTCAATCTTTGTGCTGTAGTTTCTTCTTTATGACTAACAATATTAGTTTCCTTAGTAACTAAAATTGTAGGATGTGAAAAAATACTTGAAAGAGTAAACTAGATAATTATGTATTATCATTGGACACTCTTAAGATTTTTAATTTTGTTGCAATATATTTTATAGCTCGGATTTTTTGAATGTTTAACATTATTCTTTTTACTTCTACTAATCTCACATAAACTAACTTATAATTTTCTCCATTACTGTATAATGATGGCGTATGCATGCTGCAATTCTTTTTTATGTCTTTTATATGTGCATATAGTTGCTTGAATTGAGTCATTGTTATTTCATTATTAACGATAGCCATATAGCTTAAATTTGATGTGTGCATCTACATAATTATTTGTAGGTGTATTACATAATTATTTTAGTCTTCCTTTGTATGGTGTATAAATGTAGTTGTATAGAAGTGTACAATGACATACAAAATGTTTTTTTCGAATAAGTAATTTTGAATATTCAAAATATAAAGAATATTTAAATGTAAAATATATATTGAAAATAATGGTTTTACTTGAGTTCATTGTAAAAAATATTCAACTGGATTTGCAAAAAATACATGGGTGCGCGCTAGTATACTATAATTATTGAATATATATGCGTGTAATTGGTCATGTATGTTAATTTCCTATATCGTAAGGAACTAACTGCATAAATTATCAATTAATTGGTCATTAATTGACATTTACATAAATTAATATTTTTCTTTATCGAGATCGATCCCTATAGGGTGGAAATTAATAATAAGAACAAAAGTTAATTGATTAATTTAGGAAATGAACAAATTAAAAAAGATAAGTATATGGGGACACCTATTTACTTTGTGAATACAGAATTAAATGATAATGTAGGGTTTACCTAAATAATAAAAATTAATTAATTATAATGAAAGATAATTATATATAATTATATTCAATTGTAAATATTTAAAAAGAAATTTAATTTTGAATAATTGAGAATTTTGTTTGAAACCTAATAAAATTAAATCCTTTGAAAATATTAGATTGAAGGATATTTTTATTAAGGGAAAATTAGAAGAGGAAGTATTGATTATAGAGATCTTATATTATGGGTAATTTTATAGTTAAATTTTTTCATACAGAATGGGAATTAATTTAAATACGTGAATGAGAAATAATTTAATGTGCTACATATGAGTTAATAAAATTGGTAGTTAAATAAAGAGGATCTGAAGGAAATAAATTAACAAAGTAAGGAAAAACCGAAACCCTTACTATGCAAAAATACCACTAAACATATCTTTGTCCTTGTATTTTTTATTTCAATCTCTAACCAAAACAAAGTGGATGCCCTCTTCTGGAAATCTATGACATCTACTTTCCCATCAACAAAACCACCATGTAGTTTATAGGTAACTTTACCTACATAAAAATTTATTGATTTACCTTTATTACCATTATATTCTTTAGTTTGTTCATCTTTTTTTCAAATAATATTTGAGACTCAATTTTATATCATGTATCTTTTAGTCAGGTGTACTAAAAGTTAAATGTTAAATTCAAATTGTATGTATGGAAGTATTTTTCCATAAAAAGATAGAAATATTATTATTATCAACTAACTACGTGTGCTATGTTCATTCTTTTGCTTAACAAATATTAAATTGGAAAAAACTAATAAATCAACACATAACTTAATTTTATCAAACAAATTTAACTTTTATAAAAATATGTAATCATGTAATAAAAATTTCATACATATAGAAATAATGTTCAATCTACAACTCATTTATCTTAAAATTTTCATTTTACGTTGCGTAATAAATTCTTTGCATTGAAACTAATATTTCAAATTATTTTTTTATAATATGCAGATTGCACGCTAGTGTTACACTGAATAGACGTCAAATATGAATAGATAAAACTCCGAAGTCTAGGGTTTTTCTAAATATATTCAAAACATAACTAATTTTTTTCACTCGGTTGATTGAGCTTACCACAAGATTTTCTTTTCCAATCCAAAATGTATGTTGCTAAACATAAAATGAAGAATCAAAAAAATTTGAGAAATCGAAAATCTTGCTTTCTTGAGGAGTTACAGGAGAAGTGCACTGGCTTAGACCTTTTTTGTAGAGTTGACCAAGTTCGTTTGTGGTGTAAAAGATAATGATATAAAAAATCTTAAGAAAAATAAATATTATATGGATTTGGTGCTTATAATAGCAATATGTAAGATCGAAGTAAAAATATTCTGTAGAAATCTATAAGCAATCGGATTTCACAAAATAGATCCAGAAAAAAAACTCTTATGATATGAATTGTTCCCTCCACAACCATTGAGTATGGTGGAAACAATGAACACCCGAAAGGTGATAAGATAAAATATTTGGATAATCGTAGTTTCAAAAAAGCAATTGATTTCGTCTGCAAAACAGAAGATCCACCGGATAAATGGAAATTGGTTGTTGCGACTATAATTAAAACACTATCTAAAACCTTAGATTTTTTGGAGTACATAGCCATTTATTCAAAAGATCTGTTAAAATTGATTGCATGGATGATGATCGGAACTTATTTGAGAATAATTGGCAAAGAATGAACACAATCATTCAGAGGAATATCAAGGATAAAACTTGGAAAGAGAATACAATATGGATGGAATACTAATTATAGCTACAGGTAGCATCATAAGGCACAAACAAAAAACGAAGAAAAAATTTCTTTAAAATACAAATATAACCATAAGCTTTCATGAGTAGAACCAGTTGTCATAAAGAAGACGCTAGAGTCTAAGATACTGAATATGGAATGTCACCGAGGACCTTTATTGGAAAATTCTTCGCACATTCACCAATTTCCCATTGGTGCAAGCTTCTTCCAGGATTATCAAATTAATCTCCCATTTAATTTGATCAAAAGTTTTAAATTCAACTCCAACACAAACTATATTCTCATTCCAACTTTCATCCTCCATACATCACCAAATGACCGTGTTCATTGTTTTCCAATTCTTCTCAAATAAGTTTCAATCATCTCTCTGCAATCAATTTTAATGGATCATTTGAATAAATGGTTATGTAATTTAGAAACTGCAAGGTTTCAACTAATGTTTTTATCTTAGTCGCAATAAACAATTTCCATTTATCCAGTGGATTTTCCGTTTAGTAGATGTATCAATTGTTTTTTTTGAAACTATCATTATCCAAATATTTAACCTTATCGTCCTCTAAGTCTTTATTGTTTCCACCATACTCCATGGCTATAAATGGAATAATTTGTACCATTTAATAGTTTTTGTTTCTCGATCTATTTTGCAAAATCCATTATATATAGACTTGTACGTAACATTCTTACTTCGATCTTACCTATTGCAGCTATAAGCATCTAATCCAAGTAATCTTTATTTTCCTTAATATGTTTTATACCATAATGTCTTCCACCACCAAAGATTCTGTCAACTGTATAATAATGGTCTAAGTTTGTGCCATTCTCTTTTAACTCTTCGAGTATGACATAAAATATCTGCAAATCATGTTATCAAGTGCCATAAAATTTCCGTAAATCATGGCATTAAATGACATGAAATTTCCATAAATCATTTCATGTAATTATCTTTAAATTACATCAATATCATATATCAATCTTATAAATATAAATTTTATATTTTCATTAAAATAATTACAAACAACTTCCAAATAACAAATAAATTAAATAATAATTAATATTTTTGAAATATCAATTAATTTAATCAATTTACAATATTTTATAAATTAATTAAATCATATGGTTTATAAATTGATAATAATCAACATTTCTCGAATATTAATTAATGTAAACAATTTACAATATTCAAAATATTTTATTTATTTAATTTAAATAAAAGATAACTACATTAAATAATTTATGAAAATTTTATATCATTCGTTGTCATGGTTTGTGGAAATTTTATGTCATTTGATGACATATCATGTGAAAAGAAAGGATTGGGGAGAAAGAGGGAATTAGCGGAGTTAATTAGGGAAATTTTAATTAAAGAATGAGAAAGATTTCATCCTTTCAAATAAAACATATTCTCTAAGCCATTCTATATGTACAATTCATTCTTTCTCTCCTCCTAGCTTATCATCATAGAAAACAACAAAAATCCATCATTCAAAAACCTTTGAATTCTAAACAAAATATCAAATAAAATAAAACAAAAATGGTTCATCCATCTATTCCAAGGATAGGTTTGGGATCTTGAAGAACTGAGAAGATATTGTCATTCGAGGTGTGATTTCTAGGCAACATCCTAAAGGGAATTCATTTTTAAGGTGTGATTCAGGCTTTGGGTAATAAGATATGTTTTTCTTTTATAAACAACAGTGCTTGATGTAATGTTTGATGAAACAGAAATATGATTATCATAATCTGCATGCACATATCATTGTCTCATTTAATATGAAAATTGTTTATGAGGTTTGAATTGTTCATTGAATGAATTGATTGAGTTTTTAATTTAATAAATAAAAACTAAAATTTGTATATGTTTAAATATTTTTTTTTAGAATTATGTTCTAAAAGTTCAATTTAAAGTCTAATTTTAAAATTTAAAATTTTGCATGTTCAATTTGTCAGTTAGGTCCTTATTTTGTTAAATTAAAGTTAAAATTTGTATTTGTTTAAATAAAATGTTTTATTTTAGATCTTTCTATAAACATTCAATTCAAAGTTGATCTAAAAATTCGAATGTTCATATTATTTTAATTGATTTTTACTTTAACAAATTGAGTTGAAATTTGTGTATTAGTAGTACAATATTTTTATTATAGATTCATGCATTATAATTATACAAAACAGTGTAATTTTAGATTTGAAAGTTTACGTGTATGTATTTTGTTTTTTTATTGAAATACAAATTCGAAAAAAATCGAAGATGTTTTGGGAATAAATCTAAATTTTAATTTGATTACTATAAATCTCTAATTTGCATTAACCAGAGAGTTTTGACTGAATCTTACATGCACACAATTAATGTTTTGACAAAAAATATATTTTTAAATTGATTGCTATAAGTCTCTAATTTGTATTAATTATAAATACTTGATTTAATTTTATATAGGCATACTTAATTTTATAAGTATGTTCGTATATATAAAATTAAGTGCATGTATTACATATTGTCAAAGTATGACTTAGATTTTCTTTCCAAAGGAAAAACAATTTAAAATAAGGAAATATACATACATACATACATACATATACATATATATATGTATATATAACGTTATTATTGACTATTTATATTCTATAACACTAACACCTATTAATTGTCATAAATACGCTGCTTAAATTGAGTTTACCAAATAGGAATTTTAATCGATCATCCTTGTCACCTATGGGTTCGAAACGAGCATCTCTTCCACTTTTTGATGGGTTCGAACGACACTTTTCGGCTAACTTGCGTCAATCATATCTCGTTCGTACGACCTCCGATTAGTCTGAAATTTGGAACACTGGCTTTCATGGCTTTGCTTGTCATGTTCTATCAATTGTAGCCTGATCCGGGCTCGGACAAAATTCATCGATATCCATAGCGAAGTGAAGTACAACCAATCTTTGAGACGAACTGTCTTTTGTTTTTGACCGATCTTTTGGTATCACGGCTTTGCCAAAAAGCGGGATAACATTTGCGCCCCAAAACATGCCTTGCAGTAGGAAGGTGTGTTTTGTAAAGCCATGAGCTGGATGTTCATATCATGTTGATGTCCTTTAAAGGAAGTTACAGTTTTATGTGACCTCAAATGACAACCGTTCGGGATCGAGATACTTGAGATGAAGTGCGACCGTTCATAGTCAAGCGCCTAACTTCAAACGACGATCGTTCGGGATAGAGCCATTTGAGGTAAGGTGAATTGCGACCGTGCGCGGTTAAGTGGCGGACCTCAAATGATGACCGTTCGTGATCGAGCCATTTGAGGTAAGGTGAGTCGTGCCATTCGGGGCGAGTTGTGACCGTTCGAGGTCGGGTGCCGTTCGAAGCGAATTTTTGACAGTTCGCGGTCGGGTGCCGTTCGAGGTGAATTATGACCGTTCGCGGTCGGGTGCCATTCGAGGCGAGAAAGTGTGCCCGGGAGGGCTTGGTGTTATCGATGCCAGGCTCACGTTCGAGTGGGTCCCTGGATCGTTTGTCGGGGCGGTTTATCGCCATCTCAGAGCATGCCTAAGGACCGTTCGCCACCCCGTACATGTGTAAATAGCTTAGCCATTTCAGAATCATCAGAATCAAATATCTATTCAACAGATGAGTTTTCAAATAGAAATGTCCAAACAAACCAAATCTAAATGTTCAAATCAAAACGAGACAAAAGCAAAGCAAGGATGTCAAAGTGCAAGTTCCCACTACGAAACGGTCAATGATCATTCAGAGCATGCCTGGGGATCGTTCGCGATCTCATACATGTTTAAATGATTTAATTGTGTTAGTAGGAAGCTTACGACTTGTCCATCGTTATTTCAATCAATTGATAATCAAACAGTGCCTTGATTCAGGGTCGCCTCTAGCTGATGTAGACGGTGGTCGCTCCAGTTCCACTGCTGGAGTCCGCCTCCTCACATACTGAAGGAGTATGCCATTCCTGATGTGTCCTTCCACCTCATCCTTCAGATGCCTACAGTCGTTAGTGTTATGACCGTTTAATTCATGAAATACACAAAACTTATCTGACTTTCTTTCGTTAGAGGTTGGATCCCTTCGCATTGGTCTACGATACGGAACCTGCTCCTTGGTATCCTGATAAATTTGTTCCAGACTCTCATTCAGCTCAGTGTAAGTGGTGAATCGCGGCTCCCTCCGTTGCCGCTTTGACCTGTCATTATTATCCTCGGCCTTTCGTTTTCCCTTGCTAGTTTGTGCACCTTTCTCCGGGGGATTTCCACCTTTGACCGTATAAACAATATGTTCATCTCCTTCTTCTCTTTCTGCAGTTGCGTCTTCTAGTCGTAGGAACTTTTCTGCCTCGTGATAGAATTCTCCTAAATCCAAAGGTGGATCATTAGTTAACGAATTTTTGAACTCTGTTCCGTCAGCTATTCCGGACACAGCTGCCATCATAACCATACATGGATCTGGTCAATCCACCGAAGCTGCTGCCGCATTGAATCGCGTCAGAAAGCACCTCAAAGTCTCTCCAGCCTTCTGTTTTAGAGTTGCCAAAGTCATCACATTCTTGGGTCTTGTAATGTGAACCCTGAATTGCCTCATAAATTTCTCAGTCAAATCGTTCCTTGTTCTGATGGATCCACTCTCTAGTTGTCTAAACCATAATGCTGCAATATCCACCAAGTACAATGGAAAGCACCGGGCCATAACCTCCTCTGATGCCCCCAGCACTTCCATATGCCTCATATACTTCGTTAGATGAACCGTGGGGTCCGTTCTCCCGTTGTACATGTCCAATGATGGTAACTTGAAATCCGGTGGGTTTCTAGCTCGTCTGATTGCTGGAGTAAAAGGACTCTTATTGACATCCCCCAAATCTTTGTTTACCAAACTGCCTCTCATAGCTCTTCAACCATCTCTGCCAATCTGTCATTGTCTCCGAGATGCAATCTTCGTTCACCACTTTCAACCTGCCCTCCGTGTTCACGAGGGAACTCCGGGATCTGCCCCCTTGACTGAGCGTTCACTCCTCTGCTACTCCCAGGTTGCGCAGATGCTCCTCTCTCTCTCTCTCCGAGACTGGATCAACATTCTCCATGTGCGTGCCCCCTAGTTCAGGTGCTATGCCGGATGGTCTTTCTCCATTTTGAACTCCATCTGCTTCTCTATTCTATACTCCAAGTTGTCCTATCTGTTGAAATAAACTCTGGATCAACTCCTCTTGTTTCTTCATCATCGTCTCCATCTCGTCCCTAGTGATGAAGACTGAAGCTTGGTTCGCTCCTGAGGAAGCCTCTTGACTTCCTTGGTGTTCACTTCTCTCTGGCCTTTGTTTCTTACTTGTTTGTCTCGTCATGGTTCTTAGATCTAAATCCTTAAGTCTTCAAATTTAAATTATCCTGAGTTCAACTCTCGGTGAAAGCACCAAAATGTTTGCGTCAAAATTGACCACAAACACCCAATAACGTGAAAGAACCCGATTATGAACACAAATCAGCAATAATCAATATAGAACTCAGATCTAAGCGATAACAATCACAATAATTCACAAATAACATTCACAAACACAGGATTTATAGTTGTTCGACGATCTTGCCTACGTCCACTCTGAGGCTTATGTCTTTATTGATTCACTTGATGATTTCAATTGATTACCGCAAATTACATTTGATGATAGCTTTCAAATCTGATTACAACAGCGTTAATGAAGTATGGAATTGAATCCGGCAGAGTCTGGATGTTCAATGGCGGAAGATCCCCTTTTCCGAAGGCTTCAGGATGCTATTTATAGGCGTAGGAGGCCCAGAACTTGCTCAAACTTTGGGAGACTTTTTCTGGAACGTGAGTGGGCCCACGCGACCGACCCCACCAAGTTTCGACTCAATCTGAAATCGATACGAAGTAATTTCGAATCCATCAAAAAATGATCCAATCGAGTTGAAACTTAGCAGGAACAATATTTACCTTGTATGGAAGCTACTGTGAAAATTTCGTTGCATTTGGATCAGTGGTTTAGGTGATATGATTGATTCAAGTTGTGGTTTTTCGTGAGGGCTGTTGCGTTCGAATCCATCACTTCGAATCCACTCCCTTCGACTCGATCGGTCACGTGGTTCTTCGGTGACGTGGCGCGCACACCTCGCATCGATCCTATTTCTTCCCCGATTCGACCGCTTCGCATCCATGATCTTCGCCTCGTTCGTATCGTTGAATGACACGTCATCCAAGCTAGTTGACTTGGTGGACACGAACGAGTGATTATCTAAGGATTCGAACCTTATCGGTTCGAAGACGATTGATAAGAAGCAGTGCATGGGCATGAGACCGATCGATTCGTAGTAGGGCATGGTGATGAATTCGAAGTGCTTCGATGGATACGAAATAATGCTCTAGCATGGATACGAACGTGCGGAGGGGATGACCATTTGATGGATTCGAACCGATCGATTCGAAGTGATCAATATCATGCCTGATCGGTTCGAAGTCGATCGATTCGAAGCATATGCAAGCGGATGGATTCGAACAGGATGGATACGAATCCTATGGGTTCGAAACGAGCATCTCCTCCACTTTTTGATGGGTTCGAACGACACTTTTCGGCTAACTTGCATCGATCATATCTCATTCATACGACCTCCGATTAGCCTGAAATTTGGAACACTGGCTTTCATGGCTTCACTTGTCATGTCCTTTCAATTGTAGCCTAATCCGGGCTCGGACAAAGTTCATCGATATCCATAGCGAAGTGAAGTACAACCAATCTCTGAGACGAACTGTCTTTTTTTTTGACAGATCTTTTTGTATCACGGCTTTGCCAAAAAGCGGGATAACATATACATATATGCATGTATTTTTTAATGTTAGATTTATCCTAATTCTTTTGCTTTTTCATATATACTTGTACAATTTAAATCCTTACTTCTCTATAATTCATGTGTATATTTAAATATTTGACGCTTTGAATCTCACTTTGTCCTTTTCTAATAATTTTAGAATTAAAATCCTCATCCATACATTATTCGTATGTATGTTTTCAGTTACCCCTCTAAAGGTTCTCATTTAACAAGTTTCAGTATATTCAGCTGCAACGGCATGCCTCTTTGACTATCCTATTTACCCGTTGTTTTTAATTCAGTTTTATTTCTAAATGAAATTAAAACCGTCCCTAGGAAGGTGTTTTTTTTTTCTCTAATCAGTAATCGAATCCCTACTCTCTTTTATCATATATTTCATTCTACTCTCACTTTTATTTAAAGTTTCATGAGAATTCAAAATGACATCAAATCTGAATTTTAAATTAAATCATTAGAAAGGGTAAAATAATATAGTGGTAAGTTTTCAATTTAGAAGATACTTTGCTTTATTTCCCTATCAATACACTTGGTTTTTTCTTACTCCATGTTTTAGTTATTTTTTAAATGCCATATCTAAAAAAAACTTTAATCATTGTAGGTGTTTACATTTCCTCAAAATGTCATTTATTATCCTCGAAGATAACTATATAATTTTCTACCTCCGTTTTCCCCATATATAAGTATTAGTTAGCATAATTTATTTTATTTTGTTATTTTTATTCATTATGACTAGATCATGAATCTTTATACATAATTAAAATACAAATAGTGATTTCATTTTGTTAATTTGATACTTCTCAAAGAATGATCTTAACTCTATTAAACAAGTTTATGATTTTTTGCTTAATTAGCGGGTATATTTTTTGGTTCTTTTGTTCTTCAAATACACATAATCTAATCATCGGTTGCACTAAGAATAAAGAACGTTGAATGTTAATTATTTATATTGATCTTGTTTAAAATCTATGGATGGTGTCTGCATTGTACTCAAATATTAAAAGAAACCGAATTGGAATTTGGTAGTATACTAACTTTTGGTCTAAAAGTTCCAATTAATTATTTTTAATAAATCCATCCACGGTCATTTTTTCTCTCTTCTCCTTTTGATTAGGGAAGGAGAATAAGTTTAGATAAGGAGAATGAAATTAAAATAAAGCTGAAAAGGGAAGACTTAGAAGATTGATTCTTTCATTATAAAATCGAATCGCTACCAAAAAAGAACATAAGAGTAAATTTTTTCTTATAATTAATATTACAATTATGTCTTTGGTAGAGATATAGGATCTTATATCTTGATGAGGGTTCAAAATAAGGTATACAAATTATATTCAATATTGCAAATCAAATCCATTTCGAAATCATCATATATTCGCTTCAACATCAATTCCATTTCGAAACTATCATATATTCAAAATTATCAATTTTGTCTGATAAATCGATTCCACTTCCAAAATTTGATTTGAATTCAATTTAGGTTACATTCTTCACTTTAACCTAGTTCATATTTAAATCCTAGAATTAAATATAAACAATTTACCCTTTAACCAGTTTAAATTTTAGAAAATAGTTTAAATAGTTTAATATAGTTAAATAGTTAAAAATAATTTAATAGAAAACGTTTAAACAGTTTAATCGAAAATAATTTGAATATAAAAATGGTTTATATAGAAAAATAAGTTGGAAAAATCCAAATAATATGAATATTTAAAGAATATAGTTTTTAAATAATTTATACAAAAAAATTCATTTAAAAAAAATTCCAAAGCCAAACCGGTGAACTTTCCTATTTCCTACCTAAATCAATTCCAAATCCCATTTCGATTTAATCGATTCAATTCCAATTCCAACTCGTATAAATTTTGATTCTATATAAATTTTGATTCGAATTCACAAATTCCTTTCACATTGAATTTCAATATCTAATTTAAATTCCAATTTCAAATTTATTACAATTCCAAATTAATTTCAACTTCCAATTTCAAATTAATTTATAATTCCAATTCCAATTAATTAAATTTCAATTTCAAGTTATTTCCAATTCCAAATTTTATTTTAAATATTTTTACTTAAACACTTAAATCAAATTCACTTTCAATATCCAATTTTCTTAGAAAAAAAACCCAAATTTAGAATATAATTCAACTCCAAGCAAAAATTTGAAATATCATTTTATATCAATCTTTATTTAGTAATATTCAAAGTTCGAATAAAAGCCAATCCTTTAAAAAAAATCCATTACTGGAATTTACAACGTGTTTCGTTCGTAACTTAAGAATTTAAACTTTGACTAATTAAACAATCTCGTTTATCAAGTTTAAATTCCAGCATTTCGAGCTCCAATTCAAAATAATTCAATTTCCATAAATTTTATTTTATTCTTAAGATAAATTCATTAAAATAGTTTCAAAATAACTTTTAAATTCATTTAATTTAACCAACCCGATATCCATTTATAATTTTATAACCTATGGCCAAGTGGATAATTATTCCAATTTAATTTCAAGGATGGATATATATATCATTTCAATCCAAATAGATATCACAGGTATAGATTATTTCAACCTATTTCTTAATTTATTCGAAATAATTCAGTTTACCGTTTTATATGCAATAAACAATAAACAGGATGATAGCATGATACGCCACAATGAATAAACAAACAATATCGACCAATAGCATCCACCACAACACATCAACCATAAAGCCAATAACATTCGCAAATTCCAATTTTTACCATATCGGGTAACATGCTACCAACTAAATTAAAATTTATTTAACGGTCAACTTAAATTCGATCAATTAATTCATAAACCGATTTAAATGACAATTAAACCTAACAAACAATAGCCAATAAATTTCATATCGCTTCAGAATATAGATATAACTAACATAAATTTATTTTAGTCAATTATGAGCTTATAAACACTTAACTTTAATTTATCGACAATTTAAAATGAAAATGAAGGCCCAAATTTGAACAGTCTCGCATTGTAGCCAAAACTATTCCATGTTTTCCGGAATTCGATACGATCGCAATAGAGAAAATCGTGTTTGAATCTCAGCTCGTATGCAAAAGTTATTCGAGTTAGAACATTTGAATTTAGTAAAAATAAAAATTAAAAAAATTAATTATTAGATAAATAATACATACGTACATCTTCTTCTCACGCACGCTCCAATCTCTTCCGTTCATAACCTATACGTAACCAAACTTTCAACCGCGCCAAACAAACAATGACAGGATCCTGAACAGGGCACGCCGTTCGAAGCGCCTAAGCCCCTTCCTTCTTCGCCAACGACGCAGCTCCCCACAACGTCTCGAATCTTGGGCAAACACAAAAAACATACGCAACGTTCAACTCCAAATCCTGGTAATTTCGTGACGTGATAGCGTAGATCAACCGTATGGATTTGAAGAGGAGGCCTGATTCAATCATATGCGGAAGATAACTTTTCAAAGCCGATTATTTTAATTAAATGCAAAATTAAATTTCAATACGTTTCATGCTCGTACGGTCAAATGACAAGTCCGATCGCTACAAAACTTGAAATCCGATAATAATTCACTTTTACAAATCCGATGAGACTAGTTTCGTCAAAATCCGAGACTATGACGCCCCACCTCTATACCCACGCTAGCCAAGAACACTACGGTGTAATGCTGTCAACTAGCACGGAGAATAAGGCTGTTGAGGAGCGACCATCTGTATAATTTCTTTGCGCGAGCATCGATATGTCAGATAGTATAACATGCATTTCTTATCAAGAGGGAAATCCGACATACCGACACAAACTCAAAGCTACTACACAGTGGCTATAATATCTTCAGAAAAAAATATAGAAATAAACATAACATAAATCAGTCACAGATAATTCATATCACAAAGGCAGAAATAGATATGAATATTACACATGAAAGTGTACATAAGAGTAGTGGTCAAAAAGATCCACAATAATACAAAGGAATAGATACAAGTGCTAGACAAAAATATGTATACATCAAGGAGTCTGTATCTCAAATGCATACAACAAAAACTACGAAACTAGAGTAGATAGCCAAAAGTCAGAAGATGGTTCCAGATAGGAAGCCATGAGGAAGCACCTGTAAAATCTCAGTCTGACCGAAGTATTATTTAAGAAGAAAATAATAAACGGATCAGTCTAACTCTAGATATCAGATGAAACGATATAGAATAAGAGATATGACTAAACACATAATAATCACAATTCCAAGCTGTGATATATATAAGTAATTGAAAATCAACGAGAGATTAATCAATATCACCAAATCTACACAAGAATCAAAGAAATTCCATACTCCTTTTTTCGTTCATCAAACCACAAATATTGACGATTATATTAATGTCAATCAAAAAAGTCAATGACACACAAATTCACCAATGCACAAATATTGACAATAATATCAATGTCAATCACACAAGTCAATGACACACAAATTCACCAATGCACAAATATTGACAATAATATCAATGTCAATCACAAAACTCAATGACACACAAATTCCAGAATTCAATACGCGAAATCCAGAAATCACAAAAGTCAATGACGCATAAATTCACCAATGCACAAATATTGATAAAACTTATCAATGGAAATCACGAAAATTGGTGAAACACAAATTCTAGAAATCATCTCAAGAAATCCAGAAATCACAAAGGGGGGAGGCCTATCACAAATGGGAGCATAAAGCCCACCAACACGTGTATCACAAACGGAACGCTAATTCCATGGTTGCTAACCATCACAAATTGAGCCGAAGCTCCACAAACGGCCCGAAGACCATGGGTTGCTACCCCACCAAATTGAGTCGAAACTCCACAAAACGGGGTTTAGTCTCCCTCGCAGACAAAGAGACATCACACATTGCTAGTCTAAATCACAAAGATGATCGTCATGATCAACGAGAAGTGTCGATTACAGTAAGCTAGTAAATATATGATCTTAGCATCATGTCCCATAACCACTAGCTTAACTTAAATATTTAAGAACAAATTGTAGATCTCCACTAGAAAATTGTCACAAGAGTTTCAATCGAACAAGTCCAAGAATTAACCAACAAAGTGAACACAAGCGTTTCATACCACTTGTTTTACTAAGTCGTTTAATTAGATTTCTCATACGAGTGAGGTAAAGGTTTGTATATACTAATAGATTGGAAAACGGTTTTATAAACGAATTTGGTATTAAAATAGTATTGAAATCGTTTGAGGAAAGGTTTTGATATTTACTACTAGGATAGAAAACCTTTATATTTTTAAAGTGACAAATCACGAAGAAGATTGTAAGAACAATCAATCACTAAAATTCACATACGAAGACGTGAATAAAATCCAAAGAAATCGATAAAGGATCCATCGAAATGGATATTCAAAAATCCCTAAAAAGAGTCATCAAAGTCATAATAGATGATAACAACAACTAGGAAACAACTCGAATCGATCAAAGTTGGAAATTCACGCGACTAGGCGAAAATAGGCAAAATGCATCAGGTCGGTCGGCCGGCTACAGAGCTCGGTCGACCGAACCTTGTTTTGAAAAAATTCTCGGGCATCAGGTCGGTCGACCGAGCCAGGGGGTCGGTCGGCCGAACCAGAAACAGAGAAGTGCAACTGCACTTTTACTAACAGGTCGGTCGACCGGACCAGGGGGGTCGGTCGGCCGAACCTGATGCTCTGCAAATTGATGCCCATAAATTGATATGCAACCTCCACCAATTCGCAATCGAATGAGCACGGACGCTCGGGAATTATGCCTAACGGCTACCCGGCCCTATTGGCTCCTCGATGCATCACCAAAAACACATTTGAACCTCAAAGCTATGATTTTTAAGGATTTGGCTTTCAAACACTAAAATTGGAATATTCTCAAAAGCAATCCAAATCAAAAGCAATTGCACAAGAATAAGTGTTAGGAATTCATACCTAACAATCAAAGATAATTCATAGACTTAGATGTGAGATTAAAAATCTCACCTTTTCACAAAATCAAACAAGAAGAAGCTTGAAAGCAAATGGAGAATCAACCTCTCTTCAACACAACCCAAATGAGCTTGAATCTATGCTCAAAAGAAGAACATTCCCAAAATTAGGTTTAGGAATTTCTGAAATTGGTAAGAGAATAAGTTGGAGAAGAAGAAGAGAATGCTTACCAATGGGTTCTCTTGAATTTGGAGCAAGGAATTTAAGGTTGCAAGAGGAACTAGGGTTTTGGAGTTTTGATTTCCAATCTCTCCCACCATTACTACCTTAGAACTGAAAAGAGAAGAAAATGAGGGTGAATAGGGGAAGAGTGGCTCAGTTTTGAGTATAAGTTAAACATAGGGCCAAACCCAAACCCAAACCCAAAGTGAAAAGTAGCAAAAATCAACTTTCTCCAAACATATCGAAGCTTATACTCAAAAAGGTCGCAAACGGCATTTTAAGCTCAATGGGAGTGGTCCTGAGTCCTAATTCGACCGTATGCAAAAAGTAGCTTTTCGGACTAAAATCCGACTAACGATAAAATATTTAAATAAAATATTTAAATATAAAATCGATAAATATGCGGGTTGTTACAGACTCCCCTCCTTAAATAAATTGCGTCCTCGCAATATTTTATGAAGAAGATATATAGTAACAACCATAAAAGCATATTAAACACAAAAGAAGTTTGAAATAAGAAGTTCACCTCAAAGAGCACGAGAAAGTAAGTCCGGATGTGTTCGCTCGATGTACTCTCTAGTTTCCCAAGAACAATCCTTAGGATTTGAAGACCATTGAACTTTAACAAGCGGAACATCTTTATTTCGAAGTCGTTTGACCTCCGAAGCAATGATACGAATAGGATGTTGCTCATAAGTTAAACTAGGCAAAACTTCAATCTCTTCCACAACACCGGGCTCAAGAACAGAATCGGAATCTCGAAGGCACTTCCGTAATTGAGAAACGTGAAACACGTCATGAATAGCAGAAATTGAGCCAGTAATAAAAGGCGATAAGCCATGGAACCAATACGTTCGGTGATAGGAAATGGCCCAATATATCGAGGTGCTAGTTTTCCCGATCGACTGAATCGCACAACACCCTTCATAGGCGAAACACGAACAAACACGAGATCTCCCACAGAAAATTCTAATTTCCTTCCCCGGTTATCGGCATAGGATTTTTGTCTACTCTGGGCTTCTTTCATCCTATGACGAATAAGGTCAATCTTTTCTGTGGAATCACGAATAAAATCTGGACCTAAAACCAGCTTCTCACCGGTCTCAAGCCAACAAGAAGGAGATCGGCATGGCCTTCCGTAGAGTGCCTCAAAAGGTGCCATACCAATACTAGATTGGAAGCTATTATTATAGGAAAATTCAACAAGTGAAATATGATCTTCCCAACTTCCACCAAAATCAAGAACATAAGCACGAAGAAGATCTTCATGAGTTTGATTCACATGCTCGGTTTGTCCATCGGACTGAGGATGATAAGCGGTGCTAAAATTAAGCTTCGTTCCCAAAGCTTTTTGAAGACTCTTCCAAAATCCACTAGTAAACAATGGATCGCGATCACTAACAATAGAAGTAGAAACACCATGTAATTTAACAATCTCCTTAACAAAGAGTTTGGCCAAAAGAGGAACGGTTCGGTAAGACCGAACGGGCATAAAATGGGCGGATTTAGTAAGTCTATCAACGATCACCCACAAGCTATCATGACCCGAACGAGAACGGGGAAGGCCATCTATAAAATCCATGGAAATTTGGTCCCACTTCCAAATTGGAATTTCTAAAGGTTGCAATAACCCACCGGGCCTTTGATGTTCGGCCTTAATGAGTTGGCAAGTCATGCAATGCTTAACGAAGTTAGCGATGTCAAGTTTCATTCCCTCCCAATAATAAAGTCGCTTCATATCCGCGTACATTTTACTACTACCAGGATGAATGGTAAATTTAGAACGATGTGAATCTTCTAAAATATCTTTACGAAGATCACTAATATTTGGCACGATAAGACTACCAAATTTCCGAATGCCGCCACGAGAATCGATATCAAAGTCTTTCAAACCCTCAATATCAATTTTATCCTTAATATTTTGGCCAAGAAGAGCCAATTCGGGATCTAGCCTTTGAGCTTCAAGAATGCGGTCCAAAAGAGAAGGATGAGCCTCAAGGCTACATAAAAAAAATGATGAGCATAAATCGGATACGCGGTCTCGAATCTCACAAGTGGATAAGATCTCGAGATCGTTCCATTCGGATATCATCATAGAAACAACAGCTTGTTGTTTACAGCTAAGAGCATCGGCGACACGATTACCTTTACCGGTGTATAAAGAATATCAAGATCATAAGGAGCAAGGAACTCGAGCCAACGTTGTTGATGCAAATTAAGTTCCTTTTGAGAAAATAAATATTTCGAAGACTTATGATCCGTGTAAAGAACAAATTTCTCTCCTAAAAGATAATGACGCCAAATCCGAAGAGCGAAAACAATAGCCGTGAGTTATAAATCATGAGTGGCATATCTAGTCTCAGCTGGCTTCAATTTCCTAGAAGCGTAAGCAATAACACGTTCTTTTTGCATAAGAACGGCACCTTAACCAACGCGACTAGCATCGGTATAAACAACGAAATCTTGATTCCCCTCGGGAATAACAAGAATAGGAGCATCAGAAAGGAGTTCTTTTAATTTCTGAAAAGAAGCTTCAAATTTGTCTGACTAAATGTATTTAACACCTTTCTTAGTCAAGCTAGTAAGAGGCACGACAATCTTAGAAAAGTCTTTGATAAAACGACGGTAATAGCCCGCCAATCCGAGAAAACTACGAATCTCTGTCACACTCTCCGGTCTCTTCCAATCTTGAATCGCTTCAATCTTTGAAGGATCCACGGAAATTCCGGATTCGGAAATAATATGACCAAGAAACTTCACATGAGATTGCCAAAAGAGGCATTTAGAAAATTTTGCCCTTAATTGATTACTCCTAAGAGTTTCCAACACAATCCTAAGATGTTTTTCATGATCCTCCTCGGTTTTAGAATACACAAGAATATCATCGATAAAGATAAGAACAAACCGGTCGAGGAAGTCTTTGAAAACTCTATTCATAAGGTCAACGAAATACGCCGGAGCATTCGTCAAACCAAATGGCATGACAAGCCATTCATAAGATCCATAACGAGTACGGAACGAGGTCAATGGAATACTATCCTCTGCAATACGAAGCTGATGAAATCCAGTAGCTAAGTCTAATTGTGAAAAGACCTTAGCACTACTAAGCTGATCGAATAGATCATCAATCCGAGGTAAAGGATATTTATTTTTGATAGTAAGATCATTAAGCTTGCGGTAGTCAACGCAAAGCCTAAGTGTACCATCAGATTTCTTCACGAAAATAGCCGAAGCTCCCCAAGGCAAGGAACTAGAGCGAATAAATTGCTTCGTCTCCAATTCAGATAATTGTTTACGCATCTCCTTGTTTTCATTATTGGACATACGATACAGAGGACGAGTGATAGGTTGAGCTCCAGGAATAAGATTAATTTTGAACTCAATTGCCCGCTTAGGTGGTAATCCTAAAACGGGTTCGAATATGTCAGAAAATTCACGAACGAAGTGAATAAGAGAAATAACACCACCCTCATCATCATCATCGTCATCACGAGGATTTAAAGAATATAAAGATGCGACCAAGCTGGAAACTGAATCTTGAAGATTAATAGAAATCTGCTTAACAGATTGAGGATGTCGAAGATGAATAGTCCGCTCAGGACATAGGATATGAGCTTCATAACGGTTAAGCCAATCCATTCCCAAAATCATTCCAAAGCCTAAATAACGCATGACATGCAAATCGGCTAGGAAAGGAAAATCACACAAAATAATCTCGACATCTTTACACAATAAACTGATTGTTGCGGATCCACAACCGGATTCGCAATTCTCAAAGAAGTCATTAAACACAAAACATCCAAAGAAAAAGTATCAACAAGTTCTTTTGATATAAAAGAATGGGACGCACCCGTATCAAAAAGAACTCGAATAGGATGATCACGAAATAAAATAATTCCATCCAGAATAGAATGAGAAATACCTTGGCCACGAGATGTGTTGCCAGGGGCTTGAGCAACATTTAACTTTCCCTCCTTCTTGCCTTGAAGTTTGGGGCATGAAGATATAACATGACCGGGAGCTTTGCAGTAGCGACAAGAGAGAGACTTTGGGCCCTTGTTCGTATAATGGTCCTTCGAACCACAATTATAGCATTCCCCACGGCCAAAGGAAGAAGTCTTTGCCACGGAGGTTGCTTGCTTCCCTTTCTTATTGGGATAAGGTCCTTTGAATTTATTTGGCCTCTTCTTGTTGTTGAAGTTTGGTTTGGAACCCACCACTTCAACATGTTCTCCCTATCCGCCTCTTCAAGACGAAGAGCGATATCAACGAGTTGGTCGAAAGAAACTTCTAATTTTAGAAGTAATGGCTTCTTGAGATTTTTGTTTAAGCCATAGACGAACCTCTGGTTCTTCTTTAAAGGGGTGTTGATGTATTCAACCCCATATTTGGAAAGCGACTCGAAGGAGGCGACGTAATCAGTCACGGAGGACTCACCTTGAACAAGGTCTATAAATCGTCGAGCCACTATCACTTTCTCTGCTTCCGGTACAAATTTCAACTCGAAGCGTTCCCGGAATTTCTCCCAGGTGAGATCCGCTTCATTAATCTCAGAAATAAGAAGCTCGTACCAGTCCAATTCTCTTTCTCGGAGCATACTAGAGGCCACCTCAACTCGGTGAAGGTCAATAAGATTCATGCGAGAAAAGATTCGATCGCATGACCTTAGCCAAGCCTGTACTTCAATAACAGTTTCGGAATCTTTGAATGGCTCCCCACCCAAATTAGTGTAATCGCTGCACAAGCGTGCAAATCCCGACTTTGGGTGAGTAGGTTCCGGGTTAGGTCCAGCTGCTTGAGCATTCGTCACTAAATCAAGAAGCTGTTGAGCAGTCATAAAAACTCCATCTTGGGGTGGAACACCAGATGGTCCAGCTCTGGGACGGCCTGGTCTAGACATTTCTCTTCCTTTTGAAAGAAAGAAGAGCAAGAAGAAGATTATTCACCAAATTGAATATCAAGCAATCTTGATAGACAAAACAAGGAATCATAAAAGAAAATAGGATAGGACGGTACGTAGACCCGAATAAAATCCTAAAGCACGACTCCTAAGATGGACTTAGGACGATGATCCTTGTTATAATATTCCATATTGTTCCGAAGTTTGGTTTTGATACCAAGCTGTGACGCCCCACCTCTATACCCACGCTAGCCAAGAACACTACGGTGTAATGCTGTCGACTAGCACGGAGAATAAGGCTGTTGAGGAGCGATCATCTGTATAATTGCTTTGCGTGAGCATCGATATGTCAGATAGTATAACATGCATTTCTTATCAAGAGGGAAATCCGACATACCGACACAAACTCAAAGCTACTACACAGTGGCTATAATATCTTCGGAAACAAATATAGAAATAAACATAGCATAAATCAGTCACAGATAATTCTTATCACAAAGGCGGAAATAGATATGAATATTACACATGAAAGTGTACATCAGAGTAGTGGTCACAAAGATCCACAATAATACAAAGGAATAGATACAAGTGCTAGACAAAAATATGTATACATCAAGGAGTCTGTATCTCAAATGTATACAACAAAAACTACCAAACTAGAGTAGTTAGCCAAAAGTCAGAAGATGGTTCCAGATAGGAAGCCATGAGGAAGCACCTGTAAAATCTCACCTTTTCACAAAATCAAACAAGAAGAAGCTTGAAAGCAAATGGAGAATCAACCTCTCTTCAACACAACCCAAATGAGCTTTAATCTATGCTCAAAACAAGAACATTCCCAAAATTAGTTTTAGGAATTTTTGAAATTGGTAAGAGAATAAGTTGGAGAAGAAGAAGAGAATGCTTACCAATGGGTTCTCTTGAATTTGGAGCTAGGAATTTGAGGTTGCAAGAGGAACTAGGGTTTTGGAGTTTTGATTTCCAATCTCTCCCACCATTATTGCCTTAGAACTGAAAAGAGAAGAAAATGAGGGTGAATGGGGGAAGAGTGGCTCAGTTTTGTGTATAAGTTAAACATAGGGCTGAACCCAAACCCAAACCCAAAGTGAAAAGTAGCAAAAATCAACTTTCTCCAAACATATCGAAGCTTATACTCAAAAAGGTCGCAAACGGCATTTTAAGCTCAATGGGAGTGGTCCCGAGTCCTAATTCGACCGTATGCAAAAAGTAGCTTTTCGGACTAAAATCCGACTAACGATAAAATATTTAAATATAAAATCGATAAATATGCGGGTTGTTACAGAGACAGTGACCAAAATAGCTATTTTACTCGTCAATTAATAAATAAAATTTTAAATTTTAAATTATTCACATTTAAATCCAATTTTAGATATTAACAATCTTAATTGGTGTTCATATAAAATTTTAAATCAACTTACGACATCATTTTCTATCGTATTAAATTTAGAATTTAATTATTCAATTTCAAATATTAAATTATCCAACAAATTACATTAATAATCATTTTCATTCAATAATCACCTTAAACTTAATAACTTAAAAATAGCTAAAAAAAGGGTCGTTTCATGCCATTACCTGTATTTATTTACATATGACATATGACACCATTATCTACTATTTATAGTGATGATATATGCCTGTTATATTATTATCATATCTGTTTGCACTCTGCAAGTTCCCTGTTAGTATAGAATTCCCTATGGGTTAAAAGATACATACTCAAACCATCTTTAGAATATAATAAAATTGTTATGGATTTAAACGATAATCCCAAGCGATTTTCATTGAATTGAATTTGGGATTGCGGGTTGAAATGATATACACCCGTATATATTTAAACTACGGATTGAAATGATAAATATCTGTATCACTTTACCATAGGGTAAAAATTATATATAGACACCGCTGGTTTGTATATAAATATTTTGAAAATGATCTCTATGGTTTTGGAAAGAAATATATGGTTTTAATAAATATTGATTTTAAGATATTATATACAAATGTATTTTTATAAAGACTTAAATTTTATATTTTTAAAATTTTATGTTTTGAAAATTTTATAGTTATAGGTTAATTTTTGAAATTATAAATTTTAAGAATTTACTTATAATTTTACTATTTTTAAATATATAAATAGATTTCATATATAGATAAATTTAATAATATGTTTAGGTAATTATTTAAAATTATATTTCAAAGATAGATTTTATAATAATTTTTAATAAATTGAGGTTGGAAAGATAAACTTAAAATTGACTTGAAATTATATATATTTAATAATTATACTTAAATAAGTTTGATTTGAAATTATTAAATTTGAGATTTTAAAGATATGATTTTATAACTTGATTTTGATTAAAAGCGATTTGAATGAATATTTTCAAATTTACATAAATTGAAATATAGTTTATATAAATCTGTAATTTAAAGTTTATTTAAATGTTTTCAAAATGATTAGGTAAATATTTCAAAACTGAATAATAGTAAAGTTAATTTGAGATATAAATAAAATTATCAAATTTAGTTTCTAAATGTGGAATATTTAAACTTTGAAATATATTGAAATTGAAATGGTTTATTTTGTGGTTCAAATGTGTATTTGAGATCGATATAATTTGAAAGGGTCTATTGAGAAACTGAATTGGATTGAAATTAATGAATTAAGATTGAATTAAATTTGAATTTTTGAATTCGAGTCGAATTGAATCAATTTGTGAAATTAAGAAAGCTATTTTATTATATAAAGTATTTTTAAATTATATTTGAAACTATTTATATATTTTACCTTACAATTTTTTTTATGTAAACTATTTCAATAAAATAATTATTTAAATGCAAACCATTTTTAATATAAACTATTTTAATATACTAATTATTTTAATATAAACTATATTAGCTTATAACTATTTTATATAAACTATTTTATTTAATGAACTACTTTATTATATATAATATTTTTTATATCTAAACTTTTTAAAAGGAAAGGGTTATGGATGTCAAAGTGTTATGAATTTCAAAGTATTATATTGTCCAAGTGTTAGAATTTCAAAGATGTAATAATTTCGAAAGGTTTATAAATTTAAGTGTTATCATGTGGAAATGAATATTATTTTAAGTAAGAAACGACATCATATTGATACGGCTTTGAAATGGATATGATATTTTGGTTTTGAAGTATGATATTTTGAAATGACCACGGTGTTATAACAACCATTGGTTGTTAAAGAGACGGGGATCGGTTATTGTCATATTCTCTACCACTATCAAAAGCACTTTAACAACTGTGTACACGGTGGAGATTCCATAACGAAGTAGGA
This sequence comes from Allium cepa, assembly GCA_030765085.1. Taxonomy (NCBI): domain Eukaryota; kingdom Viridiplantae; phylum Streptophyta; class Magnoliopsida; order Asparagales; family Amaryllidaceae; genus Allium; species Allium cepa. Next base: position 862,041,150 of record CM060931.1, read on the forward strand.
TGTTGGAGACGACTTTAAATGAGGTATATACGTGGACCTGATTCCCATGAGTTAGCTTAAGGTGGGGCCAAGTGAGGTAGCTCTACTGATCAGACACACTTCTTCGATACCATTTTATTACCTTGTGATTGATTGGGTGCACCCTCGGATTTAAAAGTGTGGCACGAAGTAGGCGGTAGTTGCGGTTATGCGTTACCACCAGCCTTGAAGTGTAATTAGTATATCTGCCCAGGCGTTGCCTAGTTGTGCCGTGTCGCCTACCATATTAAGACAACCACGTGTTTTTTTTGTGTCGTAACTATGGAGTATCTTCTGGTAGCCTCCCGGTCGGGAGGTATTACAGTACTGTATAGACTATTGGGACTATAAAATGTTGTAAGAGGGATATGGGTAATGCCTTAATGCTATTTTAATAGTTTACTTTACTTTAGACATTATTATAATAGCGTATTATACTACACAGTAGATAGCTCCACGGATCCTTAGAGGATGGTTATCCCAAACATCCTTTAAGTTACTTGTGTTTCAGTTGATATTTCACTTGAGTTGGATTTATGATGTAAGAATGACAATCCTGAATCAAGTGTTTTGTGTTTTGCTTTACGCTCTTGTCAAACTGAGTGTCACAAGATTTAAGACTCACCTTTTGATTAGGGGCTTCACTTGGAGATCCATCTATCTATTCAGCTTGCAGTTATTCAGTTGACTTCTGTGATATATTCTTATCTTGTAGTTGACTATTGTGTTGAGACTTCTATGTATTCGAGTCTTCTTTTGTATCTTGTTTTAACTCTGTTATATACACAGACAATATCTTCGTGAACTACCATTAATTTTTTTCCACTACTTATTATTGTAATACTCTATGTCCATGATTCTACGATTTATTTACTGTCCATGCTAAGTTTTGCCAATATCAATTAACAATCTGATATTGTGAGCAATTCACGTCTGACATGTGCAGATGCGAATGGTTAAAAATATCGGGATGTTACACTTTTTTGATCATCTTAGATTTTCACAAAACAAATGCTATTAAAAATAAGAATTTCTACACCAAAAAATCCTATTTTGATATGAGAAACTCAAGGACATACTTGATTCGATGATTTAAACATGTAGATGTTTGTTAAAAACTGGATTGTTTACTGTTATTTTGTAATTACACACCATATATAATATATACGAGCTCCGAACTATTTTTAGCATGATCTATACTCACAAATAAGCACTTCGTTAGTTTGCATCATTCGCATATTCGAATTGAGCAAAGAGATATTTATTTTTAAAAACCAGGGTATAAATTATTTTTTAACACTGTTTACATTGATAGAGTAACACAAAACATTCCCGGCATTCTAGATTTAAGCTCTCACCTTAAACATGTTGGTCCTTCAAATATTCTAGTTCACTCTTTAGTTTATGATCTGCAACCTTGATTATGTTACCTAACTTTTGGATTTTTGAAAGAACAGGTTGCTTCTCTCATTTTATTTGATGTGTTTTGGTTTATAGATTTTCAATTAATTAAATAAAATTTAGAAAATTTAAAATATTATCTTTATTTAAAACCATTTATTACTATACATTGTTATTTAACAGGGATTATATTTTGATTAAAAGATCATATTATTGAATATTATAAATAAATATTCATAACTCCAGACGACAAAATTCTTGGGTCTTTACAAGTATACTAGTGTTGCGACTTCAAAACATTGGAAGTAGTTAAAAATAAACTTTACCATAACTTCCACTAAAAGTCTGTTTTTAAAATCCTTTATTATAATGGAAAATTTTTGAATTTTGTAAAGTTATTATTCCAATTGCTTTTTTTATCGTAATGGACCAAACGTTGTGTTGGCCTGATAGAGGGATGTGTGGACCGATCCTGAACTTTAACATCTATTGGCTTTGTCTAAAATTAACTTCCATAATAATGGAAAGATAATGGAAGCTTAATTAGGAAAAATAAACTATATAACGTATTATTGTTCGGAAATTACTGGAGGAGAAATGATTGGTCAGTGGTAATAATAATTGATGGTGAAATTTTAAAAAAATTCCATTGATTATTAAATATTTATTAAAAAAGTCAAAATTTTATAGGGAGGGAACATATAAATTCTACCAATTTTCTTACACAAAATTATTAAGAAAATTCCTGACAACCTTTCACTATATTTAAGCCCTTTCCATTTGTAAAATTTTCAATCTAAACACCTGTAAAATAATAATAATAATTTTGTTTCAACGAATAAATAATTTTAAATAAATTAGATAGATAATTACATTCCAAATTTCGAGACTTAGTAAAAACAAAAGGGAAAATTCTATTTATACATTATAAATTACTTTCCTACACCATAAAACTTAAATAATATATATGACTAAAATGTGCTATTTCAAAAAAAAAATTTCAATATTAGAAAAATGAAAAATTCATAGTATACAAATCCACTTGTCCACATTGTTTATAGTTCAAATACATATAGTCTCAAGATGCATTCGTGCGCATTCAATTTTAATATTTTCCACTTCTAGTTAAACGAAAAGACAAAAATTTAAATTCAGTGCTCAAATTAATATGAATTATAAAGTATTAAACTCTTCTCTATTTTTTTACTTAATTAATTTGTTCACATTTACTGTTAGAATTTAAATAGTTTAATATTTTAATATTCAAAACTGATTCAAACTGATGGAAATAATTAAATAAACTTAAATTCCCTATGATGAATTTGAATTTGTAATATGCACAACCGAGTTTAGGGAATACAGGAACAAGGGTTACTTAATTTCATTGATACATCATGTATAAGGGAGATAATGAAACGAGATTAGTATTTTGATTTATTCCAAAATAAGGATTGTTTTGTAAGGCGTAAAAATATATTAGGTAAAATATGATGTGCACGATTTTAGCTATTTTTTTGATGTATGTGTAGTATTTTGTGTGTATGAAAAGAATCTTCTTACCATACAATCATAAACGGCCTCCAAAGAATTCAATGGAGTTTTAAGGATAAAGTGTGAAATCAAACTCATCTTGTTTTGGTAGAGATTTATTTGAAGAGCGGGAAAACATAGATTGAGATGTGCTGTCCTTCAAGTCCAAAATTCAGAGAATGTTTAAGGTTAAACTACAGAAAGAATCAATATTAATTATGATTCCTCCTTTGACAAAATAATTTAGTTAACAAATGCTTTTTTATTATTTGTTTTGTCTAAATCCTTTTATTCTTTAACAAATTATCTTGTATTCGATTATATGAAGTCAATACTATTTCTAATCTACTATATATAAAGGGTTGAATTTCTACCATTTCCTTTTTTCTCTCCTAACTTTAAGAATAAAATCTTTTTTTCCTCAGTTGAAAATAACAGTTTTTAATATTTATGTCCGCAAATACCATCCTTCCCAATTAATCACTTCTCTATACTCCTCTAAGTACTCCTCGTGATAGTCTTTATTTTCCAAAAATAAAAGATTTTTCATGTTCGTCTATCCAGACATTTATAAAATTCCATTGTAATTTTTTCATAAAAATAGAAATATATTACAAACACTGAGCATATTCTTTCAGTCTATTAAAACATATACTATATAAAGATTATAAGATTAGTCTCTTATTCATCAATTTTCAACCTCCTCTTGTTTTTTGTTTCAATTCCTTTGCTTTGGCCATGTTTATTTCTAATTTCATTTTATTTTTTCTTTTGTTGTTTTAGTCCACAAATATGCTTGGATTGCATTTTTTAGAAAAAAGAATTCTTTTAATATTTCTTTTGCATGGTGGAGAAAGGGTTCCAAGAAATTTAGAGGTTGAATCAAGGATCACTTTTTTGATCACTGTGATGCAAAGGTATAATTTTGGAATTTATTTTCCATTACAAATTATCTCAACAATGAGTTTAAGTATTTAGTTACAGTTTTAGGGATTACTGATTTATGATGCACTTTCCAATAGGTTTCTTATATTGCTAATATTTCCTGCTCTAAAAAAACAACTTGTGGATGCTCTTATTTTGATGTTGATAAGAAACTAGTAGAGAATACCTATACAGTCCAAAATAATTTTGTATAAAAATATGTTAGTCATTGTTACGTACAAATCTTATATTCATTTGTGTTGTCAATAATTGACAATTTATAACAATTTTACTATATTCAATATTTTGTTGAATCATTCTTATGTTCTACAAAATAGACGCTTTATTTGTGAATTATTAATAATGTTAATTGTAAATGAATGTAATGTCATTATCTCATGTACTTCAAATTTCATTTTGCTCCATATTTATGCTTTGTAAAATCTTACCAAATTTCTATTTTAGTAAGTCATCTTTTTAGTTCTGGATTTTAAAAATTGTGCTCAATTTACAAATTTTTTCTGTCTGATTTCATATATTATACTATATACCTTAAAGTCGAATCTCCTTTGCAATTTTTTCTTTTTCCTCATAATTCTAGAATTTAAATACTCATCTCTTCCTTATTGAGTATGTTTTGAAGAGATAACCTTATTTGGTTTAAGCTCAAGCACCCTAGCTCGAACCTAGTTAACCTTATGTTATCCAATAAATTTTAGAAACACATAATTCATTTAAAATATTTATTTTTCGATTAGGTCTACTGCAACATATAAACCCTACATATAGACTACATTTAAAATCAAATCTCGCATTGTGTGGTCTTATACTTTCCAACTACATTGGTAAGCACAATCTTTATTCAAATTTCATTTGTTCAATTCTTTGAAATATAAATTTTTTAAAAAGTGTCTTCATTAAACACTTATTATTGTAACAATAACAACAATTAAGGAAAATCAAAATTATAACAACCAAGAAGTCTATAGACATATACTCAGTTTAAGGCCTATAACTTTATCATAATTTTGTTTTGTAATTCTGCCATTGACTTCATGTTTTCTAATTATATATATGTGTATGTGTGTGTGTACATATGCATGCATGTATGTATGTATGTATTCATATATGTATGTATTTATGTATATGTGTGTTTGCATACATCTATATGTATATAGAATGTATATCGATGTATGCATGTAGGTATATGTGTGTGTGTGTGTATGCATGTATGCACGTGTGTTTTAATGTTAGATTTATCTTAATTCTTTTGCATTTTATCATATACTATTACCATTTAAATTCTTACTTCTCTATAATTCATTTGTATATTCAAATATTTAAAGCTTTGAAATCTCTCATTTTGTCTTTTTCTCATTATTTTAGAATTAATATCCTCATCTCTACATTATTCATCTGTATGTTTTCAGTTTACCCCACAAGGTTCTCATTTAACAAGTTTTAGTATATTCAGTTGTAACAGGATGCCTCTTTGACTATTCCATTTATTACTTTTAACCATTATGCTTAATTCAGTTTTATTTCTAACTGAAGTTAGAAACGTCCCTAAGAAGGAGTTTCTTTTCTCTAATCAAAAATAATTATCTACTTAAAAAAATTAATAATCTTAGATTTAAACCGAACGATAACATGATAGCATTCCCGTAATGAATATAAGATTATAAAAATAATAATAAATTCAAATAACATCTTACTCACCCGATGGAAGTTATTTTAGTTACACAATCTTAAAAAAATTTAAACCCCTAAGTAAACACACAAATTGCAGATTATATTCCACATAGTAGCCATGTTAAAACTTGAGTAGACATGGAAATTCCTAAAAAAACTCATATACACCAAGTCTGTTGCTTATGTACTTTTTGTTTTGGACTTTCGTACAAGACTATGATGAATTTTATAAATTTTGAATATTAGATGACTTTCTTTATCCAACAATTGTTTTTTTCTAATTCTTTTATTGTTTATTTGATACTAATAAAAAAATAGGAAGTAGTAAAGAATACATGAAAGAAGGATCCAATTTGAGGATTTAGGAAGTCCATGTGTCGTTATTTCCTATTTGATTTGTTCATGCAAACTACAGCGTTTTCAACTTCAATCTTTGTGCTGTAGTTTCTTCTTTATGACTAACAATATTAGTTCCCATAGTAACTAAAATTGTAGGATGTGAAAAAATACTTGGAAGAGTAAACTAAATAATTATGTATTATCATTGGACACTCTTAAGATTTTTAATTTTGTTGCAATATATTTTATAGCTCAGATTTTTTGAGCGTTTAACATTATTCTTTTTACTTCTACTAATCTCACATAAACTAACTTATAATTTTCTCCATTATTGTATAATGATAGTGTATGCATGGTGCAATTCTTTTTTATGTCTTTTATATGTGCATATAGTTGCTTGAATTGAGTCATTGTTATTTCATTATTAATGATAGCCATATAGCTTAAATTTGATGTGTGCATCTACATAATTATTTGGAGGTGTATTACATAATTATTTTAGTCTTCCTTTGTATGGTGTATAAATGTAGTTGTATAGAAGTGTACAATGACATACACAATGTTTTTTTCGAATAAGTAATTTTGAATATTCAAAATATAAAGAATATTTAAATGTAAAATATATGTTGAAAATAATGGTTTTACTTGAGTTCATTGTAAAAAATATTCAATTGGATTTGCAAAAAATATAACTGCAATCCGTATGAATACATGGGTGTGCGCTAGTATACTATAATTATTGAATATATGTGCATGTAATTGGTCATGTATGTTAACTTCCCATATCGTAGGGAACTAACTGCATAAATTATCAATTAATTGGTCATTAATTGACATTAACATAAGTTAATATTTTATTTATCGAGATCGATCCCTATAGGGTGGAAATTAATAATAAGAACAAAAGTTAATTGATTAATTCAGGAAATGAACAAATTAAAAAAGATAAGTATATGGGGACACTTATTTACTTTGTGAATACAGAATTGAATGAAAATGTAGGGTTTACCTAAATAATAAAAATTAATTAATTATAATGAAAGATAATTATATATAATTATGTTCGATTGTAAATATTTAAAAAGAAATTTAATTTTGAATAATTGAGAATTTTGTTTTAAACCTAATAAAATTAAATCTTTTGAAAATTTTAGATTGAAGGATATTTTTATTAAGGGAAAATTAGAAGAGGAAGTATTAATTATAGAGATCTTATATTCTGGGTAATTATATAGTTAAATTTTTTCATACAGAATGGGAATTAATTTAAATACTTGAATGAGAAATAATTTAATGTGCTACATATGAGTTAATAAAATTGGTAGTTAAATAAAGAGGATCCGAAGGAAATAAATTAACAAAGTACGGAAAAACCGAAACCCTTACTATGCAAAAATACCACTAAACATATCTTTGTCCTTGTATTTTCTATTTCAATCTCTAACCAAAACAAAGTGGATGCCCTCTTCTGGAAATCTATGACATCTACTTTCCCATCAATAAAACAACCATGTTGTTTATAGGTAACTTTACCTGCATAAAACTTTATTGATCTATCTTTATTACCATTATATTCTTTAGTTTGTTCATCTGTTTTTCAAATAATATTTGAAACTCAATTTTATATCATGTATCTTTTAGTCAGGTGTACTAAAAGTTAAATGTTAAATTCAAATTGTATGTATGGAAGCATTTTTCCATAAAAAGACAGAAATATTATTATTTTCAACTAACTACGTGTGTTATGTTCATTCTTTTGCTTAACAAATATTAAATTGGAAAAAACTAATAAATCAACACATAACTTAATTTTATCAAACAAATTTAACTTTTATAGAAATATGTAATCATGTAATAAAAATTGCATACATATAGAAATAATGTTCAATTTACAACTCATTTATCTTAAAATTTTCATTTTACGTCGCGTAATAAATTCTTTTCATTGAAACTAATATTTCAAATTATTTTTTTTATAATATGCAGATTGCACGCTAGTGTTACATTGAATAGACGTCAAATATGAATAGATAATTTCAAACTAATTTTTTTCACTCGGCTGATTGAGCTTACCACAAGATTTTCTTTTCCAATCCAAAATGTATGTTGCTGAACATAAAATGAAGAATCAAAAAAATTTAAGAAATCGAAAATCTTGCTTTCTTAAGGAGTTACAGGAGAAGTGCACTGGCTTAGACCTTTTTTGTAGAGTTGACCAAGTTCATTTGTGGTGTAAAAGATAATGATGTAAAACATCTTAAGAAAAATAAATATTATACGGATTTTGTGCTTATAATAGCCAGATGTAAGATCGAAGTAAAAATATTCTGTAGAAATCTATAAGCAAACGGATTTCACAAAATAGATCCAGAGAAAAAACTCTTATGATATGAATTGTTCCCTCCATAACCATTGAGTATGGTGGAAACAATGAACACCTGAAAGGTGACAAGATAAAATATTTGGATAATCGTAGTTTCAAAAAAGAAATTGATTTCGTCTGCAAAACAGAAGTTCCACCGGATAAATGGAAATAGGTTGTTGCGACTATAATTAAAACACTATCTGAAACCTTAGATTTTTTGCAGTACATAGCCATTTATTCAAAAGATCTGTTAAAATTGATTGCATGGATGATGATCGGAACTTATTTGAGAATAATTGGCAAAGAATGAACACAATCATTCAGAGGAATATCAAGGATAAAACTTGGAAAGAGAATACAATATGGATGGAATACTAATTATATCTACAGGTACCATCGTAAGGCACAAACAAAAAACGAAGAAAAAATTTCTTTAAAATACAAGTATAACCATAAGCTTTCATAAGTAGAACCAGTTGTCATAAAGAAGACGCTAGAGTCTAAGATATTGAATATGGAATGTCACCGAGGACCTTTATGGGAAAATTCTTCGCACATTCACCAATTTCCCATTGGTGCAAGCTTCTTCCAGTATTATTAAATTAATCTCTCATTTAATTTGATCAAAAGTTTTAAATTCAACTCCAACACAAACTATATTCTCATTCCAACTTTCATCCTCCATACATCACCGAATGACTGTGTTCATTCTTTTCCAATTCTTCTCAAATAAGTTCCAATCATCTCTCTGCAATCAATTTTAATGGATCGTTTGAATAAATGGTTATGTAAGTTAGAAACTGCAAGGTTTCAACTAATGTTTTTATCTTAGTCGCAATAAACAATTTCCATTTAGCCAGTGGATTTTCCATTTAGTAGATGTATCAATTTTTTTTTTTTTTTGAAACTATCATTATCCAAATATTTAACCTTATCGTCCTCTAAGTCTTTATTGTTTCCACCATACTCCATGGCTATAAAAGGAATAATTTGTACCATTTAATATTTTTTGTTTCTCGATCTATTTTGCAAAATCCATTATATATAGACTTGTACGTAACATTCTTACTTCAATCTTACCTATTGCTGCTATAAGCATCAAATCCAAGTAATCTTTATTTTCCTTAATGAAAGTCGCTATGCTCTGATACCAAATGAAAGTGGGGGTGAGTATACTAATGCACGTATTAATATAGTACACACGGATCGTGTAATATGGACAATAATATAAATGCGCAAAATAGATGATAGTAGCAAAGTAAAAATAAAAAATAGAAAAATCACACTAGAGATTTTTATACTGGTTCGGAGCACCGTCCTACGTCCAGTCCCAGATTCCTATCTGGATTTTCACTAATAACTACCTCGCTTCACCCGGAGGAACAGGTTTACAATACCCGAACAGCCGAACGGGATTTCACGCCTCTAACACACTGAGGACTTCAACACTTGCCTCTTACAACACGAGGACTTCAACACAAACAAATACAATTGTTGTTGACAACTTGTGTTCTTCAAAACACGGATTTGTCACTAGTAGTACACCCTTCCTATAATCTTATCGTCAAAGTATATGACTGATGTTTTGTGAAGATTAAAGAAGGTATATTGCTTATTGAATCAAAAGGTATAAAATAGTTTCAATGATTCAATAAGCTATTAATTAAATGAGTGCTTTTAGAATGCAAGAATGTTAGAAAGTAAGATCAGAGAAAGCATATAATAATCATATAAATTCATGTTTGAATCAACGATTTAGATGAGTATATATAAGAAGAAATAGTTGTAACTCTTGGTGAAACAGTTGCCATTAAGAGTTGTGATTATTGGTGAAAGGTAGGAGATGCAACTTTTGGAGAAGAGAAGTGTCTTTTGGAAAACTTGCTTTCTGTTTAAAAACGGTCGACAGGTCAAAAAATGACCAGTAGACAGGATTTTAAATATATAGTCGTTATGTGCATGTGTGCACGTTTACTGTGCAACTTTACCAGAAACGGTCGACCGCCCCATTTTCAACCGGTCGACCGGTCTGTGTAAATTTTCACAGTGAATGTGCAATGATGTTTAAATGTATATATATCGACTATATTTGAAATGCATGATTATTTGAGGATAGATTTTAACAAGTTTATCACTATTACAACATCAAATAATCAACCTATAATCTAGAGTACCATATGTAGGTCTTGATTTGTCGATTGCCGTTATATTGTTGTCAGCAATCAAAATCTTCATAGAAGCTTTGACTCAACATTCTCCCCCTTTTTGATTGATGACAATATATAGCTAAAGTATTGAATCTCCCCCTGAATATGTGATTTCCTGCAGACAATTATTAGCACCTTTCTCCCTGCAAACAATTATTAGCACCTTTCTCCCCCTTTGTCATCGACAAAAAGGAGTAAACAAAAGAGAATATGAACCAAAAAAAAGAACAATGCATAATACATATTTAAACATAAGATGTTTTGAAAACTACCATACATGCCATAGTTCAATAAGATGGACACTAATTAGTACAAGTGTCACAGATGTTTTTAAAGAACTTAAAAAAATAAACAAACTAGCTTTAGTCCGACTGAATCTCCTCCTCATCATCTTCATCATCATCATCGTCATCATCGTCATCGTCATCATCGTCATCGTCATCATCGTCATCGTCATCATCGTCATCGTCATCACCTCTAGACGTCTCTCCATGACCTTGTCCGCTTGTACCAGCAGATTCCTCGGATGTTGACCAAGTGAAAGTGGGAGGAGCCGGACGCTTTCCGGGGTCTTGATGTTGGGTAGAGACAGATGTGCTACATGATATAGCATCCCATATAGCACTGAAGAAAGACTTGACCTTGTTGAATCGTTTGTCAATTTTTGAATCCATACGTTTGAGTCTCGCTTCAAGTAAGAATTGATTACGAGCGATGGTTTCAAGAGATTCTCTTGTAGACGACTTAGATTTCAACAACCTAACTTCTCCGGAACGAGGTCGGGAAGATGGAGCTCGTTGTGCTTGTGTACCTCGTTGTTGCCATTGTTCGAATGGCATAATCTGAACATAGGGAGGAGGAAGTTTCATGCGCTTGATGGTAGTGGAGTCAATGCATTTTGGTGTAGATGTTGCTGAATCAGGGGCTGTTACTCCACATGCTAGCAATATGCGCATAATATACTCATTATAGAAGAAATGAGGTCGAGTGGAGTTATTCACTTTTAAAATTTCATCGAAAATCATGTGAGCCCAGTTGATTTCGATTTCCCCGTATATAGCATAAAGAGCCTTGAAATTTTCCTTGTAGACGGCATCATAATTTCCTAATCGAGGAAATAGAGAGTGCATCAAGACACGATGTAATAGCCTTGCTGTCGGTCGTAGCCCAATCGATTTGGTGCCGTCACTATTATCTTCTATAAACTTATGGCTAGTGCTATTTCGGGTGAATACTTCACAAAATGTCGATGAAAATTCTTCACCTCGATTTGGTATTCCAAGAATAGAAGCTATTCTATCATGAGTAAGATAAATTTGTTTGCCGCAAACTACCGACCAAATAACTCCATTTGGATTATCCGGTGTATATTCTTCTAAATTCATATTTGCGTAGAATAATTTAATCATTAAGTGATTAATTTCTACGCTATTATCTGAAAAATCTATTAGAGGAGAAATATTGGAATTGTTTGCTAAACGACGAATACCGTATGAAGTGAAGTCTTCGAATTTGATGAATGAGCCCGGATGGAACTTATAATTTGTCATTTGATTCCATCGAGTTATGGCAACTGGAGTTTCAAGCCACTTTCTGGCAGAGAGAGTTAGAGATGAAGATTCTGAAGATGCTCTTTTCTTTGATTTCTTTTGTGGTGGAGCCATTGATGTGGATTTGAGAGTTTTGGAGCTTGAGAAATATGAACTAGGGTTTGGGAATTGGGAAAGCTTTCAGTAGGAAGTAGAAAGAAATGAGAGTGGGGTATAAAATATATACGTGAACTGTAAAAAACTGTAAATGCATGCGACCGGTCGACCGCCTATATATGACCGGTCGACTGTTTTCAACCCGAGAGCATTTTTGGTCGACCGGTCATATTTCCGGTGGTCGACCGGTTTTGCTCTGTGTTGAAAACTGCTTGATTTTGCAAAAAATTTTGAAAAAAAATCGATTGCATATATTTTATATTATATTATTATTACAGAATATATGATATTACAAGAAATATATATGAAAACAAAACAATATACATTATGAAATTCTAATGAGAAGGAGAGTTGTCATTAGAATTTTTGTTGTCTTCAATGCGTTTAGCCCTTGGACTCCACTTATTTCGAGCTCCTTCATTCTCGTTATAATTTCTATCCCAAGAGTTTGGAGTCGTTGAAGTCGATGGCCTGGATGGCATTGGTTCATGAACATCGTGCTTGTTTGATCCGCAGAAGAACGATGCCATTCTTTCTAAGACGGATAATCGCGCCGACGTACGTTGTTGTTCATGATACAGTTGGTTTTGTCCATAATGCAATTGTCTCTGAAGGTCGATTTGATGTTTTTGGTAGTGGTGTATCTCTTCAATTTGAGCTTTGGTTCGAGGAGAATAGAATAGTGTCCTTTTAACTCGTTTTGAATTTGGAGTTTTATCAGACATACAGGAGCATTGATGATGACAGCTTGATTTTTGTTTTGGAGTAGTAGGAGAATAATATTCGTCCGACTCAGAGCTTGTAATAGAAATGTGAGATTCTTGCGCACATTTGTCACAAATATGAGCCATAGTGTAAGTTGAATATATTATTATGGATAGATAAGAATTAAAGATGATCAAAGTATAAAAAATTTGCAAGCTTATATATAAGTTTCTTATATATAATCTTATGGATGTGAGTTAATGATAACTTTTAACCACGAAAATATAAGCAGAAATTTTATTGTTATTCTAAAAATAGCTTTGTTTTTAAAACTGAATTTATAAAATGAGTAAATAAAATTTAACCATTTAAATAAAGCAATGGCTAATATTTAATATAAAAAATAGGTTAAGTAAAAGATACGGTTACTAGGAGAAAAGACATTAGTTTAGTTTAAAAAAAATTATAATTAAAGAGAATAACCAAAAGAGAAAGTGTACATTAGTAATTGCTTAGTCAAGATTTTTTCTTGAAATTAAACCAAGCTCTCTTCGTAATCTAATAAAATTAGATTCGAGCAGCGGCTTAGTAAAAATGTCTGCTAATTGATTGTCAGTATGGATATATTCAAGACATATATTTCTTTTTTCAATATTATCTCGAAGAAAATGATGACGGATATCAATGTGTTTAGTTCGAGAGTGATTCACTGGATTTTTAGAAAGATTTATAGCACTTGTGTTATCACAGTATATAATAGAATTTGATAAATGAATATCAAAATCTTGAAGTGTTTGTTGCATATATAGTACTTGAGTACAAGCAAGAGCCGCTGATATATATTCAGCTTCACATGTTGATAGTGAAACACAATTCTGTTTCTTACTAAACCAAGAGACAAGTGATTTTCCAATAAAATGGCACGTACCACTAGTACTTTTTCTATCCGTTCGTGAGCCACCAAAATCAGCATCACTATATGATACTAATTCAAATGGACATTCTTTTGGATAGAAAAGACCAAAATCTTTGGTATTATTAAGATAACGAATTATACGTTTCACTGCTCGTAAATGTGATTCCTTTGGATCGGCTTGAAAACGAGCACATAAACAAACACTCATTAATATATCTGGACGACTAGTTGTAAGATAAAGAAGAGAACCAATCATGCTTCGATATAATTTCTGGTCAACATTCTTACTATTTTCATCTTTTTCAAGATGTGTAGTTGTACTCATAGGAGTTGGTTTACCAGATGTATTTTGTAATCCGAAGCGTTTGATAAGATTTTCACAGTATTTTTCTTGATTGATAAAAATACCGTTTGAAAGTTGTTTGATTTGAAGTCCAAGAAAATAAGATAGTTCTCCCATATGAGACATTTCAAATTCTTTGGTCATAATACTTGCAAATTCCTTGCAGAGTTTATCGTTTGTTGAACCAAAGATTATATCGTCTACATATATTTGGATAACCAGAATATCTTTTCGAGAATGTTTAATAAACAAAGTTTGATCGACTTTGCCTATTTCAAAACCTGAATTAATAAGATAGCTACGTAATCGTTCATACCAAGCACGAGGTGCTTGTTTTAAACCATACAGAGCTTTCTTAAGTTTGAACACATGGTCAGGATATTTTTCATGTACGAACAACGGAGGTTGTTCGACATAGACATTCTCTTTGATAAATCCATTGAGAAAAGCACTTTTGACATCCATCTGATAAAGTTTGAAATTATGATGACAAGCAAAAGATAATAGAATTCTAATAGCTTCTAGTCGAGCAACTGGTGCAAAAGTTTCTTCATAATCGATACCTTCTTCTTGATTGTATCTTTGTGCTACTAATCTTGCTTTATTTTTGGTGATATTTCCTTGTTCGTCAGCCTTATTTTTATAGACCCATTTAGTACCAATTACTGACTGATCAGTTGGTCTTGGAACAAGTTCCCAAACGTCATTGCGCTCAAACTGATTTAGTTCTTCCTGCATGGCAATGATCCAGTAATCATCTGTAGCAGCTTCTTTTGGATTCTTGGGTTCGATATTTGAGAGAAAAGCGACATGACCCATTTGATTGAGTTGACTCCTTGTTCTGACATGTGATGTTATTTCACCTATTATATTTTGGGCGGGATGGTCTCTTAATATTCTTGGTGGTGTTTGTAATTCACATATTTGAGGAGCATTCTCAATAATTACTTCTGAGTCAGAATCAGTATTTGAGATGATTGGATTATTAATGACTATTGATTCGTCATCATCTGATATTGTGTGAGGATGCTGATAGATTTCATCAAAAGATACATGAAGTGATTCTTCAATAGTTTTGGTTCGTTTATTAAATATCCGATAGGCCTTACTTCGTTCCGAATAACCGACAAATATTCCTTCATCGGCTTTTGGATCGAATTTTCCAAGCTGGTCTTTCGTATTTAAAATAAAGCACTTAGAACCAAAAACTTTGAAGTATGAGATTTTGGGCTTTCTTTTGTTAAACAATTCATAAGGAGTGTTCTTGGTAAGAGGTCTTATGGACACACGATTTAAAACATAACAGGCGGTTGCGACAGCTTCTGCCCAGAAATGTTTTGGTAAGGTAGTTCCATTCAATAATGTTCTTGCACATTCTTGTAAAGTTCGGTTCTTTCGTTCTACTACTCCGTTCTGTTGTGGAGTTCTGGGAAACGAAAAATTATGATATATACCTTTCTTTGTACAAAAATGTTCAAATTCATTATTTTCAAACTCTCCGCCATGATCACTTCTTATATTTTTAACTTTAATCCCTTTTGATTTTTGAATTCTTTTGACGAAGGATTTGAAATGATTGAAAGTATCACTTTTATTTTTTAAGAAAATTGTCCATGTATAACGAGAGAAATCATCAACAATTACAAGCACATATTGATTGTGATTTATTGATTGAACTCTAGTAGGTCCAAATAAATCCATGTGCAGTAACTCAAGTGGTTGTAATGTTGATATAACTTTCTTGGATTTAAAAGATGATTTGGTCAATTTTCCTAATTGACATGCATCACAAATGTTGTTAACTTTAAAACTCATTTTGGGTAGTCCTCTAACTAGATTGTTTTTAGCTAACTTGTCAATATTTCTGAAGTTTATATGACAGAAACGTTTGTGCCATAGCCATGGATCATTGTCATTAGCCACAAGACACATATCTGAATTATGATTAATATTCATATTTAGAATATATATATTTCTGTCTCTATAACCTTCAAAAACTAAATTATGGTCTTTATCTAAAATACTACACTTATTATTTGAAAAGGAAATTATAAAACCCTTGTCACATAACTGACTAATACTAAGTAAATTGTGTTTTAAATTTCTAACTAGCATGACATTAGTAATAAGAGGTAAGTTAGATGTACCGCAATTGCTCACATCGCCTTTGCCGATGATATAACCTTTTGAATTGTCTCCAAAAGTGACTGAGCCACCATCTGAGTATTTAATATTTGTTAATAAGCTTTTGTCTCCCGTCATATGTTTTGAGCAACCACTGTCCAATATCCACTTTCCTCTTTTCTTCAGTGGGACCTGCAAAAAATAGAATTAAGTTCATGGTACCCACTTTTTATAGGGTCCTAAGAGTTAGGTCTTAGGAGTCCAAACCCATTTGGGTCCGGTATCCCCTTTATATATATAATTGTTATTAAAATGTACAGTATTCATGAAATGCTGAATGTATTTGTTCCTAATCAAATTATTATTTGTTTTAGGAACCCATATTTTGATAGTCTTAACATTTCTCTTTTGAAATTTCACAACTGGTTTTGGTTTGAAATATAATAAACTAAAATTTTTCTTAGCTTCAGTTTTTTGTACTTTTTTCTTCCTTTTATTTCTAAGATGTTTCTTAGTTTCATGTTTGTTATATCCCAAACCTTGTTTATCTGAAATAGATTGTGAACTTTCAATGATTTTAGTCAAATTTTCTCGACCTTTGTTAAAGTTAGAAACATTTTGAGTAATGTCATCAAACTTTGTTTGTAAACTAGCTTTTTCTAGGTCTAGAATTTTAACTTTTGCTTTAAGTTCATGATTTTCAGTAGTGAGAGCATTATTTTTCTCTTTTTGAGCTTCTATTTCATGACTCAAAAGAGATATTTGAGAGTCAACATTAGATGATGATTCTTGAATATTTCCAAGTTCTTCTTCTAATATTTTCTTCTCATCTTTTAACATATCTCGTTCAAACTCTGCTCTACTTAAATCTGCTTTGACTACTTTTAATTGACGTTTTATGTCTTTATATTTGACTATCAATTCAGCATTAATATCAAGTAATTCATCAAATGTAGGAATTTGTACCTCATCTTCTGTTGCCATAAAACAAACATTAGCTTGTTCATTCTCCGAATCACTTTCACTTTCTGATGAAGATGACTCTGAGTCATCCCATGTTACTGAGAAGGCTCGTTTCTTTGATTTGTCCTTCTTATATTTGAATTTGTCATTTTCTGACTTCTTCTTTTGTTCTGGACAATCCTTCTGCATGTGTCCCTTTTTATGGCAGTTGAAACATTCTATAGCAGATGAAGATGGTTTATTTGATCCAGGTTTCCTTTTATTGTAGCGACTGGCTTTTCGATATTTTAGGAATTTTTTGAATCCTTTTGCAATGAATGCCAAATCTTCGTCTTCAGAATCCGATTCATTTTCATCTTTCTCAACATGAAATGCTACATTTTTCTTTTCTTCTTTCTGTTCTTTTCTAGCCTGCACATTTGCTTCATATGACATTAAATTTCCTATCAATTCATCTGGCTTCATGACGGAAAGGTCATTAGCTTCTTCAATTGCCAATACTTTTCCTTCCCATTCACTAGTCAGAGAATGTAGGACTGTTGAAACAACATCAAAATCAGAATATTTTTGTCCTAAGCCAATAAGTGCATGGTGAATTGTTTGAAACCGTGAATACATTTCATTGATTGTCTCATTTGGTTTCATTTTGAAATTTTGAAATTGACTTTTCAGCATTGCTATTTTGGCTTGTTTAACCTTGTTAGTACCTTCATGAGTGATTTTTAGCGTTTGCCAAATTTGATATGCAGTAGTGCAGATGCTAACACGGTTATATTCATTTTGGTCTAATGCACAGAACAACATATTTATTGCTCTTGCATTTACGGCTGCTGCCATTTTCTCAGCAGCAGTCCATTCTGAATAATCAGTTGTTGGATTCACTATTTCTCTTTGAGTAGCATTCCAAGCATCATAGCTACTTGATTGCATAAAAAATGACATACGTGTTGCCCAATAACTATAGTTAAGACCATTGAAAAATGGAGGTCTTTGTGTCGATTGACCTTCCGTGTAAGTGGTGTTTTGAGTGCTAGTACTTGCGTTATTTGCCATATTACAAAAATATATCAAATAACTGTGTTACGGTTATATGATAACCTCGGTCTGATACCAAATGAAAGTCGCTATGCTCTGATACCAAATGAAAGTGGGGGTGAGTATACTAATGCACGTATTAATATAGTACACACGGATCGTGTAATATGGACAATAATATAAATGCGGAAAATAGATGATTGTAGCAAAGTAAAAATAAAAAATAGAAAAATCACACCAGAGATTTTTATGCTGGTTCGGAGCACCGTCCTACGTCCAGTCCCAGATTCCTATCTGGATTTTCACTAATAACCACCTCGCTTCACCCGGAGGAACAGGTTTACAATACCCGAACAGCCGAACGGGATTTCACGCCTCTAACACACTGAGGACTTCAACACTTGCCTCTTACAACACGAGGACTTCAACACAAACAAATACAATTGTTGTTGACAACTTGTGTTCTTCAAAACACGGATTTGTCACTAGTAGTACACCCTTCCTATAATCTTATCCTCAAAGTATATGACTGATGTTTTGTGAAGATTAAAGAAGGTATATTGCTTATTGAATCAAAAGGTATAAAATAGTTTCAATGATTCAATAAGCTATTAATTAAATGAGTGCTTTTAGAATGCAAGAATGTTAGAAAGTAAGATCAGAGAAAGCGTATAATAATCATATAAATTCATGTTTGAATCAACGATTTAGATGAGTATATATAAGAAGAAATAGTTGTAACTCTTGGTGAAACAGTTGCCATTAAGAGTTGTGATTATTGGTGAAAGGTAGGAGATGCAACTTTTGGAGAAGAGAAGTGTCTTTTGGAAAACTTGCTTTCTGTTTAAAAACGGTCGACAGGTCAAAAAATGACCGGTAGACAGGATTTTAAATATATAGTCGTTATGTGCATGTGTGCACGTTTACTGTGCAACTTTACCAGAAACGGTCGACCGCCCCATTTTCAACCGGTCGACCGGTCTGTGTAAATTTTCACAGTGAATGTGCAATGATGTTTAAATGTATATATATCGACTATATTTGAAATGCATGATTATTTGAGGATAGATTTTAACAAGTTTATCACTATTACAACATCAAATAATCAACCTATAATCTAGAGTACCATATGTAGGTCTTGATTTGTCGATTGCCGTTATATTGTTGTCAGCAATCAAAATCTTCATAGAAGCTTTGACTCAACACTTAATATGTTTTATACCATAATGTCTTCCACCACCAAAGATTCTATCAACTGTATAATAAAGGTCTAAGTTTGTGCCATTCTCTTTTAACTCTTCGAGTATGACATAAAATTTCTGCAAATCATGTTATCAAGTGCCATAAAATTTCCGTAAATCATGGCATTAAATGACATGAAATTTCCATAAATCATTTAATGTAATTATCTTTAAATTACATCAATATCATATATCAATCTTGCAAATATAAATTTTATATTTGCATTAAAATAATTACAAACAACTTCCAAATACCAAATAAATTAAATAATAATTAATATTTTTGAAATATCAATTAATTTAATCAATTTACAATATTTTATAAATTAATTAAATCATATGGTTTATAAATTGATAATAATCAACATTTATCGAATATTAATTAATTTAAACAATTTACAATATTCAAAACATTTTATTTATTTAATTTAAATAAAAGATAATTGCATGAAATAATTTACGAAAATTTTATATCATTCGTTGTCATGGTTTGTGGAAATTTTATATCATTTGATGACATATCATGTGAAAACAAAGGATTGGGGAGAAAGAGGCAATTAGTGGAGTTAATTAGGGAACTTTTAATTAAAGAATGAGAAAGATTTCATCCTTTCAAATAAAACATATTCTCTAAGCCATTCTATATGTACAATTCATTCTTTCTCTCCTCCTAGCTTATCATCATAGAAAACAACAAAAATCCATCATTCAAAAACCTTTGAATTCTAAACAAAATATCAAATAAAATAAAACAAAAATGGTTCATCCATCTATTCCAAGGATAGGTTTGGGATCTTGAAGAACTGAGAAGATATTGTCATTCGAGGTGTGATTTCTAGGCAGCATCCTAAAGGGAATTCATTTTTAAGGTGTGATTCAAGGCTTTGGGTAATAAGATATGTTTTCTTTTATAAACAATAGTGCTTGATGTAATGTTTGATGAAACAGAAATATGATTATCATAATCTGCATGCACATATCATTGTCTCATTTAATATGAAAATTGTTTATGAGGTTTGAATTGTTCATTGAATGAATTGATTGAGTTTTTAATTTAATAAATCAAAACTAAAATTTGTATATGTTTAAATAATTTTTTTTTAGAATTATGTTCTAAAAGTTCAATTTAAAGTCTAATTTTAAAATTTAAAATTTTGTATGTTCAATTTGTCAGTTAGGTCCTTATTTTGTTAAATTAAAGTTAAAACATTCAATTCAAAGTTGATCTAAAACTTCGAATGTTCATATTATTTTAATTGATTTTTACTTTAACAAATTAAGTTGAAATTTGTGTATTAGTAGTACAATATTTTTATTATAGATTCATGCATTATAATTATACAAAATAGTGTAATTGTAGATTTGAAAGTTTACGTGTATGTATTTTGTTTTTTTATTGAATTACAAAATCGAAAAAAATAGAAGATGTTTTGGGAATAAATCTAAATTTTAATTTGATTACTATAAATCTCTAATTTGTATTAACCAGAGAGTTTTGACTAAATCTTACATGCACACAATTAATGTTTTGATAAAAAATATATTTTTAAATTGATTGCTATAAGTCTCTAATTTGTATTAATTATAAATACCTGATTTAATTTTATATACGCATACTTAATTTTATAAGTATGTTCGTATATATAAAATTAAGTGCATGTATTACATATTGTTAAAGTATGAATTAGATTTTCTTTCCAAAGGAAAAACAATTTAAAATAAGGAAATATACATACATACATACATACATACATACATACATACATAGATATATATATATATATATATATATATAAAGTTATTATTGGCTATTTATATTCTTAACATTGACACCTATTAATTGTCATAAATATGCTGCGTAAACTGAGTTTACCAAATAGGAATTTTAATCGATCATCCCTATCACCTATGGGTTCGAAACGAGCATCTCCTCCACTTTTTGATGGGTTCGAACGACACTTTTCGGCTAACTTGCATCGATCATATCTCGTTCATACGACCTCCGATTAGCCTGAAATTTGGAACATGGCTTTCATGGCTTTGCTTGTCATGTCCTATCAATTGTAGCCTGATCTGGGCTCGGACAAAATTCATCGATATCCATAGCGAAGTGAAGTACAACCAATCTCTGAGACGAACTGTCTTTTGTTTCTGACCGATCTTTTGGTATCACGGCTTTGCCAAAAAGCGGGATAACATTTGCCCCCCCAAAACATGCCTTGTAGTAGGAAGGTGTGTTTTGTAATGCCATGAGATGGATGTTCATATCCTGTTGATGTCCTCTAAAGGAAGTTACAGTTTTATGTGACCTCAAATGACAACCGTTCGGGATTGAGATACTTGAGATGAAGTGCGACGTTCATGGTCAAGCGCCTAACTTCAAATGACGATCGTTCGGGATCGAGCCATTTGAGGTAAGGTGAATTATGACCGTGCGCGGTCAAGTGGCGGACCTCAAATGACGACCGTTCGCGATCGAGCCATTTGAGGTAAGGTGAGTTGTGCCGTTTGGGGCGAGTTGTGACAGTTCGAGGTCGGGTGCCGTTCGAGGCGAATTTGTGACCGTTCGCGGTCGGGTACCGTTCGAGGCGAATTGTGACCGTTCGTGGTCGGGTGCCGTTCGAGGCGAGAAAGTGTGCCCGGGAGGGCTTGGTGTTAAAGATGCCAGGCTCACGTTCGAGTGGGTCCCTGGATCGTTTGTCGGGGCAGTTTATCGCCATCTCAGAGCATGCCTAAGGACCATTTGCGACCCCGTACATGTGTAAGTAGCTTAGCCATTTCAGAATCATCAGAATCAAATATCTATTCAACCGATGAATTTTAAAATAGAAATGTCTAAACAAACCAAATCTAAATGTTCAAATCAAAACGAGACAAAAGCAAAGCAAGGATGTCAAAGTGCAAGTTCCCACTACGAAACGGCCAATGATCATTCAGAGCATGCCTGGGGGTCCTTCGCGATCTCATACATGTGTAAATGATTTAATTGTGTTAGTAGGAAACTTACGACTTGTCCATCGTTATTTCAATCAATTGATAATCAAACGGTGCCTTGATTCAGGGTCGCCTCTAGCTGATGTAGACGGTGGTCGCTCTGGTTCCACTGTTGGAGTCCGCCTCCTCACATACTGAAGGAGTATGCCATTCCCGATGTGTCCTTCCACCTCATCCTTTAGATTCCTACAGTCGTTAGTGTTATGACCGTTTAATTCATGAAATACACAAAACTTATCTGACTTTCTTTCGTTAGAGGTTGGATCCCTTCGCATTGGTCTACGATACGGAACCTGCTCCTTGGTATCCTGATAAATTTGTTCCAGACTCTCATTCAGCTCAGTGTAAGTGGTGAATCGCGGCTCCCTCCGTTGCCGCTTTGACCTGTCATTATTATCCTCATCCTTTCGTTTTCCCTTGCTAGTTTCTGCACCTTTCTATGGGGGACTTCCACCTTTGACCGTATAAACAATAAGTTCATCTCCTTCTTCTCTTTCTGCAGTTGCGTCTTCCAGTCGTAGGAACTTTTCTACCTCGTGATAGAATTCTCCTAGATCCAAAGGTGGATCATTAGTTAATGAATTTTTGAACTCTGTTCCGTCAGCTCTTCCGGACACGGCTGCCATCATAAACATACATGGATCTAGTCGATCCACCGAAGCTGCTGCCGCATTGAATCGCGTCAGAAAGCTCCTCAAAGTCTCCCCAGCCTTCTATTTTAGAGTTGCCAAAGTCATCACATTCTTGGGTCTTGTAATGTGAACCCTGAATTGCCTCATAAATTTCTCAGTCAAATCGTTCCATGTTCCGATGGATCCACTCTCTAGTTGTCTAAACCATAATGCTGCAATATCTGCCAAGTACAATGGAAAGCACCAGGCCATAACCTCCTCTGATGCCCCCAGCACTTCCATATGCCTCATATACTTCATTAGATGAACCGTGGGGTCCATTCTCCCGTTATACATGTCCAATGATGGTAACTTGAAATCCGGTGGGTTCCTAGCTCGATTGATTGCTGGAGTAAAAGGACTCCTATTGACATCCTCCAAATCTTTGTTTACCAAACTACCTCTCATATCTCTTCTAACCATCTCTGCCAATCTGTCATTGTCTCCGAGATGCAATCTTCGTTCACCACTTTCAACCTGCTCCCTGAGTTCACGAGGGAACACCTCGATCTGCCCCCTTGACCGAGCGTTCACTCCTCTGCTACTCCCAGGTTGCGCAGATGCTCCTCTCTCTCTCTTCGAGACCGGATCAACACTCTCCATGTGCATGCCCCCTAGTTCAGGTGCTACGCCGGATGGTCCTGCTCCATTTTAAACTCCATCTGCTTCTCTATTCTATACTCCAAGTTGTCCTATCTATTGAAATAAACTCTGGATCAACTCCTCTTGTTTCTTCATCATCGTCTCCATCTCGTCCCTAGTGATGAAGACTGAAGCTTGGTTCGCTCCTGAGGAAGCCTCTTGACTTCCTTGGTGTTCACTTCTCTCTGGCCTTTGTTTCTTACTTGTTTGTCTCGTCATGGTTCTTAGATCTAAATCCTTAAGTCTTCAAATTCAAATTATCCTGAGTTCAACTCTCGGTGAAAGCACCAAAATGTTTGCGTCAAAATTGACCACAAACACTCAATAAAGTGAAAGCACCCGATTATGAACACAAATCAGCAACAATCAATATAGAACTCAGATCTAAGCGATAACAATCACAATAATTCACAAATAACATTCACAAACACAGGATTTATAGTGGTTCGGCGATCTTGCCTACGTCCACTCTGAGGCTTATGTCTTTATTGATTCACTTGATGATTTCAATTGATTACAGCAGATTACATTTAATGATAGCTTTTAAATCAGATTACAACAGCGATAATGAAGTATGGAATTGAATCCGGCAGAGTCTGGATGTTCAATGGTGGAAGATCCCCTTTTCTGAAGGCTTCAGGGTGCTATTAATAGGCGTAGGAGGCCCAGATCTCGCTCAAACTTAGGGAGACTTTTTCTGGCACGTGAGTGGGCCCACGCGACCGACCCCACCAAGTTTCGATTCTATCTGAGATCGATACGAAGTGATTTCGAATCCATCAAAAAATGATCCAATTGAGTTGAAACTTGGCAAGAACAATCTTTACCTTGTATGGAAGCTAATGTGAAAATTTCGTTGCATTTGGATCAATGGTTTAGGAGATATGATCGATTCAAGTTGTGGTTTTTCGTGAGGGCTGTTGCGTTCGAATCCATCACTTTGAATCCACTCCCTTCGACTCGATCGGTCACGTGGTTCTTCGGTGACGTGGCGCGCACACCTCACATCGATCCTATTTTTTCTCCGAGTCGACCGCTTTGCATCCATGATCTTCGCCTCGTTCGTATCGTTGAATGACACGTCATCCAAGCTAGTTGACTTGGTTGACACGAACGAGTGATTATTTATGGATTCGAGCCTGATCGGTTCGAAGACGATCGATACGAAGCAGTGCATGGGCACGAGACCGATCGATTCGTAGTAGGGTATGGTGATGGATTCGAAGTGCCTCGATGGATACGAAATAGTGCTCTAGCATGGATACGAACGTGCTGAGGGGATGCCCATTTGATGGATTCGAACCGATCGATTCAAAGTGATCAATATCATGCCTGATCGGTTCGAAGTCGATCGATTCGAAGCATATGCAAGTAGATGGATTCGAACAGGATAGATACGAATCCTACGAGTTCGAAACGAGCATCTCCTCCACTTTTTGATGGGTTCGAACGACACTTTTCGGCTAACTTACATCGATCATATCTCATTCATACGACCTCCGATTAGCCTGAAATTTGGAACACTTGCTTTCATGGCTTTGCTT
The DNA here is from genome assembly GCA_030765085.1 of Allium cepa. NCBI lineage: Eukaryota > Viridiplantae > Streptophyta > Magnoliopsida > Asparagales > Amaryllidaceae > Allium > Allium cepa. The sequence continues at coordinate 862,066,510 of CM060931.1, forward strand.
GTCATGTCCTATCAATTGTAGCCTGATCCGAGCTTGAAAAAAATTCATCGATATCCATAGCGAAGTGAAGTACAACCAATCTCTGAGACGAACTGTCTTTTTTTTGACCGATCTTTTTGTATCACGGCTTTGCCAAAAAGCGGGATAACATATACATATATGCATGTATTTTTTAATGTTAGATTTATCCCAATTCTCTTGCTTTTTCTTATATACCTTTACAATTTAAATCCTTACTTCTCTATAATTCACGTGTATATTCAAATATTTAACGCTTTGAATCTCATTTTGTCCTTTTCTTATAATTTTAGAATTAAAATCCTCATCTATACATTATTCGTATGTATGTTTTCAGTTTACCCCTCTAAAGGTTCTCATTTAACAAGTTTCGGTATATTCAGCTGTAACGGCATGCCTCTTTGATTATCCTATTTACTCATTGTTTTTAATTTAGTTTTATTTCTAATTGAAATTAAAACCGTCCCTAGGAAGGTGTTTTTTTTTCTCTAATCAGTAACCGAATCCCTACTCTCTTTGATCATATATTTCATTCAACTCTCACTTTTATTTCAAGTTTCATGAGAATTCAAAATGACATCAAATCTGAATTTTAAATTAAATCATTAGAAAGGGTAAAATAATATAGTGGTAAGTTTTCAATTTAGAAGATACTTTAGTTTATTTCCCTATCAATACACTTGGTTTTTTCTTACTCCATGTTTTATTTATTTTTTAAATGCCATATCTAAAAAAAACTTTAATCATTGTAGGTTTTTACATTTCCTCAAAATGTCATTTATTATCCTCGAAGATAACTATATAATTTTTTACCTTCATTTTCCCCATATATAAGTATTAGTTCACATAATTTATTTTATTTTGTTATTTTTATACATTATGACTAGATCATGAATCTTTATGCATAATTAAAATACAAATAGTGATTTCATTTTGTTAATTTGATACTTCTCAAAGAACGATCTTAACTCTATTAAACAAGTTTATGATTTTTTGCTTAATTAGCCGGTATATTTTTTGGTTCTTTTGTTCTTCAAATACACATAATCTAATCATCGATTGCATTAAGAATAAAGAACGTTGAATGTTAATTATTTATATTGATCTTGTTTAAAATCTATGGATGGTGTCTGCATTGTACTCAAATATTAAAAGAAACCGAATTGGAATTTGGTAGTATACTAACTTTTGGTCTAAAAGTTCGAATTAATTATTTTTAATAAATCCATCCACGGTCATTTTTTTTGTCTTCTCCTTTTGATTAGGGAAGGAGAATAAGTTTGGATAAGGAGAATGAAATTAAAATAAAGCTGAAAAAGGAAGACTTAAAAGATTGATTCTTTCGTTATAAAATCGAATCGCTACCAGAAAAGAACATAAGAGTAAATTTTTTCTTATATTCAATATTACAATTATGTCTTTGGAAAAGATTTAAGATCTTATATCTTGATGAGGGTTCAAAATACGGTATACAAATTATCTATTTAATCAAGATTTTTTTATTTGTTCAAAAAAAATTAATATCAATATTTTATTTGTCTTTAGATTGAAGTGACACAAAAGGAAAATAATGAAAATAATTCGAAATGAAATGAAGGGTAGTAGTGGAAATTTTTACGATAATTTTGCATAAAAGTTTAGTACAAGCTAAAAGTTTATCCCCCTATCAAATACTCACTTTTATGGAAAATTTCTCCATAAAATTTAACCCTCTTAAACAAATCTCTCCCTTTTAACCATTCTCTTTAATTAGTTTACCAATTTTGCATTCATTCTATTTCGTAAAATATTACATATTTGAGTCCTTCAATCCTTGGGAAGAAATATTATTTTTTTGGTTTAAATAAATTATGATAACCCGTGATTTCAAACCCAATTTAAATGTAATAAACTTTTATTAAATTAATTAAAATTGATAAAATTGGATATTTTAAACAATAATAATCAATGGTTGTAAATATACATTGATATTAAATAAAATTAATATATATATAAGCGGAAATAGATTTGTTAAAATTTATATGTACATATCAAAATTGATTTTTAAATTGATATTGATAGTTAAATTTCAATTTGGGTATTTAAATTGAAATTCAAAATATAATTATTTGTATCTTAAAACATATTTTGATTTTAAAAGTGTATTTCTATGATTTTATTTAAAATATAAAATTTGATTTATATTTATTTCTTTGAAGAAGAATTGATTTATATAAATTAAAAGTGTATTTTCAATTTAGAAAATTAATTAATAAAAACATTTAAAAATCCTTTTTGCTTGTTAAATTACATATGTAAGGTAATAAAACAATCTAAGAACATGTGTTAGCAAGATAATCAAGGAGCCTGACAAGTGTCATATTGTATTTTTTTATTTTTCTTTGATTTTTAGTAAATCATAAATTTAGTTATAAAAACACATACTTCTTCCTTTCCTTTTTCTTTTTTTCTTCTCATTTTTATTTCTAAGCAAAGAAAGAAAATATTCTCAGCTGAAACATTTCAAACCAAATCATTAATCACTTACTCTAAAAACAAGTTTTCATCAACTTTAATCAAGTCTGCAAATCACTCTTCAAAAATTAAATCTTTGTAACCTGAACATGCAAACCCCTGCAAACACATTATCAAATTAATTCCCTATAACATTTTCAAGGAGAAAAAACAATTTCCAAAACCCTGTAGTTCGTGCTTCAACCTGCATTCATTATCTTAAACCTGAGATGTTTTGGCTGCATTATCTTTTAAATCTGGAAGTATGCATGCAAGTTTATAATAAAAAAAATAGAAACTTGCAATTTATAAACAAGCAACTCAAGTAAGCAAAAGCATTAAAGTCAAGGTTTTAAAGCTAAGGGATGCTCTGCCTTCTATTCTACAGGTGAGTAAATCTTTCTTCCTTAAATAGTTTGAAAATCAGTAGCAGATTCAGATCTAAAATCTTAATTCTTTTTGGCATATATTGTGAGTAAACTTGATAAATCTGATAGATCGTGAACTAGTATTTGTTTATCTTATAAGTATGAAATGAACTGTGCTGTGCATGTTGTCTAAAATTGATTTTAAGCACACACACACACGCATATGTGTGTGTGTGTGTGTGTGTGTGTGTGTGAGTGTGTGTGTTAAACAAAAAAAATTAACCGACAGGAACTTCAAATATAAATCTCTGATCAGATTTAAACAGTGAGTGAATCTTTTCTCTAAAAAGAAAAAATCTTAGGTATGGGTATCAGTTGTATAAATCTCTTTGATAGTTAATTATATTGTATGGATGTCAATGATTGAACTGTTTTGTGTATAAGGATGTGTGTGTGTGTGTATATATATGTTTATATATATGATTGCAGTGTCACTGTACTTCACTGTATTTAGATTTATAAGCTAAGATTTGCTCAAAATCCATTATCAATTGATCTGTTCCTTGTTAGGATGTAGGATTCAAACAAAAGCTGTTTGTTTGTTTATAAATTGAGTTTTAAGATTCTATTTAACTTAAAATTAAATTGAAATTCCATTGGAAATCAAAAGAAATTAGTATAAGCCTCAGATAAGTAAAATTCAATTATCCTGATTCATCATTTCAAGAACATTAATTGAATCTTCAACTAAAAACATGATTTTTAAGTATTAAATCAACAATTTTTGTAAAGGAGTATAGGAGCAGTTCTGGTTTGACCAAAAATGCTGTTCTCGGTTGTCACTGATGATCTAGATGGTCTGGAGGGTCGGCGTCTTCTATGGTGATGCAGTAATGATCAGTGAATCAGGTAAAAATATGAAAATAAGGTAATTAATGGTCGGTGGCAATGGTGGTTTATCTGTGAGGTTTGTAAACCTAGTTTGAATAGGTTGTACAATCTTGATCGAAGCGATGGCTCTGGTGAACCAAGTGTCACCATTTTTTGGGAATTGCATAATGTGGTATATGCGAAGGTGCTGTTTGATTTTCAGGTGTTCTAGTGGCCGGAGATTGGATTTGGCGTTTAATTCAGGTTTAGTTGGGTTCCAGAATTGTGCTGGAAGCTCGTTTTTAATTTTGAGCTGCTATTGGAGATTTGATGATTGAGATAGAGTTTGGGAATGATGGTCGATGGGAGGAAGTAGACGTGGTTGATCCGAAGAGGCTGCATCGTGGTGCAGGTGCACAATGATGATGATGTATCAGTGGTTGATTTGGGGATGTTAGGTACTTGAATTCTCTCGAGTAGGTTGTGAGAACTGCTCAAAGTTATTTGAGAAATGGATCGGGTTAAGCTTGTGTGTTCTAGGTTTTTATTAGAACCCGCTCTATTTTTGTCTTTTCTTTTAATTTTAAAAAATAAAGTTTTAGAATGAAAAGAAAAGGGTTAAACAAGTTTAAATTTAATTTTAAATCTGATTCAAGTTTAGTTGAATCTCAGTTTTAAAATAATAATAATAAAGTTTAAGATTTAAATTATTTTAACAACCTTAAATGTTTTAATGGTTTTAATTTAAAAATAAAGTTTAAAATGTAAGTAAAATTTTTAGGTTAAGTTTAATCTGGATTCAATCCAAATCCGTATTACAGTTGTGAAAGAAAGGATAGTTTTTAAATCTAAATTGTTTAAAATAACTTTGAATGTTTAAGGTTTACTTTAAAATGATTTGACTTTAAAATGGATTTGGATTAAATTCCTTTTAAATTCTTTTATAGGGTAGTATTTCTTTAACATGTGATTTAAAAAGGTTTTAAAAATTGTTTTTTAAATTTTGTTAAAATTAATCTAAATTTCATTTTAAATCTAAAATTGAAAATGAAACTTAAAAGTAAATTTGGAAGCATTTTTTTATGATTTGATAATGATAATTTAATCACTAATAAGAATAAATAAATTATCTTAAAGAATAATTAAAATTTTATGATTTATGATCCATTAAATTATTAAGATAATTAAAATGAATAATTAATTTATTTAATAAATTTTTAAATGAATTAATTAAGGTTTAAGATTTATTAATTAAGGATTAATGTAATTAACATGGACAGGTAAAGGTTAATTAATTTGTAATTAATTGAGTTAAAATGGTTAATTTTAATTAATTAATTAAGTTTAATTAATTAAAGGTAATCATTTGATGTTGGGTTAAGTATAATTTCTTAAGGTAATTAGTGGGGCGTAATTACTTAATTAGTGGATAATTACTTGATGGAATGTAACTAAACGATAATTACTTGGTGAAAGATATTTAGTGATAATTTCTTAGTGAAATTAAAGGATTAATTAATATAATTAGCCAAGGAGTTGGTTTAATTAATGGAGTAATAAAGGAAAGTTAGTTTCTGATTGTGATTTATCAAGGTTGATTAATGAATGAAATTAGGTTGAAGGTTAATTATTAAATGTAATTTAAGGATAATGAACTAATGAGAGTAATTAGAGGATCATTAATTAACGTAATTAATGGAAGTGATAAATCTTGCGTATGAACGATTGAATGATGATAAGTGCTTTGGATTGATTGATATCTCCGATATGAATTGCTTTGTGATATGATATGATGGATGGACAGTGATAATGGAATTATCTATCAATTATGAGTTGCTATATAAAAGTGTCATCTGGTAATAAAGATTGAATTATATTTAATTGAATAACTTGGGTTTAGATGCAAATGGATTCGAAGAGACCGGAGTCGAGTATTAGTAAATATCCGAAACCACTTCGATTCGTTAAAAATTGATATATGAAATCAATAAGCTGAAATGGAATGGTTAAAGTGAATTGGACTGTTCAATCTAAGTTCTAGCACTCAGAAATTGACGTGTGGAATAAGTGATGCTATAACAACTTGAGAAGTTGTAAATTGATATAAGTTACCCGGGATATATATAAGCTATATGCTTTTGTAATTCTTGTTTGATGGGTTTACTCATGCTAGTTTCTAGCCTGAACCGGGTGTTACTTTCATGTAATGCTCAGGTCAGACCGAGTATTACAGATTTGCAGGTAAGGACATTCTGGTGCTCAGGAGGATAACTGAAAGACAGGAACGTAAAGAGTGTTTTTCCGCTGTGTTATATATTGTTATTTAACTAGGACATGTTGTTTAAAACTATCCAGTGTTGTGAAATTGTTGTAACTCTGATGTAAAAATGTAAATGTACTGATACAGTTCTTCTTATAAATTGTTATTTTATTTGCTATTGTATTTTATCTGCTGCGAATGTGAGATTCTAAGTTTGAGTTTCTGTTTCTTCTTCTTTCTCTTTCTTCTTTTCACTAACTATCTCGAAATTTCGGGATCGAAATTCCCTGGTCATTACATTTGGTATCAGAGCTGAAGGTTAAGCGAGAACCTTGGCTCTGTTGGGTGTACTCATTAGGATAGGGTCAATGGTACCGTAGGATGAGTTGAGTGTGTGTGCGTGTATATATATATGAGGCCGTACTTTTTATTTTCCTATATAAGATTTTAAATGATTTTATATAAAAATATATTTTGATATACAAAGCAATATTTCTTTCTAATAAATATTAAGGGAATTGGTTGTTAAATTATTGAATTAAATTAAAAAGTAATAGAAATACAACCAAATTGAAATTAAATAAAGAGAAGTTTGAAATAAATTCAAACTGAAATTTAAATCGTGAATTTGAAAAAAAAATCAGAATAAGGTAATAATGAATTGGTTTTCAGAAATAATAAGCTTAGTTATTATCATAAATGGTTGTTGTATTTAATAATGAAATGTTTTAAGAAAGTAAACCATTTAGGTAAGTATGGGTTATAAATTGAAATTGAAGTTGATCTAAATTGTGAAGTTTGAATCTTAAGATTTAAAAACATTTGAAATTTGTTTTCAAATTATTGAAAGGAATAATAAATAATATTATTTGAATGAGAGAGCTTCATGCAAACAAGTGTTGTTTAAAGATTTAAAGGAATTTGTTTTGGATTATAAACCAAGGGTGGTTTAAATTTTAAAATTTGGCTTGGCGGCCCAAGAAGTAAAAATGTATATATGTGGATCTACATAATATCAAAGATTCTTTGAAATAAACTCCAAATGTTGAGTTTTAAATTTGGAATGAGATGTGATACCCAAAGGTGATAAGTTTTCGAACTTATAAGTGAAAAGAATTTTAGAATTCGAAATTGGATTTTGATAAATAAAGAAATGGACTGTGATATCCCGGAAATTTTGACAATAACAATTTAATAATTTATGTCAAAATTTAATTGATTGGACCATATTGTTAATAATAAATTTGAACTAAATGTAATAATCTTCTTTAGAATAAATATTTAAACTGATGATCTATTTCTATAGGCAAATAAATTGTTTTATATTTGTAATGTATACATATCTGTATTTATTATAACTAGATAAATCTTTGTTTTAAATTTAATATGTATATAGGCCTGTTTTCTTATTCTAGCATTTTTGATAAATTAATATTGGATTTAATTTGATATAAGCTATTAAATAAATAACCATATGATTTTAATACCCAAACTAAAAACTTAATTATTTAAAATTGATCTTAGTTTAAGTTTAAATTTAAATAAAAAGGTTTGTTTTGTTTTATATATATATATATATAAGTAATGTATTGGATAAGAAAACAAATTCATTTGTGAATTATTTTAATTTAGTCATGAGTTATATTTAACAATATTAATGATGTAATATTCTTACAAATGGATTTTAAAATAGATAGAAATTACTATTTCAAAATTTATTTGAATACATTAACATGAGAAGCTATGATTGTAAATTTGAAATAGCATCTTTCAAACATGTTTAAAATAAAACAAGTCTTAAAATATATTAAACACAAACATAAATTAAATGTATGGTATTAAAATGAGTATAAATACATAAACATCTATGATATTAGCATAAGTATGAAAATAAATTAATAAGCATCAACTTAAGTATTTGATAGTTAAAGTTTAAAACATAAAGAGAAAAAAAATTAAGCATAGAAATAATACTTAGGCTAAAATTCATAGCAAAGACTAGAATAACTATATATATATATATATATATTGGACATAAATAAAATACAAACCAAGTTTGAAATGGTTGTAATCTGTAGGCAAGACAAAGCAAAAGGAAAATTTATCAACATCAAAATTTAGAAGTTAGACAAGGAAAACATTTTGTACTTAAGAATAAAAGCATATGCAAGCAAGTAAAGGAGCAAAGTATATTAGCATATCAGTCAAAAATAAATAAAAAAATAAAAAAATTAGGCAGAGGTAAGATATTATGTTACCTGTAGAGTAGCATGATAGACAAGAACAAGCAATAATAAAAGTGTTAAGTACATAAGGTAAAACACAGATGCAGGCAAGAACAAAATGTGAAAAGGAATAAAACAAAATGCAGAAGATCTATTTACATACAAAATTAAGATAAGTATGAAACATAAAGTACTATTTCAATTAATATTAGCACACCATTTGGTCTACTAGAGATATATACTTATCATTTCAGCCGAAATGTAAACAAAATATCTCTGACTTTAAAAAAATAATATGATATAATAACTACATCTTCCTGTATAAGCTTGCCTAGCTTATATCTATATGCAATACTCTCTGTTCAAAACTGGGTAAACCAGAAGAAAAAAAACATAAGTAAGTTTCCATTTTTACAAACTTAAACTAATTCTATAATCTAAAGCATGATGTTAGCAGGAAATCAAAAACAAAAAGCATGTTTTTCCAGTTTTAAAGAACAGTGTTCTGTTCATTCTCTCTAAAGCAGGTGAGTAACATACAAATTAAATAGTTTAAATTTATATATTTCTTTTGCATACTTATCTATGAGTTTGTGTTTGTGATGTTTATGTATACATTGGTTCCTGAATATGTGTATATTTGCAGTACTGTGACTCAGTGGTGCTCTGCAATGTTCCCAAGCTCATGTTTTCTTATTTAAACTTATTTTCACATAATCTTGTCTATGATAGGATTTGGTTGTCAACCAATAATGTTGATTCAAATTTGAATAAGTGTTTAAATTCTAAGGTAGTTGAAATCCTGATGTTTGTTTCTGTAAATAATAAAAACAACTGAATATACCAAATATAGATGAAAACTCAAACTATTTAAATTATGATTCCAGTATCACAAATCGAAAACCTCACACAAAATATGATTTTTAATATAAGAATTATGATTTATAGTTTAGGAATGAAGTTGGGGTTTGAGATTTTACTGGTATTGTGTTTCTGGGTCTACCTCATGATCAAGAGGATGGGTGAGCTCGTGAACTTTTCTGGAGATGGAGGACCGATCATCGAAGTGGGGAAAAATGGTATAAGGACAGGCTGATGGACGTGGTGGCTCCGGCGACGACTTCTTCCCTGTAGCCCTAATTTTTTTTATCTTGTTGAAAACTTTGAATCGTTCTCCCTGTTGGTGCGATCGAGTGTTAAGTGCTTTTGAGGGGAGATGGATGGGATGTAGACATGGTGATGGCCAGAATTTTAGCATCACTGGTGGACGAGGTGGCGAGAGCGGCGAACTTCCAGGTTTGGATGTGGGTTGTCAGAGTTTTCAGGTTGGAGCTCGAACCTTTTTTTGATTTCGAGATGGAATGGTCATGCTGATGGTTGCGAGGGGGTGTTGGGGTGATTGATGGTGTGGAGAGATCGTCAACGATGGTCTGCGTCGACCATCGGCACCGTGCATATGCACGGTGCACGGGATTGTGCCTGGATTGTTTTGTGAGGTAGGGGCACTCGAGTTTTTAGGGATTTGACTCGGGAATTACTGCACGCGAACTTGAAGCGCAATCGAGCTTGACTCGGAGTAGTGTAGGGGAAACTGGGTAAGTTGTAACAAGTTATTTTTAAAACCTGTAAAGTTTAAAATGCTATAAACTGGGTTCTAAAATGAAATATGAATGTTTAAGATAGGTATTCAAATAAATGAAAAGTTTGGATTCAAAAGAAATTTGAATCTCAGTTTAAAATAAATAAAGTTGAAAATTTTAATTATTTGAAACCACTTTAAAAAGGAGAAATGTTGCTCGAGTTTCACTCGAGTGATTCGAGTGTCGGACTCGAAGAAATGTAGGGTTTTGCTCGAAGAATGTTTGTTTATCTCGGGTATTTTGGTTACAGGGTTTAAAACCTGTAAGTTTTATAAATTAAAAAAAACGGAGTTTTTAAATGAAAAGGTTAGGTATTTAAACAAAGTTTTAAACCAAGATATGTTTGGATTCAAAACGTAGTTTGAATCTCAGTTTTTAAATAAATAAAGATTTTGAAATTTAAAATTAGTTTTAAACTAATTTGAATGATAAAGAGAATTTTAAAATTTGATTTGAATTCAAAATGAAATCGTGTTTTAAATTCTTTCAATCTTCTATTTTAAGATAAATTATTCTTTAAGTTGTAAAATAAAAGGAGTTTGGAATTGATAAGATTAATTTGATTTCATTTTAAATCTTAAATTTAAAATGAATTTAAAAGTAAATTTAAATTAAATTGATTAAATACCTTATTAATGATAAATGGATCATTAAATAGAAAAAGGTTTTAAAAACTTAATGCTTTTAATTATCAAATTAGCTAAATGGATAATGAATGACTAGAATTAATTAACTCAGAAATTAAGAGTTAAATTTATTTAAATAAGATATAAGTTAAAGGTAAATTAATTGGTAATTAAGAACTCATTGGTTTAATTTACAATTAATGATTAGTCATCAATTAATGAATTAATAAAGGATTAATTAATGAGTTATTATGACTGACTAAAAATGTAATTGATAATAAATCGTATTTAACTACTTTAGGAAAGTAATTAAAGAATTTTAATTAGTTAATCAGGGTCATTAACTAAAATTATGAAATAGTCAATTAATTTGATTATTTCTAATAATTAATTAAATTATTTATTTAAGATAAGCAATTGTGAATTGTTAAGTATAATTACTTAACGGAAGTAATCAAGGAATTAATTACTCATTGTAATTAATTGTATGAATTGTTTAAGTTAATTAATTAAGTTTAAATAATTTAGACAACCATTTTGATGATGTGATAAGTATAATTACTTAGGGAAGTAATTGAAGATAATTGCTGGATATGATTAATTGAGGGTGATTTAATAATGAAAGTAATTGGAATATAATTACTTTGTATAATTAATCAAGGGATTAATTAGAGAAATTAATTAAGGAGTAATTAATTTATTTAATGAGTAATTAAAGATAGTTAATTACTGAATGATATTAATCGGAGGTGATTAATAAATGTGGTTTAATTGAAGATTAATTACTTAAAGTAATTAATTTAAAACAGGGAATTAATTAAACTGTAATTAGAAATCATTAATTGATATAATTAATGATGGGATGATAAATTTAGATTAATTAATCAATAATAAGAAATTAAAGAGTAATTAATTAGTGTAATTCAGATGTAATGTAATGTTTGTAATTTAAGGTTAATTTACATATACAGATAAGACAATTAATTTGTGAAAATAATTAAAAGATGATTACTTGAATATAAATAAATGTTAATTAATAAAGTGTGATTAATTGAAATGAGTAATTAGTGAATGATTTATTAATTGATTGGAAATTGATTAATAATTATGTAAGCAAGTTTTAAATGGTGAAGTAATTAATTTAATTTACTTTAAATTAATTAGAGATGATATAATTAATTTAATTCACTTTAAATTAATTATAGCTTATATGATTGTTTATGTATGAATGGATGAAATTGTTTACCTTGAATGATTTAAGATCTCAGATATGAGAATTGATGTTATGTGATATGGATGCTTTGATTTAAATATGATGATGATATGAATTATCTGTTATAATGATAATATACATTATCTGTTTGTAGTGATAATATGGATTATCTGTATATGTTAATGTTGACCATCTATTATGATAATTGTGAATTATCTATCTGTGTGTGTATTGAATCATTTTGAATTAAACTGTTAAGACTAAATAGACAACTTGGCCTTAAAAGACACGTTTTGGATTTCGATGAGACCGGGATCGGGTTTTCCTTATTTGGAACATCTGAAAACCACATCGATTCCAAAGTAACGATAGGTCGTGAATCTGAAAATGAAGATGAAGATTCATAGTGCAAGGGTTATCGTCGTTAACTCTGAGGGTGATTCCAAAATGAGTGTAACGAGATAATGCCTTCGGTTTCGTTCGAACCCGGAATGAACTTGTATGGATCGAATGCTTTCAACACATCGTCAGGTGGACGATGAGCATTCTAAGAAATATGTTCTCTAAAGGTAATTGTAGCCTCAAGCCTCATCAACCGGGAATGGCTAAAACAGGGGAGGTGCAGCAAGGTTAGGTGGGTCATGCCCAAGCAGGGCAAGATTTTCCCCTGTCTAGATGTCCCTTTTTATTCGGCTGTGTGGACAGTTGTGAGCTCCAACTGTCGGGGATGTCTTGTTCGGGACTGTTCAGTAAGGAATGGTTCCAGCCTTGTGTTGTAGGGGGTCATGAGTGATCCTCGGTACGTTGATCTAGGCCACGTACTGTGACGGGCGGTACCCCAGTAGCCCTGCCATTGTATGGAATCCAAAATCCAATAAGTGCCAACGGTTTTGATTGTATTACCCACTTTTGTGGCTAGTAGCTGGAATTTAATGAATGTAACAATTTCGGCTATTTTCTAATTACTTGAAAACCCTAGACCTGCTATAATATCACAGAATTTCCTATCAAATGTTTTGGTTAGCGTAAGGTAAAAACTTACCCGTGTTTATTTGTGGGGAGTCTTACGTGATACTTTTTGTTTTCAAATGTTTTTCAAAGTTAAGCAACTTTAACCTGTTACTCATACCAGACCCATATCTGACCCGGAGTTTATTTTTGTTTTTCATAAACTCTCGGGTACCCAAATTTTTATGGGTAGCCAAGGGATTCAGGATTAGCTTTGACGAATTCTGGAGGAGCAATGGAGCAGGAGGCTTCTACGTTGTAGATATATTTATCCACTGTGTTGATATCTCTGAGTTGTTTATCTGTATTATATATCGACGTGTATAACTAGACAGATGTTTATAACTGTCTAGTATGTGTTGTATGATCTGTATAGCTCTGATATATGTAAAATTATGTAATAGTTATGTGATCTATTATATTTTGTTCCATTCCGCTGTGAGATTCTAAAGTTGTTGTTCTTTCTTCTCAATCTTTTCTATTTCCTCATACCTTTCTTTCTTTAAGATGAACCGGTTTTCTGGGGTCAGAAGCCCGGGTCGTCACAGTTGGTATCAAAGTGCTAGGTTGAGTGAATACCTAGGCTCTTGAGTGATTTCTATCTTGAGATTGCGTATTTGTAATTTTAATATATATATATATATATATATATATATATATATATTTATATTTATTTCTACCTATCTGTTGGGTTACCTGTTCGGGTTTTCCAATATAAGTTATAAAGGTAGATAGGGTAGTGGTGTGTGTAACATGACTACCAATGGTTGGAGTATGAATATTTGAGCTTGGAAGTGTATCTGTCGAGACTGTAGAGTGAGCATTGAATGGTGTAAGATTTCATTGATCTCTGAAGAAAACCTGTTAAGGTTCGGAGTTCCTTTTTGAAGCAAAAGTTTGGATGACCTCAGGATGTAGTAGCTGTGTGATGAGACATAGTGACTATGGAAGTCTTTGAAGATGTTTCTTTGGAATCAATTAAGGAAGTGTAGCAGTTTCGGTGTTGGGGCTGAGTTCAGTAGAATGTTTCTGTTGGTTTGAGGTCCGAGTTTCTCGAAGAGCTCTGGGTTAAAAATTTCTTGGCAACTGGTGTTGGCAAGCAAGTTTTTGACTTCTGCATCAGCAGTGGAGTTCAGAAGCAGCAGTATGGTTCCGTCTCTTTGATAAATTGGCTAATTAAGCATAGGCTGTTCTGTTTGGTAAAGAGAGCACAGTTTTTCTTTGGTAGTGGGCTAGATTGATCGCAAAAGTGACTTGCGATTGTTTGAGTTTCTCTTGGGCTATCTGATTTTTCTGGATGTCTTCAGGAAGTAAGAATTTTGTTCATGTCTAGAGATTGAGTTTGGTATCAACTGGATTCCAGGAATGGTACCGGTGGTTCAGCTCAGTGGTAAGATGATTTTTGGAGAATGAGTGGGTGAAGAAGCTAGAGTTTTGGAGGAACTTCCGAGTTTCTTTTAAGGATCCGTTGAACCATAGTTCTAAGATGTGTTGCCCAGCTAGTGTTCATGATGATCATTAGCATTTTCATTTGCTCTGGATAGAGTTGCACAGTGGAAACAACTAAAATTTGCAGTGTTTTGGATTAGAGAGTTTCTACTGGAAATTTTTCAGGATCTTAAGACCAGATTGAAGTGCATCTGTACTATCTTTCCATATAAGAAGAAGTAAGATCAGTCTGCTGATTTTGGAATTGAGTTTGTGTTCTAAGTTTTAGTCAATCTTGGAAAGATCATTTTGTTGAATGGTCTTTGGTGCAGCAGTTTCTAAGGACTTCAGCGAGGGTTGAGCGGATCATGAAGGATGTAGGCATCCCAGGACCGTCCGAAGAGTTTTGTGGATAAGAGACGGAGGAAATTGGGGTCCATAATTGGAGATTTGATTTTGGATATGTGTTTTGTTTCAGGACTGGATTGCCAGTTTGGATAACTGGAATTCGGTGTGTTTCACGTATCTCTGAGGGAGTACGTGTAAGATCTTTCTTTGATTGTAGAGTCAGCAGTTCAGAGAATTTTGGTTGTTGAGTCCGACATATCTGTAGTTTGATATCCTGTTTTTTTTGTGGATCCAGATGAATAGAAACTCAGTAGCTTAGTAATATTGGTTGTTTGAATTTTGTAGAGAGAGTATCCCAGTATTTATACTGGGGAACCTCGAGAAAATTCTATTTAGGATTTTATCTGGACAACTAGATTTGTATTTGGGATGAATTGATTGCTATGGTTGCTAGCATATGATTGATATATGCCTGTGTTTCAGTATTAAATCTTTAATTAAATTATTAAATTACCATTTTTTTAAATTTCGGGGACGAAATTCTTTTAAGGGGGAGGAATGTGATATCCCGGAAATTTTGACAATAACAATTTAATAATTTATGTCAAAAATTAATTGATTGGACCATATTGTTAATAATAAATTTGAACTAAATGTAATAATCTTCTTTAGAATAAATATTTAAACTGATGATCTATTTCTATAGGCAAATAAATTGTTTTATATTTGTAATGTATACATATCTGTATATTTTATAACTAGATAAATCTTTGTTTTAAATTTAGTATGTATATAGGCATGTTTTCTTATTCTAACATGTTTGATAAATTAAAATTGGATTTAATTTGATATAAGCTATTAAATAAATAACCATATTATTTTAATACCCAAACTAAAAACATAATTATTTAAAATTGATCTTAGTTTAAGTTTAAATTTAAATAAAAAGGTTTGTTTTGTTTTTTATATATATATAAGTAATGTATTGGATAAGAAGACAAGTTCATTTGTGAATTATTTTAATTTAATCATGAGTTATATTTAACAATATTAATGATGTAATATTCTTGCAAATGGATTTTAAAATAGATAGAAATTACTATTTCAAAATTTATTTGAATACATTAACATGAGAAGCTATGACTGTAAATTTGAAATAGCATCTTTCAAACATGTTTAAAATAAAACAAGTCTTAAAATATATTAAACACAAACATAAATTAAATGTATGGTATTAAAATGAGTATAAATACATAAACATCTATGATATTAGCATAAGTATGAAAATAAATTAATAAGCATCAAATTAAGTATTTGATAGTTAAAGTTTAAAACATAAAGAGAAAAAAAAAGCATAGAAATAATACTTAGGCTAAAATTCATAGAAAAGACTAGAATAACTATATATATATATATATATATATATATATATTGGACATAAGTAAAATACAAACCAAGATTGAAATGGTTGTAATCTGTAGGCAAGACAAAGCAAAAGGAAAATTTATCAACATCAAAATTTAGAAGTTAGACAAGGAAAACATTTTGTACTTAAGAATAAAAGCATATGCAGGCAAGTAAAGGAGCAAAGTATATTAGCATATCAGTCAAAAAAAAAATTAGGCAGAGGTAAGATATTATGTTACCTGTAGAGTAGCATGATAGACAAGAACAAGTAATAATAAAAGTGTTAAGTACATAAGGTAAAACACAGATGCAGGCAAGAACAAAATGTGAAAAGGAATAAAACAAATTGCAGAAGATCTATTTACATACAAAATTAAGATAAGTATGAAACATAAAGTACTATTTCAATTAATATTAGCACACCATTTGGTCTACTAGAGATATATACTTATCATTTCAGCTGAAATGTAAACAAAATATCTCTGACTTTAAAAAAATAATGTGATATAATAACTACATCTTCCTGTATAAGCTTGCCTAGCTTATATCTATATGCAATACTCTCTGTTCAGAACTGGGTAAACCAGAAAAAAAAAACATAAGTAAGTTTCCATTTTTACAAACTTAAACTAATTCTATGATCTAAAGCATGATGTTAGCAGGAAATCAAAAACAAAAAGCATGTTTTTCCAGTTTTAAAGAACAGTGTTCTGTTCATTCTCTCTAAAGCAGGTGAGTAACATACAAATTAAATAGTTTAAATTTATATATTTCTTTTGCATACTTATCTATGAGTTTGTGTTTGTGATGTTTATGTATACATTGGTTCCTGAATATGTGTATATTTGCAGTACTGTGACTCAGTGGTGCTCTGCAATGTTCCCAGGCTCATGTTTTCTTATTTAAACTTATTTTCACATAATCTTGTCCATGATAGGATCTGGTTGTCAACCAATAATGTTGATTCAAATTTGAATAAGTGTTTAAGTTCTAAGATAGTTGAAATCCTGATTTTTGTTTCTGTAAATAATAAAAACAACTGAATATACCAAATATAGATGAAAACTCAAACTATTTAAATTATGATTCCAGTATCACAAATCGAAAACCTCACACAAAATACGATTTTTAATATAAGAATTAGGATTTATAGTTTAGAAATGAAGTTGGGGTTTGAGATTTTATTGGTAGTGTGTTTCTGGGTCTACCTCGTGATCAAGAGGATGGGTGAGCTCGTGAACTTTTCTGTAGATGGAGGACCGATCATCGAAGTGGGGGAAAATGGTATAAGGACTGGCTGATGGACGTGGTGGCGCTGGCGACGACTTCTTCCCTGTATCCCTAATTTTTTTTGTCATGTTGAAAACTTTGACTCGTTCTCCCTATTGGTGCGATCGAGTGTTACGTGCTTTTGAGGGGAGATGGATGGGACGTAGACATGGTGATGGCCAGAATTATAGCATCACTGGTGGACGAGGTGGCGAGAGCGGCGAACTTCCACGTTTGGATGTGGGTTGTCTGAGTTTTCAGGTTGGAGCTCGAACCTTTTTTTGATTTCGAGATGGAATGGTCATGCTGATGGTTGCGAGGGGGTGTTGGGGTGATTGATGGTGTGGAGAGATCGTCAACGATGGTTTGCGTCGACAATCGGCACCGTGCATATGCACGGTGCACTGGATTGTGCCTGGATTGTTTTGTGAGGTAGGGGCACTCGAGTTTTTAGGGATTTGACTCGGGAATTACTGCACGCGAACTCGAAGCGCAATCGAGCTTGACTCGGAGTAGTGTAGGGGAAACTGGGTAAGTTGTAACAGGTTATTGTTAAAACCTGTAAAGTTTAAAATGCTTTAAACTGGGTTTTAAAATGAAATATGAATGTTTAACATAGGTATTCAAATAAAAGAAAAGTTTAGATTCAAAAGAAATTTGGATCTCTGTTTAAAATAAATAAAGTTTAAAATTTTAATTATTTGAAACCACTTTAAAAAGGAGAAATGTTGCTCGAGTTTCAATCGAGTGATTCGAGTGTCGGACTCGAAGAAATGTGGGGTTTTGCTCGAAGAATGTTTGTTTATCTCGGGTATTTTGGTTACAGGGTTTAAAACCTGTAAGTTTTATAAATTAAAAAAAACGGAGTTTTTAAATGAAAAGGTTAGGTATCAAAACAAAGTTTTAAACCAAGATATGTTTGGATTCAAAACGTAGTTTGAATCTCAGTTTTTAAATAAATAAAGATTTTGAAATTTAAAATTTGTTTTAAACTAATTTGAATGATAAAGCGAATTTTAAAATTTGATTTGAATTCAAAATGAAATCGTGTTTCAAATTCTTTCAATCTTCTACTTTAAGATAAATTATTCTTTAAGTTGTAAAAGAAAAGGAGTTTGGAATTGATAAGATTAATTTGATTTCATTTTAAATCTTAAATTTAAAATGAATTTAAAAGTAAATTTAAATTAAATTGATTAAATACCTTATTAATGATAAATGGATCATTAAATAGAAAAAGGTTTTAAAAACTTAATGCTTGTAATTATCAAATTAGCTAAATGGATAATGAATGACTAGAATTAATTAACTCAGAAATTAAGAGTTAAATTTATTTAAATAAGATATAAGTTAAAGGTAAATTAATTGGTAATTAAGAACTCATTGGTTTAATTTACAATTAATGATTAGTCATCAATTAATGAATTAATAAAGGATTAATTAATGAGTTATTATGACTGACTAAAAATGTAATTGATAATAAATCGTATTTAATTACTTTAGGAAAGTAATTAAAGAATTTTGATTAGTTAATTAGGGTCATTAACTAAAATTATGAAATAGTCAATTAATGGGATTATTTCTAATAATTAATTAAATTATTTATTTAAGATAAGCAATTGTGAATTGTTAAGTATAATTACTTAACGGAAGTAATCAAGGAATTAATTACTCATTGTAATTAATTCTATGAATTGTTTAAGTTAATTAATTAAGTTTAAATAATTTAGACAACCATTTTGATGACGTGATAAGTATAATTACTTAGGGAAGTAATTGAAGATAATTGCTGGATATGATTAACTGAGGATGATTTAATAATGAAAGTAATTGGAATATAATTACTTTGTATAATTAATCAAGGGATTAATTAGAGAAATTAATTAAGGAGTAATTAATTAATTTAATGAGTAATTAAAGATAGTTAATTACTGAATGATATTAATCAGAGGTGATTAATAAATGTGGTTTAATTGAAGATTAATTACTTAAAGTAATTAATTTAAAACAGGGAATTAATTAAACTGTAATTAGAAATCATTAATTGATATAATTAATGATGGGATGATAAATTTAGATTAATTAATCAATAATAAGAAATTAAAGAGTAATTAATTAGTGTAATTCAGATGTAATGTAATGTTTGTAATTTAAGGTTAATTTATATATACAGATAAGACAATTAATTTGTGAAAATAATTAAAAGATGATTGCTTGAATATAATTAAATGTTAATTAATAAAGTGTGATTAATTGAAATGAGTAATTAGTGAATGATTTATTAATTGATTGGAAATTGATTAATAATTATGTAAGCAAGTTTTAAATGGTGAAGTAATTAATTTAATTTACTTTAAATTAATTAGAGATGATATAATTAATTTAATTCATTTTAAATTAATTATAGCTTATATGATTGTTTATGTATGAATGGATGAAATTGTTTACCCTGAATGATTTAAGATCTCAGATATGAGAATTGATGCTATGTGATATGGATGCTTTGATTTAAATATGATGATGATATGAATTATCTGTTATAATGATAATATACATTATCTGTTTGTAGTGATAATATGGATTATCTGTTTATGTTAATGTTGACCATCTATTATGATAATTGTGAATTATCTATCTGTGTGTGTATTGAATCATTTTGAATTAAACTGTTAAGACTAAATAGACAACTTGGCCTTAAAAGACACGTTTTGGATTTCGATGAGACCGGGATCGGGTTTTCCTTATTTGGAACATCCGAAAACCACATCGATTCCAAAGTAACGATAGGTCGTGAATCTGAAAATGAAGATGAAGATTCAGAGTGCAAGGGTTATCGTCGTTAACTCTGAGGGTGATTCCAAAATGAGTGTAACGAGATAATGCCTTCGGTTTCGTTCGAACCCGGAACGAACTTGTATGGATTGAATGCTTTCAACACATCGTCAGGTGGACGATGAGAATTCTAAGAAATATGTTCTCTAAAGGTAATCGTAGCCTCAAGCCTCATCAATCGGGAATGGCTAAAACAGGGGAGGTGCAGCAAGGTTAGGTGGGTCATGCCCAAGCAGGACAAGATTTTCCCCTGTCTAACTGTCCCTTTTTATTCAGCTGTGTAGACAGTTGTGAGCTCCAACTGTCGGGGTTGTCTTCTTCGGGACTGTTCAGTAAAGAATGGTTCCGGCCTTGTCTTGCAGGGGGTCGGGAGTGATCCTCGGTACGTTGATTTGGGCCACGTACTGTGACGGGCGGTACCCCAGTAGCCCTGCCATCGTATGGAATCCAAAATCCAAGAAGTGCCAACGGTTTTGATTGTATTACCCACTTTTGTGGCTAGTAGCTAGAATTTAATGAATGTAACAATTTCGGCTATTTTCTATTTACTTGAAAACCCTAGACCTACTATAATATCACAGAATTTCCTATCAAATGTTTTGGTTAGCGTAAGGTAAAAACTTACCCGTGTTTATTTATGGGGAGTCTTACGTGATACCTTTTGTTTTCAAATGTTTTTCAAAGTTAAGCAACTTTAACCTGTTACTCATACCAGACCCATGTCTGACCCGGAGTTATTTTTGTTTTCATAAACTCTCGGGTACCCAAATTTTTACTGGTAGCCAAGGGATCAGGATTAGCTTTGACGAATTCTGGAGAAGCAATGGAGCAGGAGGCTTCTACGTTGTAGATATATTTATCCGATGTGTTGATATCTCTGAGTTGTTTATCTGTATTGTATATCGACGTGTATAACTAGACAGCTGTTTATAACTGTCTAGTATGTGTTGTATGATCTATATAGCTCTGATATATGTAAAATTATGTAATACTTATGTGATCTATTGTATTTTGTTCCATTCCGCTATGAGATTCTGATGTTGTTGTTCTTTCTTCTCAATCTTTTCTATATTCTCATCCCTTTCTTTCTTTAAGATGAACCAGTTTTCTGGGGTCAGAAGCCCGGGTCGTCACGTGGACTGTAATAACATATCTATTATTGAGATATAAAGAAAATTTAACTTTGGTTTGTAAAATGAAATTCTGGAATGTGGACTTACAATTTGAAATTAGTTCAAATTGAATTTGGTTTGAATTAATTGAAATTGTGATTTAAGATGTATAAGTATAAAATTCAAATGGAAAATTTGAATTGAATTAATTTGAAATGATTTGAAATTGAAGTGGGTTCAGTTTGAAATTAGTCTAAATTAATTTGAATAATTCGGAATTGTAATTAAGATGAATAGTTTTAAATTCAATGGAATTTGAATTGAAATTGGGAGGAGATCAAGAATAATTCAACTTGATTTGGAAATGGAGTTTGAAATTGGGATTTATTCAAACTGGAGTTGAAATGAATTGAAATTGGAGCAAGTTCAATTGAAACTTATTTGAATTAGTAGAATTGAGAAGGTTGAATAAAGTTAAATTTGGAAAGAAACTAAGGTTAGTTCAACTTTTATTGGGGTTGAATCAATTTTCAAATGGAAATTAATGTTATTTAAATTGGAATTGGGTCAATTTAAATTGAAGTGGAAATTTAAATTGAATTGATTAGATTGGAGATGGGGAAGTGAACAGTTTTGACTCTGGACTATTTTTTTTAATATAAATTGTTTTAATATAAAACTATTTTCTCCAAGCTATTCATTATATATACAACATTCCTTTTGAAAAGCCAAATTATCTTATACTTGTTTTACAATTGTTTTTGAAACTGTTTAATAATTTTCCAACTGTTTTATAAACTAATTACTATATTTCAACTATTTTACAAAACTAATTACTATCTTACTATTATTTTGCAATTACCTAAATTTTCTGTAATTATTTAACTATTTTCTAACTATTTTACAAACTAGTAATTATTTTCCAACTACTTATCTATTTTTAAAATTTTCAAGCTATTTTCTAAATAAACCGGCCAGAGTTTAAACTGTTACTGGTTAAATACCCAATTGAGATAAGAATAGAGGTGATAATCCAAATGGATTGAAGCAATTGTGAGTAAGTGAATGAAAATTGAAGTGAAGGTGAATAGAAATGGAATTGATTTGGCTAATAACCAATAAAGATAAATACGTAGGGTGTACGTATATTATATAATTCGCATAATGATTTGATCCAGATTCGAGCACGGAATTTCGAGATAGTATGTCGATCCGAGTTGGGATTTTTCACTCGATTTTCGACGGCGAAACTGGATATGGATTATTGATTGGTTCTGAATATTCTCTATCATAGTTATGACTATGCAAGAAGAATGACGGTTTCTGATCAAGAAACCAGATCGGAGTCCGCACCAAGAAGTCGGGTGGACGATACTAGTTCGGAAGTGAAATTATGTGGCCGAGTGAGCGATCAGATTGGTATAGCATACGAATGATATGTGTACAACGTACGGATTTGGATGAAAATGATTTTGGAAAGAGTAATCAAATTTGAATATTTTATTTTGAGTAAACAAAGTTAAATATCTTTGTTTTATAAAATGAAACTCCACTTGTTGAATCTTTTGCCAGGAGAAAAGAGTTTTTTGAAAAGGTTTGAAGCATAAAAGGAGTTTTATTCAAGTTTGAAATGATCCAAAGTTAATTATATATATCTGTGTATATATATACATGTAAAGGATCTTATGAGGATTTTGGAAAAGGTTTTGGTTGGATTTGGAAAGGCTTTTTATTTTTGGGTAAAATCAATATTGAGAATTTGGGAAGCCTTGTTTGAGAATTATCGATTTTGGAATAATCGATTTTGTGTAAAAGAGCTTTGTATGAGAGCATACTAGGTGTATGATGGAAAGATACTATTTGTGTATAGTATAAAATGTTTTGATAATGGCTCTGGGGAAAAAGGCGCTCCCTTGAAATGAACTTCTCAGGAGTACCACCGGGTGGTGCTGCCTTGAGCCCCAAGGGGGGTCCTAAAGTTGATCCTGTGAGGAGTCTGGACAAAACTAGTTCCTATGGATTATGAGTAGAGTATATCATAGCGAAAGTCGTGTGTGTCGCTGAGAACCAACAGTCTACGTTTGATTTTATATCGGTAGACTGCGACCTATGATATAACATAGCGAAAGTCATGTGTGCCGTTGAGAGCCAACAGTCTGTGTTTGATTTATATCGGTAGACTGCGACCTATGCAGGAGTGGAGAAGTTTCATTTCGACAGCGAAAATTAGAGGCCGCTGAGAGCCTGCGGTTACATGGACTTTCGCTGTGACAACAATGTAACCCAGGAATGTAACTGTGATCTGTTGTGTGGGTTCCATGGCGTAATTGAGAGGTCGCGGAGAGCCTGCAGTTACATGGACTTTTGTTGTGATGGCAACGTAACCCTAGAATGTAACTGTGACCATGGATGGGGGTGATGATTTCCAGAGCATTCTCACCAAAGATATATCCTCTATTTTCAAAAATTGTTTTCTATATTTTCAAAAAAAATTATTTTTCAAGTATTTTCACTGGGTGTCGGAAACGGGTCTGCTAAGTACTTATAGATTTTCAGTCCTATGCCTGATTAATGTATGATAGAATTTCTGTAAGAACAAGGATGGACTCATTGAAACATCGAATTATAAAAAGTATTTTTATAAAACTATTTGGCAGTATTACGGATTTTAAAAGAATTTTAAAATGATCAAAGAATATTTGAACTGGTTTTAAAATATTTATAAATTTTTGGCTTCATTCCTTTTCAAGGACGAAAAGATTCTAAGGGGGAAGGAATGTGATAGCCCGTGATTTCAAACCCAATTTAAAGGTGATAATCTTTTAATAAATTAATTAAAATTGATAAAATTGGTTATTATAAGCAATAATAATCAAAGGTTGTAAATATATATCGATATTAAATAAAATTAATATATATAAGCGGAAATAGATTTGTTAAAATTTATATGTACATATCAAATTTGATTTTTAAATTGAATTTGAAAGTTAAATTTCAATTTGGGTATTTAAATTGAAATTCAAAATATAATTATTTATATCTTAAAACATACTTTGATTTTAAAAGTGTATTTCTATGATTTTATTTAAAATATAAAATTTGATTTATATATATTTCTTTTAAGAAGAATTGATTTATATAAATTAAAAGCGTATTTTAAATTTAGAAAATTAATTAATAAAAACATTTAAAAATCCTTTTTGCTTGTTAAATTACATATATAAGTTAATAAAACAATCTAAGAACATGTGTTAGCAAGATAATCAAGGAGCACGACAAGTGTCATATTGTATTTTTTTTCTTTTATTTTTAGTAAATCATAAATTTAGTTATAAAAACACATACTTCTTCCTTTCCTTTTTCTTTTTTTCCTCATTTTAATTTCTAAGCAAAGAAAGAAAATATTCCCATCTGAAACATTTCAAACCAAATCATTAATCACTTACTCTAAAAACCAGTTCATCAACCTTAATCAAGTCTGCAAATCACTCTTCAAAAACTTAAAATCTCTGTAACCTGAGCATGCAAACCCTTGCAAACACAATATCAAATTAGTACCCTGTAACATTTTCAAGGAGCAAAAGCAATTTCCAAAACCCTGTAGTTCATGCTTCAACCTGAGATGTTTTGGCTGCATTATCTTTTAAATCTGGAAGCATGCATGCAAGTTTATAAAAAAAAACTGGAAACATGCAATTTATAAACAAGCAACTAAAGTAAGCAAAAGCACTCAAGTCAAGGTTTTAAAGATAAGGGATGCTCTGTCTTCTGTTCTACAGGTGAGTAAATATTTCTTCCTTAAACGGTTTGAAAATCAGTAGCAGATTCATATCTAAAATCTTAATTCTATTTTGCATATATTGTGAGTAATCTTCATAAATCTGGTAGATCGTGACCTAGTATTTGATGATCTTATAAGTATGAAATGAATTGTGCTGTGCATGCTGTCTAAAATTGATTTTAAGCGCGCGCACACACACACACACATGTGTGTGTGTGTGTGTGAGTGTGTGCCAAATTTTTTTTTTACCTGACAGGAACTTGAAATATAAATCTCTGATCAGATTTAAACAGTGAGTGAATCGTTTCTCTAAAAAGAAAAGATCTTAGGTATGGGTATGTAACAACCCGTATATTTGGACCATTTAAATTGACAATAATCCTCACATGTCAACTTTAATAATACAAAACACGAATCATTATGGGATTATAAATACATAAATGTAAATGAGAATCAATACAACATCACAGTCATAGAACAGTCACAGAATAATGCAGTGGAAAATATATCGTCATAATAGCAGTTCATGAAGCTACTACATAAACCACAACAATGTCTAAACAAAAGGTGACTAAAAGGAAATACATAAAAGTCCAACAGACATGGACATCAAAATAGACTGATAAAGATAAATGCTAAGTCTTCAGCATCTTAAAACAACCTTGATCAGCAAACTGGATAGCTTCAGGCTGACCCAAGCATATAAAAAAAGAAACACTCGAGTCAGGACTCAAAATCTTATACAGGATAATCATGTGCAGGGAATAAAGTTCATAACTCAAAGATGAATAAAACATCTCTAAGGATCCGGTAAACAATCTATATACACAATAGGATACAGTATATAGATAATGTCTAATTAGTAAAGTACAATATTAAAATAGCATTAAGGCGTTACCATAATTCCCCTTAACACATTTTATAATGCCATAGTCTATACAGCACCGTAAACCCCACCGTAAACTAGTGGTTATCAGAGGGTACCCCATAGGTATAACACAAAACAAAGCATAGTGGTCGCGAATAGGATAATCAGTATGACAAGGTACATGAGGCGAAACCAACTAGGATACTAGTAGTTGCGTGATCCGGACTGATGTTGAGCATAGTAGCTACTATTTCAACACCGCGAAACAACACTCCCAAATCAAGGGGTGCACCCAAATCGAATCACAAAAGTAATAGATATGGTATCGAAGAAGCGTGTCGCTAGAGGTGGCAATCCTCAATGGCCCGGCGCGGCTCCTGTTTTAGTTATGTCAGGGGTCATCCAATATCGTTCTCTTTCTTCAGTCAACGCATTCACCAAACCATCCACTTCATTCTGGATCAACACTTCGCGCATAATAGTTATTAAAGTGGTTTTCGATATCGACAGAGAGTATGTCCATTCCCGATCCCGGTCTCTTTAATAACTACGTATTTATTACCCGATGGTCGATTAAATTTTACGTTTAAACAAATCAAAGTCCAAAGTCAAGGTGCAAATTTGACTTCCAAAATTTGACCTTTCACGATTCAATTTATTTTAGATATTTCAAACCATATTTTCGAATGCAATTTTTTTTTAGTTCAAACATTGAGTTACAATTTAAAATTAAGTATTCAAGTTTGATTTAATAAGGTCTAAAAGTCGCTTATTAAATTTAGTTCATAATCAACGAATTCAATTTAATGCTAAACTTAGTTTAAATTATTAAATCAAATTCTATTCATTTCCCTTCATGTTTACATCCACTGGTATCATAAATTCGATTAAATCGATTTCATTGACTAAACTCCTTTTTATCCAACTTCATTTGACTTATTTACCAATTCAATTAAACTTCTAAACAACGAAATCCATTTCATTTACTGTCCTGATTTATTAATTTGTAAGTTTAAAATCATTTTAAAATTTAAATTATCACAAAGTTATATCCATAAAACATTGGTTATTTTCATATTCCTCCTAAGTCAAATTTTCTCAATTTCCAAATTTTTTTACAACATGTTCCAAATCTATTTAATTAAAACCGGGTTTAATCTAATCCTAACAAATTTAATAAATTTTTAAGTTATCAAATTCTAAAACTTACTTATTTCTAAATCTCATTTCAATAAATTTGCCAATTCATTTTATTTAATTACATAGGTTTATTAATTCGTTTCAATTTAATCCATTAATTTTAATTCAATCTAATCCATAAAATTTATCTCAATTAAATCCGTGAAATTTATTTCGATTAATTCCATTAAAACTGTTACCAAGTTTCCAAACAAATGGTTAAGTTCATTCCTTAATTTAAAATATATTTCAATTTCGAAAATAGTTTTGTTGACCAATCGGGTTTCTTATTTTTATTTTCTATCCTATGCCAAGTTGTTTAAATGGGTATTTATCATTTCAACCCAATATCATTCAACATAAAACAAAGCATAGCAAAGGGAACTTGCAGTGTGACAACTGGGATGGTGTCAAAGTAAATAAACAAGCAATTGCAACCATACACAACAATTTAACAATTTGTTAAATAATCCTGAAATAATCGTATTACCTTACATTTGTTATGTATGCAAATTAATATAATTATTCGTAGAATCCACACTATCGTTTCATGCAGATTAAAGATTATTACATTATGGTTTTCACTTGGCGTCTATTATCAAATTACTACATCAATCATACATTCAATGGTTCAAAGTGTAGTTAATGCTATTTCTATGCGACGGTTTATTTAACATTTAATGGGGGTCAGGTTCAACATATATAATCCATTTTAAATTGTTGACTATCTTATATCGATTTCAATTTCATATTAAATTTCACTTATATTAACAACCAAATTCAACTTCACATAACAATTTAGTGTCACAACTATTTGTCGTAAACTAACAATATTCAAATTTAACTTGCATAGCGATTTACAATTTTTATTTCTACAATTCTACAATCAACAATTTAACATCCAAATTAATATAAACAACAATTATCACTTGATTATCATAGCATAATAGATTGAGTCGTGAATGAATTATTCACCTTGGGTGGTTGAAGAAGATGACGGCGAAGCACGAAAATGGATAGACTAGATAGACGGCACAAGCACGAATACAAACTATAAATCAAACAAAATATTATTCAACAATAGTTTAATACAATTTATATATATCGATTTGTGTATATATATAACCATACCAAACAACTAAATGCAAATAAGGTAGATGGAGCCTAGGCCTGAGATTCCGGATCAGCTACAACTGTCAAGCAAGGAAGTTATTCGACAATCGATTGACGTATATATATAACACTTGTATATATAAAACGTACCAAAACAAGTCGGGATGAGAGCGAATCGGCCGAAGCGATGTCCTAAGAATCCGGAGCGGTGGCTGAAACAACATGCAAGTTATTAAAATATATATATATATATATACTGCTAATCTTAAACTAACGGAAAACCACCGTATATTTATAAACTATCATGTAAAGCAAAATTTCTAAAACAAAGTCAGAAATGCTGGTACAAATTTATGAAACAAAATTTATGCAAACAGTTCTGTACCCAAAATTTATAAAACACTGCCGTATAAAACTACATAACCTTACTAAATAACTAAAGTTTACATAATACCAACTCACATATATAAAGTTTTATACTGTAACTTTTATATTGTACCTCAACTCATATATAAAGTTTTATATGCAACCTGGAAACTAACTAAACAACAGCCAAAGCCAAACTAAAACATGCACACTTATATATATATTTTTTTCTCTTTTTTTTTACAGAACTCTTGTATATATCTTAATATACTATATAACATATACTTATACTATTGATTTATAAAGTAGCTTATAAACATACTATACGCAAAGCAACAAATATTGCTTATACATATACTAGTCAAGTTGCAGGTGGTTTTGCGGGCTGCATGAGGTCAGTACAGGGTGTGGCCGCATGGGGGAAAGGCGGGCTGGGGTGTGGGCGGAGCTGCAGGGCCGTGTGGGTGGGTGAAACTGCAGGGGCCGTGTAGGAGGGGTTTCAGTGGAGGGGCGGTTGCAGGGCGTACATGTAGTAGTGGATGTGAAGGCGGGCCGCATGGGGTCTGCAGTGGGGGAAAACGTGGGTGGCTGGTAGGGGCGGTGAACTGCATGGGGTGGGGCCGTGCGTGGCAGACGTGGCTGCAGGGGACTTGGGTGGTGACGTGGGTGTAGTGCGGGCAGTGAATGGAGGCGGAGCATGGGTTATGACGGAGGTACGGCGAAGTGGGGTCGTTGTTGCATGTGCGGAGTTTGCAGTGGAGGGCGGTGTAGGGGCTTGCATGGAGGCGGGCCGGTGGTGCGTGGGTAGTGGAGCGGTGCTGCAGGGGGGCGGTGGGCTGTGGACGTGGGGATTCATTTTGAAGTAAACAAAAATAAATGTGGAGAGAGAGGAGGAAGGGAGGAGCTGCAGGGGGGAAACCGTGTTTCATGTTTACAGTAAAATAAAAAATAGAGAAAGAAGAAAGGGAGGAGGGAGAAGTTGAGAGTGGGTTTCTGTAGCTTTTGGAAACAAAAGGAAAATATGTGAAAGAAGAAGACAGTGGCAGAGCAACACGTACCAAGTTTTTTCTCTTAAGGACGAAGTGAAATCTGATGCAGAGCAATAAATGAAATGAGCTGGTGAACAGTGTAGTAAATGAAGAGAGATATAAAGAGTGTGCATACGTCAGTGCAATGATGTTTTTTCAAAATGGTGGCTATTTGGGTTCCCAAGGCAGCTGAAAGGCTCTAAAATTTTAAATGTTGGAATGTTGGGGACCGGTTTGTGCTGCGTAACGGACCGGTTTGCGCTCCTTAACAATTATAATTTGCAACGCCGAACTCCGATTGACACAAATAAATATACCTGTGATCAGCGCGTCGAGACGGACACAATGTTATAAAGATATTGATGGTTCGACACCGTTTGCAAAGTGGTAAATCTTATTGAACCATTTGCACGAGCGAACATTTTAGCTAGCAATAAAAAGCGAAATTTGACGAAACGAAATGCGCCGTCAAGTTCAGAATATTTTTCTTATGCAACATCGAGAAAAATATTTGAGTTTGGACGATAGAAAATTTTCACATAAGATTTAAACTAAAATGTAAATGCGACGAGCATAATTTACTTCAATGTTTTTCAACGAAATTTGGCCCACGCCTATGTCTATCTAGACGCATTCCAAATGTGAAGTTTGGATGGCGACGGAAGTTGTTTGTGAAAATTCGAATTTGTACATTGAATAAGCAGTTAAAAAAAAAATTAAACCGGGTCTGAATTTCAGGGTCGTTACATTCTCCCCCACTCAAAACATTTCGTCCCCGAAAAGGAACAAAGGAAAGAGTGGAAAACAATATAAGAGGTACGATGGATATAGAATAGATTATCGGATAAAGTAAAGAATATAGAATGGAATTTACCTTCAACAAACAATTCTGGATTAGAATCTCGCATACTCTCCTCGGTTTCCCAAGTACAATCACGATCATCGGGACTCCATTGGACTTTAACTAGGCTAACAGTCTTCCTTCTAAGCTGCTTCGTTTCCCTATCAACAATACGAAGTGGTCTCCTCTCTATAGTAAAATCCGGCTCAATATCAACCTCATCTAATTGAGCAATTGGAATGGTCATGGATGGATCATGTACAACCTTCCGAAGATGTGAAACATGGAATACGTTATGCACGCCCTCAAATTTCTCCGGCAGCGCAACTCTGTAGGCTAGTGTACCAATCCTCTCAGTGATAGTGAATGGTCCAACAAATCTAGGAGCGAGCTTCCCTCTGCGACCAAATCGAATAACATTCTTCAAAGGTGATACTTTAAGAAATACCTCATCCCCAACCTGGAATTTTAACTCTCTTCTACGCCTATCTGCATAGCTCTTCTGCCTATCCTGTGCGGTCTTCATCTTCCTTTTGATCTCATTGACCTTCTCGGATGCTTCCATAATCATATCCGGGCCAAGAACTAATCGGTCACCAGGCTCAATCCAACAAGCTGGCGATTTGCATGGTCGTCCATATAAAGCTTCGAACCGTGCCATATCGATACTCGCCTGATTATAAAGATAGTTAAATTTTAATTCAATTTTACTTATTCAAATTGAAAATTTATGATTACCTGATAACCGTTGTTACAAGTGAATTCAACCAAATGGAGATGGTCTTCCCAAGATCCACCGAAATCAATAATGCAAGCTCGGAGCAAATCTTCCAAAATCTGATTTACCCTCTCAGTTTGGCCATCTGTTTGAGGATGATAAGCCGTGCTCAGATTCAATTTAGTGCCCAAGACGTCCTGAAATGCCTTCCAGAATTTACTGGTGAATAAAGGATCTCTATCGCATACAATACTAGATGTAACTCCATGAAGTCTGACAATCTCTCTCATATAAATCTCGGCCAAACTCGAAGCAGTACAAGAGGTCTTAACAGGGATAAAGTGAGCAGATTTTGTCAACCTATCAACAATCACCCATATACTCTCGTTACCCTTTCTGGTCCTCCGTAATCCGTCAACGAAGTCCATAGAAATCTGATCCCATTTCCAACACGGAATCTCTAGGGGTTGAAGTAATCCTGCCGTCTTCCGGTGATCGGCCTTGACTTGCTGGCAAGTGGTGCATCTACCGACATATATGGAAATATCTCTCTTCATCCCACTCCACCAATATAAATGCTTCATATTACGATACATCTTGGTGACCCCAGGATGAAAGGAAAGTGATGACTGATGGTTCTCTTTAAGTACTTCTTGTCTCAATCCATCAACATTTGGAACACAAATACGGTTGTCAATCTTCAGAACTCCATTACTATCTATTTGTGCTCCCACTTTACTATCAGCATTTCCAACTGTACCAAGAACTAACTCCTTCATGCGATAGAGCAAGGTGTCCTCATATTGCTTAGCTTTGATGCGATTCAAAAGAGATGGGGAGATAACAAGCTGAAATAGCATGCCTTCTACAAGATTACAACAAGACAATGCTTTGCTACGGCTCAATGCATCAGCTACAACATTTGCTTTTCCAGGAGTATAATTGATGTCGAGATCATATGCAGCTAAGAATTTGAGCCATCGGACTTGTCGCTGGTTCAAATCCTTCTGAGAGAAGATATACCTCAAGGACTTATGATCTGTGAATAATTCAAATTTTGTTCCCAAAATATGATGCCTCCATAGTTTCAAAGCAAATACAACTGCAAGAAGCTCTAAATCATGTGTTGCATAGTTTACTTCATGGGTCTTCAACTGACGACCAGCATACGCAACAACCTTACCATTTTGCATCAAGACAGCGCCTAAACCTTCTCGACAAGCATCGGTATAGACAGTTAATCCTTCACTCCCGTCAATTACCGCAAGAACTGGGGTTGAAGTTAACTTACGCTTCAACTCATTAAAAGCTGATTCACACTTCTCACTCCAAATAAACTTGACATCCTTCCGAGTTAAAGAAGTAAGGGGGAAGAAATCCAGGCAAAGCGCTCAATAAATCTGCGATAATAACCGGCTAGGCCCAAGAAACTACGGATATCAGTAGGTGTTTTGGGAGTCTTCCAATCCTATAGATAAAATTTCGAATTAGAAAGGAATAAGATGGATCGAATAGAAATAACAAATAGGATAGAACTTACATTGATTACGGTGATCTTAGCTGGATCGACCGAAATCCCATTTTCAGAAACAATATGGCCAAGGAATCGTACTTCGTCTCGCCAGAAGTGGCATTTCGAGGACTTGGCTTTAAGCTGATGATTTCGGAGAGTTTCCAGAACATAAGCAAGGTGTGTCTCATGCTCTTTCTCATCTTTGGAGAAGACGAGAATATCATCGATGAAAACAAGAACAAACTTGTTAAGGACATCACGGAAGACTTGATTCATTAAGTCGACGAAATAAGCAGGTGCGTTGGTCAAATCGAATGGCATAACCAACCATTCATAGAATCCATTCTCGGTACGGAAAGCTGTCTTATTAATACTATCTTCTGCTACTCTGAGTTGGTGGAACCCAGTGGCTAGATCAAGTTGTGAGAAAACTTTAGCTCCATGGAGCTGATCGAACAAATCATTGATGCGAGGCATCGGATAGCGGTTCTTGAGAGTGCGTTTGTTTAGTTCTCGGTAATCAACACACATGCGAAGAGATCCATCAGGTTTGGTGACGAATACGACTGCGGCGCCCCATTCAGAACAACTTCTCCTGATCAAACCCTTAGCAAATAGGTCATCAATTTGGGTTTTAAGTTCAGCTTTTTCTTTAGGAGCCATCCTTCTGTGAGGGAGAACTACGGGAGTAGCTCCGGGAATAAGGTCAATGCGGAAATCGATCTCTCGCTTTGGCGGTAGAGAGTCGACCTCACCAAATACATCGGGAAATTTCTGAACAATAGGAGTAGTACTAAGGTCATCCGGGTGAGCATCAAGAGAGATATGAAGCTTCCGGCATATTTCTGAGGTGATTTGCATTCGATGACAAGCGGTAGACCCTTGTCATTGACTAGAGCAACAGAACGAGCTTTGCAGGAAATAACAGCATCGAATTTTCTTAACCAATCAGCACCCAACAAAATGTCAAATTCCATGAAGCCAAGCACATAAATATCCCAAGTGAATCGATATCTTCCATACAAAAGCACAACCTCTTTACAAATTCGACTGAGGTTGGCAAGTCCTCCAATAGGGTTGGAGACACATAAGGAAGTAGTAGCAAGAGTAGGTTCTAATTTGAGCTTATTACAAAGATCAATAGATATGAAGCTATGAGATGCACCAGTATCGAATAATACCCTAACAGGTAAATCACGTAATGAAAAAGTACTTCGTAAAGTACCTCGGTCATCCTGAGCAGGTGGTGGGAGTGGTGCAGGAGTGGTGACAGCATATACTCCTGATGGTGTGCCTTTCTTCCTCAATGGGCAGTCCTTCTTGAAGTGACCTGGCTGGAGGCAGACATGGCATAAATCATTCCTCATCTGCGAAGGTGGTGGAATAGCAGCTTCGGTGGATGGACAACTATTAGCATAATGGCCCTTCTTATCGCATTTGAAGCATGTGATCTTAGCAAGGTAGATTGGGCTCTTCTGTGCATATCCTAATCATGTAGTCTTTTGCCAAGCTTTCTTTTGTTGATCAAATTTCATCTTCCTCTTTCCGAGCTGGCTGGAAGAGGGCTGAGTAGGAGGGGCCTTGGTAGTGGGTCCCTTAGGCTTTGACTCATATCTAAGAGCATAATCAACAAGCTCTGTGAAGGTGCAGTGAGTGTGGCCAGTAAGCAAGTCATAATACTCTGGTCTAGCTCCCAAAATGAACTTCTCGTTCTTTAGAAGTGGTGTATCGATTAATCCCAGGCCAAACTTGGAGAGTTCGTTGAATTTCCTCTCGTACTCAGAAAAAGTCATACTGCCTTGCTTAAGGTCCATAAAAGCTCTATAGAGTTGGGTTTTCCCAGCAGCGGGCATCCATTATGCCGAGAAAGTATCCCTAATCAAAAGATAGACTAGATGAGTAACATTTTAAAGATTGAAAGAAGAATTTAGACTACGAAATCCAAACAAATTTATACCTAAACTGGGCCCAAGTGATGGTGTTCTCCTCGATACGAGAAGTAACCGACTCCCACCAATCTTGCGCGGCATCCTGAAGTTGCCACGCAGCAAGCTGACGCTTCTGAGCATCAGTAATCTCTAATCCAGAAAATATCTTCTCTAAGCTTTTGAGCCATTGCTGAGCCTCGATAATACCCTCGGATCCAGAAAACTTAGTACCACCTAGATGTGTATACTCCTTGCTAAGAGTGGTGAATTTGACTGGAGCTGGGATGGAAGGTGCATCCCGGGCAGGACCATGACCTCTTCCTCCCATATTGTTTCTTCCGGTGCTCATCCTGAAATATCGAAAGAGATTTAGAACCAAGGATAGAAATCATACAGCTGGAAGAAAATCTAATGAACGAATCAAAGAAGTTTGAATTTTAAAGGATCGGGATATTGAATCGATTCTCCTCATTCTAGGGTATTTCTACCCTATCTCTAATGAGTTTATATAATCCCAAACTAAGGTTTTTAGGGAAACCAAAGCTCTGATACCAACTGTAACAACCCGTATATTTGGACCATTTAAATTGACAATAATCCTCACATGTCAACTTAAATAATACAAAACACGAATCATTATGGGATTATAAATACATAAATGTAAATGACAATCAATACAACATCACAGTCATAGAACAGTCACAGAATAATGCAGCGGAAAATACATCGTCATAATAGCAGTTCATGAAGCTACTACATAAAGTACAACAATGTCTAAACAAAAGGCGACTAAAAGGAAATACATAAATGTCCAACAGACACGGACATCAAAATAGACTGATAAAGATAAATGCTAAGTCTTCAGCATCTTCAAACAACCTTGATCAGCAAACTGGATAGCTTCAGGCTGACCCGGGCATATACAAAAAGAAACACTTGAGTCAGGACTCAAAATCTTATACAGGATAATCAAGTGCAGGGAATAAAGTTCATAACTCAAAGATGAATAAAACATCTCTAAGGAACCGGTAAACTATCTATATACACAATAGGATACGGTATATGGATAATGTCTAATCAATAAAGTACAATATTAAAATAGCGTTAAGGCGTTACCATAATTCCCCTTAACACATTTTATAATGCCATATTCTATACAGCACCGTAAACCCCACCGTAAACTAGTGGTTATCAGAGGGTACCCTATAGGTATAACACAAAACAAAACGTAGTGGTCGCGAATAGGATAATCAGTATGACAACGTACATGAGGCGATACCAACTAGGATACTAGTAGTTGCGTGATCCGTACTGATGTCGAGCATAGTAGCTACCATTCTCTTGGGTTTTCTGGTAGAGAGCCGTCGCACAGGTATTCCAATATCGGAGTCATTCATGATTCTCGCTCCTGTGATACAATCATGATCCAGTCAATATCCATTGCATCAATGCTTGGAGTTGACAGGACTTCCACTGGACCTAATCCCAATAATTGAGCTTCACCAGTGCTTGCATACTTTGCAAGGGAATCTGCCTTCATGTTTTCTTCCCGAGGTATATGGTTTATCGTATAATGGTCCAGGTCCCCGAGAAGCTCCCAGGCTCTTGACAAGTAAGCGGGAAGATTTCCTCCTTTGGTTTGAA
Organism: Allium cepa; assembly: GCA_030765085.1. Taxonomy (NCBI): domain Eukaryota; kingdom Viridiplantae; phylum Streptophyta; class Magnoliopsida; order Asparagales; family Amaryllidaceae; genus Allium; species Allium cepa. The sequence goes on from CM060931.1 coordinate 862,102,606, forward strand.
ACTCTTTCCTGACTTGACACACAATAAGCTGTGAATCAATGAAGATTTGCAATGCCTTGATGTTCACTTCTTTAGCAATCTTCAGGCCAGCAATGGGAGCTTCATATTCTGCCTCATTATTAGTCGAAGGAAATTCTAATCTTAATGCATAACACAGTGACCGTCCTTCAGGGGTTTCGACCAAAACCCCAGCCCCGGAACAGTAATCGTTTCTTGCGCCATCGACATACAATTTTCATAGAATTGTGGAATTATCCGTTACCACCTCCTCGCTATCACCTTTGTTTGTACATTCTGCGATGAAGTCTGCCAAAGATTGTCCATTGATTGCTTTCCTGGGATGATACGTGATGTCATAATGACTGAGCTCAATATTCCACTTCAAAAGACGTCCCGAGGTCTCAGGACGAAACAGGACTTGCTTCAAGGGCTGATTGGTGAGGATCTTGATGGGATGAGCTTGGAAATATGGCCTCAATTTTCTTGATGCAATCAGTAGACAATAAGCGAGATTTTCCAACTTTGAATAGTTCAATTCTGCCCTAGTGAGTCTCTTGCTGATGTAGTAGACCGGGCGCTGAATTTTCGCATCCTCCCGTACCAAAGCTACACTGAGGGCATGAGACGAGATTGCCAAATATACAAAAAGATTTTCACCATTATCAGGCTTAGAAAGTATAGGAGGCATTTCCATATGACGAATCAGCTCATCGAAAGCTTTCTGGCACTCAGGAGTCCAGTCAAAGTTTTTTCTTCCTTTCTTTAGAGCATCAAAGAATGGAATGCATTTATCAGTAGCTTTGGAAATGAAACGACTCATGGCAGCAACTTTTCCATTGAGACTTTGCAATTCCTTCTTCGTTCTAGGAGCTTTGACTTCTCTTAAGGCAGCTATCTGAGCAGGATTAGCTTCAATGCCCCTTGCACTTACAATGAAACCCAGAAACTTTCCAGATTCTACCCCAAATGAACACTTCAAAGGATTCAGCTTCATACCGTACTTTCGGAGGATTGAGAACATCTCTGCCATGTGATCCATGTGGTCCACTGCTTTCTTTGACTTTACCAGCATATCATCGACATAAACTTCCATAGTCATGCCAATTTGTGGTTTAAACATGGCATTAACAAGTGTTTGGTAAGTTGCCCCCGCATTCTTAAGTCCGAAAGGCATGACTCTGTAGCAGTAGAGACCAACATCGGTGATAAAGCTTGTGTCCTCCTGGTCTGGCTCATTTATCACGATATGGTTATATCCGGAGTAGGCATCCACAAAAGATAGCAATTCATGCCCTGCCGTTCCGTCCACCAACTGGTCAATCCTGGGTAACGGGAAGCAGTCTTTGGGGCAGGCTTTGTTTAGATCTGAAAAGTCAATGCACACTATCCATTTTCCATTATCTTTTTTAACTAGTACTGGATTTGAAATCCAATTCGGATAAGTGGATTCCCTGATAAAACCATTCTCCATGAGCCGATCAACCTCTTCTTTCAATGCTGCTGACCTTTCAGGACCTTGAGTTCTTCTTTTCTGCTTTACCGGTGTAAACTTTGGATCAATATTCAAGGTATGTACTGCAAATTCTGGAGATATTCCACACATATCGGCAAGAGTCCAAGCGAACACATCCAGATTTGCTCTCAAAATTGATATCAAAACATTTTGAAACGTTGCATTAAACTGCGAACCCACATTCAACACTTTGTTTGGGTCTTTCGGGTCAACAGGTACCCGCACTGTCACTTCAACTGGTACCACTCTATTCTCCCCTGCACTGGCTTTTCTGGGATCCATCTCTCTTTGTGCACCGCTATCTTCGCCTGTGCAGGGTCCATCCTGTAATTGCTACAAGGTTGATTCTTTGATGCGGATCGGGTCCGCCGCATCTTTTCCCATTTCTCTCTTCCTCGTTTCACGCAACTCTGTAAGATAACATTCTCGTCCAGCATTCTGATCCCCTTTCACCACACCGACTCCATTATCTGTGGGGAATTTTATAGTCAGACACCATGGGGGCAAGAATAGCTTTAAATGCTGCCAGAGTTGGTCGGCCTAGGAAGGCATTGTAGGCAGAAAATTCTTCAACAATAAGAAAGGTCTGTTTTCGAGCCACTTTTCTCTACCCCTCTCCGAGCTTTACGAACAAATCAATAGTCCCAGTTGGCTGTTTCGGCTCCCCAGTAAAACCAGCAATCTTTAGTGATGAAGCTTGAATGTCAGCCATTGGAATCTTCATCTGATCAAAAGTCTTCTTGAAGAGAATGTTGCACGAAGCTCCACAGTCAACCAGAACTCTTTTCACAGTAGCTGGCCCAATGCCAGCGGAAATGACCAAATGATCAATGGTAGGAGCTTCAATACCCATCGAATCCCTAGCACTGAATATAATGTCATCATTAAAAGTTTTTTGCTGCTTCAGGGGTGCATCATCTTCTAACACAAAAACACTTTCATCTGCCGGTGCATACTTCAAAGCACGGGCGTATCTTTCCATCTCACCCCAACTCCCGCCAGCTGGGTGAGGGACCCGTGTAACAACATTTATAACAGGCCTCTTTGATTCATGAGTTGTCGCCTTTTCACTTGAGCTAGGACGATGAACAGGAACCTATTGTCCTTGAGTTGACGAAGTTGGGCCATTCTTGTTCCTTTTTACATATTGCTGGAGCTTGTTTTCCTTCAATAGTTCCTCAATTACCTCCTTCAAGTGACGACACTCGTTAGTATCATGCCCGGGTTGGTTATGGAACCGGCAAAACCTTCCATTCTTCTCAGCTTTCCTATTAACTCTTGCTTAGCTGGTGCGGGGAATTCGACCGTGTCTTTGTTCGCAAAGTAGATGTTCTCCGGGGTATCAGTCAGAGGGGTGAAGTTGAAGGTACGATCTTTCTTTGCATCTCCTTGCCTCTTCTGGCCATCATTCCCCATCTTCTAATTGCCAGATTCTTTATTATTTGGAACAGCATTACTATTTTCAGCCCCTGTCGATGCCACCTTAGTCGGTGCTTGGAGGCTTTCCAGACGCATGAATTCATCGGCTTTCTTATAAAACTTGTCAAGTGAATTTGGTTCTTTCATTTTCAACCACTTCCCAAACTCATTTGTCTTATCAATAGCCTTCATCAGGTACTTCAAAATCATTCTCGGCTCTGAGTTGTCCACTTAAGCCAGAGCTATATTGAAGCGACTCAAGAAAGCTCTAATGGATTCCCCAGGATTCTGCTCCAAGCTGGATAACGACATTATATCCTTTGCCTTCGACGCATACAATCGAAACTGTTCCTTGAATTTCCGAGTCAAATCAGAAAATTGGTTTATCGATCGGACTGGCAGCTTTGTGAACCAAAGTAAAGCAACTCCTTCCAGGTATACTGGAAAATACCGGCATTTGATCTCATCAGAGGCTCTGGCACCCGTCATGTGCCAATCATACTTATACAGAAACTCTTTAGGATCGCTCGTTCCCTTGTAAACTGGAATAGTTGGAGGGACAAACTTCCTTGGGAATTCTGCTTTCAAGATCTTTTCAGCGAATGGAGTTTTGCTCGGAGCGAAACTCCATTCTTTCTCATCATCATTTCTTTGCATACTTTCCTTCATAATCTGATGAACCATGCCTGAGAAATACTTTTCATCATTTTGAGGCTCAGCTGTACAAACATCAGCCATTCTCTCCGAATTTTGTCTTGACAACCGTTCATGGAGGGTTGGTCGCGGCCCTGATCCTCCGGCTTGGGGAGGTGTCCTTTCCACTGGGTCAGCTGGCCTTTGAGGGATATTTCTTCCTTCCACATTTTGCACTTCATCGGCGAGGTTTCCCTCCTTAGTTGCCGGCTGGTGGTTTGCCTCAAATAAAGCATTCAACCTTTCCATCAATAGGTTATTCTGAGCTTCCATTTGTCGATGTAGCGCAGATACGACGGCATCCAGTTCTGCCCATGTAACTCCGATAGTTGGAGTTGTTTGACTTAAAGGAGGAGAAGTGGCAGTAGTCTCACGAACATCGTCGGATCTAACAGACTTGCGTTTTCTTCCGGGGGACATTATTTCTGATAAACTCCTAGTTTTTAGGGAGATCCTTTCTACAAATTTCTGTGAAGCTATGATGACAGTATCCTGATCTGGGTTTCTCGGTGAAAGCACCAAAAATGTTAACGTAAAAAGTCAGACGCTAACACCCCGATGCAAATGGAGATTGAATGAAAGCACCACCTGCTAACACGGGAATCAGAAAAAGCAGTAATTCACTGAAAAAGCAGTAAGAGACACAGTTTTTATAGTGGTTCGGCTTATAATCAAGCCTACGTCCACTTCAATCCTTTTTTATTGCTTATATGATTACAATCCTTTACAATTTCCTTCAATTACAATTCACTTCAAAAGACAAGTAGCTAGAAAAACTTCGATGCAAGAGAGTTCTCCGAATTCATGGTTGAATATGTTGAATCCCTGTTTGAAGTTGACTGAACCTTCTTGTGAGTTTCGAATGTTGGAGTAAGGCTCGGCTTGAAGATGGAAGAGTCTCGATGCTTTGAAGAAAATGATCGAAAAAGCCCCCCCCCCCCAAGTTGGAGATAGCGCTGTATTTATAAAGGAATTTCCATGCCAGGTCGTAAGTAGTAACCGACCTAAAATAGGTCGTGGATCATAGCCGACCTAAGATAGGTCGTAGGTCGCGCTCAATCTCTCATGCAGGGCTCACGGCTTAACTGGGATAAGCATGTTCTTCTGGATTCATATCACAAGTCCCAAGTCGCGGATGAGTTAACAGGCCACTGCTTAAGTGACGCTGGATTGGATTTGTCTTCGTTTGCCTAGGTCGCTTACGACCTAACATAGGTCGTAAGTCGGTCGCGACTTAAGTGTGGTTGCTTTGAGTTTTTCCTGTCTTGATTTGCTAGGTTGTTATTCTTCTTAGATCTCTAGGTCGGTAACCCTTTAAGTTGTTAGGTCGGTAACCTTTTAAGTCGTTTGGTCGGTAACCTTTTAAGTCGTTACCTTTTAAGTCGTTAGGTCGTAACCTTTTAAGTCGTTAGGTCGTAACCTTTTAAGTCTTTAGGTCGTAACCTTTTAAGTCGTTAGGTCGGTACCCCTTTTAGGTCGTTGAGTCATTATCAAAGCAGAGTTAATAGTTTTTAAATTTAAATTGTTTAAAATAACTTTGAATGTTTAAGGTTTACTTTAAAATGATTTGACTTTAAAATGGATTTGGATTAAATTCTTTTCAAATTCTTTTATAGGGTAGTATTTCTTTAACACGTGATTTAAAAAGGTTGTAAATTTTTTTTTTAAACATTGTTAAAATTAATCTGAATTTCATTTTAAATCTTAAATTTTAAATGAAATTTAAAAGTAAATTTGGAAGCAATTTTTTTATGATTTGATAATGATAATTTAACACTAATAAGAATAAATAAGTTATCTTAAAGAATAATTAAAATTTTATGACTTATGATTCATTAAATTATTAAGATAATTGAAATGAATAATTAATTTATTTAATAAATTTTTAAATGAATTAATTAAGGTTTGAGATTTATTAATTAAGGATTAATGTAATTAATATGGACGGGCAAAGGTTAATTAATTTGTAATTAATTAAGTTAAAATGGTTAATTTTAATTAATTAATTAAGTATAATTAATTAAAGGTAATCATTTGATGTCGGGTTAAGTATAATTTCTTAAGGTAATTAGTGAGGCATAATTACTTAATTAGTGGATAATTACTTATTGGAATGTAACTAAACGATAATTACATGGTGGAAGATATTTAGTGATAATTTCTTAGTGAAATTAAAGGATTAATTAATATAATTAGCCAAGGAGTTGGTTTAATTGATGGAGTAATAAAGGAACGTTAGTTTCTGATTGTGATTAATCAAGGTTGATTAATGAATGAAATTAGGTTGAAGGTTAATTATTAAATATAATTTAGGATAATTAACTAATGAGAGTAATTAGAGGATCATTAATTAATGTAATTAATTATTGTAATATCCCGGAATTTTGGACAATTTAAATTTAATAATCTGGGTTTAAATTTAAATTGAATTGATAATTTTTGTTAATAAATTTGATTTGATTCTGTAATCTTCTTTATTTAAATATTTAATTTGTGAATTTATTTTTAATAAACTAATAAATTGTTTTCTAATGTATATGCATTTATATATATTTTAAATAGGCAAGTTGTTTTTAATTAAACTAGTATAGCATAATTCTAATGTTTTGAAAATAGAAATTGTGATTTTGTTTTATTTAAGATTTTCAAAAATATTTAATAAAATACTATATGATTTTTAAATATAAGAAAAATGTTTTAATTGGTTTAAAATTCATTTTAATTTAAGTTGTATATTAAAATAAGTTACAAAAATATTTGTGTTATTCTTTTTAAAATATTAATTTATAAATTGTGACTTGTTAATTTAATTTGAATTTTAAAATACAATTTAAATATGAAACATGTATATTAATATAAGTTGTAACATCTTTCATAAATTTATTTTAATTGTTTAAAGGGTATACGAACTAATTAACTAAGTTTAATTTTCTTTAACCTTAATTAAAATAACAAAATATTTACAAAAGACATATGTAAGCTAAATTTACATGTGTATGTAATTTAAGATTTGACTTAAACATGTGTCCATCCTTTTTACATGTGTCAAATTTTGTTTTTTTTAATTTTAATTTAAATCAAAATATTGTTATATAAAACATGTATTTACTCATTCCATTACTCTTTCTCATTTTTTTCCATTTCTGAACAAAAGAAATCTGAAAACTTTGTTCAAATGCATTTCTCAACCAAGTAAACACTTGCATACAAATTCCTCAAAATTCAAATCTGCATCCTCCAAAAACTTAATCTGCATGCAACAAATAAAATCTGCATTCATGAAATCAAGGAAGCCTGCATGCATGAGTTTTCAAAATCTGGAAGCATGGATAAATTCAAATTTTCATACATCTACAACTTCTTCAAGTCTGCAATCATGAAGCAAACAACCTGCATTTGCGTTGCAAGGGATTATGCATGCTAAATAACCTGGGGATTTGCATCTACATTCAAACTGGAAGCACCTTTTTAAAACAATGTGGCTCTGTTCTTCATATTAGATTCAGGTGAGTAACTTAACCTTTAAAAATTAAGTAGGTAAAAGTTGTTTATACTTTTATTTAGAAATGACTTAACATTTTAATTTGTCGTGTATATGTTTATATGAGTTGAATTCTGTTTCACTTAGGTTCTGGCTATTACAATGTATGTTCTAGCTGATAGAAATCTCTTTTATTTTGATTTGTTTGCTGTTGTGTTTTAATCTATGAATGAAACTTGCTTATTTCTAAATAAAGTAAGCATTAAAAATTATATAAGTTAAAATAAAACTCTGTTTTACCCGAAAGTAATATAACAGAGTAAAAAATTATATTAAGTGAAAATTCAAATTATAGGAATTCGTGTTTCAGGTTTATTAATTGAAACAACAAGTGAATTCTTGAATTTTTAAATCAAACATTATAATTTATAGTGTTGTGAAACAAGTGCAGTAATGAATTTACTGTATCCTATAATTTGGTTAAGTACATTTGATTTTTGCATTGGATTTGATTGAATTGGCTCCTGGATTTAGAGTAGCTATCAATGATTATAGAAAAAAATTCTAAATTGGATTATAATTAAATTTTAGAGATGAGATTTGGGAATTTCTGTATGAACCCTAGTTTTTACTGGGGATAAAAAAAATTAGTATTGCTGCTTCATCTATGATTCGAGTTCAAAGATCCTTTGAGTATGGATAGGGGATGTGTTGATGGAGTTGTCGCCGGAGTTTGGAGGGTGACGGTGGTCGGAGGTGATGGGTTGAAGTGTTGACAGTCTAGGCACTGAAAGGGGAAATATTTTCAGGTTTCTGTTTTTAAAACTTGAATTCAAATTTCAAGTTGAATTATGGGTATTTGGTGATTGAATGTTGATATAGGGATTTTGGGTCGATAGAGGATGGTCATGGATGATCGCCAGTGATGCCGGAGTTGTGGAGTGGGTGCACAGGGGTTTGTGCATGTTAGTGATGATGGGGTAAGTTATTGGGTTGCAGGGTTTTTAAGCTCGAGATTGTCTCGGGAATTTTGGGAATAGACTAGAAGCAGGGTTTGGTTTTACTCGAAGTAAAACTGGGTAGCTCGGGTTATAGGTTTCAGGTTTTTTTTTTTTTTACAGAGCCTGTTTTGCAGTTTTGAAAATTAAAAGTTAAGTTTAAATATAAAATAAAAGTTTAACTTAGGATTTTAACCTGAATCTAAAGTTGAATTAAATTAGTTTGAATTCTGGTTTTGAAATAATTTAAATTTTGAAATTTTTAATTAGTTTTAGAGTTGATCAGGAAAACCTGTTCTCAGGTTTTACAAATTGATGTAAAAAAAATGCAAAACAAAATCTGAAATAAGTTTGAATCTAGAATTTAATTTAAATTCAATAAATTTAAATTTTAGATCTTTGAATTAAATTTTAAATGCTTTTAAATTCAAGTTGGGGTTTTAAACTAAAATCAGAAACTGTGTTCTGTTTTAAAATTTCAATGTAAATTTCTAATTATAAGATGAAGTGCAAACTGGAGTATTTAAATCTGAAACTTTAATTATGAATTCAATAATTTAAATATTAGTTTTTGAAACATGTTTGAATTCAAAATTTAAGATGTTATACCAAAACAGGAAGCTGTTTTCTGTTTGAATTTGAAAAGATGCAACTGAAATTTTAAAACAAGTTTTAAATATGGAAAATTTGAAGTATGGAACTTAGCAAATAAATCTAAGTTTGAATTTAATTTAAAAGCTGGAAATTTAAATTTAGACTTTAAACTTTTTAAAGTATAAAGAAACATTGGTTTGAATATTTAAACTATAAGCCTCAATGTATGGAATAAGGTTTAAAATAAGTTTAAATTTAGTTTTAAAAACCTGAGATTTGATTTCAAAGTCAGTTTTTAAAATTTAAATAAGTTTTTAAATTTAAATTTGGTTTAACTATTTAGAAAGTTTAATTAAATTTGAATTTGAAAATGAAAATGGAGATGTAAGTAAAGTTTTAAAATCTTTAAGTTTGAATCTAAAATGAAAATTTAATTTGTAATTCAATTTGAAATTTAAAAGAAATTTTAAATTGAATTTTTTTTTTAAATAAAGTGTTTAAAATACTTTTGTATAAAGAAGAATGTTTCTTAATTTTGAACTTCAGAAAATTGGTTTCATTTAAATTATTAAATTAATTTAAATGGAGTATTAATTATTTAATTAATTAATAATGTGGATGTTTAATTAAGTAATTAATGATTTTTAAGTTAATTAGTTAAGATTTGAGATTAATTAATTAAGGTTAATTAATCTATAATTAAGGATGATTAATTAAATTTTAAATTATGATTAAGATTTACTTAATCAAGTGATTAATGATAATTAAGATTTTAATTAATTAATAATTAGAGATTAATTAAATGATAATTAAAGATTAACTAATCGAAAATTAATAATGATTAATTGAAGTTAATTCTTAATTATGTAATTAAGAAATGTTAATGAAGGTCATTAACTTATGATTATTTTAACAATTAATTAATGTGATTAATTTTAGATAATTAATTAGATTAATTAATTAATAATAATCAATTGTTTAATTACTTAATGAAGTAATTAATGAATTAATTACTTGGTGTAATTAATTTGATTAAGGTGATAAGTTTACATTAATTAAGTTTAATTAATTTAAACATTTGTGGATTATTGATAATTACTTATGTAATTAATAAATTTATAATTACTTAAGGAAGTAATTAATTAATAGTTACTGAATGAAATTAAAGATATTTATTATAGAAGTAATTTGGATTTAAATTACTTTGAAAATTTATCAAGGAAAAATGAAGATAATTAATTTAGAGTAATTAATTATGGAATGAGTAATTAAAGTAGTTAATTACTAATATTATTAATCATGGGTGATTAATATATATGGATTAAATTGAAGATTAATTACTTATGTAATTAATTTATATAGAGATTGATTAAGTATAATCAGAAATCATTAATTAATTAATTAATGATGTAATTTGGAATTGATTAATTAAGGAATGATTAATAATGAATAAATGATTAATTAATTAATTAAGCAATTACAAGTTAATTATTCGTAAAGGGTTTAATATAATTAACTTGAGTAATTAATATTAAATGCTAATTACTTATTGTAATTAGAGATAGTTAATCAATAATGATTAAGTGAAAGGAATATTTAGATGATGATTATTTAATTGATTTGTAATCAATTGATGGTTAAGATAAGCAGGATTTTAATGATGAAGTAATTAATTTAATTCATTTTAAATTAATTAGAGATTAAGTAATTAATTTAATTCATTTTAAATTAATTATAAATGAGGTGATCATTAGATAGTTTCTTATGTTTGATGATTGGTATTGGTTGTCTGGTATGGTTGGTAATCTCAGTTATGAGATGAGTAATGGATGCATTGGTTGCTGTTGGATGATAATATGGATTATCTGATTATGATATGAATTGTTTGTTGATAATGATAAGGTGGATTATCTATTGTGATGTGAATTATCTATCTGTGTATATTTAGATAATATAATTGAATTTTTTAAAACTTAAAACAACTTGGACCTTAAAAGACACGCTTTGGATTTCGATGAGACCGGGATCGGGTTTCCATATTTGGATCCGAAAACCCCATCGATTCCAAATAAACGTTAGGTCGTTAATCAAAATGGAGCGAGTGAAAACTTGAGGTGTAAGGGCTATACGTCAGTATAACTCTGTGGGTGATTTCGTAATGAGTTTGATGGAATAGTACTTATAGATTCGAGATGGAGATTCAGAGTGCAAGGGTTATTGTCGTTAACTCTGAGGGTGATTCCAATACGAGTGTAACGAGATAATGCCTTCGGTTTCGTTCGAACCCGGAACGAACTTGTATGGATTGAATGCTTTCAGAACATCGTCAGGTGGACGATGAGCATTCTAAGTGTTATGTCCTAAAAGGTAATCGTAGCCTCAAGCCTCATCAACTGGGAATGGCTAAAACAGGGAAGGTGCAGTAAAGCTTCGTGGGTAGCACCCACTTGAGAGCAAGATTTATCCCTGTCTAGAGGTCCCTTTATTTTTTGGCTTAGTGGTGCGGTTGCTGATCACAACTGCGGGGTTGTCTTGTTTGGAACTGTTCAGTAAGGAACGGATCCGGCTTTGTATTGCAGGTGATTGGAAGTAATCCTCGGTACGGTGATCTACGCCACGTACTGTGACGGGCGGTACCCAAGTAGCCCAGCCATTGTAAGGAATCCAAAATCCAATAAGTGCCAATGGTTTTGATTGTATTACCCACTTTTGTGGCTAGTAGCTGGAATTTAATCATGTAACAATTTCGGCTATTTCTTATTTACTTGAAAACCCTAGACACTATTATAATATCACCGGATTTCCTATCAAATGTTTTGGTTAGCGTAAGGTAAAAACTTTTCCATGTCTATGTGTGGAAAGTCTTACGTGATACCTTTTCTTTTCAAAGGTTTTTCAAAGTTAAACAACTTTAACCTGTTACTCACACGAGACCCATGTCTGACCCGGAGTTATTTCTGTTTTCTATAACTCTTGGGTACTCAAATTTTTACGAGTAGCCAAGGGAATTCAGGTTAGGATTCAGGATTAGCTTTGACGTATTGAGAAGGAGCAAATGGAGCAGGAGGCTTCCGCGTATAGTTATGTAGTTTTCCACTGTGTTGGTATCTATGAGTGTTTGTGTATTGTGATTGAGTTGTAATAACTAGACATGTGTTTATAACTGTCTAGTATGTGTTTTATTGACTATGTAACTCTGATATTTGATGTATACTATGTAGTACTTATGTTATTAATATAATTTATTCGTTCCGCTATTGAGATTCTTGTGTTGTTTCTTCTTTCTCTTCTTTCTTTTCTCTTTTCTATCCTTTTCTTTCTTAAAGATGATGCGATTTTTCGAGAGTGGAAAGTCGGGTCATCACACTTGGTATCAAAGCATTAGGTTGAGTAAATACCTAGTCTCTGTAGTGTTGTTTATCTTGAGAGAGCGTATTTGTATTTTTGATATATATATATATATATATATATATATACACACACATATTTATGGTTCTACTTATTTGTTGGATTACCCGTTCAGGTTTTTCCAATATAAGTTATAAAGGTAGATGAGGTAGAAGTGAGTGTAACACGACTACCATTGGTTGGAGTTTTATGGATAAGGTTGGAAGTGTATTGGTCGAGACTGTAGACCTAATGCCATCTCGAATAAGTTTTGTTTGGTGTAAGGACTTCATGGATCTCTGAAGGTAACCTGTAAAGGTTCGGAGTTCATCTTTGAAGTGCAGAATTGAGTTTTGATCCGTCGTGAGGGCAGAAGCAAGTAAGTGATGATATCTTGATACCTTAGGAAGTAGTAGTTGCGTGATGAGATGCAGTGACTATGATATTTCCGAAGATGTTTCTTTGGAATAAGAGTATGAAGTGAGTCTGCTCGGTGATGTGGCTTAGTTTAGAAGAGTATTCTGAGTTGGTAAGGAGTCTTCTGGCTGAGTAGTTTTTCTGAAGTGGAGTTCAGAAGCAGCAGAGTGGATCTTTTCTCTGGTAAGTTGGCTAAGTCAGCATAAGCTGTTCTGATGGTAGAGAGAGCAGTTTTCTTTGGATTTAGGCCGAGTTGATCGCAAAAGTGACTTGCGATGGTATGTTCTTCTGGATTGTTGGAGATTGTCCGGATTTTTTCTCCAGAAGTCAGAGTTTGTCTGCATCTGGAGATCGAGTTTTCTTTCCAGGAATGGAACTGGTGGTTCAGTTAGTAGATGGATGGTTCCTTGAGATAGAAATTGGTGAAGCAACTCAGGTTTGGGGGGAACATCTGAGTTTTCTTATGGATATATGGAACCATATTTCTATGTTGGGTTGTCTGGTCTGTGCTTGTGCTGTTCTTCAGCATTTTCTTCTGTTTCGGATCAGAGTTGTGCAGCAGAAGCAGTTTGGGGGTGTTTTTGTTTTCTTTTCCAGATAAGAGACGGAGGAATTTGGATTATGGAATCGGAGATTTGATTTGGGATAAGATTTTCTCTGATTCAAAGAGCTATAAGTTTGGAAAGCTAGCTCCGTAGTGTTTTGGTTTCTTCTGTGTTGGGTAAGATCAGTGTTTGGTTTTCTAGGGTTGAATTGCCAGCTTGTATAACTGGGATTCAGGGTGTTTCACGTATTTCTGAGGGAGTACGTGTTTGATATTTCTGGTTGTAGAACCAGCAGTTTAGGATGGATTGTTTATTGAGTCAGACTCGTTTATAGTCTAATATTCTGTATAGAATTGTTGTTAGGAGCTTTATAGCTTAGTAGTATTGATTGATTGTATTCTATAGAGCTAGTATCCCGATATATATATATATATAAATATATATATATATATATATATATATATATATATATATATATATACCGGGGAAACTCGTGAAGGTTTTATCCAAAATTCTTTTGGATAATTGGATTTGTTCTGATTGTGTGAATTGGTTCTTATGGATTGTTGGCATATGATTAACATATGTTGTGTTTTAAAATAAAATCTGTAAATAGATTATTAAATTACCTTTGTTTTAAATTTCGGGGACGAAATTCTTTTAAGGGGGAAGGATTGTAATATCCCGGAATTTCGGACAATTTAAATTTAATAATTTGGGTTTAAATTTAAATTGAATTGATAATTTTTGTTAATAAATTTGATTTGATTCTGTAATCTTATTTATTTAAATATTTAATTTGTGAATTTATTTTTAATAAACTAATAAATTATTTTCTAATGTATATGTATTTATATATATTTTAAATAGGCAAGTTGTTTTTAATTAAACTAGTATAACATAATTCTAATGTTTGGAAAATAGAAATTGTGATTTTGTTTTATTCAAGCTTTTCAAAAATATTTAATAAAATACTATATGATTTTTAAATATAAGAAAAATGTTTTACTTGGTTTAAAATTCATTTTAATTTAAGTTGTATATTAAAATAAGTTACAAAAATATTTGTGTTATTCTTTTTAAAATATTAATTTATAAAATGTGACTTGTTAATTTAATTTGAATTTTAAAATACAATTTAAATATGAAACATGTATATTAATATAAGTTGTAACATCTTTCATAAATTTAATTTAATTGTTTAAAGTGTATAAGAACTAATTAACTAAGTTTAATTTTCTTTAACCTTAATTAAAATAACAAAATATTTACAAAAGACATATGTAAGCTAAATTTACTTGTGTATGTAATTTAAGATTTGACTTAAACATGTGTCCATCCTTTTTACATGTGTCAAATTTTGTTTTTTTAATTTTAATTTAAATCAAAATATTTTTATATAAAACATGTATTTACTCATTCCATTACTCTTTCTCATTTTTTTCCATTTCTGAACAAAAGAAATCTGAAAACTTTGTTCAAATGCATTTCTCAACCAATTAAACACTTGCATACAAATTCCTCAAAATTCAAATCTGCATCCTCCAAAACCTTAATCTGCACGCAACAAATAAAATCTGCATTCATGAAATCAAGGAAGCCTGCATGCATGAGTTTTCAAAATCTGGAAGCATGGATAAATTCAAGTTTGCATACATCTGCAACTTCTTCGAGTCTGCAATCATGAAGCAAACAACCTGCATTTGGGTTGCAAGGGATTATGCATGCTAAATAACCTGGGGATTTGCATCTGCATTCAAACTGGAAGCACCTTTTTAAAACAATGTGGCTCTGTTCTTCATATTAGATTCAGGTGAGTAACTTAACCTTTAAAAATTAAATAGGTAAAAGTTGTTTATACTTTTATTTAGAAATGACTTAACATTTTAATTTGCTGTGTATATGTTTATATGAGTTGAATTCTGTTTCACTTAGGTTCTGGCTATTACAATGTATGTTCTAGCTGATAGAAATCTCTTTTATTTTGATTTGTTTGCTGTTGTGTTTTAATCTATGAATGAAACTTGCTTATTTCTAAATAAAGTAAGCATTAAAAATTATATAAGTTAAAATATAACTCTGTTTTACCTGAAAGTAATATAACAGAGTAAAAATTTATATTAAGTGAAAATTCAAATTATAGGAATACATGTTTCAGGTTTATTAATTGAAACAACAAGTGAATTCTTGAATTTTTAAATCAAACATTATAATTTATAATGTTGTGAAACAAGTGCAGTAATGAATTTACTGTATCCTACAATTTGGTTAAGTACATTTGATTTTTGCATTGGATTTGATTGAATTGGCTCCTGGGGATAGAGTAGCTATCAATAATTATAGGAAAAATTCTAAATTGGATTATAATTAAATTTTGGAGATGGGATTTGGGAATTTCTGTATGAACCCTAGTTTTTACTTGGGATAAAAAAATTAGTACTGCTGCGTCATCTATGATTCGAGTTCAAAGATCCTTTGAGTATGGATAGGGGATGTGTTGATGGAGTTGTCGCCGGAGTTTGGAGGGTGACGGTGGTCGGAGGTGATGGGTTGAAGTGTTGACAGTCTAGGCACTGAAAGGGGAAATGTTTTCAGGTTTCTGTTTTTAAAACTTGAATTCAAATATCAATTTGAATTATGGGTATTTGGCGATTGAATGTTGATATAGGGATTTTGGGTCGATAGAGGATGGTCATGGATGATCGCCAGTGATGCCGGAGTAGGGGAGTGGGTGTGCAGGGGTTTGTGCATGTTAGTGACGATGGGGTATGTTATTGGGTTGCAGGGTTTCTAAGCTCGAGATTGTCTCGGGAATTTTGGGAATAGACTCGCAGCAGGGTTTGTTTTTACTCGAAGTAAAACTGGGTAGCTCGGGTTATAGGTTTCAGGTTTTTTTTTACAGAGCCTATTTTGCAGTTTTGAAAATTAAAAGTTAAGTTTAAATATAAACTAAAAGTTTAACTTAGGATTTTAACCTGAATCTAAAGTTGAATTAAATTAGTTTGAATTCTGGTTTTGAAATAATTTAAATTTTGAAATTTTTAATTAGTTTTAGATTTGATCAGGAAAACCAGTTCTCAGATTTTACAAATTGATGTAAAAAAAAATGCAAAACAAAATCTGAAATAAGTTTGAATCTAGAATTTAATTTAAATTCAATAAATTTAAATTTTAGATCTTTGAATTAAATTTGAAATGCTTTTAAATTCAAGTTGGGGTTTTAAACTAAAATCAGAAACTGTGTTCTGTTTTAAAATTTTAATGTAAATTTTTAATTATAAGATGAAGTGCAAACTGGAGTATTTAAACCTGAAACTTTAATTATGAATTCAGTAATTTAAATATTGGTTTTTGAAACATGTTTGAATTCAAAATTTATGATGTTATACCAAAACAGGAAGCTGTTTTCTGTTTGAATTTGAAAAGATGCAACTGAAATTTTAAAACAAGTTTTAAATATGGAAAATTTGAAGTATGGAACTTAGCAAATAAATCTAAGTTTGAATTTAATTTAAAAGCTGGAAATTTAAATTTAGACTTTAAACTTTTTAAAGTATAAAGAAACATTGGTTTGAATATTTAAACTATAAGCCTTAATGTATGGAATAAAGTTTAAAATAAGTTTAAATTTAGTTTTAAAAACCTGAGATTTGATTTCAAAGTCAGTTTTTAAAATTTAAATAAGTTTTTAAATTTAAATTTGTTTTAACTATTTAGAAAGTTTAATTAAATTTGAATTTGAAAATGAAAATGGAGTTGTAAGTAAAGTTTTAAAATCTTTAAGTTTGAATCTAAAATGAAAATTTAATTTGTAATTTAGTTTGAAATTTAAAAGAAATTTTAAATTGAATTTTTTTTTGAAATAAAGTGTTTCAAATACTTTTGTATAAAGAAGAATGTTTCTTAATTTTGAACTTCAGAAAATTGGTTTCATTTAAATTATTAAATTAATTTAAATGGAATATTAATTATTTAATTAATTAATAATGTCAATGTTTAATTAAGTAATTAATGATTTTTAAGTTAATTAATTAAGATTTGAGATTAATTAATTAAGGTTAATTAATCTATAACTAAGGATGATTAATTAAATTTTAAATTATGATTAAGTTTTACTTAATCAAGTGATTAATGATAATTAAGATTTTAATTAATTAATAATTAGAGATTAATTAAATGATAATTAAAGATTAACTAATCGAAAATTAATAATGATAATTGAAGTTAATTCTTAATTATGTAATTAAGAAATGTTAATGAAGGTCATTAAATTAAGATTATTTTGACAATTATTTAATGTGATTAATTTTTGATAATTAATTAGATTAATTAATTAATAATAATCAATTGTTTAATTACTTAATGAAGTAATTAATGAATTAATTACTTGGTGTAATTAATTTGATTAAGGTGATAAGTTTACATTAATTAAGTTTAATTAATTTAAACATTTGTGGATTATTGATAATTACTTATGTAATTAATAAATTTATAATTACTTAAGGAAGTAATTAATTAATAGTTACTGAATGAAATTAAAGATATTTATTATAGAAGTAATTTGGATTTAAATTACTTTGAAAATTTATCAAGGAAAAATGAAGATAATTAATTTAGAGTAATTAATTATGGAACGAGTAATTAAAGTAGTTAATTACTAATATTATTAATCATGGGTGATTAATATATATGGATTAAATTGAAGATTAATTACTTATGTAATTAATTTATATAGAGATTGATTAAGTATAATAAGAAATCATTAATTAATTAATGATGTAATTTGGAATTGATTAATTAAGGAATAATTAATAATGAATAAATGATTTATTAATTAAGCAATTACAAGTTAATTATTTGTAAAGGGTTTAATTTAATTAACTTGAGTAATTAATATTAAATGCTAATTACTTATTGTCATTAGAGATAGTTAATCAATAATGATTAAGTGAAAGGAATATTGAGATGATGATTATTTAATTGATTTGTAATCAATTGATGGTTAAGATAAGTAGGATTTTAATGATGAAGTAATTAATTTAATTCATTTTAAATTAATTAGAGATTAAGTAATTAATTTAATTCATTTTAAATTAATTAGAGATTAAGTAATTAATTTAATTCATTTTAAATTAATTATAAATGAGGTGATCATTAGATAGTTGCTTATGTTTGATGATTGGTATTGGTTGTCTGGTATGGTTGGTAATCTCATTTATGAGATGAGTAATGGATGCATTGGTTGCTGTTGGATGATAATATGGATTATCTGATTATGATATGAATTGTTTGTTGATAATGATAAGGTGGATTATCTATTGTGATGTGAATTATCTATCTGTGTATATTTAGATAATATAATTGAATTGTTTAAAACTTAAAACAACTTGGACCTTAAAAGACATGCTTTGGATTTCGATACGACCGGGATCGGGTTTCCATATTTGGATCCGAAATCCACATCGATTCCAAATAAACGTTAGGTCGTTAATCCAAATGGGGCGAGTGAAGACTCGAGGTGTAAGGGCTATACGTCGGTATAGCTCTGTGGGTGATTCCGTAATGAGTTTGACGGAATAGTACTTATAGATTCGAGATGGAGATTCAGAGTGCAAGGGTTATTGTCGTTAACTCTGAGGGTGATTCCAATACGAGTGTAACGAGATAATGCCTTCGGTTTCGTTCGAACCCGGATCAAACTTTTATGGATTGAATGCTTTCAGAACATCGTCAGGTGGACGATGAGCATTCTAAGTGTTATGTCCTAAAAGGTAATCGTAGCCTCAAGCCTCATCAACCGGGAATGGCTAAAACAGGGGAGGTGCAGCAAAGCTTCGTGGGTAGCACCCACTTGAGAGCAAGATTTATCCCTGTCTAGAGGTTCCTTTATTTTTCGGCTTAGTGGTGCGGTTGCTGATCACAACTGCGGGGTTGTCTTGTTTGGAACTGTTCAGTAAGCAACGGATCCGGCTTTGTGTTGCAGGGGATTGGGAGTAATCCTCGGTACGGTGGTCTAGGCCACGTACTGTGACGGGCGGTACCCCAGTAGCCCAGCCATTGTATGGAATCCAAAAAATCCAGTAAGTGCCAACGGTTTTGATTGTATTACCCACTTTTGTGGCTAGTAGCTGGAATTTAATCATGTAACAATTTCGGCTATTTCTTATTTACTTGAAAACCCTAGACACTATTATAATATCATCGGATTTCCTATCAAATGTTTTGGTTAGCGTAAGGTAAAAACTTTTCCATGTTTATGTGTGGGAAGTCTTACGTGATACCTTTTCTTTTCAAAGGTTTTTCAAAGTTAAGCAACTTTAACCTGTTACTCACACCAGACCCATGTCTGACCCGGAGTTATTTCTGTTTTCTATAACTCTTGGGTACTCAAATTTTTAGGAGTAGCCAAGGGAATTCAGGTTAGGATTCAGGATTAGCTTTGACGTATTGAGAAGGAGCAAATGGAGCAGGAGGCTTCTGCGTTTAGTTATATAGTTTTCCGCTGTGTTGGTATCTCTGAGTGTTTGTGTATTGTGATTGAGTTGTAATAACTAGACAGGTGTTTATATCTAGTATGTGTTGTATTGACTGTGTAACTCTGATATTTGACGTATACTATGTAATACTTATGTTATTAATATAATTTATTCGTTCCGCTGTTGAGATTCTTGTGTTGTTTCTTCTTTCTCGTCTTTCTTTTCTCTTTGCTATCCCTTTCTTTCTTAAAGATGATGTGATTTTCCAAGAGTGGAAAGTCGGGTCGTCGCAATTAATGGAAGTGATAAATCTTGCGTATGAACGATTGAATGATGATAAGTGCTTTGGATTGATTTATATCTCTGATTTGAATTGCTTTGTGATATGATATGATGGATGGACAGTGATAATGGAATTATCTATCAATTATGAATTGTTGTATAAATGTGTCATCCGGTAATAAAGATTGAATTATATTTAATTGAATAACTTGGGTTTTGATGCAAATGGATTCGAAGAGACCAGACTCGGGTATTAGTAAATATCCGAAACCACTTCGATTCATTAAAAATTGATATATGAAATCAATAGGCTGAAATGGAATGGTTAAAGTGAATTGGACTACTCAATCGAAGTTCTAGCACTTAGAAATTAACGTGTGGAATTAGTGATGTTATAACAACTTGAGAAGTTGTAAATTGATTTAAGTTACCCGGGATATATATAAGCTATATGCTTTTGTAATTCTTGTTTGATGGGTTTTACTCATGCTGGTTTCCAGCCTGACTCGGGTGTTACTTTGATGTAATGCTCGGGTCAGACCGAGTATTACAAATTTGCAGGTAAGGACGTTCTGGAGCTCAGGAGGAGACCTGAAAGACAGGAACGTATAGAGTGTTTATCCGCTGTGTTATATATTGCTATTTAACTAGGACATGTTGTTTAAGACTGTCCAGTGTTGTAAAATTGTTGTAACTCTGATGTAAAAATGTAAATGTACCGATACAGTTCTTCTTTGTAAACTGTTATTTTATTTGCTATTATAATTTATCCGCTGCGAATGTTAGATTCTGAGTTTGAGTTTCTGTTTCTCCTTCTTTCTCTTTCTTCTTTTCACTAACTATCTGGAAATTTCGGGATCGAAATTCCCGGGTCGTTACATAAATTCTATAATCTTTTGCTTTCGTTCATTCACTTTATTTTTTTTGCTTTACTCTGGAGATTCGCATGAACTCAAAAGGGCATCGTAATTTACATTGTATATATTAAAGTTGGATCTTTAGCCCATTTGCTTCATTCCTTCATTTCATTTACTCTTTAGACTTGGACTCCTCAAGATCTCAAAATCATGTCATAATTTTAATTACACAATTCAATCTTCATAAATGGTCTCATAATTTGGTTGTAATTTGGATTTGTACATAAAAATATTTAGCATTGTTCCCTACTCAATTAACAAGAATTTGTATTACCTTTCATAATTCATTCTTTATTTTCCATCTATATAAACAATTTTCTTTCTATTATCTCAAATATTCACTTTTATTAAAATTACAGTTAAAGAAAAGTATGTACAATATTTAAAACCTAAAGTATAACATATTAATTGTTTATTTTCCTTTATATTTTCTAAAATAAGTAAGAATAGTTTGTGCAAGATATTTTTTACAAATTAAGTCAGGATTATGATTTTCGATGTATAATTAAACTATTGAAAGCAAATTCAATATTTTGTTTGTTACATATAAAAAATTAAATTAATATCAAAAAAATTAAATTAATATCAACCATATTAAAGTAATTCGCTTTTATATTTAATTTGTAGGTTTATATATGAATCTTTTGTTCGTCGAATGTACAAAATCTATTTATAGGTAAATATAGTAAAATAAAAAAGGTTAAAAGTTAAATTCTTTATGTTGAACCTATTTATAAACTATGGATAGTGTCTAAATTATATTTGAATATTAAAATAAATAAAAATAAATAAGCTACAAATTTGGTTGGTTGGGTAGTTCTCCACAATAAAATTTCTCATTCGATAAATTTCAATAAATTCAAGTCTAATGGCTACTTCAAAAAAAGTAAAAATGATTTCAATAGTTTATTCTCATATATATCTAAGATTAACGCAAACTATATTGCACTAGTTTATTTTTTATGCAATTGGGAGGCTTATTTATAAGTTTTTTATCCTTTGACTATTCCCATCTCATTTGTTTGTAAAGAGACATGAAAGTATTTTATGCAATTTGAAGTTCAAATGGAATATCAAGAGTAATTTTTACGTTATTACATTTTGCAAATACATTTTTATATTAGATGATATTTCCATAATATTTCGTTGAATTCTATGAAACAATGCTTACAAACTATTTTCTTCTCCTTTTAACATTATTCTAAAATTTCTTCGGTCTATAGTTCAATCTTCTCATTAACGTGCGACATGGATTTCTTTTAATGAATTTTGACTTGATACATCTATGTCTTATGTAATTTGTTGTCAAAAGAATTTAGTATAAAGAATATTTTGTTTATTTAACTATATCAGTGTAGATATGTATTTAAAGTCACGACCTTAAAGCGAGAAACATGCTTTATATTATAATAATTTGACTACTTTTGTATTTTGGAATCATATTACAATTATTAATATCACTTTTTAACTATTTTGGTTTACATAACTTTGGAATATCGTGTGCGTAGCATGGGTTCACAATCATGTACTAGAATTGGTTGTTTTAATTGAATTTACATGTATGTTATTTACATTTTAATATGCACGAAACTAATGAGAAATAGTTTGAATTATTAGAAACTGTGGCAATAAAAATTGGTGCTGCAATTATTTTAATTTGTCACAACCAAATATTTGTGATAGCTTTTTTATTTTTTTTCTGCAAAGCCTCACTAGCCTTAGTCTATTAACTTTTTATCTTCTGTTTAATTTAGAATGTGCATGTATTTTAGTATTACATTCTTTACTTTGAATTTTCTATTTAAACTTCAACATTTCGTTTGACAGATTATCCTTTTCATTTATACTTGCATCCTCTTCTAAAACTGCACATCCCTATTTTTTCAATTGACATGCATGTTTTACATTGTTATATTTGTATTCCCTATATGCACTTGATTTTTCGAAACTATGATCATCATGCATGCCTTTTAGATTTCATAACGCATCAAGTTTGCTACCTTAAGTATCATTTCCATAAGACCATAATCTTATCTTTACGTAGAACAGTTATTTTATATGTTGGTCTTTATAACTTATGAGAGAAGATCTTATATATAGATGTAGTGCCATTTCTCTATCTCAATCAAGTAATTGCCTTCTCTTAGCCTAATTTCCAATGTTAACTAAGCATTCCTATTATTATACGATTATTCATTTTTTTGTCCCTACTTACTCAACATGGGAAAAAACAAGTAACTATTTTCCAACAAATCCGATACTCTTTCCCCAAATTTCTATTCCACTAAGACATGTCCTGTTTTTATCCATTTCCATTCATTTAATTATTTTTTATTGAATTTTAAATTGCTTTGCAACCAGTGTGGTCATGTTTCTATGTTAACTTCTAATTGACGTATGGGTTTTTTTTAGCCAGTTGACTTTTATTTAAACCACCAAATGGTCATGTATATGACCTAGAGCTCCAATAATTTCTAAAATAAATCAATCTTGAAATGTAGGGATCGAAGTTAGTGCTTTCTCAGATGTAACAACCTGCATATTTTACAATTGAGTATTTAAATATTTTATTTAAATATTTCATCGTTAGTCGGATTTTGTCCGAAAAAGCTACTTTTTGCAAACAGTCAAATTAGGACTCGAGACCACTCCCGTTGAGTTCAAAACGCCGTTTGCGATCTTTCTAAGTGTAAACTTTGATATGTTTTGTAGTTAGTGGAATTTTGCTACTTTTTCACTTTGGGCTTTGGTTAGGGCTGAGCCCATTAACCCCACTTATGTACTCAGTCCCAACCCCTTCTCCTCTTCATTACTTCATTCCTCATTTCCTTATACTCAAGCTTTTATAACAATGGAGAGTGGAAGAGGAAATTAAAACTCCCAGCCCTAGTCTTCATTAGCAAATCCAACTTCTAGCTCCAAATTCAAGAGAACCCATTGGTAAGCCTTCTCTTCTTCTTCTCCAACTCTATCTCTTATCAATTTCAGAAATTCCTAAACCTAACTTTGGGAATGTTCTTCTTTTAAAGCTTAGAATCAAGATTCTTGTGTTGGATTTGAAGAGTGGTTAATTCTCCTTTGCTTTCAAGCTTCTTCTTCATTTGTTTGGGTTGAAAGGTGAGATTTTTATCTCACATCTTTGTCTATAATTATCTTCGATTGTTAGGTATTAATTCCTAACACTTATTTTTGTGCAATTGCTTTTGGTTTGGGTTGAATTGGTGAATATTCAAATTTTTAGTGTTTGGGTTCAATTATTTAAAGATCCTAACTTTGGTGTTTGAACATGTTTTTGGTGGCGGATCGGAGAGCTAATGGAGTTGGGGCATCAATTGACTAAGGCTCCTTAGGTCCATTGCTCGAACGGTCGCGTTTTGGTGGAATTTGCGCTTCATTGAAAAAGGGCAGGAACTGCAAAAATTTGCAGTTCGGCCTACCGAGCCCTGTGGCCGGTCGACCGACCTGCTACTCCGTGCATGTTTTCTACTTCTGGCCAGCCGACCGAGCTCTGTAGCCGGCCGACCGACCAGATACTATTTTGCCTACTTTGTCTATTTTGTTGAATTTCCAACTTTAATCGATTCGTGTGGATTCCCTTTTGTTATTATCACTTATGGTCGACTTTGATGACATTTTCTTCGTAATTTTGGGAATATCCATTTTTGATGGATTGGTATCGACTTCTTTGGATTTTGTTCACGTCTTCGAATGTGAATTTTAGTGATTGATTGTTCCTACAATCTTTCTTCGTGATTTGTCACTTTAAAAACATAAAGGTTTCTATACTAGTAGTAAATATCAAAATTCTTTCATCAAAACGATTCCAACACTATTTTATTACAAAGCTCGTTTCTTAAACCGTTTTCCTATCTATTAGTATGTACAAACCTTTACCTCACTCGTATAAGAAATCTAATTAAACGACTTAGTAAAAAAAGTGGTATGAAACGCTTGCGTTTACTTCGTCGGTTAATTCTTGGATTTTTTCGATTGAATCTCTTGTGACAATTTTCTAGTGGAGATCTACAATTTGTTCGTAAATATTTAAGTTAAGCTAGTGGTTATGGGACATGAAGCTAAGCTCATATATTTACTAGCTTACTGTAATTGACACTTCTTGATGATCATGACGATCATTTTTGTGATTTAGACTAGCAATGTGCGATGTGTCTTTGTCCGCGAGGGAGACTAAACCCCGTTTTGTGGAGTTTCGATTCAAATTGGTAGGGTAGCAACCTATGGTCTTCGGGCCGTTTGTGGAGCTTCGCCTCAATTTCTGAGGGTTAGCAACCATGGAATTAGCGTTCCGTTTGTGATAAATGCGTTGGTGAGCTTTATGCTCCCGTTTATGATAGGCCTTTCCCCTTTTGTGATTTCTGGATTTTTTGAGATGATTTCTAGAATTTGTGCTTCACCAATTTTCGTGATTTGCAGTGATAAGTTTTACCAATATTTGTGCATTGGTGAATTTGTGTGTCATTGACTTTTGTGATTGATATTGATATAATCGTCAATATTTATGGTTTGGTGAACTAAATAAAGAGTATGACATTCCTTTTGACCCTTGAGTATATTTTTGTGATATTGATTAATCTCTTGTTGATTTTTCAATTACTTATATATCACAGCTTTGCATTGTGATTATTATGCGTTTAGTCATACCTCTTATTGTATATCGTCTCATCTGATATTTATAGCTAGACTGATCCGTTTATTATTTTCTTATTAAATAATACTCGGGTCAGACCGAGATGTTACAGGTGCTTCGGCTTGACTTCTCACTTGGGATTGATTTCTCTGACTTTTAGCTAACTACTTAGATTAGAGTTTATTTTGTTGTATACACTTGAGATATGGACTCATAGTTGTATTCTTTTGTATAGCACGTGTTGCTATTCTTTTGTATTATTGTGGATCTGCTCGACTACTACTCTGATGAACACTTTTATGCGTTATATATATTCATATCTATTTCCACCTTTGTGATATGAATTATCTGTGACTGATTTGTGTTATGTTTATTTCTATATTTGTTTCCGAAGACATAATAGCCACTGTGTAGTCGCTTTGAGTTTGTGTCGGGATGTCGGATGTCCTCTTGAAAAGAAATGCAAGTTACATCTTATCTGGCATATCGGTACTTGCACAAAGTAATTATATAGATGGTCGCTCCTCAACAGCCTTATTCTCCGTGCTAGTTGATGGCATTACACCGTAGTGTCCTTGGCTAGCATGGGTATAGAGGTGGGGCGTCACAGCTTGGTATCAGAGCCAAACTTCGGAACAATGTAGAATAATTTAACAAGGATCATAGTCCTAAGTCCTTCTTAGGAGTCGTGCCTTAGGATTTAATTCGAGTCTTCATACCGATTCATCCTATTTTCTTTATGATTCCTTGTTTTATCTATCAAGATTGCTTGATATTCATTTTGTGAATAACCTTTTTCTTCTTCTTTATTTCTTTCTAAAGGAAGAGAAATGGTTAGACCTGGCCATCCCAGCGCCGGTAAATCTAGTGCTACTCCCCAAGATGGATTTTTTATGACTGCCCAGCAACTTCTTGACCTTGTCACGAATGCTCAAGTAGCTGGTTCTAATCCGGATCCTACTCACCCTAAATCTGGGTTTGCACGTTTGTGCAATGATTACACCAACCTGGTTGGGAAGCCATTTAACGGTTCTGAAACTATTATTGAAGTTCAGGCTTGGTTAAGGACATGCGATCGAATCTTTTCTCGCATGAACCTCATTGATCTTCATCGAGTTCAGGTGGCTTCTATTATGCTCCAAGAAAGAGCATTGGACTGGTACGAGCTTCTGATTTCTGAAGTAAATGAAGTGGATCTCACTTGTGAGAAATTCCAAGAGCGCTTCGAGTTAAAATTCGTACGAGAAGCTGAGAAGGTGACTTTGGCTCGCCATTTTATTGACCTTGTTCAAGGTGAAGCCTCCGTGACTGATTATGTTGCATCCTTCGAGTCACTTTCCAAATATGGGGTTGAATACATCAACACCCCATTGAAGAAGAACCAAAGTTTTGTCTATGACTTAAACAAAAATCTCAAGAAGCCATTACTTCTAAAATTAGAAGTTTCTTTCGACCAACTCATTGATATCGCTCTTCGTCTTGAAGAGGCGGATATGGAAAATGATGTTGAAGTGGTGGGTTCCAAACCAAGCTTCAACAACAACAAGAAAAGGCCTAATAAATTCAAAGTTCCTTATCCCAATAAGAAAGGGAAGCAAGTAACCTCTGTGGCAAAACTTCTTCCTTTGGTCGTGGGGAATGCTATAATTGTGGTTCGAAGGACCATTACGCGAACAAGTATCCAAAGTCTATCTCTTGTCGCTACTGCAAAGTTCCCGGTCACGTTATATCTTCATGCCCCAAGCTTCTGGGCAAGAAGGAGGGAAAGTTAAATGTTGCTCAAGCCCCTGGCAACACATCTCGTGATCAAGGTATGTCTCATTCTATCCTTGATGGCATTATCATATTTCGTGATCAACCTATTCGAGTTCTTTTTGACACGGGTGCATCCCATTCTTTTATTTCAAAAGAACTCATTGATACTTTTTCTTTAAGTGTTGTTGCTTTAATGACTTCTTTGAGAATTGCGAATCCGGTTGGAGGGTCCGTAACAATCAGTTTATTGTGTAATGATGTCGAGATTATTTGGGTGATTTTTCTTTCCGAGCCGATTTGCATGTCGTGCGTTATTTAGGCTTTGGAATGATTTTGGGAATGGATTGGCTTAACCGTTATGAAGCTCATATCCTATGTCCTGAGCGGACTATTCATCTTCGACATCCTCAATCTGTTATGCAGATTTCTATTAATCTTAAAGATTCGAATTCCAGCTTGGTTGCATCTTTATATTTTTTAAATCCTCGTGATGATGATAATAATGATGAGGAAGATATTATTTCTCTTATTCACGTTGTTCGTGAATTTTTCGACATATTTGAGCCCGTTTTAGGATTACCGCCTAAGCGAGCATTTGAGTTTAGAATTAATATTAACCCTGGAGCTCAACCTATTACTCGTCCTCCTTATCGCATGTCCAATAAAGAAAATGAGGAGATGCGTAAACAATTGTCCGAATTGGAGACGAAGCAATTTATTCGCTTTAGTTCCTCGCCTTGGAGAGCTTCAGCTATTGTGAAGAAATCCGATGGTACACTTAGGCTTTCCGTTGACTACCGCAAGCTTAATGATCTTACTATCAAAAATAAATATCCTTTACCTCGGATTGATGATCTATTCGATCAACATAGTGGTGCTAGAGTCATTTCACAATTAGACTTAGCTACTGGATTTCATCAGCTTCGTATTGCAGGGGATAGCATTCCTTTGACATCGGTTCGTACTCGTTATGGATCTTATGAATGGCTTGTTATGCCATTTGGTCTAACGAATGCTCCGGCTTATTTCGTTGACCTTATGAATAGAGTTTTCAAAGACTTCCTTGACCGATTTATCCTCATCTTTATTGATGATATTCTTGTGTATTTAAAAACTGAGGAGGATAAGGAAAAGCATCTTCGGATTGTGTTGGAAACTCTTAGGAGTAATCATTTAAAGGCGAAATTTTCTAAATGCCACTTTTGGCAATCTCGTGTAAAATTTCTAGGTCATATTATTTCTGAATCCGGAATTTCCGTGGATCCTTCAAAGATTGAAGCGATTCAAGATTGGAAGAGACCTGAGAGTGTGACGGAGATTCGTAGTTTTCTTGGATTGGCGGGTAATTACCGCCGTTTTATCAAAGACTTTTCTAAGATTGTTGTCCCTCTCACTCGCTTAACGAAGAACGGTGTTAAATACATTTGGTCGGACAAATGTGATTCTTCTTTTCAGAAACTAAAGGAACTTCTTTCTAATGCTCCTATTCTTGTTATTCCCAAGAGGAATCAAGGTTTCGTTGTTTATACCGATGCTAGTCGCGTTGGTTTGGGTGCCGTTCTTATGTAAAGAGAACGTGTTATTGCTTATGCTTCTAGGCAATTGAAGCCTGCTGAGACTAGATATGCCACTCATGATTTAGAGCTCGCGGCTATTGTTTTCGCCCTTCGAATTTGGCGTCATCATCTCTTAGGAGAAAAATTTATTCTTTACATGGATCATAAGTCTTTGAAATATTTATTTTCTCAAAAGGAACTTAATTTGCATCAACAACGTTGGCTCGAGTTCCTTGCTCCCTATGATCTTGATATTCTTTATACACCCGGTAAGGGTAATCGTGTCGCCGATGCTCTTAGCCGTAAACAACAGGCTGTTGTTTCTATGATGGTATCCGAATGGAACGATCTCGAGATTTTATCCACTTGCGAAATTCGAGACCGTGTTTCCGATTTATGTTCATCTCTTGTTTTATGTAGCCTTGAGGCTCATCCTTCTCTTTTGGACCGCATTCTTGAAGCTCAAGGGCTAGATCCTGAATTGGCTCTTCTTGGCCAAAATATTAAGGATAAAATTGATATTGAAGGTTTGAAAGACTTTGATATCGATTCTCGTGGCGACATTCGAAAATTTGGTAGACTTATCGTGCCAAATATTAGTGATCTTCGTAAAGATATTTTAGAAGATTCACATCGTTCGAAATTTACCATTCATCCCGGTAGTAGTAAAATGTACGCGGATATGAAGCGAATTTATTATTGGGAGGGAATGAAACTTGACATCGCTAACTCCGTTAAGCATTGCATGACTTGCCAACTCGTTAGGGCCGAACATCAAAGGCCCGGTGGGTTATTGCAACCTTTAGAAATTCCAATTTGGAAGTGGGATCAAATTTCCATGGTTTTATAGACGGCCTTCCCCGTTCTCGTTTGGGTCATGATAGCTTATGGGTTATAGTTGATAGGCTTACTAAATCCGCCCTTTTTATTCCCGTTCGGTCCAATTGGACCGTACCTCTTTTGGCCAAACTTTTTATTAAAGAAATTGTTAAATTGCATGGAGTTCCTACTTCTATAGGTAGTGATCGTGATCCATTGTTTACTAGTGGATTTTGGAAGAGTCTTCAAAAAGCTTTAGGAACGAAGCTTAATTTTAGCACCGCTTATCACCCCAGTCCGATGGAAAAACCGAGCGTGTGAATCAAACTCTTGAAGATCTTCTCCGTGCTTGTGTGCTTGATTTCGGTGGAAGATGGGAAGATCATATTCCTATTGTTGAATTTTCCTATAATAATAGCTTCCAATCTAGTATTGGTATGGCACCTTTCGAGGCATTCTATGGAAGGCCATGCCGATCTCCTTCTTGTTGGCTTGAGGCCGTTGAGATGCTGGTTTTAGGTCCAGATTTTATTCGTGATTCCACAGAAAAGATTGACCTTATTCGTCATAGGATGAAAGAAGCCCAAAGTAGACAAAGATCCTATACCGCTAACCGGAGAAGGAAATTAGAATTTTCCGTGGGAGATCTTGTGTTTATTCGTGTTTCACCTATGAAAGGTGTTGTACGTTTTAGTCGATCGGGAAAATTAGCACCTCGATATATTGGGCCATTTCCTATCGCCGAACGTATTGGTTCCGTGGCTTATCGCCTTTTATTAACGGCTCAGTTTTCTGCTATTCATGACGTGTTTCACGTTTCTCAACTAAGGAAGTGCCTTCGAGATTCCGATTCTATTCTTGAGCCCGGTCTTTTGGAAGAGATTGAAGTTTCTCCTAATTTAACTTATGAGCAGCATCCTATTTGAATTATTGCTTCGGAGGTCAAACGCCTTCGAAATAAAGATGTCCCGCTTGTGAAAGTTCAATGGTCTTCGAATCCTAAGGATTGTACTTGGGAATCTAGAGAGTTCATCGAGCGAACACATCCGGACTTACTTTCCCGCGCACTTTAGGGTGAACCTTTTATTTCAAATTCTTTTGTGTTAATATGCTTTTATGGTTGTTACTATATATTTTCTTATTAAAATATTGCGAGGACGCAATTTCTTTAAGGAGGGGAGTCTGTAACAACCCGCATATTTACGATTGAGTATTTAAATATTTTATTTAAATATTTCATCGTTAGTCGGATTTTGTCCGAAAAAGCTACTTTTTGCAAACAGTCAAATTAGGACTCGAGACTACTCCCATTGAGTTCAAAACGCCGTTTGCGATCTTTTTAAGTGTAAACTTTGATATGTTTGGAGTTAGTGGAATTTTGCTACTTTTTCGCTTAGGGCTTTGGTTAGGGCTGAGCCCATTAACCCCACTTATGTATTCGGTCCCAACCCCTTCTCCACTTCATTACTTCATTCCTCATTTTCTTATACTCAAGCTTTTATAAAAATGGAGAGTGGAAGAGGAAATTAAAACTCCAAGCCCTAGTCTTCATTAGCAAATCCAACTTCTAGCTCCAAATTCAAGAGAACCCATTGGTAAGCCTTCTCTTCTTCTTCTCCAACTCATTCTCTTATCAATTTTAGAAATTCCTAAACCTAACTTTGAGAATGTTCTTCTTTTAAAGCTTAGAATCAAGCTTCATGTGTTGGATTTGAAGAGTGGTTAATTCTCCTTTGCTTTCAAGCTTCTTCTTCATTTGTTTGGGTTCAAAGGTGAGATTTTTATCTCACATCTTTGTCTATAATTATCTTCGATTGTTAGGTATGAATTCCTAACACTTATTTTTGTGCAATTGCTTTTGGTTTGGTTTGAATTGGTGAATATCCAAATTTTTAGTGTTTGGGTACAATTCTATAAAGATCCTAACTTTGGTGTTTGAACATGTTTTTGGTGGCGGATCGGAGAGCTAATGGAGCTGGGGTATCAATTGACTAAGGCTCCTTAGGTCCACTGCTCGAACGGTCGCGTTTTGGTGGAATTTGCGCTTCATTGAAAAGGGCAGGAACTGCAAAAATTTGCAGTTCGGCCGACCGAGCCCTGCGGCCGGTCGAGCCCTGCGGCCGGTCGACCGACCTGCTACTCCGTGCAAGTTTTCTGCTTTTGGCCAGCCGACCGAGCTCTGTAGCCGGCCGACCGACCTGATGCTATTTTGCCTACTTTGTCTATTTTGTTGAATTTCCAACTTTAATCGATTCGTGTTGATTCCCTTTTGTTATTATCACTTATTGTCGACTTTGATGACATTTTCTTCGTAACTTTGGGAATATCCATTTTTGATGGATACGGTGTCGATTTCTTTGGATTTTATTCACGTCTTCGAATGTGAATTTTAGTGATTGATTGTTCCTACAATCTTTCTTTGTGATTTATCACTTTTAAAACATAAAGGTTTCTATACTAGTAGTAAATACCAAAATTATTTCATCAAAACGATTCCAACACTATTTTATTACAAAGCTCGTTTCTTAAACCGTTTTCCTATCTATTAGTATGTACAAACCTTTACCTCACTCGTATTAGAAATCTAATTAAACGACTTAGTAAAACAAGTGGTATGAAACGCTTGTGTTTACTTCGTCAGTTAATTCTTGGACTTGTTCGATTGAATCTCTTGCGACAATTTTCTAGTGGAGATTTACAATTTGTTCGTAAATATTTAAGTTAAGCTAGTGGTTATGGGACATGAATCTAAGCTCATATATTTACTAGCTTACTGTAATTGACACTTCTTGATGATCATGACGATCATTTTTGTGATTTAGACTAGCAATGTGCAATGTCTCTTTGTCTGCGAGGGAGACTAAACCCCGTTTTTTGGAGTTTCGACTCAAATTGGTGGGGTAGCAACCCATGGTCTTCGGGCCGTTTGTGGAGCTTCGGCTCAATTTGTGATGGTTAGCAACCATGGAATTAGCATTCCGTTTGTGATACACGTGTTGGTGAGCATTATGCTCACGTTTGTGATAGGCCTTTCCCCCTTTTGTGATTTCTGGATTTCTTGAGATGATTTCTAGAATTTGTGCTTCACCGATTTTCGTGATTTTCATTGATAAGTTTTATCAATATTTGTGCATTGGTGAATTTGTGTGTCATTTACTTTTGTGATTGATATTGATATAATCGTCAATATTTACGGTTTGGTGAACGAAATAAAGACTATGACATTCCTTTTGACCCTGGAGTAGATTTTTGTGATATTGATTAATCTCTTGTTGATTTTTCAATTACTTATATATCACATCTTTGCTTGTGATTATTATGCATTTAGTCATACCTCTTATTGTATATCGTCTCATCTCATATTTATAGCTAGACTGATCCGTTTGTTATTTTCTTATTAAATAATACTCGGGTCAGACCGAGATGTTACAGGTGCTTCAGCTTGACTTCTCACTTGGGATTGATTTCTCTGACTTTTGGCTAACTACTTAGATTAGTAGTTTATTTTGTTGTATACACTTGAGATATGGACTCATAGTTGTATTCTTTTGTATAGCACGTGTTGCTATTCTTTTGTATTATTGTGGATCTGCTCGACTACTACTCTGATGAACACTTTTATGTGTTATACATATTCATATCTATTTCCGCCTTTGTGATATGAATTATCTGTGACTGATTTGTGTTATGTTTATTTCTATATTTGTTTCCGAAGACATAATAGCCACTGTGTAGTCGCTTTGAGTTTGTGTCGAGATGTCGGATGTCCTCTTGAAAAGAAATGCAAGTTACATCTTATCTGGCATATCGGTACTTGCACAAAGCAATTATACAGAAGGTCGCTCCTCAACAGCCTTATTCTCCGTGCTAGTTGACGGCATTACACCGTAGTGTCATTGGCTAGCGTGGGTATAAAGGTGGGGTGTCACATCAGATCTATTGCATTTTTATATACTTTATGTTTTCCATTGAACCTAACCATAAGCGTGGACATATATATATACTGATTAATTTTTTTATAATTTTAAATTCCGCATTTTACTCAAATTATCATGACATATTTCTATTTTTGGGAAAAATATGATTTTTAATTAATCTTCTAAAACATGATTATTTAGTATTCCATCGGGTTATAATTTTTTATTTTCCATAACATGTACGAGTCATTTAATTCATTTTTATCTACATCAATGATTATGCATGAAATATTTCACATATTGTTGCTACAATGAAGTACATAAACTGATAAATCCAAAGGAATATTGTAAATCTATTTTAGTACTAAAATAATAATAAAAGATAAGGAAACTATTTTCAAGTCATGAATATTTACTTCCAAATTGTGGCGAATGACAATCATTCTATATACTAAAATGATTGTTAAAATATACTCAATTTTGATATAAACCAGATGCACAATATTTAAGTTAAGATACCATTATATCCGCGTTCGAATTCATTATTTTGTACTTGATATTTATCTTATTCTTTTATATTTAAGCAGAAAGATTCCTATTTTCTATGGGTATAATAAAATCCTACCTATACCACGATTATACTTCTATCACTAATTTTTGCTATTATTACTTTATGTTCGTATCAAACCCATGAAGGATACGTTTTTGGCCCATAAAAACAAATATAATTTGATATCTAGAATTAGATGTACAAAAGGGAAATAACATTGGTTGGAAAACATTCATCAATAATTATTTACAAAACTACCATTCATCAACAATTATGGAAAACATAACTACGACCCATATGCGAAGCATGGTTAGTACAATAAATATTATCTAAGTAGACCCTCCGATATGTCACATTTGTTATTGATAGCTATAAAGAATTCCTTACTGATAGAATCCATCTTATGTTAGTTACGTGTTTCGGTGATTTCATTTATAACTTAACTATTGGAAATTTTCATTTTTAAGTGGTTCCTCTCTACGACTAAATTTGTAGGTTTCTAATTTAATTTTTTTATTTTATTTATTGTGCTCATTAAGCTCTTTCTCTTGAATAGTAAGAAATTACATGAAAATTATATTTATAAAAAAACTCAAATAATTGATCTATGGATTCTACAACTACTATTTTTATGAACTCATCTTTAATGTTAAGTGCACACATTACTAAGACTACAATAAAAAGCTCCATGAAAATAATCCATATAGAGTTAACAAAAACAACTGAAAACCTATTATATGAAAACAATAATATAAACCTAAATTCAAAAAAATTATATCTTTTCTGCATAATTTTTTCACACCTTAATAGGTTTATGACTTAAATGATATGTGGAGTACCCTATAAAAGAAATATCTAAATCACCAAAATCGGCATGGAGCATAAAAATATCATCCCAATGGCTTGGCATACTTCAGTACTTGGTAAAATTAGTGAAAGGAATACAAAATCTAAAAATAATAGAGCTCCTAAACATGTTATTTCCTTTGATCGGACATATTACATTGGAGACCTTTAAATAATTGACAATCTTTGTTAACACCATAAACAAGTTTGGTAAAAAGGTCTCTAATTTGTGTTGCAATTGCCCTAGGTGGTTGACTTGTCCTTTGTTACCAAACTTCTACATTTCGAAGTAAAGTTAGTTTTTACATAATATAACTAGTCTATTAAAAGGATCATGCGTAAAAATAATATGTTTACGAGCTCTATTACTTTTCAGTATAGGTGAAAGTCATGTTGAAGTGATGATAATTTTTTGCTGCCTAGTAATTTTGGTGATTTAGACTATTTCTTTTATAAGAAATTATGTTTCTCATTTAAGTCATAAACCCTCCAAGGTAAATAATAATTATTGAAAAAAGATTTAAAGTTTTGAATTTATTTCTATATAATTAATTTAATATAATATGGTTTCAAGTATTATTGGTAACTCTAGGAATGTTTTATGTGCAGCTTTTTATTATAGTCTTGGTAATTGCCTACACGTAATATTGGTGATGAATTCATATATATAGTGTTTGCAGCATCTATTGCTCCATTATTAGAGTTTATTTGGATAAGTACAATATTCATGAAATTTTTTTCTATGCCGATCAAAGAGCTTAATGAGCATAATAAGGAAATAAATAACTTAAGGCGTAACTTACACATTTAGTTGTACAAATGAACCACTAAAAAGTGAGCAATTCCTACATTAAAGTTATCAAAACCCTTCAAGAACTTAGAAGGGATTATTTACTTCGTTATACATATAAATAAGACGCAACACAATGGACAGTCTAGTTAGATATTGTTTATTATAGTAGTGCGAAATTATGCTTCGCATATAAGTTGCCATTATATTTTTCCAAAATTATCGATGAATAATATTTATTATTAAGCAGATAATCATCTTAAGTATTTTACTTAATTCGTTTGATGACAAATAGTTTTAAATCCCAATCAATGTAATTTTTCTTCTATACATATATTATTTTGAATATTGAAGTGTATTGTAGTTCATACCAAAAAAATCTCTAGTAGATGTGATAGGAACACAAAGTTATAACTATATAAATTATTGACAGAAGTATGATCTTTAGATAGAAGTATGGCAGTCAGTGGACTTTTAGAAAATATGAAAGTTGTCCGCTAATATAAAAGTGAAAAAAATCCTAAGTTAAATATAACGGATTCATGTGCGGATATAATGATATTCACATATAATAATTAACGTTTTAGATTTAATTAAAATAATAGTTATGGGGTAGCAGTAGTTCAAGAATTTATTAATTATGGTTGTAAAAATAATATCAATTTTATGATTTTTAAACTTGATTTTTCAAATCTTTAGATTCAATTGATTGGGACTTTCTTAGGATTTAGTACTTGCTAGGGTTTCAATGTTAGAGAGATGGGTTGGATTATGTCTTCACTTAATATAGGAAATTCAAGTGTGATGGTTAATGGTGCATTAGGAAAGTTGAAATAAGGACACATAGACAAGCCGAATCTTTGTCATTTTCTTATTTAATTTAGTTATTGGTGTTTTTGCAAGGCAATCATCACAAGGCCACAAAGTGAAGCAGATCATAATGATCACACAACATAAGATAGATTATCTATTATCCTGCTTTTTCACAATACAAGACAAAACCATTTGTTGTTTGAAGAGCCATAGATTCTTCCCTCTGTTGTCTTAATAGCCTATGAAATCTCTATGAATAAGCTTGTTATTAAGATAACATTTTATATGTCATCTGATTTAAGTTATCAAAATTTTTGTTTTCGGCTCCATCTTTTCCCTTTAAATTATTTTGTGGTTGCTTTTTATTTTTGTTTCCCCCATGGATACTTTTGTACCCCTTTTCTTTCTATTCTATTTTTTACTCGTTTATTTCTTTCACTCCATATCGAAAATATTACCGTTTCCAGAATTCGAGTTTCAGCCACATTGAAATTTGTTTGAATCTTCATGCTCCTTAAATCATCTTTCTTCTTCAATCACCTTTGTTTGTGGGCTCCTTACAATGTTGATTGCATGCTTTGTTGAAATAAATCACCTTTCTTCTTCAATCGTTTCTCGAGTTCACCGATGTAGGCAATTTTTGGTTGCGACTTCTTCTTTTTGAGAGTTCCTCGATTTATATTGGCATAATTTCTACCACTTTTTATTTATATTGTTCTCGACTTCTTTGTCTAAAGCCAAGGATGATTTAGATATATTTATTAGGTTTTATTCCCTTTGTTTTCAATCTGGAAAATTTCATGCTTTGATTTATGTTGTTCTAAGTACACACTCGTGTGTGTTGCTTGTACTTACTGTATAATGTTGTATTTTTTGCTTATTTGATGATGAAGGAGGTTTGGTTGGTTCTTGCTTTGATGCTTATGTTGACTATTGTTGGAGTTGTTTGATGCGTTGAATTTGATTTTCTTAGAGCTTTCTTGTGCGTGTGAGTATATTTGATTATGTTTATGCTTGTGCTAGTTGTTGTTTGAGTATATTTATAGCATCATTCTCGGCTGTGGATTTCTCTACGGTTTTAATTTTCTTGTTCAACTTGGTATGATTTATGGAACTGCCTTATTTTAATTTGTGGCATTTCCTTGTTTAGTTGTGCCTTACATAATTTGTGGCTTCTGCTATTTTAATTTGTCTCACTTGTGGTATTAATTTGTGGCAAGGCATAGCACTGTCTTGACAAGGCAGTATATAGTACTGCCTTATCATAGTAGTGCACATTAGTGATCCCTTGTTTGTGCACTTTGATTATCCATGTTGCTTTTGCTGTCCTGGTTTATTATACATGTTGTTGAGTTGCCTTTCAATTTACTATGTACGTATATACATGCATATTGTAACGACCCGGATTTTCACGTTCGAAAGTCGACATCCATACTTCATTCGTATTCAAATGCCGTAGATTCAAACATCAAATCTGGTTCGTCGGAGCTTATAACTCATTAAGTACAACAATACAGTGGAAAAGAATGAATAATATCATTGATACACAATATTCGATACAACATTAAATAAAAACAGAGATATACAACGGTGGAATGAAATAACTCCAACAAAATCTTCAAGAGAGAAAGTGAATCCACAAGCTATAACTCTAATGCCAAAACTCCAAAATCTTCAATCCAATAAGCGAGAACCACCATCAAGTTGTAATGAAGCAAACTAGGCAACTGATGAACCAATTGCAATTGCCAAATCCAAGGGCTCCAAAAGATATCGAATCTACAACTACTAGCTGATCATCTAAAAATCTAACACTAGACTGCTCGTGTGGAAATTTATGGGCACCCAGAGCTTAGAAAGGGAATAATAAACTCCAGGTCAGTCATGGGACTGGTGTGAGCAAATAAAAATAATTTTATCTTTACAAAATAAAAACAAAAGAATTTAAAAGAAACCCATAATGCTTTTTGGAAAATGAAACTACCATAAGGCCTCCCGGCACACACACCATGCAATCGCACATTTGAGGGAGATTTCTCCTTATGATAGTCAAACATGCTTGATTGCGAAATCCTTTTGATATTATAATTAGTGCATAGTGTAGAAAACCTTTCGAAAGTATAATATTAATCTTAGCCAGCTTAGGTGTCATTATATTATGCCTGCTATAGCTACCATTTAAGAATAGCAGGTTATACAGCTACAATCATAAAGGGAGCGTATCGGTGATTGGATTTTCAACAAATGGTCCGGCTAAGGAACTTCCTGGGCCACATGGGTACGCCTGTGGAGGGACGCCCTAAGAACCTAACCAGATCTCTGCAAATACAAGGTCGGGTTGCCTCTATAACTACGTAACTACTACATGAGTATGCCACTCTCCGGCCGTAACCAACCTTCATTCCTGGATTCACCAACAACCACAAAGTAATAAATTTGCAGCAACCACATAGGTTAAGTATCTGGACTCTATATCATGATATCACATCTGTCCAGAAGGAAATGGACATACCCTCAAGGGGGCTACCCCCAAATAACCTTGCTGCATCTTTCCTGTTTCGACCATTTCGGGTTGTGAGGCTCGACGAAGTCTCGTCCACAAAGCTACGCTTTTCATAAAATCCAAGCATCGATCAACACATGATCAGCAACACTTCATATGCCACATTACCAAATTGGGAATGTGTTGCTAGTAACTATCAACTACATAACCTCTGAGCTCGTACTTCTCAGAGAAAGGTTTTAAGCTAAGAGAATAAATTCTCCGCCACCAAACAGAAATGTAATTGGTAGAAACCATCTTTACATCTCAGAGTGTAACGTCAGACATACATCCATACAAGTCTGTTCCGGCTTCGAAAAAAAATGAAGGCACTTCAAAAGAAGCCCTTGCAATCTGGATAATCCCTAATCACGTCCGGACTCCCCATCACAAAGGGTGATCAAATCTCTATAACGGGGCCATTCGGTGTAGAGACATTCGACAGGTCATCCTTCCACTTTCGAAAATATCCGGTCTTCACCACCGGTCTTCAAATGTTGTCCATATCGTCGTATCATTATTCGGAATTGGTTTTCTGACACAAAGTCCTCCTCCGGCTGAACCGAATACTCAATTTTAAGAAAAAACATATGGATATTGAGATCTTAGTTAAGTCACAATTACCCAAAACCTTTCTTTCAAATGCTTTAAACAAATCACCATTTTTTTCTTTTAAACAAAAGATTCACTTTAAAGATCTTCTTTACTTTGAAAAACAAAATTCACCAAATCTTTAACAAAGATTCATTCATAGCTTTCAAACTATTTCAATTCCAAATCTTTTATTCAAAAGATACATCATTAAGATCCACTTCAATTTCAAAACAAAGTTCAACAATTTTTCACAAAGATTCATTTATAGCTTTCAAAACAATTCCATTTCGAATTTGAAGCCCCTTTCGACAAAGCTGGAAATCTTTTCCTTATTTGAAAGCCATTATTATTTGAAAACAAAGAGTTTTCGTTTCAGAAAAATCCGATCAAATATGCACAAGTTATATCCTTTGAAGTATAACACTGGGTTAATTTTAATTTCCTAAAATAATACTTTTAAAATACTTTAAAGATGGTTTTAAAGTCCATATATATATATATATATATATATATATTATATGTCTTGTATTAACCTTTCAAACCATATTTCCAAAAACAATTCCAGAACTT
Source organism: Allium cepa (assembly GCA_030765085.1). Classification (NCBI taxonomy): domain Eukaryota; kingdom Viridiplantae; phylum Streptophyta; class Magnoliopsida; order Asparagales; family Amaryllidaceae; genus Allium; species Allium cepa. Next base: position 862,142,728 of record CM060931.1, read on the forward strand.
TTAAACAAGATATATTATATTCAAACTAAAATTCAATTTCAACTTCCTTTTTCAAAAGCTTTTCATATTCAACCCAGTTCCATTTCCAAAATCATTTGGATTCAAAATTCAACATTTTAAAGCCATTTTACTAAATTCAAATATCTGTGACTTAACCGATTTCCTTGTGAAATCCATATTTGTGTGTGTATGGTGTAGTCTAGGGCTTTACACAATAGTGCAACATCACAATCCAAACACCGCAATATCGATAAGCGGTATAATCCTATAATGCTTATCTTCATTAACATATTTCACATATAAATAATATAAATTCATCGCAGATAAATAAATTACATTCATCATAGCTCAAATCAAAACACTTCATATCACAAAGCATCACAAATCAGGGATGTCAAACAATTCAACATTCAATTGAATCCAAACATCCATAAGTAAGATTAATTAATTACAAATCATTTGAATTAATTATCCTTTAATCATTTATTAATTAGCCTTAATTAATAAACTAATTAATCCTTTAATTATTAATTAATCAACCTTAATTAATAAATTAATTAACCTTCAATCATTTAATTAATTATGCTTAATTCCTTCCTTAATCATTAATTAATTAATCTAAATTATTAATTAACTAAATTAATTACCTTGATTAATTATCCTGTAATTAACCTTAAATTACTAAATTAATCAATCCTAAATTAAGTTCATTAACAAATTAACCCTTAATTAATTATCCTTAATAAACTACATTAATTAATACATTAATTAATTAACTTTTAATCATAAATTAATTACCTTAATTAATTAACCTTTAAATTAATCACATAACTAAATAATCACCTTGATTAAAACATATTAGCCTTATAATTAATCACATTGATTAATTAATCACAGTAATTAATAAATCTTTGTTTAAATAATTAATCCTTTTAATTACATCAGGTAATTATCCTTTTAAATTACTTTTCATTAAGTAATTATCTTTAATTACTTTCATTAAGTAATAAATCTTTTAATCTCTTAAGACTTTAATTAATTAAAAGATAATCTATTTATCTCAATTAATTACTTTAATTATCATTAAAAATCCTTATATGATAAACTTTGTAATTAATTTTTATTAACAAATAAATTAATTCAGATTTTAAAGTTAATTAATAATTAAAACATCTTTTCTTAATTAACTTCATAAAATTATTAAGTTTATTCAAATTTAAACTTTCAAAACAAAGGTTATATATATTAAAACATTTTTAAACTTAATAAATTTAAAATAATATTATTTTAAAACTTTTATTTAATCTCAAGCATAAACAACACTTATTATAAAAAAATGTTTTAAACAAATTATTTGGATAAAACTTGATTTAGTTTAAAGTTTTAAACTGTTTTTATCTTTAATCCATAGACCCGAGCGTTTTCATGATTTCCTCGAACCTAACTTCGGGTTACCCACATTTCCTTTTGCTTCGAGTTTTTATAAATCTCTACGAGTTTTTCCCCGAAAAGTTCACGTCATCCCCAACCATTCCATCAACACAGATACAGAAACACGAGTATGCACGTATACACCACTCCGACGATCTTCGACCATCGATACCACTACCGTCATGTCGATGATAACCACTATGACCCAAACGACCACCCAGCAATCCCAATCGATGATGAAATCCAAAACAACTCACTCGATCGATTTTATGGAAACCAAACCCATTTACTAAATCGCATTGCTCCGACGTTACAGACCACCGACGACCATGCGATCATGAGCCAAACTTCACGGACGACCCTCGAAGCTTTCCCCCTGGTGCGATCGAACTCGATGCAACATCGACGACCAAATCGTTGATTCTTCAACATTGAACAAAATTGGGTTAAAAACCCTAGTTCATCGTCGAGCCACTTCCCTAGTGAACTAAAAAAATTCAATTATTTTTCCTGTATTCTCGAACCTTCCACTCCTTCGCCCTTAATCTCAACCCATAACACTCCGTCGATCAAAAGGAATTGACCAAAGTTCGAATTTCATTCAACTCGAGCGTTCTCCATGAATACTTACATAAAAATTCTAAAATGATTATAAAAAAAATCGTAATTTTGAAGTATGAATCTATTTGTAAAGTTAAAACATGAAATCAAAACCATAAATTTTTGATTTGAATTAAATTATCCTTGTCATTACCTGTTTTTAAATTAAATACTAAATAATTTCATATGAAAATATTTTTAAAAACAATGTCATGGTCTTATAATCGTTTTCTATTTATAAATCAAAATCTAAAGTTGATTGTATAAGGAGTAGTTTGATATTTTTAGTGGCTTCAAGCCTGGGATTCAACAGAGCATTATGTGTGCGTGTGTATACACATACTTGCATATACACAGAGCAGTGTTAATTCAAAATTCTAATCCAGTTAAAACATTCTAGCACCTCATTTTTTTCACCACACAACTTCAAGCATGAATCACAGATTTCAAGATTTAAACAGATCAATGTCTAATGGGTAGTTTACTCACAAATCTGTTTTCAAAAAGCAGAGCACAAGAAATGAAGACAGAGGGCTGGAATTTTGATTAAATCTGAGAACTCGATACTTGAATTGATCTGGAATCTTGAAACATTTGAATCTACTTCTTGATCTGGTTTTGATTCAGCTTTTGAGATGATCAACAGCTTCAGGTTTAGATTTAAACCCATATTTTTGCTTGGCTTAAACCTGATGTTGTTGCTCAGGTTTTATCTTTTTTGGCTTTCATTTCGTCGAAGTTGTTTGCTTTGTTTGATTTTCTTTCTGTTTCCAAGTTTGAGCTATTGCTTTTGATTTTGTTTGAAGATGAAGAGTAATAGGATTGAACTGAAAATGAATGAATCACTTTCTCCCATACTTAAACATGATATTAAATTTTAAATTTAACTAATTTGCCACTTTATAAATTATGTTGACACTTGTGCAAAGTCATATTAGTTTTCTTACACTTGTTAACATATTGAAATTTATGTTTTAAACCCTTGTTAAGCATTCATTTACAAATTATGGTTTAAATCATATCATTTTATAATTTGTGAACTAACTTATCTCTAATGTTCTTATAAATTAATGAATTATATCTTATATTGACATCAGTTTGTATTTTTAAAATCTTTATGTATATACAAACTATTTGTTAGGCCTTTTTATACGTATAATTCAAAAGATATATTCATACTAAAGCTTTATATTTATTGACATATATACTACCCTATTTATTTTCATGTATATAAAAGAAAAGCATTTTAAATCTTTTTATCAGATCTCATTTAAATTTAAACTTAAGACATTAAACTTATTAATAAATACTTACTTTATAATTTCATTTTAAACTTAAGTTATCATACTTATTATATTTATTTAACCTTTTTAAAGAAAATGATTTAAATATCAAATTATAAACAATAAATAATCTTATACACACGCACACACACAGATATATATATATATATATTAGTTTTTCAAAATATAAAGTTAATAAATCCAATTTTATTTATAAGATATTTATCCTTGAATTTCAAATCAAAATTTTATATTATATCCAAACACATTTTACTTTTATTCAATTAAATATCCACCCAATATATTTCCAAAATTTCAAATCCAAATTTACTTTCACAATCTACTTATATATATATTCCTAAATATTCAAATTAATTCTCAATTAATCCCAAAATCTATATTAATCACTAAATTAATTCTGGCCTAAAAATCGAGAATGTTACATATTCCCCCTTAAGAGAGTTTCGTCCCCGAAATTTGCTAGATATTGAGACCAACCAAAGATGGATACACAAGATAGAGAATCATCTCATCAGATCAAGCTGAATGTTTATTCTACATTTGGCTTACCATATCAGAATATGAACAGTAAATATGAGAGTAAACGCATACAATATTTTATGCAGTATTCTTGGGTTATTCGGTCTACGAAATATGCAGGGGATTGGTTAGTTGGAAGGGATAACTAACCGTTCATAGAATATATCTCCACCCCAAAGAATAGATAAATGGATTCAATCTTCCACAATTCTCAAACACTAGATATGTATTCCAAACTCAGATCGGAATACCCCAAAGTTTACACCATCTTGTCCCTCTTCGGACTTCGATCCACACAAGAAATCACAACAAAATTTCTCAAATTTAGTTTTGACCGAAATCGTCTCATCGATACATTATAGTTCAGCTTCATATTTTATTAACCAATTTATTTCAAATAAAATTTCAAATTCATTGGAGTTAAAAACGAACCGACGATTACAAAAGACGAATTAGGAACTTATCTACAACAATTTCCAGGGCCACCATCACACCGAAACTTCTTCTTGTAGCTGCCATGAAGCAGTCAAAGAATTTGAAATTGGATGATGAACAAAGGAGATTGATAGAGAAAGATTGTTCCTTGTTTCTACAGGGATTGACAATTTGTAGTGGTGCTCCCCTGTCCCCTATCTCATCTTCTTCATGCACTCGTACTCACTATTAGTGGATAGTAAGATACTGAGGCAAACAAACAGATATCTTAGGGACATACTTATTCTAGGGCATCTGTAACCCTATCTCTAATAAGTTACCAAATGTGTTATACTCCTGAGCTAAAGTTCAACCTTCAGCTCTGGTACCAAATGTAACGACCCGCATTTTAGCGTTCGAAAATCGATATCCATACTTCACTCTTATTCGAATGCCACGGATTCAAACGTCGAATCTGGTTCGCCGGAGCTTATAACACGTTAAGTACAACAATACAGCGGAAAAGAATGAATAATATCATTGATACACATTATTCGATACAACATCAAATACAAATGAATATCGATATTATCAGAGATATACAACGGCGGAAAGAAATAACTCCAACAAAATCTCGAAGAGAGAAAGTGAATCTACAAGCTATAACTCTAATGCCAAGGCTCCAAAGATCTTCAATCAAATAAGTAAAAACCACCATCAAGTTGTAACGAAGCAAACTAGGCAACAGATGAACCAATTGTAACTGCCAAATCCAAAGGCTCCAAAAGATATTGAATCTATATCTACTAGCCGATTATCTGAAAATCTAACTCTAGACTGCCCATATGGAAATTTGTGGGCAACCAGAGTTTAGAAAGGGAACATTAAACTACAGGTTAGTCATGGGACTGGTGTGAGAAAACAAAAAATGTTTTATCTTTACAAAAGAAAACAAAAGAATTTAAAAGAAATCCGCAATGCTTTTTGAAAAATGAAACTACCATAAGGCCTCCCGGCACACACACCATGCAATCTCGCACTTGCCAGAGATTTCCCCTTATGATGTGTCAAACATGCTTGATACGCGAAATCTTTTTGATATTATTATTAGTGCATAGTGCAGAAAACCTTTCGAAAGTATAGTATTAATCTTAGCCAGCATAGGTACCACTATATTATGCGGCTATAACTACCATTTAAGAATGCAGGTTATACAACTGCAATCGTAAAGGGAGCGTATTGGTGATTGGATTTCCAACAAATTGTCAGGCTAAGGAACCTCCTAGGCCACATGGGTACGACTCTGCATGGATACCCCAAGAACCTAACTGGATCTCTGCCAACACAAGATCGGGTTACCTCGTAACTAGGTAACTACTACACGAGTATGCCACTCCCTGGTCGTAACCAACCATTATCCCGGGATTCACCAACAACCAAAAAGTAATTAATTTGTAGAAACCACATAGGTTAAGTGTCTAGACTCCATACCATGATACCACCTCTATCCAGAAGGAAATGAACATACCGTCAGGGGAGCTACCACCAAATAACCTTGCCGCATCTTTTCTATTTCGACCATTCCGGGTTGTGAGGCTCGACGAAGTCTCATCCATAAAGCTACGCTTTTCCCAAAAGCCATGCTTCGATCAACACATGATCAGCAGCACTTTGTATGCCACATTACCAAATTATGAATGTATTGCTGGTAAATATCAACTACATAACCTCTGAGCTCGTACGTCTCAGAGAAGGGTGTTAAGCAAAGAGAATAAATTCTCCACCACCAAATAGAAATGTATTCGATAGAAACTAGCTTTACATTTCAAAGTGTAACGTCATACATACATCCATATAAGTCTGTTTCGAGTTCGAACAGAACCGAAGACAATTCTAAAGAAGCCCTTGCAATCCAGATTATCCCTAATCACATCCAGACTCCCCATCACAAAGGGTGATCAAATCTCTACACCGGGGTCATTCGGTGCAGAGACATTCGTCATGTCATACTTTCGCTTTCGAAAATATCCGGTCTTTACCACCGGTCACCACCGGTCTTCAAATGCTATTTATATCGTCGTATCATTATTCGGAATGGGTTTTACGACACAAAGTCCACCCTTGCTAAACTGAATAATGAGCGCTCAATTTTAAAATAAAAAACATATGGATATTGGGATCTTAGTTAAGTCACAACTTATTACCCAAAATTTCTTTCAAACGGTTTAAACTAATCACCATTTTTTTATTTTAAAAAAAGATTCACTTTTAAGATCCACTTTACTTTGAAAACAATGTTCACCAAATCATTACCAAAGATTCATCCATAGCTTTCAAAATGTTTCAATTCCAAATCTTTTCTAAAAAAGATACATCTTTAAGATCCTCTTCAATTTCAAAACAATGTTCAACAATCTTTCACAAAGATTCATTTATAGCTTTCAAAACAATTCCATTTCAAATTTGGAACCCCTTATAACAAAGCTTGAAATTTTTTCTTCATTTGAAAGCCATTATCATTTGAAAACAAAGAGTTTTTGTTTCAGAAAAATCCGATCAAATATGCACAAGTTATATCCTTTAAAGTATAAACTTGGGTTAATTTTAATTTCCTAAAATAATATTTTTGAATTAAAGATGGTTTTAAAATCCACATATATATATATATATATTATATCTTGTATAAACTTTTCAAACCAAATTTCCAAAAACAATTCCAAAACTTTTAAACAAGATATATTATATTCAAACTAAATTTCAATTTCAACTTCCTTTTTCAAAAGTTTTTCATATTCAACCCAATTCCATTTCCAAAATCATTTGGATTCAAAATTCTATTTTTAAAACCATTTTATTAAATTCAAATAGTTGTGACTTAACCATTTTCCTAGTGAAATCCATATTTATGTGTGTATGGTGTAGTCTAGGGTTTTACACAATAGTGCAACATCACAATCCAAACACAGCAATATCGATAAGCGGTATAATCCTATAACGCTTATCTTCATTCATAGATTCATAGATAAATAATATAAATTCATCGTAGATAAATAAATTACATTCATCACAACTCAAACCAAAACACTTCATATCACAAAGCATCACACATCAGGAATGTCAAACAATTAACATTCAATAGAATCCAAATGTCCATAAGTAAGATCAATTAATTATCTGATTAATTTAAATCAAATTAATACTTACGAATAAACTACTAATCCTAGTTAATTAATATTTAATAAATTCCAAACCATTTGAATTAATTATCTTTTAATCATTTATTAATTAGCCTTAATTAATAAAGTAGTTAATCATTTAGTCATTAATTAATCAACCTTAATTAATAAATTAATTAACCTTCAATCATTTAATTAATTATCCTTAATTCTTTCCTTAATCATTAGTTAATTAGTCTTAATTAAATTTATTACCTTGATTAATTATCCTTTAATTAACCTTAAATTATTAAATTAATCAATCCCTAATTAAGTACATTAACAAATTAACCCTTAATTAATTCTTCTTTAATCAATTAATGTATTAATAAATTACATTAATTAATACATTAATTGATTAACTCTTAATCATAAATTAATTACCTTAATTAATTAACCTTTAAACTAATCACATAACTAAATTAATCACCTTGATTAAAACAAATTAGCCTTATAACTAATCACATTGATTAATTAATCACATTGATTCATAAATCTTTATTTAAATTATTAATCCTTTTAATTACATCAGGTAATTATCCTTTTAAATTACAATTCATTAAGTAATTATCTATAATTACTTTCATTAAGCAATAAATCTTTTAATCTCTTAAGACTTTAATTAATTAAAAGATAATTTATTTAACTCAATTAATTACTTTAATTATCATTAAAATTCTACTTTGATAAATTATAACTAATTTTTATTAACAAATAAATTAACTCATTTTTTTGAAGTTAATTAACATTTACAACATCTTTTCTTAATTAACTTCATAATATTATTAAGTTTATTAAAATTAAAGTTTCAAAACAAAGGTTATATATATATATATTAAAACACTTTTAAACTTAATAAATTTTAAAATAATTTTATTTTAAAACTTTTAATTAATCTCAAGCATAAATAACACTTATTATAAAAAAAATGTTTTAAACAAATTATTTGGATAAAACTTGATTTTAGTTTAACGTTTTAAAAAGTTTTTATCTTTAATCCGCACACCCGAGCGTTTTCATGATTTCCCCGAACCTAACTCCGGGTTACCCACGTTCCTTTTGCTTCGAGTATTTTATAAGTCCCTTCGAGTTTTCCCCGAGGACTTCATGTCCTCCCCAACCATTCCAGCAACACATATACACAAACACGAATATGCACGTGTATGACCACTTTGATAATCTCTGACCATCGATACCACCACCATCATGTCGACGATAACCATTACGACCCATTACGACCTAAACGACCACCCAACAATCCTAATCGACGATGAAATCAAAAACAACCCACTCGACCGATTTTCTAGAACCCAAACCCATTTACTAAATCACCTTGCTCTAACATTACAAACCACCGGCGACCATGTGATCTTGACCCAAGCTTCACCGACAACCTACGAAGCTTTTCCCGTAGGTGCGATCGAACTCAATGCAATGTCGACGATGAAATCGTCGACTCTTCAACATTGAATAAAATTAGGTTGAAACCCTAATTCATCGTCAAGATAGTTCCCTGGTGAACTAAAATAATTCAATTATCTTTCCTTTATTCTCCAACCTTCCAGCCTCCTTCATAATTAATCTCAACCCATGACACTCTGCTGATCAACAGGAATTGACCAAAGTTCAAATTTCGTTCAATTCGAGAGTTCTCTATGAATACTCACTTAAAAATTCTTAAACGATCATCAAAAATCGTGATTTTGAAGTATAAATCTATTTGTATAGTTAAAACATGAAATCAAAATCATAAATTTTTGACTTGAATTTAATTATCCGTGTCATTTCCTATTTTTAAACTAAATACTAAATAATTTCATCTGAAAATATTTTTAAAAACAATGTCATAGTCTTACAATCATTTCCTATTTATAAATCAAAATCTAAAGTTGATTATATAAGGAGCAGTTTGAATTTTGTTTTAGTGGCATCAAGCCTAGGATTCAACAGAGTAGTATATATGTGTATATATATACATACTTGCATATACACAGAGCAGTGTTAATTCAAAATTCTAATCTAGTTAAAACATTCAAGCACATCATTTTTTTCACCACTCAACTTCAAGCATGAATCATAGATTTCAAGATTTAAACAGGTCAATGTCTGTTGGGTTAGTTTAATCACAAATCTGTTTTGAAAAAGCAGAGAACTAGAAATGAAGACAGAGGACTGGAATTTTGATTACATCTAAGAACTGGATACTTAAATTGATCTGGAATCTTGATACATTTGAATCTGCTTCTAGATCTGGTTTTGATTCAGCTTTTGAGATGATCAACAGCTTCAAGTTTGAATTTAAATCCTTATTTTTGCTTTGCTGGAACCTAAAGTTGTTGCTCAGGTTTTGATTTGTTTTTGGCTTTCATTTTGTTGAAGTTGTTTGCTTTGTTTGATGTTCTTTCTATTTCCAGGTTTGAGCTGGTTTTTTGAATTTTTTTAAAGATGAAGAGTAAAAGGATTGAACTGAAAATGAATGAATAGGTTTCTCTCATTCTTAAACATGATGTTAAATTTTAAATTTAACCAATTTGCCACTTGTTAAATTATGTTAACAGTTGTACAAAGTCCTATTATTTTTCTTACACTTGTTAACATATTTAAATTTACGTTTTTGACCCTTGTTAAACTTTTATTTTTAAATTATGGTTTAAACCTTAACATTTTATAATTTGTGAATTAAATTATCTCTAATGTTTTTATAAATTAATGAATTGTATCTTATATTTACATAAATTTGTATTTTTAAATCTTTATGTATATACCAACTATTTTTTAGGCCTTTTTAAACATATACTTTCAAAAGATATATTCATACTAATGCTTTATATTTATTTACATATATACTACTATATTTATTTTCATGTATATAAAAGAAAAGCATTTTAAATCTTTTTATAAGATCTCATTTAAATTTTAAACTTAAGACATTAAACTTATTAATAAATACTTATTTTATAATTTTCATTTTAAACTTAAGTAATCATAATTATTATATTTGTTTAACCTTTTTAAAGAAAATGATTTGAATATCTAATTATACACAATAAATAATCTTATATATATATATATATATATATATATATATATATGCATTGATTTTCAAAATATAAAATTAATAAATCTAATTTTATTTATAAGATATTTATCCTCGAATTTCAAATCAAAATTCTATTTTATGTCCAAACACATTTTATTTTTATTCAATTAAATTTCCACCCAATTTATTCCCAAAATTTCAAATCCAAATTTACTTTCACAATCTACTTATAAATTTATTCCCAAATATTCAAATTAATTCTCGATTAATCCCGAAATCTATATTAATCACTAAATTAGTTCTGGCCTAAAAACCGAGAATGTTACACATATACATATGTGTATATATGTATTTTTTTGAAGTGGTACTTTATATACAACAAATCACTATGACAACAAATCACATGTCAATAAACGTTCGAATCACGCTACGCAAGTTTTGAACTTGTTACCTCTCGCACCAAAGCCAAAACACTTAACTACTGGGATAGTGGTACTTATCGTATATATGTATAGTAGTGTGCCTGGTTATGTCGAAATGCGTGTGCTTGGTCATATCGAAATTGTCCCTTGTTTACTGCATTTGTACTGGCACTTGTAATATATATGTGTATATATTATATATATGTTTATATCTTAATATCACTACTTATTTATATATCACTACATATGTGTCTGTGTATGTACGAATTTCCATGCATACACATACATATGTATGTATATGTTTGTGAATGTTTTTATATCTACATATATTTTTTAACCTGTGCCACTTTCTTTAGCACTGTGACTTTATGTTACACTTTCCATTTGCTACTTTAATGTATGAACTTCCATGTTTGAACCATTTTGAGGTTTAGTTGAACTTGTTTTTAATTCTGAACCATTTTGAATTGCGTTTGAGTCAATATTTGTGCTTGGTTTTACTGCTTGGTTCAAGGCAGTATTGAGATGCTTTTGATACTTTTGAGCTGAACCAATTTTGAATTACTTCAGCATGAACCATTTTGAGTATGTACATATATACATATACATACATATGTACACATATGTATATTACTTGAGCTGTGAAGCTTGCTATTTGGTTTTCTTGTAGTTGTATATGTGCCTGGTTTGTTTTGATTGACTCCCTAATGCTTGTTGTTGGTTGAATCTCTGAACAGGTGTTGCATATATACATGTGTATGTGTATATACATATGTGAATATTGTATATGGGTGCTACTACTTTACTTTTTGTTTTGCTTGAGCTTGTTTATGTGCGCTGTAATTTCTTGTTACACTTTCAATTGCAAATCTAATTATGTTCATTTCTCACATATACTAGTATGCACTTGAGATTGAACCATTTTGAGTATGTATATATACACACATGTATATACATATGTGTATACATGTATATTACTTGAGCTCTAAAGCTTGTTGTTTGGTTTTATTATACTTGTACTTGTATATGTGCCTGCGTTGTTCTGAATTGTTGAATTACCGAAACTATTATTATGATATGTGCACCAGAGTTGACCCAAAGGAAGCTTATGCTTGATCTTGGGCACATTTGCACTGTTGAGCTTTCGAGCTTGCCTTTGCAATAGTCCGTGAGATTTAATTGATGCCCGGCCTTGTGATATTCGCAGCGATACATTACGCATCATAAGTTGTCCGTGCATATATATATATTTTTCCCGGTCTAAAACGTGAAAAGAAAACAAATCAATAAGCTGAGGCAATATTAATATTAATATTCAATTTTATTTTACAATTTAGGTTTGCTTCTTTTTCCCATTTACTGATTTGTTTATTTGATAGGTATAGGAGATGAATAGACATAAGAAGAGCAAGCAAATCAAGATCAATATCAAAAATAAACTCGAGTGAGTGTGAGTGAGTGCTAGTACAAAAACATTATATATGATATTGTAGAGAAAAGTTATATATATGAGAGTTATAGTTGAAGTTGTTTTGAAAATTCAAGTATAGTGAAAGTTGTATTGTGTTTGAATTTGATGTGAATGAAATATTTATTTAAATAAAATTGTGATTCATTATTTCGTTCTGCAAATATAACATAAGTGCGATTGGTATACATATTAGTCAATATATATTTTATCTAATAGGAAATTCTACAAATGATACTACGACATCAGACAATATTTAGTTTTTTCTTTATATTTGTTGTGTTAGTGCATATCAAACAATGGATCATACCTATGGTCTAATATGCAATGAGACGGCCCATGATTTAACGATACATAGACAAGCAATCGGACAACGGAGTGTATTCGTCATTTGATGTTTTTTTCCCGTAGTGCACTTTTTTATGAACTCATCTTCGATGTTAAGTATAGTATTACCAAGACGACAATAAAAAGATCCAAAAAAATATCCATACAGTTAATTAAAAAATTTAAAAATATACTTTATTAAATAGTAAATATAAAAATTTACGCATATTAAAACTTTATTAAATAATTATTGTTACTCACCTTAGTGGTTTATGACTTAAAGGAGATACAAAAAATGATGTAAAACAAATAGTAATTGCCAAAATTGTTGGCAGCATAAAAATATCATCACAATGACATGACTTTCACCGATACTTAATGAAAGCAGTGGTTAGATCCAAAATCCAAAAATAATAGAGCTCCTACACCAACTAATTTCAAGCATGATACAAAACAAATCAAACGCCCGTAACCAAACTTGTGTATGTTTTTAACTAAGATTGCCAAAATATTTATCGATCTACAATGTAATGTGTGTGACCAAAAAGAATAAAGTCAAAATAATAAGATTAGGAGCTCTATTGTTTTTAATTTTGAATTCCTAGTATTACTTTCCCTGAGTATCGGACCATGTCAAGCTACCGCGATCATATTTTAGTGCACCCCAATATTTTGGCGATTCAGATATTTCCTTTATAGGGATTTCTACTTCTCGTGTAAGTCATAAAGCCACTTGCGTGAGCAAAAATTATTCATAAATGATTTAATTTTTTTTGAATTTAAATTTTGTATCTTTGTTTATATTCAATTATTTTAGTTTACTCTACGGATAATCGTTTTTGTAGATATTTATTGCAGTTTTTAGTCTGCAGTCAACATTGAAGACGAATTCATGAAAATGGCTATTGCAGCATTTGTAAGTCCATAGGTAGAGTTTTATTGATAAATTCTGTTTTAATAGAATTTCTTACTATGCTAAAAAAGGCTTAATGATCTCAATAACAAAATAAAGAACTTAAAATGCGTAACTACAACTTTAGTTGGAGAGAGGAACCACTTAAAAAATGAGTAATTCCCATATTGAAGTTATTAAGAAATGACCAAAACCCTTGAAGAATATAGAACAGATTAGGGACTTCATTGTAGATATTATTAATAATGTAGCACAATGGAGGTTCTAATTAGATAATAATTATTGTAACACCATTCATCACATACAAGTTTCAGCTATATTTCCCATAATTATTAATGAATAATTATTTTGTAGATAATCAAATGGAATTTTCAACTTAATTCATTTTCTAACAAATGGGTTTTTAGCTTCGATATATTTTATTTTCCTTTTGTACAACTTATTCTAGATATCAAATCATATCATGGTTTGAGCGGCAAAACAAATCACTCGTGGATGTGACAAAAACATAAGTAATGGTTGTAGAAATTACCGATAAAAGTATAACCTTGGATAGATTGGGCTTTTAATTAATCCTTAGAAAATATGAAATCTATCAACCTATATATAAATTAATAATAAAATATCTCTAGTCTAAAATATTTATTCACTACTATTGAAATATTAAATACTCGCTCTCCAATGAATTACCCAACATTAGGGGTGCCACATGAGGACTTCCCAAGTGGTTACCCATCCTAGTAGTACTCTTTCCAATGCACACTTAATTTTGGAGCTTTTATGGCATCCCTAAAATTTAAGCGGTCCAAATACTATCAATACGTAAAATAGAAATGATACAACCTGTAAATCAGGTCATGTTTGTAATGCATCATAATATTTTAAAGCATAATGATATCAACATAAAATAAATTTTATACTATGTTTTGTTCTAAACTTGACACATGCCTCCTTTATAAGAAATTTTACGATCAATTATGCTTTCTTAATAATACGCTAACTTACTTAAAAATGCAAAATGAAGGTAAGTTTTTATGGTATACTAATATATGTTATGATATTATATTATTTCCCCTGTTTGAAAGCTTAGTTTTGGGATGTATATAAATATTTTGATATACCATGTTTTATTTTTTTGGAATGCTCTCCGCATAAAGGAGAACTGGAAAAAAAGTTAAGTAAAATTCGACACTTGGAAATTTTTTTCAAAATTAATAGTATGACAAGAATAAAAATTCGTTATTTGAATCTATTTAAAAATATAGCATACTATAAGATGTGTTGAAATGCAAAATCCACATAGAGGATTGAGTGACTTAAGTATGATGGAAGTGTGTTAAATACAAAGAAATTCTGGCTTTGAGTTGTATATGATGTTTTCCTATTTGCAAAGACGTAATTATATTTAGAGCAAAGTCTATAACATCTCTTCTTTTTACATCATATAAAAAAATAAATTTTACTAAAATATAAGTGATTGAATTTGGTTTGCGATAATTAAATACAGAACTGAACAAATACCAAAGTGAAGGAAATCATGAAGGTGTCGATATATATCTTGGACAATGAAGTAGAATTAAATTGTAATTAAACTGAATTAAATTTGTAAGTACATTAAAAGAGTTAAAAGAAAAGAAAGAGTGAATAATTAGCAAAGTAAATTAATTACAATCATCCCAAAATCAACAAAGCCCAATCCTATACATAAATCCATTTTAATCCATCCTTTCTTCCTTTCTTTAGAATTTTCTCCCAACTACAAGCTTTAACCACAATGGAACCACCCCACCACATTTCATTTTGAGCAAACTACTGTTCCTTAAATCATAAATCGGGAGGAAATAGAAGAGAGAATGCACTTAAGTCGCTCGATGCCTAGAGGCACAATTGCCATCAACGAAGCCGTAACAAAGAGGAGATGTTGCGATGAAAATTATGATGATGCGGTTTACACGATGTGATTTGGTCGACATTAACGGTGAAGTGGAGGTTAACGATTGTTCATCGACGGAAATTATATCCGTTTAGAAGACTGTCGAACAAATTTAGAAATAAAAATAACCGCCAGCGCATGGTGTACGAATGTAGCACGTGGCGAATACGGGTCGATCCGCAGGGAATTGATGATTCTAAAATTCTATTCAGTCAAATTAAATCAAAGTCAATGGAAAGTTAAGCTAGAGAATTAGATAATTAATTAACTAACTAAAAGAAAAGAGAAACAAATATAAGAGTTAAGTGACAATTTAGGGAATAAATTCACTCTCTATGTCATGTAGTTCAACACATACGAAATCATGATCTCTATTTTATGGTCATTAGTGCTTTAATTGATGTGCCTATCATAAGTATGGCATATTTGTGCTATTAATTAGCTCACATAAGCCATCAAACTATAACACATCCCTTAAAACACTTACTAACTTTAATGAAACTTGACAAAGAAAATGAAAATGAAATATATTTTAAGTATGGTCTATTAAATATTGACTAGAAATATAGACCATCAAATTTTAATTTCAAATCATTTTCTTTTGACATTATCATATTTTGATGACGAGGCAATTAGTGTTAGTGATTATTTAAGCATAGCTTATTTGGTGTCAACGATATTGACTAACAAATTCAAAGCAAAAACAACTAGTAAACCATTTGTATCATCATCGTTAAGCACAAAAAGGGAGCATGAATCAACAAATAGTTGAAGCTACATAATTAGAGAGTTTCATTACCCCCTAAATTGAAGGGGTTTAGCCTCTTATATTTATCATTAAAACAACAAATGTAGCTTGCAACATTAAAGAAAAATAAAAAGGAAAAGAAAGCAAGAAAAAGAAAAACTATTCTATTTGCATGAAAAATAAATCTAAACTACAAAATGAAAGTAAATAAGCATGAAAAGAAAAAGAAGACGTATTGAAATTGCATAAAAAATTTACATAAAGAGAAATGGCCAAGTAACCATGAAAAGAAAGAAGAGAGAATGGTTTTTTTTGAGCCTAAAACTAACTAAAGAGAGACTCGGTGAGAGAGAGAGAGATTACATGAAATATATAGGTATTTATACATGTATGAAACCCTAATTCTTATTTTTGGAGAATGCCCAAAATGCCCATGAGGTAGTGTGGCCACCAAGTAATCATTAGCATATCATAATCCCCATTTAAATGTACGTGAAGCCATTAATTCCATAAGCATATGTATTAGCCTCTAATTTGTACATTAGGTGGTGGGTAGGTAGGGCCATCCATGTTCTTCACTTTGAATTATGTACATCTTCATTCTTTTGTGTCTTCTTTGTGCATGCATATTCCTTCATGAAACCACTCCTATTAGAGACCAAATTCCAATAAAAATATATATAAATTTCCAATTAATTTTTCTCAAAGAAATATATGCACACAAATGACTGTTTTTCCCTTGGATGAAGATGAACATGTGGCAATTTGGAACTAATATGAATTCTGATTAAAACAAGTTCAAATACCCAATATGATCGTTTATTTAACTTAAATAGAATAAATATGGTGGTAAAAATATGCACATTTACATGCAGATCAAATACCCCCACACTTATCTTTTTATTCATCCTCGGATAAAGAAAAAAACTAAGATAAATCCGTTTTCGTAGGGAGCACAATTGCATTGAGCGTATGCAACAAGCCATTAAACCTCTGGGTGTCCCCAGTAGGACGAGTGTTGTCTCGTGAGGGTTTTCAGCGGATACTACCTACAAAATCCAAACGTAGGATGAAAATATTTACAAAATGAAAGATTTAATTATAAAGAGATGAATGGGAGTTTTGGAAATATTTACAAATGAATGGTTTACTTTTAAATAGACACAAATAAGTTAAATATAGGTTTTAGTTATTATATTGAAATTTAATTCATTTACTCGTCAAAATTTCCAACAAAAATCAAGTTATCATAACAAATAGACTATAGTTTAACTCGTTGTTTTGGTTAGTAACACAGTGCAACTATGAAATGTATCCTTAGTTGATTATCAAATTTTATCAAAGTGGTATTTTCATTTCTTTTCAATAACAAATCAAATCAAATAAGTAAAAATAGTGCTAGGATTTCAATTGCTTGCTTTCTCATCATTTGCAAGAAAAATTACACACCTAGCTCAGGTAAATTGAGGCTAGATATACCACCCATGCACTACCTTTCGGGCTTATATTAGGGGAGTACAGAGCATGACGAGTGCACACACTTTCATGCATACACCTATCGACTGAAGGTTTTTATTAAGTTTGTTTTTCTTCCTTTTTCTTCTTTTTTTACATGTGTTATATACATGCATAACCATGAGGACTTTTAAACGAGTATGAAAACACATAATCAAAGATTTCAAGTAATTCACCCATGCATAACCGTGAGGACTTTTAAATGAGTGTGAATACTTGGATATTATTATTCTTTATTTTTATATTTTTTTAAGAGAGAGAAAATTTTGCAAAATCATCTTAACACCATTTAATATAGAAGACAAAAAAAATGTTATATCCTTTACTTTAAATCAATCACTTTTTAAAACAAAGATTTTCAATTAGGATGTACTTCATAATTAACACATATGAATCTTCCTATATGCTACTTAAACCATTATTATATGTAATCAAACTTCATTTTTATTTTTTTTAAGACCAATAAACTTTCAAAAATTTCAAGTTAATAAACCAAAACCATATATTTATCTTATATTGTTTCTTTTGAAAATAAATCAAAAGAAAATCCATTTTTGGGATTTTTTTTGAGATTTTAAAGCAAAAATAAACCATGAAAAAAAATTAAGATGAGTCCCCCCTCACACTTGATTTTGACCGTGTCCCCACAGTAAACCCAAGTGGAAGGAGAAAATATAAAAACATAACCTTTACTTAAATAAAAATGAAAAGATGATTATTTACAAGACAACAGAAAGCATGCCGTTAAAGAGTAAATGAACCGGTCTTCCAAGAACCGATTCATTTGTCTCACCAAGTATGTGAGACACAGCTCAAGCGTAGAAAACCAAACCATAAAACATTTCGAAGTTGAACGTTGATATGAAAAAATGAATGTTGTTTTATTGAAAATTATACAAGTTGTTTTGTTTTCGATGATTTTTGGGGTCGATAAAACAATTGATTGAAGTTCAAGTTTATTTTCACCAATTTGAAATTCAGGCTTGTCATTAAAAACATTTTCAGAGTTATTGATTTCAAAATCAAAATGGTGATTTTCATCTTTCTTTGTTGGATTATCAACAACAAAGGAATTTAACAAATAGTCATCCAAAAGTCCAAAAAATCCGTGTTCGTTAAATTCGTCTTCCTTTGTTGGATTATCAACAACTTTATTACATGTCTCAAATTCAAAATTCAAAGTTGTGATATTAAAATTTTCAAAATCGTGAAATGGAAGATCGAATTTTAAATTTGCTTATACACTCTTAAAAGAATTGAAATCCAACTCAATTACCGTGTTTTCAACAACTTCATTAAGATCATCGTTTTCAATTTCAAAAGTTGTTACTTGAAAATCGTCAATTGTGGTAAAAGATGGATTATCACTTGACTCGTCACACGTTGAAATTTGATTTTATTTTCACGTTGTTTCATATAAGTTTCAAACAACAAATCCGTGTGATCATCGTAAATTTCATTCATTTGTTCAACAAAATCAAATTAGTATTTATTAACTTGAAAATTTTCGATTTGGACTTGTTGAGAACAAGTATTGTCAATTTCGATAAACGGTAGATTATTATTTGATACTTTGCAAGTTGAAATTTGATTATGATTTTCACGAATTTTTTTTGTATTTTTCAAGTAATAAATCTCCGTTATCTTTTTCCATTTGGTCAACAAAATCAAATTCACGATTATTAATTTGAAAATTTTCATTTTGAATTTGTTGATAACCAAAATTTTCAATTGTATCTTTATTGAAACTATTCTCATTGCCAAAATTATTTGAAAATTGCTTCACATTTTCATCTTGATTTTGAAATTTAGTTTGAAACTCGAAATTGATTTAGCATGGGTTATACTCGAAATCATTTGAATTTTGAAGTGAATTCAAATTTTGATTATTTTAACTTGAACTATGGCACAAATATGAGTTACAAAAATCGTTAATATTTTAATTTTGTTGTGTAGAGGGTTCAAGTAAAGATAAAATGCTATTTTCGAGATTCGAGGATTGATCGTCGTTTTGAAAACTTTGTTGTTCAAAATTTGAATCGTTTAAAGAAAAGTTGTCGTTAAAATATCCGTATGAATTTGAAGTGAAATCATATGGATTATACTGATTTTCACAACTATCGTAAATTCAAGTGAATTTGGAAATTCAGACATTTTCAAGAGTATGCATGGTTTTTTATATAAGGGAAAAATATCTGCAAATAAAATTTATTTTTCAAAAGGGACATTGAATTTTGTTTTGTTTTTTTCTTAAATTTTTTCATTGTTTTTGAAAATGTTTTATAATAATTTTTCTGGATTTTGGTTTATAATTTTTTTTTGGATTTTTGAAATTTCAAAGGAAAAATGATTTAAAAATTTCAAGGGAAAAGAAATATTACAGTTTTTTTTATAGTTTTGGATTTTGAATTTTTTTTTAATATGCATGAACTAATGCACCTAAATGAATGCAAGGGTTAATTACAAATGATTTATCCTAAGTTAACACAAAATTGTATAATCTCAAATTTGTCTTAGATAAACAAGATAGTTCTCAACCAGGTAACGGACAGGATTTCTCGGTGCACCACGAATCACCGTAGTAAGGTGCACAGTGCACTATTATATGCACAGAAATCCCTTTTTTTGTAAATGTAAATAAAAGAAAGAAAATAAAATAGTAAATGTAAAAATGTGAAAAGCAATGGCAATGTAAATTTTTTTCTTTTTCAATTGATGTTGTGCAATTTTTTGTTTTTTAATATGAAAATGGAAGAGAAAACAAGAAAAACAAACACACAACAAAATGCACACAAAAATCACACAAACAAACACACAATTTTTTTTTTCACACAGAAAATAAAATTAAATGAAAAATAATTCGAAGAATAGAAAAATAAAACCAAAACAACTTCCCGGCAACGGCGCCAAAAACTTATTCGTCGACAAAAGTGTATCCGTTTAGAAAACTGTCGAACGAATTTAGAAATAAAAATAACCGCAAGCGCACAGTGTACGAATGTAGCACGTGGCGAATACGGGTTGATCCATAGGGTATTGATGATTTTAAAATTCTCTTCAATCAAATTGAACCAAAGTCAATGGAAAGTTAAGCTAGAGAATTAGAGAATTAATTAATTAACTAAAAGAAAAGAGAAACAAATATAAGAGTTAAGTGACAATTTAGGGAATAAATTCACTCTCTAGATCATGTAGTTCAACACATATGAAATCATGATCTCTCTTTTATGGTCATTAGTGGTTTAATTGATGTGCATATCATAAGTATGACATATTTGTGCTATTAATTAGCTCACGTAAGCCATCAAACTATAATACATCCCTTAAAACACTTACTAACTTTCATGAAAATTGACGAAGAAAATGAAAATGAAATCTAGTTTAAGTATGGTCTATTAACTATTGACTAGAAAAATAGACCATCAAATTTTAATTTCAAATCACTTTTATTTTTCATAATCATATTTTGATAAAGAGGCAACCAGTGTTAGTGATTGTTTAAGCATAGCCTATTTGGTGTCAACAATATAGACCATCAAATTCAAAGCAAAAACAACTAGTAAACCATTTCTATCATCATCATTAAGCACAAAAAGAGAGCATGAATCAACAAAAAGTTGAAGCTACATAATTAGAGAGCTTCATTACCCCATAAATTGAAGGGGTTTAGCCTCTCATATTTGTCATTAAAACAACAAATGTAGCTTGCAACATGAAAGAAAAATAAAAGGAAAAAGAAAGCAAGAAAAAGAAAAACTATTATACTTGCATGAAAAATAAATCTAAACTACAAAATGAAAGTAAATAAGCATGAAAAGAAAAGGAACATGAATTGAAGTTGCATAAAAAAATTACATAAAGAAAATCGCCAAGTAGCCGTGAAAAGAAAGAAGAGAGCTTGGTTTTATTTTGGGCCTAAAACTAACTAAAGAGAGACTCAGTAAGAGAGAGAGATTACATGAAACATATGGGTATTTATACATGTATGAAACCCTAATTCATATTTTTGGGGAATTCCCAAAATTCCAATGAGGTAGTGTGGACACCAAATAATCATTAACATGTCATAATCCCCATTTAAATGTACATGAAGCCATTAATTCCATAAGCATATGCATTAGCCTCTAATTTGTACATTAGGTGGTGGGTAGGTGGGGTCCTCCATGTTCTTCACTTTGAATTATTTACATCTCCATTCTTTTGTATCTTCTTTGTGCATGCATATTCCTTTATGAAACCAGTCCTATTTGAGACCAAATTCCTATAAAAATATATATAATTTTCCATTTAATTTTTCTCAAAGAAATATATGCACATAAATGACCGTTTTGCCCTTGGATGGAGATGATTATGTGACAATTTGGAATTTATATGAATTTTGGTTAAAACAACTTAAAATACCCAATATGATCATTTACTTAATTTAAATAGAGTAAATATGGTGGTAAAAATATGTACATCAGCGATCGGCGGAGGGAGGGGCCGCATCTGTGATGGTGTTGCAAATGATGGGTGAGTCTGCGGGTGGGTTCGGCGATGTCGAGGTTGCTGGTTATGCAGGTGGATTTTGGAAGTAGTGAAGGAGATGTAGGAGGTGCTGTTAATTTGACTCTAATTTTGAGTATTACCCAAGATGTTACCTGAGATGAGATTTAGCCATGACTCGTTCGAGCAGGAGTGTTACCCGATCTGCGTAAGTTTTTTTACGCTAATTTGAACTATTTATTTAACAAAGATGAAAGCAACTTCACACCCAAAGTCAAAGAAGTAAAGATTTTGATGATCGATGAGCGGATCGGTGGGATTCTGCACATCCCCACAGCAGGAGAGGATTTGGAGGTTATCGAGACTTTTTAGCTAGCCATTCTTCGATAGGTCTTTAACCTGGAGATAGGCATCTGGCGAGTAGGGAACTTACAAGACTAAGCCCGTTCAGTCACCTTCATGGTACAACACAACATCGTCCACAAAGACAGGGAGCTATGAACAAATCTACCCTCTTTGTTTGGAAGGCCACTTACACCATCATAGGTGGTATTTAGGAAAATTGGCCCAATGCCGTCATGAACCATTATGTAAGCCCAAGAGCAGGGATGTAGAGGGACTATCTTCCACATAAACTGTAATCTTTTCACTTCCATCTTTCGACAGTTTAGAGTTAGGTTCCAAGAGGAGCCACTACAAAGAGGGAACCTACACCATTAGACATGTCATCCCTTAGGAGGATGAGGATAGGGGCAGTCCTTGTGGATATTGGAGCATAATAGTAGGAGGTGGGACAAGAGCACATGGATTGGGATCCTAGGCCAGATTAGCAGGCCGTAAAGCCACAGCAGGCCCCATAGTATGGAATAATCCGATAATCCTATATCTAGATTGAGGTCAAGCGGTAGAGGATTAGGACGCGGTAGTTGGATATACGAAAGGAGTAGCAGTGGTGCATGGCACCATGGTCCGCTCACTCGGTTTTATTCGTATTTCTAGCTCTCAGGAGGACCATCTCTTAGCCCTTAGGTAGCAGTAGTATTTGTAGCGGTGGTAGTTTTCCTTCCAATAGTATTTTTGTTTAGGTCCGAATTTTAAATGTTAGTTATTTTTGTTTGTACAAAACTTGTTTGATGTTAATGAGAAATGTTCATTATTATTTATTTTCTATAGACTGCATATTAATTGAAAAATGATAAAATAAGGAAAAATTATAAAGGACGTTTAACAAATGCAAATTAAATAAATCAAGGACTAGAAGTATATAAAATAAATTAGAAAATTTATTAAATTAGCTACTAAATGAAAAGTAAAGTTAAGTGCTAAAAAAATATGAAAATTTTGGAAGATAAATCTTAACAAGCGAAGGGCAGAGGAAGGTCGTTACGAAAACATGGTTCACTTATTGTGATGACCGGCAAATCCATACCCTTTGAATTGACAATAAACCACCCACGTCCGACGCAAAAAGCAGACTGACCGAAAGTCGGGATGGAGAAAAGAAGAGAGAAGAAGATAAGAGAAGAGAAGAAAGAGAGGAGAGAAAACAAAACAAAACAACACAATATCTCACATCGTAGTGAAAAACATATAATATCATATCAATGATCTTTACAAAACAGAAACTGTATATACATACAATAATCAGGGTTCAATAATCAATCGCTAGTTATCAGCCTGGATAGTTATAGTAACATGTCCCCACAATTGCCAACAACGTAAACAACTATACTGCGCAACGTAAAAAATCAAAACTGATATGTGCATAGCTCTCCTACTGAAACTCCAAAAGCATTAAATCTGAATCTATAAATTTACACGGTCTGGCCTGAGCAATGAAAGGGAAGAACGCCTAGATCAGTCTGGTAAATTACCATGAGAAACACACTCAATGGAATTTATTAAATTACTAAACTTTTTTTTTATCAAAACAAAAGTATCTCGTAAGGCATGCACACATATAAACACGGACATGTATTTACCTTACGATAAATAAAACATTTCATATGCAATCCTTTTATATTATAATAGTGTCTATTGCACATAATATTAATCATAGCCGAAATTGTTACGTTGAACTATTTCCAGCATATTGCCCAAAATGGGTAATACAATCAAAATGGCAGGCATGTAGTGAAGTTTGGATTTCCATACAAATAACCCGGTGAATGGACTACCTTATGATGGGTACACCTCTAGATGGATATCTCGAGAAACCATCATAAAGTTCCTCTGTCAACAAAAGACCAGCCTACCTCGATAACTAAGTAGTACCAAATATGTCATCCTTCGGTCGTTACCAACCTTTTTCGAGGGCCATCCTATCATACAAACCACAATAATTTACATCCCGAACATCATAGAGGAAATAAATATATCTAGAAAAGGATGATCATATCCTGATGGGAGCGACCCACTTATCCTTTCCGCATTTAACCCAATTTTGGTCATTTTCTGTTGATAAAGCCTGAGGTAATGATTACCTTTCACATATCACACATCATACCGCTTTGAACGCCACATGGTCAATTCGGTTGACTACTAATTGTCTTCCAAAAAAATATAACCCTTAAGCCCTTGTGTCTTAAGGAGGGTGTTAAGCTAATAGAAGTTGCTTTCTCCGCACTGCAGATGTTCGTTCGTAAAAACCAATGTACGTAATCCTTAGAAACGCAATGTCAGACAAACATCCATACAAGCAGTCCAAGAACAGGACAAACCGAAGATACTTTCCTACTACATCCTATCGAGTAATCCCTAGGATTAGTAGTGAATATTCCTTGCATTGGATATTTCATAATGAAGAGGCCACTGCTAGTGGATGTATATTGGGATTTTAACCCCAAATGATCAACAAGCAGTCCTCCACTATGAAAATCCTGAATATCAATATTATCACAACCAGCCTGCACAATCATTCATAAATGTTGGTCCGAAGTGGTTTTCGGATGAACCCATCCTGGTCTCTTCATACCAACAATGCACAAGCGTTCTCAACCTTACGCAGAAACTAAGTCACATAGACTTATCACGTTTCCAATTTTCAACTTGTTATCCATCGACCAAGAAGGAAGCTCGATAGATTGGAGTAACACTCCACATTACCTGAATCAACATTCTCAACACAAACCATAATCAAGCCTACACAGTAGGCTACGCATTAAGTGTCCGACTAAATAGTTCCCACATCAAGTCGAGGAACTAAAATGGCCAAAATTTGATACTCGGCTATTTAACTATCAAAGCAACAAACAAATTTTTTGCACCATAAGCAATCACTAGGCCCATTTAATTAATCTTTTATTAATTAAATACTTTGCCAAATGTTCACTTCAAATTATCTTTATAAAGACATAATTCCCAAAGCCGTTTCAACATTCCACTGTTGGAAAACATTTCCATATACTTATTTAATAACAAGTTCACATGGTGATTGAAATAATGAGAGAAAAAGAATGAAGCTTTTTCTTCAAGATATGATTTGCAAATTGAACCTTCAACTCGTGCTTTCTGTCTAATTTTTCTTCTTCAAATGATTCAAGTATCTGTTACAAAATGAATTCAATTTAAATGCACTTACATAAAACTAAATTTAAACTAACAACAAATGGATATTTATTATTAACTCTTAAATAGATGCATCCATCTATATTGTACAGGACGTCAAAGAAGAGCTTCGGATGAAAGATGAACAGGTAAATGCTCCATTATCAAAGAAACCTAGCGGAACTATTTTCTCCATTTTGCATAGCAGTATAGTAATTTCTACTCCAAGTTCACTCTTACGATCGATTTTTAACATTATCGAACAAAGCTATTTGTAAAACAGACTTAATTCTCTTATAACAATCCACACTTTTGTGGGTAGCAGTTTTTTAAAAACCACTGCTAATAAATATTCCATCATGATATGAAAATCGTGACTATTCATCCCACTCAATTTAATGTTTTAAAGTCAACACTTCTGCAGTGTTTAGAAAACAATCCTTCATGGCATTTTAGTCCTCCCACCCACTTTAACATGATTTTATTTGCTCGTTGTCTAGCTCATAGCATGCTTTGGGTTTTTTATTTTCATTGGGCTTCGTATTAAGTTTGGGACATTCACAAAAGTGTGCTACATCAAGTTTTGAATTCATATCGTCCTTAGTTTTCCCTTTAACATTCATAATTGTATTAAATATGTTAGCAAACACGTTTTTCTGTTGTGCATCATGTCGATATTATGTTGAAGCAGGAGATCTTTCCGATAAGGTAACTCCTAAAATACACTTTGTTTGTGTCAACTATGAATGTTCAATTTACCTAAATTTCAATTTGTATTCCAGTTTCATGTATCTTTGGGTGGTCCTTTATAATTTTATATATTTCTTCGCTTGACCAAATCTTTAGTGGTTGCACACTCTCCTCTCTATTAGCTTTAATTCTTTTTTATCTCTTCTAAAAGTATGATTGAGATGGAGAAAACACCGATGACAATTGAACCAAGAAATTTTCCTTCCATGCCGCAAAGAGAATTATCGTATTTCTTCCATGCAATAAGGACAGGTTATACGACCGGCCGTACTCCAACCTAAAAGCATCCAATATGTAGGAAAATCATTAATAGTCCATAACAAAGAAGCAAACATACGAAAATTCCATTTTTGTGAAATTTCTTATGTTTCAATACCTTCAATCCATAATGTTTTCTCCTATTCGATTAATGGTTGTAGATAAAAATTGATTCTTTATGTCGGATCATCAGGGCCAGGGACAACAATAGTGAGAAACATGCATGGAGTGTTCATATACATCCACGGAGGTAATTATAAAGAGTAACGATAGCAAGTCAAGAAGAATATTTGCTACCAAATTGAGAGAATGGAAAAAAACCCATCTCTACATAAACTAAGTTTGACGTTAAGGCTCTTTACAGCAAATGTGAGATATGACTTATTGAAATTTTTTCAATCTTCTCCATCAAATGGATGTGTCAAAGTTCCATCTGCCAGTCTTCTCACGTTGTGCGATCGCATAGACATGTCGTAGCTAATGGCGCATATAACCTTTGAAGCCCATGGGTAATTGGTAAATAATGCATTATCTTGTATGGAACATCCTATCCTTTCTTTTTTCTTGGTTTATATCTTTCGTCATTACATATTTTGCAGTTCCTAAGATTAATGTCATCTTTCCAATACAATCTGTAATCTTTTATGCATGTATCTATCTTTTGGTAAGGCAGACTGAAAGCTGACAAAGTATCTATGCTTTATAATAACTATCGCACATTAGATTACAGGATGGTATATGCCATTTTGCCGCTTGTACAACTGCTGCAAATCCAGCTTCTATAAAGGTTGAATTTTGAAATCATAGTGATGTATTTAGCAGTTATTAATAATTCAGTTCCACTTTTACAGCCATCCCATAATGGTCTCTTAGCGGCATACAATAAATCATAAAAAAATTTGCTCCCACAGTCGGTTCATCTTCGACAATGACGTCTTCATCATCGACTTGAAAGATAGGGAACACAGATCATGCTACATCTTCCACCATACCTTCTAATGAATTCGTCAACAACATTGACCTCTGATGCAACAGGATCTATTGTAGTAGGTGCAACAAGTTCTTCATGACGATCTCATAAATAATAATTTGGCACAAATCCAGATTTATATAAATGTAATTTAATAGTATCTGGTTTCGAACGATTTCAGTGTTGACCCTTACTACAAGGGCAACAAAGTTCTTCATTATTTCTATCATTAGATATTGCGAATCTAATAAATTTGTGTACACCATTATAGAAATATTGTTTCACCAAGCCTTTCATTCCAGTTTGTACTTCATACATCCAAGTACGATCGACAAAATAATCGAACATTGTTTCTAATTTAAAAAAAATGGTTAGTAATTTTCACAGCACTTCACTTTACTTCTTTTCTACGCATAACTTTGCATCCAGGAGGAGTATTTTATTTTTTAGGTTTTCTAAAATAAAGTAAAGCCTTTTAGGACTAAAGGCTTCAAACATCAAACTTCTGTCTAATTTCGACAGCACCGCACTTCACTTCTCTTCTACGCATAACTTTACTCCAAGAGGAGTATGTTTGTTGTTGTATTTTCTAAAATAAATTAAAACCTTTCGGGACTAAAGGCTTTAATTTTTTTTGTATTTGTTATAATAATATTTAACACTTGTTTTCAAATCATTATTATATTGATTTCAGTTTTTTTAGATAATCGATTTGCGTACAATATCCGTGTATATAAATTTCTTAGCTCTTTAGAAAATAAATTTGAGTACATTTTTGTTGTTGTATTATTTGTTAACTTATTGGATAATCGATTTCAATAGCATATTTCTTGTTGTTATGTTCGTTTCCTAAGTTTAAAGAAAATTGGTTTGAGTACACATTTGTTCTTTTCACATTCATTTCTTAACTTTCTAGAAAATCGATTTGAGCACAATATTTTTGTTGTCATGTTTATTTCTTAATTTTTTACAAAATCGATTTCAGTTTAATATTCATTTTTGTTATAATATATTAGTTAATTAATCTTTGTTTGCGCCAAAATTGGCCACAAACCCCAAATACCGTGAAAGCACCAGTGTATGAATACAACTCAGCAATATTCAAACACAAATTACAGATCTCAGCAAATAACCCAAAAATGTTTGCACAAGAAATGGGCAAACACCTCCAAGTCGTATGAGTTAGTTGATTTTATGTTGTTTTTAGTGATTTGGGTAATTTATGCAAATATATGAAAAGCATGGACTAAACTGTAAAATACACACAGATTTATAGTGGTTCGGCCAGAACGTGCCTACGTCCACTTTATATGTTATTCTCCTTTTTCCTCAGATTACAAGTACTAAGCTTTGGTTACAAGTAACTGAAAGTTGTTTGAAAGTTCTATCCGTGCTTGAGCTCTCAAACTTCTCTTCCATTGTTGTACCTCTGCCCCTCTATTTATAAAGTGAGGCTGGGGGTAGGGGTTCTGGATGTGTATAGCTGCTGGTGGGCCTGGGCTGATGCAATCTGGCCTGGCAAAGTTGGTTCGGCAATGCTTTGGTCCGGCGTTGCCTTGGTTCGGCAGTGGATGGAGAATGAGTTGGTTCGGTAGGCGTGGGAAGAGTGTTGGTTCGGTGGGATTTGGTCCGGTAGGAGAATGGAGATGGAGCTAGACCGGTAGTGGCATGGTTCGGTGGAGAGTGGTTCGGTTAGGAGTTGGTTCGGCAGGTATGGGAGGTGGGTTGGTTCGGTAGGAACATTGAGAGGGCGTTGGTTCGGTGGTGGCCTCATTCATCTTGGTTCGGCGGTAGCACCGGTTCAGTGAAAACACGCCCAACACTGATTGATACGAATATGCTGCTAACCTTCACCATCCCATTGGTACGAAGTGCATCGATACGAACTCCTAAGTGCCTGATCGATTCGAACCATCCTTGCCAATTTGTTAATATTCCAGTTTTGACCAAAAATGGGATAACACTTTGCCCCCCAAAACATGCCTTGTGATAGGAAGGCGTGTTTTGTAATGCCATGAGCTGGATGCTCATATCCTTTTGATGTCCTGCAAAGGAATTTACAGTTTTATGTGACCTCAAATGTCGACCGCTCGGGATTGATATATTTGAGATGAAGTGCGACCGTTCACGGTCAAGCGCCTAACTTCAAATGACGATCGTTCGGGATCGAGCCATTTGAGGCGAAGTACGACCGCGCGCGGTCAAGTGGCGGACCTTAAATGACGACCGTTCGTGATCGAGCCATTTGAGGTATGGCGAGTTGTGCCGTTCGGGGCAAGTTATGCCGTTCGAGGCGAGTTGTGACCGTTCGAGGTCGGGTTGTGCCGTTCGAGGGGAGTTGTGACGGTTCGAGGTTGGGTTGTGCCGTTCGAGGCGAGTTGTGACCGTTCGAGGTCGGGTTGTGTGACCGTTCGAGGTCGGGTTGTGCCGTTCGAGGCGAGTTGTGACCGTTCGAGGTCGGGTGCCGTTCGAGGCGAGTTGTGACCGTTCGTGGTCGGGTGCCATTCGAGGCGAATGAGTGTGCCCAGGGGGGACTTAATATTATCAGTGCCGGAGTTATTGTTTGGGGGAGTTTCCGAATCAAAGACTTCGGCAGTTCGCTGCCATGCAAGAGGTGCTCGTGGACCATTCGCGATCCACGGGCATACAAGTAATTTTTTGATAGAATTGTAAATGTTAAAGCAATAATCATATGAACCTTATAGCAGACATGTCCAAACAGGAAGAACTTAAATGTTCGAATCAAAATCAAAGCAAAGAGCAGAATGAAGATGTCAAAGCGTAAACTCTTACTATAACGTGGCTGGTAGTCATTCAGAGCATGCCTATGGATCGTGCGTGATCGCTCACATGTGTAAATGATTTAACCGTGTTAGCGAGAGGTTTACAACTTGTTCATCGTTATTTTAATCAAGCAATAAATGGATAATCAAACGGTGCCCCAATCCAGGGTCACCTCTAGCCGATGTAGACGGTGGTCGCTCTGGCCCCACAGCTGGAGTTCGCCTCCTCACATACTGAAGGAGCATACCATTCCTGATATGCCCTTCCACCTCGTCCTTCAAATGCCGACAATCATTAGTGTTATGACCGTTTAATTCATGGAATACACAGAACTTATCTGATTTTCTTTCGTCAGAGGTTGGATCCCTTCGCATTGGTCTACGATACGGAACCTGCTCCTTGGTATCTTGATAAATTCCTTCCAGACTCTCACTCAGCTCAGTGTAAGTGGTGAATCGCGGCTCCCTCCGTTGCCACTTTGACTTGTCCTCGTCATTCTCCGACTTTCTTTTACCTCTACTAGTTTCCGCGCCTTTCTCAGGGGGATTTCCACCTTTGATCGCATAAATATCAATTCCTTCTTCTTCTTCTCTTTTGGCGTTCGCATCCTCCAATCGCAGAAACTTTTCCGCCTCATGATAGAATTCTCCTAGATCCACGGGTGGATCCTTAGTTAATGAATTTTTGAACTCTGCTCCGTCAGCTATCCCGGACACAGCCGCTATCATAACCATGGATGGATCTGGTCGATCCACCGAAGCTGCCGCCGCATTGAATCGCCTTAGGTAACTCCTCAAAGTCTCTCTAGTTTTCTGCTTTAGGGTTGCCAAGGTCATCACATTCTTGGGTCTTGTAATGTGGACCTTGAATTGCCTCATAAATCTCTCAATCAAATCATTCCACGTTTCGATGGATCCATTCTCCAATTGTCTAAACCATAATGCTGCGATATTCGCCAAGTACAATGGAAAGCACCGGGCCATAACCTCCTCTGATGCCCCCAGCACTTCCATATGCCTCATATACTTCGTTAGATGAACCGTGGGGTCCGTTCTCCCGTCATACATGTCCAGCGATGGTAACTTGAAATCCGGTGGGTTCCTAGCTTGTCTGATTGCTGGAGAAAAAGGACTCCTATTAACATCCTCCAAATCTTTGTTTATCAAACCGCCTCTCATAGTTTTTCTAACCATCTCTGCCAACCTGTCATTGTCTCTGAGATGCAATCTTTGTTCATTACTTTCGACCTGTCCCCCGAGTCCACGAGGGAATTCTAGGATCTGCCCCCTTGACTGAGCGTTCACTCCTCTGCTGCTCCCAGGTTGTGCAGATGCTTCTCTTTCTCTCTTCGAAATTGGATCTATGTTCTCCATGGGTGTGCCTCCTAATCCAGGTGCTATGCCGGATGGTCCTGCTCCGTTCCGAACTCCATCCGCTTCTCTATTCTGTGCTCCAAGTTGCCCAATCTGCTGAAACAAATTCTGAATCAACTCCTCTTGTCTTTTCATCATTGTCTCCATCTCATCCCTGGTGATGAAGACTGAAGTTTGGTTCTCTCCCGAGGAGGCCCCTTGACTCCCTTCGTGCTGACTTCTTTCTGGTCTCTGTCTTCTACTTGTTTTCCTTCCAAGAGCCATAATCTTGGATAGACTTCCGGTTCTTAAAGAGAGTCTCTCAACAAATCTTTGCGAGGCAATGATTAAAACGCTCCCTGAGTTCAATTCTCAGTGAAAGCACCAAAGTGTTTGCGCCAAAATTGGCCACAAACCCCAAATACCATGAAAGCACCAGTGTATGAATACAACTCAGCAATATTCAAACACAAATTACAGATCTCAGCAAATAACCCAAAAATGTTTGCACAAGAAACAGGCAGACACCTCAAAGTCGTATGAGTTAGTTGATTTTATGTTGTTTTTAGTGATTTGGGTAATTTATGCAAATATATGAAAAGCATGGGCTAAACTGTAAAATACACACAGATTTATAGTGGTTCGGCCAGAACGTGCCTACGCCCACTTTATATGTTATTCTCCTTTTTTCCTCAGATTACAAGTACAAAGCTTTGGTTACAAGTAACTGAAAGTTGTTTGAAAGTTCTATCCGTGCTTGAGCTCTCAAACTTCTCTGCCATTGTTGTACCTCTGCCCCTCTATTTATAGAGTGAGGCTGGTGGTAGGGGTTCTGGATGTATATAGCTGCTGGTGGGCCTGGGCTGATGCAATCTGGCCTGGCAAAGTTGGTTCGGCAATGCTTTGGTCCGGCGTTGCCTTGGTTCGGCAGTGGATGGAGAATGAGTTGGTTCGATAGGCGTGGGAAGAGTGCTGGTTCGATGGGATTTGGTCCGGTAGGAGCATGGAGATGGAGCTGGACCGGTAGTGGCATGGATCAGTGGAGAGTGGTTCGGTAGGAGTTGGTTCGGCAGGCATTGGAGGTGGGTTGGTTCGGTAGGAACATGGAGAGGGCGTTGGTTCGGTGGTGGCCTCCTTCATCTTGGTTCGGCGGTAGCACCGGTTCAGTGAAAACACGCCCAACACCGATTGATACGAATATGCTGCTAACCTTCACCATCCCATTGGTACGAAGTGCATCGATACGAACTCCTATGTGCCTGATCGATTCGAACCATCCTTGCCAATTTGTTAATATTCCAGTTTTGACCAAAAATGGGATAACAATCTTTTACAAAATCGCTTTTATTACAATATTTTTTGCCATTGTCTTCATTTCTTAACTTTTTACAAAATCAATTTAAGTATAGTATTTATTAAATTTTGAATAACTAGATTAAACATTTTATAACGTATTTTCAAACTCTTTTAACTAATAGAATTTAATTTTATAGATTTTGTAAGATAAAATTAGAAGCTAGCACTAATAATAACAAATTAAAGTAAATAAATTTCATACTAAGCACCAACAATTATAATTAACACACGCTAATTAATTAAAGAATATTACTTATGTTCAACCGTACCTAGTTAGGAGCATATTAATCAATAATTATACGCTCATTTTCGCGTAAACTACAACAACCATCATTTTTCACTATAACAAACATTCATGTAAACTTATCAATAAGCATATTAATCAATAATACTAATTTTCGAATTTTAAATCAACCCTAATTTTTAATTAAAAAATAAACAATCAAACCACTTATAACATCCTCAAATCAAGCAATACACCATTATCATCAACTAATACACCATAATCATCAATTTCAAATCAATAATCAACTAATTTTCTAAATTAGGGTTTTAATTTTATCTTCACATCAACTAATAAACTATACCATCATCTAATACCAATAAACCTGACCTATTCAAACAAAAATGCTAAGGGCCAATTTGGTTACCCATTTTCAGAGTATTTTTAGTTTTCAATTTTGCATAATATTGGAAACTTGTTTGCTTTGTCATTTTATAAAATTCATTTTTGAAAATAGCCAATTTTTCAAAATGGACTTTAACACAAAAAATTGAAAAATGATTTTTTTTGCTTCAAGTTTTCGGCCCAGAATTAAGAGCCCGAAAATTCAAAACTCAAAACACAATGGAAGCGCGTTTAAAACTCTATTCCTATTCGATGACCGCAAATTCTTCAATTCGACCGTGAGGAAAATCGTTGTCCTCTTCAGATGTCCTCCCAAATTCATGTAAATTTGATTTTTATTTCTCAGTTATCTCATTTACTTCAAGCAAGTAATAGATAGGGTTAGGTGTGAATTATTTGATGATCCCTTCGACTTAATTTTTGTGAATTAGGTTTCAATGTGAATGATCTTCGATTTTGTTAAAGATGTTGTCGGTTTTATTATAACAATATTCTTATACATAGGTTTAAAGTAATATACCTCAGAAATTAGGGATAAAGATAAAGAGGAAGGAGTGTGCAGCGGGAAAGGGTCATCGATGTCGGTTAGAGGTGGTCGGAGGCGGTTAGAATCGGCTGGAAGAAAACGAATAGGAGAAGAAGAAGAAACTGAAGCGGCAAGAGGGAATACTGAAATGTTCTCGGATTCGCGGATTACATTTAGATTTGGGATGGCTAGCGATAACGCTTTTTTTAGCCGACGCAGACCGTCGTCACGAATTATCGCCAAGTAAAGCTTTTCTAGTAGTGGATCCTTTGGCAATTCAATTTTTCTTTAGGAAAGTGCTATTACATTATCTAATTTACATGTCATATTCAAGTTTGCAACAAATATATTATCAATTTACACAATTAAAAAACATCAAACATACATATATTTCATATCAAATCTTAAACATTCAAAGTATCACAATTTTGGCATAAACAACAGCTTCAGCATGAATAACAAAAATAAAAAAATATAATGATTACAAAACGTTTAGAAGTATACAAACTAGCAAGAGACACACAATCCAATTACCCAAATTACATGACCTCCATCATCTATGCTCGACATTATATAATTATAATCTTATGGTGCTTTAAACCTTGAATAATCTTCTAGACTCTTTTTTATCAACTCCATAGAGACATAGCTTCTTGATTGTTTTCTTTCTTCTAATGCTTCTAATAAAACCTACATATCCATTAGGTATCACAGAATAAATTATTAAGATCATTCA
This sequence comes from Allium cepa, assembly GCA_030765085.1. Lineage (NCBI taxonomy): Eukaryota > Viridiplantae > Streptophyta > Magnoliopsida > Asparagales > Amaryllidaceae > Allium > Allium cepa. The sequence continues at coordinate 862,177,968 of CM060931.1, forward strand.
TATAAAGAAGAAAGACTATTCCATACATAATGCGGCCTAAGGATATAAATCCACTTGATTCGTTATACTCTTAGGTCTCATTGATGCGATTACTTGAACCTTTGGATGATAATTATACTTTTTCTCAACACGTAACTATGGATTCCATATTATATTTTCAAGTCTTGTGTATAACTGTTGAGATAACCAGTATAGACATGTTATTTGGTATAAAAGTATGGACTTGCACTTTCACCTCACTATAAATCAGTGATCAACAATTCAAAAGGTTTTCCATTTTTACATCAAACTTCAAACAAAGAAATATATATGTGGCTAGAAACTTCTTAAACATTAGTGTTAACCAACGTTACTTGTGCACGAGCTTTACTATTAACTGGTTAAACTAGTAATCGTGCTTAAAAACTTTTCGGTTGGAACATGGGTATTTTAACTATTACTCCAACACTATTGCAACAACCAATAACAACGCCGGTACATATGATTCCACTTATCCTTGCCAAATTACATTGTTTTATACTACGCGAAAATATTTTTATTTGTATGATGTTTTATTGAATATATAATAAAAAATACACACACAATTTTTAATTATGTCCTAATAAATTAATATCCACATGTGATATCCTACAACTAGAGGCTTCTCTATTTATACCTTAAAAAATTAAACGGAATAATTATTGTTAAAATATAATAAACGTTAATAAAAATTAATAAAACTAAATACCAAGGAAATGAATTTATAGTGAATAAGTAAATGTCAAATGGAATAGGTGTTTAATCACTATTTTGGCAGGCACATTAATGCTCACTAACATAAAACTTAATTTCACAATAAATCTTATCCTTCATATAACAATCCGCCTTGAAACGGGCCTAATTTTCAACATAGAAAAGGCCAATCAAACCTTATACCCGTTCTAAAGCTACCCGTTGGTTAGAAAAATTTATATGAAGAGGAATACACAGAGCTATTAATCTTAATATCATAGCGGAATGATAAAATATAATATCAAAATAGTACCCATTCATTAAAATTTCATATTTCAAAATAACATAATTCCACATTAAAACGTTAAATATTCTAGTTACAATATCTTAAAACACATCATGTTTCAATGGGTACATCAGAAATAAAAAATTAAATAAATAGAAAAATAACTGCCTCAAGTCTACATCTCCGCCACCATCTTTGAAACACTGCATCATCATCTCTAAACTGTGTTGTAATGTGGAGGAAGTTAGAATAATAATGCATGGTGAATAAAATCTCGAGTCTCTGTAAAAGTACTTAGATGGTATAATTTAAATAAAAATATGCCTTACATACAACTATATTATAAGTCTTCCAACTATATGTCTTAAGGCTTTCCCATTCTAGTTCTATAACCTTTATTTTTTCAATCCAATAATGTAATGGTTGAGATTTTTCGACGCACGAAAGTCAACATTAATACGTCCTCTGTATCAACTGCTAAGCAATCGAAGACTGAAAAACCGTACCGTTAGGGTTAAAGAAGAGGTAGAAGATAGAAGAAGAAAGAAAAAGCAACAGAAACAATATCAGAATCTCACAATCGCAGTGGAACAACATATAGTAGATAAATGAATATCTTTAAAACAAAAAACTATATCAGTTATTACATTACATCACATTACATTACATTATCAGAGTTTACAACAACAAATAGTGGAAAATAAATACTATATACTAGTTGATACGCCAAGCCATCCAGCTTGCTCCTCATCTCCACAGCATCTCCTGAATTCCAGAATGACCTGATAACCAAACTCTAGACTGCCCATATGGAAAATGATGGGCACCCAGAGTTTAGGAAGGAAACAATAAACTCCAGGTCAGTCATGGACTGGTGTGAGAACTAAATATAGTTTATCTTAAAAAATAAATAAAGAATTATTTTTAAATTAGATTCGTAATGCTTTTTAGAAAATGAGACTACCATAAGGCCTCCCGAACACACACACACAATGAGAACACAGAATCGGAGGACATTTCTCCTTATGATAGTCAAACATGCTTGACACGCAAATTTTCTTTGATATTATTATTATAAGTGCAAATTGCAGGAAAACATTTCGAAAGTATGATATAAATCTTAGCGAACATACGACCATTATCGTATGCCTACTATAGCTACCATGTTCAATAGCAGGTTACCGCCACATTCCATGGCAGGTTATGCAACTAAAACCGTACAAGGTGCGTATCGGAGTTTGGATTTCCAACAAATGGTCAGGCCAAGGAACTTCCCATTGCCAGATGGGTACGCCTCTGGAAAGACGCCCCAAGAACATAACCAGATCTCCGCCAACACAAGGCCGGGTTACCCCTAGCTAGGTAACAACTGACACGAGTATGTCATCCCCCAGTCGTAACCGAATTAAATCCCGGGATTCACCAACAACCACAAAATAATAAGTTTGTAGCAACAACATAGGTTAAGTATCTGGGCTCCATACCATGATACCACCTCTATCGAGAAGGAAATGTACATACCCCTTTGGGGCGCGATCCCCAAATAACCTTGCTGCAACTTTCCTGTTTTGACCATTTCCGGGGTGTGAGGTTCGACGAAGTCTTGTCCACAAAGCTACGCTTTTCATAAAAGCCACGCTTTGATCAACAAACGATCAGAAGCACTCAGCATGCCACGTTACCAAATTGGGAATATATCACTAGTAACCATCAACTATATAACTTCTGAGCTCGTACGTCTCATAGAAGGGTGTTAAGCTAAGAGAATAAATTCTCTACCACCAACAGAAATATATTTGATAGAAACCAGCTTTACATCTCAAATTGCAACGTCAGACACACATTCATACAAGTCCGTTCCGGGATCGAAAGGAACCAAAGGCACTTTCGAAGATGCCCTTGCAAATCTGGATATTCACTAATCACGTCTGGAAATCCCATCACAAAGGGTGATAAAATGTCTATATCGGAGATCGGCCGATGCAGAGTCATTCGACGGTAATCCTTTCGTTTTCGAAAATATTCGATCTTCAATACCGGTCTTCAAATGCTATCCATTACGACATATCACTATTCGAAATGGGATTTATGACCCAAAGGTCCTCTCCCGGCTAAACCGAATAACGAGCGCTTATTTTAAAATAAGTGTAGCGTTCAATTCAAGCAAATCACAACAATTACCCATTTAAAGGTAAATATTGATAGTCGGTTATTTAACTATCAATAGATATGCACAATCAACACCAAATTCCAAATTATTTCCCAAATTATTCCTTTTCCAAAAATATCTTTACAAGATAATCTGTAAATTTGTCTCCACACTTCAAAAACAAATCAATGTTTATTTTTAAACAAATTTCTCTTTCCTTTTTAAATTCCATGGTGAATTTAAATTTCTAAATATCGACTGATGTACGATATTTAAATCGATTTCAAATATTCACTTTTAATTTATCTTTAAAAAGATATAAACTCAAAACATTTCACTTCATATTGGAAAAATATTTCCATACTTATTTGATAATAAGTAATTCACAAATTTATTTATTTTCAACATTTGGAAAATATCCAATATACTTAAATCATAATTAAATATATATCTTATTCTTTAAGGAAAACATTCTCTTAAACACATTTATTTGAGTCAAACGAATGTTGCGTAAAACATCGTTACGACAACCCAAAGCCACTAGTATAGGGATTCGACATTTAGATAGATATATAAATCTCAATACTATATAAAGCATTTCCTTTCGAAATCATTTACTATAAGAATAATGTTATAGTCCACCATTTACTTATTTCTCAAAAACGTCTATTTCAACAATGAATGTTAAAATCTATGGTTTCGATCCTTAGCACATTTTAAAACAACTTTAAATCGTTTTAATTCTATTTGAAAGATCATTTCCTAAAACATTTCTTTAATATATTATTCACTGTCCAAAATCGTGAATATAAATCGTTTACCAAGTTCATCATTTCTACACATTTTATTTTAAAGGATTATCCATTGTCCAAAATCACGGATAATCTCCTTTAATAATCTAAAATAATTACCTTATCAAAATAAGTCGATTTTGGATTTATAAAACAACGTTTATAAATTCACATCTATATAAATTTTATAAGAACTTCAACTTAAAAAATCCCTCAATTAACAAATTCTATTTAAATCTCATTTAAATGCCAAAATCCAATTTATAAGTTAATTACTTATAAATCTTTTATTTTACAAAATCTATTCGTTTTATAACTTCACAATTTATAAATTTATAAATTTCATACACTTATGAAATCCATTTATACTTCATTTTAACACTTATAAAAACTCTTTTTATAATTCTAATATTTTAATTTATAAATATCAATTTTATAAATCTTTTATACAAACCATTTATAAAAATTCAAAAATCCCAATTTAAACCATTTTATAAATTAATCAACTACTTATTTCAAAAATCAAATTTCGGTTATATTTCACAAAAATCATAATTTTTATAACGTTAAAATTATAACATTTATTTATTTAAAATGAATCAATTCCAAAATTCAACAAAACTGTATACTTTCAAAAATCACTTGAAAATCCTTTTAAATTCAAAATCGTTACTTTAACATTTTTAAAACTCCAAAAATAGGCCTAATGCTGCAACAACACCAATAAATCAAGCACGGCATCCAAACATCATACACTAATATGATAACAGAATATATCGCAAATATCTGTAAACAAATCAATATGGGTGAGGAATCCAGTTGGATCCCTCCAACCTGTTTCCCTACATCCACAGATGTTAGCACATTACCAATCCCGTTTCAAGATGGAATATTGCGGTACATGGGTTTATATAAAATATTATCCGCTATTATGCGGCGCAATAGGGTCTCATCCGCTATATAATGCGGGAAAATCAACTCCAAATACATATATAATACCAATTCCACTTAAGGTGAAATATCACGGTATATGTGTTTAATAAATAACATCTACTTAATATACGGCGTATAGGGTCTATTTCAAAACAATAGATAATAATTTATCATTCAAGCATACAATCAAGCAATTTTAAATCTAACTATTTTAAATTTAAATCGAAACAATTTCGATTGAGTGAGAAGTTTTCACCTTGCTTTCAATAACAGTTTCAGCGTTTTATTTCGAATAAAATTAAACGCACTTTAATCTTACCCGAAATTTACACTAGCTTAAATCAACTCCAATCAAGCTCCATCGCGTAGTGTTCAACAATACAAAGCCAACGCAATTTGATTCGTGTGAAACGGACCTCGTATGAAAAGGTTATGCTATTTTAAAGTTTACACGATTTTATATACAAATTAATTTACAACTTTTATTATCTTAACCTTAGACAATCCAGGCCGCACGTTTCCATACCCTTGCAATCCTGGCCATGCTTCATGCTCCTTCTTCTTCCAGGTCCAAACACACGCACAAACCCATCGGCCGCCACTTCTTGTTGAATTTTCGCGACCACCCTATGACACTTGAAGATGATCGAGCTCCACCACGTCGAAGGCCACGACGAACTCCACCTTCGGCCAGAATAGCGTCGAGCTCGGCCCCCCCAGCTTGTGGAAAACGTGCACGAACGACCCACCTTTATTGCCAATTTTTGGAGAATCGAAGACACTTCAACGCAAATCCACCGTTGGATTTAAAGTTCGCAGCGTGCTCTACAACTTTCATTTAGGAAGTTTGTGGAATTGATTTACGGATTTGAAGAAATTTGACAGAGAAGAAGATAATTTTTCGGCCATTAATACTATAATTGGCGGCTAGGGTTTTAAATTAGGGTTTGTTGCAAAAGTGAAAAATAAAGGGCCTTTTATAGAAAATTCTCAAAGACTACTCACCCGAAATTTTTCTGAACTACAAATGAAGCGTGCTGTCTGGCGTTTATAATGTTTTACCCCCATTCCAAACGCAATGGAATATATATCGGGAGCCAATTCGATCAAATTTGAAAGATAAGTTTTCGAATCGAATTATTTAAATTTAAAAATTCGCTCAAACCGATTTCAGTGCGTTTTAGCTTGCCCCGGATATACCATAAGTCCGATTGACCCGAAATTTGAAACCATAAAATAATATAACATTACGGATCCAATGAAACTGGTTTAGTCGAAATCCGAGACTGTTTGAAAAATGGCTATTTTTACTCGTCAATTAAATATTATAATATTCAATTTCTGCAAATTAACTTTTAATTCAATTTTAAAAGTTTTATAACATCATTCTAACTCCAATATGATTTAATACAACTTTATAAATCATTTTTAATCATATTAAACCCAATTTCCAATTATTTCTGAAATTTCAAATATTAAATTATCGATTTAAATTATCCAATTAAATCCAGATATTCGAAATTAAAATTTATTCGACTTACAAATTTTACTTGTTAATATTTAAAATCAATTAAATATACGAATTTCAAATGACAGAAATTCTGGGTCGTTACAAAATTCCCCCTTAAAAGAATTTCGTCCTCGAAATTACCAAGTAAGAAAAAGTCTTGAAATCCATTAACTTTTCAAAACCATTTGTTCAAATTAAATTTCAAATTCATTTGAGTGTTTAGCTTTCCCAAAATCCATAGTTAAACTTCTCATAATTACTTTATTAAGTTTTCAAATCACACTTAGTTATCTTTTCAAAACCAACTATATCGTTCAACTTTTAACTTCAAATCAAAACTTAGGGCCCGTTTGGTTTCATTTTGTATTTTGACTTTTGTGTTTTCAACTTGCACTAAGAAACATGAAGAAATAAGAAAAATATCTATAATTCTTAGCCGTTGCGACAACCAACGGACGATAAAGGAGTTGGATCGTTCCCCATGCTTTTCTTATCTCTCGAAACACGAAAAACAAAATAAACTTGTTTTTTATTTTACATGTTAATTTTATTTTTCAAATTTTTTTGTTTTTCAACAATACATACAACGGACGCGTTTTTGTATGAACGAAAATACAAAACTAAAAACGACATGCCAAACGGGGCCTTAGTTTTCACAAAATTTTCCAATTTTCCCAAAAATATTCTAACGCCTTAAATTTTCGAAAAATTTCGCCAACGTCTCCTTTGCGCGGCTCGATCCGAAAAAAAGTGCAATATATATATATATATATATATCACAAATATAAATCTCATCGAAGTAATGAGGCATCCCGCAGGGAAAAAATTGTAAAAGTACGATATGTAATCTGAGATATATACCTTATATATTATTAGCGAGCATATACAGCTAATATAGCGTGAAAGCGAGCTCCATATGCGAAGCAAGCGCAATCCACACCTACTAAACACTCAACAACAATGAGAAACATGTATATATGAAAGTAATATCAATATACAACATATACCAGTACAACAACTACATATGCCAATATAGCAAATGCAACCACCAAACAACTATCATCCAGCAACTTATGCAACAAATCCATATCAAATCGATATACATTCACTTCTCATTAATATTAAATGATTTCGTTTTTTTCATTTAATCTCATTTGATTCATTAACATTGGACTTTACTAACATTCATTTATCTATTTTCAATTAGTTTATGTTCACTAATTTACATTCAAGTTAGTTCACTTCCATTTCAAATCAATTTACATAACTTTCAATTTTATCAATTCAACTTCATATGAATTTCTATACAATCAACTAACAAACATATAACAACCAAATCATAACCAACACAACCTGTTAACTCCGATAGGCTCGCGAATTAGCGACCTAAGGAGTTCTACGACTAAGCGACCCAAGGTCTCAGCGAGAAAACAACCCGAAGATGTATGCGACTTAACGGGATAAATGTGGAGTGACTCAACCATATATACGATCTAAAAGGTTACGACCTAACAGCTTAAAAGGTTACAACCTAACGGCTTAAAAGGTTACGACCTAACGACCTAAAAGGTTACGACCTAAGGGCTTAAAAGGTTACCGACCTAACGACTTAAAAAGTACCGCAACCTAACGACTTAAGGGATGTAGTTATCTAACCTCCTACCGAATCAACGACTTATAATATAAAGCGACCTAGCGACCTAAAAAGGAAATGACCAAATTGTTTGTTCGACCAAAAAAGTACAGCGACTTAGCGACCTAAGGAATGGGGCGATCCACGATCTAACGAGTTAAGCGACAGTATGGTTTAACGACTTAGCTTAAGTCGCTAGATTGGTTGTCTCGGCATTGTGAAGTTACTGGCTACTCCCTTAGGTCGCCGCCGACTTACGACCTATGTTACGTCGCAAGCGACCTAGGCAAACGAAGACAAATCCAATACAGCGTCACTTAGGACGTGGCTTGTTAACTCATCCGCGACTTGGGACTTGTGATATGAATCCAGAAGAGCATGCTTATCCTAGTTAAGTCGTGAGCCATGCATGAGAAGTGGAGCGCGACCTATGACCTATCTTAAGTCGGCTACGACCCACGACCTATTTTAGGTGGTTACTACTTACGACCTGGCATAGAAATTCCCCTATAAATACAGCGTTATCACCAACTTGAGGGGGACTTTTCCGATCATTTTCTTCAAAGTATCGAGACTCTGCCATCTGGAAGCCGAGCCTTACTCCAACATTCGAAACTCACAAGAAGCCTCAGTCAACTTCAAACAGGGACTCAACGTATTCAACCATGAATTCGGAGAACTCCCTTGCATCGAAGTTTTTCTAGCTACTTGTCTTTTGAAGTGAATTGTAATTGAAGGAAATTGTAAAGGATTGTAATCATATAAGCAATAAAAAGGATTGATGTGGACGTAGGCTTGATTATAAGCCGAACCACTATAAACTCTGTGTCTCTTACTGCTTTTTTCAGCAAATTACTGCTTTTTATGATTCCCGTGTTAACGGTTGGTGCTTTCATTTAGTCTTTATTTGCATCGGGTGTTAGCGTCTGACTTTTTACGTTAACATTTTTGGTGCTTTCACTGAGAATTGAACTCATGATACTTTCATCATAGATTCACCGGAATTTGTAGAAAGGATCTCTCTAAAAACCAGGAGTTTATCAGAAATAATGGCCTCCGGAAGAAAACGCAAGTCTGTTAGATCCGACGATGTTCGCGAGACTACTGCCACTTCTCCTCCTTTAAGTCAAACAACTCCAACCGTCGGAGTTACACGGGCAGAGATGGATGCCGTGGTATCTGGGCTACATCGACAAATGGAAGCTCGGAATAACCTAATGATGGAAAGGTTGAATGCTTTAGTTGAGGCAAAGCGCCAGCCGGCAACTAAGGAGGGAAACATTTCCAATGAAGTGCAGAATGTGAAAGGAAGGAATATCCCTCAAAGGCCAGCTGATCCAGTGGAAAGGACACCTCCCCAAGCCGGAGGATCGGGGCCGCAACCAACCCTCCATGAACGGTTGTCAAGACAAAATTCGGAGAGAATGGCTGATGTTTGTTCCGCTGAGCCTCAAAATGATGAAGAGTATTTCTCAGGCATGGTTCGTCAGATTATGAAGGAAAGTATGCAGAGAAATGAAGATGAGAAAGAATGGGGTTTCGCTCCGAGCAAAACTCCATTCACTAAAAGGATCCTGAAGGCAGAATTCCCAAGGAAGTTTGTTCCTCCAACTATTCCAGCTTACAAGGGAACGAGCGATCCTAATGAGTTTCTGTATAAGTATGATTGGCACATGACGGGTGCTAGAGCCTCTGATGAAATCAAATGCCGGTATTTTTCGGTATACCTGGAAGGAGTTGCTTTACTTTGGTTCACAAAGCTACCAGTCTGATCGATAGATCAATTTTCTGATTTGACTCGGAAATTCAAGGAACAGTTTCGATTGTGTGCGTCGAAGGCAAAGGATATACTGTCGTTATCCAGCTTGGAGCAGAATCCTGGAGAATCCATTAGAGCTTTCTTGAATCGCATCAATTGGCTCTGGTTGAAGTGGACAGCGCTGAGCCGAGAAAGATTTTGACATACCTGATGAAGGCAATTGATAAGACGAGTGAGTTCGGGAGGTGGTTGAAAATGAAAGAACCGAATCCGCTTGATAATTTTATAAGAAAGCCGATGAATTCATGCGCCTGGAAAGCCTCCAAGCACCGGCTAAGGTGGCATTGACAGGGGCTGGAAATAGTAATGTTGTTCCAAATAAGAAGGAATCTGGCAATCAGAAGAGGGGAAACGATGGTCAGAAGAAACAAGGACATGCAAAGAAAGGTTTTCCCTTCAACTTCACCCCTCTGACTGATACCCTGGAGAACGTCTACTTTGCAAACAAAGAAACGGTCGAATTCCCCGCACCAGCTAAGAAAAGAGTTAATAGGAAAGCTGAGAAGAATGGAAGGTTTTGTTGGTTCCATAACCAACCTGGGCATGATACTAATGAGTGCCGTCACTTGAAGAAGGTAACTGAGGAACTATTGAAGGAAAACAAGCTCCAGCAATATGTAAAAAGGAACAAGAATGCCCCGACTTCGTCAACTCAAGGACCACAGGTTCCTTTTCATCGTCCTAGCTCAAGTGAAAAGGCGGCATCTCATGAATCAGAGAGGCCTGTTATAAATGTGGTTATAGGGGGCCCTCACCCAGCTGGCAGGAGTTGGGGCGAGATGGAAAAATACGCCCATGCTTTGAAGTATGCACCAGCGGATGAAAGTGTTTTTGTGTTAGAAGATGCTGCGCCCCTGAAGTAGCAGAAAAGCTTTAATGATGACATTATATTCAGTACTAGGGATTCAATGGGTGTGGAAGCTCCTACCATTGATCCTTTGGTCATCTCCGCTGGCATTGGGCTAGCTACTGTGAAAAGAGTGCTGGTTGATTATGGAGCTTCGTGCAACATTCTCTTCAAGAAGACTTTTGATCAGATGAAGATTCCAATGGCCGACGTTCAGGCTTCATCACTAAAGATTTCTGGTTTTACTGAGGAGCCGAAACAACCAATTGGGATTATGGATTTGTTCGTAGAGCTTGGAGAGGGACAGAGGAAAGTGGATCGAAAACAGACCTTTGTTATTATTGAAGAATTTTCTGCCTACAATGCCTTCCTAGGCCGACCAACTCTGACAACATTTAAAGTTATTCTTGCCCTATGGTGTCTGACCATAAAATTCCCCACAGATAATGGAGTCGGTGTGGTGAAAGGGGATCAAAACGCTGGACGGGAATGTTATCTTACAGAGTTGCGTGAAGCGAGGAAGAGAGAAATGGAAAAAGATGCGGCAGCCCCAGTCCGCATCAAAGAATCAACCTTGTAGCAATTACAGGGTGGACCCAACACAAGCGAACATAGCGGTGCACGAAGAGAGATGGATCCAAGAAAAGCCAGTGCAGGGGAAAATAGAGTGGTACCAGTTGAAGTGACAGTCCCGGTACCTATTGACCCGAAAGACCCGAACAAAGTGTTGAATGTGGGTTCGCAGCTTAATGCAACGGTTCAAAATGTTTTGATATCATTTCTGAAAGCAAATCCGGACGTATTCGCCTGGACTCATGCTGATATGTGTGGAATATCTTCAGAAATTGCAGTGCATACCTTGAATATTGATCCAAAGTTTACACCGGTAAAGCAGAAAAGAAGAACTCAAGGTCCTAAAAGGTCAGCAGCATTGAAAGAAGAGGTTGATCGGCTCATGGAGAATGGTTTTATCAGGGAGTCTACTTATCCGAATTGGGTCTCTAATCCTGTACTGGTTAAAAAAAACTAATGGGAAATGGAGAGTGTGCATTGACTTTTCAGATCTAAACAAAGCCTGCCCCAAAGACTGCTTCCCGTTACCCAGGATTGACCAGTTGGTGGATGGAACGGCGGGGCATGAATTGCTATCTTTTATGGATGCCTACTCCGGATATAACCAGATCATGATGCATGAGCCAGATCAAGAGGACACGAGCTTTATCACTGATGTTGGTCTTTACTGCTACAGAGTCATGCCTTTCGGACTTAAGAATGCGGGGGCAACTTACCAAAGACTTGTTAATGCCATGTTTAAACCGCAGGTTAGCAAGACTATGGATGTTTACGTCGATGATATGCTGGTAAAGTCAAAGAAAGCGGTGTACCACTTGGAGCACTTGGCAGAGATGTTCTCAATCCTCCGAAAGTACAGTATGAAGCTGAATCCTTTGAAGTGTTCATTTGGGGTAGAATCTGGAAAGTTTCTGGGTTTCATTGTAAGTGAAAGGGGCATTGAAGCTAATCCTTCTCAGATAACTGCCTTAGGAGAAGTCAAAGCTCCTAGAACGAAGAAGGAATTGCAAAGTCTCAATGGAAAAGTTGCTGCCTTGAGTCGGTTCATTTCCAAAGCTACTGATAAATGCAATCCATTCTTTGATGCTCTGAAGAAAGGGAGAAAAATTTTGACTGGACTCCTGAATGCCAGAAAGCTTTCGATGAGCTGATTCGCCACATGGAATCGCCTCCTATACTTTCTAAGCCAGACAATGGTGAAGATCTGTTTGTATATTTGGCGATCTCGTCTCATGCCCTCAGCGCAGCTTTGGTACGAGAGGATGCAAAAATTCAACGCCCAGTTTACTACATCAGCAAGAGATTCACTGGGGCAGAAAAGAACTATTCGAAGTTGAAAAAGCTCGCCTATTGTGTACTTGTTGCATCAAGAAAATTGAGGCCATATTTCCAAGCTCATCCCATCAAAGTCCTCACCGATCAGCCCTTGAAGCAAGTCATGTTTCGCCCTGAGACTTCGTGTCGTCTTTTAAAGTGGAATATTGAGCTCAGTCAATATGACATCACTTATCATCCCCGGAGAGCAATCAATGGACAAGCTTTGACAGACTACATCGCAGAATGTACAGACAAAGGTGATAGTGAGGAAGTAGTGACCGATAATCCTTCAATGCGGTGGAAATTGTATGTTGATGGCGCAAGAAACGATTACTGTTCCAGGGCCGGGGTTGTGCTTGAAACCCTTGAAGGACGGTCACTGTGTTATGCTTTAAGATTGGAATTCCCTTCGACAAACAATGAAGCAGAGTATGAAGCTCTTATTGCCGGTTTGAAAAATGCAAGCACTTGTGAAGCTTAATTATTGGGATTAGTTCCTGTGAAGGTCCTGTCAACTCCAAGCATTGATGAAATGGATATAGACTGGATCATGACCATATCTCAAGAACAGGAATCATGGATGACTCCAATAAAGGATTATCTGCTCAACGGATCTGCGCCAGAAAGTTCAAAAGAGCGTCAGAAACTGTTAAGAAAGGCTTCAAGGTATACAATTCAAGATGGTCGATTGTATAGGCGGGGATTCTCAATGCCATTACTCCGATGTGTGACCAAGGAAGAAGCTGATACAATTCTAACTGAGGCACAAAGAGGAGAATGTGGAGACCATTCAGGAGGTCAAACTTTAGCAAAGAAAATTCTCCGTTATGGATATTTTTGGCCGGATATTAATCGTGATGCCGTGAGTTACGCTCGAAATTGTGACCGGTGCCAAAGATTTGCAAAAATCCCAAGAGCACCCTCTACTGAGATAACACAGATGGTCAGTCCGTGGCCATTTGCTATTTAGGGAATAGATCTCATCGGGCCTCTGCCAACTGCAAAATCCGGAATCAGATATGCTATTGTTGCTGTTGGCTATTTTACTAAGTGGGCTGAATCTGAACCCTTAGCTACTATTACCTCTAAGAAAATGATAAACTTTGTAACTAAGAATATCATTTGCAGGTATGGAGTGCCTCAAAAGATAATCACAGACAATGGAACCCAATTTTAAAGTAAAGAGTTCCAAGATTTTTGCAAAAAATTCAAGACCCAGAAAAGCTTCTCAGCAGTGGCTCATTCGCAGGCAAACGGGCAAGTGGAAGCAGCAAACAAAATTATCAAATCAACCATCAAAAAACAGCTGGAAAAAGCAAAAGGTGGTTGGGTCGATAAACTTCCGCTAGCACTATGGGCATATAGAACTACACATAAAACTGCGACGGGGCACACTCCATTTTCATTGGCATATGGATCAGAGGCAATGATTTCGGTAGAATTAGATGTCCCTTCACATAGAAGAATCCATTTCAATCAAGCCGAAAATGAAAAGCGACAACTTGAAGCCCTTGACTTCCTTGATGAAAAAAGGGAAGAAGCTGAGCTCAGAATTGCGGCTCATCAGCAAAGAATAGCCAGACACTTCAATTCCAAAGTTCGCCGACGCAGCTTTGAAGTTGGGGATCTAATCTTAAAAAGAATTATGACACCTACAGGCGTGCTTTGACCAAACTGGGAAGGGCCATATGTTATAGGCCAAAAGCTTCTTGATGGTGCATTCAAACTTGTAACTGTCGAAGGAGACCCAATTCCAAAAGCTTGGAACAGCAATCATTTGCGCCCATATTTTACTTAAAGGCTTTAATGAATTATTGTAAAAGAATGATGAATGTATGATTCTTGTATTGAAAGCCGTTGTAAAGTCAGTGCAAGTGAATATTAAGAACTATAAAGTGGATGTAGGCCCAGTTCTTGGCCGAACCACTATAAATCTTGTGTTCTTTACTATTATAGACTGCTTTACTTTATTTCGATATATAAAATAAGTTAATTGTATTACTAAAAATGTCGATTTAATAATGTAGGCCATAAAAACAGAGCTTACCCATCACAAGACCAAGCAATCCTTGACATCACCCAACAAGCAAACTAAGCCGTTCAAAATTTCCATACTCAAATCCTACAAAAGAAGTGCTTCGAACAAAAGTTAGCAATTCGGCTGGAAGTGGGCGATTGCTAACTAACTGTGAATGTTTGTACAAACGAGCATCCAGTTAAATAGCCTGTGTCTGCCACCACCAACTCGCTTAACTATGAATTATATTTCTTTGGATAAGGGAAATTGCTGGCAACTAAAAGGCAAGGGTATTTGGAAAAGATAACGGGGATCGCCGATATGAATAGATGGCAGAAGCATCAAACAGCAAAAGACCTCTTCGGAGGAACAAGCCCTCTTCAGAGGCACAACTCTTTGGAGGATAAAGACCTCAAACGGGGCATGCCAGAAGATTTTCTCAACAAAAAATATTGGTATGGAATGACCGCTAGCACCTTCCCCACTGGAAGGCAAGGCGCTTGTTTACTAGTTGAAACAGTTTGCGCAGACAAGCGTCCAAGTAACTTGTGTCCGCCCCGTGAATCCATAAGATGATCGGAGGCACCTTCCCAAGTGGAAGGCAAGGCGCTTGTTCACTAGTTGAGACAATCTGCGCAAATAAGCGTCCAAGTAACTTGCGTCCGCCCCATGAATCCGGCCAACCATGAGGAAGAAACTTCCAGGTAGTCTCGGAGGCACGCATTCCATCGAGATTTGAAATAAAACTTCACAAGTGTTGGAATGTGAAAAGCCCTCTTCCGAGGCCCACTTCACCATAGTTGAAATGCTAAAAGACCTCCAGCGGGCCTCGCCAGAAAAAGAGTGTTCTTTCTCGACATAAAGTTGAGGACTGATCGGTGGAACAGAACATTTATGTCCGCCCCGTGAATCACTCCAACTAAGAGAAAGAAGCTCCAAACTTCCAAGCAAAAGCCCTACTCAGAGGCACACATTTCACCATGATCTGAAATAAAACTTCACACGAGTTGAAATGTGAAAAGCCCTCTTCGGAGGCCCGCTTCCCAACAAACAGGGAAAAGATAAAAGCCTCTCCCAAGAGGCAGAAACAAAAAGACCTCTTCCCAGAGGCACAATCAAATAAAAAGACCTCTTCCCAGAGGCGCAACCAAACAAAAAGACCTCTTCCCAGAGGCACAATCAAAAACTCTCTTCAGAGGCTCAAGCAGGTTGAAACCCCTTTTTCGAAAGGCCCACTGCACTATGAAGTGAAATTCACTTGCCAAAGCAAAAGTGACTTTTTTTTAAAAAGTGAAGTGTGAAAACTTTGCAACAAAAAAAAAGAGAAGAAGAAGACTCCTCCAATATGAAGTGCATTCTACTAAGCTAAAAAATATTTTCTTGAAACGGAAATATTATTCTATAAAGTACAAATGCAAACATCCTTCAAATGGATGAGTTGTTCTCTAAAGGAAGAGTACAAGTCTTCTTGCAATAGAAGAGTTGTTCTCCGAAACTTTGCCAATATGAAAAAAGATTGCACTATACCTATGGTATGGGGGCAATACAGTATAGTCATCACAAAAATGAAGACAATCCTCAATAAACATACCATAGGTTTACTGCAACCTCACATAAAGAGGATAAAGAAACTTGCATAAAAAAAGAAAGCAAAAGTGTTCTCAAATACAGACAGAAATATGTATAAGTAAAAGAACCATTTTATTCCATACTATGAGAATTTTATACATATGCAGGTTTCGAAGTAAAAGAAAGCGGGGACTGGTACCCGCACAATCTCCAGTCAACACAAGCTTATATACATGCAAATAAGAAAAATGTAAAGGAAAGAAGGGAAAGCGGGACTCATCACTTCTTTCTCCCACCACCTTTAGAGCCTTCACCTTGCTTGATAGGCCATTTTTCAGGCCGGCTTGGGAGATTTGGGGGAGAAGGAGAGAGAGCTAGTGCTGGACCAACTTCCGTTTCCTTTTCGGTAACAGAAATGCTTCTCCCTTTCTTCTTTGAAGTTGTACGCTTCCTCCTCCTCTTTGAAGAAGACTCACTTCCCGGAGTGACAAGAGCAGACAATTTTATGTCATCGGAAAGGGTTCGCTCCGGAGATACTTCGCCTCCTTCAAGTCCTTCGGCCTTCTGCTCTTGCGAAGCGGTTGGATCGTCCAAGTCTTGATGGGCTCCTATTAATTCTTCCTGCGATCCCGACTGGGAAGTAGGAGTGATTTGAAAGGATGGAGGGGGGACAGCTAGAGGAGGAGAAGTTTCTATGACAGTAGGCGTTTTCGCTACAGAAGAAAAGAAAAAAATATTAGTATCTCTCGCGAAGATAGGAGATAACGGCTCATCGAGTCTTAAGTAATAAGCAAGAAATTCATCAAGCTCGGCCGAAGCAAATGAGTAATCCGCTTGACCTGGTTCGAGGTTAATATTACCTGGAGAAGTGGGCTTCCTAATGTCAACTTCATAAGCTTGTACTTCAGTGCTTTCTTCGCCTTCATCTCCACCCTGTGCACTTATAATCTCAGTTGTAACTTTAGCGGGGGACGGAGAATGGTAACCGGAGCCTGTGATATCAACGTCGGCCGAAATTGGAGGAGGGACAGGGGCAATTAATGGTGCTTCTTTCTCCGGATGCTCCTCTCTCATCACCCCAGCACGCTCTCTAGCGAGCTGCTCTTTTCCTCTGGCTAGGGCTGCATGAGCTCCGTCATCCAGATAATGTGCCTCGAGTTCTTCTTCGGCATACCCAGCATCTTTAAGCATATCAAGCGCAGCTTCCCATACTTCAGCCAAAGTGATTTCGTATTTGGGGCCTAAAAATGCGAGACTGCCACGCCCTAGGACACTTTGCAAGTAGAAGTCAAATAATGTCTACCTGATATCGGCTTTAGTGGCTTGATGAGCTTCTTCAGCTGTAATTTTACCGGCAACAGCCTCTTCACGCTCTTTCTCAACTATAGCAAGTCGAGTTTTTAATGTCTCAATTTCGAGGTTCTGGGAGCTGGTCTGTTGTCGCAACTGTGCAACTTCAACGCGATAATCTTCTACAACCTTTTCCTGCCACTTGAGTTTATCTTCGGCCTCTCGTTGGCTAGCATGAGCATCCCGCACTAGTTGCTGAAGCAAACTTTCCCTTTGAGAGTAGGAAGTGGAGGAAGTAGCAAGCTCCTCTTTAAGTTTTCCAACTTCCGCTTCAGGCTTTTCATTATAAGCGGCGATGCTCCTCATCTCTGCATCATGTTGATCGAGAGTCTTTTGCCACTCGGACTTATCGTTCTCCATGGTCAACATAGCCTCAAGGTTCGCGCAATTCACTCTCTGGAGTTTGTCAACAGTTTCTGCCAATTCGACATTCTCTCAATATCAAGCTTGACAGCATCAAGATTTCGCAACATGGCTGGTTTGTCGATTGGAACCAGATCAAGATCAAAGCGAACTCCCTTCAAGCACCAGTTTGGAAATCGGCTTTGAAGAGTAGCTGGGCCTGGTCCAACCCGATATGAAGGCCTGCCAATGATCGTATGAATGGCGGTACGAGCGAGAGCGGGAGATTGAGGAGGCACCGAAGCATTGGGCTCTTTAGGAATGTCAGATGATGACTTTTCACCATTTTTGGTCTGTTTGCTCGAATCTTCGGCAGCGTGGCTCTTTCCTTTGTCATCATGGGATTTTCGTTTGAGGGAATCACCCTCTTCGTGGGAAGAGTCGTGAAGTTCATCCCCTCTCCCGTACCATTCTTCGTATGTTCTTCTCTCCTGAGCTTTTCGAGCAGCCCTCTCTTCATCAGTTTCCCTGTGAGGGGGAAGATAGCGCTTGTAATTATATTGACTGCGCCTTCCATAATACTTAAATTCATCATAGTACGAGCCACTTCGCCCCATTGGAGAACCTAAAATAAAAAAAGCATAACTTGAGAATCTTCAAATTGTAAGGAGTTAAGTGCATATAAGTGCTAAAAAAATCCTAAGTGTGTGCAATGTGCAGACTACGCGCGTGGAACTAAGAACCACTCCTCGGTTGTGAAGGAATGATGGGTGTAGTAGGTAACATCAACTCTTGAGGCGACGTGATCTGTTGCAAAACAGAAGTTGCTTCAACCACTGAAGAGGAAACCCTAGTGGCAACAGGATCATCTTTGAAGAGTTCCTGTGAGGTGATAAACAGGTCGCTCAACCCTTCAAAAGTGTCGTCCCCGCTGTGCTTGGCAGGACTTGTTTTCCTGGCTCCGTCATCACCGGACTTCCCTGAATGTTGGGGGGATTCTCGAGGCTCTTCTTCTTCAACGACCGGGGCAAGTGCAAATTTGCCAGATGACCCCGCGACATCAGTAGAAGTAGAGAATTTCACTAGAGACGCCTCAGGAGCAGGATCTTTCAGTGTAAGCTCCTCAACAGAAACTGGGGCATCCAGTGCCTCAGCCGGAGAATCAGGAATTTCGTAAGGCTGAGTAGAGAGGGAATGCTGTAAGAGTCCGAATTGATGAAGGAACTCGTCTCTTAGCAAAAACTTGATGTTCCTCTCCTCAGCCGCCACAGCGTGAAGCCTCTCAAAAGTCTGCTTGTGGCTTGGATCTCTACAAAGAGGAGGAAGGACTAGCAAAAGTAGAAAGCGAGGTTAACATTTAGCAATTTGGATCTCGCAAAGCTCAGAAGAGGAAAGAATGGGGATGAGTAAGCTTACCCCTACTCTCCAGATGGTGTAGAATCCCTGGACGCAACGGACAAAGAAGAACTGGTTTAGGAAACCATGAGCGCTATCAGGGAGATCGGTAATAAGCTTGCGTTTCCTGGCGCTCCTCACATATATAATGGAATGATGGTCTTTGTTTCTCGCAAATGTGCATAAATAGCAGATTTCTTCAAAGCTTGGGAGGCGATCAAGTGTCCTTCTGAAGAGAACGCATAATCCCATCAAAATGGAATAGCTGTTGGGGTGTAATTGAAAAGGAGAATAGCCAACCGGCGAAGGATTTGTTGGAGAAAATTGTTGAAAGGAGGAATGGCTCCACAAAGGCACATTTGGCGATTAACGACAACAAACCCAAAGGGAGGACTGTCAGCAGAATCATTTGGCCCAGGGAGAATAGCATCTGCTTCTACAATCCCAAATTGGGCGCGTAAACGGTTAAACACCCGGTAACTCAGAGTAGTTGGATTTTTTCTGGTGGGTTGACCAGTGGACCAGCCATCGGGAGGGCCTCTCCAGTTAGTACTACTCCTTCTTGATAAGAAGACATTCTACATAAGTAGCCGGATATTCAAATATGAAGGTGCACGTTTCCTAAATGTGTGAAGTGTTGTGCAAAACTAGTAGAGTGACAAGCAAACATGACTGAAATTAAATTAATAAACATGAAAAATTTCAGGACTTGTACGAATACAAGTGCAGTATTAATGCAAAACAAAATCAGCTCTAGTTGATTAATATCGCTTTACTACTTCACTTGAATTCGTTGATTCAAAGCATTTCATACGATTTCTTTAAGTTGATTATATTTTATCGACTAATCTGTCATTTGATGTGGGCAATCAGTGGCAGTATATTCGCCCTAGTTTTATACAAATGTTATATTTAACAGGTTATTAGCATCGAATTTGGTAAGCAAGTAGTCTCAACAGTTTAAAGATCAAGTTGAAAGGGCAATCAAGTTCTATCAAAATTTTGAAGTTTTCAAATTGCTCAAGTCTTAGGTCGCATGGTTTGAATTAAAAAGTGCAAGGCATGGCGGTGTGCATTTTGACATTTTCAAATTGCTTAATTCCTAGGTGACTCACGCGACCTAAAGGTTAAGTCGCAAGGCATCAAATTAAGACAGTGGAAGGTTTGCTCAAGTCCTAGGTCGTTCACGACCTAACAAGTAAGTGAAATTGGTAAAAGCCACAAGAAGCTTCTCGGTAGTGCAAAATCATCTAAGTCCTAACTCGGCCGCGGTTTAAGACCCAAATCGCAAATATGATAAGTCGCAAGTGGGTTAGGTCGCAAGAAAGTTAAATTAGGTAGTTCGCATCTGAGCCAATAAGCTTAAGGTCGCTGGAGGCTCTTAAACCGGTCGTTCCCGATTCCTCTCTGGCCCGTTTGCTTCACTCCACTTAACTTTCTTTAACCCGCTATCCAATAACCCAATGACTGAGAAACTCTTCGCCTCCTCCAAAGTCCAGAAACCCCATGGAACCCTAGGCCGATTGATTCTTTCAGTACCCACTAGCAATTTGCCGAAGAGTCAAGAGGCGGATTCGAATACCAAATTACATCGTAACGACAAAATCATGTGGAAACGGTTATTGTGGAATTGGCGACAAGTGCAGTAAGTAAATGCTCGAGATTACCTAAATTTGTTGATGGAATTAACGGTTGAAGGAGGAGAAAGTTTCGAGCTAAATCTTTGACCGTGGAGGATTGTTAATGGAGGTTTAGAGAGTTGGAGCGGATGAAATGAGGATATAGCGAGCTAAGCAATTTATATGGGGTGAAAGAAATGCATAACGACACATGACCTATCAAGCCTAATAAGTCGCCAATGACCTAAAGGCTGGATCGGAGCACACGACCTAAGGAATAGGCATGTACTCCGAGGGGAAAATGTTAACTCCGATAGGCTCGCGACTTAGCGACCTAAGGAGTTCTACGGCTAAGCGACCCAAGGTCTCAGCGAGAAAACAGTCCGAAGATGTACGCGACTTAACGGGATAAATGTGGAGCGACTCAACCATACATGTGACCTAAAAGATTACGACCTAACAGCTTAAAAGGTTACGACCGAACGACCTAAAAGGTTACGACCTAACGGCTTAAAAGGTTACCGACCTAACGACTTAAAAAGTACCGCGACCTAACGACTTAAGAGATGGAGTTATCTAACTTCCTACCGACTCAACGACCTATAATATAAAGCGACCTAGCGACCTAAAAAGAGAATGACCAAATTGTGTGTTCGACCGAAAAAGTACAGCGACTTAGCGACCTAAGGAATGGGGCGATCCACGATCTAACGAGTTAAGTGACAGTATGGTTTAACGACTTAGCTTAAGTCGCTAGATTGGTTGTCTCGGCATTGTGAAGTTACTGGCTACTCCCTTAGGTCGCCGCCGACTTACGACCTATGTTAGGTCGCAAGCGACCTAGGCAAACGAAGACAAATCCAATACAGCGTCACTTAGGACGTGGCTTGTTAACTCGTCCGCAACTTGGGACTTGTGATATGAATCCAGAAGAGCATGCTTATCCTCGTTAAGTCGTGAGCCATGCATGAGAAGTGGAGCGCGACCTACGACCTATCTTAAGTCGGCTACGACCTATCTTAAGTCGGCTACGACCCACGACCTATTTTAGGTCGGTTACTACTTACGACCTGGCATAGAAATTCCTCTATAAATACAGCGCTATCCCCAACTTGAGGGGGCTTTTCCGATCATTTTCTTCAAAGTATCGAGACTCTTCCATCTGGAAGCCGAGCCTTACTCCAACATTCGAAACTCACAAGAAGCCTCAGTCAACTTCAAACAGGGACTCAACATATTCAACCATGAATTCGGAGAACTCCCTTGCATCGAAGTTTTTCTAGCTACTTGTCTTTTGAAGTGAATTGTAATTGAAGGAAATTGTAAAGGATTGTAATCATATAAGCAATAAAAAGTATTTAAGTGGACTCAGGCTTGATTATAAGCCGAACCACTATAAACTCTGTGCCTCTTACTGCTTTTTCTGCAAATTACTGCTTTTTCTGATTCCCGTGTTAACAGGTGGTGCTTTCATTCAGTCTTTATTTGCATCGGGGTGTTAGCGTCTGACTTTTTACGTTAACACAACAAAATTTATTAAATTTACATTCAATTTGGTTTAACATTTTTAGTTCCAATTGGTTTCATATTAAATTGACTTCCATTCAATTATTCAATTTTCCAATTTACTAGTTTTTAATGAATTAACACTTACATTCATTATTCTATATCAATTCATTTACATTAGATAGATTAACATTCAATCCATTTATTAATTCAATTTCTGATTTATTTAATAAATAAGGTTGAATTTCATTTATATAACTCAAGTCCACAACCATTTAATTCACTTTATTATTTCACTTCGATACCAAAATCAACCTCATTCTACAACACTTAAGTTATATTCCATCTCAAACATCATTTTTTTAACTTGACTTAAATTTTCAAATCCATATTAAATAATCACCTATCTAATTCAATTTATTTAACTTCCTTTAGTTAAAGTTTCACATCATATATTTACTATGCTAACCCAAATCCTTTAACTTTACCAAAGCTAAATTTATTATTTCGCATTATAAGTGCAAAACTCGTTTCACTTATTTTCAACAATTACAACTTGGATTTTTAATTTCAAATTTGTATATCACAACCAAACTTCAATTTTTTTATTTACTATGATAGCAAATCCATCACACGGAAACTTGAAAATGATATTATGATGCCGCAGTCATCACCCTTATTATTTCCCAGCAACGGTAGTGAATATAGTGCTTAAATTCTTTCAAAAACAAATTCTTTTTATTCATAAATCACATTTACAAATCTTTTACTTATATAATTTCACTATTTTCTCTTTACTTATATAAGATCATTTCACAATTGTAAATCATATTAATTATAATTCCATACTTATAATTCTTTGCATATACAATTTATTCTTTTATAATTATTTTTATTTAGATTATTCGAACATCCATTAATTAACTTATATATATTCTTACATTTTCAACAACCAAAAAATCAATTTATATACACATTAATATTTCTAAATAATTATTTACTTAATATGTAATATTTAATCAAGGTAAAATTATTTCATTTACCCAATTTCAAATGATACTATGTCGGTTTATCTCGTTTAAGATTTTAGAAACCCCTATCGAAATAGGTAGCTAGACTGCACCGACCAGAATCTATAAACAATCAACCGATAAGTCAACACGATACAAAACAATTTCATATTCACTAACAAATATGCGCTCGTATCCATTATTACACTCACTCATTCTAGAGTACGGCTGACTCTATCTCTAATGAGTAACACCCAACAGAGCCAAGGTTGTCGCTTAACCAAATGCTCCGATACCAAACGTAAAGGACGAGATTTTTCGACGCACGAAAGTCGACATTAATACGTCCTCTGTATCAACCGCCGAGCAATCGAAGGCCGAAAAACCGTACCGTTAGGATTAAAGAAGAGGTAGAAGATAGAAGAAGAAAGAAAAAGCAACAGAAACAATATCAGAATCTCACAATCGTAGCGGAACAACATATAATAGATAAACGAATATCTTTAAAACAAAGAACTATATCGATTATTACATTACATCGCTTTACATTACATTATCAGAGTTTACAACAACAAACAGTGGAAAAGAAATACTATATACTAGTTGATACACCAAGCAATCCAGCTTGCTCCTGATCTCCACAGTATCTCCTAAATTCCAGAGTGACCTGATAATCTAACTCTAGACTTCCCGTGTGGAAAATAATGGGCACCCAGAGTTAGGAAGGAAACAATAAACTCCAAGTCAGTCATGGGACTGGCGTGAGAAATAAATACAGTTTATCTTAAAAAAATAAACAAAGAATTACTATTAAATTAGATTCGCAATGCTTTTTAGAGACTACCATAAGGCCTCCCGCACACACACACAATGCAAACGCAGAATCAGATGATATTTCTCCTTATGATAGTCAAACATGCTTGATACGCAAATTTTCTTTGATATTATTATTATAAGTGCAAAGTGTAGGAAAACATTTCGAAAGTATGATATAAATCTTAGCCAACATACGACCATTATCGTACGCCTACTATAACTACCATGTTCAATAGCAGGTTACCGCCACATTCCATGGCAGGTTATACAACTAAAACCGTACAAGGTGCGTATCGGAGTTTGGATTTCCAACAAATGGTCAGGCCAAGGAACTTCCCATTGCCAGATGGGTACGCCTCTGGAAAGACGCCCCGAGAACATAACCAGATCTCCGCCAACACAAGGCCGGGTTACCCCTAGCTAGGTAACAACTGACACGAGTATGTCATCCCCCAGTCGTAACCGAATTAAATCCCGGGATTCACCAACAACCACAAAATAATAAGTTTGCAGCAACAACATAGGTTAAGTATCTGGGCTCCATGCCATGATACCACCTCTATCCAGAAGGAAATGTACATACCCCATGAGGGCGCGATCCCTAAATAACCTTGCTGCATCTTTCCTTTTTTGACCATTTCTGGGGTGTAATGTTCGACGAAGTCTCGTCCACAAAGCTATGCTTTTCATAAAAGCCACGCTTTGATCAACAAATGATCAGCAGCACTCAGCATGCCACGTTACCAAATTAGGAATATATCACTAGTAACCATCAACTACAGAACCTCTGAGCTCGTACGTCTCAGAGAAGTGTGTTAAGCTAAGAGAATAAATTCTCCGCCACCAACATAAATGTATTTGATAGAAACCAGCTTTACATCTCAAATTGTAACGTCAGACACACATCCATACAAGTCCGTTCCGGGATCGAACGGAACCGAAGGCACTTCCGAAGAAGCCCTTGCAAATCCAGATATTAACTAACCACGTCCGGAATTCTCATCACAAAGGGTGATAAAATCTCTATATCGGAGATCAGCCGATGCAGAGTCATTCGACGGTAATTCTTCCTTTTTGAAAATTTCCTGTCTTCAACACCGGTCTTCAAATGCTATCCATTACGACATATCACTATTCGAAATGGGATTTATGACCAAAGGTCCTCTCCCGGCTAAACCGAATAACGAGCGCTTATTTTAAAATAAGTGTAGCATTAAGTTCAAGCAAATCACAACAATTACCCATTTAAAGGTAAATATTGATAGTCAATTATTTAACTATCAATAGATATGCACAATCATCACCGAATTCTAAATTATTTCCCATATTATTTCTTTTCCAAAAATATCTTTACAAGATAATCCATAAATTTGTCTCCACACTTCAAAAACAAATCAATGTTTATTTTTAAATAAATTTCTCTTTCCTTTTTAAATTCCATGGTGAATTTAAATTTCCAAATATCCACTGACATACGATATTTAAATCGATTTCAAATATTCACTTTCAATTTATCTTTAAAAAGATATAATCTCAAAACATTTCACTTTATATTGGAAAAACATTTCCATACTTATTTAATTATAAGTAATTCACAAATCTATTTGTTTTTAACATTTGGAAAATATCCAGTATGCTTAAATCACAATTAAATATATATTTTATTCTTTAAGGGAAACAATCTCTTAAACACATTTATTTGAGTCAAAACGAATATTGCGTAAAACATTGTTGCGACAACCCAAAGCCACTAGTATAGGAATTTGACATTTAGATAGATATATAAATCCCAATACTATATAAAACATTTCCTTTCAAAATCATTTACTATAACAACAGTGTTATAGTCCATCATTTCCTTATTTGTTGAAAACGTCTATTTCAACAATGAATGTTAAAATCTATGGTTTCGATACTTAGCACATTTTAAAACAACTTCAAATCATTTTAATTCTATTTAAAGGTACACTTCCTAAAACATTTCTTTAACATATTATTCATTGTCCAAAATCGTGAATATAAATTGTTTACCAAATTCATCATTTCTATACATTTTATTTTAAATGATTATCCATTGTCCAAAATCGTGGATAATCTCCATTAATAATCTAAAATAATTGACTTATCAAAATAAGTCGATTTTGGATTTATAAAACAACGTTTATAAATTCGCATCTATATAAATTTTATAAAAACTTCAACTTAAAAAATCCCTTAATTAACAAATTCTATTTAAATCTCATTTAAATGCCAAAATCGAATTTATAAGTTAATTGCTTATAAATCTTTTATTTTACAAAATCTATTCATTTTATAACTTCACAATTTATAAATCTATGAATTTCATTCACTTATGAAATCCATTTATACTTCATTTTAACACTTATAAAAACTCATTTTATAATTCCAATATTTTAATTTATAAATATCAATTTTATAAATCTTTTATATAAACTGTTTATAAAAATTCAAAAATCCCAATTTAAACCATTTTACAAATTAATCAACTGCTTATTTCAAAAAGCACATTTCGGTTATATTTCACAAAAATCATAATTTTTATAACGTCACTACAACAAAAAGTGTCTTTTATAGCGGCATATAGCCGCTATTAATCACAACCATACGGTTTGATAAGCGCTATATATCGACATGTTATAAAAAACTGTTGAATATTAATAACACAAAATATGCCGCTATGGTTGAGCTTAGTTTTATAACGCAAATTCGCCGCTATGGTACGTTAATTCAATAGCTCATTGTAGCCGCTATAATGCAGCTAAATCTCAACGGAACTGGAAATCTTTATAACACCATTTTGCGGCTATAAAAATTT
This sequence comes from Allium cepa, assembly GCA_030765085.1. Taxonomy (NCBI): domain Eukaryota; kingdom Viridiplantae; phylum Streptophyta; class Magnoliopsida; order Asparagales; family Amaryllidaceae; genus Allium; species Allium cepa. The sequence continues at coordinate 862,204,997 of CM060931.1, forward strand.
ATTCAATAGCTCATTGTAGCCGCTATAATACAACTAAATCTCAACGGAATTGGAAACCTTTATAACACCATTTTGCCGCTATAAAATATTTATTCAATAGCGGTCATTTCACGCTATTAAATCAACATGTTATAGTATTGATAAATTCTTTTACAGCTCATATGTGCCGCTATAAAAATTGTAGATACACTTTTCAAAAGCTATGCCTATATATTACATTTTAATAATAGCAATCAAACTAAATCTTCATAAACGAATAAAGATTATAATCAACAAATATAACACAAGAGCATGCTCAGAAAGAAATGTGATATATTTTTCATTACAGTGTACAAACATTAAAGAAAGTGCACAACCATTGAATAAAAAATAAGCCTGCAGCCAAGTTAACACAGAGAAACAGAAAATAATATCAATTTAATAAGTGTACAAACATTACAGAGTACAAACATTAAAGCAATCCTTTCAAATATTACAGAGTTAAACATTATAGAGTTCCAACATGCAAGATCTAATCTAGTTGCTTACTAAGGACCTTGCTTCCTTCCAAATAAGCGTGCAAAGTTAACACAAAGAAACAGAAAATGTTAAAGCAAGTGCATGCTCAGATAGAAATGTGATATATATTTTTCTTTATAGTGTACAAACATTAAAACAAGTGCATGAACTGCATGAACTAGAAACTACAATTGATTATTTCTACTGATCTATTTTCCCAATATGGAAAATAGATTAAAGCAAGGTTAACCTTACTTTTCTCAGTTGCAGCAACCATCTGTTGAAGAATTTCTAACACTCCAACATTTTGTCGTACATTTCTAACTGCTATTTCTTCAATGCACCCATGAAAATACAACATATCCTTCCACCGCGTGCTCCATACATACCAACATTTTCTATTATCTATTTTCTGCTACATGCAGTGTTTGTGTAACTTATATTCAGTATTTATTTTGAATTTTTATCAATTTATCATTTGTTCACCTATAAATCGATATATTACTAATCATAACGATTCAATATATATTTTACTCAAATTTGTTTCATGTAAAAGATCTTTTAATTAGGGTAACTATTACACCAATAAGAGATGAATATGATTTTGCTTCATCATGATGTATCACTACATACATTCAACTGTATCATCTCTACCTCATCACTGAACTCCAAACAGTCAACTACAAACAAACCACTACAACTGGTACTCCACCAACCAGAATTTAAAGCTAAAAACTAAATGTAACCATAAACAAAAAAATGAACGGTAAAGACTTTCTCAAAATTCATTTCATTACGACGTGCGTAGCAGGCCAAGCTATAATAGAAGAGAGGGCATCTTCCATGTACTGTAATTCGGATGTTTGCCTCCATAGCTCTACCGTTGGCTCTTTTACGGTCATTATCCAAACTTTAACAGCATTGTGTCCTTGTGGTTTGAAATGCACCCTTGCATTTGGATCGGTTGACTCCACCCGTCCTAAAGCAACAACTTTCCCATTTCCCGATAAATCCATTAACTTGCATTTATTGTTTGTTCTTGAATTTGCAGTCTGTAAGTTGAAAAAAGAAAAATAATAATGAAGTTGCTAATCATTAAAAAATAGAAACACACAATAAAAATCAAGTACCATAAATGTTTTCACCACATCCATAGGCGTAATAGGAGCTGTAGTGTCAACCATCTCAACAACTACTTGCGATTCAGGCCATGCAACCTTCTTACCAACAGCATCTGCAATTCGGATCAAACCAGGGGCTGGCCTCCACAAAAAAGCTTCTGGATTTAGTGGATCGTCTATCCAAACAATCATAGCTGATGGCCCAAGAGGAACATCATTAACAATTTCCTCTGAGATGCTCGAATGTGATCATCCTAAAGCCACTAATTGCTTGCTCCCTCCCAATCAAAAATCTTGCATTTGCATTCTAAGCTGCTATTTCTACTCTATTAGAGGTAAAAATATTTATTTAGTAAATAATGTATATAATAAAATTGCATGTTCACTGTGAAGAATTTTTTTACCTTATCCTCTTCTTCTTCAATGTGATAGGTTGAATTTAAAACAACTCTATTCTTCAGCCATGCCATAATATTATCCTTTGCTTCCCCAATAAGCGTGAAAGAAGGTGTAGGCCTCTATAGAAAAGCATCAAGCTTGATTGGACATTCAACTAAAACTATCATCGCATCCGGCCCTAAAGGAAAATCATTGACAATCTCGTCTGGATCGTCTGGCACGAATCTTCCTTCAACAACGATCTGTTCATTCCCTCGCCAATCCAATAAATCACACTTCTTCATATTTTTATCAAAGTTGCACTACATTTAAACATAGGAAAATTATGTTACTAATTGAATAAAAAGTTAAAATACAAAGATGTGAAACCAATAAAAAAAATTCCTTGAGGTTTGTTTACTTCTGTCCCACTTCTGTCAAAATAAAAAAACATGTCATTTTGTAAGTCTGGTAATGCAAACTATTAGTGTGTTCAAGTATGCAAGTATTCAAGTGTGTAATGGTTGAAGTGTGCAACTGTTCAAGTGACTGTACGCAAGTGTTCAAGTGTGCATGCAAGTGTTCAAGTGTGCAAGCAATTAGTGATCAAAATGTAATGATAATTCTTACCTGATTTTTCTCTAGTTGTAGAAATCTATTCTCTAATTTCAATAATTTATTTTCAAGTTGCAGTATCTGCTTATCCTTAACTTCCGATAAAGCTGCTCTACTAAGACTCATTCCTCTTCCCATCGCTTTAAGTCGACCCGGTCATTCTTGCCCTAGCACTTGTGCAAGTGCGTCGGCTCTATAATTAATTGGTGAGCTCGATTGTGAAACACTTCAATTTGTTTAATCTTTTCCTACAACACATGATTAATTTCATATTATTGCAGTTTAAATTAAAACGTAGTATTTAAATTAAAATAGGAAACACACTAAGAAGATTGCAAATTTATTTTACCTTGGATTAAATTGGGTGATTGATTTATTTTTTGGGTTGGATGCAGAATATTCTAGCAGATGCATAATTTTACACTTGATTTGGCAACATGCCAAAACGAACAAAAATATATAAGATGCAGCATGCCAAAACCAACAGAAATATATGAGGTGCATTCAGATGATTAGTCGACTGAGTTTAAGCTAAATTAGCATGAGAATTTAGTCAAAATATGACATGCTCAAAACATTTTTGCAAACAAGGGAGCCAATTCTGTGTATGTCACAAATCAACAATATTTTATATTATTTGTACAGGTTATACTATGAATTAAATTGTTTTCAGGCTACACACATACTGTTTTGCTTAAATCTGATATTTGGGAGGGAAGTTAATACCTGAAAAATAATTTTCTCGAAGTTTATAGATCTCTCAAATCTCTCACATATTCAGGAGCTAAAATTTTACAAACCGAAGGAGCAATATATGAATACATTGTACTAAGTTTGCAGTCTTAAGGGGAATTCAAACTAAAATACAATAATCCTACAACACGGTATCTCTTTGCTCCATTTTCTTTAAGAAATTAATTAATATTAGCAGCCTCTTGCTATGAAAATTATTAGGCAGTACAAGGACTTGCCATAATATGAGACTCAAGACCATGTACTATAGAATAAATTTCATCGCATAATTCAATAAAACATAGTGCAGTGTGTTACTTTTATGTCATAGATAATTAGAAATATACACCAGTTGCATAGATTCTTCTCCACACCAAAAGCTGGATCATACAATATGCTGACAATATTTGTATACAAAAATATATTTAGCGCCACCGTAACAACTTATTGGAACATTATATAGCATTTTACAGGTTCCTCTAGGGTAATAGCTACTAATGCATTTTCATACATACTAAAAACATTCTTCGTCACTATCATAAATAACCTCTATGACAGCCAACAACAAATCATTCACAGAAATACTAGAAATTATCATAAAGCTAAACATACGCAGAGTTCAACATTTTACAAATTCAAGTTCATGATTTCTAATAAACTTAAATGCTGAATACAGTCACAACATTAGGAAACTGATGAGGTTATTTTTATTTGGAACAAGCAAAGATCAAATTAATTCAAGCAATTAGGTGATGCCTAAGTCAGGCGATGCATATATATTAAGTTGGTGAATGCTAAACAAGTAAACATGTATCACACAAGTATTTATATATGTACCATAAGTATTTGAAAAGTATGAACTTACTATAGCATCTGCAGCAATCAAATTCACCGTTTCACCATTTTTTATAGTGCGAGATTTGGTCCAAACTTCAATTCTAGGGAAAGAAGAGCGATCGCCACTTTCGCTTTTCTACATTCAAAAGAACACCAACAACAAATTTCATTAACTTAAAAGTTTTCATAAATACTGCGGTAAATAAAACTACTATTTTCTTACCAAATCTTCAGCCAGTCGAGCCATTCCTCTACGACTGCATGTGTGTGGCAATTGCCTCTGTCTAATAGCTTTGTTCTTCTCGCTCAAAGCCTAAAATAAGAATCATTTCAATAAATGTAAGAAAGAAAGAAATTTTTTTAGTGAACTCAGATTTTGTAAATGAAGTTTCGTATGTAATGATTTCATAGGGCAAACAATTTCGAAGGACAAAAGGTTTTGAAAGCATATAGGTCTGCCAGGTTTTAATGTTATCAAGTTTCACTTACATTGAGCTTCAAACAGGGTATTATTAGTCTCCAAAATATATATGCCCTTAAAGTATGTAACCATAAGCGTGAATTCCTAAAATATAAATTTTATATGTTTAAGGCCGTAGAGATGGTTTTTAATACAAATTTCTGCCTTTTTTTAGGTATGAGTATCACATGAAGGAAACTTTGGAGTAATCATTGAACTCATAACAAAGTTCAAATTTTTACAGTTTTGAATATAAACAAGTATTTTTTACACAGTGGTTATAAATACATCAAAATTTAAATACAAAATTTAGTACACATATTAATTTTGTGTCAGAATTCCTTAATTTGTGTTTTGAAGGTTTCGAATATATGGGTATGGAAGATTTACTACATGTCTAAACGTCATATCGCCTGATTTCAAATTTACTATACAATAGTTTTAACAATGTCTAGTATATGTAATTTGATATGTACAAATGCCAGTCATCTACTTTTGATTTTGAAAACTGTAAATATGCGTTGACTTCAAATGCATACAGAATATTGTATTTTCATTTGATATGTACACTAGTTTGAATATTTTTTATCTGCATCATTCTTTAATATGTATTTGAAGACTGAAAATTCTCATACCTTGAATTCCGAACTTGTTTTCAACTTGATAAACTTCTTCCACTCAATCATACATTTAATGTTAGATGATTTCAACTGAAGTCTTTCTTCCATAGACTTTGCTTGAACCAACTGCGGAACTAATCTACATTTTGATGCCCGCCAAATACCACTCATTTGTTGAAAAACTATTGTTTTGTGTCAATTTAAATCCAATTTAAACCTTGCCTACGACAATCAAACTTCGGCGTAAAGTGTTTGAGGTAAGCAATCAATATAAGATTTAATCTTAAAGCAAAAGAGAGTGTCACCTGAATGCTTTCCCATAAAACATCTTTCAATTCGGTACTAAGTTGCTTCCAATTACTTAGTGTAACCGGAACAATTTCTCGTACAAGTTGTTCTAAGTAAGAAGATAATTTGACCGACCCCGGTCCTATTGGTTCGCCTGTCATATTAAATTGAACTTTTATTTGCTCCAAAGAATTGAATGGAAGTCTTCTAACTTTGGTTGGCCCTCTAGGTTTTCTTCTCGGATTTCCTTCCGACTGAACTACGTTGTCTTCAAGTGTTTGTGGGTTGTCTTGTATTTCAGCATTGTTTTCTGTATCGATTTGTACTTGATTCTTTTCTAATGCATGTGGGTTGTCTTCAATAGAAACCTCATCTTCTACTTGATTGTCTTCAAACAGCTCCTCTCTTGTACGTTTCTTCCTGTGTTCGTCGATTTCTTTTTGCATGCGACCTCTCTTTTTCACAGCCTTACTCTTCTTCCCTATTTTATGTATATAAAAATAATAGTTTACAAATTAGATCATAAAAGCCCATAAAATTCTCACTTTCAAAAATATACAGTTTAAATTTTGCTCGAGTTTCATATATGCTCCCATTAAACTTGATTTTAAATTTTGCTCGAGTTTCAAAACTTAAGTAGAAAATAGAACCTGTATGACTACAAATCCTTGACCTTAGACAGAAGATTTTATGCTTCCAAAAGCCAGTTCACAGAAGTATATACCTGTTCCGAGTACTTAAACTGTATATTTTTGAAAGTGAGAAATTTCAGATTACACAAATGACAGGATTTCAAATGAATATCAAAATTTGAAAGGATTTTGAAGACAGAACAAGAGATATTGAAAAGCATCCACCCTAGGGGTAGGAAACAAAAGCATAAGCATAACTACAGATAAACCCTAGACTGAAATTTCTCAAAATGATTTCAGCAACCAGGTTCAGATTGTACTTGATTTATTATTTAGTAGCCGAATAGGAAAATCGCCAAGTAAATTGAAATAAATCCATAATTTAGTAATGAAGCAAGATTTATTATGAGAAAAGTTTGTACTTGATTTTTTTTCTAATGCTTGTGGATTGTCTTCGTTATGAATCTCATCGTCTACTTGATTGTCTTCAAGCTGCTTATTTTCTTGCTCCTTTCTTTTTTTGTTCGTTGGTATTTTTTGCATGTGAGCTCTCGTTATCACATTCCTAATCTTGCTCATTTTGAATTCCAGTGAGAAGATCCTGAGTAAAAGTGAACAGTGCATGAGTTATTTTGTTATAAAATAAAATTTAAATACAAATGACATATTTTAATGCAAATGATGCTGACATGAACAAAAATATAATATATCAACCTTATGTAATCACAATGAACAACTTATTTATGATGAATATTAGCAAACAGATAAAATGATCAAAGTATTTTCATTCATGCACGGTACAATAAAATATGAAGCAAAAAACTTATATGAAGCAAAAAAATTATTACAACTACAAGTGTGGTCAGTAGAGGTAAGTTTGCATTTGAAGTTTAACGAAATTATGTAATTGAAAGTATTATTCTATCCGAGGGTTTGACATAGATGTAAGATATTCATTTATGTCATTTTCATTATTGGTTCAGGAATATAATAATGACTTATGATCTTTTTTTAGCATATAACCACCATGGGAGAAACTGCCTGAAGCAGCGGCTACAACTACAAAGGACTTCCAGTTTTTGGTGTTCTCAGAAAGGATTTCACTTGAGGGGAAAAATTCGATAAGAGTCACTATATTGTCCTTAACACACCAAGCATGAGGGGGAGGCTTTTGAAGGGGAACAGACCATGTCATAACTGATAGGAGGTACAATTACAGGACGAGGGAACACAATAATTCAACTGACCAACCTATTCATTTGGAAAAAAGACAAAGGTGATAATGGTAATCTATAAGTTAAATTTTCCTACTATGTGACCATCTCCATTCTAGTTAACTATGAAAAATTAGATAGCTAACCAATGTAATGCTACTACTATATAGAGGATCTACAAATAATCATTGTAATGTTTACAGAAACAATCAATAGTATTATACAAGATGTTGCAAAATTCATTAGTTAGTAAATCTTACTATGTACTATTGATTTCTTATTTAACATTATGCTTCTGCAAAATATTTTTTATGTTAAAGAACAGTTATAAAAATGTTTTGAAATCAGTTCTGTTCATTTGACCTAAGAAATAGAACTAAAGTAGTGTAGGTACAGAAATACTTCAAATATTTGCATTTGTAACCTTACTCAGATACTACAATGCACTAAATCTCCAAAGTAAACCTAAGACATAATAAGCAAAATTTTATTCCAAACTCATTGTCTTATGCTAAAAATCATGTGCACAAATTTCGTAACTAAATTGTATAAATAAAGCTAAAAGTTGTGTGCTATTCTAATTATGAAACTTTTTTCTTGAGGATAAATTAAAAATAAAGCACTGGATCGGTCTTAATTACATGTAATAAGCAAGAAAAATCAATTTGTTTGTGTAAAAAAATTAATTTAGTTGCCAGTATGGATTATGATGACAAAGTTGCACGTTTATTATCTATAATTTGCTAATACAAAAATAATCTGAAGATTAATTGTATCAACAAAGCTGAAAATGTCCACTGTTCTAATCATAGAACTTTTATCTTGAGGATAAACCTAAATAAAGAACTGGATCTATCTTACTTACATGTAATAAGCACAGAAAACCAATTTGTTCGTGTAAAAAAACCAATTTAACTGCTAATATCGAATATGATAAGCTCCAAAGATTGTATCTATAAAACATCTCTAATTCAGTATTTGAACACATTATCATAACCATAAAAAATGAAGCAATTTGAAACATAAAACTCATAAAATGAAGAAATCAAGAAAGAGTGCGAGGAGAAAAATTAAAGAGACATGCTGCATTGTTGGCAAAAACGCTGTTGCAAAGCAGAATCAAAATCGAAGATTATATCGCTAAGCAGAATCAAAATCGAAGATTATATCTAAAACGCGAAGCTCTAGCTTCGACAGATCGGAGCTACATGCAAAGCCCTAGCTTCGAAATCAAAGGAGTTTGCTTTCTTCGACAAAACTTAAGAGGGTTTCTGCTTTCTTCGAATCGCTAACGTAATTTGGAGGAGGGAGCTGCACGCGTTTTGGAGTCTTTGAATCGCTAACGGAATTTGGAGGAGGGAGATGCGCGCGTTTTGGAGGGAGGCGGAATGGTTTTGGAGGGAGAGGGAAAATAATTTGGGAATTTGGAGGGAGATGTTTTGGGGCAGCGTGTGAAGGGGAAGGGAGATGCGCGCGTTTCACCTGTAGGGAGAACAAAAATCAACCGGTAACTAGATAATTAAGGGTCAATAATAACGCTTCAGAATAACGCGTTATTAAATAGCGTTATTAATATCATATTTTGTTGTAGTGCATTAAAATTATAACGTTTATTTATTTAAAATGAATTTCCAAAATTCAATAAAAATGTATAATTCAAAAATCACTTGAAAATCCTTTTAAATTCAAAATCATTACTTTGACATTTTTAAAACTCCAAAAATAGGCCTAATGGTGCAACAACACCAATAAATCAACCACGGCATCCAAACATCATACATCAATATGATAACAAATATATTGCAAATATCTGTAAATAAACCAATATGGGTGAGGAATCCAGTTGGATCCCTCCAACCTGTATACCTGCATCCACAGATGTTAGCATAATACCAATCCCGTTTCAAGACGAAATATCACGGTACATGGGTTTATATAAAATATTGCCCGCTATTGTGCGGCGCAATAGGGTCTCATCCGCTATATAATGCGGGAAAATCAACTCCGAATACATATATAATACCAATTTCACTTCAAGGTGAAATATCGCGGTATATGTGTTTAATAAATAACATCTGCTTAATATACGGCATATAGGGTCTATTTAAAAACAATAGATAATAATTTATCATCCAAGCATACAATCAAGCAATTTTAAATCTAACTATTTAAAATTTAAATCGAAACAATTTCGATTGAGTGAGAAGTTCTCACCTTGCTTGCAATAATAGTTTCAGCGTTTTATTTCGAATAAAATTAAACGCGCGTTTAATTTTATCCGAAATTTGCACTAGCTCAAATCAACTCCAATCTAGCTCCATCGTGTGGTGTTCGACAATACGAAGCCAATGCAATTCGTTTCGTACGAAACGGACCTCGTATGAAAAATTTATGATATTTTAAAGTTTACACAATTTTATATATAAATTAATTTACAACTTTTATTATTATCTTAACCTTAGACAATCCAGGCCGCACGTTTCTATACCCTTGCAATCCTGGCCATGCTTCATGCTCCTTCTTCTTCCAGGTTCAAATGCACGCTTAAACCCATCGGTCGCCACTTCTTGTTGAATTTTCGCGACCACCCTATGGCACATGAACATGATCAAGCTCCACCACGTCGAATGCCACGACGAACTCCACCTTCGGCCAGAATAGGGTCGAGCTTGGCCCCCTAGCTTGTGAAAAATATGCACGAACGACCCACCTTCATTGCCAATTTTTGGAGAATCGGAGCCACTTCAACGCAAATCCGCCGTTGGATTCAAAGTTCGCAGCGTCCTCTACAACTTTCATTTAGGAAGTTTGTCGAATTGATTTACGGATTTGAATTAAATTAGGGGAGAAGAAGACAAGTTTTCGGCCATTAATATTATAACTGGCGGCTTGGGTTTTAAATTAGGATCCAATGAAGTTTCGTCGAAATCCAAGACTGTTTAAAAAATGGCTATTTTTACTCGTCAACTAAATATTAAAATATTCAATTTTTGCAAATTAACTTTTAATTCAATTTTAAAAGTTTTATAACATTATTCTAACTCCAATATGATTTAATACAACTTTATAATTCATTTTTAATCATATTAAACCTAATTTCCAATTATTTCTGAAATTTCAATTATTAAATTATCGATTTAAATTATCCAATTAAATCCTGATATTCGAAATTAAAATTTATTCGACTTCCAAATTTTACATGTTAATATTTGAAATCAATTAAATATACGAATTTCAAATGATAGAAATTCTAGGTCATTACAAATAACCTACATTTATCATCAATAATGTCCTAACAATGTAAAAGATAGCATCCAAGCCACATAATACCTTTTTAATAGGAATTTGGCAAACTTCAACCATTTAATACCTCATTTTATGCAGGTCTTCATCATTTATTACATATCCTAGGCCAGACCCCTTTATGATACTATATAGCAAACATTGAATGGAAATTTTTTAGGCTACTTAATACTTCAAACCCAAAGTGGGCTCTTTCTGACATACCCTCTACCGTGCCTAACCGCTAACCCTGACCATTTAATACTTCCTACATAGAGAAGATGGGAGCCCTCAATCAGCCACTTAATACCTTTAACCCGGAAGCAAGTCCTTCGTATTATGATCTACAACCCAACCATGACGTCTCATATTAGCCCGACTATTTATAAGTACTAATAGCCAAATTAGCTGGACAGGTTTACCATATAGAATTTGAGACTAATCCCACATCCTCCATGGGTGTTAATTATAGGTTGTCTCATGTTAGGCCCAAAGTCACACAACTGATAACAAGATTAGCTAGGCAGACTGCGATTGCTTTTGAATGCCCTTGCATCTCTATAAATTAATCTTCTTTACCTCACACTCTTAACATACTATCACATATCTCACCGCGTTCCATTTCAAGGCCTTATAGAACTCTTGTTACGCCTTTACAATTAACTTCTTTCCTAAGGAGAATTTAATGATAATCAATAGCGTATTAACTACATAATTAATACTTTATAGTTGTATGTTGTCTACGCTAATGCATATGTGTGTAAACACACGCGCCTAAAATATTTCTAAGCATGTGGAGATTGCGTCCTAAACTAATGTTTAAACACTACAAGAAACTGTACAATTTCTGATGGCTCATGCACGTCGGCAGTCGTCGAAAGCTGTCGGCGGCCGTCGAAAAATGCCTAGCAAAAATATCCGTCGCCGAACAGAATTTTCAACGACTTCTGACAACACCTGCCAATTCACTTCTGACAGCAACCAACGGATTAATCAATGGCTCCCGACGGCCATCAAAGACCAGTGGACGATCGTCTTTTATTATTATGTCGTTGCTTTCCTCAAGATCTTCCTGATAAGCTTGTTTGTCTTGAATATTCTTCCTATCAAGCGTAAATCTTGCCTTTACTTTAAAAAATGCTGAACAATCTACTTTATCTCCCTTTAGAGATGGATAAGGAGCGTAATAAACTTGCAATGCTTGTGTGGCTAGTACAAACAGATCGCACTTGTGATAATGCGATATGTGCTTTATTTCAATAACATTATAATTGTTGTGCACATTAATTCAAGAACCTGGAACATTGCTAAACTTTAACGACCAGGAATTTTTGGCGTCTCAAGTTTTTAATATAAATTTTTAATACTTAATAACATGGTACTTCAATCAAATAAAATTCCCATTAAATAACAACTGGTAATAATATATAGTTTTCAAACCAGGGTAATATTTTGGATTTCCATTATTTTATCTATAAAATAGGAATCATTTTAAAATGGAATTTCTTATATATATATATATATATATATATCAAAACAACAAAATTTATCTTTGTAAATTGAAATGATTTTGACTTACGGAAAATATAATGTATTATAAATGAAGAGAGATTCATATTGGATTTTTCCTATATATATATATTCATATAAAGGTAAGAAAGAAGAATATATTTATATACATATGCATGTATATAAGTTAAAAAAGGAAATATATAATTCTCATAAAACAAATAATATTGCATTATGAAAATATGTAATGGTAAGTGAAATAGACGTACATTTATATGAATAAACCAAATAAATATAGTTTATTAAAAAGAAATATATTTTGTATGTTGAATAATAAAAGAAGAAAATATACAAGGAGAGGTATATACATAAGGAAAGTATACATATGGAATATATATGATAGAAATCCATAAAATCATTTCAAAACGAAAAGCATTAACAAATCAATGTTTTGTTAAAGATGTTATTTTATACATTTAAAATGATAATAGCAAAAATTCATTTTCCTTAGGTTATATATTTAATAGAAGTAATATATTTTGAAATGACAAGATTGAAATTGCTTGAGTTATATGTTAAATAAAAACATATGTGTGTGTATATGTATATGTATATGTATACGGAAATTTAAATGGTCTGCTCAAAACCACCTTACATCTTGTTTTGAAAATATACACGTGAAAAGCTTATTAAAAATCAACTTAAAGAAAAAGGTAAGTAAGAGAAAGACATAAAAATAAACAAAACAAAAAAGAAAACTCAACAAAGTAAAAGCAAACAAGTAAAAATGGTAAACATTAGTATAAATACATAAAACATTGTTTGGTCAAAAGAAATAAAGCCCAAAATATTTATTTTTATTTAATTTCAACTCAAAAGCAAAAGAAGGAAGGCTGAAAGATTTATTTCATCTCAATATCAACTCAAAGTCACTGATTCCTTTCCATCCATCACTGTACAACTTTTGTACAACAGCCAAAATCTTCCATACACACACACACACGTTATACGTATACATTATTTTCAGATGTAAGTGTGTGTATATAGGGAGGGTATTAGTTTCATTTTTAAGCCTGTAAAAATTAAAAGCTCTGTTAACAAAAACACAATTAAATAAAATAAGAAAAAGCCTCCATCTTAAAATTTAAATACACATACAAAGAAAGATTTCAAAGTTCAGATCAGAAGGAAGGTGTAATTGGAAGTTTTTCAAAGGAACAAAACAATGTGGAAGGTGAGACCCAAATTTAAGTGCCTTGAATGTTAAACTGTTACTCGGACAATTTAACAGAGTTTAAAAAAAACATTTTACTTTGCTTTTCAAAAATCCTTATCTCCTTATTCGATTTAAATTTTAAAACGATGTAAACTAGTAAAATGTTCGTTTTCGAGTATGGAATATGCTAAATATTGTTTGAAGATCCATCATGCCATATATTGTGAGAAAATTTGAATTTACGGTAATTCATCATTGTTTTGGAAAATGTAAACATCTTTAAAACATTGATTCATGTACGTAACCATGATCGGTATGTGAAAATTGGATTTTTAGAAAAGGCTTCATGGTTTTTAGTAGCCTGGATCTCGAGAAATCTAGAGATGATCGGAATTGATTCAAAAATTAATTACTATAAGGCTGTCGACAAGGAGAGGTGCGGCGTGGTCGAGGAGGTCTAGGGTGACGTGGTGATGGGCTTCACCGTGGCCAAATTATGATTATGGCAATGGTTTGGGTTGGCGTAGGAATTTTAGATTTTTAGGGAAAGTTGAATGGGTTATGTTTTTTTTCCATCATTGATGTAGTGGAAAGGATCGGCCTTTTTGCTGAAGGGCTTGGAGGCAAGAAGAAGGATATGCGTCTTCGTCAGTGGTGGTGGTGGCTTGCCCTAAATGCCGATTGTTCGATGGGGCGAGGTCGAAATTTTCACGGTGGTAGAAAGTCTAGGCTCGGTATATTTCGATTTTCGGCTAGGGAGATCAGAGGCAGAACTATGGGGAAGGGACAATCGAGTTTTGGACTGGGCACTTACAAAAGGTCATGGATGGGGAGTTTGGAGGCGGAAGAATTTATGCATGCGTACATGCACGCTTACATGGTTGATCGAGAGCAAGGATGGTCCTGGGTAGGATGGAGGACAAATTCGGGGTGATTTGTTGCTAGAGTTTGGCGTGCAAAAGTGGGTTCATTGGAGAGAGTATGAGTCGATCGAAATTGATTTTGGTTTTGGGAATGTGGTTTTGATCGTTTGGATTTGGGAATTGTAAAACTGGAAAGAAAGGAGGATGATGGGAAAGGAAGAACGCGGGGAAAGTGGGATCAGTTGTTTTTTAAAATTATTAGGATTTGGCCCATATATTATATATAAAAAAAGGGAAAGGGGTGGTTGTGGGCTTCGGCCAAGAAAAGAAGAAAAAAGAAAGATGAAGAGGCTTCATTTTAAAAACAAGAGAGAGAGAAGGCTTTGAAAGGTTAAATTTTGTGTTATGTAAAATTTAATTTGGCATAATAGATGCATATGGAACTCGGTTGATGCGATACTAAGAGTGTTTGGTTTGTAACCAAGAATACTTCGGCATCGTATAATATGTTGTTGAGTATGAATAAGTAAAATTGTATAACAATTGGAAATAGAAAGGAATTTAGGTAAATAAATTTAAAACTAATATTATCAATTGATTGACTGTTATTTGAAGTGTTTTACCAGATAAAAATAACAACAAGTTAAATTAATTTAATCATGATGTTTGACATCTGTTAGCGGAACAAAACACTGTTCCGCTAATTGTTTTGAAATGAATTCCTGTCCGCAGAATAAATCACCATTCTACCACTATTAGTGAATATATTTTTGTGAACATTTACTAGCAGAAATAAAAATCCTGATCTGCTATTTTATTTGTACAGAAACCAATTTATTTCCTTGATGATTATATTAGGCACTATGATGTTAAATTGATTGTTTAAAATAGTTTGACATGAATATCTGGATCTGTTATTATGGACTGTCATGAAATTAAATGATAGCCAGGTTAAGTACCATTGGAATTGTCAAGTCTTCTATTTCGATTTGGGGTTGATTTTGAACAAAAATTGTTTAAAAATGTTTGCTATTTATTTATGAATTTTTTATGGTTCATGGTTAAATATTTGATAATGATATAAAGTAATTATTTTATTCTCAAAAATTATTTTAAAAATTTTAATTATTATTTTAATATTATTGATTAAATAACCTTTTAAGAATATTAGTTATTAATTAAAGTTAATTTATAGCGATTGTTTAAAGTTAATTATTACTTAAAGGGTTAATTGGTATTAAAGTATATTTATTCAAGGTTAAATTTATCAAACGTTAATAATGTTTTAGAAATAATATATCATATAGTAGACTTTGATTAATAAGGATTTTAGTTAAATAAGAACTTGGGAAATTTATGTTGAAACTTTATAATTATTATTTTTGAAACTTTTTTATAAAGTTTTCGGGAAGTAAATGACATACTCGGATGGCATAAATCGGAGGCAGTGAGTGCCTACAGTTAAGTTATAGATAACTCTGTGATAGAGACATAACCAATAAGCTCTGATCCATGGTTTGATACTGTAATAGTGCTTTCCACATTATTTTTAAAGGGTTTTCAAATATTATTAAAACGCGGTTTATAAATTTACCAAATTCGGTAAGATAAGTATGTATAATTGGGATTAGGGAATTCAAATTATTAAAATTTAATTAAAAGGAGATTTTATGTTTTAATGGAAAATGGAATATTTGGTTGAATTGATTGTTTATCTGGTAGTTAGATAATCGACTATGACCCAAATATAACGTTGGAAATATCTAGAGAAAATTCGAGAATTATATTATACAGTTACCATTCGAGCTGCTGTATTATACGCGTAAACTCATTTCTTTCTTCTAGGACGTTTATAAGCGAATCCGTCCACTAACGGTTAGGAGGTGATATTCAATCTTATCTTCATCTGTTTATATCCCAGAGAATTGGGGTTGAGTTTACCAAAAAATAGTGGACGTTGTTTTGAAGATACTGGAATCGGATTTGTTATTCAAAAACCACTTCGATCGAACAAGTACATTTTCGAAATGAAGACAAGAGTATGGAGTCATAGATGGAGCAATGAAGTGCAAGGGCTAATCGCTACTAATCCTAAGGGTGATTCCAAAATGGGTGCAGTAGGAACAGTGCCTTCGGTTCGTTCGGACAGTAAACGGACTTATATGGATGAATGCTATTAGTACATTGTCATTGGAGGACAATGAGTATTCTAAGTGAACATTTCTAAAAGGGTAATCGTAGCCTCTAGCCTCATTGACTGAGAACGAGTGAAAAGCAAAGGGGATGCAACAAGGCTAAGTGGGTAACACCCAAGTAGGGTATGTTTATCACCTTTCTAGATAACCTTAGATATTAGTACCATGATTGTGGAAGGAACTTGGAAAAGGCGGGAACACCTAGGGTGATAGCATATTTGGTATATCCAGTTAAGGGATGGTCCGGTCTTTTGCAGTAAGGGATCCCGACATGTCCCTCGGTACAATATTTAATAGAAATGTACTTGACAGGTGGTACCCCAGTATAAAGTCATTCAGATTGAATCCATTCTCCAATAAGTGTCGTATGGTTTTGATTGTGCAACGTGAGATGCAATCATTTCAGCTATTTGAATAAGTATTTGTACAGTGACACTATCATAATATCATTGGATTTTCTATGGAGTGTTTTGATTACCAGAAGGGAAAAACCCGTCATGTTCATGTGCGACATGGTCTTACGGGATATCTTAGATTTAAAAGGGTTTTGAAAGCTAACAAACAAAATTCCTTGTGATTTTAATTCTCATGCTGGTTTTACCAGACTGATCCGGGCGTGGTATTTCATATATGCTCAGGTCAGATCAAGCATATTTCTATGTTTAGCTGGAAGGATGGAAACTTCAGGAGAGGAGCTGGACGGACAGAGTCATATTCTCGTAGATGATTATATTATGTTGCATTTGGTTGTGCTTATCAGCAATTGTAAGGATAGGGTCTTATAACTGTCCATGTTGAATATGTTCGTATACTCTGATTAGTGTGTGTATGATAAACATTTCGGTTTTGGTTTTATGTTAAGATTTTTCTATATTATAATTTATTCATTTTCGCTATGAGATTCTTTGTTGTTGGTTTTCTTTCCACCTTCTTTCTATCTTCTACCAACTTTCTTTCTTTTACTATCTGCCTTCCCGTGCAATTTGACCGACAAGTGAGATTAAAAGTCAGTTTAAATCTATGTGGAAAAGTGGGTCATGACATAAACCAATTGCATCTAAATACCTCCTCCGCGAGTCGTGATAAACATGACAGTTGCACAATTTGAGTTTAAACGCCATACAAATCATTTATGTGATATTTTGGATCATCCCTACCTTTAACAAGTACACTTGTATTATTATTTAATTTTCTGCAACATATTCTTTAGTGTTAAATTTATATCCATTGACGAAATATATTAGATATTTCTTAACATTTCTTTTTAGTCCAATGTATGATGTTTTACCCATCGTCAACCACATAATTTCTCGGTTCATAAACGTACTTTGAAAACCAATCGGAAAATTATTTACTAAGATCTCCATGTGGATGTTTACTTTCATAAATACTACAAACCTGAATAAAATATTGCATAAATTCTACATGCGCATGCATTATGGAAATTAGTAAATCGCAAATTATAATTTCAGATTACCTAAAAATGATGCAACCTCGGTACAATTAAGAAGAATATATGTGTGTGCCACAAGAAGATCTCTATCGTCTAACCATACTTCCACACATTTTCCAAAAGGTCGACCACGTTGTCTAAAAATAGATAACATTGTTTGAGAGAACTCTTGTTCATCGTCTTCATCATTATGTGGAACACTTTCAAATGATATATTCACATGGTCATTGAAATAGTGAGGTAAAAATAATGAAGCTTCTTCTTCGATGTAAGTTTTACATATCAAACCTTCTACTCATGCTTTTTTCCTTGCTTTTTTCTCTAGATGATTCGAGTATATATGCAAAACTAATTTACATTAACTTTAATATCCCAATGTTATTAAATTAATAGGTATCATTTTTCATACCTCTCCAAAGGATACATCCATCCAAATTGCACAAAATCTCAAAGTCGTGCTTTAGATGGGAGTTGAATAGGTAAACATTCCCCTACATTAAAAAACTTAGTGGAAATATTTTCTCCAATTTTCATATGAAGCACAGGAGGTTTTCATAATTCTTGTATATCACGTCTTGATTTCAAATCGTCATTAGTTTTCCCCTTGACATTCAAAATCATGTTAAAACATTATCAAATACATTTTCTCACTGTGCATCACATCAGTATCATGACAAAGCAGAGGTTTTTCCAATAAGGCAACTCCCAAAGCATACTTCTTTCATAATGGAAACCACCAGCATTTTTTATTGAATCAGATTCAAAAATAATTCGTCGAAAAATATACGGGAACTGTAGCTAGACTTATAGACATTACATATAGACATATATCTAGTGTCATCTCCCTAAACCATCCTTCGTAATATCGTATATCTTTCCTCTTAAAACTCTTTTAACCAATTATGAATAGTTAATTTACCTGCAATTTCTGTTTGCACTCCAATTTCATATATCTTTGGAAAGACCCATACAAGTTCGTAAATGTCTTCGCTTGAATATATCATTGGTGGTTGTCTGGTTTCTACTCCATTAGCTAAAAAGTTTTCTTCTATCTCCTCTGAAGTGATGAATGACATGTAGAAAACGTCGATGGTATCAAACCATGAAATTTTCTTACCATTCAATAAAGAAAATGCCTGCATTTCTTCCATGCAATAAGAACAAGCTAGAAGACCGAATGTACTCCATCCTGAAAGCATTGCATGGACTGGAAAATCACTTATAGTCCATAACAAAGAAGCAAACATACGAATTTTTTTCTTTCAAATGTCATATGTTTCAACTCCTTCATTCAACTATGTTTTTAATTCCTCAATCATCTATTCCTTCTGTAAGATCGTTGTGGCCAAAAACGATAATAGTAGGAAACATATGTTGCGTTTTCATATACATCCACGGAGATGAATATTTAGCATCAAATTGTGAAAAAGGTTTAAAACTGTCCATATATAATCCAACTCTAACATTACGACTCTCCGTTAAAAAATTGGGATAATTTTTGTTGAAATGCTGCCATGCTTCTCCATTGGCTGGACGTGTAAACATACCTTCATCCTTTATTCTCACACTATGTCATCTCATATGAGGTGCAGTTACAAAATATGCGTATAATCTTCGAAGCCTAGGAGTCATGGGAAAATAGTGCATACGTTTGTATGGAACTTCCTTTCCCTTCTTTTTTCTTGGTTTGTAACTTTCCTTGTTACATATTCCACACTTCCTAAGAGTGATGTCCTCTTTCTAAAACAACATGCATCCATTTAAACTTGTATCTATTTTTTATAATATAACAAAAGCCGACATAATTTTTTTAACTTCTTCGTGATTTTCGAACATAAATTATTGGGGGGCATATGTCTTTTCGCGGCTTGTACAACGACTGTAATTCGGCTTCGATGATGTTGTATTTTGACTTCATTGCAATGTATTTTGTGGTCACTGATAGCCGAGTATTGCATTTACAACCATCCTAAAGAGGTTTCTTAGCTATCTCCAGTAAAACATAAATTTTTTTGCTTCAATATTTGGTTCTTCAACATCTACGTCATCGTCGTCAACTTCTAGCATATGGAACATTGGTTGTGCTGCATCTTCAACCATATTTTCTATATGGTTCATCACAACAATTTCATTACCAGCAATCTCTAATTCAGACTCTGCAAAGTATGTGCTACAACTTCTCCATGACGATCCTAAACATAATACACCGACACGAAACCATTTTTGCACAAATGAACTTTCACAATATCGGGTAACAAATACTTCTAATGTTTACACCTACTACACGGACAACGAATTTCTGCATAAATTTCGTTATTACTTAAAGCAAATTCAATAAATACATTTATACCATTGTAAAAATCTTCTTTTATTGAGTTTCTCAGTCCCCTTCCTTGATATATCCATCTTCTCCAATCAACAAAAGAATCGATCATTTTTTCTATTTGAAAAAATATGTCACAAATTCAAAATTAAATATTGGTCATTTTACAAATTGACATTTTATTTTTCAATGTATCGATACATAAATTTATAGCGTAAACTTTACCTACTTTAGAATCCAATATTGAAATATCGGTTTATGGTTTTCTTTTTTGCCATTCAGTCATAATACTTCCCATTGTAAACACTGTAAACACTTACATTTCATATATTACTTCATTTTAAACGATTCAACAATATTTCGGCAGCACTTTACCTTTGTTTCCTACATTGTACACAAATGCATGTGCATAGGAAATAAAAAAGAAAAGTGATGATGAGATTTTGTTAACCACTTGGAATGAAATAATGTACGAAATGTAATTGTTTAATGTGTTTATAACTTGTCCAATAAAGGGAAAATCCAACAATATTGTACTAGATGAAAATAAATGTCCATTTTGTGATAAAAACAAATATTTATGTAATGATTATGTACAACACTTGTCGGACGGGACAAAAAAAATCTCCAAGGGATGTAATAAAAAGTAGTTCAAACAAAAGGTAGAAGTTTTATAGTTTTTCTTCTTATTTATTATGTAATATAGTATTGTTTGTAAACGGTTGAAAATTTAATAATTTTATTTATTTTGAAAAAATATTAATTTACCAAATTTGTTCTGCTCATTTTATCGAATAAGGTTGCTTCAATATTGCTTTCATATTCTGATGCAGTCGAATTTTTTTGAGACTTACGCGTTCATTTTTATACAAGTCAAGATATTTAAAAGCAATGGACATGGATGATTCTAACTCCGAATGAAGAATATCTCTGTTTTTCGATAAGTAACTTATTTTCAAGTTCTATGGTATATTCTAATGAACTCGAGACAATGGTAGAAACTACAAATATAATGATTTACACGTATACACAAAATCACAAATTGTACATACTCTTTACAATTTCATGATAACATATGAAATAGATATACCATGGGATACTATAAACCATTATTAGGCTACTAGAAATAATTAGAATCACTAATTAGTCCTAATTTATCAACTTACACAAATTTAGATTTAGGGTAAAAATTAGATTTTTTTTGTGAAAATAAGAGATTATACTTGGGATTAAAATCAATAGAGTATGATTAGGCATCCGTAGAGGATCCGAAAACTTGGTTTTAGAGATTGGAAGCTTGAAATTAGGATTTAGTGGTTTTAGGTTTATTATTTTCGTTTAGCGAAGGGAGGAAGAAAGGTCTCGGCTGAGGCCTGGTAATCATGAATTTTTGACGGTTTCCAATGGTCGTCGAAGGCCCATCGGAAGGCTTTGAAAAATGGTTATCGGAAGCCATCGCAAGCTTCTATCAGTATATCAGCCTTTTCTAGTAGCGAAATGTCAAAACTTTAAATTTATACAAGTTCAATTCCATATTACCTAATAAACCATATATCCAAAAACCATAATTCAGTCAACAGACTTGTATAAAATAGAAACAATATCAAACTTATTTTATACTTAAATTGTGGAATCACACATTAATAAAAACTTCCAATTCGAATAGTTTTACATCCTATTCAACTTCTTTATATAAAATTAAAAAAGGGAATTTCTATTTAAATTGGAGAAATAGGCTGTGCAAACTACGAATAAAAGAATTCATACCATACCCACTATTTCCTAATTTATTCTCTTCAAAACCTCAATCATATCTAAAGAAAAAAAATAAGAAGTGGAATAAAATGTTTAACACTAAAATTGCAATAACTACATAATTCAACCATTTAGTATAGAATAATTGAGATTCTGACTCAAAAATTGACCTTTCACTTCAGAGAATTTTAGGGCTTTAGCGTGATATTTTTCTAAATAAAATTCGACAATTAGTTATATCAAATCCAAATATACTATACAATTACTAGAATAAGAAAGAATAAGGTAAGTCCTTAGCTCTTCCTTTTTGGATTTTTTGATGCCTACTTCGATCTGTTACACCTTTTATAAGGCCTTGGTTTGAACTTACTAAACATTTCTGTGATATTATCTCACACCTTTTATAAGGCCTTTAACATCTTACACTCACACTTCTTCATACAATTTTTTTCTTTACATGCAGCTATCTTTATACTTTTGTTCAACGTATATGAATCACGTGAATTCCAACATAATTAGAAATGTGATCACTTAGTTGTTGATTGCTTCATAATAGATATGGGTATAAAATGCCTTTTCTCCATGCAAACAGGCAAAAGTCTACAAGAAAGAAATTATCGGCATGCAGCAATTCATGAACAAAGTAAAGATCGTCTCCTACTCCACCACCAAAACCTAGTAAACCTATATGGCTACACCTCTTTCTATAGCCACGAGTTCCTCCAAGTCTATGAATATATCGCCAACAGCCCATGGGCCCTTGGCACCTAAATGCATGTTGTGTTGCCTACCCACATGTCTATCATCATCCTTATCAAAGAAGCTTTATCTTGCCTCCTCTTTGTGGTATCCCAAAATCATCAACTTTATATGTCAAAAAATAGAGTTATAAAAGAAAAACACCAAATGTAACAGGAATAATATTTTACATAATACACAAGTTGCAATACACTTCAAAAAGTAATTATGAATTGATATTTGTGACACTATGGTTATTGTAATGATCGAGTAAAGCCAAACAAAAATAAGTGTTGAGATTTGCAACGTAATATTTATAATTTTTGGATTTTGAAATCTTTTAACATTTTAAAATTTTATGAAATTTTGAATAATTAAAAAAAATTAAACTTTTTTGAATTTCACAAAAATTTCAAAATTTTATTTTTAAATTAAATTAATATTTTAAAACTATTTTATAAATTTTCAAAATATATATTTTTTGGAATATTAAATATAATTATCAATCACAATTATCAAATATTAAATATTAGATAATAACTATTACTTCCTAATAACTAATAATTAAATGCTGAATGTTAATTATTAATTATATAATGGTAATTTTCTAAAATTAATTATTAGATAGTAAATATTATTTATTAATTATTAATCAATTATTAATTTGTTACTTATTACTTCTTAATTATAACTAAATATTTATAATTAAATCCATTTATTATATGTATTATTAATTATTACATATATATTATTAATTATACATTATTGATGGTAACTATTAATTATAAATTATTACTTATATAAAGTTATTTAATTAATATTAATTGTCGAAAGTTAATTCTTATTTTTTGCACAAATGATGAGTTATTGTAAAATTTAACATCAATGGGAAAATAGTTGGACTACATATTAAAGTGAAAATTATTAGCCTTGTTTTAAAATATTTTTACTGATTACTTCAAATTCTATTGACTATTCAATTTTTTGATTAATTAAAAATTTTCAATCAAAGAAAGAAAATTAACTTTCTGAATTTTAATAGCCATTCAATTTCCTTTTTTGTATGTTGCTATGCCTTTTTGATTTTTTCACACGATTGATTATGACAAACGTTAAAATATGCACAATCATTTATAACCTATGAGCTCGAAAAAAGTAAATAACTATCGTTATAAATTAGTATTAACAACGTTCAAGACAAGAGAGTAGTTGGCCAGTGTTACAACTACAAAATATTGGAAGTAGTTAAAATCAACTTTACCACAACTTACACTAAAAGTCTATTTTTGAAAACCTTTATTACAACGGCCATTTTTTTAATTTTGTAAAGTTATTATTGTAAAGGACCAAACACTGTGTTGGCTCGATAGAGGGATGTGTTGACGAATCCTGAACTTCAACATCTATTAGCTTTGTCTAAAATTAACTTCCGTAACATTGGAAAAAATAATGGAAGCTTGATTAGAAAAAATAAAATATATAACTTATTGTTGTTGGAAATTATTGGAGAGAGAAATGATAGGTTAAGTGAATAATAATCGATGGCGAAAGTTTAAAATTTACCATTGATTATTAATATTTTGTTAGTCAAAATTTTATATGGAGAAAACATTTAACTTCTATCAATTTTTTTTCACAAAATCATTAAAAAAATTCCAAACTACCTTTCACAATATTTAAGCCCTTTCCATCTGTACAATTTTCAATCTAAACACTTGTAAAATAATAATAATAATTTTCTTTGAATGAACAAATAATTTAAATTTAAATTTGATAGATAACTACATACCTACTTCGAGACATAGTAAGAAAAAAGGGCAAATTCTATTTGTACATCATAAATTACTTGCCTACCATAAAACTATAAAAATATATAAGATAAAAATTTGCTATTTCGAAAAGAAAAATCAATATTAGAAAAATGAAAAATTCGTAGTATATAAATCCACTTGTCCACATTGTTTATAGTTAAAATACATATAATTTCAACATGCATTCGTGCACATTCAATTTTAGAACTTTCCACTTCTAGTTAAATGAAAATAACAAAATTTAGTGCTCAAATTAATATGGAATATGGAGTAATAAATTCTTCTCTAATTTTTTTTACTTAAATTAAGTTGTTTACACTTAATGTTAAAATTTAAGTAGTTTAAAATTTAATGTTTAAAAATTGATTAAAACTGACCGAAATAGTTAAATGAACTCAAATTCCATTTAAAGCATTTTAATTAGAAATATGTAAAATCGAGTTTGGGAAATATAGGAATAAAGGTTACTTAATTCATTTATACGTCATGCATAAGGGATTTAATGAAATGAGATTATTGTTTTGTTTCATTCCATAATGGGAACTGTTTTGCAAGACATATAGTATATATTAAGTAAAAAATGATGTGAATGATTTTTACAAATTTTTCGATGTACATATTCTGTTTTGTGTGTAGAATAGAATCTTCCTACCATACTGTAACGCCCCACCTTTATACCCACGCTAGCCAAGAACATTACGGTGATTGCTGTCGACTAGCACGGAGAATAAGGCTGTTGAGGAGCGACCATCCGTGTAATTTCTTTGCACGAGCACCGATATGTCAAATAATATAACATGCATTCTATTTCAAGAGGAAATCCGACATACCGACACAAACTCAAAGCTACCACACGGTGGCTATATAAATCCTTCGGAGAACAAATATAGAAATAAGCATAACACAAATCAGTCACAGACAATTCATATCACAAAGGCGGAAAATAGATATGAATATTACACTTGAAAGTGTACATCAGAGTAGTGGTCTAAAAAGATCCACAATATCACAAAAGAATAGTTACATGAGCTACACAAAAGAATAAGTATACATTATGGAGTCTATATCTCAAATGTATACAACAAAAACTACTAATCTAAGTAGTTAACCAAAAGCAAGAGAAATCAATCCCAAGAGAGAAGTCAAGCAGAAGCACCTGTAACATCTCGGTCTGACCCGTGTATTATTTAATAAGAAAATAATAAACGGATCAGTCTAACTATAAATATTAGATGAAACGATATAGAATAAGAGATATGACAAAACACATAATAATCACAATGCCAAGCTGTGATATATATATATATATATATATATATATATATATATATATATATATATATACTTAGTTGATAATCATCAAGAGATTAATCAATGTCACCAAATCTACACAAGAATCAAAGAAACGTCATACTCCTTATTTCGTTCACCAAACTATAAATATTGACGATAATATCAATGTCAATCACAAAAGTCAATGACACACAAATTCCAGAAGACTACACAAGAAATTCAGAAATCACTAAAGTCAATGACACACAAATTCACCAATGCACAAATATTGATAAAACTTATCAATGGAAATCACGAAAATTGGTGAAACACAAATTCTAGGAATCTACACAAGAAATCCAGAAATCACAAAGGGGGGGGGGGAGGCCTATCACAAACGGGAGCATGAAGCTCACCAACAGCTGTAACACATGAACGAGAAGCTATCTCATGGTAACTAGCCATTAATTTGACACACGAATGGTCCGAAGACCTGACACACGAATGGTCCGAAGACCGTGGGTAGCTACCCCACAAATTTGACACACGAACGGGGTTTAGTCTCCCACGCAGACAAAGAGACATCGCACATTGCTAGTCTAAATCACAAAAATGATCGTCATGATCATCGAGAAGTTTCAATTACACTAAGCTAGTAAATATAAAAGTTTAGCTTCATGTCCCATAACCACTTTCTTAACTTAAATATTTACGAACAAACTGTAAATCTCCACTAGAAAATTGTCACAAGAGGTTCAATCGAACAAGTCCAAGAATTAACCGACAAAGTAAACGCAAGCGTTTCATACCACTTGTTTTCCTAAGCCGTATAATTAGATTTCTCATACGAGTGAGGTAAAGGTTTGTATATACTAATAGATTGGAAAACGGTTTTATAAACGAATTTGGTATTAAAATAGTATTGAAATCGTTTGAGGAAAGAGTTTTGATATTTACTACTAGTATAGAAAACCTTTATATTTTTAAAGTGACAAATCACGAAGAAGATTGTAAGAACAATCAAATCACAAAAATTCACATACGAAGACGTGAATAAAATCCAACGAAATCGATAAAGGATCCATCGAAATGGATATTCAAAAATCCCTAAAAAGAGTCATCAAAGTCATAATAGATGATAACAACAAATAGGATTATCACGAATCGATTTAAATTGGAATTTCAATCCAAAAAGGCAAATTGGACTCAAACAGCAGGTTCAGTCGACTGAACAGAGTTTTCAGTCGACTGACCCTGTACCTGGAAATTTTCCAGGTTCAGGAAACTTTCTGTTTCCAGTTTCAGTCGACTGTGCAGAGTTCTCTAGTCGACTGAATCATGCCTGGAAACTCTCGGGTTTCAGGTTCAGTCGACTGAACAGAGTTTTTAGTCGACTGAATCATGCCTGGGCTGTTTTTCAGCCTTATTCAAATGAAGACCAAACTCTTCCAAAATGCAACCGGACGAACATTGGCTCTAAGGGTTTATTTTAATCGGCAACCCGGCCCTATATGCTCCTCGGTGCATCACCAAAAACATGATCAAACATCCATAAAAGGAGTTCACACAAATTTGACTTAAAAACCCAAAAATTGGAGTATTCACAAAATCAATCCAAAACAAGAGCAAATGCACATGAAGAAGT
Organism: Allium cepa; assembly: GCA_030765085.1. Lineage (NCBI taxonomy): Eukaryota > Viridiplantae > Streptophyta > Magnoliopsida > Asparagales > Amaryllidaceae > Allium > Allium cepa. The sequence continues at coordinate 862,232,454 of CM060931.1, forward strand.
GTTAGGAATTCATACCCAACAATCAAAGATAATTATAGTCATAGATGTGAGATAAAAATCTCACCTTTTCACAAAATCGAACAAGAAGAAGCTTGAAAGCAAATGGAGAATCAACCTCTCTTCAACACAACCCAATTGAGCTTGAATCTAAGCTCAAAAACATGAACATTCCCAAAATTAGGTTTAGGAATTTCTGAAATTGGTAAGAGAATAAGTTGGAGAAGAAGAAGAGAAGCTTACCAATGGGTTCTTCTTGAGTTTGGGGCTAGGAATTTGATTTGCAAGAGAAACTAGGGTTTTGGAGTTTTAATTTTCAATGTCCTCCACCATTAATGTTATAAAAACTGAAAAGAGTAGAGAATGAGGGTGAGTGGGGGAGAGTGGCTCAGATTTGAGCATAAGTTAACATAGGGATGAGCCCAAAAACCAAACCCAAAGTAAAAAGTAGCAGAAATCAACTTTCTCCAAACATATCGAAGCTTATACTCAAAAAGGTCGCAAACGGCATTTTAAACTCAATGGGAGTGGTCCCGAGTCCTAATTCGACTGTATGCAAAAAGTAGCTTTTCGGACAAAAATCCGACTAACGATAAAATATTTAAATAAAATATTTAAATATAAAATCGATAAATATGCGGGTTGTTACAGACTCCCCTCCTTAAAGAAATTGCGTCCTCGCGATATTTTAGAAGAGAACATAAAGTAACAACCGTAAAAGCATATTCAACACAAAAGAAGTTTGAAATAAGAAGTTCACCTCAAAGAGCACGAGAAAGTAAGTCCGGATGTGTACACTCGATGTACTCTCTAGATTCCCAAGAACAATCCTTAGGATTTGAAGACCATTGAACTTTAACAAGCGGAACATCTTTATTTCGAAGTCGTTTGACTTCCAAAGCAATGATACGAATAGGATGTTGCTCATAAGTTAAATTAGGCGAAACTTCAATCTCTTCCACAACACCGGGCTCAAGAATAGAATCGGAATCTCGAAGACATTTCCGAAGTTGAGAAACGTGAAACACGTCATGCATAGCAGAAAACTGAGCCGGTAATAAAAGGCGATAAGCCATGGAACCAATACGTTCGGTGATAGGAAATGGCCCAATATATCGAGGCGCAAGTTTTCCCGATCGACTGAAACGTACAACACCTTTCATTGGTGAAACACGAATAAACACAAGATCTCCCACAGAAAATTCTAACTTCCTTCTCCGGTTATCGGCATAGGATTTTTGTCTACTCTGGGCTTCTTTCATCCTATGACGAATAAGATCAATCTTTTCTGTAGAATCCCGAATAAAATCTGGACCTAAAACCAGCTTCTCACCGGCCTCAAGCCAACAAGAAGGAGATCGGCATGGCCTTCCATAGAGTGCCTCAAAAGGTGCCATACCAATACTAGATTGGAAGCTATTATTATAGGAAAATTCAACAAGTGAAATATGATCTTCCCAACTTCCACCAAAATCAAAAACACAAGCACGAAGAAGATCTTCAAGAGTTTGATTCACACGCTCGGTTTGTCCATCGGACTGGGGATGATAAGCGGTGCTAAAATTAAGCTTCGTTCCCAAAGCTTTTTGATGACTCTTCCAAAATCCACTAGTAAACAATGGATCACGATCACTAACAATAGAAGTAGGAACACCATGCAATTTAACAATTTCTTTGATAAATATTTTAGCCAAAAGAGGAACGGTTCGGTTAGACCGAACAGGAATAAAATGGGCGGATTTAGTAAGTCTATCAACAATTACCCATAAGCTATCATAACCCGATCGAGAACGGGGAAGGCCATCTATAAAATCCATGGAAATTTGATCCCAGTTCCAAACTGGAATTTCTAAAGGTTGCAATAACCCTCCGGGCCTTTGATGTTCGGCCTTAACGAGTTGGCAAGTCATGCAACGTTTAACGAAGTTAGCGATGTCAAGTTTCATTCCCTCCCAATAATAAAGTCGCTTCATATCCGCGTACATTTGACTACTACCGGGATGAATGGTAAATTTAGAGTGATGAGAATCTTCTAAAATATCTTTACGAAGATCCCTAACATTTGGCACGATAAGTCTACAAAATTTCCGAATGCCGCCACGAGAATCGATATTAAAGTCTTTCAAACCTTCAATATCAATTTTATCCTTAATATTTTGGCCAAGAAGAACCAATTCAGTATCTAGCCTTTGAGCTTCAAGAATGCGGTCTAAAAGAGGTGGATGAGCCTCAAGGCTACATAAAACAAATGATGAGCATAAATCGGAAACACGGTCTCGAATTTCGCAAGTGGATAAAATCTCGAGATCGTTCCATTCGGATATCATCATAGAAACAACGGCTTGTTGTTTACGGCTAGGAGCATCGGCGACAAGATTACCCTTACTGGGAGTATAAAGAATATCAAGATCATATGGTGCAAGAAATTCGAGCCAACGCTGTTGACGCAAATTAAGTTCCATTTGAGAGAATAAATATTTCAAAGACTTATGATCTGTGTAAAGAACAAATCTCTCTCCTAAGAGATAATGACGCCAAATCAGAAGAGCAAAAACAATAGCCGCGAGCTCTAAATCATGAGTGGCATATCTAGTCTCAGCAGGCTTTAATTGCTTAGAAGCATAAGCAATAACGCGTTCCTTTTGCATAAGAACGGCACCCAAACCAATGCGACTAGCATCGGTATAAACAACGAAATCTTGATTCCCATCGGGAATCACAAGAATAGGAGCATCAGAAAGAAGTTCTTTTAATTTCTGAAAAGAAGCTTCACATTTGTCCGACCAAATGTATTTAACACCTTTCTTCGTCAAGCTAGTGAGAGGCACGGAAATCTTAGAAAAGTCTTTGATAAAACGACGGTAATAGCCCGCCAATCAGAGAAAACTACGAGTCTCTGTCACACTCTCCGTTCTCTTCCAATCTTGAAACGCTTCAATCTTTGAAGGATCCACGGAAATTCCGGATTCAGAAATAATGTGACCGAGAAACTTCACACGAGATTGCCAAAAGTGGCACTTAGAAAATTTTGCCTTTAATTGATTACTCCTAAGAGTTTCCAACACAATCCGAAGATGTTTTTCATGCTCCTCCTCGATTTTAGAATAAACAAGAATATCATCGATAAAGATGAGAACAAACCGGTCGAGAAAGTCTTTAAAAACTTGATTCATTAAGTCAACGAAATAAGCCGGGGCATTAGTTAACCCAAATGGCATAACAAGCCATTCATAAGATCCATACCGAGTACAGAACGATGTCAAAGGAATGTTATCCTCTGCAATACGAAGCTGATGAAAACCGGTAGCCAAGTCCAATTGTGAAAAGACTCTAGCACCACTAAGTTGATCGAATAGATCATCAATCCGAGGTAAAGGATATTTATTTTTGATAGTAAGATCATTAAGCTTGCGGTAGTCAACGCAAAGCCTAAGTGTACCATCGGATTTCTTCACAAAAATAGCGGAAGCTCCCCAAGGCGAGGAATTAGAGCGAATAAATTGCTTCGTTTCCAATTCAGATAATTGTTTACGCATCTCCTCGTTTTCTTTATTGGACATACGATAAGGAGGACGAGTGATAGGTTGAGCTCCCGGAATAAGATTAATTCTGAACTCAATTGCTTGCTTAGGTGGTAATCCTAAAACGGGCTCGAATATGTCGAAAAATTCACAAACGACGTGAATAAGAGAAATAATATCACCCTCATCATCATCGTCATCACGAGGATTTAAAGAATATAAAGATGCAACCAAAGCAGAATCTGAATCTTTAAGATTAATAGAAATCTGCTTAACAGATTGAGGATGTCGAAGATGAATAGTCCGCTCAGGACATAGAATTATGAGCTTCATAACGGTTAAGCCAATCCATTCCCAAAATCATTCCAAAGTCTAAATAACGCATGACATGCAAATCGGCTAGGAAAGGAAAATCACACAAAATAATTTCGACATCTTTACACAATAAACTGATTGTTGCGGATCCACCAACCGGATTCGCAATTCTCAAAGAAGTCATTAAACACAAAACATCCAAGGACAAAGTATCAACCAGTTCTTTTGATATAAAAGAATGGGACGCACCCGTATCAAAAAGAACTCGAATAGGATGATCACGAAACAAAATAATTCCATCTAGAATGGAATGAGAAATACCTTGGCCACGAGATGTGTTGCCAGGGGCTTGAGCAACATTTAACTTTCCCTCCTTCTTGCCCTGAAGCTTGGGGCATGAAGATATAACATGACCGGGAACTTTGCAGTAGCGACAAGAAAGAGACTTTGGGTACTTGTTCGCATAATGGTCCTTCGAACCACAATTATAGCATTCCCCACGACCAAAGGAAGAAGTCTTTGCCACGGAGGTTGCTTGCTTCCCTTTCTTATTGGGATAAGGGCCTTTAAATTTGTTTGGCCTCTTTTTGTTGTTGAAGTTTGGTTTGGAACCCACCACTTCAACATCATTCTCCCTATCCGCCTCTTCAAGACGAAGAGCGATATCAACGAGTTGGTCGAAAGAAACTTCTAATTTTAGGAGTAATGGCTTCTTGAGACTTTTGTTTAAGCCATAAACAAATCTCTGATTCTTCTTAAGAGGGGTGTTGATGTATTCAACCCCATATTTGGAAAGCGACTCGAAGGAGGCGTCGTAATCAGTCACGGATGACTCACCTTGAACAAGGTCTATAAATCGTTGAGCCAATGTCACTTTTTCTGCTTCTGGTATGAATTTTAACTCGAAGCGCTCTCGGAATTTCTCCCAGGTGAGATCCGCTTCATTAATCTCAGAAATAAGAAGCTCGTACCAATCCAATGCTCTTTCTCGGAGCATAATAGAGGCCACCTGAACTCGGTGAAGGTCAATAAGATTCATGCGAGAAAAGATTCGATCGCATGACCTTAGCCAGGCCTGTACTTCAATAACAGTTTCAGAACCTTTGAATGGCTCCCTACCCAAATTAGTGTAATCGCTACACAAGCATGCAAATTCCGACTTTGGGTGAGTAGGTTCCGGGTTAGCTCCAGCTGCTTGAGCATTTGTTACCAAATCAAGAAGCTGTTGAGCAGTCATAAAAACTCCATCTTAGGGTGGAGTGCTAGATGGCACGGCTCTGGGGCGGCCTGGTCTAGACATTTCTCTTCCTTTAGAAAGAATGAAAAAGAAGAAAAGGTTATTCACCAAATTGAATATCAAGCAATCTTGATAGATAAATAAGGAATCATAAGGAAAATAGGATGAATCGGTACGAAGACTCGAATTAAATCCTAAAGCATGACTCCTAAGATGAACTTAGGACGATGATCCTTGTTATAATATTCCATATTGTTCCGAAGTTTGGCTCTGATACCAAGCTGTAACGCCCCACCTCTATACCCACGCTAGCCAAGAACATTACGGTGATTGCTGTCGACTAGCACGGAGAATAAGGCTGTTGAGGAGCGACCATCCGTGTAATTTCTTTGCACGAGCACCGATATGTAAGATAATATAACATGCATTCTATTTCAAGAGGAAATCCGACATACCGACACAAACTCAAAGCTACTACACGGTGGCTATATAAATCCTTTGGAAAACAAATATAGAAATAAGCATAACACAAATCAGTCACAGACAATTCATATCACAAAGGCGGAAAATAGATATGAATATTACACTTGGAAGTGGACATCAGAGTAGTGGTCTAAAAAGATCCACAATATCACAAAAGAATAGTTACATGAGCTGCACAAAAGAATAAGTATACATTATGGAGTCTATATCTCAAATGTATACAACAAAATCTACTAATCTAAGTAGTTAACCAAAAGCAAGAGAAATCAATCCCAAGAGAGAAGTCAAGCAGAAGCACCTGTAACATCTCGGTCTGACCCGAGTATTATTTAATAAGAAAATAATAAACGGATCAGTCTAACTATAAATATCAGATGAAACGATATGGAATAATAGATATGACAAAACACATAATAATCACAATGCCAAGCTGTGATATATATATATATATATATATATATATATACTTAGTTGATAATCATCAAGAGATTAATCAATGTCACCAAATCTACACAAGAATCAAAGAAACGTCATACTCCTTATTTCGTTCACCAAACTATAAATATTGACGATAATATCAATGTCAATCACAAAAGTCAATGACACACAAATTCCAGAAGACTACACAAGAAATCCAGAAATCACTAAAGTCAATGACACACAAATTCACCAATGCACAAATATTGATAAAACTTATCAATGGAAATCACGAAAATTGGTGAAACACAAATTCTAGGAATCTATATAAGAAATCCAAAAATCACAAAGGGGGAGGGGGAGGCCTATCACAAACGGGAGCATGAAGCTCACCAACAGCTGTAACACATGAACGAGAAGCTATCTCATGGTAGCTAGCCATTAATTTGACACACGAATGGTCCGAAGACCTGACACAGGAATGGTTCGAAGACCGTGGGTAGCTACCCCACAAATTTGACACATGAACGGGGTTTAGTCTCCCACGCAGACAAAGAGACATCGCACATTGCTAGTCTAAATCACAAAAATGATTGTCATGATCATCGAGAAGTGTCAATTACACTAAGCTTGTAAATATAAAAGTTTAGCTTCATGTCCCATAACCACTTGCTTAACTTAAATATTTACGAACAAACTGTAAATCTCCACTAGAAAATTGTCACAAGAGGTTCAATCGAACAAGTCCAAGAATTAACCGACAAAGTAAACGCAAGCGTTTCATACCACTTGTTTTACTAAGCCGTTTAATTAGATTTCTCATACGAGTGAGGTAAAGGTTTGTATATACTAATATATTGGAAAACGGTTTTATAAACGAATTTGGTATTAAAATAGTATTGAAATCCTTTGAGGAAAGAGTTTTGATATTTACTACTAGTATAGAAAACCTTTATATTTTTAAAGTGACAAATCACGAAGAAGATTGTAAGAACAATCAAATCACAAAAATTCACATACGAAGACGTGAATAAAATCGAACGAAATCGATAAAGGATCCATCGAAATGGATATTCAAAAATCCCTAAAAAGAGTCATCAAAGTCATAATAGATGATAACAACAAATAGGATTATCACGAATCGATTTAAATTGGAATTTAAATCCAAAAAGGCAAATTGGACTCAAACAGCAGGTTCAGTCGACTGAACAGAGTTTTCAGTGGACTGACCCTGTACCTGGAAATTTTCCAGGTTCAGGAAACTTTTTGTTTCCAGTTTCAGTCGACTGTGCAGAATTTTTCAGTCGACTGAATCATGCCTGGAAACTCTCGGGTTTCAGGTTCAGTCGACTGAACAGAGTTTTCAGTCGACTGAATCATGCCTGGGCTGTTTTTCAGCCTTATTCAAATGAAGAGCAAACTCTTCCAAAATTCAACCGGACGAACATTGGCTCTAAGGGTTTATGCCAATCGGCAACGCGGCCCTATATGCTCCTCGGTGCATCACCAAAAACATGATCAAACATCCATAAAAGGATTTCACACAAATTTGACTTAAAAACCCAAAAATTGGAGTATTCACAAAATCAATCCAAAGCAAGAGCAAATGCACATGAAGAAGTGTTAGGAATTCATACCCAACAACAAAAGATAATTATAGTCATAGATGTGAGATAAAAATCTCACCTTTTCACAAAATCGAACAAGAAGAAGCTTGAAAGCAAATGGAGAATCAACCTCTCTTCAACACAACCCAGTTGAGCTTGAATCTAAGCTCAAAAACAAGAACATTCCCAAAATTAGGTTTAGGAATTTCTGAAATTGGTAAGAGAATAAGTTCGAGAAGAAGAAGAGAAGCTTACCAATGGGTTCTTCTTGAGTTTGGAGCTAGGAATTTGATTTGCAAGAGAAACTAGGGTTTTGGAGTTTTAATTTCCAATCTCCTCCACCATTAATGTTATAAAAACTGAAAAGAGAAGAGAATGAGGGTGAGTGGGGGAGAGTGGCTCAGATTTGAGCATAAGTTAACATAGGGCTGAGCCCAAAAACCAAACCCAAAGTAAAAAGTAGCAGAAATCAACTTTCTCCAAACATATCGAAGCTTATACTCAAAAAGGTCGCAAACGGCATTTTAAACTCAATGGGAGTGGTCCCGAGTCCTAATTCGACCGTATGCAAAAAGTAGCTTTTCGGACAAAAATCCGACCAACGATAAAATATTTAAATAAAATATTTAAATATAAAATCGATAAATATGCGGGTTGTTACACATACGATCATAAACAGCCTCCAAAGAATTCAATGGAGTGTTAAATATAAATTTTGAAATCAAATTCATTTTGTTTTTGTAGAGATATATATGAAGATTGGGGAAAAAGAGATTGAGATGTGTTGTCCTTCAAATCTTAAATTTAGAGAATGTTTAAGGTTAAACTATGAAAAGAATCAATATTAATTATGATTCCTCCCTAGACAAAAAATAATAATTAACAAATGCTTTTTTATTATTTGTTTTGTCTAAATCCATTTATTCATTGACAAATTATCTTGTATTCGATTATATGGAGTCAATACTATTTGTAATCCACTACACATAAAAGGATGAATTTCTACCATTTTCGTTTTTCTCTCCTAACTTTAAGAATAAAATCTTTTTTCCTTAGTTTAAAATAACGGTTCCAATATTTATGATCATAATATCACTTGGACTTTGATGTAAGATTATGATGAATTTTATAAATTTTGAATATTGAATAACTTTCTTTATGCAGTAATTATTTTTTCTGATTCTTGTATTGATTTTCTGATACTAATAAAGAAAAGAAAATAGTAAAGAAGACATGAAAGAACGATCAAATTTAAGGACATAAGAAATTCAAGTGTCGTTATTTCCATTTGATTTTTCCTTGCATACTTTAGTGTTTTCAACCCTTTATATATTAATACCAATCTTTTTATGTAGTTTCGTCTTTGTGACTAGCAGTATTAGTTTCCTTAGTAGTAAAAATTGTGGTAGATGGAACAATGCTCGGAAGAGTAAACTAGATAATTATGTATTATCAATGGACACTCCTAAGATTTTTAATTTTATTGTGATATATTCATAGCTCAAATTTTTTGAGTGTTCGATCTTTTTACTTCCGCTAGTCACTCATAAACTAATTAATATTTTTTTCCATTATTGTACAATGATGGTGCATGGGTGATTCAATTCTTTTTTATGTCTTTTATATGTGCATATAGTTACTTGAATTGAGTCATTGTGTATGAGTTTTTTCATTATCAGTGATAGACTTATGGCTTAAAATTTGGTGTGTGCATCTATATAATTATTTGTAGGTGCATTATGTATTTATTTTATTCTTCCTTTGTATGGTGTATAAATGTAGTTGTATAGATGTGTAAAATGATATACAAACGTTTTTGATAGATAAATAATTTTGGATATTCAAAATATAAAGAATATTTAAATGTAAAATATATGTCGAAATTAATGGATTTACTTGAGTTAATCATTCAATTAGATTTGCAAAAAATATAGTTGTAATTCGTGTGCATAGAACAGATTCACACTAATATACTATAATTATTGAATAAATGTTCGTGTAATTGGTCATATATATTAACTTCCTATATCGTTGGGAAGTAATTGCGTAGATTATCAATTAATTAGTCATTCATTGACATTTATGTAAATTAATAATTTTATTTATCGAGATCGATCCCTATAGGGTGGAAATTAATAATAAGAACAAAGGTTAGTAGTTTAAATTAGGAAATGAACAAATTAAGAAAATTAAGTATACGGGGGACACTTATTTACTTTGTGAATACGGAATTGAATGAAAATACAGGGTCTGCCCTTAATAATGAAATTAAATAATTGTAATGAAAAATAATTATATATAATGATATTATGGTTGTAAATATGTAAAAAGAAATTTAATTTTGAGCAAATGAGAATCTTGTTTTTAATCAAGTTAATTAAATCCTTCGAATAAAAGGGAAAGATAATTATTTGATTGAAAGATATTTTTAGTAAGGGAAAATTAGACAAGGAAGTACTGATTATAGAGATCTTATATTATGGGTAATGATATAATTAAATTTTATCATACAGAATGGGAATTAATTAAATAAATGAACGAGAAATAATTTAATGTGCTATATATGAGTTAATAAAATTGGTAGTTGAATAAAGAGGATTATGTAAAGGAGGAAATAAAGTAATAAAGTAAGGAAAAACCAAAACCCTTACTATGCAAAAATAACAGCAAGCATATATTTCTCCTTTTATTTTTTATTTCAATCTCTAAGCAAAACAAAGTGGACGCCCTCTTCTGCAAATCTAGGACATCTACTTTGCCATTAATAAAACAACCACATTATTTAGAAGTGACCTAGGCTGCATAAAAATTTATTGATTTATCGTTTGATTATAGTTATATTCTTCAGTTTGTTTATAATTTTTTCAAATAATATTTGAAACTCGATCTTATATCATGTATCTTTTAGTCAGATGTACTAAAAGTTGAATGTTAGATTAAAATTCTATGTACGGAAGTATTTATCCATAAAAAAGAAATATTATTATTTTCAATTAACTACGTATAATATGTTCATTCTTTTGCCTAATAGATATTAAATTAAAAATAGTAATAAATCAACACATAACTTAATTTTATCGAACAAATTTAACTTTTATTTGAATATGCAATCAAGTAACAAAAATTACATCCAATATACAACTCATCTAAAAATTTTGTTATACGTTGCAATAATAAATTCTATTCATTAATACTAGTATTTGGAATTATTTTTTACAATATGTAGATTACACGCTAGTATTGCATTGAATAGACTTCAAGTACGAATATTAAAATTTAACCTTGGATATTAAAATTTAACTTATAAGGAAGTCAAAGGAAATTAAATTTATTTTGTAAAGAATTAAAAAGGAATAGATGTGGACTTGGGTCATAAAAAGAATTCGACTTAAAAGGGGTAGCAACTAAATAACTTTTGAATATGTTAGTGAAAGGTATTGATGGTGAATCAAAATGAATGGATTGAATGAACTAATAAATTAAAAAAGGTTAAATGTTGGGTAAAGAAATGGAAATTCGATTTGTATAGGAAATGCAGTTGAACCCAAGTAAAACCTAAATAAAGTGACATTTGAGAAAAAAAAATAGATTTTGGAAGATGGAAATGGACCAATTGGATAAATAAATTAGTGAACTAAATATTTAAATGGAGTTGGAGCCAAATAAAATTGAATTTTAATTGAAATAACTCCATGGAATAAATACAGAATTGGGTTGTTTAAATCCAATCGACATAAATGGATTAGTGGAACGAAATAAATTAATAAACTGATGGACGAGTGGGTAAAATTTTTAAACTTACTAGTTGACGTAGTCTTTCGATGTTGTAAAATATTATTAAAGAAACATGGCCCTACATAAAATCACTTTTACATTGATTTGAATATAAATATATAATTACTTAAACACAAACGTGGAAATTTATTAGAACGAAGGTTGAATAGTGACTATAACAGAAATGTATTGTATAAGAAGAAATGTTAGAATTAACTTTGTAAAGTTATCGAACTAGGAAATTTTATTTGGCATAAATAAGATTTTATATGTTAGTTATATATTCAAACTTCCCTTGTTGAATGTATAACCAGAAGGAAATGGGTTTTGAAAGGTATTTGAAAATACTAAATGGAGTTTATATAAGTATGAAGCGGACTCAGAAATTATTGGTCCTAAAATTATTCGAGTTGGAATGAATGATCTTATATGTATATGAGAATTAAACTAAAATAGTTTTGGAACCTATTGATTTTTAAAGACATTTTATTGTGGAAAATAGTTGATTTTGGAAATTGGATAAAATGAATTCAAAAACTACCGATTTTTAAAGGTTGATTTTATATAAATAAAATTAATATGCGATGTATATAAAGTTTATGATTTGAAGGATATTTAATATGTAGCATGATATGTTTTGAAATCAAAAGTATGGAAAGGCACCCACCACGAAAGTTGGAAATTTGGAGTAGGAGATTCACTGGGTACGTCAACCTTAGAATCCCCAAGGTGGTTTCTTTTAGAAATAGGATTCTATAGGACGTCCGGACAAAAACTCATAAGTTCCTAGTGATCATTGTTTTGCATAACATAAAACGAGAGGTATTATACCTATAGTTACATTTGGTTTTGCAGCAATAGCAACGAAACCTTTGTATAACTACAATCTATGAGAGTAGATAGTGTAATTTGAGAGGCAGGGATTGCCTACAGTTATGTATGGTTTGCTACGATGGCAACGTAACATTTTTTAACTACGAACTATAGCGGTTACATAGCGTAATTTGGGTGGCAGAGATTGCCTATAATTTATGTATGATTTCATTGGGATAGTGTCGTAACATCGGTAGCTGCGATCTATGTGGTTTTTTGATAGTGTATTTTAGGGAGGGGTGCAGAGATTGCCTTAGACTACTTATGATTTTTGTGGGATAGCGAAGCAACAATTGTTTAGCTGCGGTCTATCTTATTCCCATGGTGTAAATCGAGGGATGTTGATGCCTACGGTTTACTTATGAATTCGCCGGGTTGGTGACGCAATCATCGTTTTAACCGCAGTCATCATGTCATAATAAGAAGGAAAAGGGGGTGATACATTCCATATTATTTTTGAAAGGGTTTTTCAAGTATTTTCACTGGGTGTTGAAATGGGTCTACTAAGTACTTAGAGATTTTATTCATATGCCTGATCAACGTATGACTAAATATCCGTAAGAACAATGACGAACTTATTAAGACATCGAGATATGGAAAAATGTTTTAGTATAATAAATAGCTTTGAATAATGTGTAGTTTAAAGTGGATATATCCTGAATGTATAATAAAAGAGTAAGATGTTTAGAATGTTTAAAAGATGATTAATTTTATAATATACACCAAAATTCTAATTGTCACTTCCTTCCTTTTCGAGCACGAAACGTTTTAAAGGGTGAAGATTGTAATGACCTGGATTTTTAGCCATCCAATAATGGGATAATTAACTAATTTTAAATAAAATTTATGATATATGTAATGTCTAAATAGACAAATTCAAGAGACTATATTTAAAATTTAAATTCTAATTTCTGAAAATAGAATAGATATATGTATATGCATATATGTTATACGAAATAGTGTGTGTGTGTGTGTGTGTATTCACAAGCTTCATCATGATGGCAATCTCAAAGTCAAGCACCCAAAACATTAAATCAAGCCATAAAAACATAAAATCTTGGATATCATAAAATAAAATCAAGCACATATAGGAAATCAAATCACATGAAAACAAATCAAATCCGCCACCAAAGGTTACAAAAAAGAAAAGAAAAACATGTACATGTGCACACCCACTTTATGCTTGCACTATACACTTCACTCTTCAACATATATACATGACCATTGTTGTTAACATGTTCGCGTATCAAAAAAATTACAATAAAGATCTACCATTTAATCATAATCAAAATAAGTGGTCAAAGCTAAAGTAAGGACTTAAGAGAAGCAGTAGTGTGTGCATCGTTTTTAATCGTGAGTAAAAAAACCTTGTTTTGTTTACTGGTATTACACACTTATATATTATGTCATTACATGGATAAATCTTTGATGTATGTTAGTTGTACATGTGTTTATTAAGTGAATATGTGTATGAATGTTGTCCTTGACATGTTTAGACTACCATCGCCATAGCTTCTTTTAGAGTAGCCTCCGTTCTTTAATTTTTTTGTTAAAATAGGTAAAGTCTTTATTTTGAAAATCAACTACTCAAAATCTATTAAGTTTTAAAACATGATTCCAAAACCAAAGTTGATTGTTTGTAATTATTGAATGATTTAAAATTTGTTTCATTAAGTTTCATTAAGCATAGAAGAAGAAAGACCCATCTTATAGTAAATGACCTAAATTTAGTCAGGTTTTGAATATCAAGATTTGATGATTTGATTATATGGTTGAATTCGATATTGAAAGCCATGATTTTTGGAATTGGTTTGGTAATTTTTAGTGTCATGTGGAAAGGTAATTTTGGGAATGATTGAATTTTGGTGAAATGGCAAACATAGTAGATTTGATCGATTTTAGGTCATGGTGTTGGGTGTGGATGTGGTTTATGGGTGACACATCTAGGAAAAATGGTGCGGCATTTTCCGCTGAGGTGTGCGAGCAGTGCAAGCTCGAAGTAGCATTTAGGGCATGGTTTCCTTGGGTTTTGGTTTCGTGGCCATGGGGATGAAAATGGAAGGAACGGTGGTTGCATAGCAGTGGGAAAAGGTCGAAAAGGTCGTGGTGATGCTCTAGGCGAGGTCTGATGGGTGATGACGGTTAGGGTGGTCGTGGTGAGGCGTTGGAGTTGTTTCGATTGGTTCTAAATTTGGGTTTGAACTTTGATTCTTCGAACCGAAGCTTCACCATGGGTTCCAGGGTATTGATCGAGGGGCGGTGCTCATAGGCAATGTGTAGTGATTGTCGGCGGCATGTCACAGTGGTTAGGATGCATGGGTAAGTGAACACATTCGTGCAAATGTTCGTGTATGTTTTTGGAGTTGGAATGAATAAGAGACGAAAGAAAAGGAACTGGAGGGAGGAGGAAGAAAAGTTTTGGGACTTATTTTGTCAGACAGGTGAGTTTTAATGTTTTGGGATGGGTTATGGGTTTGATTTTAAAAGGTAAATTAAATCAGTTTTATATTTAATAACCTCTAAAACTTGAAACTCCATTTTATCTTCATTCTAAATCCAATCGACATGAGAGCTTTTGCATTGTTTTCCTTTAGTCCAGTAGTCCATCTGAAATAATATTATCAAGCTTTCTACAATGTGAATTTAAGGATTTATATTAACTAAAAGAGATTAGTTAAGTAATTTCTTAATTTTTGATTATATGTTGATTAATCATTAAATTGTTAATGGACTGTTAAAGTTTTTTTAACTACGAATAAATCACTTTGTTTAATTTCTTTAAACAATATGGGTTTAAAATATAATTCGACTCGGTTAATGGAACCCAATTAAAAATTAGATTTTTAAATAAATTTAATATTAAATTTTAATCATTGGTCGAGTTAATGATCCATGCTTTGACTAATATTGTTCTTGGATATTGATTTCAATTATCTATTGTCTGTGTTATTAGATGGTCAAACAAATTAAAGTAAATAGAATGAAACGTTAACACATTCTATTGGCTAGCAAATCGACTTGAACTGATCGCTATCCCGATTTCGAAAAATGTAATGATTACAAGCAAATTTATTTCAATGGGCCGGTCATGAAAAAGTAAATTTATGGAATGACTTTTCGTATGTTAATACGGACACCCATTTTTTTGAAATAGTTATTAAATAACGTGCCCCTTTAAAATAATCGTTGGATTAAATGAGACCAGGATTGGATATTTACACTATCCAAAACCACTTCGACCCAACATCCACCACGAACCCGTACAATGTCGATTGTAGAACATGGTATGCTATAATTTGATTAATTTAACAACTTTTACTATTCAATAAGTATCTATACTTAGACACTATATCATGGGATTTTGTATAAAATATTTGGTTATTGTAGGGGAAAAGCCCATCATGTTTATGGGTGACGCGGTCTTACTATTTACCTTTGTTTCAAAGGATTTTGAAATTAATAATAATTCAAATTAAGTACGTTTACTCACGCTGGCTTTCCAGACTGACTCGAATGTTATTTTATTGTAATGGTCAGGTCCCACGGAGTATTACATAATTCAAGTTTGGATGTTATAGAGCTTAGGAGGCGAGCTAGATGGTAGAGACGCATTACACGTACTTGGTTATATTCCACTATGTATTATAGGATGTATATTAAGCACCTTTGAGAACAATTTAATATAACTGTCCAGATTTCTATGTTGATGTTTGTACTTTGATGATTGTAATACACTAACGTTACAGATTCCTTTATATAAAAATATGTTATTATATAATATACCGTGTTCTGCTGTAATTGTGTGATTCTATGTTGTTGTTATTTTTGTTTCTTCTTCTGTCCCTTTTCTTATTAACCACTAATGATCTGGTATTTTGTACACTTGATTGCTCGGCATTTTATACAGTGAACGTAATAATGTTCATTTTCGATGGTCAAAAATCCTTGTTCGTAACAAAACATCAACAAGAAAGACATTGCTGGCTTGCAGCAATTCATGAACAAAGTCAAGATTCTCTCCTACCTCCGCCACAAAAACCTAGCAAACCTATATGGCTACACCTCTCGCTACAGCAATGAGTTCCTCTAAGTCTATGATATATTCCTAACAGCCCACGGGCCTTTGGCACCATAATGCATGATGTGATTGCCTACCCGCATGTCCGTCATCATCCTTACCATGGAAGCTCTATCTTGCCTCCACTTTGCGGAATTCTAAAATCGTCTACTCTATATGTCAAAAAATTGATTTATGAAAGGAAAACGCTAGATGATCAGAAATAATATTTTGTACAATACACAAGTTGCAATACACCTTAAAAAGTAATTATGCCCTGATGTTTGTGACACTATGGTTATTGTTATCATCGAGCAAAACCAAACCAAAATAAGTATTGAGATTTGCAACGTATTACTTATAATTTTTGGATTTTGAAATCCTTTAACATTTTAAAAAATTTCTAAATTTTGAACAATTAACAAAAATTTTAATTTTTTTAATTTCGTCAAAATTTCAAAAAAAATTCAAATTTAATCAATATTTTAAAACTATTTTATAACTTTCACAATTTAAAATTTCTTTGGAATATTAAATATTAAATATAACTATCAATTATAATTATCAAATATTAAATATTAGATAATAAATATTACTTCTTAATTATCAATCATTAAATATTGAATGCTAGTTATTAATTATATAATAGTAATTTGGAAAAATTGATTACTAGATATTCTATTACCAATTAATTATCAATTAATCATTAATTTATTAATTATTGCTTCTTAACTATAACTAAATATTTATAATTAAATGCTGGTTATCATATATACTATTAATTATTATATATATAATACTGATTATTAATTGTTACTGGTAATTATTAATTATAAATTATTACTTATTTACTATTACTTAATAAATATTAGTTATAAAAAGTTAATTCTTATTTATTGCATCAATGATGAATTATTGTAAAACTTAACATTAACGGGAAAAAAGTTGGACAACATTTTAAAGTGAAAATTATTACCCTTGTTTTAAAGTCATTTTACCCGTTTGTTAAAATTATATTAAATATTTTATTTTTCAATTGATTGAAAAAGTTAAATCAAAGAAACAAATTTTACTTTTGGAATTTTAGTAGTCATTCAATTTATGCGGCGTTCCTTTTTTGCATCTTGTTATGCCTTTTAAATTTTTTCGCACGATTGATTATGACAAATGTAAAAATATGCACAATCGCTTATGACTTATAAGCTCGACAATAGTAAATAACTGTTGTTATAATTTAGTATTAACAATGCTCAAGACAAGAGAGTAGTTGACTAGTGTTACAATGCAAAAGATTGGAAGTAGTTAAAATCAACTTTACCACAACTTTCACCAAAAGTTTGTTTGCAAAAACCTTTATTACAATGGCCATTTTTGAATTTTGTAAAGTTATTGTTGCAATAGCGTCGTTTTGCTGTAATGGACCAAACGTTATGTTGGCTCCCTAGAGGGATTTATGGATGAATCTTGAACTTCAACATCTACTGGCTTTTTTTCTAGAATTAACTTCCATAAAATTAGAAAAAATAGTTCAAGCTTGATTAGAAAAATTAAACTATATAACTTATTATTGTTTGGAAATTATTGGAGGTAGAAATGATAGGTTAAGGAAAAAAAAATCCATGGCGAAATTTTAAAATATTTCCATTGACTATTAAACTTTTATTAAAAAGGTAAAAAATTTATAAGGGAGACATTTAACTTTTACCAAATTTTTTGCAAGAAATTATTATAAATTTGCCAATCTACCTTTCAATATATTTAAGCCCTTTCCATTTGTAAAATTTTCAACATAAACACATGTCAAATAATAATAATTACTATTATATTCGAAGGAATAAGTAATTTAAATTCAAATTAGACAAATAACTACATACCTAATTTCCAGATCGGGCGAAAACAAAAGGGAAAGTTCTATTTATACACCATAAATGCGATGGTCCATATTTTCAAAGGTTTAAATCGATAATAATCCATACATGTCCAGCTTAAAAAATCCGGAACATAGACAATCAATGGGATAACTAAGGAAAAAAGGAAAGAAGAAGAACACAAACATAGAATCACGCGGCGGAATGACAAAATATAATAGTCATATGAATAGTTCGTGAAGCTATTTTATGACGACCTAGAATTTTGAAACATTGAAACCGAAATATTTAATTGATTTTAAATATTTGGTAGTTATTTTAACTTGAATTTCAAATATTGCTATAAATTTGGAAATTAAATTATTGAATTTAATTTATTAAAGATGGGTAAAAATTCGAATCTTCGATTTTTAGCTTGCTAATTGATGGCTTAGAAAATTCATATTGATAATACTGAAGATAATGGAAGCTTCAGAATTGGATTTGAAAATATTTTGTTCAGTTTTGAAATTTATATCTTTTAAATCAATATTTATAAATAGCCTTCTGGGAGCACAGTCTCAGAATTCGACGAAACTAGTTCCATTGGATCCGTAATATTGTATTATTATCGGATTTCAATTTTTCATAATATTCGGAATGATCGTTTGGCCGTCCGATAAGCAAACGCGCTGAAAATTATATCGAAATTTCAAGTAAATTACTGATCAAAAAGCTATCTTCTCCATACGATCGAATTTGGACTCGGAACCTTATCCATTGCATTCGAAATAGACGTATAGCATTATAAACGCCTGATGGCATGCTTTGATTGGAGATAGAGATTTTTAGTTGCGTTTATCGAAGCAATTTGAATTTAAATTTAGATTTTAAATGTATATGTTTATTTTAATATAATTTTACAAGGAAAATTACATGTTTCTTCTAACACGTGTCCTCATGAGCAACACTTGTTTCGTTTTCTCTGAAAATTTTTGTGCATGCATGCTTTTTGAAAACTAACAAAAAGATAAAAACAAATAAAGAAAATAGAAAGGAATTCTCGACTTCGTTTTAATCTAACAATGGCCGATACTCTTTATACCAAATTCGTTCCTTCGCTCTTCAGTTATTCGCATATTCTAAATCACAAAGCCATGGCCACTCTTCCTTTTTTCAAAAAAAAATCGAATTAAACAAAATCGAAATCGAGGGAAAATCGAGGCGGGGATGGATCAGTGGCATGCGCGGCAAAGGCCAAAGCCGTGGTCGCGACCGCATGCACATGCGCGAAGGAGAATGTAGGTGACAACAACAATGACATAGCAATAAGGTCACGTGGTAACCTAAAAGGGAGGATTCGGGATAGGCTTCGATTCAAAGTCAGATGGAAGCACGTCTGAATTCGCAGCTTCAAGTAGAGGCCGATGTTCTTTTGTGCTCGGCTAGGGTTTCACGCTCGAGTGCAAGGTGGTTGTTCGATGTAATCAACTACATCGTCGATTGGTGGATGCTTGGATAGGGCTCGGTCGGTGATGGCATTTTCTATAGCAAAGAGAAGTGGTGGCCTAGCGAAAAGACGAACAAGGCTTGGTGCTGGTGACTGGCAGTGGTGCGAGCTCGTTGATGGCGCGGTTGGGATATCGAGCGAGAAGCTTGACGATTATGGAATCCTGTCAAGTTGAAGTAGCCTAGTTCTGAATATTTTTAGTTCAAAATTTAATTTAGGTTTAAAACTTATCAAGACATTATATGGTTGGTATTTAAAGTTTGTTTAGTTTAATAAATAGATAGATATATAGGGAAACAAAAATATGTATATATGCGATTTTGGAAAGTATATAGGATTTTAAAATATTGGGGAGTTTATTAAAAAAATGAATTTTTGAATCTATATAATTTATTTTAAGAATATTTGTAGTTTTGACAAAATAAATATACATATACATATTTTAACGTACCATTTAATTCAAAATAATGGATTATAGTGATTAACTTGTTTAAATCAACTTATTTAACCGCTAGTCACAATAAAATATTTTATTAAAAGAAATTAGTTTAAAATTAAATTTATTAGTTGAATTAAAATTATCAAGTGGAATTTAATCGTTCGATTACTTCGAATATTAATGAATTGTATAAATGTTTATACAAGGTCAAAAATTCATGAAAAACGAGCTGGATTGGAAATTTATTGCAAAATAAAGGCAAAGGTTAGAACTTCTCGATCAATCGGATTTTTCTAATTTAATTTTAAATAGTTAAATTGTGTGCTTGAATGATAAAGTATTATCAGTTGTATTGGATTAGACCTTATGCACCGCATAATAGCAGAGGGTATTATATAAACTCATATACCGCGATATTCCACCTCGAAGTGGAACTGGTATTATATATGTATTTGGAGTGATTGATTTCCCGCATTATATAGTAGATGAGACCCTATGCGCCGCATAATAATTGATGAGTTTATATAATCTTATATATCGTGATATTCCACCTCGAAGTGGAATTGGTATTTAGTTGTTATGATAATGTCTATGGATGCAGGGAAACGGGTTGGAGGGATCCAACTGGATTCCTCAAATATTTGAATTTGTTTCAATGTGTATGTTGATTAATTTATAATCTACTTACGATTATATTTGCGAATAAAATTATTGAAGGCTATGGCTTAGCCGAATATATTTTTGGTATCGTAGGATACCGGAAATATAAATTTGTATTTTTAGAAATTAAAGCAGAACATTTGAAGTAAATTTACTTTAAAGGATTAAATAAATTTAAAGGAAAGAATTTAAAAAGGGTAAAGGCTGAATTTTTGTAATCCTATTGAATAAATTCTAAAAATATGGGAAAAAGGTTTAATAAATGAATTTCGGGTTATATTTTTCAAAAGTTGAAGAATTTATTTACAATTCGGATTTTAAATAGTTTGGAAAAAATAAAGGAATTTGTTTTATAAGATAATAAATTTGAAAATCAATTTGAAAATTGATTTGGTGTTTGGAAATAAATTTGTAAATCAATTTGGAATTTGATTTGATGTTTTGAAAATAAATCTAGAAATCAATTTGAAAATTGATTGGTGTTTGAAAGTGATTATTTGGAAATCGATTTTTAAAATCATATACCAGTGGACATTTGGAAATTTAAATTCACAATGGGAATCTATAAAAGAAAGGGAAATTTGTTTTAAAAATAAGTATTGGTTTATTTTAGAAAGTGCGGAAAGAAATTTATGGATTGGAATGTAAATTTAAAATAAATCCAGAAAGATTTATTAATTAATTTAAATCAACCTTTTTTAAAATGGAAAGTTCATTTTCCTTGGAAAGCCGAGTATGTTTTTTTAAAGTAGCATTTGAATATAAATTGAAAGTTTTAAAGTTCGTTTTAAAAAGGATACTTTGGAGAAATTGTTCTCTTAAGTTGTTGTTTTTAAATCTTTAAAGTAAAGATTTATTTAGTTGATTATAGAAGTGATTATTTAAAGATTTAATTGATATTTTATTTAGAAAATGGTTATTCAAATAGTTATACTCTATCTATTAATTTTATTTTAAAATTATGTTGGGCTTTAGATTTTTATGAGATATTACTATAAAATTTCATAATTAATGTTTTAAAATAAATTTTTTAAAAATAGTTTTATTTTAAATATTTCCAAGTATATATATATTTGGATAAGTAATTTAAATTATTTTAAGGTATTTGAACTCAGCAAATTTTCAATGGAAATAAATATTTGGAATTTTATTCCACGTGAAGAAAGTGATTTGAAATTTGTTTTCAAAGTGTTGAAGTGTTAAAATTATATCTTGTGAAGATATGTCGATAAAAAATAATTGGGGAAAAATTATTTAAATCTTGGTTATTGTTCTGAATTATTGATTGATAGTTAAATAACTGATTATCAATATTGGCCTTTAAAAGGCACTTGAATTTTGATGCGACCGGGGTCGGATTCCAAATGGATATTCGAAAACCACATTGAACCTTTGTGACGGATATTTTGTTTAAAAGGTCAAAGTGGAAATTTGTTGTGGATTACTTGAAATTTGAATGTAACACTTATTTTTAAAATAAGTGCTCGTTATTCGGATTAGCTGGGAGTGGACTTTATGTCATAAAACCCATTTCGAATAATGATACAATGAAATGGAATTGCATTTGATGATGATGTTGAAGACCGGGTATTTTTGAAAATGAAAGGTTTACCTGTCGAATGTCTCTGCACTAGGTTGCTCCGGTATAGAGATTTTACCACCCTTTGTGATGGGGATTACGGACGCAATTAGTGAATATCCGGATTTGCAAGGGCTTCTTTAAAGTGCCTTCGGTTCAGTTCGATCCCGGAATGGACTTGTATGGATGTGTGTCTAACATTACACTTTGAGATATAATGCCGGTTTCTATCAAATACATTTCTGTTGGTGGCGGAGATTTTATTTTCTTAGCTAAACACCCTTCTCTGAGACGTATAAGCTCAGAAGTTATGTAGTTGTTGGTTACTAGTAATATACTCCCAATTTGGTAGTGTGGCATACGAACTTCTGCTGATCATTTGTTGATCGAAGCATGGCTTCTGTGTAAAGCATAGCTTTGTGGATGAGGCTTCGTCGAACCTCATAACCCGAAAATGGTAAAAACAGGAAGGATGCAGTAAGGTTATTTGGGGGTAGCGCCCCTTGAGGGTATGTCCATTTCCTTTTGAAGGAGGTGGTGTCATGGCACAGAGCCTAGATATTTAACCTATGTGGTTGCTGCAAAATTAATACTTTGTGGTTGTTGGTGTGGCGGATCCTTGGATAAAAGTCGGTTACAATCGGGGGATGGCATACTCGTGACACTTGGTTACCTAGTTACAGAGGTAACCTGGCCATGTGTTGGCAGAGATCCGGTAAGTTTCTCGGAGCGTCCCTCCATAGGCATACCCATCTGGCAGTAGGAAGTTCCTTAGCCTAACCATTTGTTGGAAATCCAATCACCAATATGCGCCTTGTACGGTTTTATTTGTATAACCTGCCTTTTACTTGTGTCGGTGATCCGTTGTTTAATTTGTAGCTATAGTAGGCATAGTTCGAAATGTATATGCTGGCTAAGATTAACATTATGCTTTCGAAATGTTTTCTACACTATGCACTAATGATAATATTAAAAAGGTTTTGCGCATCAAGCATATTTCACAATCATACGGAGAAATCTCCGCCAATTCTGCGTTTGCATTGTGTGTGGGGCAAGAGGCCTTATGCTAGTTTCATTTTCCAAATGCATAGCGGATTTTTTTTCTTTTCTTTATGAAAATAACAGTTTTTAAGATCTCACACCAGTTCCATGACTGACCTGGACTTTATTGTTTCCTTTCTAAACTCAGGGTGCCCATAATTTTCCATATGGGCAGACTAGAGTTAGGTTATTAGTCATTCTAGAACGTAGTGTCGAAATTATGTTGTGGAGATTTGGAATTCAAGGAGGATGGCAAGGCATATCACTTCTATATGCTATATTCTTTTTCGCTGTTTGTCGTTGTAACACTTTGATGAAGTAATGTGATGTATAACTGATATAGTTCTTTGTTTTAAAGATTATTCATTCATTTATCTATTATATTTGTTCCGCTGCGAAATGTGAGATTCTATTATTATTTTCGTTTCTTCTTCTTTCTTCTTCTTCTTTAACCCAAATGGATCGGTTTTTGAGCATTCGATTCTACGACATTTGATACAGTGGACGTATTGATGTCGACTTTCGGGTGTCCAAAAATTAGGTCGTTACAAAGTAGCGGAGCAATTGGTTAAGCGACAACCTTGGCTCCGTGGGGATTACTCATTAGAAATAGAGTCATTAGTACTTTAGAATGAGTTTGAGTACAATAATAGATATGAGCGCGTATTTCTTAGTGAATATAAAATTATTTTATATTGTTTTGATTGGTTTGTTGAGTGGTATATGGATTCTGGTCAATACGAGTAATTAACGTTATTGATAGGAATCTCTAAACACTTGTATAGAACAATTCGACACGATATTGTTTTAAAATAGGGTAAATGAAATAATTTTACCCAAATTATTCTTGTATATAAAAGGAATAATTTTCTGTAAGTTAAAGTATATGGTTGATTGTTTGTTAGGAAGTGGTAGTATTAAATTATTATCATTATTGTTGAGTAAGAAATTGAAATCGTAACTAAAAGGTTAAGAAAAAAATCCATATACAAATGGGATTTATAAATATAAATTGTAAAGGTGATTTATAATTTGAAATATAATTCTAGAGGAATATTTAGAAACGTTTTTCAAAGGACTTGAAATTTGGAAATTAAATCCCAAGAAATGGTTTTGAAAGGTTATGGAGAAATGTTTTTGGAGGGATGAAAGCTCTAAACTCTTTTTGGTCGCTGGAAAATAACTTCGATTATGACTGCAACATTATCGATGTTAATTTTCGAGTTTCCAAGAGAGGATTGCTACAAAAATATTTAAAATTTGAAGTTGTTTGGAAAACTGGGGTTGGTTTTGGAAATTCGAAAGATAGATGATTTTGAAATGTTGGAAAGACTCTGGAATCTGATAAAAATAGTTGTGAATAAAATTTATCAAGGTGGAAAATAAAACTGTGAATGAATAAATAAATTTATAATTGCAAGTCAATGAAAGTGAAATTGAATGTTGAAATTCATTTTGAATTTTAAGTGAATAAAATTGTAATTGAAATTGAATTTGATTTGTGATAAAGTATTGAAATAATATTAGTAAGTGATACTAATTGAAGGATGACAAAATAAATATGGATTGAAATGAATTGAATTCAATAATTATAAATGAAAGGTAAATTGAATTGATATGGAATTGGAAATCCAATTTAAATAGAAATAGTTATAAACCAAATCGCAGAATTGAAAATAAGTATAAGAAGTATGTAGAATACTTATATTGAACTTAAGAAATGGACACTGGAATTCTTAAGAAAAAAAGATTTTGGTGTTAGAAAAATATTCTAAATTGATAAGTAAATAAAGGATAAACTGGAAATTGGGTAATTGTGTATATGTAAAAGGAAGATGAATGTGAATAAAACAAAAGAAAATTGATATAACCAATAATCAATTTATAAATAAATATGTAGGATGTACGTATGTAATTTTATTCACATAGCAATTTGATCCGGAATTTTAGCACAGAATTACGAGATAGTTGTATCGATCTGTTACCCGGCACCTTGGACCGGATATAAAACGACAGTCGAAGATATTATTATTAGCACTAGACAAGATTTTGACCAAAAAGATCCCGAAGGTATAAGGGTCTGATGCAATCGACATGTTTCAGCATCCCTAGCCCGGTGCACGGAATTCACCTACTATGGGCCGAGTTACCTTGTTCCTAAGCCCATGAGGGAAGTCCAACCCATCTTCGTCTATAAATACAAGGGCAGGGGCACAATGAAACGGTCCTTTTTTGAGAACACTGGGGATACCCTACCATTTTTTATACTCTCCTCTTTTTAATTCAAACATGTATGCAAGTGATTGGTTTACGGTTTGTATTTGTGTTCAAGTGATTGAGAAAGCAATAAAGATTAAACTCAAAGTGGACGTATGCAAGTACGTCGAACCACTATAAATTTGACGTTCTCGTTTTTATTGTTTTTATGCATTGAATTACACTATACTTCTATTCTAATTTACTCTCTTCATTAGTCTCTCTATATAACTCTACTCAAAGGTGTTAGTGACCAATTTTGGTGTTAACATTTTGGTGCTTTCACTGAGAATTGAATTCTCAGCTAGAATGGATCTCATCATCTACTAGTGGATTTCCATATTCATGAGATAGATCGAGTTGTTTATTAGCAAACTTCCTATTCTACTCAGATTTGAAAGAAATCTAAAGGAAGCAGATGGCCTAGTCAGAGAAACCAAGCCTACGCAAGATCTGGAGATTGGACGTTGATGTTTGCACTCAAGAAAATGAAGGCCGACCCTCCTCTGAAGGAAATTCAACCGATCGCCCTAGAAAAGGCATATGTTGGCTGCCCTAGAAAAAGCCTATGCCAAGCGACATCCAGACCGAGCCATATTCTTATGCCGAGCGGCATCTTGGTCGAGCCGCATTCCTATGCCGGGCGGCATACAGGCCGAGCCGCATTCCTATGCCAAGGGCCATCTAGGTCGAGCGGCAAGCCTATGCCAAATAGTGCCCAAGACGAGCCGCATGCCTATCCCGAGTGGCATCCAGGCCGAGCCATATTCCTGTGCCTAGTGGCATCTAGGCCGAGTCGCATTCCTGTGCCGAGCGGCATCCAGGCTGAGTCGCATGCCACATGCCACATGCCTATACCTATGTCGAACGGCATCAAGGCCGAGCCGCATTCCTATGCCGAGCGGCATCCAGGCCGAACCGCATGCCATATGCCACATGCCTATGCCTATGTCGAACGACATCTATGCCGAGCCACATGCCTATGCCGAACGACATCCACACTGAGCCGCATTCCAATACCGAGCGGCATCCAGGCTGAACCACATGCCACATGCCAATGCCTATGCCGAATGGCATCCAGAATGAGCCGCATGCCTATGACGAATGACATCCAGGCCGAGCTGCATTCTTATAGCGAGCGGCATCCAGGCCGAACCACGTGCCACAACCCTATGCCTGTGCAGAGTGGCATCTAGGCTGAGCCGCATGCCTATGCCGAACGGCATCCAGGCCGAGTCGAATTCCTAGGCCGAGCGGCATCCAGGCCGAACCACATGCATATCCCTATGCCCAATGGCATTCAGGCCGAGCCGCATGCCTATGCCGAACGGCATCCAAGCCGAGCCGCATTCCAATGCCAAGCGGCATCCAAGTTGAATCGCATGCCACATGCCACATGCTTATGCCTATGCCGAACGGCATCCAGTGCGAGCCGCATGCCTTAGCCAAACGGCATCCAGGCCAAGCCACATTCCTATGCCGAGCAGCATCTAAGCCGAACCATATGCCACATGCCTATGCTTATGTCGAACGGCATCCAGGCCGAGCCGCATGCCTATGCCGAACGACATCGAGGCCGTCCCGCATTCCTATGCCGAGCGGCATCCAGGTCGAACCACATGCCACATGCCTATGCTTATGCTGAACGGCATCCAGGCCGAGCCGCATGCCTATGTCGAATGACATACAGGCCGAGCCGCATTCCTATGCCGAGCGGCATCCAGGCTGAACCACATGCCACATGCCTATGCCTACGACGAACGGCATCCAGGCCAAGTCGCATTCCAATGCCGAGTGGCATCCATGCTGAACCACATGCCACGTGCCACATGCCTAAGCCTATGCCGTGCGGCATTCAGGCCGAGCTGCATGCCTATGCCGAATGGCATCCACGCCGAGCCGCATTCCTATGTCGAGCGGCATCCATGCCGAACCATATGCCACATGCCTATGCCTATGTCGAACGACATCCAGGCCGAGCCGCAAGCCTATGCCGAACGGGCATCCTAGCCGAGCTGCATCCCCCTGCTGAGCGGCATCGAGACCGAACTACATGCCACATGCCTATGCCAAACAGCATTGATGCCGAACCACATGACTATGCCGAACGGCATCCAGGCCGAGCCGCAATCCTATGCCGAGTGGCGTCCAGGCCGAACCACATGCCACATACCACATGCTTATGCCTATGTCAAACGGCATCCAGGCCGAGCCGTAAGCCTATGCCAAACGGCATCATCGTCGAGCCACAATCCCATGCCGAGCCACATTCCTATGCCGAGCGGCATCCTAGCCGAACCACATGCCACATGCGTATGCCTATGCCGAACGGCAAACAGGCCGAACCACATGCCTATGCCTATGCCGAACAGCGTCCAGGCCGAGCCGCATGCCTATGCCGAATGGCATCCAGGCCTAGCCGCATTCCTATGTCGAGCGGCATCCACGCCGAACCACATACCACATGCCACATGCCCATGCCTCTGCCGAACGGCATCCAAGCCGAGCCACATGCCTATGCCGAACGACATCCAGGTCGAGCCGCATTTCTATGCCGAGTGGCATCGAGGACGAACCGCATGCCACATGTCTATGCCTATGTCGAACGGCATCCAGGCCGAGTCGCATGCCTTTGCCGAACGACATCCAGGCTGGGACGCATTCCTATGCCGAGCGGAATCCAGGCCGAACCGCATGCCACATGCCACATGTATATGCCTATGCCGAACGGCATCCAGGCCGAGCCGCATGCCTATGTCGAACGGCATCATGGCCGAGCAGCTTTCCTATGTCGAGCGGCATCCAGGCCAAACCACATGCCACATGCCACATGTCTATGCCTATGCCGAATGGCATCCAGGACGAGCCGTATGCCTATGCCTATGTCGAATAGCATCTAAGCCTAGTCGCATGCCTATACCTATGCCGAACAGCATCCACGCCGAGCCGCATTCCTATGCCGAGCGCCATCTAGCCGAACCACATGCCACATGCCTACGCCGAACGGCATCCATGCCGCGCCGCATTCCTATGTCGAGCGGCATCTAGGCCGAACCACTTGCCACATGCCACATGCCTATGCCTATGCCGAACGGCAACCAGGCCGAGCAGCGTGCTTATGCTGAATGGCATCTAGGCCGAGTCGCATTCCTATGCCGAGCGGCATCCAGGACGAACTACATGCCACATGCCTATGCCGAACGGCATCCAGGCCGAGCAGCATGCCTTTGTCGAATGGCATCCAGACCGAGCCGCATTCCTATGCAAAGTAGCATCCATGCCGAACCACATGCCACATGCCTATGCCTATGCCGAATGGCATCCACGCCGATCCGCATGCCTATGCCGAACGGCATCCAGGCCGAGCCGCATTCCTTTACTTAGCGGCATTCAGGCCGCACCACATGCCATATGCCATATGCCTAAGCCTACGCCGAACGGCATCCAAGCCGAGCCTCATGTCCACGCCGAATGGCATCTAGGCCGAGCCACATTCCTATGCCGTGCGGCATCCAGGATGAACCACATGCCACATGCCAATGCTTATGCCAATCGGCATCCAGGCAGAGTCGCATGTCTATGCCGAACGGCATCCACGTCGTGTCGCATTCCTATGCCGAGCGGCATCGAGGCCGATCCAAACTTGAGTTACACCGATCTTTTGTATGACTTCTATTTTCAAAAAAAGTATTTTCGAGTACGACCCAAATTGTCAAAAAAGAGGCTTGATAAAGGAACATTTAGCGTAGTGCCTCCAAATAGTGAATTCAAAACTCAACTTGATAAAGGAGCATTCTATCCACTTCCCTTACATCCCATGATCGACCAGGGCATAGAGGATCCATTGGCAGCTTCTGAATGGCAACAAGGGAATGGACAAGCAACCGCTGCTCAAACGATACTACTGAAGGTTGGAGAACACAGATGATATCACTCTAAACAAACGCCAAGATGACTCCAAGCACCATTCTTCACTGGCCCAACACTTCAAATTTAGTGACTCCAAGTAGACCAATGTTTGGCTCTAAGCAATTTATTCCAAATGCTAACAAGGATATTATACTGATGGCATTTATGGAAATTCGACCTTTAGATATATTTTGGCAACCAGTTAGCTGGAGAGCTCCTACGACCATGGATTGTCTCTAAAATGAATCAAAACCAAAGTGAGGAGAAGTGGAGCAAACCAGGAGAAATAACAATGCAGGCCCGTCGGCTAAGGAGACTGATTTCAATAGACAAAACAAGATCTCAAAATTAGACTCATATGCTCTTAGAAAGATTCAATCGGTAGCCACTATTTGGAGACTCGCGACTCAAAGTGGTAATGAAAACTAACCTCGAGAGAGTCTATCGAAGTCCATAGGAAATCAAGGGAATGTTGTATATTCCAAGATGCACACTTATCCTAACACTAGCAATTACAAATGCCTCTGAGGTGTCATCGAAAAGCGGATTCAAAAAGAAAAGCTTCAATGGTACGTGCAAGCCTTGCCGAATGGCGAGCCAAGGCCTTTGATGCCCATCAATAAAGAACTCCAATTATCAATTGGACCATTGGTAGTCGGCATCCTGCTAGAAGGGGCTAGGGGCAGAGTTGAATAGCGAGCACATGATACTACCCCCCTTTATCAATGAGATTTATACCAATCTTCTTTGGATATGTTGATTTCAATTATGCTTTGAACTACGATCGACTTGAACTAAACTTCTTTCAAAACCATGCAGGTTACCGAGTACTTAGATTTGGCCACTAACCAATCCAAACAAACCGTGATCGAACCTATGGAGTTTCATCAAGTCGAGCATGATTCTACTGCTCATAATCAAACATATGCCTTCGATTTGGGGCTATGGACTAGAGATTGAAAAGCTTGTCACGATCAGAGCCCAATAAAAAGTGAACATGACTGATTGTTCATTCATCGACCTCCACATCTGATTTGAAGACCTAAGCAAGGCTTGAAATGAATATGGCCTGATCAACCACTCAAATCGAGTCTTAAAACAAAGTTCAACCAGATATACATGCCTCTCTTGAAGCTCAGTGACACCGGGGTCTATCTAGAGTGATTTGATCATCTACATCAAATCCTACCATGAATACAAAAGGTTGTTTGAAAGCCCGACTTAGAGTTGCTTGGATGACTACCTACTTGCCAATTTTTGCTCTCAATACATGGGCACGACTGCACCTTAAAACATTTGCAACTTACTCAATCTACTCAATAATCTATTATCCTTATTTTCTAGAAAGAGATATTAAGCAAATTGTGCGAGACTTGATTATATAACACGTCATGAATGTGATCCAACCATCTGTCATGTACCTCCTACCTTGACTTGATTGGAAGAGCTATAATCACCAGGCGGACGAGAATCGACCGTCCATTCTTTAAGTTTCGTCCTTCATGCTGGGGGCAGAGTCCCATTCCATGAGCAAACGTGGTCCGATCGTTCATTCTACAGCATTAACCTCGATACAGTAAATGAAATATTAATTAAAGGGTGGAAATATGACTGCTCCCAATAAAAACCTCTAAGTCCCTAAAGCGGACTAGAGTACTCGCAGTCGCCTGAGTGCGGACTAGAGTATAAACGACTTAAAAACCTCTAAGTCCCCAAAGTGCGGACTAGAGTACTCTAAGTCCTCTGAGTGCGGACTATAGTATAAACGACTGAAAAACCTCTATGTACGTGAAGCGGACTAGAGTACTCTTAGTCCCCTGAGTGCGGACTAGAGTATAAATGACTTAAAAACCTCTAAGTCCCTCAAGTGGACTAGAGTACTCTCAGTCCCCTGAGTGCGGACTAGAGTATAAACGAATTAAAAACCCTTAAGTCCCCTGAGTGCGGACTAGAGTACTCTTAGTCCCTAAGTTTGGACTAGAGTACAAACGACTTAAAAACTTCTAAGTCCCTGAAGTGGACTAGAGTACTCTCAGTTCCTGAAGTGGACTAGAGTACTCTCAGTCCCCTAAGTGCGGACTGGAGTATAAACGACTTAAAAACCTCTAAGTCCCTGGAGTGTGGACTATAGTACTCTGAGTCCCCTGAGTGCGGACTAGAGTATAAACTACTTAAAGACGTCTGATTCCTTGAAGCGGACTAGAGTATTCTAAGTCCCCTGAGTGCGGACTAGAGTATAAACGACTTAGAAACCTCAAAGTCCCTAGAGTCTGGACTAGAGTGCTCTCGGTCCGCTGAGTGTGGACTAGAGTATAAAGGACTTAAAAACCTCTAACTCCCGGAAGTGGACTAGAGTACTCTTAATCCCCTGAGTGGGGACTAGAGTATAAACGACTTAGAAACCTCTAAGTCCCCAGAGTGCAGACTAGAGTACTCTCGGTCCATTGAGTGCGGACTAGAGTATAAACGACTTAAAAACCTCAAAGTACCTGAAGTGGACTAGAGTACTCTCAGTCCCCTAAGTGCGGACTAGAGTATAAACGACTTGAAATTCCCTAAGTCCCCAGAGTGCAGACTAGAGTACTCTGAGTCCCCTAAGTGCTGACTAGAGTGTAAATGCCTTAAAACATCCAAATCTCCAGAGTGCAGATTATCAGTCCCTAGAGTGCGGACTAGAGCAAAAACGACTTGAGAAAAAATCTAAGTTCCTGAAGCGAGCTAGAGTATTCAAACATCCTAGAGTGCGGACTAGAGTATAAACGGATTGACGAAAATCTCTACATCCCAAACTGTGGAATGTAGCATAAATCGTTCAACGAATCTCCAAGTCCCTAGAGCGTGGAACGAAACATGAACATAAATTGGGCGCGAGTCGACTGGGCAGAGAATAACACTAAGTCAGTAGAATACAAAGTGGTGCATAAACATCGATAAATAGACGAGTGGAATCCAACCATTCTCTATTTCGCAAACTTCGGCCCGAAAATGACAGGATGAGTATTAACTCGCTAAGGATGGAGTTCAACCATTCGATTAGCGGCCTGGCCAAATCAGTGCTCGGAACATAAGTACAAATCACTAAAAGCTGAATATGACAGCTTA
This sequence comes from Allium cepa, assembly GCA_030765085.1. Classification (NCBI taxonomy): domain Eukaryota; kingdom Viridiplantae; phylum Streptophyta; class Magnoliopsida; order Asparagales; family Amaryllidaceae; genus Allium; species Allium cepa. Next base: position 862,265,078 of record CM060931.1, read on the forward strand.
CTAGAGCTTTAGCTTGGTGTTCTTTACAACTTAAGGCAACGACTACAAGGAGGCCTCAATATAGAATCAATCGAAATGGCATCCAAAGCTATAGGCGACCGACTATATCATACCTCAGATCGAGGGCCAATACCAATCCGCACTAAGCACATACGAATGGGCCTCGAATATTCGTTGAAAAACTATGACCTCCAGAGTGTGGAAAGGAGGGTAAACAATGAAGGCTTGGTCAAATATTCTCCAGCACCCTCCTTCGATCCGTCAAGAGGAGTATGAAAAAAGATGAGCATGACCCGACTACATTTGAGCCTACTTTACCCCGAGAACTTATTACAGAACATGAATCAAAGTGGACGTGGCTGACTGTCCAGTGTCCAAATTTCACCCTGAAACTGACGAGGCATCGAAGTATTCCTCTTGGAATGAAAAACCAAAATACAATCCAAGATAGGCGAGACCCAGCCTCCCATCAACTGACCTAATCCCATGATTCAACGAGAAAGAGACTAAAGCTAAAGTGGGCATGGTTGGTCTTCCGACTTAACGGTATATGCCCCAGACCTAGGGAAATGAGCGAGAAGAAAGATGAATGTGAACCGATTATTCACCAATCAACTCTGTGTCTTTAGAGTTTAGGTAGGAATATAAACATAGCTAAGGCGAGAATCAACCATCCATGTAGTGTATTTTTAAACCCGAGACTAGGAGCAGACGCATGGTCGTCCAAAGACTGATTGCGATAGATCAATATTGAAACTTATATATAGTGCTTACAGATACTCAAGGCTACAACCAAAAGAATGCCAAGAGATAGAATCATTAAATTGATACCTTAGCTCGTGGGCAATTGACCATCACTCCAACCCAAAGGACATGTAAAGGGTCATGAATGCATTGAATAGAAAGTGCGTTACTCGAATTTACAAGCAAATTCAAACTTATAGCAAGATCCAACTATACAGCTGCACACAATTCGATGCTGACCCCTAATCGACATTTCCTTTAACGTGCTTTTAAGCCCGATCTTGGTCATTTGCTGATAATCGATTAGGGCATTCAGAGTCCTTCATTATTAGACTTAATAACTCATGATAAGACTCTAGGATTCGACTAGAGTAACTATCAACATTGACCGTCGCAGCCATATTTCACATTGAATGTTATGCAAAATAGTTACATCTGAACTTAATTAATCCAGGATTGCACCTGCTAAGCCGACATTCGACATTACAACCAGCCATGGCGACCCTTTTCGGGTGCTAAATATAGGATCACAGCTAAGTGCAACGATGATAAAAGAATTAGTTGGATTTTTCTGTATAAATGATGGTATGTTCCCTTGGACCCATTTTGACATGCAAGAGTGATTTCACCAACTATTGTGAGCCATGCATTGGATATCAACCCGAAGCTACAAAAGCTAGCGTAATGTCTATTGATTTCATCATGAAAGCTCTACTCATACATTTGGGCTCACCCCATCAACGTCTATGCCTACTAGCTGTTGCGACCGGGCATACAACGAACTAAGACGTCTAAAAGACAACTTAAATAGAATATCTAACTAAGCCAATTCGATATCACTTATTTCCCTCGAAGGGTTATGCAAGGACAAAAATTAGCAGACCTCGCGGCCGAATTCACTACATCTGCTAACTACTTGAAAAATAGTAGAGAACCAACCAACAGATGGAAAATGTATGTGGATGGAGCATCCGTGTTATGGCGCAGGAGTCATGTTAATAACTCCTGAGGAATGATCGATCTGCTATGTCCTAAAACTCGATTTCCCTATAATAAACAACGATGCTTAGTATGAAGCCTCAACCGCCAGCCTCAAACTTGCTAAAGGATTTGGAGTGGAAACTTTACATATCTTTTTGTGATTCTTGATTGGTAGTACGCAATGTTAAGGAAGTTGATCTTGCTAGGGGGCATTGTCTTGCTCCTTATCTCGGCCAGGTCCAAGAGCTACTAGCCGACTTCATGTATTACATTATTACACACGTACTCAGCGAACAAAATGAAAAGAGTCCAATCACTGGCCAAAGCTGGCTAGCTTTACGGACACGCAATGGACATACATTGTTCTAGTTGGAATACTCAATATTCCAAGCATTGATGGATGGAGATCAGCTAGATCTTAGAGACAAAGCCAGAAAAGGGGTCATGGTTAACTCCTATCAAAGACTATCTACAATGAGGAATTCTTATGGAACAGAGGAATGAAAAATGACAGATCCTCCTTAAAGTTTCATGCCAAATCATCCAAGAAGATGTCATGTGAAGAAAGGAGTTTATCCATTCACATGCTTCAGTGTATCACCCATGATGATATCAAATGAGTCTTGAGTGAAGTCTATGAAGAAGAACGTGGCAATTACATCAGGGGGAAAACCCTGATAAAGAAAATACTCTGCTACAGGTATTACTAGCCAACTATCAATCCAGATGTGGTCGATCATGCTAGACAATGCGACAAGTGCAAGATGTTTGCGAAAAATCCGGGAGTCCCACCGATGGAGATTACTCTAATGGCTAGTCCATAGCCGTTTGCCACTTGGGGCATTGACATCATCTTCTTACCAATCCTAAAGGTAGTGCGAAATACGCCATCATAGCAGTTGATTGCTTCACCAAATGGGCAGATGAAGAACTTTTAAGTACAACTAAGATGAAGAAAATAATCAACTTTATTGTCTGTAACGTCATCTATCCTTATGACCTTACATGATCCATTATAACTGCCAATGGACAGGTTAAAGATGTGAACAAAATCAAAAAGTCAGTTTTGAAGAGAAGTTTGGAAAATGCTAGACGTAAATGGGTGGATGTACTCCCAACAGCAATATGGGCTTATAGAACTACCCAAGGGTCTGTGACTGGCCGTACTCCATTCGCCCTTGCTTACTGCTTTGAGGTCGTCATCCATGTAAAACTTGAAGTCCCTTCTCATCAAGTAACCATTATTTCGCAAAAAAATACAAATAAGGAATCACAGTTGAATTGCAATTAAACTAGATGGAATTGGTGATGACTTATGCACATATAAAACTCATCCGAGAGCCAATAGCATGAACATGTACCCAAACATGCATGTGTACATCCGGTAAAGTTCGACTTCTTGAAATGGACAAAAATTGAATTCTCAGTTAAGGTCATTAAGAAAAGATTGGATTAGTTAGCCGAAGCTTACTAGCCCCGTAGAAGCGGACACGGATGACCACTGATGAACTAGAACCCTGGATTTATAATATTGGAATCAACCAAGCATCAAGATGACCAAAGAAGGATACGACAACATAGGGGAATAAAATTGAAGGATAATGACTATTCAGAAAATGTGATGGATTTCTTTGTGGAAACAAGGGGTACTCGCTGATGTAAAGATGTCATGCTGCTTCACACAACACACTTTAGGGGGAAAACGTTACCCTACACCTTGGCCTGGCTATAGAACGATAGTTGAAGATATTTTTATCAAAGCTAGACAAGATTCTGATCAAGAAGAGGCAGAAGGTATAAGGGTTTGATGCAATCGATATGTTTCGGCATCCCTGGCTCGGTGCAGATTAGGGGTGTTAGTAAGTTGTCAATCCTACAACAAAGCCGTAGCGTTCGTCATGATTCTGCTTCGAGTCATTTAACAATCGATTGGACAATTCTCGACTGGCATTCCTCGTTCGGCAAGCCTAACCATTGTGCATAAGTCACCTACTTTGGGCCGAGGTACTTTGTTCCTGGGCCCCTGAGGGGAGTCCAGCCTATCTTTGCCTATAAATAGAAGGGCAGTGGCACAGTGAAAGGAACCTTTTCTAGGGAACACTGGGGAGACTCTACCATTTTTTATACTCTCCCTTTTTTGATTCAAACTTGTATTCAAGTGATTTATTTATGGATTGTATCTGTATTCATGTGATTTTTTTACGAATTGTATCTGTATTCTAGTGATTGAGAAAGCAATAGAGATCAAAACTCAATGTGGACGTAGGCAATTACGCCGAACCACTACAAATCTGGTGTTCTCGTTTTTGTTGTTCCTTTTGCATTGAATTACACTATTCTTCTATTCTAATTTACTCTCTTCATTAATCTCTCTACATAATTCTACTCAAGGGTGTTAGTGACCAATTTTGGTGCAAACACGATCCGAGTTAGGATTTTTCACTCAATTTTTGATGACGTACCTGAACATGGATTTTTAGTATATTCGGGAAATTCTCTGTCATAGTTAGAGCTAGGATAATGACGGTTTCTAATCAAGAAACCAGATCCGACTCCATATTAGGAAGTCGGTTGGATAATACTAATTCAAAAGTGAAATTGTGTGATCGAGTGAGCGGTCGAATTTGATATTGCTACGGATAATATATGTACATCGTACGGATTTGAATAAAGTAAATATTCAAACTTTCGCAAAGAAATGTGCAAAATGACAAGCAGGATATACAGGTGTGTTAGAGGTAAAAGATAAAATGGGATTTGATTTCTAAGATAATTTAAATTGCTCGACAAAAAGGTATGTATTTATATTTCAGTATGAAATTAGGTGCTTTCTGGTCTAGCTGCTTGGCTTTTTATTTTCTTTTGAAATCTGGGGCCCCATGGTGCCATTTTGTAGTCGTATCGAGCTAGCCGCGCAAAGGAGATGCTGGCAAAAAAATTCAAAAATTTAGAGAGTTATAAAAATTTTAAGAAAATTTTGATAATTTGAATTTAAATTTAAGTTTGAATTGTTAAGAAAACAATATTGTTTGGTGTTTGTGGTTAAGGTTGGAAAATTAGTTGAAGTAATAATGGGTCTTTAATAAAAAGATTTGTTTGACATGTTGATAAAACTATTTTGTTTTGGGTAAACAGTAAAAGGGTTAAGGATCATTCTTCTTAACTAGTAATTTCGTGATGAAATTCTTTTAAGGGGGAAGAATGTGACGACCGAGAATTCTGAAACATTTGAAATCGAAATATTTAATTGATCTTAAATATTTGGTAGTTATTTTAACTTGAATTTCAAATATTGCTATGAATTTGGCAATTAAATTATTAAATTTAATTTATTAAAGATGGGTAAAAATTTGAATCCTCAATTTTTAGCTTGCTAAAAATAATCTGATGGCTTAGATAATTCATATTGATAATACTGAAGATAATGAAAGCTTCAGAATTGATTTGAAAATGTTTTGTTTGGTTTTAAAATTTATATCATTTGAATCGATATTTAAAAATAGCCTTCCGGAGCATAGTCTTGGAATTTGACGAAACCAATTCCATTAGATCCGTAATATTGTATTATTATCGGATTTCAATTTTTATAATGTTTGGAGTGATCGTTTGGATGTACGATAAGAAAACGCGTTGAAAATTATATCGAAATTTAAAATAAATAACCGATCCAAAAAGCTATCTTCTCCACACGATCGAATTTGACCTCGAAACCTTTTCCATTGCATTCGAAATAGGTGTATAACATTATAATTGCCAAGCGGTATGCCTCGATTGGAGTTAGAGATTTTGAGTTCTGTTTATCGAAGTAATTTGAATTTAAAATGTATATGTTTATTTTAATATTTTTTTACAAGGCAAATTACACGTTTCTTTAAACACGTGCCCTTATGAACAACAATTATTTCACTTTCACTATAAAAAATTGTATATGCGTGCTTTTTGAAAACTAACGTAAAAATAAAAACGAACAAAGAAAATAGAAAGGAATTCTTGACTTCGTTTTAATCTAACAATGGCCGACACTCTTCATACCAAATTCGTTCCTTTCCCTCTGCAGCAATTCGCATATTCTAATTCATGAAGCCATGGCCACTCTTCCCTTTTTAAAAAAAATTGAATCAAACAAAACAAAAATCGAGGGCAAATCGAGGCGGGGATGGATCGGTGGCATGCGCGGCGAAGGCCAAAGCCGCGGTCGTGACCGCATGCACATGCGCGAAGGAGAAGGTGGGCGGCAGCGACATCCACATCGCAATAAGGTCGTGCGGTGACCTTGAAGGGAGGATTCAGGGTAAACTTTGATTCAAAGTTAGATGGAAGCGCGATTGAATTCACGACTTCAAGTAGAGGTCGATGTTCTTTTGCGCTCGGCTAAGGTTTCACGTGCGAGTGCATGGTGGTTGTTCGATGTAATCGACTGCATCGTTGATGGTGGCTGCTTGGACAGGGCTCGGTCTATGGTGGCATTTGCGACTGCAAAGAGAAGTGGTGTCCTAGCGAAGAGAGGAACAGGGCTTGGTGCTGGTGGTGGCAGTGGTGCGAGTTCGTCGATGGCGCGTTTGGGATAATGACCAAAAAGCTCGACGATTGTGGATTCCTGTCGAGTTGAGGTAGTCCAGTTCTGACATTTTTAATTAAAATGTTACTTTAGGTTTAAAACTTATTACCGCATTATCTGCTTTGTATTTACAGTTTTGTTTAATTTAGAAAATAAATAGATGTATAAGGAAACATAAATATATATGTATATGTGATTTTGCAAAATGTATAGGGATTTTAAAATATTGAGGAGTTTATTTAAAAATTGAATTTTTGAATCTATATAATTTATTTTAAGAATATTTGTAGTTTTGGTAAAAAAATATACATATACATATTTTAACATACCATTTAATTCAAAATAATGGATTTTGCTGATTAACTTGTTTAAATCAACTTATTTAACCGTTGGTCACTAGGAAATATTTTATTAAAAGAAGTTAGTTTAAAATTAAATTTATTAGTTGAAGTAAAATTATCAAATGGAATTTAATCATTCGTTTGAATATTAATGAATTATATAGATGTTTATATAAGGTCAAAAATTCATGAAAAACGAGTTGGATTGGAAATTTATTGCAAAATAAAGGCAAAGGCGAGAACTTCTCACTCAATTGGATTTTTCTAATTTAATTTTAAATAGTTAAATTTAAAATTGTTGATTATGTGCTTGGATGATAAATTATTATCAGTTGTATTGGATTAGACCATATGCACCGCATAATAGCGGAGAATAATATATAAACCCATATACAGTGATATTCCGCCTCGAAGTGGAATTGGTATTATATATGCATTTGGAGTGATTGATTTCCGCATTATATAGCGGATGAGACCCTATGCGCCACATAATATCGAATGATTTTATATAATCCTACATACCATGATATTCCACCTCGAAGTGGAATTGGTATTTAGTTGTTATGCTAATGTCTGTGGGTGCAGAGAAACAGGTTGGAGGGATCCAACTGGATTCCTCAAATATTTGAATTTGTTTCAGTGTTGTGTCCTGATTTATTTATATTCTACACATGATTATATTTGCGATCGAAATCGTTGAAGGCTATGGCTTAGCCGAATATATTTTTGGTATCGTAGGATACTAGAAATATAAAATTGGATTTTGGAAATTAAACAGAAGATTTGAAGTAAATTTATTTTAGAAGATTAAATAAATTTAAAGGAAATAATTTAAAAAGGGTAAAGACTGATTTTAGTAACCCTATTGAATACAATCCAAATATATGGAAAAAAAGTTTAATAAATGGATTTCTGGCAATATTTATCAAAAGTTGAAGAATTTATTTAAAATTCGGATTTTAAGTAGTTTGGAAGAAATAGATGAATTTGTTTTAAAAGATTATAAATTTGAAAATCAATTTGAAAATAGATTTGGTGTTTGGAAATAAATTTGAAAATCAATTTGGAATTTGATTTGGTGTTTTGAAAATAAATCTTGAAACCAAATTGAAAATTGATTGGTGTTTGAAAGTGAATATTTGAAAATCGATTTTTAAAATCGTATATCAGTGGACGTTTGGAAATTTAAATTCACAATGGGAATCTACAAAAGAAAGGGAAATTTGTTTTAAAAATAAATATTGGTTTATTTTAAAAAGTGTGGAAAGAAATTTACGGATTGGAACTTAAATTTAAAATAAATCCAGAAAGATTTATTAATTGATTTAAATAGACCATTTTTGAAATGGAATTTTATTTTCCTTGGAAAGTCGAGTATGTCTTTTTAAAGTAGCTTTCGAATATAAATTGAAAGTTTTAAAGTTGGTTTTAAAAAGGATACTTTGGAGAAATTATTCTCTTAAGTTATTGTTTTTAAATCTTTAAAGTAAAGATTTATTTAGTTGATTATAGAAGTGATTATTTAAATATTTAATTGATATTTGATTTGGAAAATGGTTATTCTAATAGCTATACTCCATCTAATAAATTTATTTTAAAATTATGTTGGGCTTAAGATTTTTATGAGATATGTGTATAAAATTTCATAATTAATGTTTTAAAATAAAGTGTTTAAAATTAGTTTTATTTTAAACATTTCCAAGTATATATATGTTTGGATAAGTAATTTAAATTATTTTAAGGTATTTGAATTGGGCAAATTTTCAGTGGAAATAAATATTTGGAAAGTTATTACATGTGAAGAAATTGATTTGAAATTTGTTTTCAAAGTGTTGAAGTGTTAAAATTATATCTTGCGAAGGTATGTTAATAATAAATAATTGGGGACAAATTAATTAAATTTGGGTGATTGTTGTGAATTACTAATTAATAGTTAAATAACCGGCTATCAATATTGGCCTTTAAAGGCATTTGAATTTCGATGCGACCGGGGGTCGGATTCCAAATGGATATTTGAAAACCACATAGAACCATTGTGATTTTTCTTTTGTTTAAAAGATCAAAGTGTAAATTTGTTGTGGATTACTTGAAATCTGAATGTAAGAATTATTTTTAAAATAAATGCTCGTTATTTGTATTAGTCGTAAGAGGACTTTGTGTCATAAAACCCATTCCGAATAATGATATGACGAAATGGGATTGCATTTGAAGATGGTGTTGAAGACTGAGTATTTTTGCAAATGAAAGGATTACCTGTCGAATGTCTTTGCACTGGGTTGCTCCGGTATAGGGATTTTATCACCCTTTGTGATGGGGATTCCGGAGTTATTAGTGAATGTTCGAATTTGCAAGGGTTTCTTTGAAGTGCTTTCATTTCTATTCGATCCCGGAACGGACTTGTATGGATGTGTGTCTGACTTTACACTTTGAGATATAAAGCTACTTTCTATCAAATACATTTCTGTTAATGGTGGAGATATTATTCTCTTAGCTTAACACACTTCTCTGAGACGTACGAGCTCAGAGGTTATGTAGTTGATGGTTATTATTGATATACTTCCAATTTGGTAGTGTGGCATACGAAGTGCTGTTGATCATTTGTTTATCGAAGCATTGCTTTTGTGTAAAGCGTAGATTTGTGGACGAGACTTCATCGAACCTCACAACCCGGAAATGCTCGAAACAGAAAGGATGCAGCAAGGTTATTTGGGTGTAGCGCCCACTAAGGGTATGTCCATTTCCTTTTGGAAAGAGGTGGTATCATGGTACTTAACCCAGATATTTAACATATATGGTTTCTGTAAATTTATTACTTTGTGGTTGTTGGTGTTGAGGATCCTCTGATAAAGGTCGATTACAACCGGAGGATGGCATACTAATGATAGTTATTTACCTAGTTATAGAGGTAACTAGGCCTTGTGTTGGAAGAGATCCAGTTAGGTTCTCGAGGCGTCCCTCTAGAGGCATACCCATGTGGCAATAGGAAGTTCCTTAGCCTAACCATTTGTAGGAAATCCAATCATCAATACGCGCCTTGTACGGTTTAGTTGTATAACCTGCCTTTTACTTATGCGGTGACCCACTTTTAATTGGTAGCTATAGTAGGCATAGTTCGAAATGTCTATACTGGCTAAGATTAATATTATACTTTCGAAATGTTTTCTACACTGTGAACTAATGATAATATTAAAAAGATATTGCTTATCAAGCATATTTGACTATCATAAGGAGAAATCTCCTCCAATTCTGCATTTGCATTGTGTGTGTAGCTTGAGGCCTTATGGTAGTTTCATTTCCAAAAGCATAGTGGATTTCTTTTCCTTTTCATTGTGAAAGTAACTGTTTTTAAGATCTCACAACAGTCGCATGACTGACCTAGATTTCATTGTTCCCTTTCTAAACTCTGGGTGCCCATAATTTTCCATACGGGCAGCCTAGAGTCAGGTTATCAATTATTCTGGAACAAAGTGCCGAAAATATGCTGTGGAGATCTGGAATTAAAGCTGGAGGGCGAGGCCTGTCATTTGTGTATGCTATATTCTTTTCCGCTATTTGTCGTTGTAACACTGATGATGTAATGTGATGTATAACTGATATAATTCTTTGTTTTAAAGTTATTTATCCATTTATCTAGTATATTTGTTCCACTGCGAAATGTGAGATTCTGTTATTATTTCCGTTTCCGTTTTTGGGCATTCGATTATGCGGCATTTGATGCAGTGGACGTATTGATGTTGACTTTCGGGTGTCGAAAAATTGGCTCGTTACATATTTATATTATATATTTGATTATAATCTATGCAACATTTATCAGAGTTATATATACATCAGGGATAAATGAATAACGCAACAGAACAGCATGATGCAGAGAATAATAATAGTAATAATATTCCAAAAGTTCGTCTTTGTCCTCTAGAAAATGATCTTCAATGCACTGAAAAAACTCAGGGCTGACCCAAGCGTAATGGAAAGACAAAATACTCGAGTGAGGACTAAAATACTCTTATATAAGTCAAATCGATATCGCAAATAATATGAGTGTTGTGGCTCAGAGATGTTTACAGGATTTTACACCTCCTATCAAGTGTGTTCAATAACTTAAACGATGTTACGGGACTTTCCATCTCCTAAGAATCCGTTAAGCTATTTATATATAATATTATACACTACAGTAGGTAATGTTTATAAGTAATTAAATGTCAAAATAGCATTAAGGCTTTACATTGGTCCACGTTAACACATTTTATAGCATGTAGTCTATGTAGCTTATAATGGCCTGGGATTTTCGACCACCGAAAATCGACGTCCATACATTCACTATATAACATGTCGAATAGTCAAGCACCGAAAATACCGGATTATTAAGGGTGAAGATGAAAAAAATAGAAGGAAACGGAATCAATAACACAGAATCTCACAATCGTAGCAAAACAAAATATAATATATAATAATAGACCTTCATACAAAATTGTTAATTAATATACATACAGTCGTCAAATTTCAACAATCAACAAATCAATCTGGACAGTTATAATAACTTGTCCTCACCAGTGCTGACTATGAAACATGCACACACACAATGGAAAATAACAAGTATGGGAATATGTCTCTGTCATCCTGCTCATCTCCTGAGTTTCATAGCATCCTAACCTGAATCTGTAATACTCGGTCTGACCCGAGCACTATAATAAAATAACACCCATGTCAGTCTGGAAAACCAGCATGAGAAAACACACTCCATTTGAACTATTACTATTATAAAATCCTTTGTAAACAAAGGTATCTCATATGACCATGCCACATATAAACACTACAGATCCCGGTCTCATTTAATCCAAAACGTTAAAAAATTTTAAAGGCCAAGTTCTTTAAAAAAAGCAATTCCACAATCAGGGCATCAGTATTCACATTGGCAATTCATTATATATGTTTACTTTATCATGACATGTTCATCGAAATTAATTCGCTTGTAATCATCACATTTTCTGAAATTCAAAATGGTGATTAGTACAAGTCAATTTACTTTCAGTAAAACATGTCAACGTTTTATTCTAACTACTTTAATTTGTTTGGAAACCTAGTGGCACAGACAATGGATAATTGAAACAATATCTAAGAGCAATATCAGTCTAAGAATAAATCATTAACTCAGTTAACGATTTTATTTAATATTAAATCAGTTTACAAATCAGATTGAACTATTTTTAACTTAACTAAGGTGAAATGAGATGTCGAGAAACTTAAAACATCACCGAAATAACTAAGCCGAAGTGCAATCATATTTCGACAAATAGATGATTGATATTTAATTTATTTATCACCCATTCAATAGTATTTCCATTTTCTTGGCATATCTCGATTTTCACTATATTATTTGAGAATCATTTAACAGATTTAGTATTAAGGTTTACTATAACCTTTTATACAGCACATATATTCATTTCCATTTCAAAACTTGATTTCATAATCGAATTCGTTTAAGCAGTATCCAAAGTCATACTAAATTTATTTATATTTAAATTTAATTTACTTATAACTTAAGTCATCACCATTTCAATCCATTTCTATTTTACTCGATCACATTTCAACATATATTTAATTTGCTTATATTCAGGTCGATTTTCATTTATAACTCAAGTTCCACATTCAATTTCAATTTTAATCCATAATCAAATTTACTTAACCAAATTAAGTTCCATTTTTTGCACTCAATTAACTAAATAATTTATCCAATTAGTTCACTTCCAATTTTTAATTCAATATTTGATCTTTATTTCAAAAACCACTTCAACTGGTTTGAGTTGTTTTCAAATTCATTTTATAATTCAAGTTTGGATTTTTATTCCAATATTTAACCATTTTTATTTTGGTTTTTTTCTCTTTTTCAATCCTTAAATGTTTGAAAATTTTATTTGTTAAAATTTCTTTTATAACAAAATCCTTTTATATCGAAGAAAGTTTTCCTTTCGAAAATACTTTGATAAGTCGATGTTTCAACAAGTTTATCCTCGTTCTTATAGAATCTAGTAATATGTTGATTAGGCGCAAGACCAGAAATCTACAAGAGCTTAGCAAACCCATTATAACACCTAGTGAAAATTACTGGGAAACCTTTAAAATAGATATGGAAACTAAAATCCAATCATCATAATTAAATGAACGGGATCGTCATGGAACATAGTCCCTAAGGTTATTCTCTTGCTAAGTCGAGAGGATAGAGCGATGCATCCTTAGGCGACTTTGGGCAGTCACTAACCTACGTCTTATGCCATGACATACAAAGCAAGCATAGATCACAGATACACAACCATTTTCCTGGGTCCCCCAAGTAACATCCGTACCTTTGAGCAATCACTGCTCTACGAATTATGCTATGCAAAACACTCGCATGGATCGTAGTCTACCTCATAGTGGTTACGTCAATATCACTTATAAGCAGAAAGCCATCATCAGCCACCTCGAATTACGCCATGTGGACTACAAACACAATGATTTTTCTTGGGTCCCCCAGGAAACATCCTTACCTTAGGGAAATCACTTTACCCAAGCAGATTACGCCGAAAACGAACATAGATCACAGTTACACAATGGTTTCGCAAAGGTCCCCCAAGTAACATTAGTATCCGTAAGCCTTCACAACCCTATAAATTTCGATATGAATCGGAGTCAAAGGAAACTTAGGAGTATTATGTACGGACACCTATGTCAATTAGGACCCATTTCTAGATCCACCCAAGTCCATTTGGGAGCAAATCGAAGAATCAATAGAATGTATCCACAATGTGGCTAGAAAGTAGATAGTCAGCAGAAGGCATTTCCCATATCTTCAATCTCAAAATGTATATCATACTACACATAGTACCTTTTCAAATCAACAACTTCGAATACAACATTCTTACATAATTCCGTTAAATATAGGATCATAACTTTTTAGATCGAGTACCTTTCAAAATCAATAGTTTTCGAATTAACCTCATACTTATACAATTCATATAGGTTCAAAAGTGTAACGACCCGCAAATCTGTACCCCTTGAGTCAATACTATTCTACAACAATCAGCTCAAGTTGTACAGAAATACGAACCATTTGGGTTAAAGAAGAAAAGGTAGAAGAAGAGAATAGAAAACAAAAACAGAATCTAACCATCGCAGCGGCATAAAATATATTAGATAATAAATGATCTTCACTAAAATCAAATATCTTTCTTTATACATTACATCATCAGAGTACAACAATCACATATCAACATCAATATCATACACATGGATACACAACAACTCAACACAGCGGAATATATATATAAACAAGTACGAGAGTACGTGTCGTCATCCAGCTCGTCTCCCGAGCTCCATAGCATCATCATGTATCCTATAATACTCGGTCCGACCCGAGCATTACAGTTAAATAACACCCGAGTCAGTCTGGATTACCAGCGTGAGAAAATCACACCCAATTGATTATTAAAGTTTCAAAAATCCCTTGAAAACAAAAGCATCTCGTAGGACCACGCCACAAATAAACATGTTGGGTTTTTACCTTACGATAGCTAAAACATTTTTATTAAAGTCCTCTGATATTATAATAGTGTCTATAGAAAGTAAAATAGAATCTAGCTGAAATGCTTGCATCTCACGTTTCAGCAATAGTTGGGCATAACCAAAACCGTACGGGCGCGTATGGAAAATGGATTCCAACTAATGGCTAGGCACTGGGGTACCACCTGTCACAGTACCTAGTCAAGATCAGCGTACCGAGGAGCCACCCTAACTCCCCTGCAACACAAGACCGGAACCATCCCTTACTGGACAGTCCCGAGCAAGATCACCCTGCGGTTGGGATCAGCAACCGCCAACTAAGCCGAAATAAAGGGACATCTAGACAGGGATGACCTCACCCTCCAGTGGGGGCTACCTACGAAGCCTTGCTGCATAACCGTTGATTTTCAGCCATTCCCATTTGATGAGGCTTGAGGCTAAGCGTTACCTTTTAGAACATATTCCTTAGAATGCCCATCGTCCACCTGACGATGTTTCGCAAGCATTCATCCATACAAGTCCGTCCCGGGTTCGAACGGAACCGAATGCACTATTCCTACTACATCCATTTTGGAAATATCCTAAGGATTAGTAGCGACTAGCCCTTGCACTTCACTGCTCCATCTTCGAATCCAAAATCATTTCACGAAACGTACAAACCGGATGGAAGTGGTTTTCGAGAAATAAATCTCGATCCCGGTCTCTACGAAACGATCAACGTATTTGGCCAATATTGATAGTCGGTTATTTAACTATCAATTAATATTCACAAACAACCATCAACCAATAAATAATTTCCCAAATTATTTATTAATCTCAAAAATATCTTTAGAAGATATAATCTCACTTCCAAATCCTTGTGAAAACAGTTTTCAAACTATCTTCCTTTTCTCAGAATAAATTCCGAGTACTTCCATTTCCACTGGAATCACCAAGTATAAAATACTTTTAGATTTTAAAATAATTTAAAAGCACTTAGTTATTAAATATACTTCATAACCTTAAAATTTTAAATCTACTTTAGTACTTATTAAAATATATACTTTAGGAATATTTAATAAATAAGGCTACTTTTAAAAGATATAAAACTAGATTTTTCTTAAAAACAATACCAGGTCATTTAATAATTACTACGATAATAGGTATGAAAAATATTTATTTTAGAATTTTAAACATTTAAAAATAATAAATTTTTTTAAGGTATGCTTTTTAAAACAACATTAAACCTTTGGCTTATATTTAAAATTTCTGGAAAATCGTACTTGGCTATCCAGGGAAACACTCTTCTCTTTCACAATCCTTTAAAAATGAATCACTATTTATTTCTAAACGAATTCTCATTCGTTTATAAATTTCCATTTTGAATTCATATATATATATATACCCACCGATATTTTATTTTACTAGAGAATCCAGTTTAAAATTTTCCAAAATCTCACTTCCCTTTTAGATTTCAAATCCCAAAACACTTTAATCAATTTACAATTTATTCCCAATTTACTTTGCTTAAAATAAATTTTCTTTCTTGCTTTACTTATTTCAAATTTCATTAACATTTAGATTTTGTTTTCTCATTTTGAGTAAAAACCCTTTTAACTGAAGATACCAATTTCAGATTCCCAAAATCTCTCCCTTATGTCTTAATTAAATTTAATCCTTAAATAAGAAAAAGAAATTCTTTATTCATTCAAATAATATCACTTAAGCTTTACAATTTGTTATTACCCCTAATAATTCAAATTCCTCTTATTCCAAATTTGTTAGAGTTATGCAATCACTTTTATTTTATTTTAATTTCAATTCATTATTAATTTATTCCAATTCACTAGAATTATTTTACTAAAAAAAATTACTCTTGTATTTCTTTCGAAAGTATAATTCTAGAGATTTGATAATTTATTTTGCTGAGATATTCAATCCATCTGTACCATTCAATACTTCAATTATTCATAAAATCATCACAGAATATCAAATATTCAGACTACAGAATATTAAACAATTTAAATAATTTTCGAGGGATCCAGTTGGATCCCTCCAACCTGTTCTCCCTGCATCCAAAGATGTTAGCACAATAATATGCCAATTTCGGAATATAACATACTATAGCACATCCATCAATTTCAACCATTCGAACAATTATTTAAATTTAATCATTTAAATTTAAATTAACTGAGTGAGATTAACTCACCTTTGATCTAGGATTGCCATCCACTTCAAACTCGACTTGGTTCCCTGATTTTTAGACCTTGTACAAATGTTTATACAATTTATTAATTTTCTGAATTATTTAATTTTCAGATGATTTAATTTTAAACTAAAAATTTCCCTAAAAAGCTTTATCTATATATTTTTCTTTGAACTAATTTATGTCCACATATCTACATTTATAAGTTCATCGATTAATTTAAGGTTAAATTAACTTCAACTATACTAAAATTAACAAAACCATACCCAAAAAGAACATCAACCCGGCCACTTCTACGGTGCTTCTCCTTCAATCGAAAATTCTGCTCCCAGATTTGGACCGACCAATGCCAAAATCTCCCCTCCCATAAACGCGATCTCACCTCTCGACTTGACTGTACGCGAATATGGCGCCCCCCAAAATCAGCATCGAGCCTCCCAGACTTGATTGTACGTGAAATCTTCCCAATCCTCTCATCACCGAACCCAAAACCCACTCCATTTATGATTCGGACGACAGCTGAAGAGAACTCAAACCCTAGCCACTAACTCGACACGACCGTCGCCAAACGAACTCGACCAAGGGTTGTAGAACTTCGATTGCGATACGAGGTTGCGTGAAGATGCGGACTCGATTCGGTCCTTCCCAATTTTATTTACACTCGTTCGCCCTCTTTTTTTTTAACCGGCTTTGATTTTTGATTTCGAAAGAAAGAAGAAGCTTGGTTTATAAAAGAGGAGAGGGGACGTGATATTTTGGAAAGGAAGTGGTGTGCTCTTGAAGCCAAAACTTGATTTTTTTGTCAAGTTATAATATTATTTAATTTTTATCTCGGCTGTGATGTTGCTTATGTGATATCATACTTTTAAAATTTAAATTAAATTATCGTTGTAAAGTTCAACGCGTTTATAAATCGTATGCTCACATAACAACTCCAATCACTACGAAATTTGAAATCCGATAATAATACAATATTACGGATCTAATGGAACAAGTTTCGTCAAATTCCGAGACTGTGCCTCGGAAGGCTATTTTTAAATATTGATTTAAACGATAAATTTTTTAAAACTTAACAAAACACTTCCAAATTTAATTTCAACACTTTTACCTTCTTCAGTATTATCAATATAAATTTTACAAGCCTTCAAATTATTTTTAACTAGCTTAAAATTCCATATTCAACATTTTACCCAACTTCCAATTATTTAATTTAATAACTTAATTATCAAATAAATTGTGATAGTCGTAATTCAATTAAAATTACTCTATTGAATATTTAAAATCAATTAAATATTCCGATTTTTTTTATTGCTTGAAAATTCCGGGTCGTCACATTCCTCCCCCTAAAAAGAATTTCGTCCTCGAAATTACTAGCTAGGAAGAATGGTCCAATACCCGTTTACTTTTTCCCCGAAACCAAACGGTTTCTAACAATTCAATACCTTACCAACTATCTTCTTATAAAAGGCCCATTATTATTCTTATTAACTTCTCAACTCTCCCATAGTTTCCAAATATTATTACTTGCTCAATCATACAAATCATAATTCAAAATTAAGTATTAAATTTTCAAATTTTCTCAAAAATTTTCTAACACCCTAAATTTTCGAAAAATTTCGCCACCGTCTCCTTTGCGCGGCTAACTCGGTACAACTAAAAAATGGCTCTACGGCCTCCCAAATCCAAAAAGAGAAAAAACCCAAGTGGCTCAACCCAAATCCCAATCAAATTTCACACCATATTTAAATACATACCTTTTTGTCCAGCATTTCAAATTTATCTTCTTGAAATCAAAAACCAATTCTCTTTTCCCTTTTATAATACCTGCATATCCTGCTTAGCACTAATATCCAATCACAACATTCCAAAAACATTTTATCGACTTCCTTACCAAATGTCAATATTCATCCAAATATCAACTTAGAATATATTTGCAATATTCAATTTCCAATTAAGAATTGATCATTCCTTACTTAAGTTAACATAAGCATTTTATATGTTTCTTTATTCATTTTCACTTTACCCCTTTAGTTTATATCTATTTCTATTCATAACGATTCTTTCATTTCCATATGTATTCAATTTATATTTAACTCTAAATATATAAATTTTATTTGCCATTTATCACTATTTCATATCATTATTTTAATTAGTTTCATTTACTTACCTATTTCAATTTCCAGTTTTGAAATCGTTTTGCTTTTAACTAAATTTTCCAAAAATCTTCAAAAAAATTCTAACTCCCAAAATTTATGAAATTTTTTGGCAGTCCCTTTTGTACGGAGGAGCTTTTGCAATTTGACAAAAGAGATAAATATATATACATCGACCCACCCTGTCGGAAAAACCAAAACAGTTCATATTTCCTAATTTTATTGCGTAGGCGTACCTTATTTAGCATTTTTAAGCAAGCGGCTTAAAATTTTAGCAATTAGCATAACCCAATCCAGCCGCACGGCTTCAAGGTACCTGTACTTACTCACTTTAAACATGTAAGTGCCGAATATATGCAGTTTAACTATATTTCACTTAGTTGTAATGGTTAAAACGTATGAATTCTAAAGAAATGCACATCCAACATTTTCCGTAAGCAATTTTTACAACTTTCATAGTAATTCAACTATTTCAATTAATTTACAAACCATTTTCATTCAAATTTGAATGGTTTAAAACTCAATCGCTTACATTTAATTTATTCTTAAGCAAACTCAATTCATATTTAATTCCATTGCTTTCAAAATTAATTTATTTCACTCCTATTAATTCATAGAATTTTAATTACCTCCATTTACATCCAATGATATTTATTCTATGCCAATTTGACAAGATCTATGTGAACAAACAAATATTTATGTTTTATAACAAATTTAAATGGATTTCAACTCGATTTATACTTAATTCTATTTCACTTTCAAATTTATTCACAATCTATGTATTCTCATTTCATTGCATATCAAATTTGAATACATTCACTTGCATTTCATTTTATTAACCAACTAGTTCATTCAAACCATATACAACCTAGGTTCATCTTAATTGCCAATTAAATTTCCCTTTTTATTTAATCCATTTACAACCATTTACTTAGCTCGACACACTCCTTTTAAATTTCATTTACAATCCATTTATTTACATTTCATTCCATATTTGTTTATTCCAAACTGTTTTATTTAGCTCGAAGACAATCCAAGTATTTCATCCAATAAATATTTCAATGTTATGCACGATATATTCAATAGTGTTTCATTCCTTATCCGCATTCATTTAAATCCATTCTATTAACTTAAAACATTCAATTTCCTTATTGTCCCTAATTATTTCAATTCTGTAACATTTTAAAGGGTTTACTATTATTTATTTAAGAATTTCATTCCATTAAATATTATCGGCAACTCACCGAATTTTATTTCGATTTGAATTTATTTCCACTTGATTTAAATCCAACCCAGTATCATTAAACTTAATTCAAGTTGATTTAAATTCAACTCTTCTCCATCTATTCAGCTTAAGTCAATTTACTTCAATTTATTCAAAATTTTATACTTAAGCTCATTTTCATTTCACCAGCAAATTTTACTCTTTTATACACAACTTAACTCAATTGATTCCAAGGCCATATCCAATTTATTTCCCCTTATTGGATTTCATTTACACATTCAAACCATTACTATTTTAATCCATTTACATTTTTATTTATTCGACACATTCCTAACTATATTTAATCTGTTAACACTTCAAGTTAAATTTTAATTTATAACTCAAGTTCCGAATCCACTATCCATTTTCAATTTACCACCCAATTTTATGAACTCACAATTTAACTTCATTCTCAATTACTTTCACTTCATCAACAATTTAAGTCGAATTTAATTTATAACTTGAGTTTATTTCCAAACTTCATCATAACTCACCATTCAATTACATTAACTAATTTATTATGTAATTAATTCTTCCCCAGGACAAAATTCAACACTTGATTTTTAATCTCAAAATGTCTTCATTTTAATTTCTTAAGTTCAAATTTATTTTATAATTCAGATTTGGGTTTTCTTTTCATTTTTCATTCATCAAAATATTAATTTTGGGCTTAGTATTCCATTTCAATTTTATAAGTCACAACTTATTATTTTAAACAATCACATTCATTATAGGCTTGAACGTATTCATCTTTTATTTTTAATTCGAGTTTTACACTTATTTATTTACACAATTCCCTTCATCATAGGCTTGAATATATTATTCTTCTTTTATTTTAACTCAAGACTTATGCTTCTTTATAACCCAAGCATATTTTATTCATGCATTTTAATTCTTTTATAAGTTATTCTGGTTTATTTATTTCAATCTAATTCTTATCCAATTTATTTCTTATCCAACTTATTTCCATTTATTCAGGTAAGAATCTAATTCCATTTAATAATTCAATTGAATTCTTATTCCAATTTAATTTTATTTTAACTCAGATTTATTTAACTCAATTTGATTTCAACTTAATTCGAATACAACTGGATATATTTTTTTCAGCCTATTTAAATTAATTTTCAATCCAGTTAAATTTTATTTCCCAATCCAAGTTAATTTCATTTTCAACTTTTCTTTTAAATTTAAATTCCAACATTCAAAGCTTATTTTTCCTTCCTGATTTAAAAATCATCCTAACTTATAAGCTTATAACCCATCTTATGAGGATTTTTAAAACACCGGCTTTTGGTTTCAAAACATTTTGAAATCTCCAACATCTCAAATCACACTTCTCAAAAATTAAACCAATCCTGGTTTTATTCCCAGCAAATTTCCTCAGAAATTTTCAAAAACAGCTAGCTTTCTAAACAAGTCAATTTGGTAGCAATCCGTCACTTAGAAATTCGAAAATGAATACTGATGATGCGGCCGTCATCATCAGAATTATTTTCCAATAATCCAAGTTATTTCAATGCTATATCACTTTCAAAATCCATTTAAAACAGATTTCCATTCAAAAATACCCCCAAAATAATAATGCTATCATTTATCATTAATACACTTCGATAAACATTTCCAAATCTCCGGGATTTTAAACTTCGAAAGCCTGCTTAAATAAATTTTAAATATAATTCATTTGTACACTTTATGCTTATACAAATTCTCAACTTGATTGTATTTCAATTTGTAAATTACATTTATAGTCCATATTTATAAATTTCATTTTATAATGAATTTATTCCTCTAAATTTTAGTTATATTTCAATTTCTAGTTAAATTTTCACTTAACAATGATAATACTTTAATTGTATCATTTCAAACATCCAAACAAGCATATATTAGCTAAATATTTTTTCAAAAGCTATTCTTTATATCAAAATATGTTTTTGGGTAAAATTATTTCATTTACCCATATTTAAAACAATACCGTGTCGATTGCTCTATTCAAATGTTTAGAAACCCTTTCGATACAGTTGCGCAGACTGTGTCGACAAAGGTTCATATGCCACTAAATAAATCAATCAACACAATATTAAAACAATTTATATTCACTAACAAATACGCGCTCATATTTATTAATACGCTCAAACTCATTATAGAGTACTACAGACTCTATTTTAAATGAATAATTCCCACCAGAGCCAAGGTTATCACCAACCAAAGCTCTGATACCGACTGTAACGACCCGCAAATCCGTACCCCTTGAGTCAATACTATTCTACAACAATCAGTTCAAGTTGTACAGAAATACGAACCATTTGGGTTAAAGAAAGAAGAGGTAGAAGAAGAGAATAGAAAACAAAAACAGAATCTAGCCATCGCAGCGGCGTAAAATATAATAGATAATAAATGATCTTTACTCAAATCAAATATCTCTGTTTATATACTACATCATCAGAGTAGAACAATCACAGATCAACATCAATATCATACACATGGACACACAACAACTCAACACAGCGGAATATATATATATATATATATATATATATATATAAACAAGTACGAGAGTACGTGTCGTCATCCAGCTCGTCTCCTGAGCTCCATAGCATCATCCTGTATCCTATAATACTCGGTTTGACCCGAGCATTACAGTTAAATAACACCCGAGTCAGTCTGGATTACCAGCGTGAGAAAATCACACCCAATTGATTATTAAAGTTTCAAAAATCCCTTGAAAACAAAAGCATCTCGTAAGACCACGCCACAAATAAAAATGTCGGGTTTTTACCTTATGATAGCTAAAGCATTTTTATTAAAGTCCTCTGATATTATAATAGGGTCTATAGAAAGTAAAATAGAATCTAGCTGAAATGCTTGCGTCTCATGTTTCAGCAATAGTGGGGCACAATCAAAACCGTACGGGTGCGTATGGAAAATGGATTCCAACTAATGGCTAGGCACTGGGGTACCACCTGTCACAGTACTTGGTCTAGATCAGCGTACCGAGGAGCCACCCTAACTCCCCTGCAACACAAGACCGGAACCATCCCTTACTGGACAGTCCCGAGCAAGATCACTCCGCGGTTGGGATCAGCTACCGCCCACTAAGCCGAAATAAAGCGACATCTAGACAGGGATGAACTCACCCTCCAGTGGGGGCTACCCACGAAGACTTGCTGCATAACCCCTGATTTTCAGCCATTCCCATTTGATGAGGCTTGAGGCTAAGCGTTACCTTTTAGAACATATTCCTTAGAATGCCCATCGTCCACCTGACGATGTTTCGCAAGCATTCATCCATACAAGTCCGTCCCGGGTTCGAACGGAACCGAAGGCACTATTCCTACTACATCCATTTTGGAAATATCCTCAGGATTAGTAGCACTAGCCCTTGCACTTCACTGCTCCATCTTCGAATCCAAAATCATTTCACGAAACGTACAAACCGGATCAAAGTGGTTTTCGAGAAATAAATCTCGACCCCAGTCTCTTCGAAACGATCAACGTATTTGGCCAATATTGATAGTCGGTTATTTAACTATCAATTAATATTCAGAAACAACCAACAACCAATAGATAATTTCTCAAATTGTTTATTAATCTCAAAAATATCTTTAGAAGATATAATCTCACTTTCAAATCCTTGTGAAAACAGTTTTCAAACAATCTTCCTTTTCTCAGAATAAATTCCGAGTACTTCCATTTCCACTGGAATCACCAAGTATAAAATACTTTTAGATTTTAAAATAATTTAACAGCACTTAGTTATTAAATATGCTTCATAACCTTAAAATTTTAAATCTACTTTAATACTTATTAAAATATATACTTTAGGAATATTTAATAAATAAGGCTACTTTTAAAGGATATAAAACTAGATTTTTCTTAAAAACAATACCAAGTCATTTAATAATTACTACGATAACAGGTTTGAAAAATATTTATTTTAGAATTTTAAACATTTAAAAATAATAAATTTTTTTAAGGTATGTTTTTTAAAACAACATTAAAACCTTTGGCTTATATTTAAAATTTCTGGAAAATCGTACTTGGCTATCCAGGGAAACACTCTTCTCTTTCACATTCCTTTAAAAATGAATCACTATTTATTTTTAAATGAATTCTCATTCCTTAATAAATTTCCTTTTTGAATTCATATATAAATATCCACCGATATTTTATTTTACTTGAGAATCCAGTTTAAAATTTTCCAAAATCTCACATCCCTTTTAGGTTTCAAATCCCAAAACACTTTAATCAATTTACAATTTATTCCCAATTTGCTTTGCTTAAAATAAATTTTCTTTCTTGCTTTACTTATTTCAAATTTCATTAACATTTAGATTTTGTTTTCTCATTTTGAGTAAAAACCCTTTTAACTGAAGATACCAATTTCAGATTCCCAAAATCTCTCCCTTATGTCTTAATTAAATTTAATCCTTAAATAAGAAAAAGAAATTCTTTATTCATTCAAATAATATCACTTAGGCTTTAAAATTTATTATTACCCCTAATAATAAAAATTCCTCTTATTCCAAATTTGTTAGAGTTATGCAATCACTTTTATTTTATTTTAATTTCAATTCATTATTAATTTATTCCAATTCACTAGAATTATTTTACTAAAAAAAATTACTCTTTTATTTCTTTCGAAAGTATAATCCTAGAGATTTGATAATTTATTTGTTGAGATATTCAATCTATCTGTACCATTCAATACTTCAATTATTCATAGAATCATCATAGAATATCAAATATTCAGACTACATAATATTAAACAATTTAAATAATTTTCGAGGGATCCAGCCTGCAACCTGTTCTCCCTGCATCCAAAGATGTTAGCACAATAATATGCCAATTTCGGAATATAACATTCTATAGCACATCCATCAATTACAACCATTCAAACAATTATTCAAATTTAATCATTTAAATTTAAATTTAAATTAACTGAGTGAGATTAACTCACCTTTGATCTAGGATTGCCATCCACTTCAAACTCGACTTGGTTACATGATTTTTAGACCTTGTACAAATGTTTATACAATTTATTAATATTCTGAATTATTTAATTTTCAGATGATTGAATTTTAAACTAAAAATTTCACTAGAAAGTTTTATCTGTATATTTTTCGTTGAACTAATATATATCCACATATCTACATTTATAAGTTCATCGATTAATTTAAGGTTAAATTAACTTCAACTATACTAAAATTAACAAAACCATACCCAAAAAGAACATCAACCCGGCCACTTCTACGGTGCATCTCCTTTAATCGAAAATTCTGCTCCCAGATTTGGACCGACCAATGCCGAAATCTCCCCTTCCATAAACGCGATCTCACCTCTCAACTTGACTGTACGCGAATATGGTGCCCCCCCCAAAATCAGCATCGAGCCTCCCAGACTTGACTGTACGTGAAATCTCTTAATCCTCTCATCACCGAACCCAAAACCCACTCCATTTCTGATTCGAACGACAGCTGAAGACAACTCAAACCCTAGCCACTAACTCGACACGACCGTCGCCAAACGAACTCGACCAAGGGTTGTAGAACTTCGATTGCGATACGAGGTCGCGTGAAGATGCGGACTCGACTCGGTCCTTCCCAATTTTATTTATACTCGTTCGCCCTCTTTTTTTTTAACCGGCTTTGATTTTTGATTTCGAAAGAAAGAAGATGCTCAGTTTATAAAAGAGGAGAGGGGACGTGATATTTTGGAAACGAAGTGGCGTGCTCTTGAAGCCAAGACTTGATTTTTTTGTCAAGTTATAATATTATTTAATTTTTATCTCGGCTGTGATGTTGCTTATGTGATATCATAATTATAAAATTTAAATTAAATTATCGTTGTAAAATACAACGCGTTTATAAATCGTACGCTCACATAACAATTCCAATCACTACGAAATTTGAAATCCGATAATAATACAATATTACGGATCCAATGGAACTGGTTTCGTCAAATTCCGAGAATGTGCCTCGGAAGGCTATTTTTAAATATTGATTTAAACGATAAAATTTTTAAAACTTAACAAAACACTTCCAAATTTAATTTCAACACTTTGACCTTCTTCAGTATTAACAATATAAATTTTACAAGCCTTCAAATTATTTTTGACTAGCTTAAAATTCTAGATTCAACATTTTACCCAACTTCCAATTATTTAATTTAATAATTCAATTATCAAATAAATTGTGATATTCGTAATTCAAATTAAAATTACTCTATTGAATATTTAAAAACAATTAAATATTCCTATTTTTTTTATTGCTTGAAAATTCTGGGTCGTCACAGAAAGCATCCAAATCAATAATTTTATAAACATTTACTAGGTTCAAATTGTTTCTTGAAGCAAATTCCATTATAAACCTTTCAAAACTATTTTTCATATTTATGCAAAGTTGGAACTGCTTAAGAAAAATCAATTTTAGAAAATAAGAATTTATAAATATTTAATACGTTCGAAACATTTCTTAAAACTCTTGTCATTTAAGAACACTTCAACACTAAATGTCATGCTTGTATAATTCAAAATAAGCATATACAATTTACTTATCAAAATATTTAGCTTTTTAAAACTAATTCAACTTCCATTAGTTTTTATTTTAAAATTTTCAAAACTAAACATTATATAATTTCCAAAAAATTTTAGCTTTGAAAATTAATTCTCAATTTGAAAGTGTTCAACTATTCAGAATAGTCGAAAAAATCAAATTCCAATTCAAAATTTAAAACCGGCAATCAATCATCTCAACTAGATGCATAATCAATCAATGAATCAATGATAATACATAGGATACATGTGTTCGTAATTGTTAACCCCGTTTGATCAATGAGTTAAGACCTGAGACGACTCACGACTTAAAGAAGCAAAGCGACTTAAGGAATGGTCCGACTCAGTAAGTAACCGACTCAACAAGTTAGCGACTCAAGGGAGTTAAACGACTTAATGAGTCAGGGATTGGTCGACCTAAAGGAGTCAACAGCTTACGGAAGTGAACGACTTACAACATATTGGAGTCTACGACTTAACGGTTTAGGAAAGAAGGGATGGATCACGACTTAAGGCCTTCACGACTTAAGGTTCTTAGCGACTCAATGGGTCTACGACTCATTGTAATTCACGACTTAAGAGTAAAAGCAACTCAACAAGCTGGCGAGTTAGAATTCAAGGCGGCTTAAGAGAAGCGGAACGACTCAACGAGTTACCAACTCAACAAATTGAAGAGTTGCACGAGTCACAGAATCGTGCAACCTATGACCTACCTTGAGTCGTCAATAACTCAAGGAAGCGACACACGACTCAGCATGACTCACCTACGACCTAAAACCACTGAATCGTAGCCCGCAGCCGCAATGCTTATGTCAAAAGGAGTTGACTCGCGAGCGACTCATGACTTGTAATTTTGAAGAAATAAACCATTGAGGAACCAAGGGCTTAGTCAGATAACTCGGCCATGACCTCTTAACTCGTGGACGGGTTAGGACTTTCGCTATATCCAGAAGACCGAAGGCGCTCTGACACCAAGCATGAACTCTACCAGCTGAGTCGCCCAGGACCCAACTTAACTCGGCCACGGGTTATCATGAGTCGAGCACGACTTACGATCCAAAGGGAAGATTTTTCTATAAATACTGACCTACCTCAAAAATGAAGGGGACTTTTGGGCTGATTCTTTTCAAACACCGATACTCTGCTACATTCCAAACTAACTCAACACCCAAAGCTTTCAAGACACGTGGAACACTATCAACAACTTGAAGAAGAAATCTTATGCAACCGACATGGATTCGAGGACCTTCACTTACATTAAAGTTTAAGCTACTCATTCAAATTGTTTAGTAGTTCAAAGTGTATTGTACTTGGGGAAGAATTGTATCAACTTGTAACGAAATCATCAATAAAGATATTCAGAGTGGACGTAGGCAAAATATTGAGCCGAACCACTATAAAATCGTTGTTATTCACTGCTTTTTCTATGGTTTTGTGCTTATACTCTGTTCCCGAATCATCGGGTGGCGCTTTCACAACTACACTTTATACACCGGGGTGTTGGCGTTCAAATTTTAGCGTTAACATTTTTGGTGCTTTCACTGAGAACTGAACCCAGGCGAATTATCATCATTGCTCCACGAAAGTTTGTTGAAGTAACCTCTCTGAAGACTAGAAGTTTATCTGAAATCATGGCTCCGGGGAGAAAGAGTAGATCTGTTAGATCTGGAAATGTTAAAGAGGGAACCTCCGCTTCCCCAGTACCTAATCAAGCCACTCCACCTGTTGGGGTTACAAAAGCAGAGTTGGATGCTGTAATCTTAGGGCTGAACCAGCAGATA
Organism: Allium cepa; assembly: GCA_030765085.1. NCBI lineage: Eukaryota > Viridiplantae > Streptophyta > Magnoliopsida > Asparagales > Amaryllidaceae > Allium > Allium cepa. The sequence goes on from CM060931.1 coordinate 862,293,171, forward strand.
AATGCCCAAAGTGCACAATTGGAGGCTCAGAATGCCCAAAATGCCCTAATTTTGAATAAGTTGAATGACTTGCTAGGGGTAAACCGTCAACCAACGGGTAATGAAAGGTAATTTGCTGGCAACATTCATGAGGATGAAGAAAGAAACATTCCTGAGAGGGCTGCCAGCCCCTTTGAGCGGACATTTCCTGAAGTTGGTGGATCTAAAGCTCGAAATGATGAGGGGTATCTTTCTGAAATGGTTCGACAAATCATGAAAGAAAGCATGCAAAGGAATGAAGACGAGAAGGAATGGGGTTTCGCTCCAAGTAAAACCCCGTTTACCGAAAGGATCTTAAAGGCTGAGTTCCCAAGGAAGTTCGTCCCTCCAACTATCCCAGCTTACAAAGGAACAAGTGATCCGAACGAATTCTTGTATAAGTATGATTGGCACATGACAGGTGCTAGAGCATCTGACGAAATAAAGTGTCGATATTTTCTTGTATATTTGGATGGTGTAGCTCTGCTTTGGTTCACCAAGCTACCAATTCGGTCTATAGATCAGTTTTCTTACCTAACCCGGAAATTCAAGGAGCAGTTCAGACTATACGCTTCAAAAGCCAAAGATATCATGTCGTTGTCAAGTTTAGAATAGAATCCAGGGGAAACTATCAGATCTTTCTTGAATCGCTTTAATATAGCGCTGGCCGAGGTAGACAATGCAGAACCACGGATGATCTTGACCTATCTGTTGAGGGCCATCGACAAGTCGAGCGAATTTGGAAAATGGCTTAACATGAAGGAACCAAATTCCCTTGAAAAATTCTACAAGAAAGCAGATGAGTTCATACGCCTGGAAAGCCGTCCTGTTCCGGTAAAGGCAGCATTGGAAAAAGCGGAAGATAACATTGTTGCTCCATGCAAGAATGAATCTGTAGGACAGAAAAGGGAAAATAACGATGGGAAGAAACAGAAAAATCTGAAGAAGCCTCGTTCCTTCAAGCCATCGGAATATAGCCCTTTATCAGATACGCCAGAGCGTATTTACCTTGCCACTAAAGATTCTGTTGATTATCCTAAACCTCCCATTCTGAGAACTGGGAAAAAAGCTGTACAAAGCGAAAAGTTTTGCCGCTTCCATAATCAACCCGGTCATGATACCGATGAATGCCGCCAATTGAAAATTTTGATTGAAGAATTGATAAGGGAAAACAAGCTGCAGTAATATGTGGAAAAGAATAGCAGCAATCCCGCTTCGTCTAGTCAGGGGCAACGAGCTCCTGCTCATCAACCCAGGACAAGTGAGAAGACTGCAGGGCATGAATCCGGAAGGCCTGTTATCAATGTCATTACGGGAGGACCTCACCCAGCAGGCAGGAGCTGGGGTGAGATGGAAAGATATACCCGAGCTTTGAAGTATGTACCGGCCGAAGAAGATGTCTTTGTTTTGGAAGGTGCTACGCCCCTGAAGCAACAAAAAAATTTCAATGATGATATTGTATTCAGAACCAGAGATTCCACAGGTGTTGAAGCTCCTACCTTAGATCCCTTAGTCATCTCGGCTGGTATCGGGCCAGCTATTGTCAGAAGAGTTCTCATTGATTGTGGCGCATCCTGTAATATCCTCTTTAAGAAAACATTCGACCAAATGAAGATCCCTATGGTTGATGTGCAAGCCTCATCACAAAAATCGCTGGCTTCACTGGGGAGCCAAAGCAGCCGATAGGAACCATTGATTTGCTTGTAGAACTCGGAGAGGGAGAAAGAAAAGTAGTCCGCAAGCAGACTTTTGTGATTGTTGGCGAATTTTCCGCTTATAATGCTTTCCTTGGCCGTCCAACTCTTGCAGCGTTCAAAGCTGTTCTGGCCCCATGGTGCCTCACTATTAAATTCCCCACAGACAATGGAGTAGGAGTTATAAAAGGGGACAAAAATGCCGATCGGGAGTGTTATCTGACAGAGCTGCGAGAAGCAAGGAAAAGAGAAATGGGAAAGGATGCGGCTACCTTAGTCCGCATCAAAGAACCAGCCTTGTAGCAATTACAGGGCGGACCCTGCATTGGCGAGCACAGCGGAGCACGGAAAGAGATGGATCCTAGAAAAGACGGTGCAGGAGAGAATAGAGTGGTACCGGTGGAAACGACAGTACCGATACCTCTTGACCCGAAGGACCCAAACAAGGTGTTGAATGTGGGTTCACAACTTAATGCGTCAATTCATAATATCTTAATATCTTTTTTAAAAGCAAATTTGGATGTCTTTGCTTGGACTCATGCCGATATGTGCGGAATATCCCCAGAAGTAGCAGTACACGCTATGAATATTGATCCAAAATTTACACCTGTGAAACAGAAAAGGAGAACTCAAGGTCCAGAAAGGTCAGCAGCGTTAAAAGAAGAAGTTGATCGGCTCATGGAGAATAACTTTATCAAAGAATCTACCTATCCGAATTGGGTTTCAAATCCAGTGCTGGTTAAGAAAGCCAACGGAAAATGGAGAGTGTGCATCGATTTTTCAGATCTAAATAAGGCCTGCCCCAAAGACTGCTTCCCATTACCCAGGATCGATCAACTGGTAGACGGAACAGCGGGACACGAATTGTTATCTTTTATGGATGCCTACTCTGGATATAACCAGATCATGATGCATGAGCCAGATCAGGAGGACACGAGCTTTATCACCGACGTTGGTCTTTACTGCTACAGAGTTATGCCCTTCGGGCTGAAGAATGCAGGGGCAACATACCAAAGACTTGTTAATGCTATGTTCAAACCGCAATTGGGCAAGACTATGGAAGTCTACGTCGATGACATGTTAGTAAAGTCTAAGAAAGCAGTGGATCACATAGAACAATTAGCAGACATGTTCGCAGTCCTCCGAAAATACGGAATGAAGCTTAACCCTTTAAAATGTTCATTCGGAGTGGAATCCGGAAAGTTTTTAGGTTTCATTGTGAGCGCTAGGGGTATTGAGGCTAGTCCAGCTCAAATTACCGCCATAAAGGAAGTCAAAGCTCCTAGAACGAAGAAGGAATTGCAAAGTCTCAATGGAAAAGTCGCCGCCTTGAGTCGGTTCATTTCCAAAGCCACAGATAAATGCATCCCATTCTTTGACGCCCTAAAGAAAGGAAAGAAAAACTTCGATTGGACTCCCGAATGCCAAAAAGCCTTTGATGAATTGATTCACCATATGGAAACGCCTCCAATACTTTCTAGGCCTGGCGATGGCGAGGATCTTTTTATATACTTGGCAGTATCATCTCATGCTTTAAGTGCAGCGCTGATACGAGAAGACAAGAGGATTCAACATCCAGTTTACTATATCAGCAAAAGACTCACTGGGGCAGAGATGAATTACTCTAAGTTGGAAAAACTCGCCTATTGCCTACTGATTGCATCCAAGAAGTTGAGGCAATATTTCCAAGCTCATCCTATCAGAGTCCTCACTGATCAACCTTTAAAGCATGTCTTGTTTCGCCCTGAGACTTCGGGTCGTCTTCTAAAGTGGAATATTGAACTCAGTCAATATGACATCACTTATCATCCCCGAAAAGCAATCAACGGACAAGCTTTAGCGGATTTCATCGCAGAATTCACAAATAAGGGTAACAGTGAGGAGGAAGCGATCGATGATTCCCCAATTTAATGGAAGTTATATGTTGATGGCGCAAGAAATGACTACTGTTCTGGAGCCGGAGTTGTACTTGAGACCCCTGAAGGTCGGTCATTATGCTATGCACTGGATTGGAATTTCCTTCAACAAACAATGAAGCAGAATACAAAGCTCTTATCGATGGCTTAAGAATTGCTAAAGAACTAAACATCCGAGCATTACAGATCTTCAGTGATTCTCAGCTTAATGTATGCCAAGTCAAGAAGGAATTCCAAGCGAAAGGGGGAAATCTGCCCGCCTACTTGTTAAAGGCTTGGGAACTCCTAGGTGATTTCGATCATTACATGATAAGTCATATTCCTCGAGAAGAAAACACGAAAGCAGATTCTCTCGCAAAGTACTCTAGCACAGGCGAAGCTCAATTTCTGGGGTTGACTCCAGTGGAGGTCCTGTCGGCTCCAAGCATTGATGAGATGGATATCGATTGGATCATGAGCGTGTCTCAAGAGCAAGAATCATGGATGACTCCAATAACAGAATATCTGCTCAATGGCTCTTTACCGAAAAATTCAAAAGAACGAAAGAAGCTACTGAGGAAAGCCTCTCGCTATGTGGTCCAGGATGGCCAATTATACAGATGGGGATTCTCAATGCCGTTACTTCGATGTGTATCCAGGGAAGAGTCCAAAACAATCCTAGCTGAGGTACATGGGGGAGAATGTGGTGATCATTTAGGTGGTCAAACTTTAGCAAAGAAGATACTCCGATACGGATATTTTTGGCCAGAAAGTAATCGAGATGCAGCAGACTATTCCCTAAAATGTGACAGATGCCAAAGATTCGCCAAAATTCCTAGAGATCCTTCTACTGAACTCACACAGATGGTCAGTCCATGGCCGTTTGCAATATGGGGGATAGACCTTGTAGGACCATTACCAATTGCCAAATCTGGAATTAAATATGCCATTGTTGTTGTAGATTATTTTACTAAGTGGGCAGAAGCTGAACCACTGGCTACTATCACCTCAAAAAAGATGATAAGTTTTGTGACTAAAAGTATCATTTGCAAATATGGTGTGCCTTAAAAAATAATTACAGACAATAGTACTCAGTTCGAAAGTGAAGAATTCTAAGATTTTTGCAAATGATTCAAAATCCGAAAAAGCTTCTCAGCAGTAGCTCATCCGCAGGCAAACGGGCAGGTGGAAGCAGTAAATAAAATTATCAAGTCAACCATCAAGAAGCAACTTGAAAGAGCAAAAGGTGGTTGGGTCGATAAGCTACCGCTAGCACTATGGGCATACAGAACTACCCACAAAACTGCGACTGGGCATACTCCGTTTTCATTGGCATACGGATCAGAGGCAATGATTCCGGTAGAAACAGAGGTCCCTTCACATAGAAGAATCCATTTCAATCAAGCGGAGAATGAAAAATTACAGCTTGAGGCACTAGATCTCCTTGATGAAAAAAGAGAAGAGGCTGAGCTCAGAATCGCATCTCATCAGCAAAGGATAGCCAGACATTTCAATTCCAAAGTTCGCCAACGCAGCTTTGAGATTGGAGATCTAGTCCTAAAGAGAATTATGACAGTGACAGGTGTGTTTGGGCCAAATTGGGAAGGACCATATGTCATAAGTTAGAAGCTTCTTGACGGCACATTCAAACTCACTACTGTCGAAGGAGATCAAATTCCAAGAGCTTGGAACAACAATCACTTGCGCCCATACTTTACTTGATAGCTTTGTTGAAATATTGTAAAAAGAATTATGAATATATGATTCCTGTAATTGAAAGCGATTGTAAAACTGATGCAAGTGAATAATGAAAGAGTATAAAGTGGATGTAGGCCCAAATTCTTGGCCGAACCACTATAAATCTTGTGTCCCTTATTATTATTACATGTTTGCTTTATTTTCGACATGAAAAGTACATTAAATGTATTGCTAAAATGTCGATTTAAATTTTTGCAAGCAACGAGAATAAAACTTGCACATTACAAGACCAAGTGATTCTTATCATTCAACAAAAAAATTTCAAGTCACAAAAGCCCCGAATTTAAATCCTAGATAGGAAAGCAAGTGGACAAGGAACAACTAAAGCCCTCTTCGGAGGCACAAGTCCTCTTCAGAGGCACAACTCTTCGGAGGATAAAGACCTCTAACGAGGCATATGCCGCAAAAAAGAAAGTTCTCCACTCAACAAAAAAGATTGGAGGAGTCGTGACCCTCCAACCATGAGAGGGTAACTTCCAGGCAATCTTCGGAGGCCCATTTCACCAGGAGTCGAAGTGCGACATCCGCTCTTCGGAGTTTCACTTCACCAGAGTTGAAATGCAAAACAAAATAAAAGCCCTCTACGGAGGCCCATTTCACCAGGAGTTGAAGTGCGACAGCCGCTCTTCGGAGTTTCACTTCACCAGAGTTGAAATGCAAAAAAAATAAAAGCCCTCTTCGGAGGCCCATTTCACTAGGAGTTGAAGTGCAACAGCCGCTCTTTGGAGTTTCACTTCACCAGAGTTGAAATGCAAAATAAAATAAAAGCCCTCTTCGGAGGCCCGTTTCAAAAGAGACCTCTTCCCAGAGGCATAATAAGACAGAAAGACCTCTTCCCAAAGGCAGAAATGAAAAGACCTCCTCCGGAGGCACAATAAAGCAGAAAGACCTCTTCAGAGGCACACGTTTCACCAAGATTGAAATAAAACTTCCAGGTGTTGAAACGTGAAAAAATCCTCATCAAAGGCACACTTTAACTTCCAAAGGAAGAATGAATTACTTATTCTAGAAAATTCTCTTCTTCAAAAAGAAGTTGAAGTACCTTTCAAATACTCGCTTTACCACATAGAAGATTCTATTCAGTAAAACTTGTATATGCACGAAATAAAAAGTGATATCTTTGAAGGATGAAGCGTAGAAACTTGTTTGTACTCTGTTTTTTTTAATGAAATAATATTCCTCCAAATGTGGAATAATTATTCTCTGAAAAATAAATGTACAAGTTTCTCATAAAATAAAATATTACAATGAGCTTATGGTATAGGGACAACATGGTATAATTACATCGGTAAAATTGCGCTCAAACAATATATACCACAAGCTCACTCCAATATCGTACAAAGGAACTTGCACAAAAGTGAATAATAAATGCATTCTCAGATACAGACAGAAGTTTGTACAAAGAAAAAGAATCATTTTATTCAACACTATTTTATGTACATGTACAGATTTCAAAGTAAAAAACAAAAGAAAAGCGGGGGGCCGGTACCCGCACAGTATCCGGTCAGTACATGCAAAAAAAAAAGCGATATGAAAACTACAAACTCAGGGCCATCACTTCTTCTTCCGCCCACCTTTTGAGCCCGCACCTGGCCGAATGACCAACTTTTCAGGCCGGCTTGTAAGGGTAGGGGATGAAGGAGATGGGGGCTCGGTCGGACCTTCTTCCGTCTCTTCTTCGCCAGTTAAAGCTCCCTTCTTCTTCTTCTTGGAAACTCCCTGCTTTCCTCTCTTCTTGGAGGAAGACCCTCCTTGGAGAAAGAAGTTTGGACAACGGTTCAGTGTCGGAGCCAGTTGGTTCTGGAGTCCTCTCGCTTCCTTCAGTTTCTTCTCCTTTCGGATCTTGAGAAGCAACGGGATCATCTAAGCCTTGAAGAGCTTCTATTTGCTCCTCTTGTGACCCGGGTTGCGAGGCAGAAGGAGGAGTGACCTTAAGAGGCGGGGAAAGAACAATTGGAGGAGGAGAAGACTGGACAATGCACGACGTTTTCTTTGTAGAAGAAAAAATGTTCAAGTCAGCAAAAAGTGGAGATAAAGGTTCGCTGAGATTCAAGAAGTAGTCAAAAAGCTCATCAAGTTCGTAAGAAACAGATGAGCAGTCTACTTGGGAAAGATTGTCAGTAGGGTTACCTGCAGAAGTCGGTTCCCTGACGTCAACTTCGTAAGCCTGTGCCTCAGCACTCTCGCCGCCTTCATCTCCACCTTGTATGCTTGTGATATCGGTGGTAACTTTAGCAGGAGATGAGGAATGAGAACTAGAACCGATAATGTCAATTTCGGCTGAAGGAGAAGGTTGAATTGGAGCAGTTGAGATGATTTTTCCTGAATATTCTCCTGCCGCTGTTTCGGCCCTTAACTTTGCAAGCTGTTCTCTCCCCCTAGCGAGTGCGGCACGAGCATCATCATCAAGATAGTGCTCCTCAAGAGCTGACTCAGCATAGCCAGCGCCCTTACCACCAAGCATATTAAGTGCGGCCTCCCAAACTTCAGCCAGGGTAATTTCATACTTGGGGCCTAGAAAGGCGAGGCTACCGCGCCCCAAAATGCTATGCAGGTAGAAATCAAATAATGTTGAGCTGATGTCGGCCCTCGTTGCCTCGTGAGATTCTTCAGCTGCAATTTTGCCAGCAAAGGCCTCATCACGCTCCGTTTCAGCTTTAGAAAGTTGAAGCTTAAGCATTTGAATCTCCGCCTCTTGGGAGCTGTTTTTCTTCTGAAGCTCTCCAATATCAGCAACATAGCCCTCGCTAATTCTTTTCTGGACTTCGAGCCTATCTTCGGCATCTCTTTGGCTGGCATGAGTGTCTCTCACTTGTTTTAGGAGCACTTCTTCTTTTTGAGAGTAAGAAGTAGAGGAAGCAGCAAGCTCTTGTTTCAGTTCTTCAACTTTTGCTTCAAGCTCCTCGTTGTAAGAAGCAATGCTTCTCATCTCAGTGTCATGTTGCTCAAGAACCTTTTGCCACTCGGCTTTATCATTTTCCATAGTGAGCATGGCCTCTATGTTTGCACGATTAACCCTCTGAAGCTCGTCAACAAGTTTCTGCCAGTTCGACATCCTCTCAATATCAAGCTTGACGGCGTCAAGGTTTCGTAACATGGCAGACTTGTCAATGGGGACCAAGTCAAGGTCAAAACTTACTCCCTTCAGACACCACTGTGGAAACCGACTCTGCAAAGTGGCAGGACCCGGTCCAACTTGGAATTTGGGTCTGCTAATTATTGTTTGGATGTCTGTCTTCCCGAGAGCGGGAGAGCCGGAAGGAATGTCAAGCGAGGCAGGGGCAGTAACCTTTTCAGGAGTTGTAGAGGTGTGCTTCTCACCATGTCGAGCTCGCTTGCTCGAATCTTCAACCATATGACTTTTTCCTCTGTCATCATGGGTTTTTCTTTTATGGGAATCGTCACCTCTCTGTGAAGAATCGTGGCGCTCTTCCCTCTCTCTTCTTTCATAGCGCTCCTCTTGAGCCCTCTTTTCTTGAGCCTTTCGAGCGGCTCTCTCTTCATCAGATTCTCTGTAAGAGGGGAGGTAACGCCTGTAATCATACTGGCTACGCCTCCCGTAGCGCTGGAAATCATCATAATAGGATCCGCTGCGCCCCATCGGAGGATCTGAAATAAAAAAGAGCTAAATCTTAGAATTCTTCAAAGTACAAAAAGTCAGAAGCGTAAAAGTGCCAAAAAATTCTAAGTGTGTGTGACGTGCAAACTACACGCATCAAACTACGAACCACTCTTTAATTGAGGAGTGGTTGTGGGTGTAATAGTTAGCGTCAACTCTTGAGTCCACGGAGTCTGTTGCAGGACCGAAGTCGCTTCAACTAATGAAGAAGAAACCCCAGTAGTGGTAGGATCATCTTTAAAGATCTCTTGCGAGGTGGCAAAGAGATCGCTCAGCCCTTCGAAAGTATCATCCCTGCTCTGCTTGGAAAGACTAGTTTTTCCGGCCTCTTCGCCAGATTTCTGTGACAGCCGGGGAGATCCCTGGGGCTCTTCTTCCTCAATAACCGGGGCAAGTTCGACAGATGTCCCCGCAACATCAACAGAAGTGGAGCACTTCACTAACAAAGCCTCAGGAGCAGGTCCTTTTGGTATGGATGTGTCTGTGGAAACCAGGGCATCTGATGCTTTAAGTGGAGAATCTGGAACCTCGCAGGGGTGTGTGGAGCGAGAAGGATGAAGAAGTCCGAACTGGTGAAGGAATTCGTCGTTCAGCAAAAATTTCACGTCCCGTTCTTCAACCGGTACTGCCACAAGCCTCTCCGGGGTTGGCTTGTGACTGGGATCTCTACAAGGAGGGGGAAGTACTGAAATAAAAGGAAAGAAATGATGACAAAGTTAACTCTTGGCAATTCGAACTTCAAAAGACTCAGAATATAAAAGAGGTAAAGGTAGATGATCTTACTTCCTTCTCTCCACACAGCGTAAAACCCCGGGGGGCAACGGACGTAGAAAAATTGAGTCAAAAACCCATGAGTGTTGTCAGGAAGACCGATGATCAATTTACGATTTCGAGCACTTCTCACGACAGTAATAGAGGGGTGATCTTTTGTCCTGGTGAAAGAGCATAGGAAGCAAATCTCGTCAAAGCTTGGGAATCGATCAAGCGTCCTCCTAAACAGTACACACAACCCCATTAAAATGGCATAACCATTGGGGTGTAATTGTGACGGGGCGATGGCCAACTGACGAAGAAGTTGTTGGAAAAAGTCATTGAAAGGAGGAACGCCCCACTCAGGCACATTTGTCGATTGACCGTTACAAAGCCGGGGGGTGATATGTCAGCAGTGTTACTTCTCTCGGGAAGAATGGCATCTGACTCAGCAATGCCAAACTGAACGCACAATTGGCGGAAAACTCTGTACGATAAAGTAGAAGAGACTCTTTCGGGAGGATTGACCAAAGGAGCCGGAATTACAGTTGCCTCTCCAGTCTGAACCGTTGTATCTTCTTCCTGAGAAGTCATTCTACACAAGCAACTGGATATTCAAATGTGAAGGTGCACGTTTCCGAAAAAGTGTGAAGTGTCGTGCAAAACTAATAAAAATAGCAAGTAAATATAACTGGAATTAAACTAGTCGATGACTGGTCGATTACAAAATTTCAGAACTTGTTAATATAAAGTTCAAGCATAATATTAGTGCAGGCTGGTCAGTTTCAATTGACTATTTCAGTGCTGCTATAATATTTTACTTGAAATTGATAAAAGCACTTCATTCACACAATTTATTTGAGTTAATTATCTGTTATTAACTAATCTGTCATTTGACGTGGGCAGCCGATGGCAGTATATTTGTCCCATCTTTCTGCAAGTATTGTGTTTAACAGGTTGATAGCGTCAAAGTTAGAATAATCTGTGAAGAAACACAACAAAGTTCAAGCAGTTTATTTCAGGAAATCAAGTTAAAATTCAAGGTTCAAGCAAAATTGTCAACTACGACAACTTAAGTGTTGTCTCGGCTACGACTTAAGTGTTAACTCGGCGACGACTTAAGTGTTGACTCGGCGACGACTTAAGTGTTGGCAACGACTTAAAAATTCTTCCTACGGGTTAAATCAAATCATTGGTTATCTGGCTAACTCGTCCACGACCTAAGGATTGCGAGGCGAGTTAAGTTAGGTCGTTTCAATCTTGAATTGTTAGTGTCTTAAGTAGGCAGTGCTCTAAGTCGTAAACCATGGAAAATAGAAAAGGCTTCAGTCCGAGGCAACGTGAAATTCTCCAAGTCCTATCCCGGCTATGACTTAAGACTTGTGTCGTGAAGGTTGGTAAGTCGGTCAAAGGATAAGTCGCGATGGTCATTGAATCGCTCAAGATTACTGGATCGCGTCCAAGTTAACGTCATGCTTCCTCCAACCGACCAACCCCTTCTCGGAACTCCTAAACCTTAACCCATTATCCTCCTAAACCTTAACCCGTTATCCTCCTATCTCCTAACCCGATAAGCCATACAAGACAATCTCATCTCCTCTAAATCCATGAATCAACTGACCCGAAATATAAAAACCCATCGTCTCCTCCTTGCGAATCATCTACAAACTCAAATCAAACCGCTCAAGGCTTGTCAAAAATCAATCATAGCATGACTCGAAATGAAGCATGGTGCGAGGATTTGGATTAGGGTTAGAGAACGAGAAGTCCAACTCCATGATCGAGGGATAACGGCAGTTGTGAAATTGAGCGGGCAATAAGTTTACTTACGTAGTGTGACGACGAGGATCAAAGAAATTTGATTGATGATTTGATGAACTGGTTGAGTTCGTCTCTGAAAGCTTCGAAGATTGTTAATGGCGGAAATAAACGCTGAAGTAAGAAAGTAAAGAAGAAGGGGCGACTTAAGCCATTTATACACTGGAGCGATGGAATGCGAATCGGCATCAGCCGACCTAGTCTCTTCCTTAAGTCCTTCGCGACCTAAAAACCCATCAGGACACGAGCTAAGAAAGTCGAAGCACGCGACCTACAACTTAGGCACGCACTTCGAGGGGCAAGTGTTAACCCCGTTTGATCAATGAGTTAAGACCTGAGATGACTCATGACTTAAAGAAGCAAAGCGACTTAAGGAATGGTCCGACTCAGTAAGTAACCGACTTAACAAGTTAGCGACTCAAGGGAGTTACACGACTTAATGAGTCAGGGATTGGTCGACCTAAAGGAGTCAACAGCTTACGGAAGTGAACGACTTACAACATATAGGAGTCTACGACTTAACGGTTTAGTAAAGAAGGGATGGATCACGACTTAAGGCCTTCACGACTTAAGGTTCTTAGCGACTCAATGGGTCTACGACTCATTGTAATTCACGACTTAAGAGTAAAAGCAACTCAACAAGCTGGCGAGTTAGAATTCAAGGCGGCTTAAGAGAAGCGGAATGACTCAACGAGTTACCGACTCAACAAATTGAGGAGTTGCGCGAGTCACAGAATCGTGCAACCTATGACCTTACTTGAGTCGTCAATAACTCAAGGAAGCGACACACGACTCAGCATGACTCACCTACGACCTAAAACCACTGAATCGTAGCCCGCAGCCGCAATGCCTATGTCAAAAGGAGTTGACTCGCGAGCGACTCATGACTTGTAATTCTGAAGAAATAAACCATTGAGGAACCAAGGGCTTTGTCAGATAAGTCGGCCATGACCTCTTAACTCATGGACGGGTTAGGACTTGCGCTATATCCAGAAGACCGAAGGCGCTCTGACACCAAGCATGAACTATACCAGCTGAGTCGCCCACGACCCAACTTAACTCGGCCACGGGTTATCATGAGTCGAGCACGACTTACGATCCAAAGGGAAGATTTTTCTATAAATACTGACCTACCTCAAACATGAAGGGGACTTTTGGGCTGATTCTTTTCAAACACCGATACTCTGCTACATTCCAAACTAACTCAACACCCAAAGCTTTCAAGACACGTGGAACACTATCAACAACTTGAAGAAGAAATCTTATGCATCCGACATGGATTCGAGGACCTTCACTTACATTGAAGTTTAGGCTACTCATTCAAAGTGTTTAGTAGTTCAAAGTGTATTGTACTTGGGGAAGAATTGTATGAACTTGTAACGAAATCATCAATAAAGATATTCAGAGTGGACGTAGGCAAAATATTGAGCCGAACCACTATAAAATCGTTGTTATTCACTGCTTTTTCTGTGGTTTTCTGCTTATACTCTGTTCCCGAATCATCGGGTGGTGCTTTCACAACTACACTTTATACACCGGCGTGTTAGCGTTCAAATTTTAGCGTTAACAGTAATATACTGGTTTTTTGTCAAATCATTTGAAATGAATATATGCATATTTCTTTCGAGTATCAAATCATACTGTAAGGATTTGAATCAAATCGGCCTCTTCCACTTTGAAACTCGAAAATGAATTCCAGTGATGCCATAGACATCACAAAATTTATTTCTGTAACGAAGCGGATTTTTCGCGCTTAAAAATTGACATCTATACTTTACATCGTATTCGAATGCCGTAGATTCGACCGTTCAAATCCGAGCCGCCGGAGCTTATAACAACATTAAGTAAACAACACAGCGGAAAAAAAAGAATAATGCAATGGTATACAATATGTGATACAACAGAGTGATACAATGAATATCAATATACATCAGAGATATGATACAAGAAAATAGCAGCGGAAGAAAAATAGATAACATATAGCAGCGGAACAATATAACTCTATTATAGTCTTCAAAAGAGAACCCCAGCAACAGCAGCTCGATCCAACATCACGATGCACAATGATAAGCAAGTGCAGTCCGTATCCAAAGACTGAACTAGCTCCAGATAATCTACTAAACCTGACTTTCTGAAAAACCCAACTCTAGACTGCTCATGGAGAAAAATTTTAAGCACCTAGAGTTTAGGAAAGAACAATAAACTCCGGATCAGTCATGGGACTGGTGTGAGTAACAAAAACAGTTTATCTTTTAAAAACAAACAGCAAGAGAGTTTTAAATTATATTCGCAATGCTTTTAGAAAATGAGACTACCATAAGGCCTCCCGCACACACACACAATGCAAACGCAGAATCGGAGGAGATTTCTCCTTATGATAGTCAAATATGCCTGACACGCGAATTCCTTTGATATTATTACTATAAGTGCAAAGTGGAGAAAACATTTCGAAAGTAGAATATAAACCTTAGCCAATATAGACATTTTGAACCATGCCTACTATAACTACCATCCAAACAGTGGGGCGCCACCATAAGTAGATGGCAGGTAATACAACTAATATCGTACAAGGTACATATTTGAAGAATGGATTTCCAACAAATGGTCGGGCAAAGGAACTTCCCAAACCGAAATGGAACGCCTCTGGAAGGACGTCCCCGAGCATCCCAAATGGATCTCTCCCAAACAAGGCCGGCTACCCCCCTTCCCGAGGAATATACAAAACCTCAGATATGCCACCCCCAGTCCTTTGGAAACTTTATACGAGGCCTCGTTTCCAACAACACCACACAGTAATAGATATAGTGTATCCACATGAGTAAGTATCTGGGCTCCATACCACGATACTACCCCTTTCCAGAAGGAATTGTCATACCCTATGGAAGCTACCCCTGAAACCTTGCTGCCACGGTTCCTGTTTCGACCATTACCGGGTTGTGAGGCTCGACGAAGTCTCGTCCACAAAGCTACGCTTTTTACAAAAGCCATGCTTTGGTCAACAAATGATCAGTAGCACTCAGCATGCCACAATACCAAGTTTGGGATATATCGTTGATAACCTTCAACTACTTAACTTTTAAGGGTGTTAAGCTAAGAGAATAAATTCTCCGCCACCAACAGAAATGTATTTGAAAGAAATATGCTTTATATCTCAAAATGTAATGTCATACATACAATCCATACAAGTCTGTTCTGGATTTAGAACAGAACTGAAGGCACTTCCAAAGAAGCCCTTGCAATCCGGGTATTCACAATCCCGATTGAACTTCCCATCACTTAGGGAATCTCTATACCGTAGCTACTCGGTGCAGAGACAATCAATAGGTCATCCTATCGTTCTCGCAAATACCCGAACTTGACCAGCGGTCTTCAAATTCTATCCAAAACGTCGAATCACATATTCGGAATGGGTTATACGACCCAAAGGTCCTTTCCCGGCTAACCCGGATAGTAAGTGCAACATTTAAAACATATGGATATGGGATTTCAATTAAGTCACAACTTAATAATTCAAAACTTTCTTTCAAATGGTTTAAACCAATTACAATTTTAAATCTTTAAACAAAAAGATTTGTTTCACAAAATTCCATTTACGGATTTCAAAACAATTTCCATTTAATTTGGATTAACTCGTTTAAAATATTTAAATTAACGATTTAACTTATAGCTTTCAAACCGTTTCCATAAATTGGAAAAATCATTTTCATTTTTAACTTGAAATCCATTTTTAACATATTTTGGAAGTCACTTCTTATATGAAAGCTTTTATTATTTGAAAACGAATAGTTTCATTTCAGAAAGATCCAATTTTTATTTACACGAGTTAAAGCCCTTGAATTTAAATTCAAATTCCCAAATCAATACATTTAAAATGTTTTAAAAACCCATATAACTCATTTATAAGTTGAATAACTTTTCTTTATATCCTAGTTTCCAAATCATAAAATTCAATTTCAAATATTGAATTCAAATTCAAATCAAAATATTTAAATTTCAAAACTCAATCAAGTTATTCAAATAAATTTCATCATTGAAATTCCATTTCTAAAGCTTTTCTCTTTAGTCTCAATCCATTTCCGAAACATCTGAATTTAAATATTCGACTTTTAAGAATATGTGACTTAATTGATTTCTTCGTGAAATCCATATTGGTGTGTGTATAAGTGTGGTCAAGAGGTTTAACACAATAGTGCAACATTATTCAATCATCATAGATCAAAACACAGAATATAGTTGATAAGCGATATAAACTATAATGCTTTTCGTCCATTCACAGATTCACAGACAATATAACAATGTAAATGAATGGATAAATTATACACAGTCACAGAACAAAATATCATAGATCGGATAGGACAATCAATTTCAAGGCATCTCATACAATACAATCATTCATAAGTAAGGTCAAGCGTGTAATAATCATTTATAAGCAGGATTAATTAAATTAATTTCCAATTATATTTATTTACTTATGAATTTATTTTCCAATTCCGATTAATTAATTCCAATCATTTGATATAAACTAATTTATCAAACACTTTAATTAATTAAATTATTCTTAATTAATCATACTAATTAAATCGACCCTTTAAACCAATTGCATAATTAATTATCTTTAATTAATCAAAAGATCCCAAATTTATTACTATAAGCGATTAATCCTTAATTACTTTCATTTAGTAATTACATTTAAACAATTTATGATTGATTATCTAAATTAATTAATCCAATTAATTATTAAAATTAATCACCTTAATTAATACTTAATGATCCTTAGTTAATTATCTTCATTAACCGATAACATTTCTTAATCACTTTCTTAAGAAATTATCTTAGATTGGTTCATTATTAATCTTTTCTAATTAATTTAATTTATTAATTTATAAATAAAATAAATCATTCTTCAGTTACCTTATTGATTAAATCATTTAATACCTTAATTATCTATAAGATGATTTATTTCTTTATTAATGACTTAATTAATATTAAGGTGTAGAACATTACGTTTTGAATTTAAATTTAAATTACATTTTGAATTTAAGATTCAAAATGATTTATCATTTAAAACTCTAACCAAATTGAAATATAATCATAAAACTCTTAAACAATGTAAGGTATATTGTTTACTTATATATGAAGATTATATAAGAAAAGTTTTAAATTAGATTACTTAATTTTATTTAAAATTAAGCTATTAATTATTTAACTTGCAAATTCAAGTTAAAAACAAATCATATACTTTAATTCAAAAAACCTTTTATAAAAAGAAGTTTATCAAAATTCAAGTGTAAACATTTGTTTGAAAACAAATCTGCTTTTTTTTTAAAACTATTTAATATAAACTTGCTAAAAACACTTTCAGATTTAAAACTGATTTTAAATTCCAAATTTTAACTCAAGAAAACTTGAATCCATATTTTAACTTTGATTTAAACTTGATTTTATTCTTTTTTTAAAAACCGTGATTTAAAACTTTTGATATAAAATCCAAATTTCATTTTTAAAAATAAAAAACAGTGACAGGTTTTTATCAAAAACCTGTAACCAAACTAATACTCGAGCAATCCCTAAATTGCTTCGATTCAAACTCGTATCTACTTCGAGTAAATACTCGAATCACTCGAGTAAAACACACGAGAGCTGTTTCCACCCAAACCCAAAGTTCACCAACATATCAAAGTGCACGGTGCACGTGTACATCACCGTCGCTTGCTTCCAACCGCCGCCTCGTCGCCGAGCAAGTCGACGTTCACACTCGCGTCCATCTCAGCCCATCAGAATCCCCATTTTCCACTCAAATTCGAATTTGAGTAAAAATCAAAACTTGGAACACGAGCAGGAACAACGCCCTATCCTGTCAACGCGTCGTTCACCCAACCTCGGCCGTCGGAATTCGTGCAACTCCAGTCATGCAATCGTCAACTTCACCTCATCCATCACCCACGGTCGCATGCAACTCGATGCACGAGAGAAGCCACGTCAATCGATTCCCTGACCACTAAAAAAATTAGGTTTATGAACTTAAACCTTGCGCCGCCGCCACCTCGGCCATCTGCACCCCCATCCACCATTTTTCCTGCAACCACCGTATACTCCTCCATCTCCAAACAAAACCCCGACCCTCCTCCTCGAGGTATTCGCCAGAATTTCCCAAACAATGAAATTCGAACAAAACCCAACCCCTCTTGAATTCGTGATCTAAAAATTCCAATTCTTGCCTTAAAAATCAAGTCAAGGTATAAGAATTCAAATTATATATTAGAATTTGAGAATTAATACATTCGTATTTTCTGTATATATGATGATGTTTCTCAGTTCTTGGCTTTTCCAGAGCCTCCAACAGGTTATTTTATCTTGATTTTGTTTTTAAAACTTAGTTCAAAGTTAAACAGACAACCTTGGTTTAACCGGAATGCCAAATATCAAGTAGATCGTGAAGCAATGATTTTTGAAATCAAAATTTGGTGTTCAGAGTCATAACAGTGAGCCTGTATAAACACTTCCAACTATCAATTTCACTCAGAGGGTTCATATGTATAAACAAGCTTACTCACAGATATACCTATATATATATAAGCAACAGTTTTATACTTTAAAATATCCAAAAAGAATAAGTTACTCACAAGAGATTGAAGCAGAGAAGAACAGAGGCTATGTTTTGAAAACCTGGAACGGATTTTAAATATGGAATTTGATTCTTTCAGATTGATTTGTTATTTGATTTCATGGTCCTTGTAATTGAAGCTTGAATTGATCTACTGATTAAAGTTGAATCTGTGTTCTTGAATTAGTTGCTTCAGATTTGAAAATTCCTTTTTTGATCTGTGTTTAGATTTTTCTAGTTTCTCTTTGTTTTGTTTCAGTTTTGATGAATGAAATGGAATAGGATGAAGAGCTTGATATATATATATATAAGAAACCTTATAGGGTATATTATTATTTGTACAATACAGGTACAATATTTTTTTATTATGCTCAGGCACTTTTTTTTATATGGAGGCCGATATAAAGGAGATGTGTACAGGTTAAATATATTGTTTTGTATAATAGGCATGGCTTGGTATGCTTGCATTAAATGCATGAAGCATGTTACATTAATTACTTTGGTACTTCATTTGCAAGTTACTCTTCCATATCAAATTTTATTTGTTTACCCTTATGCAGGCTGATGTATATTTTTGTTTGTGTTGAGAAGACTTTGTGGTGGATTTTTACTTAATTTTTTTCACCATGATGCTTTTAAACTTAATGTATATTTTTTTTGTACTTGCCATTCTACTCACAGGCTACATTTTTATCATTTATTTGCTTGCACTTGAATGTATTACTTTTATTTTGCAAGCCAAAGATATTTATATTTTGTTTTCTGGTTACATACTTTTGCTTTGTTTTGTCTTTGTCTTACTTATATACTTGAGTATATTTATTTCTTTTGTTATATCACTTTATAATGTAAATAAATTTCTATTTAAATTATGCTGTTAAATTTTAGTTAATGTGTTTACTTACTATTTTATAGTCTATCTCATTTGTTTACTTACTATTTTAAAAACTATATAATTTATCTCATATATATATTTTAATTTCCATTTTGTAATCTTAAATATTTTATTTTCAACTTAAATACTTGAGTGTATTTTTATTTGTTTGAATCTTAACTAGGTGTATTTATTTTTATTATTTTTTTCTTTTGTTTCTTGTATTGTATTAATTTGTTAAACTTGTTAAATATAAATAAATTTCTATTTTATATTACTATAAATAATTTGAGATATTTATATTTTTATTTAAAGACTTCATAATTGAATTTCCAAATCAATTTGTCAATAAATTTCACCATTTTAAATCAACATTTAATTTAATTATCAATTTAAAATTTATAAAAATCCGGGATCGTTACAGATTCCCCTTCTTAAGAAATTTCATCCCTGAAATTTGCAGGCACGAAAATAACACAGAGATAGATTCAATCTCTACAATTTCTCAATTACAAGATATGTATTCCAAACTCAAGTCGGAATATCTCAAAATAAATACCAATTTTTCCCTCTTCGGACTTCAGTTTACACAAGAAATTATATTAAAATCTCAAATTCAGTTTTAAACGAAATCGTTTTATAGATACAATTCAAAATTAGCTTCATATTCTATTAATCAAGGTACTCAATTTAAAATTTCCAGTTTATTTAAAATTTTAATTCCAAATTTTCAATTCATATTCATTAAAGTTTAAATCGAGAAACTAGTAAGAAACCGATGAAGATACGAAGTAAGGATTTTGTACAACGATTCGTAGGACCATCATCACACCGAAACTTCTTTCTGGAGCTGTTACAAAGCAATCAAAAGAATTTGGAAACGAATCAAAGAAAATTGATATAGAAAGATTGTTTCCAGTGTTGCGGGGTATTGACCAATTATAGTCGTATTTCCCTGTCCCCTATCTCATTCTCTTCTTGCACTCATACTCACTATCGGTGGATAGTAAGAGAATTTACTGAGGCATTCAGACGGATATCTTAGGGATACACTCATTCTAGGGTATACTTCACCCTATCTCTAATGAGCTACTTAACGTGTTATACTCCTGAGCTAAAGTTTTAACCTTAGCTCTGATACCACTTGTAACGAAGTGGATTTTTCGCGCTCGAAAATCGACATCCATACTTTGCATCATATTCGAATGCCGTAGATTCGACCGTTCAAATTCGAGTCGCCGGAGCTTATAACAACATTAAGTAAACAACACAGCGGAAAAAAAAGAATAATACATTGATATACAATATCTGATACAACAGAGTGATACAATGAATATCAATATACATCAAAGATATGATACATGAAAATAGCAGCGGAAAAGAAAAATAGATAACATCTAGCAGCGGAACGATATAACTCTAAAATAGTCTTCAAAAGAGAACTCCAGCAACAGCAGCTCGATCCAACATCATGATGCACAATGATAAGCAAGTGCAGTCCGTATCCAAAGACTGAACTAGCTCCAGATAATCTACTAAACCTGACTTTCTGAAAAACCCAACTCTAGACTGCTCGTGTAGAAAAATTTTGAGCACCCAGAGTTTAGGAAAGAACAATAAACTCTGGATCAGTCATGGGACTGGTGTGAGTAACAAAAACAGTTTATCTTTTAAAAACAAAAGGCAAGAGAATTTTACATTAGACTCGCAATGCTTTTAGAAAGTGAGACTACCATAAGGCCTCCCGCACACACACATAATGCAAATGCAGAATCGGAGGAGATTTCTCCTTATAATAGTCAAATATGCTTGATACGCGAATTCCATTGACATTATTACTATAAGTGCAAAGTGGAGAAAACATTTCGAAAGTAGAATATAAATCTTAGCCAACATAGACATTTCGAACTATGCCTACTATAGCTACCATCCAAACGGTGGGACGCCACCATAAATAGACGGTAGGTAATACAACTAATACCGTACAAGGTAAGTATTTGAAGAATGGATTTCCAACAAATGGTCGGGCAAAGGAACTTCCCAAACTGAAATGGAACGCCTCTGGAAGGACGTCCCCGAGCATCCCAAATGGATCTATGGCAAACAAGGCCGGCTACTCCCTTCTCGGGGAATATACAAAACCTCAAATATGCCACCCTCGCTCCTTTGGGACCACTATATGAGTCCTCGATTCTAACAACACCACACAGTAATAGATATAGTGTATCCACATGAGTAAGTATCTGGGCTCCATACCATGATACTACCCCTTTCCAGAAGGAATGGTCATACCCTAAGGAAGCTACCCCTGAAACCTTGCTGCCACAATTCCTGTTTCGACCATTACCGGATTGTTAGGCTCGACGAAGTCTCATCCACAAAGCTACGCTTTTTACAAAAGCCTCGTTTTGATCAACAAATGATCAACAGCACTCAGCATGCCACAATACCAAGTTGGGAATATATCGCTGATAACCTTCAACTACATAACTTTTAAGGGTGTTAAGCTAAGAGAATAAATTCTCCGCCACCAACAGAAATGTATTTGAAAGAAATCTGCTTTATATCTCAAAATGTAATGTCAGACATACAATCCATACAAGTCTGTTCTGGATTTTGAACAGAACCGAAGGCACTTCCAAAGAAGCCCTTGCAATCCGGGTATTCACAATCCCGATTGAACATCCCATCACTTAGGGAATCTCTATACCATAGCTACTCGATGCAGAGATAATCGATAGGTCATCCTATCGTTCTCGCAAATACCCGGTCTTCACCACCGATCTTCAAATGCTATCCATAACGTCGAATCACATATTCGGAATGGGTTATACGATCCAATGGTCCTTTCCCGGCTAACCTGAATAGTAAGCGCAACATTTAAAACATATGGATATGGGATTTCAATTAAGTCACAACTTAATAATTCAAAACTTTCTTCCAAATGGTTTAAACCAATTACCATTTTAAATCTTTAAACAAAAAGATTTATTTCACAAAATTCCATTTATGGATTTCAAAACAATTTCCATTTCATTTGGATTAACTCGTTTAAAATCTTTAAATTAACGATTCAACTTATAGCTTTCAAACCGTTTCCATAACTTGGAAAAATCATTTTCATTTTTAACTTGAAATCCCTTTTTAACATACTTTGGAAGTTCACTTCTTATATGAAAGCTTTTATTATTTGAAAACGAATAGTTTCATTTCAGAAAGATCCAATTTTTATTTGCACGAGTTAAAGCCCTTGAATTTAAATTCAAATTCGCAAATCTATACATTTAAAATGGTTTAAAAACCCATATAACTCATTTATATGTTGAATAACTTTTCTTTATATCCTAGTTTCCAAATCATAAAATTCAATTTCAAATATTGAATTCAAATTTAAATAAAAATATTTAAATTTCAAAACTCAATTAAGTTATTCAAATAAATTTCATCTTTGAAATTCCATTTCTAAAGCTTTTCACTTTAATCTCAATCTATTTCCAAAACATCTGAATTTAAATATTCGACTTTTAAGAATCTGTGACTTAACCGATTTCTTCGTGAAATCCATATTGGTGTGTGTATAAGTGTGGTCAGGAGGTTTAACATAATAGTGCAACATTATTCAATCACCATAGATCAAAACACAGAATATATTTGATAAGCGATATAAACTATAACGCTTATCGTCCATTCACAGATTCACAGATAATATAACAATGTAAATGAATGGATAAATTATACACAGTCACAGAACAAAATATCACAGATCAGATAGGACAATCAATTTCAAGGCATCTCATACAATACAATCATTCATAAGTAAGGTCAAGCATGTAATAATCATTTATAAGCAGGATTAATTAAATTAATTTCCAATTATATTTATTTACTTATGAATTTATTTTCCAATTTTGATTAATTAATTCCAATCATTTGATATAAATTAATCTATCAAACACTTTAATTAATTAAATTATTCTTAATTAATCATATTCATAAAATCAACCCTTTAAACCAATTTCATAATTAATTATCTTTAATTAATCAAAAGATCCAAAATTTATTACTATAAGCGATTAATCCTTAATTACTTTCATTTAGTAATTACATTTAAACAATTTATAATTGATTATCTAAATTAATTAATCCAATTAATTATTAAAATTAATCACCTTAATCAATACTTAATGATCCTTAGTTAATTATCTTCATTAACCGATAACATTTCTTAATCACTTTCTTAAGAAATTATCTTAGATTGGTCCATTATTAATCATTTCTAATTAATTTAATTTATTAATTTATAAATAAAATAAATCATTGTTTAATTACCTTATTGATTAAATCCTTTAATACCTTAGTTATCTATAAGATAACTTATTTCTTTATTAATGACTTAATTAATATTAAGGTGTAGAACATTACGCTTTTGAATTTAAATTAAAATTACATTTTGAATTTAAGATTCAAAATGATTTATCATTTAAAACTCTAAAGAAATTGAAATATAGTTATAAAACTCTTAAACAATGTAAGGTATATTGTTTACTTATATATGAAGCTTATATAAGAAAAGTTTTAAATTAGATTACTTAATTTTTATTTAAAATTAAGCTATTAATTATTTAACTTGCAAATTCAAGTTAAAAACAAATCATATACTTTCATTCAAAAACCCTTTTATAAAAAGAAGTTTATCAAAATTCAAGTGTAAACATTTGTTTGAAAACAAATCTACTTTTTTTAAAACTATTTAATATAAACTTGCTAAAAACACTTTCAGATTTAAAACTGATTTTAAATTCCAGATTTTAATTCAAGAAAACTTGAATCCATATTTTAACTTTGATTTAAACTTGATTTTAATCTTGGTTTAAAACCTTGATTTAAAACTTTTGATATAAAATCCAAATTTCATTTTTAAAAATTAAAAACAGTGATAGGTTTTTATCAAAAACCTGTAACCAAACTAATACTCGAGCAATCGCTAAATTGCTTCGATTCAAACTTGTATCTACTTCGAGTAAATACTCGAATCACTCGAGTAAAACACACGAGAGCTGCTTCCACCCAAACCTAAAGTTCACCAGGATATCAAAGTGCACGGTGCACGTGTACATCATCGTCGCTTGCTTCCAGTCGCCGCCTCGTCGCCGAGCAAGTCGATGTTCACCCTCGCGTCCATCTCAGCCCATCAGAATCCCCATTTTCCACTCCAATTCGAATTCGAGTAAAACTCGAAACTTGGAACACGAGCAGGAACAACGCCCTATTTTGTCAACGCACCGTTCACCCAACCTCGTCCATAGGAATTCGTGCAACTCCGGTCACGCGATCGGCAACTTCACCTCCTCTATCACCCACAGTCGCGTGCAACTCGATGCACGAGAGAAGCCACGTCAATCGATTCCCTGACCACTAAAAAAAATTAGGTTTACGAACTTAAACCTTGCACCGCCGCCGCCTCGGCCATCTACACCCCCATCCACCATTTTTCCTGCAACCACCGTATACTCCTCCATCTCCACACAAAACCCCGACCCTCCTCCTCAACGTATTCGCCGGAATTTCCCCAAACAATGAAATTCGAACAAAACCCAACCCCTCTTGAATTCGTGATCTAAAAATTCCAATTCTTGCCTTAAAAATCAAGTCAAGGTATAAGAATTCAAATTATACATTTGAATTTGAGAATTAAGACATTCGAATTTCCTGTATATATGATGATGTTTCTCAGTTCTTGGCTTTGACAGAGCCTCAAACAGGTTATTTTATCCTGGTTTTATTTTTAAAATCTAGTTCAAAGTTAAACAAAAAACATTGGTTTAACCTGAAGGCCAAATATCAAGTAGATCGTGAAGCTATGATTTTTGAAATCAAAATTTGGTGTTGAGAGTCATAACAGTGAGCCTATATAAACACTTCCAACTCTCAATTTCACTCAGCGGATTCATATGTATAAGCAAGCTTACTCACATATATACCTCTATATATAAGCAACAGTTTTATACTTTAAAATATCTAAAAAGAATAAGTTACTCATAAGAGATTGAAGCAGAGAAGAACAGAGGCTATGTTTTGAAAACCTGGAACGGATTTTAAATCTGGAATTTGATTCTTTCATATTGATTTGTTATTTGATTTCCTGATCCTTGTAATTTAAGCTTGGATTGATCTACTGATTAAAGTGAATCTGTGTTCTTGAATTAGATGATTCAGATTTGAAAATTCCTTTTTTGATCTATGTTTAGATTTTTCTAGTTTCTCTTTGTTTTGTTTCAGTTTTGATGAACGAAATGGAATAGGATGAAGAGCTTGATATATATAAGATAGCTTATCGGGTATATTATTATTTGTACAATACAAGTACCATATTTCTTTTATTATGCTCAGAGACTTTTTTTATATGGAGGCCGATATAAAGGAGATGTGTACAGGTTAAATATATTGTTTTGTATAATAGGCATGTCTTGGTATGCTTGCATTAAATGCATGAAGCATGTTACATTAATTACTTTGGTACTTCATTTGCAAGCTACTCTTCCATATCAAATTTGATTTGTTTACCCTTATGCAGGCTGATGTATATTTTTGTATGTGTTGAGAAGACTTTGTGGTGGATTTTTACTTAATTTTTTTCGCCATGTTGCTTTTAAACTTAATGTATATTTTGTTTGTACTTGCCATTCTACTCACAGGCTACATTCTTATCATTTATTTGCTTGCACTTGAATGTATTACTTTTATTTTGCAAGCCAAAGATATTTATATTTTGTTGTTTGGTTACATATTTTTGCTTTGTTTTGTCTTTGTCTTGCTTATATACTTGAGTATATTTATTTCTTTTGTTATATCACTTTATAATGTAAATAAATTTCTATTTAAATTATGTTGTTAAATTTTAGTTAATGTGTTTACTTACTATTTTATAGTCTATCTCATTTATTTACTTACTATTTTACAAAACCATATAATTTATCTCATATATATATTTTAATTTCCATTTTGTAATCTTAAATAACTTATTTTCAGCTTAAATATTTGAGTGTATTTTTAGTTGTTTGAATCTTAACTAGGTGTATTTATTTTTATTATTTTTTTTCTTTTGTTTCTTGTATTGCATTAATTTGTTAAACTTGTTAAATATAAATAAATTTCTATTTTATATTACTATAAATAATTTGAGATATTTTTATTTTTATTTAAAGACTTCATAATTGAATTTTCAAATCAATTTATTAATAAATTTCATCATTTTAAATCAACATTTAATTTAATTATCAATTTAAAATTTATAAAAATCCGGGATCGTTACAAATTCCTAGCTACAGAAGTGAGTTACGGGATTCATTACCTTTAAATCTTTTGAAATACCTTCTCGAAATCACGTTGAAATCATTTATAACAAATTTGTTTGAAAAATAATTTCAAATTATGCTGTTATATATTTTTTGATTCCTAGAATCAATATCAAAATTCCTGAAATCCAAACTCTCAAATTTTCTTTTTGAAAAACTTTTTGTTTATTTAGCAACCATGTCTAAATAAACCATAATTCACATATCACTTTCAAGTGGTATCCATTACTCTTTAAAATGATATTTGAGGAAATTAAAATATGTATTCACTTCAAAATCCATGTTAAACATGCAGTTCCTCAAATGGTTAAATATTTTTCAAAATCCAAAATTTTCAACTATAGCCAAATACTCAAATCAACAGTTGATAGTCGAAGCTCATAAATTGGCCAAGCATGACTCATCAATCAAAAAGCAATTATATGCCATCCATATTAATTGAACAATCAATCAACAAAGAGATAACATTCAATCATCATCAACAGTCACAATTGATTTTATCAGTTTATAGAATTCATCTTTTATATTCCAAACAATATCCAAGTTAAAATCATTTCACTTATTAATATAAAAGTATTTTTATACTACTAACAATACACTCTCTCTTATATGTATATATACCGAATAAGCTAATCCTACAGGGTTAGGTATATGCTATGTCAAAGCTTTGATACTAAGTGGAATGGCCCAGTATTTTGACCCTCGAAAATTGACATCCATACATTCACTGTATAACATTGCCAAATAGTCAAGTGCCAAAAATACCAGATCATTAGGGGTGAAGAAGAAAACGATAGAAGGAAACAGAATCAACAACACAGAATCCCACAGTCATAGCAGAACAAAAAATAATATATGATAACATATTTTTATACAAAAGTATTAGTCAATATACATACAATCATAAGAGTACAACAATCAACAAATCAATCAGGATAGTTATAATAACTTAGCCTTGCCAATGCTTACTATAAAGCCTATACACAGTGGAAAATAACAAATACGGGAATACATCTCTGTTGTCCAGTTCATCTTCTGTGCTTCGTAGCATCCTAAACTGAATCTATAATACTCGGTCTGACCTAATTATTATAATAAAATAACACCCGTCACATATAAACACGACATCTCTGTCATCCAGTACAGGAACACATTTCTGTCATCCGTTTGAATTATTACTGTTTTAAAATCCTTTGAAAAAAGGGTATTTCGTAAGACCATGTCACATATAGATATGACGGGATTCGGTCTCATTGAATCCAAAATCATAAAAAAAATTAAAGCCCATGTTGTTTAAAGTAAACAATTCCATAATCAGCGCGTCAATATTCACATATGGTTATTCATTCCATATGTTTACATTATCATGACATGTCCATCGAAAATAATTCGCTTGTAATCATCACATTTTCTGAAATTCAGAATAGTGATGTGACGACCGCCCATGACTCCCGCACCAAAACAAGAATATAGTGCGCTGTAAAGTGTGCCAGGCAGCTACGGATGATCGTCAGGATAAGGTAAACACAGAATAGTCTATCGTATTACTCACAGCGCATGGATAAAATACAATAGAAAGTATACATAGTGAAGCTCTATAGAACAGAAGTCTCATCATATAAGCTCATAACAATTTGATACAAACATCTGAATAGCCAATACATTAAGCCTCACTACATAACACTCAGAGAATCATACAAACAGCGGAATACCCAGTACATATAGTAAGAAAACAATATGCAAAAGTCTCCAGCTCGTCTTCGTCATCAACAGCGTTAGTCACTAAGAACAGCACCTGTCACCTGCTACCTAGTCTGCACATCCCAACATGGATGAACAACCCTAGGTAATAAGAGTTAAACTTAAAACCTTGTGTCAGACAAAAGTCTTAATGAGAAGTAAATCAACTATCAAACATACCAAAAGAGTATAAAGGGTACAAAGGAATAGGAAACCAACCATCCCACTCCACCTCTTTCTACAGTGATAGCCCCCAGACACACTAAGCAGAAACAAACATAGTAAAGCAGACAATTAAAGTAAAGCAATTATTACTCGAGTCAAGGTCAATGTTTTCCAAGTACGAACCTCCAAGGCCTAAACCAAGATCAGATAAGCACCCACAAAACATCACTCTTGAGACCGAGTGACGATACAACCAAACATCCATGACTCTGGCTATCACTATTATCATTGCCTTGATATCACCGTTAATTGAATGACCGGCTCATTCTTTCATCCGTCCGTCAAGGGCTAATGGTAACCCCGGTTCTAGACATAACTCTGCACGTCGTCGCAGCCCGTGCCTAGGACTATTGAATCTGCCCAGAGTACTTAGCACGTCGTCGCAGCCCGTGCCTGGAACGTCATCGTGACCCGTTCCAACGTACTCTTGCTTTGAGCATGCTAGAACCTTCAATAACGATGAGATCTCAGCCTTCTAGTCATCGTCCTCGATGACTATTCATATACTAGCTCAATCGCCTCTCGAGCCAACCATTATCAACAAACTCGAACCACATCACCGAGTTATCAACATGCTTGGAATGATCCCATCTGGATTAAACCAAGGCTTTCTCATATCATGCTTTGCTTTATCGCATCATAGCAAAGTCCCATCTCAATATCATGATTTGCCTCATCACATCATAGCAAAGTCCCATCTCAATATCATGCTTTGCCTCATCACATCATAGCAAAGTCCCATCTCAATATCATGATCAAATCTATCCATATGAGCTTTATCATCCGCTTCATATGCCACGAGCAGCTTTCCTTATTCAAGAGCATTTCCACTTATCTTTTGAATCATCTTCGACCAACTTTGTCCAAATTCAATCACTAATCAACTAATCAATCAAATCAGTCATTCATCCAAGTAATCAATCATTCAAATAAGATCTAAATAAACAGTTATAACAATAATGGCAATTTCGTAAATAAAGAATCTAAATCTAACAATCATGAATTCTAAGTAACATCTTGATGAATGAACTAGCATGGGTTAACATATAGTAAAATGGATATCAAAGCTTTATGAACAATGGATCTACATGCAGACTTTAAGGAAAATGCATGAAACCACTATCTTTAATACACAAACAAACCACCGATCCAATATACTCCTTTGGGTCCGTGTGAGAGATAACCACCACTCACCGAATCACCTAAACACCTCAAAAACAACAAACTCCAGATCTGGACAGCAAAGGATCTAGCTTGATCCGACAAGATTTCCCTTCAAATGATGAAATCTTTCTTCGATGGATGGAGATCTTCAACTTTGGCTCTTGGATCTTCGATTTGATCTTCAATCTTGGATAGAAGTAAGTACTAGATTAGAGTGAAGAAAAGAAGTGAAGAAGTGTTGTAGTCGAGCTCTCAAAATAGCAGCACTTCGTCGCTTCAAAATCCGGTGCCAAAAAGTGAACCAAAGCCCTCTATTTATAGGCTGAATCCTTAAGTCGCCGCCCCCATAAGTCGTCCACGACCTACCCCATGAGTCGTCCCCGACCTAAGACTTCCCACGACCTACTGCGTATGCGTATCCTCGACCTAACGCACTCACGATCCAACGGCTTAAGTCCTTACGCATCCTAACTGGTATACGATCTAACGACTCAACACACACGCGACCTAACGACCTATCATAAGTCGCTCACGACCTAACCACAACTCCTTCACACGACCTAGCGATACACACGACCTATCTTTAACTCGTCCTACCGACCTAAGCCACTATTCTATAGGTCGCTCACTATCTTAGGTCTCTAACTCCTATTAGGTCGGTCACTCTCTTAGGTCGTAACATCCTATAAGTCGCCACTTGCTAACTACTAGGTCGTACTGTCTTAAGTCGCTCTTCTTCCTTAGGTCGATCATCCCTTAGATCGCTCAACCGACCTAACTTTCACACGACCTAAACTTCACACGAGCTAACCCTTAACTCGTCCACGACTTAAGCATCACTCGAGTTAACCACTACACGACTCAACCAACACTAACAACTTAACTATCATACGGCCTATCTCCTTAGGCCGTTCACTTCTCCAAGTCGATCCATTCTACCTTGAATGACTTAAACTCTAGATGGATTAAGAATAACAACGACCTATTGATAATTATTCCACGATTTATCGACACGTAAAATACGGGTCGTTACATTCTCTCCCCCTTAGGAATTTCGCCCCCGAAATTCCAAACAAACAAGAGCAACCAAAACTATTCCGCATGCCTACCATCCTTAGCTATCAACAAACCATGCATCCAATTACTAGCCTAGCATGCAGAATTCTAAGACTAGAACAAGTTACAAATTCATGAGATGCCACGACACCTAAGGGTCATACCTCGAAGAGTTCAGGATGAGCTGCTTTCATCCTCTCTTCCTCCTCCCATGTACAGTCGTTAACATCATCACTCCATTGTACCTTGAGCAACTTAATCATCTTCCTCCTAAGCTGTTTTGTATCGGTTTCAACAACACGAAGCGGCTTACGAGGTCTCGTAATAACTGGATCAACCTCCAAATCTTCACAGCTATCAGCAGAAACCACTGTACTTGGGTCGTGCACATACTTCCGTAGATACGATATATGAAAAACATTGTGCACACCCGACATCTTTTCTGGTAACTCTAATTTATAGGCGAGCTTTCCAATTCGCTCAATGATCGGGAATGGTCCAACAAATCTCGGAGTCAACTTTCCTTTCTTCCCGAATCGAATAACATTCTTCAGTGGAGAAATCTTCACAAAAACCATATCTCCTACGTCGAATTCCAAATCTTTTCGACGCTTATCGGCATAACTTTTCTGACGATCTTGGGCTGCCTTCATTCGTCGCCGAATGGTCTCTATACAATCTGAAGTCTGTCGAATCATTTCGGGCCTAAGTATCAGCTTTTCTCCAGTTTCCAACCAACATGTTGGAGAGTTACACGGTCTTCCATGAAATGCCTCATATGGTGCCATACCAATACTTGACTGGTAACTGCTATTATGTGAAAATTCCACCAAATGAAGATGATCTTCCCATGATCCTCCGAAGTCCAAAACACATGCTCTGAGAAGATCTTCCAAAACTCGGTTGACTCTCTCGGTCTGACCATCTGTCTGGGGGTGATAAGTTGTACTCAAACACAACTCGGTTCCCAAAACTTCCTGGAAGCTCTTCCAAAATTCACTAATGAACAATGGATCTCGATCGCCCACTATACTCTTCGGAATACCATGGAATCGAACTATCCACTTAACATATAACTCAGCCAATTTCGATGCAGTCCTAGTTGATCTAACAGGAATGAATCTTGCACTTTTAGTCAAACGATCTACGATGACCCAAATCCCTTCATTTCCTGCCCTGGTTCTAGGTAGACCATCGATAAAATCCATCGATATTTGTTCCCACTTCCATGTAGGAACTTCTAATGGCTGAAGCAATCCACTTGGCTTCTTCTGCTCGGCTTTTACCAAATGGCAGTTCATACATTTGGAAATAAAATTTCCAACATCTTTCTTCATACCTTCCCAGTAATAGGTTCTCTTCATATCCCGATACATCTTATTTCCACCTGGATGAATTGTCAACTTCGAGTGATGACTTTCCTTAAGAACTTCATCTCTCAATCCATCTATATCGGGAACAACTAGTCGTCCTTGCTTCCGAAGCCAACCCTCTCGATCGACTTCAAATCCTTTATCCTTTTCTGGGTCTGATCCAGATTCCAAATCTCGGATAATCTTGACAAGCTTATCGTCTCGCTTTTGGCTCTCGCCAATTCTTTCCACTAGAGTAGGTCTTATCGATAAGTTTTCCAACATCTCAGGTTCCAACCCACATCTAGGCCTGAAGTCAAATCCAGCTAAATACTCGAGATTCTTCCATTTTGAAAATATGGCTCCCAAACCTGCATGTCTTCGACTTAACGCATCTGCCACTGCGTTACCTTTTCCCGGAGTATAGGCTATACCAAAATCATATGATGCTAAAAACTCTAGCCATCGTTGCTGTCGAAGATTCAAATCCTTTTGGGAGAACAGATACTTCAATGACTTATAATCTGTAAACAACTCGAATCGAACTCCCAATAGATAATGTCTCCACATCTTCAGAGCAAATACAATCGCCGCTAACTCCAAATCATGAGTCGGATAATTCCTTTCATGCGGCTTCAGTTGTCGACTTGCATATGCAACAACTTTATCTTTTTGCATTAGCACTGCTCCAAGTCCAGTACCACATGCATCGGTGTAAACCACCATCTCATCATTCCCACTTGGAATAGTCAAAACAAGAGCACTTGTTATTCGTTCTTTCAGGATTCCGAAAGCTTGCTCACACTTAGCATCCCATCTGAACTCTTGGTTCTTTTTCATCAATCCTGTTAATGGTGCAGCTATCTTGGAAAAGTCTTTGATAAACCGACGATAGTATCCTGCTAATCCAAGAAAACTTCTCACATCAGATACATTCTTAGGTCTAACCCAATCCTGGATTGCTGCCACCTTGGCGGGAACAACCGCTATTCCATATCTAGAGATAACATGGCCTAAGAACCTCACTTCACTCTTCCAGAAGTGACACTTCGAAAACTTAGCCTTCAGCCGATGTTTCCGCAAGATTTCCAAAACAACACGTAAGTGCGTCTTGTGCTCTTCTTCAGTTCAGGAATAAATCATAATATCATCCACGAACACAAGTACGAAATTGTTCAACTAATCCCTAAATACTCTATTCATAAGATCCACAAAATACGATGGTGCATTAGTCAATCCAAACGGCATTACCAGCCACTCATAAAAACCGGATGGTGTCCCGAAAGCAGTCTTCGGCACACTATCCTTTGCCACTCTCAACTGGTGAAATCCCATTGCCAAATCCATCTGAGAAAACACCTTAGCTTCGTGAAGCTGATCAAACAAGTCATCTATTCTCGGCAATGGATACTTGTTCTTCTTAGTCACTTTATTCAGCTCACGATAATCCACACACAACCTCAACGATCCATCCGCTTTGGTTGCAAACACAACTGGTGCACGCCATTCGGACACACTACGCTGAATGAATCCTTTCCATAAAAGGTCATCAACTTGCACCTTCAACTCTTGCTGTTCCCTAGGCGCCATTCGCCTAAGCGACATCACAACAGGTCTGGCTCCTTCAACTAGATCGATACGAAACTCGATCTCTCTATGCGGCGGTAACCCTTTGACCTCGTCAAAGACATCCTCAAATTCATTCACGACAGGCACCGATGACAGTCCATCTCATGGAACAACCAGCGAATACATGAAGCTCATGAAGATGCCTTCTTCATGCTTACATCGTATCACAACCTTTCGCCCTTCCACATTCTCGACTGTCACCTCCAGCCTCTTACAATCAACCCTTGCCGCATACTTTCTAAGCCAGTCCATTCCCAAAATAATTCCGGACCCCGCAAAGTTCAGAACAAAACAATCACAAACAAAAGAGCAATCATGACTCGATACAACTAGACCACGGCATACCATACACAAACAAGACGAACCCCTAATTGGATTAGTCACAACCAATGGTCTATCAATAATTTCCGGTTCCAAACCTAACCGGCCTACAAGTTCATCACAAACAAACGAATGCGACGCCCCAGTATCGAGCAACACTCTAACTGGAACACCACAAATGGAAAGAGTACCTTGAACCACCACACTCTTCCCCTTCTCTTCTGCAGTAGGAGCTTTCGAAGATGATGGAACAGCCCCCAAAGCATAAGCTTGCACAATCTGCTTGTCCTTCCTCGGTTCCGGACAATTCTTCCTGAAATGCCCCGGCTTATCACAGTTGTGGCACTTCGTCGGCGCCTTCTGATTCTTACAATCCCTGGAGAGATGGCCCTTCTGCTGGCAATTGTAGCAGGTCATTTCACCCTTTGGCTTCTTTTGGCCATCCTTACCCTTCTGTTGCTGCTGCTTCCTCTTCTTGTTTCCACTTTGCTCCTTGGTCACAGCAACAACAAATCCTTCCTTAGGAAACAGATTCTCATGCCTGAGAGCTTTCTCCACAAGCTTCTCAAGTGGATCGTCCAAATGATCCACCAACTGCCTCCCAAGATAAGTGTCCAAGCTTGTCACAAACTTCTCATTCTTCTGATAAGGAGATTCAATATACGACCGAGCATACTTGGACAAAGCTTCAAACTCAGAAACATACTCAAGAACTGGTCTTCCACCTTGCTTGAGTTCCACAAACTTCTTGAACAGAACAGATTTCTGAGCTGTAGAAATGAACTTAGCTTCAAATCTGACTTGGAATTGCTCCCAAGTGATCTCTTCCTCAGGAGTATCAATGGTGATAGAGTTCCACCAATCAGAAGCTCTTCCCTGCAGCTGTCTTGATGCAAGCTTCCTTTTAGTCGCATCCTCAATTCCCAAATCACCAAAGGTCCTTCTACAAGCATCTATCCATCTCTGAACTTCTATGGTTGATTCTGTTCCCAACAAAACCTTTCCTCCAAGAGCAGTATAGTCCTTACACAACTTAGTAAAATCTACTGGTCTTGGGGCTTGAACCTGAACTCCAACATCTACCGATGGCCCCGGAGCTGGCATCTTTCTCATGATCGAAGTCATCATAGCCTCGAACATAGAAGCATAATCAGCAGCCCCCTCAACAGCATGGCCTCCCCTAGCAGCAGGTCTCCCTCTTCGACTCATTCCTAATATCTAAAAGAAATGATTAATATACCCTAAGAAACAACTGCATAAGAAGTTCAAATCCTTCTAAGCTACTATATTATATATATAGTAATCATCCATCAAAATTACAATTACGTCTCTCATATGTAGTTACGTCAGCGAGCGTTGGCTAAAATCGATTAACCAAAGCTCTGATACCAAATGTGACGACCGCCCATGACTCCCGCACCAAAACAAGAAAATACTGTGCTGTATAGTGTGCAAGGAAGCCACGGATGATCGTCAGGATAAGGTAAACACAGAATAGTCTATCGTATTACTCACAACGCATGGATAAAATACAATAGAAAGTATACATAGTGAAGCTCTATAAAACAGAAGTCTCATCATATAAGCTCATAACAATTTGATACAAACATCTGAATAGCCAATACATTAAGCCTCACTACATAACACTCAGAGAATCATACAAACAGCGGAATACCCAGTACATATAGTAAGAAAACAATATGCAAAAGTCTCCAGCTCGTCTTCGTCATCAACAGCGTTAGTCACTAAGAACAGCACCTGTCACCTGCTACCTAGTCTGCCCATCCCAACATGGATGAACAGCCCAAGGTAATAAGAGTTAAACATAAAACCTTGAGTCAGACAAAAGTCTTAGTGAGCAGTAAATCAACTATCAAACATACCAAAAGAGTATAAAGGGTACAAAGGAATAGGAACCCAACCATCCCACTCCACCTCTTTCTACAGTGATAGCCCCCAGACACCCTAAGCAGAAACAAACATAGTAAAGCAGACAATTAAAGTAAAGCAATTATCAATTGAGTAAAGGTCAATGTTTTCCAAGTACAAACCCCCAAGGCCTAAACCAAGATCAGATAAGCACCCACAAAACATCGCTCTTGAGACCGAGTGACGATACAACCAAACATCCATGACTCTAGCTATCACTGTTATCATTTCCTCGATATCACCGTTAATTGAATGACCGGCTCATTCTTTCATCCGTCCGTCAAGGGCTAATGGTAACCCCGGTTCTAGACATAACTCCGCACGTTGTCGCAGCCCGTGCCTAGGACTATCGAATCTGCCCAGAGTACTTAGCACGTCGTTGCAGCCCATGCCTGGAACGTCATCGTGACCCGTTCCAACGTACTCTTTCTTTGAGCATGCTAGAACCTTCAATAACGATGAGATCTCAGCCCTCTAGTCATCCTCCTCGAAGACTATTCATATACTAGCTCAAGCGCCTCTCGAGCCAACCATTATCAACAAACTCGAACCACATCACCGAGTTATCAACATGCTTGGAATGATCCCGTCTGGATTAAACCATGGCTTTCTCATATCATGCTTTGCTTTATCGCATCATAGCAAAGTCCCATCTCAATATCATGATTTGCCTCATCACATCATAGCAAAGTCCCTTCTCAATATCATGCTTTGCCTCATCACATCATAGCAAAGTCCCATCTCAATATCATGATCAAATCTATCCATATGAGCTTTATCATCCGCTTCATATGCCACGAGCAGCTTTCCTTATTCAAGAGCATTTCCACTTAGCTTTTGAATCATCTTCGACCAACTTTGTCCAAATTCAATCACTAATCAACTAATCAATCAAATCAGTCATTCATCCAAGTAATCAATCATTCAAATAAGATCTAAATAAACAGTTATAACAATAATGGCAATTTCGTAAATAAAGAATCTAAATCTAACAATCATGAATTCTAAGTAACATCTTGATGAATGAACTAGCATGGGTTAACATATAGTAAAATGGATATCAAAGCTTTATGAACAATGGATCTACATGCAGACTTTAAGGAAAATGCATGAAACCACTATCTTTAACACACAAACAAACCACCGATCCAATATACTCCTTTTGGTCCGTGTGAGAGATAATCACCACTCACCGAATCCCCTAAACACCTCAAAAACAACAAACTCCAGATCTGGACAGCAAAGGATCTAGCTTGATCCGACAAGATTTCCCTTCAAATGATGAAATCTTTCTTCGATGGATGGAGATCTTCAACTTTGGCTCTTGGATCTTAGATTTGGTCTTCAATATTGGATGGAAGTAAGTACTAGATTAGAGTGGAGAAAAGAAGTGAAGAAGTGTTGTAGTCGAGCTCTCAAAATAGCAGCACTTCGTCGCGTCAAAATCCGGTGCCAAAAAGTGAACCAAAGCCCTCTATTTATAGGCTGAATCCTTAAGTCGCCGCCCCCATAAGTCGTCCACGACCTACCCCATGAGTCGTCCCCGACCTAAGACTTCCCACGACCTACTGCATATGCGCATCCTCGACCTAACGCACTCACGATCCAACGGCTTAAGTCCTTACGCGACCTAACTGGTATACGATCTAACGACTCAACACACACGCGACCTAACGACCAATCATAAGTCGCTCACGACCTAACCACAACTCCTTCACACGACCTAGCGATACACACGACCTATCTTTAACTCGTCCTACCGACCTAAGCCACTATTCTATAGGTCGCTCACTATCTTAGGTTGCTAACTCCCATTAGGTCGGTCACTCTCTTAGGTCGTAACATCCTATAAGTCATCACTTGCTAACTACTAGGTCGTACTGTCTTAAGTTGCTCTTCTTCCTTAGGTCGGTCACCCCTTAGATCGCTCAACCGACCTAACTTCCACACGACCTAAACTTCACACGAGCTAACCATTAACTCGTCCACGACTTAAGCATCAATCGAGTTAACCACTAAATGACTCAACCAACACTAACAACTTAACTATCATATGGCCTATCTCCTTAGGTCGTTGACGCACCGGATATTACGAAAACAAATGTATTCGATGAAATGTAGCAATCGGTGGATTGAAGATACTGAAATGCCCAAATTCGTTGATCACAAAGATACCGAATTCTAGCTATCCTCATCACGTTGATCGTGCACGATACCATGATAGAAGATCTTCAAGTCTTCAAGCGTTGATCAAGCGCACTTGATTCCGCGAATCGGCTTCAACAATCGTTGATTCGAGCGCACTCGAATAACCGAAAGTGGAGATAGGAGATTACACTCAACTACCAATCTAGGATGAAAGCACACAGCAATCAACAAGAAATTTTATTCAAAAATCAACAACCTTGAAATGTACAACGCACTCCCTATTTATAGCATTTTACGACACAGCCCCTTAGGTCGTCCCCGACCTAACACTCACGACTCACCCAAGGTCGTTAGCGACTTAGCAAACAACACATCTATGTACATCACGCGACTTACCATAGGTCGTTAAGGACCTATATTACAAGACTCAGCATGACCCAGGTCGTACGCGACCTATCCACCTTGCGCTTCAACACCCAACGACCTAACACAAAGAAACCGACTCAACGTAGGTCAACAACGACCTAACACATACAGAATTACAATCACACGACCTAATTACAACGCACACGACCTACGACTTAAGTACAAACGACTCAAGCACATGACGACTTAACAAATACAACCACTTAAGAACATAGCTTCAAGATATCTTTACGCGACCTATCTTAGGTCGTAACATGTTGCATCAACTTATCCCCGTTCCTACATTAGGTTGCTTAACCATAGGTCGTAACTCGTCCTTGTTAGGTCGCTGAATCGGCTTATCGTAACATGGCACTATCTCGTTATCTCGTAAGTTGATGAGTCGTGCTTCCTTTAGGTCGTAACTCGTAAACTCGTTAGGTCGCAAACTTAGTGCCACTTCCCTCTCTTGTTCCTTGTTAAGTTGTGACCGACTTAGAGCTTCTTGGTTAGGTCGTGAGCATACATTCTTTAACTCATTCCCCTTTACCTTGTTAAGTCGCTTGCGGCTTAAGCTTACCCCGTCTTCATTCTTAGGTCGTTGGAACGACTCATACGTATGCTTAGGTCGGTCTCGACCTAAGTCTTTATTCAGATGGCCTGCATCATCTTTCCCGGGTTGAGAAAAATTCGCCCTCGAATTTGTAAGCTCTTCCACATCGGATTGTTCATTCCCATAATATGGTACGAGATGTTTAACATTGAACACGTCAGAAGTGTACACATCCTCTGGCAGCTTCAACTTATAAGCATTTTCATTAATTCGTTTCACAACTTCGACAGGACCAATTTTTCTGGCTTTCAACTTATTATAAGCGCCTACTGTAAAACGATCCTTCGTTAACACAGCGTAAACCAACTCGCCTTCGTTAAATTCAACATTTCGTCGCTTCAAATCTGCAGTTCGTTTATACTTCTCATTTGCCTTCACCAATCGTTCCTGAACGATTTTATGACATTCAGTTAATTCATCAACAAAATCAACAGCTCATTTAACCGTCCCCTTTGGTGGTAGAACTGCTAAATCCAACGGTCCCCTTGGAAAACTTGAATATATGATCTGAAATGGACTGAATCCCATACTACGATTCACTGCATGATTATGAGCAAGCTCTGCTTGGCATAACTTCATGTCCCAACTCTTCAGATTATCCTTCACAAGACATCGCAACAAATTTCCCAATGATCTGTTAACAACTTCTGTCTGTCCATTTGTTCGCGGATGGTAAGCGCTACTAAATTTCAACTTCGTTCCAACCATCTTCCACAAACTTAACCAAAAGTGACTCAGAAAACGAGTATCCCTATCCGACACAATAGATTCTGGCAATCCATGAAGTCGATAGATTTCCTTGAAAAATAACTGAGCAACACGAACAGCATCCGCCGTCTTCTTACAAGCAATAAAATGTACCATCTTCGAAAATCTGTCAACCACCACATAAATTGAATCATTCCCCCTTTGAGTTCTCGGCAAACCCAACACAAAATCCGTACTAATATCAACCCATGGTTTAATAGGCATGGGTAATGGCATATATAACCCTGCATTGGTTGCTGTTCCCTTCGAAACTTGACAAATATGACATCTCTCCACAAACCTTTCAACCTCTTTCCTCATCGACGGCCAAAAGTAAGATTGAGAAATCAAATGCAATGTACGATCACGGCCCACATGTCCTTCCTCGTGCAACTCCTTGATAATTTTCATTCTCGAACTGCTCTCTGGAATACATAATCGATTTCCCTTGAACAAGGACCCATCAACCAATATAAATTCATCGGTATTCCCATCCTTTACTTTCTCAACAAACTTTGCAAAGTAAGGATCTTCTTCAATCAGCTCTGGCAATAATTCAAAACCTGTCACTTCAACTTTCATTGTCGTTAATAAATGACTCCTCCTACTCAAAGCATCAGCTACACGGTTCGTCACCCCTGACTTATGTTTGACAACAAAAGTAAACTGCTGTAAATAGGCAATCCACGATGCATGCCTTGCTGAAATCTTGTCCTGTCCTTGCATATGCTTCAATGCTTCATGGCATGTGTAAAGAACAAACTCCTTATGGAACAGATAGTGCCTCCAATGTTTCACTGCTTGCACTACAACATAAAACTCTACATCATCCGTACTATATCTCATCTTTGCCCCTGATAACTTCTCACTAAAGTATGCAATTAGACGTCCCTTCTAACTCAACACTCCTCCAATCCCAACCTTAGAAGCATCAGTGTGTAACTCAAATAACAACTGAAATTCTGGTAATACAAGAATTGGTGCTGTCGTCAAAAGTCCTTTGATTCGTTCAAAAGCAAACCCTGCTTCCTCCGTCCAAGAAAACTGTTTCCCTTTCATACAATCAGTAACTGGTGCCATCACGCTACTGAAGTGTGGAATGAATCTTCGGTAGAATGACGCTAGCCCATGAAAACTTCTCACTTCTGTAATTGTCCTCGGCTGTGGCCAATTTCTGACTGCTTCAACTTTATTCTGGTCCACCTGGATACCTTCTCCTGACACAACATACCCCAGAAATAGAACACTCCTCGTCATAAACACACATTTCTTTGTTGCGGCATAAAACTGTTCCTGTCGTAGGACCATCAATACTTCCTTCAAATGATGCAAATGTTCCTCCGAACTCCCACTGTATATCAGAATATCATCGAAATACACCACCACGAACTTCCCAATGTACGGTCTGAAAATTTGATTCATCACCCTCATGAACGTACTTGGCGCATTCGATAGACCAAACGACATAACCAACCATTTATATAATCCTTCCCTCGAATGCGGTCTTCCATTCATCTCCCGGTCTAATTCGAATCTGATGATAACCACTCTTCAAATCAATCTTCGAAAAGATAGTAGCCCCACTCAACTGATCTAGCAAGTCATCCAGTCTAGGCATAGGAAACCTGTAACGAACAGTAATCTTGTTCAAAGCTCTACTATCGGTACACATTCTCCATGTTCCATCCTTCTTTGGTACCAACAAGGCTGGAACCGCACAAGGACTCAGACTTTCCTGCACACGCCCTTGTTCAAGCAACTCTTCCACCTGCCTCCTCAACTCTTCATGTTCCTTCGGACTCACTCGATAATGTGGTCTATGCGGTAATACTGCTCCCGGAACAAGATCGATTTGATGTTGAATGTCTCTCGATGGAGATAACTCCTTAGGCAACTCTTCTGGAAATACGTCTTCAAATTCTTTCAAAACCGGCTTTGCTTCTTCTGGAATCTCAACCTCTTCATGACTCTCTCGTCCAATCAACAAATAGACTTCAGGCTCCTCTTCAACTTCTTTAACAAACTCCTTCAAAGATAGCAAAGTTTTCAGCTCTTCAATCTCCTCCAACTTGCTTTCCTTTTGTTGTTGCTTCTTAGGAACTAAAAAGATCTTAGTACCTTCAAACATGAAGCTGTAACTATTAGCACGACCATTGTGTTGTACTGCTCTATCAAACTGCCATGGTCTGCCCAACAACAGATGGCACACATCCATGTCTACAACATCACACCAGATTTCATCTTTGTACTTCTTCCCAATTGAAAAATTCACACAGGCTCTTCGTCCAACTTTTACTTCACCTCCCTTCCTTAACAATGCTAACTTGTACGGTTTAGGGAGCTTCTCAGTTTTCAAGTTCAGCTTCCTTACTGCTTCAGTAGAGATAATATTGTCACAACCCCCAGCATCAATGACGAACTTGCAAACCTTTCCCAGGATAGTGCATGTGGACTGAAGTATGTTATTCCTCAACCAACTTTCTTCCTCTTCTTGTTTCGGTGCCAAATAACTTCTCCTCATCATTAAATTGCACCCTTCATCTCCGGACAACTCTTCTTCTTTCTCTTCATAAGATGAATTAGAACATGCAGCTTCCACGTCCTCTTCTTCAACCTCTGCAACCATTGCTCTCCTCTTCGGCTTCGGACATTCATTGCTTTTGTGACCCAACTCCTGACAATTGTAACATTTGAAACTGCTATTAACCTTTGCCTTCTCAATCTCCTTCACAACTGGTTTACTGATAGGTTTAGAAACACTAGAACTTCCACTAACACCCTTTACTGGATTATTGGAATTAGTAAACACACCACCTCCACGCCTTCCCTGCTTCTCCCAAGCCAACGCTTTCTGATGTGCCTCCGCTACAGATTTTGGATCGAACATATTAACCATATCCTGGATCTGCATTCGCAACCCTCCAACAAATCTGGCAGTCAACTGTTCTTCTGTCTCCATAATATCATTCCTGGCAATGAGTTGGTAGAATTCATCAGCATAATCATTAACTGACTTCGTCCCTTGCCTCAGATTCTGCAATCTCTGGTACATAAGTGATTGATAGTTGTAAGGTAGAAATGTAGCTCTCATCAACTTCTTCATCTTGTCCCACGATTCAATCTTTGACTTTCCCATTCTCTCTCTCGTAAGCTTAGTTTGCTGCCACCACGCCAAAGCTCTCCTCCTCAACCTAGTAGCAACCAACTTCACTCGGCGATTCTCTTGAACCTCCTTGAAATCAAAGATCTCCTCAACATTTGACAACCAATCACGAAATTCTTCTGCTACCATTCCACCCTTGAACTCTGGAATTTCCATCTTCATACCCGATTCCCATCGACGATTATCATCTGCATCCCGATATGAATTTCTAACTTTGTCTCGATCTCGATAATGAATACTAGTTCTATCCCCATCTTCGTCATAATCAAATGCTCGTCTATATCGATCTCGACCATTATCATCCCTTCGATCACGCATATCTCTTCTACTATGTCTCTCTTCATCTCTATATGGCTCATCTTCAAACTCACGTGGAGTTCTTCTCTCTTCATGTCCATAGTCATGGTGATCTCTCCTTGACGAAATTGATGTATCTCTTCTCTCTCTAAAAGATTGCGGTGATACCTTCCTCGCTTCCGTAACCGATGGCGAAACTCTGTTTCCTCCATGGTTCGAGATTGGTGATCTCCTCCTTTGATTCTGATTCAAGTCATTCATCAACTTCTCTAACTTTCCAATGCCTTCATCAAATTTCTCATTAATACGTTGTTCCATTTGCTCGGCTTCTTCTCTTCTATACAATGCTTCAGCATTTTGATGATGATTAGCTCTTCTCGGCGGCATGGTTACTCAATCACAAACACGTCAACAATTCTTTACAAATCAAACTTCAAACTTCAACACTAACTTGTACAACAAGTCACGGCTTATACCACTAACTTGGCTCGGCCTTAACACTTCAAACAAACTTCACCAAGGCTCGCTACTTCTCACAAGTATACACGGCCTATACTTAGCTCGACTCAACAAATGATGCACGGCTCACACCCTTCTTCCAAAAATTCAAACACTTTCCGGACATTGATCCAAAATGAAATGGATCAGAAACTCCCAACTTGTTGCAATCTCGCGATGAACACGATGAACACTAAACTTCAAATTCCTTGGCTCCAAGACTCGCCTTAGCTATGATTGGCTAAGTCAAGCTCCGATACCAAAACTGACGCGGTGGATATTACGAAAACAAATGTAATCGATGAAATGTAGCAATCGGTGGATTGAAGATACTGAAATGCCCAAATTCGTTAATCACAAAGATACCGAATTCTAGCTATCCTCGTCACGTTGATCGCGCACGATACCGTGATAGAAGATCTTCAATTCTTCAAGCGTTGATCAAGCGCACTTGATTCCGCGAATCGACTTCAATAATCGTTGATTCGAGCGCACTCGAATAACCGAAAGTGGAGATAGGAGATTACACTCAACTACCAATTTAGGATGAAAGCACACAGCAATCAACAAGAAATTTTATTCAAAAATCAACAACCTTGAAATGTACAACGCACTCCCTATTTATAGCATTTTACAACACAGCCCCTTAGGTCGTCCTCGGCCTAACACTCACGAATCATCCAAGGTCGTTAGCGACTTAGCAAACAACACACCTATGTACATCACGCGACTTACCATAGGTCGTTAAGGACCTATATTACAAGACTCAGCATGACCCAGGTCGCACGCGACCTATCCTCCTTGCGCTTCAACACCCAACGACCTAACACAAAGAAACCGACTCAACGTAGGTCAACAACGACCTAACACATACAGAATTACAATCACGCGACCTAATTACAACGCACACGACCTACGACTTAAGTACAAACGACTCAAGCACATAACGACTTAGCAAATACAACGACTTAAGAACATAGCTTTAAGATATCTTTACGCGACCTATCTTAGG
This sequence comes from Allium cepa, assembly GCA_030765085.1. NCBI lineage: Eukaryota > Viridiplantae > Streptophyta > Magnoliopsida > Asparagales > Amaryllidaceae > Allium > Allium cepa. The sequence goes on from CM060931.1 coordinate 862,337,855, forward strand.
TCTTAACATGTTGCATCAACTTATCCCCGTTCCTACATTAGGTCGCTTAACCATAGGTCGTAACTCGTCCTCGTTAGGTCGCTGAATCGGCTTATCGTAACATGGCACTATCTCGTTATCTCGTAAGTTGATGATTCGTGCTTCCTTTAGGTCGTAACTTGTAAACTCGTTAGGTCGCAAACTTAGTGCCACTTCCCTCTCTTGTTCCTTGTTAAGTTGTGACCGACTTAGAGCTTCTTCGTTAGGTCGTGAGCATACATTCTTTAACTCATTCCCCTTTACCTCGTTAAGTCGCTCGCGACTTAAGCTTACCCCGTCTTCATTCTTAGGTCGTTGGAACGACTCATACGTATGCTTAGGTCGGTCTCGACCTAAGTCTTTATTCAGATGGCATGCATCAGTCGTTCACTTCTCCAAGTCGATCCATTCTACCTTGAACGACTTAAACTCTAGATGGCTTAAGGATAACAACGACCTAATGATAATTATTCCATGATTTATCGACAGGTAAAATACGGGTCGTTACAAGTGATCAGTACTCGATTTACTTTCAATAAAATGTGTCAACATTTTATTGTAACTACTTTAGATAATTGAAACAATATCTAATAGCAATATCAGTCAAAGAATTAGTCATTAACACAGTTAACGACTTTAATTAATATTAACTCAGTTTACAAAACAAACTAAACTAGTTTTAACTTAACGAAGGAGAATTATATTTTGATCCCGATTACTTATCAATCAAGAAACAGAATAAAATAATTTATTTTAGTTAATCCATATTAAACAGATCATTTAATAATTAATTAATTATCCTAAAATTAATTATAGAAGAAATTACTTATTTATTTACTTTATTTTTTATAAAACATTAAATTTTACATTGTAGAAAACTCGAAAATATTAGTACAATAAAAACATTATGTGATACGGTTTCGATGCAAAAATCCGCGCATCGATTCGATTCAAAACGAATGAAAAAATTAGTGTTATAAGTTTATAGATTTATTAAGTATAAACACTAATGATATTTACTTTATTTTTCCAAACCCACCCCATATTCAAAACCTGGCTTATTGTTTCCTCCCCTTCACTTCTTCCAGTTTCTTTATTCCTCTTTCTATTTCACACAGGTGCACAAATCTACACACGAATGCGTGCACATACACACCACCTCTAGTCAATCATCTTTGCCGCCGACCATGCCCACATACGACCCACGGCTACAACCAGCAGACCATGCACCTAAAACTCGATCAAACACTTCCCTTCAAAAATCGAACTACTTGCCTACCGCTGGAATGAAAACCCTGTTACCTAATCACCTTGCCGCAACTCAACATACCACCATCCCCCACTAGATTATGGCCAGAGCACCACCATCGTCTTCTCCACCAATTCCCCTCTATGTGCACGTCTCTCTCTTCCTCTCTTCGTCGCCATTTCTCTCGAACATGCGACCAAACAAATACACACTTAAACCCTAAATCTATCTCTTCTGGTCTACCCTCATGATTAAAAATATTCGCCTTTTTTTCGTTAATGCGCCATCGACCAACTCACCTCCACACAAAAACGCCATGCATTGAAATCGATCACGTCGCTGGAATTTGGCAAAATAGGCAATACCAATCATCTCTCCTTTAATATCTCCACATTAACTAAACATCCTCGAAAAACCCTTAAAAATCATGATTTTCAACAACGATCATGACCACATGATCAAATCATTAAATTATGAAAGTTAAATTTTGACCCTGTATGACCCATTCACTATTAAATATCATTTTCTCTCTCTCTCTCTCTACTTGGTAAGATTGAGCGGACTCAATTTTTAAATGTTCTGTATTCAATAACAACATCTTTTGTTTTGGAATCATGATTAAATAGTGTTTGAAGCATTTTCCAATGTGTTTGAAGACAAATAGTAGTATTATTATTTTGGAAATATTTTTGAATAGAAAAATTGTTTTAAACGGATTTTGGAATTGATATAGTGCTAAACTCACTTCAGTCACTGGAAAATAATTCTGATGATGACTGCCACATCATCAGTATTCATTTTCGAGTTTCTAAGTGATGGATTGCTGTCGAAATTGATTTCATTCAGATTTGTCAGGCGAACAAGTTTGTTTAAAAATTGTGAAAAGGGATTGTTTTGGGTAAAATCGGGTTAATTTTAAAATTTTAAGGAAGTGGTTTGTTAAACCAGAAAGAGTGTGTGTATATTTGATTTCAAAATGATTCGAAATAAATACCACGTGTTTAAAAATTCTGGAATCCCGTAGAAGAAGATAGTTATATGGAGGGAACTATGAAAAATTGAAGTTGGAATAAAATTTAAAGTTAGGAAGTTGAAATGTAATTCAACTTAAATTAAATTCGATAAATTAAATTCTAGAAAGTTAATTCACTGGATTTGAATTGAATTAATATGGTGTATTAAAGAAATGGGAGTTAACTTAACCGAAGTAAAAGAATTGAAAAATAAAATGGTTTGAAGTGGAATTTAATTTAAGTATGGTTTTGGAACGATGGCAAAGAAGAATTGAAATTTAAACTGAATTGTATTGAATTGGATTAGTAGTAATATCGAATTGAAGTAAATATAAAATTTGAATTGTGGAATATTATAAATCCATATGGCATAAATCAGTAATGAAATAAACTTTGAGTGAAAATTTGGATTGTTAATAAATAAATTTGAATGTTTTATAAAAATTGAAACTAATTGAATATAAATTTACTTAGGCTATAAACAAATGTATAACCTCGAGTTAAAAATAAAATATGAATATACTTGAGTGTAAAAATTGATGGAAATGAAAGAGCTAAGTCATGTGACATATAAAATTGAAAAGTGAAATGGAAAACCCAAAATAAAAATGGTGTAACATTATAAAGTGAAGAAATAAAGTCCAAACTTGAAATATAAAACGAAATTGGACTCAAGTAAATTAAATGGAGTGATTTTGGAATAAAAATCTAATTGTGAAATGGAAAATGGAATTAACTAATTAGATGGATTGGTTAGTAGATTGAATATTTGACGCAGCGGATAATGAACAAAACGATATGGATCGATGAAAGTAGTAATCGGTGGATTGAAGATACTGAAATGCCCAAATTCGTTGATCCAAAGATACCGAATTCTAGCTATCTCTAACACGTTGATCGCGCACGATACCGTGAAAGAAGATCTTCAATTCTTCAAGCGTTGATCAAGCGCACTTGATTCCGCGAATCGGCTTCAACAATCGTTGATTCGAGCGCACTCGAATAACTGAAAGTGGAGATAGGAGATTACACTCAACTACCAATTTAAGATGAAAGCACACAGCAATCAACAAGAAATTTTATTCCAAAAATCAACCACAAAAAAGTTACAACTCACTCCCTATTTATAGAAGTTTACAACACAGCCCCATAAGTCGTATGCAACTTACGACTCAACATAAGTCGTAGACGACTCAACGCACACAGTGTTTTACAACCCAGTTCTAGACACGACTCACGACTCAAGGAAGCATGCAATATATGACTCAACACTTATTTACAGCACATATGTGACCGACTCAAGGACTTAACGCCTCAACACATCACTTAGGTCGTATGCGACCTAACAACCTACGACTCAAAAGAACAAACGACTCAACAAACCCAGTATTTACATACCAGCTCGTAACACAACATATACGACTCAACCTATGTCGTGAACGACTTACGACTCATCCACACACAAGTTACCACGACTCAAGCTCTCAAACTCATAGCTTCTGCGGCATATCTCCTCACACGACTTAACTGAGTCGTTACCTGCTTCTGACTCACAGCTTTTAATAACTGGAACTTCCCTCTGCTTCATGATAAGTTGTGTACGACTTATAGATGAGTCGTTGAGTCGTGTACGACTCATCAAACTCGAACGACTTAAACCCTTAAGTCGTAACTCCTTTTCATTCCCTAGGTTAGGTCGTAGCTCTTTCCCATGTGACTCCTTAACCTAACTCGTGCACGACTTACGAGTTAAACCCGAAACTCCTTTAGCTTGACTCGTGCACGTCTTACGAGTTAGAACCGAAGCTCCCTTATCTTTTGAACGCTCTAACCTCTGAACTTCTGTAGAGCGTGCTGCATCATCATCCTCCCCTGGTTGAGAAAAATTCGACCTCGAATTTGTAAATTCTTCCCCATCAGGTAGTTTATTTCCATAATATGGTACAAGATGTTTAACATTGAACACGTCAGAAGTGTACACATCCTCCGGCAGCTTCAACTTATAAGCATTTTCATTAATTCGTTCCACAACATCGATAGGACCAATTTTTCTGGCTTTCAACTTGTTATAAGTGCCCACTGGAAAACGATCCTTCGTTAACACAGCATACACCAAATCACCTTTGTTAAATTCAACATTTCGTCGCTTCAAATCTGCAGCTCGCTTATACTTCTCATTCGACTTTTCCAATCGTTCATGAACGATTTTATGACATTCAGTTAATTCATCAACAAAATCAACAGCCCATTTAATCGTCCCCTTCGGTTGTGGTACTACCGCTAAATCCAACGGTCCCCAGGGTAAATTTGAATATAAAATCTGAAATGGACTGAAACCCGTACTACGATTCACGGAATGATTATGAGCAAACTCTGCTTGGCATAACTTCATGTCCCAACTCCTCAAATTATCCTGTACAAGACATCGCAACAAATTTCCCAATGATCTGTTAACAACTTCTGTCTGTCCATCAATTTGCGGATGATAAGCACTACTAAATTTCAGCTTTGTTCCCACCATCTTCCACAAACTAAGCCAAAAATGACTCAAAAATCTGGTATCCCTGTCCGAAACAATAGACTCCGGCAACCCATGTAAACGATAGATTTCTTTAAAGAACAACTGAGCAACACGAACAACATCCGCCGTCTTCTTACAAGCAATAAAATGTGCCATTTTCGAAAATATATCCACCACAACAAATATAGAATCATTTCCCCTTTGAGTTCCCGGCAAACCCAAAACGAAATCCATGCTGATATCAACCCACGGTTTAGATGGTACAGGTATTGGCATATACAATCCCGCATTTGTCACTGTTCCCTTCGAAACCAGACATATATGACATCTCTCCACAAACCTTTCAACCTCTTTCCTCATCGACGGCCAAAAGTAAGATTGAGAAATCAAATGTAATGTACGATCACGGCCCACATGTCCTTCCTCGTGCAACTCTTTGATAATCTTCAATCTCAAACTGCTCTCTGGAATACATAACTGATTTCCTTTAAACAAGAATCCATCAACCAACATAAATTCATCAGTATCTCCATCCTTAACTTTTTCAACGAACTTTGCAAAGTAAGGATCTTCGTCAATCAACTCTGGCAATAATTCAAATCCTGTCACTTCAACCTTCAATGTTGTCAACAAATGATTTCTCCTACTCAAAGCATCAGCCACACGATTCGTTACCCCAGACTTATGTTTGACAACAAAAGTAAACTGCTGTAAATAAGCAATCCATGATGCATGTCTTGCTGAAATTTTATCCTGCCCCTGCAAATGCTTCAACGCCTCATGATCAGTGTAAAGAACAAACTCTTTCTGAAATAGATAATGCCTCCAATGTTTAACAGCTTGCACAACAGCATAAAACTCAACATCGTATGTACTGTATCTCATCTATGCCCCTGATAACTTCTCACTGAAATAAGCAACTGGCCTTCCACTCTGACTCAACACTCCTCCAATCCCAACCTTTGATGCATCAGTGTGTAACTCAAACAACAACTGAAAATCTGGTAAAAAAAGAATTGGTGTCGTCGTCAAAAGTTCTTTGATTCGTTCAAAAGCAACCCCTGCTTCCTTCGACCAAGAAAACTGCTTCCCTTTCATACAATCAGTAACTGGTGCCATCACGCTACTGAAGTGTGGAATAAACCTTTGGTAGAATGATTCCAATCCATGAAAACTTCTAACTTCAGTGATAGTTCTCGGCTGTGGCCAATTTCTAATAGCTTCAACTTTACTCTGATCCACCTGAATTCCCTTCTCAGATACAACATATCCCAAAAATAATACACTTCTTGTCATAAACACACATTTCTTCGTAGCTGCATAAAATTGTTCCTCACGAAGAATAATTAACACCTTCCTCAAATGCTCTACATGCTCCTCTGTGCTCGCACTATAAATCAGTATATCATCAAAGTAAACTACCACGAACTTCCAAATGTATGGTCTGAAAATTTGATTCATCACCCTCATGAATGTACTCGGTGCATTCGATAGACCAAACGGCATAACCAACCATTCATATAAACCTTCCCTCGTCTTGAATGCGGTCTTCCATTCGTCTCCCGGACTAATTCGAATCTGATGATAACCACTCTTCAAGTCAATCTTCGAAAAGATAGTAGCCCCACTAAACTGATCTAGCAAGTCGTCCAACCTTGGCAAAGGAAATCTGTAGCGAACAGTAATCTTATTCAAGGCTCTACTATCGGTACACATTCTCCAAGTTCCGTCCTTCTTCGGCACCAACATAGCTGGTACTGCACAAGGACTCAAGCTTTCCTGAACACGTCCCTGTTCTAACAACGCTTCCACTTGCCTTCGCAACTCCTCATGTTCCTTCTGACTCATCCTGTAATGTGGTCGATGTGGTAACACTGCTCCCGAAACAAGATCAATTTGATGTTGAATGTCTCTCAGTGACGGTAACTCCTTAGGCAGCTCTTCTGGAAATACATCTTCAAATTCTTTCAAAACTGGCTTCGCTTCTTCAGGAATTTCAACCTCTTCATGACTCTCTCGTCCAATCAACAAATAGACTTCAGGCTCATCTTCAACTTCCTTAACAAACTCCTTCAAAGATAATAAAGTTTTCAGCTCTTCAATCTCCTCTAACTTGCTTTCCTTCTGTTGTTGCTTCTTAGGAACTAAAGTGATTTTAGTACCTTCGAACATGAAACTGTAACTATTAGCACGATCATCGTGTTGTACTGCTCTATCAAACTGCCATGGTCTGCCCAACAACAGATGACACACATCCATGTCTACAACGTCACACCAAATTTCGCCTTTGTATTTCTTCCCAATAGAAAAATTAACACAAGCCCTTCAACACACCTTCACTTCACCACCCTTCCTTAACCATGCTAGCTTGTACGGTTTAGGATGTTTCTCAGTTTTCAAGTTCAACTTCTTTACTGCTTCTGTAGAGAGAATATTGTCACAGCTTCCAGCATCAATAATGAACTTGCAAACCTTTTCCAAAATAGTGCATGTCGACTGAAAAATATTGCTTCTCAACCAACTAGAATCCTCTTCTTGCTTTGGTGTAAGACATGACCTCCTCATCATAAGATTACAACCTTCATCTCCAGACAGTTCTTCTTCCTCCTCGACATAAGGTGTAATTGAACATTCTGCCTCCTCACCATCATCCTCAATCTCAGCAACCATTGCTCTCTTCTTCGGCTTCGGACATTCATTGCTTTTGTGACCCAACTCCTGGCAATTGTAACATTTGAAACCACCGCTAACCTTTTCCTTCTCAGCCTCCTTCACCACTGGCTTACTGACAGGTTTAGTAACATTAGAACTCCCACTAACACCCTTCGCTTGATTATTGGAATTAGTAAACACACCACCTCCACGCCTTCCTTGCTTCTCCCAAGCCAACGCTTTCTGATGTGCCTCTGCAACAGATCTTGGATCGAACATATTAACCATATCCTGGATCTGCATTCTCAATCCCCCAATGAATCTAGCAGTTAGCTGTTCTTCCGTTTCCATAATATCATTCCTAGCAATGAGTTGGTAAAATTCATCAGCTTAATCACTAACAGACTTTGTCCCTTGCCTCAGATTCTGCAACCTTTGGTACATAAGTGATTGATAGTTGTAAGGTAGGAAAGTAGCTCTCATCAACTTCTTCATCTTATCCCAAGATTCAATCTTTGACTTCCCCATTCTCTCCCTTGTAAGTTTAGTTTGCTGCCACCATGCCAAAGCTCTCCCCCTCAACCTAGTAGCAACCAACTTCACCCTTCGATTCTCCGGAACCTCCTTGAAATCAATGATTTCCTCCACATTTGACAACCAATCAAGAAATTCTTCAGCTACCATTCCACCCTTGAACTTTGGAATTTCCATCTTCATACCCGATTCCCATCGATGATCATCTTCAACATCTCGGTATGAATTTCGAACTTGGTCTCGATCTCGATAATGAATGCTAGCTCTATCACCCTCTTCATCAAAATCAAAAGTACGCCTACATCGATCTCGACCATTATCATCCCTTCGTTCATGCATGCTTCTTCGACTATGTCTCTCTTCATCTCTATATGCCTCATTGTCAAATTCACGTTGACTTCTTCTCTCTTCATGTCCATAGTCATGATGATCTCTTCATGATGAAATTGATGTTTCTCTTCTATCTCTAAAAGATTGCGGTGATACCCTCCTCGCTTCCGTAACCGATGGTGAAACTCTGTTTCCTCCATGGTTCGAGTTTGGTGATATCCTCCTTTGAGTTTGATTCAAATCATTCATCAACTTCTCTAACTTTTCAATGCCTCAACAAATTTCTCATTAATACGTTGTTCCATAATCTCGGCTTCTTCTCTTCGATACAAAGCTTCAACGTTTTGATGACGATTAGCTCTCCTAGGTGGCATGATTGAAAATCTTCGCAAACTCTTCAAAACTTCTCAAATATTTCAACAGATCTTCAAAAATCTCCAACACAAGCCAAACAATGCACGGCTTAACACCACTAGCTCGCACAAACTCCTTGTCTCGGCTTGCTTTTCAAGGCTCAATTCCTTAACTCGGCAACAAGTTAACTCGGCCTCAATAATTCACGGCTTAACTTGGCTCGGCTCAAGGTTTCCAAGCAACTTTAAATTCAAACACTTCTCCAACTCTAGATCCAAAATGAGATGGATCAAAATCTTCAATCTTGTTGCAACTTCAAGATGAACACGATGAACTCCAACTTCAAACTCCTTGGCTCCAAGACTCGTCTTAGCTATGATTGGCTAAGTCAAGCTCTGATACCAAAACTAACGCAGCGGATAATGAACAAAACGATATGGATCGATGAAAGTAGCAATCGGTGGATTGAAGATACTGAAATACCCAAATTCGTTGATCCGAAGATACCGAATTCTAGTTATCTCTAACACGTTGATTGCGCACGATACCATGAAAGAAGATCTTCAATTCTTCAAGCGTTGATCAAGCGCACTTGATTCCGCGAATCGGCTTCAACAATTGTTGATTCGAGGGCACTCGAATAACCGAAAGTGGAGATAGGAGATTACACTCAACTACCAATTTAAGATGAAAGCACACAGCAATCAACACGAAATTTTATTCCAAAAATCAACCACAAAAAAGTTACCACTCACTCCCTATTTATAGAAGTTTACAACACAGCCCCATAAGTCGTATGCAACTTACGACTCAACATAAGTCGTAGACGACTCAATGCACACAGCGTTTTACAACCCACTTCTAGACACGACTCACGACTCAAGGAAGCACGCAATATACGAATCAACACTTATTTACAGCACATATGTGACCGACTCAAGGACTTAACACCTCAACACATCACTTAGGTCGTATGCGACCTAACAACCTACGACTCAAAAGAACAAACGACTCAACAAACCCAGTATTTACATACCAGCTCGTAACACAACATATACGACTCAACCTATGTCGTGAACGACTTACGACTCATCCACACACAAGTTACCACGACTCAAGCTCTCAAACTCATAGCTTCTGCGGCATATCTCCTCACACGGCTTAACTGAGTCGTTACCTACTTCTGACTCACAGCTTTTAATAACTGGCACTTCCCTCTGCTTCATGATAAGTTGTGTACGAGTTATAGATGAGTCGTTGAGTCGTGTACGACTCATCAAACTCGAACGACTTAAACCCTTAAGTCGTAACTCCTTTTCATTCCCTAGGTCAGGTCGTAGCTCTTTCCCATGTGACTGCTTAACCTGACTCGTGCACGACTTACGACTTAAACCCAAAACTCCTTTAGCTTGACTCGTGCACGTCTTACGAGTTAGAACCGAAGCTCCCTTATCTTGTGAACGCTCTAACCTCTGAACTTCTGTAGATCGTGCTGCATCAATATTGGAACTGAAATTTGAATTATAAATAAATTTAATTTGAATGTAAATAAATTGAATAAGGCTGGAAATATTTATAAAATGAATTCGAGTATGGAATTAAAATTGAAGTGAATTAAATGAATGAACTAATTAATTGATCAATTAGTAAACGGAATGGAAATTGGTTGAAATGAAAACAAACTTAAGTTATATAGTTGGAATAATTTAAACTAAGCATATTAACTTAAGTAAGTATTTTGAGGAAAAACTCGGTTTAAAAATTGGAATGAAATGGTTCGTAAATAAATTAGCATGAAATGATTCCGATTTTAATAAAATGGATTTGAATATAATAAATGTGGTTATTAATGAAACGTGAATGGATTGATTGAGAATAATTTTGAAATGGAAAAAAAATGAAATATAAATTGATTTGGAAGTAATGTAAAATAGTTATAAGGTTAAATGATTACTTTATTAAATGAATAGCGTCGAATTTGCATAGAAAAATCGTTATACGGCAGAAATGAAAGTAAATAAAATTCTATGAATTAATAAAAGTGAATAAAATTGATTTTTAAATCAGTATGGAATGGATATGAGTTTGTTTGAAATAGAAATGAATTAAATGCCGGAAAATTTGGTTGTAATCATTTAAATTGAATGAAATGGCATGTGGATTGATTAGAAGTAACTAAAATTTTATTAGAACCTCATAATTGCTTATAAATATATGTTAGCATGCATTGTAATGAATCTATGTGTTTTAACCATTTAAATGAATGAAATGTTATCGAATTTCATGTTTTTAGTACTTACGTAGAATAATTTAAATAAACGCGTTGAAATTTATATCGAAAATTCAGTATAATAATTTGGTTCAAAAATCTATCTTCTTCATACGATCGAACAAGGACTCAAAACCATTTCTATTGCATTCGGAATAAGGGTATAACATTATAAACGCCTAGCGGCATGCCTCGATAGGAGATCAAAATTTTAAGTTGCTAAAACAAGATATTTTATAATTAAATCAAATTATAGAAAATCAAATCAAAGTCCCTTTACCTGTTGTAATACGCTACCCATTACCTTTAAATCCCGTCTCGGTCTTATTCATCTCAATCGATTATGAGCCTTTCTCTCTTTCTTTTCTTTCAGCTAATTAATCATGAATTCAAAATAAAGAAATAAAGAAAAAGGTAAAACAAATGAGATTCTCGCATTCTAAATCGAGAGCGGTAGGAAACCATGAAGGTAAGGGGAGGGGATGTGTGAAGTCAAGATGATGGCCAAGACGTGGGCTGTAGGCGTGTATGCACGTAGAGGAGTTGTGGGAAGCGATCGCGAGGGCTCATGTTCGATCAAGGAGGTAGGGTGGCGATTGGCGATAGTCAGCATGGAGGATGGCGATGATTTAGGAGGATGGAGACACGTATTTTGGTGTGTTCATGATCAAGCTCGACGGTAGTTTTGGTATGGGGGTGGTGGGGTTTAGGAATTACGACGAGGTGGCAACACTGGTGGAGTGTTCGATGCGAGGTTAGGCATTGACGTAGGGTGCGAGCATGATGAGAGAGAGGAGGTCCTGATCTGGAGGGTTAACGTATTGGCAGGAAAATGGTGATGTCCTATTGGAGACACCAACCTTGCAGTGTTCTGGATGTGAAGATGAAGAAAATAGAAAGATCGCGGCTTCCAGGTTGAGTGCGATTGTAAGTAGTGGGTTCTCTTAGGCGAGTTGGGAAAACTCGTCGTTCGTTCTAGTTTGGGTTACTTTTCGTTTTTCCTACCTGGAAATGAACACTAGTGGAGTTATTAATCTCTAACTAATTTAAATTTTATTGTTAGTTATTTAAATTAGAATTTCAAATTGTGATTGCTAATTAAATTTAATAAAAATTCATACGAGGTTAAATCGCATAAGATCGGCAATGTTGGAATATTTTTCGAAGTCAGCAGGGATTAAATTGGATCGAATAGAAAAATAAAAATCAAGTTGAGAAAATTCTCGCTTATTTAAATTTTAAATAATTGAAATTAAATTTTGGATGCTTGTCGAATTTATAATTTTATTATTTGTTGAATGATATAATATGTATAGTAGTATATATACTAGTGTTTAGAGAGATATTTCCATACATTATAGCAGACAAGACCCTATGCGCCACACATAATAGAAGATGACCCTTCACACCGTGTTATCCCGCTTGAAGTGGGATTAGTATTTTTTTAATGTTGTATTAACATTATGGTTGCATGGAAATAGGTTGGACGGATCCAACTGGATTCCTCAAAATATTGAATGTAATTCCATGTATTACGATATATGAATCGTGTAGAAAATCTGTATAGATTATTATAGTGATTGGAATTATTGGATGCTATTGTAGCATTGGTCAAAAAATTTAATATTTTTAAATACCGTAAATATTATTCTTTGGAATTCGAAGAAATAAAAAAAAATTGGATATAAAAATATTTATACTGAAAATTGAGTTATTTTAAAGAAAACTGAACTGAAAAATAAAATAATAAGTTTTTGTTTAAGTTGTACTTAAGTAATCATAAACTGTTTTAGAAAAGAGATTTTTAAAAAAGAATTATATAAATGAATTTATTAATGATATTCGAAAAAAAATAGAAAGGGGTTGGAAGCGATATTTAAAAATGGATTTGAAAAATAAAAGGAATATATTAATAAATGGATTTATAAATGAGGTTTAACAAATAAGATTGTTTTATGGATAGGTAAAAATCAACGGAGTTTATAAATTTATAAAGGAGGCTTATAAATAAGGAAAATAATCTCAATTGATGAGTTGAAATATGAGCTTATATTATGGACTTACATCGAGTTACGGGAATCTTTTTGGAAAGAATAGTGGAATCTATTTTTAAATGTGAAAATAGTGATAAAATTGAGATATAATCAATGTGATGTGAATCGAGAGGGATTTATAAACTGAAATTGGCGATATTGGTTTTCTAAAATAGATTTTTGTCGAGAAATTAAAAATTGTTTAAATGAAATTTTTAATTACTATGCTGTATAACTTAAACTATTATTTAGATTTAGAATATTCCAAAAAGTTAGTTATTATAATATTTAATATTTATTGAAATATATTCTAGTTTTATCAATCAGCTTTGTGAATTAATTAGTTATTAAAATGATTTGGATATGAGTTATCGATGTTATTTGGATTGTTTTGGTTTACTTAAACATATTTTAAAAATAAACAACTATTCCTTAAAATACTTATTATATATAATTTAAGATATTGAATTTATTTATAAATCCCCTCGAAATTAGAAGTGAAGTTTGTCAAACGGGTATGATTTTAGAAGAAAAATCTTACAGTGGGATTTTGGGAGCTTAAAGAAAATTCTAAAGTGTTAAAAATATGAGAAATTCAAAAAATGAATTAGAATTCATAAGAGAAGTTTGGAATGGGTATTTAGAGATATAGACAAGTGCATTCAACCTTGGAAATATTAAGGGATTTACAAATAAATTTGTAAAGAATTTTGAGAATAGGAAACAAATAGACTACTTCCTCAATATTGGAAATAAAAGATCTTAGGGAATATGTCTATAGTATTCCTAAGTATTGGATGGGAAGAATTTGAAAATATTTTAACTTCGATATTTTACTTATAGAAATATTTTCAAAGGGATGGATTATAATTGGAAGCGAGAAAATATTCTAAGTATTGAAATGACTTGAAAATATCCTATTAAGGACATAAGAAATTGTGTTTGATTTCCACTATAAAAATATTGGAAGGGTTTGAATATATATGTGTGTGTGTATGTGTGTGTATCTTACAAAGATATTAGAGAATATTTTAGGAGAATTATAATAAGACCAGAAGTTTGCTTATGTGTGTTTTATCAGTAGTTAAATAACCGACTTCAATATTGTCCAATTTCGTTAATCATTTCGAAGAGATCGAGGTACGATTTAATTATCTAAAAACCACTTCGATCTGGTTTGAACGTTATGAATGAATGCCGTTGTGATATCACGGAAATTTTGGAAATAACAATTTAATGATCTATGTCAAAATTTAATTGATTTGACAATAACGTTAATAATAAATTAGAATTAAATTTAATAATCTTCTTTAAAATAAATATTTAAACTGATAATTTATCTTTAAAGGCTAATAAATTATTTTCTATTTGTAATGTATACATATTTATATATATTGTAAATAGTTAAACTTTGTTTTTGATTTAATAAATAAAGACATGTTTTCTAATTATAATATTTTTGGTGAATTGGAAATTTGATTTAATTGAATATTGAATAAATAATCATATGATTTTATATACTTAAGGTAAAAAAACATAATTGTTTAAATTTGATTTTGGCTTAAAGTTTAAATTTAAATAAAAAGGGTTTTGTTTTAAATGTAGCTTGATAAAATATGTAATTTATTAATAAAGAGATAAATTCTTTTATGAATTATTTTAATTTAATAATGAGTTATATTTAAACAATATTAATGATGAATGTCTTTACAAATGGATTTTTAATACAAATAGAAATTGTTATTTTAAATTTATATATATATATATATATATATATATATATATTGGAAAGCTATGATTTGTAAATTTAAAATAAAATCTTTCAAGAATGTTTAAAATAAAATAAACTTTATAAATATTAAACTTAAGTATAGATCAAATGTATGATGTTAACATAAGTAAAAAAATATAATAATATGTGTAAGCTTAACTAAGCATAGAACTTAATACATAAGTTAAAATTTATAACTAATAACTAGAATAAACTTAGACAAAAGACAAATAATGAAAGCAACCGGGCTTTGTAATATTTGTTACCTGTAAGTAATATACAAGGCGAGAACAAGACAAGTAAGAAACCAGGTAAGCAAAGTTAGAAATAAGATAAAAGAGGAAAAAAAATAAAGCAAAACCAGGCAAAGTCATAAGTATGTTGCCTGTAGATTATATGCGAGAACAAGTAAAAAGGAAATATTTTTGTACATAAGGTATGAAGCATAATCTGGCAAAAAAATAAACAAAGTATAAAAAGATCTGTCAACATAAAAAATAAGATGTGTTTGAAACATAAAGGACATTGCATTAAATGCTAGCAACATTTGGTCAATTCGACATGTATAAAAAAATCATTTCAGCCGAAATGTATAAAATCATGTCAGCCTCCATATGAAAAAAAATCTCTGAAAAAAGGAAATAGCCTATACCAGTAAATACCTAACCAATGCAAAATTCTTTTCTATATATATATATATCTTCTACTTCTTTCATTCATAAGAACACGGCAAAATCTGTCTTCTTCATATTTGTTGTGCCAATTTATTCAACATAGCAAACTTGGAAATAGTAAACTTATCTTTTTACAAACTTAAACTACTTCAACAATCTATGGCAAGATGTTAGCAGGAAGATCAAAGCAAGCATATCCATTTTTTTTACAAACTGAAGCATCATTCATTTAAACAAGAAGATTTAAGAAAAAAATCAAGTCCACGGTTTTTCAAATCTGGGTACTCTGTCATCTTCTCAATATTGTGAGTAACATTACAAATTTAAATAATTTAAGTTATAAATTATGTTGCATACTCATCTCTGAAAATAATACATTTGTGATGTAAATATATAAGTATGTCTCTGTGCATATATGTGTGTGCATGCTGTGCTTATGTTTTGAGCTCTGTCTTGATTCCTAGGTTCGTGTTTTTATTCAAAATCCCTTCCACATGATCCAGATTCTTATTAGAACCTGCTTGTACAACTAATATTGTTTGATTAACCCAATTTTATGTTTAAAAATCTAAGTAAGTTAAATAATGTTTGTTTGTCTCTGGAAACAATAATAACAACTGAGTATATTAAGTATAATTAAAACTCAAGCTATTTAAATTATAAATTAAGTATTACTAATCGGAAACTTCAAATAAAATACGATTTTTGACATAAGTATTAGGATTTATAGTTTGGAATTGAAGGTGTGGTCTGGGTTTAAACCGGAAGTGTATTTTTGAGTCTTCCTTGTGATCAAGTTGATCGGTGTGCTTATGGACTTTCCTGGAGATGGAGGAACGATCATCGAAGTGGGGGAAAATTGTGGTTGGTGATAAAATTCACTAGGGAGGTTGCGGTTGTAAGATTTATCTTAGAACCCTAGTTTTGTCTGTGTTTGACTAATTGATCGCCATGGTTCGTGTGATGGATTGAGTGATGTGGGGCTTCTGGTGAGGGTAGCTTGGATGAAGATGAAGGCATGGCCGAAGTGGCCGAACGTCAAGTGGTCAGAATTTTTCAGGCGAGGCGATGTCAGGTTTTCAAGTGTTGAAGCTCTGATGTTTTTTTCCAGGTTTTGGGGTCGAAGTCTCAAATTTGATTTTGAGAATTGATGTTCGATTCGGTGAGTGTGGGGTGTTGCTGAGTTGTTCCGTGACGAGTTTCGATCATCGTCGATGGTCGATGAAAGCCGGAGCCACCGTGCATATGCACGGTGTTCATTGGTGGAAGCTTTATTTTTCTTTTGGTTTGGTCAGGAGTGGGACTCGAGTGAATACCCGAGTTGTAAGGGGTTTTACTCGAAGCATTATCGAATTTGACTCCAAGCAACTGAGCTTTGTCTTGGGTTGATTTTTGCTATAGTTTTTTGTTCACAGGAAACCTGTTTTCCTGTTTAAATTTAAAAAAAAAGTAAAATCTAAAGCTTAGTTCAAATGAAAAAAAATGAAGATTAAAGATGAGATTTAAATCAAAGATTAATCCGGTTCAAATTAGTTTTGAATCTTAATTTAAAAATAAATAAAGTTTTTATTATATTGTTTTAACTACTTTAAAAGGCTTAAGTAGTTTGGATATTTAAAAAGGTGAAGTTTAAATTGTAAGTAACGTTTAAAATAAAAAGATTTAAATCTGGATTCGATATAAATATGAATCTTAGATTTGAAATAAAAGGAGATTTTAAATTGTTTCAAACAAATTTGAATGATAAAGTAAATTTTTAAATTTGATTTGAATTCAGAATGGAATTATGTTTTAAATTCTTTTAATCTTCTATTTTAAGATAAATATTCGTTGACTTGAGAAATTAAAAAGGGTTTGGAATTGTTTTAAACTTGTTACGATTAATTTGATTTCATTTTAAATCTTAAATTTAAAATGAAATTTAAAAGTAAAATGTAAATTAAATTGTTTTAAATACCTTATTGATGATAAATTGATCATTAAATAGAAAAAGGTTTTTATAATTAAAGACTTAAGGATTTGTAATTATTAAATTAATTAAATGGATAATTAATGACATGAATTAATTAACTTAGTAATTAAGAGATTAAATTTATTTAAATAAGATATAAGTTAATTAATTTGAGGTAAATCAATTGGTAATTAAAAATGTAATTGATAATAAATCTTAGTTAATTACTTGAGGAAAAATAATTAAAGAATTATAAATAGTTAATGAAGGTCATTAACTAAGGTTATTAAGTAATTAATTAATGGGATTAATTTTAATAGCCAGTTAAATTTATTAATTTAAGATAAGTAATTTTGAATTGTTAAGTATAATTACTTGATGTAATTAACTGAAGATGATTTAATGATGAAAGTAATTGGAGTGTAATTACTTTGCATAATTAATCAAGGGATTAATTTAAAGAAAATTAATTAATAAATAATTGATGTATTTGATGGAGTAATTAAGGGTAGTTAATTACTAAATGGTATTAATCAGGGGTGATTAATAAATGTGGTTTAATTGAGATTAATTACTCAAGGTAATTAATATTAAAAGGATAATTAATTAAGATGAATTAGAAATCATTTATAAATATAATTAAATGATGAATTTAAGGGTTGATCAATTGAGATTAATTAACCAATAAGAAGTAATTAAAGAGTAATTAATTAGTGTAATTAAAGATTAAGTTATTTATGAAGTAATTAGAGGTTAATTTTTGTGTTTAGTTAAGGATAATTAATTTGTAAAAATAAATTAAAGGATAATTACTTGAATGTAATCAAAATTTAATTAATCAAGGATGATTAATTAAATCGAATAATTCGATGATGAGAAATTAATTGATTGGAAATTGACTAATAGTTATATAAGCAAGATTTATGTTGGTGAACAAATTAATTTAATTTACTTTAAATTAATTAGAGATGCAATAATTAATTTAATTCATTTTAAATTAATTATAGCTGATGTGATTGCTTATATGTGGATTGATGATCTTGTTTACCATGAATGGTTTGAAATCTTAATATGAGATTAACGAATGCCATGTGAAATGTATGTTTTGATTTTGGAATGTGATAATATGGAATATCTATTGGATGATAATGTGGATTATCTATTGGATGATAATATGGATTATCTGTTTATGATAATGTTGATTATCTATTATGTATTGTGAATTACCTATCTGTGTGTATATGGACAAGTGAATTGGATTGTTTTAAACTTTAAAACAACTTGGCCATAAAAGATGGCGTTTTGATATCGATGAGACCGGGATCGGGTTTCCATATTTGGACATCCGAAAACCACATCGATCCAAATTAAACGTTAGGTCGTGAATTCTCAAGTAAAGGTTTAGAGTGCAAGGGTTATCGTCGTTAACTCTGAGGGTGATTCCAAAATGAGTGTAATGAGATAATGCCTTCGGTTTTGTTCGAACCCGGAACGAACTTGTTTGGATTGAATGCTTTTAGAACATCGTTAGGTAGGTGATGAGCATTCTAGGAGATGTGTTCTCTAAAGGTAATCGCAGCCTCAAGCCTCATCTACCAGGAATGGCTAAAACAGGGGAGGTGCAGCAAGGTTAGGTGGGTCATGCCCAAGCAGGACGAGATTTTCCCCTGTCTAGATGTCCATTTTATTTCGGCTGTGTGGGAAGTTTCGAGCTTCAACTGTCGGGATTATCTTGTTCGGGACTGTTCAGTAAGGAATGGTTCCGGCCTTGTGTTGCAGGGGAGTTAGGGTGGCTCCTCGGTACAGTGATCTAGGTCACGTACTGTGACGGGCGGTACCCCAGTAGCCCTGCCATTGTATGGAATCCAATCCCCAATAAGCGTCGTACGTTTTGATTGCGCCCAACTATGTTGAAATGTGATATGTAAGCATTTCAGCTATTTCTGTATTTTACTTGAAAACCCTAGACACTATTATAATATCACAGAATTTCCTATTAAATGATTTGGTTAGCGTAAGGTAAAAACTTTCCATGTTTATTTGTGGGAAATCTTACGTGATACCTTTTGTTTTCAAATATTTTCAAAGTTAAGAAACTTTAATCTGTTACTCATACCAGACCCATGTATGACCCAGAGTTTATTTCTGTTTTTCATAAACTCTCGGGTACTCAAATTTTTACGAGTAGTCAAGGGATTCAGGTTAGCTTTGACGACTTCGGGAGGAGCAATGGAGTAGGAGGCTTCGACATTGTAGATATATATAGAATTCCACTGTGTTGGTATCTCTGTGTTGTATTGTATTGAATTGTATAACTAGACAGGTGTTTATAACTATCTAGTATATGATGTATTACCTGTGTAACTCTGTCTGGATATTGTATACTATGTAATACTTATGTGATTAATATAATTTATTCATTTCGCTGTTGAGATTCTGATGTTGTTTCTTCTTTTTTCTCTATCTCTTCTCTTTTGTATCCCTTTCTTTTTTCGTGTTTATACGACTTTCTAGTAGTAGAAGGGCAGGTCGTCACAGTTGGTATCAGAGCGCTAGGTTGACCAAATACCTAGGCTCTTGAGTGATTTCTTTCTTGAGAGAGCGTATTTGTAATTTTGATATATATATATATATATATATATATATATATATATATATATATATTTCTAACTATTTGTTGGGTTACCTGTTCCGTTTTCCAATATAAGTTATAAAGGTAGATAGGGTAGTGGTATGAGTAATACGACTACCAATGGTTGGAGTTTGAATATTTGAGCTTGGAAGTGTATCTGACGAGACTGTAGACCCAATACCGTCTCGAGTGAGCTTTGCAGAGAAGGAGGATTTCATTGAACTCTGGAGGAAATCTGTTAAGGTTCGGAGTTCATTTTTGAAGCGTAAGTTTGGATGAGATAGAGTTTGGACCCGTCTGTTTGGCATGAGCAAGTCCGGATATCTTACCTCAGGATGTAGTAGTTGTAAGATGAGACACGGTGACTATGGAAGTCTCCAAAGTTGTTTCTTTGGAATCAGTTAAGGAAGTGTATCTGCTTCAGTGTTGGGGCTGAGTTCAATAGAATGTTTCTGTTGGTTTGAGGTCCGAGTTTCTCGAAGAGCTTTGGATAGGAAGACTTGGCATCTGGGTCAGCAGTGCAGCTCGGAGTGTTCTAGGTGCCGTCAAGGAGATCTTCTGGCTTAGCAGTTTTTCTTGAGGTAATTTCAGGAGTAGCAGAGTGATTCCATTTCTTCGATGGATTTGCTAATTAAGCATAGGCTGTTCTATTTGATAAAGAGAGAACGGTTTTTCTTTGGTAGTGGGCTAGATTGATCGCAAAAGTGACTTGCTATAGATGAGTGTTCTCTTGGGATATCTGTATTTTCTGGATGTCTTCAGGAAGTCAAAGTTTTGTCCATGTCGGGAGATTGAGTTTGGTATCGACTGGATTCCAGGAGTGGTACTGATGGTTCAGCTTAGTAGTAGGATAATTTCTGGAGAATGAGTTTGGCGAAGCAGCTCTGGCTTTGGAGGAACTTCTGAGTTTCTTTTAAGGATCTGTTGAACCATAATTCTAAGATGTGTTGTCCAGTTTGTCCTCATGATCATCATCAACATTTTCATCTGCTCTGGTTAGAGTTGCGCAGTGGAAGCATGGTGGCAGCTGTTTGGTGTGGAAACAACTGGAATTTGCAGTGTTTTGTATTAGAGGTTTCTTCAGGAAAAAATTTCAGGATCTAAAGGCCAGATTGGAATGCATCTGTATTATCTTTCCATATGAGAGAAGTAAGACCAGTTGTGACGCCCCACCTCTATGCTCACAATAACAAAGAATATTAAAGGAAATACTGTCTGTTATCATGAAGAATAAGGCTTGATAGGAGCGGCCATCCGTAGTTAGGCCTTACACTAGTATTTGTTATTTCGATAGGAGTGGTATATATTTTTAATTTTCAACTCTTATTTATTTACGCCCATCGACATACCCAATTCCAGTATAAAATGAACTACGATGGTTCATAATAGTTTAGGACAATAGATATAATAATAACACAAATAATATAAATGCGGAACACAGATAAAACAAAAGTCTCATATATATATATAATAACTGATGTCAGTTACAATACATGTGATACAGTACATATGATACAACCACAACTGTCGACTCCGGAAGTTACATATACAAGTACATTATCGTATATAATATACACGAATACCTATCTTCCTATACAAATAAACCGACTACTATAAATGACGACGACTACTCCAAAAGATATAAAGTGACTTCATAGCTCAAGCAACAACCCAAAGTAAGATATCAACAACCTGTAAATACTCGGTCTGACCCGAGTATTAAATTCAAAAGAAAATAATACACGGGTCAGTCTAATTCAAACTCAGTTATTAGTGCACAGAAGCAATAATAATTAAATAAAAATTAGACGACAGTGATAATAAATTTACTTATCCGATTCTTAAATAAAGAAACCGGATAACGGTAAATATAACACATAATGGTGTTAAACAACAAATCAACAAATTCAAATTATTGACGAAGATAAATTAAAAGAATTTCAATGAAGATAATTTAGAAAAAACATCAGAATTGCCTAATTCGGCAATTAACAACAAAATCTAATTATTAAATAAATAATTAGAAACTCATAATCTAATTATCCAATAGATAATTAGACAACAACAAAATGATTAAATTAAACCAAATCAAAACATCATTCAAACCGTTGAAATATCAATTAAAAACTTCGAACCCGATAGGGCTGCAGTGCACGCTTGCATGCACTGCCTCGCCACTACAGTGACGAATGTCAATTCGAGTAGGGCTGCAGTACACGCACGCGTGTACTGCCTCGCCACTACAGCATAAGGAATACCAAAAGATCAATAATCAACACAAAAATAGAATATCATAAAAGCTATACCGTGTGGCTGCATTTCACGCTTGCATGCACTACCTTGCCACTACGGTAATGATGTACCCAAAAGCTCAATGGAAATTCACAACGAGCACAAGGTCAAACCCAAAATAACGGATTAACCTCAAGTGAATTCGAAAAACAAATCCGAATGTAATCAAGTGGTCAAAACAGCTACAGACAGTCTCAACTAAAAGGTCACAGTGAAGACTGTACGCAAACCAAATAATTTACACAAGTGATGCACATGCCACAATCAATGATGAAGCAAGGAAATATGGACCAAACTTATATGCAAACCCAATATGAACATGTACACAGGGAACTCAAGAGAACACAAGTATTCAATTACTGAAAGGCAACTCAACTCAATTACAAGCACAAAGGCTCAAGTGACCAAGTGCACACAGGAAGTGGTACTAACGGTATGAAGACAGCAGAATATGATCAAAGAAATGACACATGTATGTGCATATTCATAGCATCATCAATGGAACTAAACAGTACGCAGAGGAAATGGTCATACAAATTGAGCTCCAAAAGATGCAACATGTGTGTAACAGTGAAACTGGACAGTGCAAGCTTCAAAATATCGAAACCTCATTACATTTTCAGGAATACACATAGAGTATGCGACCTGACTCGAAGCAGTGTAGTAATATGCACTACTACATGCACAGTGAACTTAAATGTACAATTTAAAAGATTGAAGGATATGAATATAAGCAATAGTCACTGAGAAGCAAAGCTTAGCATACATATGAACCAAGTTCATATGTGCAACAAACACAAAGAAACAAACTTAGCAATGCAAATGAGGTAAGGCTACAAATCATATCAGTAACTTTGAATCCAACAAGCCAAACAGTCACAAAGGCAAACCACTGGTACGTGTAAAAAATTCAAAACAGTACACCCCAAAATCATATTACAATGAATCAGACATTACTAACCAAAAGCTAACAGTTCAAATCACTGCTACCCTGACTCAAAGCATATACATGAAATGCAACAATAAATACATCTAATAGCAGTGAAATTTCATGGTGGTGTTTGCTCAAAAATGTTGTAGCAAACGAATATCAAAATAAGTTGAAGCCATTGGCTACTGACCGAAGTTATGGAACATATCCAGGCCGAAGTCAAATATTTAAAGCAATTGCAAAGTTAAAGGCAATTTCTTTTTATACCAAAGTAAATTATTAAAACTGTCAGAGAATCAATTGAAAATCATCAAGTCGTGGATAACAAGGAATTAGCAATTTCACAAGATCCAGTTTCACCAAAGACGAACAGGTCGGAAATCGAAGCCGTGTTCATCAGAGTAGCTTTCAAACTAACAGTGATGGTAATGGCAGAGTATCAAGCCAACAAACACAAATAAAGAAATCGTCACAGTCAAGTCAGCGAAAACATCAATCATCGAAACAAGATCAAATGGCCGAGACGAAATCAATCAACTCTCGGTCGAACACAAGAATAGCAATTCAAATTTTACAAAAACGATAACTTGAATTAAGATGCGAGTGAAGATCACTCACCTTGATTACGAGCTCGGCCCAAATGGAAGCGGCCGTGAGCAACTTTAAACGATCGTTAAAGCAAATCGATCGAGCAACCATTGTCGGCAGCCTCAATTTTTATTAGAAACCCTAGATTTTGAAGAAAGTGGAACGAACGAGCCACCATTTTTAAATTTTCTTTTCGTACATTTGTTTAGGGTTGCTAAGTGAAAATGAAAATCGAGAGGGGGAACGGGTCTTTGCCTTGTAAGTATCACGGCCCCAAATAAAAGATACGTGAGCCAAATCTACACTTTTAAAACCCGCATAACTTTAATGAATTTTTAAATGAATTCCAACCCGATTAAAAACCCTAAATAACAAACAGCCAGCGATTTAATCGCTTAATGATGATAATTAACTGATGCGAAATTCCGGGTTGTTACAGACTCCCCTCCTTATAAAAATTGCATCCCCGCAATTTTCATAATTAAGGTCGTCAATAACAATTATTTTTATAACATAAACTGGTTAAGCTAGAAAAATAAAAGTCGGGAATACCAACGCTAAAGAAATCTTTTAATTTCGTAAAAGAAATTCACAAATTCTCAACAAAATCTAATTATCAATAGATAAGTAGAAAACAACAAAACTGAATAAATGCAATTATCAGCAATATTCGATTATCAATTAGATAATTAGAAAACAAAAATTACAAAACAACAATATCTAATTATCGATACGACGATTTGGAAACAGAAAAAAAAATCTAATTATCAACAAAGACAATTAGAAAACACCAAAACACAAATCGCAAAAACGCAAATATCTAGTTATCAACCAAAAAATCATAAAAACACGAACTCCATAATTAGCAAACTCTAACTATCATCAGAGATAGATAGAAAACAACCATTCAATATAACCAACATAATCTAGAATCAATTAGAGACTAGAAAATCTTATAATCAGCAAAATTAGCAATTACCTAATTATCAAAACGATAATCAGAAATCTCAGATCAACAAATATTTAATTATCTCAAGCGATAATCAAATCAACAAATATTCGATTATCAAAAACGACAATCAAATCAAAAAATATTCGATTATCAAAAACTATAATCAAATCAACAAATATTCGATTATCAAAAACGATAATCAAATCTCAAATCAAAAAATATTCGAGTATCAAAAACGATAATCAAATCAACAAATCTTCGATTATCAAAAACGATAATGAAATCAACAAATATTCGATTATCAAAAACGATAATCAAATCTCAAATCAACAAATATTCGATTATCAAAAACGATAATCAAATCTCAAATCAACAAATATTCGATTATCAAAAACGATAATCAAATCAACAAATATTCGATTATCAAAAACGATAATCAAATCTCAAATCAACAAATATTCGATTATCAAAAACGATAATCAAATCTCAAATCAACAAATATTCGATTATCAAAAACGATAATGAAATCAACAAATATTTGATTATCAAAAACGATAATCAAATCTCAAATCAACAAATATTCGATGTGACGATCGCGGCTTTTCGACGCTCGAAAACCGACATCAATACGTCCACGGTATCAACTGCCAAGCAATCGAAGGCCAGAAAACCGTACCGTTAGGGTTAAAGAAGAAGAAAAAGATAGAAGAAGAGAAAAAAAGATAGAACAGAACAGAAACAACAGAACAATATCAGAATCTCACAATCACAGCGGAACAACATATAATAGATAAATGAATATTCTTTAAACAAAAGAACTATATCAGTTATTACGTTATATCATATTACATCACATTTCATCATCAGAGTGTACAACAACAAACAAAAACAAACAGCGGAAAGGAAATACTATATACTAGTAATACGCCATGCCGTCCAGCTTGCCTCCAGCAACTCCTGAATTC
Organism: Allium cepa; assembly: GCA_030765085.1. Taxonomy (NCBI): domain Eukaryota; kingdom Viridiplantae; phylum Streptophyta; class Magnoliopsida; order Asparagales; family Amaryllidaceae; genus Allium; species Allium cepa. The sequence goes on from CM060931.1 coordinate 862,363,584, forward strand.
CAGAATATCCTGATAAACCTTACTCTTGACTGCCCATGTGGAAATTGGTGGGAACCCAGAGTTTAGGAAGGAAAAAAATAAACTCCGAGTCAGTCATGTACCTGGTGTGAGAACTAAAACAGTTTATTTTTTTTTTAAAACAAGGAACATGATAATTTTAAAATAGATTCGCAATGCTTTTAAAAATGAGACTACCATAAGGCATCCCGCACACACACATAATGCAAACACAGAATCGGAGGAGATTTCTCCTTATGATAGTCAAAGATGCTTGATATGCATTAAAAAGAAACATTTGATATTATTACTAGTGCATAGTGTAGGAAAAATCATTTCGAAAATAAAGATATAAATCTTAACCAACATACGACCATTATCGTATGCCTACTATAGCTACCATGTTCAATAGCAGGTTACCGCCACATTCCATGGTAGGTTATACAACTAAAACCGTACAAGATCGTATTGTTTCTTTGGATTTCCAACAAATGGTCAGGCCAAGGAACTTCCCATTGCCACATTGGTGCGCCTCTGGAAAGATGACCCGAGAACCAAACCGGATCTCTGCCAACACAAGGCTGGGTTACCCCTAACTGGGTAACTACTGACACAAATATGTCATCCCCCGATCGTAATTAATCTATCCGAGGATCCTCGATTTCCAACAACCACAAAGCAATAAATTTGCAGTAACAACATAGGTTAAGTATATGGGCTCCATACCATGATACCACCTCTATCCAGAAGGAATGACATACACTAAAGGTGCGCTACCCCCTAATAATCTTGCTGCATCCTTCCTGTTTTGACCATTTCCGGGGTGTGAGGTCCGACGAAGTCTCGTCCACAAAGCCACGCTTTATACAAAAGCTGTGCTTTGGGTCAACAGATGATCAAAATAATGATCAGAAAGAGAAATGATCAAACAAGTGATCATATCACAAATGATCAAACAATGATCATTTCACAGCAACACTCAGCATGCCACGCTACCAAATTGGGAGTATATCACTAATAACCTTCAACTACATAACCTTTCAGCTCGTATGTCTCAGAAAAGGGTGTTAAGCTAGGAGAATAAATTCTCCGCTACCAACAGAAATATATTTGAAAGAAATCAGCTTTATATCTCAATTTGTAATGTCAGACATACAATCCATACAAGTCTGTTCCGGGCTCGAACAGAACCGAAGGCACTTACAAAGAAGTCCTTGCATTCTGGATAATTTCTAATCACGTCCGGACTTCCCGTCACTAAGGGTGATAAAACCTCTATATCGGAAATCAGCCGATGCAGAGTAACTCAATGGTAATCCTTCCGTTTTCAAAAATATCCGGTCTACAACACCGGTCATCAAATGCAATCCATTACGACGTATCACATATTCGGAATGGGTTATACGACCCTAAGGTCCTTTCTCGGCTAACCCGAATAGTGAGCGCTTATTCAAAATTAAGTGTGGCATTCAAATTCAAACAATCACAACAAATACCTATTTAAAGGTAAATATTGATAGTCGGATTTTTTAACTATCAATAAGCGTGTTCAACATCACCCAATTCGAAATAATTTCCCAAATTATTTACTTTCCAAAATATCTTTACAAGATATATATTTTTTCCCCACTTCAACCTTTTGAAAACAATTTTCAAATCACTTTTCACCTTTACCACTTTTTAAAACAAATATCAAACATTTTCCTTACGCGGAATTTCTTTCATCACAACCTGGTTCATTTAAACCAATTAAATAAATCCTTAACGATTTACTTTATATTTACGTTCCAAATCCGTAAATTAATTGGCACACTTCAAAAATAAATCAACGTTTATTTTTAAACAAATTTCCTTTTCTTTTATAAATTCCATAGTGAATTTACAATTCCAAAATATCTATGAATATACGATTTTTAAATCGATTTCTAATATTCATTTTCAATTTATCTTTAAAAGATAAAATCTCAAAATATTCACTTCATATTGGAAAACATTTCCATACTTATTTAATAATAAGTAATTCGCAAATTCATTTATTTTCAACACTTGGAAAATATTCAATATACTTAAATCGAAATTAAGTATATATTTCATTCTTTAAGAAATCATTCTCTTAAACCCATTTGTTTGGGCCAAAACGAATGTTGCGTAAAACATCGTTACGACAACCCAAATCACTAGTATAGGGATTCGAAATTTAAATAGATATATAAATCCCAATACTATATAAAACATTTCCATTCGGAAACCATTTACTATAACAACAGTGTTATATCCACCATTTCCTTATTCCTTGAAAACGTCTATTTCAAAAATAAATGTTGAAATCTTTGGTTTCGATAGTTAATCCATTTTAAACATCTTTAAAACAATTAACTTCATTTGATAATATTCATTTTCCCAAAACATATCCATTTTGTTTAATAATATATTCACTGTCCAAAATCGTGAATATACTTCCTTAACCAATTTCAACATTCAGTTTATCAAATTCCATTGATTTCGAATTTATAAACAATGTCTATAAATTCCATTTCTATTTATAAGCTTCGATTTATAAATCTCCTTTATTAATCCAATTTAACTTATATAACTCAATTATATACCAAAAGTCCATATTACAAGTTAAATGCTTATAATCCATTTATTTACAAAATCTTTCTCTTAAAACTTCACAAATTGTAAATCTTATTACTTATAAGATTTCATTTATAACCCTATTTTCAACATTAATAGAACTCCTTTTAAAATTCTATTATTTCGATTTATATAATATATATTGTATAAATCTCAACTATAAACCATTTTTGCTTCATCAAAGATTTCAATTTAAATACAAAAATCCGATTTATAAGTTAATCCCTTAAAATCTTTTGTCTTACAACATCTATTCATTTTATAACTTCACGATTCGTAATCTATAAATTTTCATTCACTTATGAATCCATTTATACTTCATTTTAACACTTATAAAAACTCGTTTTATAATTCCAATATTTTTAATTTTAAAATGTCAAATTTATAAATCTTTCATATAACCCGTTTTAAAATAATTCAAAAATCCTAATTTAACTATTTTATAAATTTATTAACTACTTATCTCAAAAATCACCTTTTGGTTATATTTCGCAGAAATCTTAATTTTTTATAACATAAAAATATATAACATTTTAATTATTTAAAATGAATCAATTCAAAAATTTAATAAAACGTATACTTTCAAAAATCACTTTAAAAATTCTTTTAAAAAACCAAAATCATTATTTTAAAACTTCAAAAATGAATCCAATGATGCAACAGCACCAAATAGTCAATCACGACATCCAAATATCATATATCGATATGATAATCAACAAATATCAAAATATCTGTAAATAAATCAATATAGTTGAGGAATCCAGTTGGATCCCTCCAACCTGTTTCCCTGCATCCAAAGATGTTAGCACAATACCAATTCCGTTCCAGTACGGAATTATCGCGGTATATGGGATTTTATAAAATATTATCCGCTTAATAGGCGGCGCAATAGGGTCTCATCGGCTATATAATGCAGGAAATCAACTCCAAGTACATAAGTAATACCAATTTCATTGTACTGTGAAATATTCACGGTATATGATTTTAATAAATAACATCCGCTTACTAACGGAGCATAATGTCTATTTTAACAATCAATAGATAACAATCATCATTCAACATACCATCAATAATTTTAAATCTAACTATTTAAAATTTAAATCGAAACAATTCGATTGAGTGAGAAGTTCTCACCTTGGTTTTAATTCCGTTTCAGCGTTTTATTTCGAATAAAATTAAATGTGCGTTTAATTTTACCCAAAAATTTTACTAGCTCCAAATGACTCCAATCCAATTTCATAGCGTAGTGCTCGTCTATACGAACCCAACGCAACTTGTTTCGTAATTTTTCGACCTCGTATAAAAAAGATATCACGTTTTAAAGTTCATACGAATTTATATACATAAATTTACAAATTATTTTTCAATTTAAACCCTACATCCATCATTGGCCGTTGGATTTGCTTGAGAAAATCAAGGCCCCTGATTGTTTCTTCCCTCATGCGCACGAAACACCCAGGTATACATCGCGCAAGAAACCCTCGGCCGCCATCAGCTTTGATTTTTCGCGACTTCCAGCGGCCACTAGAACATGATCGATTACCACCACAAGAACGCCGACCTCCGCCTCTTCCTATGGTCAAAAACCGATCCAACCCGGTCCCCTTTTCGACGTGATGCACAAACCAAAATGCGCGACACTCCCCTCGAGATCTGCGCACACTCGATGCTTTAAAATTGATCATATCTGTATGGATTTATAGATCTCCCGAAGCTCTACAAGTTTGTGGTTGAGGGCTTTCGACAATTATTGCTAGATTTCAAGATATTAAGAGGAGAAGCTTCATTTATTTATGGCCATCGAAATTTTTAGGGCCGGCTGGAGAAGAAGGGGTTGGGTTTGCAAATGAAGAGGTGAAGGGTTCCTTTTATAGAATTTAAACGAAAACACTATTTACTTTTAAATTTTTGAACTCCAAATCTCGCGCTGTGACCGGCGTTTCTAGGGTTTATCCCACGTTTTGGACACAATGGAATAAGTTTCGGGAGCTAATTCGATCATCTACGCAAGTTATGGCAATAAACGTTCGATTTAAAATTAAATCGGTATATCAAATTTCTAGGCGTTTTAGCTTGCACCGGACAAACGGTAAATCCGATTGACACGAAATTTGAAACAATACAATAATATCACATTATGGATCCGATGAAACTATTTTCGTCAAAATCCGAGACTGTTTGAAAAATGACTATTTTAACTCGCCAAATTAAATATTAAAACAATTTCGATGCGTTTCGAGCTGCCACGGTCAAACGGAAACTCCAATTGCTACGAAAATTGAAACCCGATAATAACAAACTATTATGGATCCAATGGAACTAGTTTCGTCCAATTCTGAGACTGTTCGAAAAATGGCTAATTTCACTAGTCGATTTAAATATTAAAATATTCAATTTTCACAAATAAACTATTAATTCTATTTTAAAAGTTCTATAACATCATTCTAACTCCAATATGATAAAATAAAATTTTACAAATCATTTTCAATCATATTTAACCCAATTTTTAATTATTTCTGTATTTTCACATATTAAATTTATCGATTTAATTATCCAATTAAATCTAATTATTAAAAATAAAATTTATTCGACTTATAAATTTCACTTATTAATATTTAAAATTAATTAAATATTCAAATTTAATTAACTAAAATTCTGGGTCGTTACATTCGATTATCAAAAACGATAATCAAATCAACAAATATTCGATTATCAAAAACGATAATCAAATCTCAAATCAACAAATATTCGATTATCAAAAACGATAATCAAATCAACAAATATTTGATTATCAAAAACGATAATCAAATCAACAAATATTCGATTATCAAAAACGATAATCAAATCAAAAAATATTCGATTATCAAAAACAATAATCAAATCTCAAATCAACAAATATTCGATTATCAAAAACGATAATCAAATCAACAAATATTCGATTATCAAAAACGATAATCAAATCAATAAATATTCGATTATCAAAAACAATAATCAAATCTCAAATCAACAAATATTCGATTATTAAAAACGATAACCAAATCAACAAATATTCGATTATCAAAAACGATAATCAAATTTCAAATCAACAGATATTCGATTATCAAAAACGATAATCAATATTCGATTATCAAAAACGATAATCAAATATCAAATAAACTAATATTTGATTATCAAAAAAGATAATCAAATCAACAAATATTCGATTATCAAAAACGATAATCAAATCAACGAATATTTGATTATCAAAAACGATAATCAGAACTCAAAACATCAAATATCTAATTACCTGCAGATAATTAGATTCAACAAATATCTAGAAATCAATTAAGATACTCTAGAAAATCAACATAAAAGGTTGGATCGATCCCATCATATGGCGAGTTTTGGCTACGCCGCACGTGCATCTCATATGGCCGAAGCCTACCATGTACCGTCATCATAATTTTGGCGCCCATCATATGACCCGAAGGTCCAACACATGACCCGAAGATCTGGTACTGGTATTTGACCCGAAGGTACATCATATGACCCGAAGGTCCATCATAGTGGCTCGAAAGCACACGAAAATCATCAAATATTTCAATTAACGAATCCGAAATTATCCAAAAAAGCAAACGCACATGTCCCATAACCACGAGTTTTACTAAATTGTTTAAATCTCTTCATCGTTTCCTTGAAAGTTCAAAATTGTGTATTCCAAAAATAACATTTCACATTCTCAAACGGACAGGTCCGGAATTAAGCGAATCAGTAAAAGAAAGGGTTCATAGTCCTCGATTTTGCTGAAACTTTTAAATCGCTTCCTCATTCTTTTGAAAGTGCAAACTGCAAAACTTATGAAAACAATTTCATTTATTTTATAAATGTAATAATTTACATTCTCAAACGAACAAGTCCGGAATTAAGCGAATCAGTAAAAGAAAGGGGTCATAGTCCTCGATTTTGCTGAAACGTTTAAGTCACTTTCTCATTCTACTCAAAGCATAAACTATAAAAATTTTGGAAAACAATTTTTTTTTAAAACGATTTGCGAATCCGTGAAAAAAAATAGCAACATTAGTGACAATTTCGACAAGGAAATTGCACTTCTCAAAACACCGTAGAAACGGATCTTAAAATCAGCATTGAGGGATAACCGCTTGAAAAATCCACATTAAAAATTGACTGATACTGAAGTCAAAGTGACAGTAATTTTTAAACGTCAAAATCTCATCAAAATAATTTGCATCAAAATATAATATCAGTGAATTTTCATTCATTAAAATGTCAACAAAACACCGGGCTTCAAAAATTTAGCATTGGTGTAAAAATCTCGTTATAAAAATAACGGCAACAAAATACGCTTAGAACGAAACATCGGTTCAACGTAAAAATAAAGCAGTAACGTGCAACATAAATTTGCACGTATACCGCAAAATGAACAAAGAAATCATTCAAATATATCTTCAATGAAGATAATTCTAAAACAGCAGAAATCTCATCAAATTCACATAAATGCAATCGCTTCGAATCCTCAAATCGGATTCGAAATTTTCAACGAAAACAAATTAAACACAGCTATGTAAACAACAAAAGAAATTAATTTCATTTTCATATTTTGATTTTAAATCAAAATAATCATCAGTTGTACTCAGCGAAGACAGTCTCACTGTTTCCGCTGCACACTCTGATAAACAGAACACAAATCAATCAATCATCAAAACACAAATTCACTTTTATTTTTAAATTAAGATATTTAAAATTTCCATCATATTTTCGAAACTTTAGTTTTGACTCAAAGCGCAATAAAATATCGATTAATAGTTGTAACACATGTTCCATCTAAGTTATGTTTTATATTATGTCCATAAACCCCAAGCTCTGATACCAACTATGACGCCCTACCTCTATGCTAACAATAACAAAGAGTATTAGAGGAAATACTGTCTGTTATCACGAAGAATAAGGCTTGATAGGAGCGGCCATCCGTAGTTAGGCGTTACACAAGTATTGGTTATTTCGATAGGAGTGGTATATATTTTTAATTTTCAACTCTTACTTATTTACTCCCATCGACATACCCAATTCCAGTATAAAACGAACGACGATGGTTCATAATAGTTTAGGACAATAGATATAATAATAACAAAGATAATACAAATGCGGAACACAGATAAAACAAAAGTCTCATATATATAATAACTGATGTCAATTACAATACATGTGATACAGTACATAAGATACAACCACAACTGTCGACTCTGGAAGTTACATATACAAGTACATTATCGTATATAATATACATGAATACATATCTTCCTATACAAATAAACCGACTACTATAAATGACGACGACTACTCCAAAAGATATAAAGTGACTTCATAGCTCAAGCGGCAACCCAAAGTAAGATATCAACAACCTGTAAATACTCGGTCTGACCCGAGTATTAAATTCAGAAGAAAATAATACACGGATCAGTCTAATTCAAACTCAGTTATTAGTGCACAGAAGTAATAATAATTAAATAAAAATTAGACGATAGTCACAATCAATTTACCTATCCAATTCTTAAATAAAGAAATCGGATAACGGTAAATATAACACATAATGGTGTTAAACAACAAATCAACAAATTCAAATTATTGACGAAGATAAATTAAAAGAATTTCAATGAAGATAATTTAGAAAAAACATTAGAATTGCCTAATTCGGCAATTAACAACAAAATCTAATTATTAAATAAATAATTAGAAACTCATAATCTAATTAGCCAATAGATAATTAGACAACAACAAAATGTTTAAATTAAACCAAATCAAAACATCATTCAAATCGTTGAAATATCAATTAAAAAGTTCGAACCCGATAGGGCTGCAGTGCACGCTTGCATGCACTGCCTCGCCACTACGGTAACGAATGTAAATTCGAGTAGGGCTACAGTACACGAATGCTGTACTGCCTCGCCACTACAGCATACGTAATACCAAAAGATCAATAATGAACACAAAAATAGAATATCATAAAAGCTATACCGTGTGGCTGCAGTTCACGCTTGCGTGCACTGCCTTGCCATTACGGTAATGATGTACCCAAAAGCTCAATGGAAATTCACAACGAGCACAAGGTCAAACCCAAAATAACGGATTAACCTCAAGTGAATTCAAAAAATAAATCCGAATGTAATCAAGCGGTCAAAACAGCTACAAATAGTCTCAACTGAAAGGTCACAGTGAAGACTGTATGCAAACCAAATAATTTACACCAGTGATGCACATGCCACAATCAATGATGAAGCAAGGCAATATGGACCAAACTAATATGCAAACCCAATATGAACATGTACACAGGGAACTCAAGAGAACACACGTATTCAATTACTGAAAGGCGACTCAGCTCAATTACAAGCACAAAGGCTCAAGTGACCAAGTGCACACAGGAAGTGGTACTAACGGTATGAAGACAGCAGAATGTGATCAAAGAAATGACACATGTATGTGCAGATACATAGCATCATCAATGAAACTAAACAGTACGCAAAGGAAATGGTCAGACAACTTGAGCTCCAAAAGATGCAACATGTGTGTAACAGTGAAACTGGACAGTGCAAGCTTCAAAATATCAAAACCCCATTACATTTTCAGGAATGCACATAGAGTATGCGACCTGACTCGAAGCAGTGTAGTAATATGCACTACTACATGCACAGTGAACTTAAATGTACAATTTAAAAAATTGAAGGATATGAATATAAGCAATGGTCACTGAGAAGCAAAGCTTGGCATACATATGAACCAAGTTCATATGTGCAACAAACACAAAGAAACAAACTTAGCAATGCAAATGAGGTAAGGCTACAAATCATATCAGTAACTATGAATCCAACAAGCCAAACAGTCAGAAAGGCAAACTACTGGTACGTGTAAAAAATTCAAAACAGTACACCCCAAAATCATATTACAATGAATCAGACATTACTAACCAAAAGCTAACAGTTCAAATCACTGCTACCCTGACTCAAAGCATATACATGAAATGCAACAATAAATACACCTAATAGCAGTGAAATTTCATGGTGATGTTTGCTCAAAAATGTTGTAGCAAACGAATATCAAAATAAGTTGAAGCCATGGGCTACTGACCGAAGTTATGGAACATATCCAGGCCGAAGTCAAATATTTAAAGCAATTGCAAAGATAAAGACAATTTCTTTTTATACCAAAGTAAATTATTTAAACTGTCAGAGAATCAATTGAAAATCATCAAGTCGTGGATAACAAGGAATTAGCAATTTCACAAGATCTAGTTTCACCAAAGCCGAACAGCTCAGAAATCAAAGCTGTGGCCATCAAAGTAGCTTTCAAACTAACAGTGATGGTAACGGTAGAGTATCAAGCCAACAAACACAATGAAAGAAATCGTCACAGTCAAGTAAGCGAAAACATCAATCATCGAAACAAGATCAAATGGCCGAGACAAAATCAATCAACTCTCGGTCGAACACAAAAATAGCAATTCAAGTTTTACAAAAACAATAACTTGAATTAAGATGTGAGTGAAGATCACTCACCTTGATTACGAGCTCGACCCAAATGGAAGAGGCCGTGAGCAACTTTAAACGATCGATCGAGCAACCATTGTCGGCAGACTCAATTTTTATTACAAACCCTAGATTTTGAAGAAAGGGGAACGAACGAGCCACCATTTTTAAATTTTCTTTTCGTACATTTGTTTAGGGTTGCTAAGTGAAAATGAAAATCGAGAGGGGGAACGGGTCTTTGCCTTGTAAGTATCACGGCCCCAAATAAAAGAGACATGAGCCAAATCTACACTTTTAAAACCCGTATAACTTTAATGAATTTTTAAATGAATTCCAACCCGATTAAAAACCCTAAATAACAAACAGCCAGCAATTTAATCGCTTAATGACGATAATTAACTGATGCAAAATTCCGGGTTGTTACACCAGTCTGCTGATTTTGGAATTGAGTTATGTTCTGATTTTTGAAGTTGATCTTGGGAAGATCATTTTGTTGGATTGTTTTTGGTTCAATTTGTTTATGGGGGTATCAACAAGGGTTGGGCTGATCAGTAAGGGTGTAGGCAGCCCAGGATCGTCAGAAGAGTATTGTGAATAAAAGACAGAAAATTTGAAATTCGAAGTTAGAGACTTCATTTTTGTTGGGGTTTTCTCCGATCAATGGGAGCTATGAGATTGGATAAGATTGGGAAGCTAGCTCCGAGATATTTGGATCTTTTTCTGTTGTTCTTCTTAGGATTAGTGTTTGGTCTTCAGGAGTGGATTGCAAGTTTGGACAACTGGAATTCAGTGTGTTTCACGTATCTCTAAGGGAGTACGCGTAAGATCTATCTTTGGTTGTAGAGCCAGCAGTCAGGGACTTTTGGTCGTTGAATCAGACTTGTCTATAGTCTGATATCCTGTCTTGTTTTGTAGATCTAGATGAGTGGATGCTCTGTAGCTTAGTAGTATTGATTGTTTGGATTCTATAGAGCGAGTGTCCCGGTATTTATACTTGGGAAATTCAAGAAAATTCTCTCCTGGATTTTATCTGGATGATTAGATTTGTTGATTAGTTGAATTGGTTGCTATGGTTGCTAGCATATGATTGATATATGCTTTTGTTTAAAAAGTTAAATCTTTAATTGGATTATTAAATTACCTTTGTTTTAAATTTCGGGGACGAAATTCTTTTAAGGGGAGAGGAATGTGATATCCCGAAAATTTTGACAATAACAATTTAATAATCTATGTCAAAATTTAATTGATTTGACAATAATGTTAATAATAAATTGAATTAAATATAATAATCTTATCTAAAATAATTATTTAAATTGATAATTTATCTTTAAAGGCTAATAAATTGTTTTCTATTTGTATGTATACATATTTGTATGTATTGTAAATAGATAAACTTTGTTTTTAATTTAATAAATAAAGATATGTTTTCTAATTCTAATATTTTTAGTGGATTGGAAATTTGATTTAATTTAATATTGAATAAATAATCATATGACTTTAAAATACTTAAGATAAAAAAAACTTAATTGTTTAAATTTGATTTTAGCTTAAAGTTTAAATTGAAATAAAAAGGGTTTTGTTTTAAATATAGCTTGATAAAATAAGTAATTTATTAAAAAGAGATAAATTCTTTCATGATTATATTTAAACAATATTAATGATGAATGTCTTCACAAATGGATTTTTAATACAAATAGAAATTGTTATTTTAAATTTATTTATATATATGTATATATACGTATTTTGGAAAGCTATGATTTGTAAATTTAAAATAAAATCTTTCAACAATGTTTAAAATAAAATAAACTTTATAAATATTAAACTTAAGTATAAATCAAATGTATGATGTTAACATAAGTACAAAAATATAATAATATTTGCAAGCATAACTAAGCATAGATCTTAATACATAAGTTAAAATTTATAACTAATAAGTAGAATAAACTTAGACAAAAGACAAATAATGAACGCTGGGACCATCAGTCTCCCCACACCTCGACCCCCCAGATTCACAACCTTCAGCTTTCAAGCCCCTAATTGCCTAGGCCGATTCCCCCCTTCCCTCTGGTATTGGAGAGCGGAAATGGACTTCCTTGTTTAAACGTAAACCGAGGAACGCTGGGAAGTACATCCCTGTTGACCTATCACCTATGTATGAAGATGAAGCATTAGTGCCCCCTGTTGAAGTTATTGAAGCTGGAGCGGCCATCTGGTATGAAACACTAGTCGGTTTTTTCCTCGACAAACCACTATCGTATTCAGCTGTTGTCCAGAAGTTAAAGTACTTATGGAAACTTAAAGGTGATGTTTCAGTAAAATCGGATGGTATGATCTTCTTATTCAACTTCTCATGTAGTGAAGATAGGAGATCAATACTGCATAGTGACCCTATCATTATGAATAATAAACTTTATATAATAAAACAATATGATGCGGCTGTGAGTAATGTCACAAGATCTGTCACTTCAGTTCTAGTATGGGTTCACTTGTATAATCTTCCTATATTTGCATGGTCTCCCCTAGGAATTAATTGGCTAAGTAGTCACTTGGGTAAAATGTTATGTATGGATGAAATGATAGAGAAGCAAGAAAGACTGAACTATGCAAAGTGTCTGATTGAAGTAAGGCCGGAGAAGGAGCTGGTTGAGGAGTTTTTAGTTAAACTGGTTGAGGGAGGATATCAAAAAATTTACGTTGAATATCTATGGAGGCCAGATGTCTGTGTTATGTGCAAGAAGTTTGGTCACAAAACTGAGAACTGCGTTAATAAAGATAAATGTGATACTAAGGATGTGAAAGAGCAAAAAATAAATGGTGTAGTGGAAGACAAAGAAGGATACGCTGGAAGGTACAGAGTCCATAACAACGTGAGACCAAATAGCAAGCAGACTAATAGAAAATGGCAATGTGTACAGGGAAAGAGAAAAGTAGTTACGATGGAAGCTAATCTGGATCAAACAAAAGAGAAGGAAGGTGAAGGTAAGAAAGAAGAAACTAGTGATGATATTAATGTTAAAGAGAAGGATAGGGAAAATGAACAAGTGGAGAAGGAAAATCTGCAATGTACTACTGATGACCGGGGTGATATACAAAGGAGTGGAATTATGACAGTCAACTATCAGGAGGATGCAAACATAATGAATGTGGAGAAACCAAAAACGCAAGAGGTGAATAAAGAAGTTGATGTATTAATAGAAAGTATTCTGCAACACAACAGTTTTGAAGTTCTAAATGAACTGGAAGCTGAGGATATTTCAGGTAAAATGTATGAATCACAACTGCGTATGAACGAGAAAAGTAAAAGTTTAAATGAATACAACGAGGTCGAAGGTAAAAATGAAATTGTTCAAAGAGATGCTCAAAAGAAAACTAGTACCAAAAATCCAAAAGGCAAGGAGGATCATTTGGTGCAAATATTTGATGAAGTAAACATTCTAGAAGTCAACACAACAAGTGATACTGAAAGTGAAGACAACGGGTCGAGCTATGAAGGTAGAAGTAAACAGGGGCATAATACAAGTGATAAGAAAAATAAGAAGAAAAAACAAATGAATGCTTTTCACAGGAAGGCAAAGGAAATGTGTCAGGACATGCACATACACGATCGCTCATGCAAACTGGGTTCTCGGAATATTCCCAAACAAGCTATTGGTGACCGAAATGTTCCACCACCACTCAATGTATACTCTAAAATCAAACTTCCAAATGCATACAAACCCTCTCCAGTGTCAATCATGTCACCAACCTCTCTTCCATCCTCACCTTCATTACCAATGCACCCCAGTCAAGCCACCCCCCCAACTAAAGAAGGTTCATCCAATTGTGAAACAACACCACTTTCAGTTGTGATTCCTAACTACTTGAACTCTTCTCAAGCAGTGACTAGGAGAATGAAAATAGAAACGATCAATGCCAGTGCTCATCAGTGATGATACACTTTGGAGCATGGACTGTACGTAGGGGTTAACACGTTAACAAAATAGAACAATGTAAACTTCTTAACAATGTGCTTAAGTATATGCTGAAGTACACTGATAAGCCTAGAAGGAAATGGAGAATGAGAACATGGATTAAGGAAAATAGTATGAGAGAAAACATATTACTGTGGAAAATGCAACAACGTGCCAACCTAACTAAAGCAAAACTGGAGAGCTATGGTATGAATGTCGATGTTATGTGTACTTTCTACCATGACCGAGTTGTATCAGCTGTGCATTTGCTATTTGAATGCACGGATGTTAATCAGCTATGGTATTCGGTTATGGCCAGGCTTGGAAGTATTAATATTTCAAATGATAAGCAGCAAGAATGGAACATTATACGTGCGACAACGGGATGCAGAAAGAATTTAGGAGGAATTTTCACGAAGTAATGAAGAGATTTAATGCTGAGGTTTGGAGAGAACGAAACTCTCAGGTTTATGATAATGACAATAGGAAACCAGAGCTTTTGATGAAGAAATGGGTTATATACGAGATCAGTGACTCTCTGGATTTGCTATCTTTTGCCTTCGTTCTAGGCATTAACCAAACGTTCTGAGTCATTCCCTTGTTGTTTTTTATTCTTTGTTTCTTCTTCTTTTAGTTTCCAGTTTTTGTAGCACTTAGTTCTCCTTTATGTTCTTCGAGCCAAGCTCTTTGTTTATTCTGTTGTAATTCTATGGTGCTGCAATAAATGGTCGGGGTCCATTCAACCCCGTCGGCCTTGCCAAAAAAAAAAGACAAATAATGAAAGCAACCGGGCTTTGTAATATTTGTTACTTGTAAGTAATATACAAGGCAAGAATAAGACAAGTAAGAAACCAGGTAAGCAAAGTTAGAAATAAGATAAAAGAGAAAAAATAGAAAGCAAAACCAGGCAAAGTCATAAGTATGTTGCCTGTAGATTATATGCGAGAACAAGTAAAAAGGAAATATTTTTGTACATAAGGTATGAAGCATAATCTGGCAAAAAAATAAAAAAGTATAAAAAGATCTATCTACATAAAAAATAAGATATGTTTGAAACATAAAGGACATTGCATTAAATGCTAGCAACATTTGGTCAATTCTACATGTATAAAAAAAATCATTTCGGCCGAAATGTATAAAACCATGTCAGCCTCTATATGAAAAAAAATCTCTGAACAAAGGAAATAGCCTATACCAGTAAATACCTAACCAATGCAAAATTCCTTTCTATATATATATATATATATATATATATATATATATCTTCTACTTCTTTCATTCATAAAAACACGGCAAAATCTGTCTTCTTCATATTTGTTGTGCCAATTTATTCAACATAGCAAACCTGGAAATAGTAAACTTTTCTTTTTGCAAACTTAAACTACTTCAAAAATCTATGGCAAGATGTTAGCAGGAAGATCAAAGCAAGCATATCCATTTTTTTTTTACAAACTGAAGCATCATTCATTTAAACAAGAAGATTTAAGAAAAAAATCAAGGCCATAGTTTTTCAAATCTGGGTGCTTTGTCATCTTCTCAATATTGTGAGTAACATTACAAATTTAAATAATTTAAGTTATAAATTATGTTGCATACTCATCTCTAAAAATAATATGTTTGTGATGTAAATATATAAGTATGTCTCTGTGCATATATGTGTCTGCATGCTGTGCTTATGTTTTGAGTTCTGTCTTGATTCCCGGGTTCATGTTTCTATTCAAAATCCCTTCCACATGATCGAGATTCTTGTTAGAACCTGCTTGTCAAACTAATATTGTTTGATTAACCCAATTTTATGTTTAAAAATCTAAGTAAGTTAAATAATGTTTGTTTGTCTCTGGAAACATTAAAAACAACTGAGAAAATTAAGTATAATTAAAACTCAAGCTATATAAATTATAAATTCAATATTACTAATCGAAAACTTGAAACAAATATGATTTTTAACATAAGAACTTGGATTTATAGTTTGGAATTGAACGTGGAGTCTGGGTTTAAACTGGAAGTGTATTTTTGAGTCTTCCTTGTGATAAAGTGAATCGGTGTGTTCATGGCTTTTCTGGAGATGGAGGAACGATCATCGATGTGGGGAAAAATTGTGGTTGGTGATAAAATTTACTAGAGAGGTTATGGTTGTAAGATTTATCTTAGAACCCTAGTTTTGTCTGTGTTTGACTAATTGATCGCTATGGTTCGTGTAATGGATCGAGTGATGTGGGGTTTCTGGTGAGGGTAGCTTGGACGAAGACGAAGGCATGGCCGAAGTGGTCGAACGTTAGGTGGTCAGAATTTTTCAGGCGAGGCGATGTCAGGTTTTAAAGTGTTGAAGCTCTGATGTGTTTTTTTTCCAAGTTTTGGGGTCGAAGCCTCAAATTTGATTTCGAGAATTGATGTTCTATTTGGTGAGCGTGGGGTGTTGCTGAGTTGTTCCGCGACGTGTTTCGATCATCGTCGATGGTCGATAAAGGCCGAAGCCACCGTGCATATGCACGGTGTTCATTGGTGGAAGCTGTGTTTTTCTTTTGGTTTGGTCAGGAGTGGGACTCGAGTGAGTACCCGAGTTGTAAGGGGTTTTACTCGAAGCATTATCGAATTTAACTTGAAGCAACTGAGCTTTGTCTCAGGTTGATTTTTGCTACAGGTTTTTGTTTATAGGAAACCTGTTTTCCTGTTTAATTTTTTTTTATAAAGTAAAATCTAAAGCTTAGTTCAAATGAAAAAAAAAAGATTAAAGATGAGATTTAAATCAAAGATTAATCTGGTTCAAATTAGTTTTGAATCTTAATTTAAAAATAAATAAAGTTTTTATTTATATTGTTTAACTACTTTAAAAGGCTTAAGTAGTTTGGATTTTTAAAAAGGTGAAGTTTAAATTGTAAGTAAGGTTTAATATAAAAAGATTTAAATCTGGATTCAATATAAATTTGAATCTTAGATTTAAAATAAAAGGAGATTTTAAATTGTTTTAAACAAATTTGAATGATAAAGTAAAATTTTAAATTTGATTTGAATTCAAAATGGAATTATGTTTTAAATTTTTTTAATCTTCTATTTTAAGATAAATATTCGTTGACTTGAGAAATTAAAAAGGGTTTGGAATTGTTTTAAACTTGTTCAGATTATTTTGATTTCATTTTAAATCTTAAATTTAAAAAGAAATTTAAAAGTAAATGTAAATTAAATTGTTTTAAATACCTTATTAATGATAAATTGATCATTAAATAGAAAAAGGTTATTATAATTAAAGAATTAAGGATTTGTAATTATTAAATTAATTAAATGGATAATTAATGACTTAAATTAATTAACTTAGTAATTAAGAGATTAATTGATTTAAATAAGATATAATATAATTAATTTGAGGTAAATAAATTGGTAATTAAGAAATCATTAATTAAAAATGTAATTGGTAATAAATCTTATTTAATTACTTGAGGAAAAATAATTAAAGAATTATAAATAGTTAATGAAGGTCATTAACTAAGGTTTCTAAATAATTAATTAATGGGATTAATTTTAATAGCCAGTTAAATTTATTAATTAAGATAAGCAATTATGAATTGTTAAGTATAATTACTTGATGTAATTAACTAAAGATGATTTAATGATGAAAGAAATTGGAGTGTAATTACTTTGCATAATTAATCAAGGGATTAATTTAAAGAAAATTAATTAAGAAATAATTGATGTATTTGATGGAGTAATTACGGGTGGTTAATTACTAAATGGTATTAATCCGGGGTGATTAATAAATGTGGTTTAATTGAGACTAATTACTTAAGGTAATTAATATTAAAAGGTTAATTAATTAAGATGAATTAGAAATCAATTATAAGTATAATTAAATGATGAATTTAAGGGTTGATCAATTGAGATTAATTAAGCAATAAGAAGTAATTAAAGAGTAACTATTTAGTGTGATTAAAGATTAATGTACTTAACTAAAGATTAATTTATTGATGAAGTAATTAGAGGTTAATTTTTGTGTTTAGTTAAGGATAATCAATTTGTGAAAATAAATTAAATGATAATTACTTGAATGTAATCAAAAGTTAATTAATCAAGGATGATTAATTAAATCGAATAATTGGAGGATGAGAAATTAATTGATTGGAAATTGACTAATAGTTATATAAGCAAGATTTATATTGGTGAACTAATTAATTTAATTTACGTTAAAATAATTAAAGACGCAATAATTAATTTAATTCATTTTAAATTAATTATAGCTGTTGTGATTGCTTATATATGGATTGATGATATTGTTTACCTTTAATGGTTTGAAATCCCAATATGAGATTAACGAATGCCACGTGAAATGTATGTTTTGATTTAGGAATTTGATAATATGGAATATCTATTGGATGATAATATGGATTATCTATTGGATTATAATACGGATTATCTATTGGATGATAATATGGATTATTTGTTTATGATAATGTTAATTATCTATTATGATATTGTGAATTACCTATCTGTGTGTATATGGATAATTAAAGTGGATTGTTTTAAACTTTAAAACAACTTGGCCTTAAAAGGTGGCGTTTGGATTTCGATGAGACCGGGATCGGGTTTCCATATTTGGACATCCGAAAACCACATCGATCCAAATTAAACATTAGGTCGTGAATTCTCAAGTGAAGATTCAGAGTGCAAGGGTTATCGTCGTTAACTCTGAGGGTGATTCCAAAATGAGTGTAACGAGATAACGCCTTCGGTTTCTTTCGAACCCGGAACGAACTTGTTTGGATTGAATGCTTTCAGAACATCGTCAGGTGGGCGATGTGCATTCTAAGAGATGTGTTCTCTAAAGGTAATCGCAGCCTCAAGCCTCATCAACCGCGAATGGCTAAAACAGGGGAGGTGCATGAAGGTTAGGTGGGTCATGTTCAAGCAGGACGAGATCCCCTGTCTAGATGTCCCTTTTATTTCGGCTGTGTGGGCAGTTTTGAGCTCCAACTGCCGGGGTTATCGTGTTCGGGACTGTTCAGTAAGGAATGGTTCCGGCCTTGTGTTGCAGGGGAGTTAGGCTGGTGTAACGATCCAGAATTTTAATTAATTAAAATTTGAATATTTAATTAATTTTAAATATTAATAAGTGAAATTTATAGGTCGAATAAATTTTATTTCGAATAATTGGATTTAATTGAATAATTAAATCAATATTTTAATATGTGTAAATACGGAAAAAAATTGAAACTTGAGTGAAATATGATTGAAAATGATTTGTAAAATTTTATTATATCATATTGAAGTTAGAACGATATTTTAGAACTTTTAAAATCGAATTAAAAGTTAATTTGTGAAAATTGAATATTTTAATATTTAAATCGACTAGTGAAAATAGCCATTTTTTAAAAAGTCTCGGATTTCGACGAAACCAGTTTCATCGGATCCGTAATGTGACATTATTGTATCGTTTCAAATTTCATGTCAATCGGATTTACCGTTTGTCCGGTGCAAGCTAAAACGCCTAGAAAATCGTTTAATCGGTTTAATTTTAAATTGAACGTTTATTGCCATAATTCGCACAGATGATCGAATTAGCTTCCGAAACCTGTTCCATTGTGTCCGGAACGCGGGATAAACCCCAGAAACGCCAGTTACCGTGCGTAAATCGGAGTCCACAAATCCCAGAATGAATAGTGTTTTCGTTCAGTTTTCTATAAATAGCCCATTATTCTCAAGAAAAAAAAATAAAAATAAAAAATAAAACCCTAATTCCTTTCAGCCGCCTCCAACCTACATCAATGGCCGAAAATGTGCATCTTTTTTCCTCTAATTTCTCGAAATCCACACATTAATATCGAAATCTTCCAACTAGAAAGGTGTCAGGCTCGACGAGATCTTGAATATCAACGGCTATGATCGGTTATAGTCGAGTCGATCATCGGGAAATGGTGTTTGAAGGGCTGGGTTTTGTCACGGTTTTCGTGAATCCTGGTGGGGTCGAGCCGTCCGTTGTTCTCGGCGATGGTGGAGGCCAGGGAGAGCGTCAGCGTGGAGGTCCCTGATCTTTGCCTCGACGTTTGTGGTAGGGGCAACAATCGAAGGATGAAGGCGGCTTTATGGGTTCGAATACGAACGTGATTACCTGGGAAGGAGAAGCATTAGGGACGGCTCTGATTTAGGGTGCGGGAGTGAACGACCGTGATCGTTAAGGTTTAAAATTGAAAAATTTAATTGTAATTTATTTTATTATAAATCGTGTAATATTTAAAGTGTTGTATCTTTGTCATATGAGGTCCGTTTCGGACGAAACTTTTTGCGTTGCGTTCGTATCGACGAGCACTACGCGATGCAACTAGATTGGAGTCGTTTGGAGCTAGCGAAAATTTTGGGTAAAATTAAACGTATTCGAAATAAATCGCTACGAATTGCTATCAGAAAATCAAGTTGAGAACTTCTCACTCAATCGAATCGGTTTCTATTTTATTTTAAATAGTTATATTTAAAATATTTGAATGCATGTTTGAACGATGATTGATATCTATTGATTGTTAAAATAGACATTATGCGCCGTTAGTAAGCAGATGTTATTTATTAAAAACATATACCGCGAATATTTCATAAACAGTGAAATTGGTATTATATATAATAGCAATATATATATATTGGCATATGTATATATTGCAGTTGTTGATTTCCCGCATTATATAGCGGATGAGACCCTATTGCGCCGTTTATTAAGCAGATAATATTATAAATCCCATATACCGCGATAATTCCGTACTGGAGCGGAATTGGTATTGTGCTAATGTTTTTGGATGCAGGGAAGCAGGTGGGAGGGATCCAACTGGATTCCTCAACTGTATTGATTTATTTACAAATATTTTGATATTTGTTGATTATCATATCGATATATGATATTTGGATGTCGTGATTGACTATTTGGTGCTGCTACATCATCATATCCATTTCTGAAGTTTTAAAATAATGATTTTTGGTTTTAAAAGGGATTTTAAAGTGATTTGCAAAAGTATACGTTTTATTAAATTTGAATTATTAAAATAAATAAACGTTAAAATTTT
Source organism: Allium cepa (assembly GCA_030765085.1). Lineage (NCBI taxonomy): Eukaryota > Viridiplantae > Streptophyta > Magnoliopsida > Asparagales > Amaryllidaceae > Allium > Allium cepa. The sequence continues at coordinate 862,384,719 of CM060931.1, forward strand.
ATTTTCATAAAAGTTATGATTTTTGGAAAATATTGCTTAAGTATGATTTTGAAGTATATAAGCTTTAAATAACGATTTTTAAGTTATTAAAAGAATAAATTGGTTTAAATTGGGATTTTTGAATTATTAAAAACGATGTGTATAAAAGACTTATAAAATTGATATTTTATAAATTAAAAATATTGGAATATTAAAACAAGTTTTACAAGTATTAAAAATGAAATAAAAATGGATTTCATAAGTGAACGCAATTTATAGATTTATAAATTGTGAAGTTATAAAATGGATAGATTTTGTAAAATATAAGATTTATAAGTAATCAACTTATAAATCAGATTTTGGCATTTAAAATGAGATATAAAAAGGATTTTTATAAATAGAAGTTTATAAAAATATAAATGGAGTTTATAAACGTTGTTTATAAATCCGAAATCAATTGAATTTGATAAGTTGGATGTAGGAATATATGAAAGGAATTATATTCACGTTTTTGGACAGTGAATATATTATTAAATGAAATGAATATTTTTTTAGGGAAGGAACATTATGAAATGAAGTTAATGATTTTTAAAGACGTTTTAAAATGCATTAAGTATCGAATACATAGATTTCAACATTTATTGTTGAAATAGACGTTTTCGATAAAGAAGGAAATGGTGGACTATAACACTGTTGTTATAGTAAATGATTTCCGAAATGAAATATTTTATATAGTATTGGGATTTACATATCTATCTAAATTTCGAATCCCTATACTAGTGATTTTGGGATGTAGTAACGATGTTTTACGCAACATTCGTTTTAGCCCAAATAAATGTGTTAAGTGAATGTTTTCCTTAAAGAATGAAATATATACTTAATTTCGATATTAAGTATATGGAATATTTTCCAAGTGTTGAAATTGAATGGATTTGTGAATTACTTATGAATAAATAAATATGGGAATGTTTTTCCAATGTGAAATGAAATGTTTTGAGAATTTATCTTTTTGAAGATAAATTGAAAATGAATAATTGAAATCGTATATTCATAAATATGTTGGAAGGTAAATTCACTATGGAATTTATAAATGAAAAGGGGAATTTGTTTAAAAATAAATGTTGATTTATTTTTGAAGTGTGAGAATTAATTTACGGATTTGGAACGTAAATATAAAGTAAATCGTTAAGGATTTATTTAATTGGTTTAAATGAACCATGTTGAAATGAAAGTATTTCGCGTAAGGAAAATGTTTGAAATTTGTTTTCAAAAGTGATAAAGGTGAAAAGTGATTTGAAAATTTGTTTTCAAATGGTTGAAGTGTGGAAAATATATATCTAGTAAAGATATTTGGGAAAGTAAATAATTTGGGAAATTATTTGGATTTGGTGATGTTGAACACGCCTATTGATAGTTAAATATCCGACTATCAATATTTACCTTTAAATAGGTATTTGTTGTGAATTTGCTTGAATTTGAATGCCACACTTATTTTTGAATAAGCGCTCACTATTCGGGTTAGCCGGGAAAGGACCTTAGGGTCGTATAACCCATTTCGAATATGTGATACGTCGTAATGGATTGCATTCGATGACCGGTGTTGAAGACCGGATGTTTGTGAAAACGGAAGGATTACCGTCGAGTTACTCTACATCGGCTGATCTCCGATATAAAGGTTTTATCACCCTTAGCGACGGGAAGTCCGGTCGTGATTAGTGAATATCCGGATTGCAAGGACTTCTTTTTTAGTGCCTTCGGCTCTGTTCGATCCCGGAACAGACTTGTATGGATTGTATGTCTGACATTACAAATTGAGATATAAAGCTGATTTCTTTCAAATATATTTCTGTTGGTGGCGGAGAATTTATTCTCTTAGCTTAACACCCTTCTCTGAGACGTAGCTCAGAGGTTATATAGTTGAAGGTTATTAGTGATATACTCCCAATTTGGTAGTGTGGCATGCTGAGTGTTGCTGTGAAATGATCATTGTTTGATCATTTGTGATAGGATCATTTATTTGATCATTTATCTTGGTCATCATTTCTATGATCATTTGTTGACCTGAAGCACGGCTTTTGTATAAAGTGTGGCTTTGTGGACGAGACTTCGTCGGACCTCACACCCCGGAAATGGTCAAAACAGGAAGGATGCGGCAAGGTTATTAGGGGGTAGCGCCCCTTTAGTGTATGTCATTCCTTCTGGATAGAGGTGGTATCATGGTATGGAGCCCAGATATTTAACCTATGTTGTTGCTGCATATTTTGTGGTTGTTGGAAATCGAGGATCCTCGGATAGATCGGTTACGATCGGGGGATGACATATTCGTGTCAGTAGTTACCCAGTTAGGGGTAACCCGGCCTTTTGTTGGCAGAGATCCGGTTTGGTTCTCGAGACGCCATTCCAGAGGCGTTTCCATGTGGCAATGGGAAGTTCCTTGGCCTGACCATTTGTTGGAAATCCAAAGAAACAATACGAAACTTGTACGGTTTTAGTTGTAAAACCTGCCATGGAATGTGGTGGTAACCTGCTATTGAACATGGTAGCTATAGTAGGCATAAGTGCGGAATGCCTATGCTGGCTAAGATTTATATTCTACTTTCGAATTTGTTTTCTACACTATGCACTAATAATAATATCAAATGTTTCTTTTTAATGCGTATCAAGCATCTTTGACTATCATAAGGAGAAATCTCCTCCGATTCTGCGTTTGCATTGTGTGTGTGTGCAGGAGGCCTTATAGTAGTCTCATTTTTAAAAGCATTGCGAATTGACTTTAAAATATTCCTCTATTTTGATTTTAAAGATAAACTGTTTTGAGTTCTCACACCAGTCACATGACTGACTCGGAGTTTATTGTTTTCCTTCCTAAACTCTGGGTGCCCACCAATTTCCACATGGGCAGTCAAGAGTAAGGTTTATCAGGGTATGCTGGAATTCAGGAGTTGCTGGAGGCAAGCTGGATGGCATGGCGTATTACTAGTATATTATATTTCTTTTCCGCTGCATGTTGTTGTTGTACACTCTGTTGATGTAATGTAATGTAATATGATGTAATGTAATAACTGATATAGTTCTTTGTTTAAAGATTATTCATTTATCTATTATATGTTGTTCCGCTGCGAATTGTGAGATTATGATGTTGTTCTGTTATTTCTTTCTGTTCTGCTCTATCTTTTTCTATCTTCTTCTACCTTTTCTTTTTTCTAAAACCCTAACGGTACGGTTTTTCGGCTTTCGATTGCTCGACAGTTGATACAGTGGACGTATTGATGTCGGTTTTCGGCAACGAAAAATCGCGTTTGTTACATTTGGTATCAGAGCTTATGGTTAAGCAACAACTATGGCTCTGTTGGGTATAACTCATTAGATATAGAGTCAGTAGTACTATAGAATGAGTTTGAGTGTAGTAATAGATACAAGCGCTTATTTGTTAGTGAATATAAATTGTTTTATATTGTGATTATTGGTTTGTTGAGTGGTATATGAATTTTGGTCAACACGAGTAATTAACGTTGTCGATAGGGATCTCTAAACACTTGTACAGAACAATTTGACACGATATTGTTTTAAATTGGGTAAATGAAATAATTTTACCTTGATTATATTTTTATATATAAAGGAGTAATTTTTCAGAATTATTAAAGTGTATATGAATTGATTGTTTGGTTGTTGAATAAGTTAAATAAAAACAACAGCTGTAAAAGAATGAATTGTATAAGCAATTGAATTATAAGTATGGAGTTATAATTAAAATGATTTACAATTGTGAAATAATCTTGTATATAAGAAGTGAAATTATATAAGTAAAAGATTTGTAAATATGATTTATATTCTGAAATGAAATTCCAAAGAAGTATTTTGAAATGACTTGATATTTGGAAAATTATTTTGAAGAGAAATTAAAGCTCTAAACTCTTTTCGGTCGCTGGAAATAATCTTGATGATGATGGCCACATCATTAGAATTCATTTTCGGGTTTCCAAAAGAGAAATTGCTGCCAAATTGTTTTAAATAAAAGTTGTTTGGAAAATTTTGAGTTTGGGTTTTGAAATTCAAAAGATAATTGAATTGATTTCAAAAATGGTTTTAAAAGATTGAAAGGACTCTGGAATCCTATTTAAATATTATGGAAATGATAAATGAGTTGATAACTTATACAAATTGAATTTCGATATGTTAACCCTAACTCGTTCACAAGTTAAGGCATGTACGACTCAAGGCATGTACGACTCAAGGCATGTACGAGTTAAAGGATACATGAGTCAGCAACTTCCTACGACTTAAAGACCTCTACGAGTTAGCAAGCTTACGAGATAAGCGGCCTACGAGTTAAGGAGTACCCGAGTTAAGCTACTTGCGAGATAAGCCTTTACGAGTTAGCAAATCTACAAATTAGCAAGTGTACGAGTTAAGATCTTCCACGAGTTAATCCTCTGCGAGTTAAGATTTCCTACGAGTTGGCAGGCATACGAGTTAAGAAAAGCTAACGACTTAAGGAAGTTACAGCTTAACGGATTAAAGCTTGAACGAGTTAACAAGAGTTACGACTTAAAGAGGATACGACCTAAAGACACACCTCTTAACTCGTCTACGAGTTAAGACTTGCTTTAAACCAGTTGCAATTAGTTAAGTCGACTACGACTTACGACATAGAAAGAGTCGTATACGACTTAAGAAAGGAAATTAGCAATTGCAGCCAGATAACTCGTACACGACTTAGAACTTAGGGATGGGTTCAAAAAAGGGGAACTGCCATAGACTCGGCTCAGTGACTCGGGGACGACTTACCTTAAGTCGAACACGACTTATCTTAAGTCGGCCATGAGTTAGGACTTGGCACTTTTTTCGCCCAGAACTCTCTATAAATATGAAACCATCTCCAACATGCAAAGGACTTTTTTTTTGGTAAGGGCTCATTCTCTTCAAGCGCCATTACTCTGCCGAATTCCAGAGTACTTCAAAGCTTTTTAGATCCAACAAACTTCTAAAGGAACTCCATGAAGGAATCATCCACATTCGCCATGGATTTGAAGATGATTGTCAACATCAAAGCTTGAGCTACTTGTTTTACATATCCTATCACTTGAAGTGTGTTGTAATTGAAAGATCTTGTACAGGATTGTAATCAAACTAGTGATAAAAAGATTAAAGTGGACGTAGGCTGGATTATACGCCGAACCACTATAAATACTGTGTCTCTTACTGTTTTTCTGCATGCTTTCTGCTTATTTCTGTTTCCCATACGAACGGGTGGTGCTTTCACAATCACATCTTATACACCAGGGTGTTAGCGTTTAAATTTGAGCGTTAACATTTTGGTGCTTTCACTGAGAATCGAACTCAGGACATCTATCATCATTGCTTCAGAAAGATTTGTAGATAAAGTTTCTTTAAGAACCAGAAGTCTATCCGAAATCATGGCTCCTGGAAGGAAAAGTAAATCTGTGAGATCTGCAAACATTCAAGAGGGAACCTCCGCTTCCCCAACACCAAATCGAGCTACTCCAACTGTTGGGGTTACGAAAGCAGAGTTGGATGCCGCAATTTTGGGGTTGAACAGACAGATACATGCTCAAAATGTGCAAATGGAAGCCCAGAATGCCCAAAACGCCTTAATCCTGAATAAGTTGAACGATTTGCTCGGGGCAAACCGTCAATCAACAGCTAATGAAAGGAATTTTGCTGGTAATATTCATGAAACTGAAGAAAGGAATGTTTCCGAAAGGGACACTAACCCCGCTGAGCAAATACTTCCTGAGGCTGGCGGATCTAGGGCTCGCAATGATGAAGAATATCTCTCTGGAATGGTTCGCCAAATTATGAAGGAGAGCATGCAAAGAGTCGAAGATGAGAAAGAATGGGGCTTTGCTCCAAGCAAGACTCCATTTACTGAAAAAATTCTAAAGGCTGAATTCCCACGAAAATTTGCTCCTCCAACTATCCCAGCTTATAGGGGAACAAGTGATCCAAACGAATTTCTGTATAAGTATGATTGGCATATGACGGGTGCCCGAGCCTCAGATGAAGTAAAATGCAGGTATTTCCCCGTATATTTGGAAGGCGTAGCTCTGCTTTGGTTCACAAAACTACCTGTCCGGTCCATCGATCAGTTTTCAGACCTAACCAGGAAATTTAAAGAGCAATTTAGGCTATATGCTTCAAAGGCAAAAGACATCATGTCGTTATCCGGCTTGGAACAAAATCCGGGGGAAACTATCAAGTCTTTTTTAAATCGCTTTAATATAGCGTTAGCTGAGGTGGATAATGCAGAACCCCGCATGGTCTTGACCTATTTGATGAGGGCCATAGATAAATCTAGTGAGTTTGGAAGATGGTTGAATATGAAGGAACCAAGCTCTCTCGAAAAGTTCTACAAGAAAGCAGACGAGTTCATGCGTCTGGAGAGCCGCCCTGTATCGACGAAAGCAGCATTGGAAAAGGTTGAAGCTAACACCAATGCTCCACGCAAAAATGAGTCTGTGGGACAGAAGAGGGAGAACAACAATGGAAAACAACAGAATAATCAGAAGAAGCATAGGTCCTTCAAGCCATCAGAGTACACACCTTTGTCAGATACTCCAGAACGAATCTACCTGGCTACCAAAGATTCTGTCAATTATCCTAAACCCCCAGTCTTGAGAACCGGGAAAAAAGCTTTGCAAAGTGGGAGGTTCTGTCGCTTCCATAATCAGCCCGGTCATGATACTGATGACTGCCGTCAATTGAAGAATCTAATTGAAGAATTGTTAAGGGAAAATAAACTACAACAATTTGTGAAGAAGAATGATAATAACAATCCTGCTTCGTCGAACCAAGGACAGCAAACTCCTGCTCATCAATCTGGGACTAATGGCAAAGATGCAGGTTTTGAGTCTGGAAGGCCTGTTATCAATATCATTACAGGCGGACCTCACCCAGCGGGCAGAAGCTGGGGTGATATGGAAAGGTATTCCCGGGCCCTGAAATATGCACCGGAGGAAGAAAATGTTTTTGTTCTAGAAAACACTACGCCTGTGAAGCAGCGAAAGACATTCAATGATGACATTGTATTCAAAACCAGGGATTCCATTGGTATTGAAGCCCCAACCTTGGATCCTTTGGTCATCTCGGCTGGCATTGGGCCAGCCATCGTCAGAAGGATTCTTATCGACAGCGGCGCATCCTGTAATATCCTCTTTAAGAAAACCTTCGACCAGATGAAGATTCCTATGGTTGAAGTGCAGGCATCATTGCAAAAAATTGCTGGCTTCGCAGGGGAGCCAAAGCAACCAGTAGGAACCATTGACTTGCTTGTGGAACTCGGAGAAGGAGAAAGAAAACTAGTTCGCAAGCAGACTTTTGTGATAGTAGATGAATTTTCTGCTTATAATGCTTTCTTTGGTCGACCTATTCTTGCTGCATTCAAAGCTGTCCTTGCCCCATGGTGTCTTACTATTAAATTCCCTACAGACAATGGGGTAGGAGTTATTAAAGGAGACCAGAACGCTGGGCGAGAATGTTATATGACAGAGCTGCGAGAAACAAGGAAGAGAGAAATGGGAAAAGATGCGGCAACCCCAATCCGCATCAAAACACCAACCCTATAGCAACTACAGGGCGGACCCTGCACTGGCGAGCATAGCGGGGCACGAAAAGTGATGGATCCTAGAAAGGCCAGTGCGGGGGAGAGTAGGGTGGTACCAGCAGAAACAACGATACCGGTGCCCGTTGATCTGAAGGACCCAAACAAGGTGCTGAATGTGGGTTCACAACTTAATGCGTCAGTTCAGAATGCCTTGATATCTTTTTTGAAAACAAACCTGGATGTTTTCGCTTGGACCCATGCCGATATGTGCGGAATATCCCCAGAAGTTGCGGTACATGCTCTGAATATTGACCCAAAGTTCACGCCAGTAAAGCAGAAAAGAAGAATCCAAGGTCCAGAAAGGTCGACAGCATTGAAAGAGGAAGTTGACCGGCTCATGGAGAATAATTTCATCAGAGAATCTACCTATCCAAATTGGGTTTCAAATCCAGTGCTGGTTAAGAAAGCCAATGGTAAATGGAGAGTGTGCATCGACTTTTCAGATCTAAACAAGGCCTGTCCCAAAGACTGCTTCCCATTACCCAGGATCGATCAACTGGTAGATGGAACAGCGGGTCATGAATTGTTGTCTTTTATGGATGCCTACTCCGGATATAATCAGATCATGATGCATGAGCCGGATCAGGAGGACACAAGCTTTATCACCGATGTCGGTCTTTACTGTTACAGAGTTATGCCCTTTGGGTTGAAGAATGCGGGGGCAACATACCAAAGACTGGTCAATGCTATGTTCAAACCGCAGTTGGGAAAGACTATGGAAGTTTACGTTGATGACATGCTAGTAAAATCTAAGAAAGCAGTGGATCACATCGAACACTTAGCAGGAATGTTCGCAATTCTCCGAAGATACGGAATGAAGCTTAACCCTTTAAAATGTTCTTTCGGGGTAGAATCTGGGAAGTTCTTGGGTTTCATCGTGAGCGCTAGGGGCATTGAAGCTAGTCCAGCTCAAATCACTGCTTTAAAAGAAGTCAAAGCTCCCAAAACAAAGAGGGAATTGCAAAGTCTCAATGGAAAAATTGCCGCCTTAAGTCGGTTCATATCCAAAGCTACTGATAAATGCATTCCATTCTTCGACGCTCTAAAGAAAGGAAAGAAAAACTTTGACTGGACTCCCGAATGCCAGAAAGCCTTTGAAGAATTGATTCAACATATGGAAACGCCTCCAATACTTTCTAGGCCCGGCGATGGCGAGGATCTTCTTATATACTTGGCAGTCTCATCTCATGCTTTAAGTGCAGCGCTGGTACGGGAAGACAAAAGGATTCAACATCCAGTTTACTATATCAGCAAAAGACTCACTGGGGCAGAAATGAATTACTCCAAGTTGGAAAAACTCGCCTATTGTCTATTGATTGCCTCAAGAAAGTTGAGGCAATATTTCCAGGCTCATCCTATCAAAGTCCTCACTGATCAACCTTTAAAGCAAGTCTTATTTCGCCCCGAGACTTCGGGCCGCCTTTTAAAGTGGAATATTGAATTGAGCCAATATGACATCACTTATCATCCTAGAAAAGCGATCAACGGACAAGCTTTGGCAGATTTTATTGCAGAATTTACAGACAAGGGTAACAGCGAGGAAGAAACAATCGAGAACTCCCCAATCCAATGGAAGTTATTTGTAGATGGCGCAAGAAATGATTACTGTTCAGGTGCTGGAACTGTTCTTGAAACTCCTGAAGGCCGGTCATTATGCTATGCGCTAAGATTAGAATTTCCTTCAACAAACAATGAAGCAGAATATGAAGCTCTGATTGCTGGTTTGAAAATTGCTAAAGAACTAAACATTCGAGCGTTACAGATCTTCAGTGATTCTCAGCTTATAGTATGCCAAGTCAAGAAGGAGTTTCAAACGAAAGGAGGAAACCTGCCCGCTTATGTGTCAAAGGCTTGGGAGCTGTTATGTGAATTCGACCATTACACGATAAGTCATATTCCTCGAGAAGAAAACATGAAAGCAGATTCTCTCGCAAAATACTCAAGTTCTGGCGAAGCCCAATCCTTAGGGTTAGTTCCAGTGGAAGTTTTGTCAAATCCAAGCATTGATGAAATGGATATCGATTGGGTTATGAGTATGTCGCAAGAGCAAGAATCATGGATGACTCCAATAACAAAGTATCTACTCAATGGCTCTTTACCAGAAAACTCTAAAGAACGACAAAAGCTACTGAGAAAAGCTTCTCGATATATAATCCAGGATGGTCAATTATACAGACGAGGATTCTCAATGCCACTACTTCGATGTGTATCCAAAGAAGAAGCCAAAATAATCCTATCAGAGGTACATGGAGGAGAATGTGGGGATCATTCAGGTGGTCAAACTTTAGCAAAGAAAATTCTCCGATATGGATATTTTTGGCCAGAAGTTAATCGAGATGCTGCAGATTACTCTCGAAAATGTGACAGATGTCAAAGATTTGCCAAAATTCCTAGAGCACCTTCTACTGAACTCACACAAATGACCAGTCCGTGGCCGTTTGCAATTTGGGGAATAGATTTGATCGGACCATTACCAACCGCCAAATCTGGAATCAAATATGCCATTGTTGCTGTAGATTATTTCACTAAATGGGCTGAAGCTGAACCATTGGCAACCATCACCTCCAAAAAGATGATAAATTTTGTGACTAAGAATATCATTTGCAGATACGGTGTGCCTCAAAAGATAATTACAGATAATGGTACTCAGTTTGAAAGCGAGGAATTCCAGGATTTTTGCAAGCGATTCAAAATCCAGAAAAGCTTTTCGGCAGTAGCTCATCCGCAGGCAAACGGGCAAGTGGAAGCAGTGAACAAGATCATCAAATCAACCATCAAAAAGCAACTCGAAAGAGCAAAAGGTGGTTGGGTCGATAAACTACCACTTGCACTATGGGCATACAGAACTACTCACAAAACTGCAACTGGGCATACTCCTTTTTCGTTAGCATACGGATCGGAAGCAATGATCCCGGTTGAAACAGAGGTTCCTTCACACAGAAGAATCCATTTCAATCAAGCAGAAAATGAAAAGCTGCAACTTGAAGCGCTGGATCTCCTTGATGAAAAAAGAGACGAAGCTAACCTCAGAGTTGCAGCTCATCAGCAAAGGATAGCCAGACATTTCAATTCCAAAGTTCGTCAGCGCAGCTTTGAAATTGGAGATCTAGTCCTGAAAAGAATTATGACTGCGACAGGTGTGTTTGGGCCAAATTGGGAAGGACCGTATGTAGTAGGTCAGAAACTTCTTGACGGCACATTCAAGCTCACCACTGTTGATGGAGATCAAATTCCAAGGGCATGGAACAGCAATCACTTGCGTCCATACTTTACTTGAAAATTTTGTTGAAACATTGTAAAAAGAATTATGAATGTATGATTCTTGTAATTGAAAGCAATTGTGAAACTGATGCAAGTAAATAATGAAAGAATATAAAGTGGATGTAGGCCCAATTTCATGGCCGAACCACTATAAATCTTGTGTTCCTTATTATCATTATATGTTTGCTTGGTTCTCGATATAAAAATACTTAAAATGTATTGCTGAAATATCGATTTAAATTTTTGCAGACAATGGAGATAAAACTTGCGCATAATAAGACCGAGCGATTCTCACCATCATTCAACAAACAAATTTCAAGTCACAAAGACCCTGAATTCAAATCCTAGATAGGAAATACTTCAATTGAACGGCTAATGATTTCGATAGGAACGAGCCCTTGCTGATAAATTGAGATTGTTTGAACAAACAAACATCCAATTAGGAAGCTAGTGCCCGTTCTCACGAACTTGCCTGGCAATGAAGTACACTTCCTTGGATTAAACAAGCCACTTGTGAGAAAAAGGGGAATGAAAACTTAAAAAAAAAAAAAAAAAGGAGGATCGCTGAAAAGGCATAAGCAAGTGAACAGAGGAACAACCAAAGCTACCATCAGCGCCACAAGTCCTCTTCGGAGGCGCAACTCTTCGGATAATAAAAGACCTCTAATGGGTCATATGCCACAAAAAAGAAAGTTCTCTACTCAACAAAAAAGATTGGAGGAGTCATGACCCTCCAACCATGAGAGAGTAACTTCCAGGCGATGAAAGCCCTTTTCGGAGGCCCATTTCACCAGGAGTTGAAGTGTTATAACCGCTCTTTGGGATTTCACTTCACCAGAGTTGAAATGTAAACAAAATAAAGCCCTTTTCGGAGGCCCATTTCACCAGGAGTTGAAGTGTTATAACCGCTCTTTGGGATTTCACTTCACCAGAGTTGAAATGTAAACAAAATAAAAGCCCTCTTCGGAGGCACATTTCGCCAGGAGTTGAAGTGTAGCAACCGCTCTTCGGAATTTCACTTCACCAAAGTTGAAATGCAAAAACAAAGACCTTCTTGAAAGCCCACGTTTCACCAAGATTGAAATAAAACTTCCAAGTGTTGAAACGTGAAAAGGCTTTCTTCGAAGGCACAACTCTTTGGGGGTACACGTTTCACCGAGATTGAAATAAAACTTCCAAGTGTTGAAACGTAAAAAATCCCTCCTTAGAGGTACGACCCCCTCCCGGGGACACAATCAAAAAAAAAAAAAAAAAAAAAAAAGACCTCTTTGGAAGCACACGTTTCACCGAGATTGAAATAAAACTTCCAAGTGTTGAAACGTGAAAAGGCTTTCTTCGAAGGCACAACTCTTTGGGGGTACACGTTTCACCGAGATTGAAATAAAACTTCCAAGTGTTGAAACGTGAAAAATCCCTCCTCAGAGGTACAATTTGGTATAAAAAAAAAAATCCTCATCAAAAGCGTACTTTAACTTTCAAATGGAAAATGATCTGCTTTGCTACATAAAAGAAATCACTCGGTAAAAAAGAAAATGTACTTAAGCAAAAAAGAAAGAAGTGATTTCTTCAAACGACAAAGCGCGTAGAAACTCATATGAAGGGGGTTGCACTCTACAAGAATTCTTTTTAAAATAAAAATAAAATAATTATTCTTTAGCAAATAAGAGTGCAAGTCCCCTCGAGGTATAGAATATTGCAGCATACTTATGGAATGGGGGCAATATAGTATAATTACACACGATATGGTATAACTAAACCAGCAAAAGGTAACGCTCAAGAAACATACCATAAGCTCGCTGCAATATCAAATAAACTCATGCCAAAACGAATAACAAATGTATTCTTTAATTCAAACAAAAGTTTGTACAAACGAGGAATCATTTTATTCAATTACAATGCAGGTACAGGTTTCAAAATAAAGAAAAGCGGGGGCCGGTACCCGCACAATTCTCGGCCAGTACATGCAAAACACAAAAAACTAGAAACTGAAGATCTTCACTTCTTTCTGCTGCCTTTAGACCCTTTACCCGGCCGAATGATCAGCTTATCAGGGCGGTCGGTGGGCATAAGGGAAGTGGGAGGGGAAGGCGCAACCGGTCCAGCTTTCAGCTCCTCTTCAGTGGTGGTGACTATCTTCCCCCTCCTCTTTGGTGTCCCTCGCTTCTTTTTTCTTCTTTTTGAGGAGGACTCACTCCCGGGAGTGACAAGTTTAGATAGAACAATCTCGTCAGAGGGAGTTCGCTCTGAAGATGTGTCACCTCCCTCAGGCCTTTCATCTTTCTGCTCTTGTGAAGCAATGGGATCATCCAAGCCGTGAAGAGCCTCTATTGTTTCTTCTTGTGACCCAGGTTGCGAGGCAGAAGGAGGCGCCACTTGAAGAGATGGAGGAAGGATCACCGGGGGAGAAGAAGCTTGAGTTTGGCTCGGTGCTTTCTCTACAAAGGAGAAAAAACTTAAAATATCAGTATCTTTCGAAAAGAGAGGGGATGACGGCTCGTCAAAAGTCGGGAATTCATTGACATTTGAGGAATAATCAAAAGTCGGTAATTCATTGACATTTGAAAAATAATCAAGAAGATCGTCAAGTTCACAAGGAGCGAACGAGCAGTTCACCACTTGGGCTGGTCCGGTGTCAAGTTTACCTGGGGCAGTTGGATCTCTGAGGCTGATTTCATATCGCTGTGCTTCGTTGCTTTCACCACCTTCATCCCCGCCTTGTGCACTTGTAGTTTCAGTTACTGTCTTAGTTGCAGGCGGAGTATAGGAGCTAGAACCCGTGATGTCAACCACAGGAGAAACTGGAGGTTGGACAGAGGAAGTAAGTGTTAATTCCTTTCCAGAACGTTCCTCTTCCGCCATTCCAGTTCTCATCCTGGCAAGTTGTTCTCGCCCCTTCGCAAGAGCAACGCGAGCTCCCTCATCCAGGTAACGCGCCTCAAAATCTTCATCGCCATACCCGGCGTCTTTAAACATGTTAAGAGCAGCTTCCCACACCTCGGCCAGGGTGATTTCATACTTAGGACCAAGAAAAGAGAGGCTGCCGCGTCCCAAGACACAGTGTAAATAAAAATCGAATAAAGTCGAATTGATATCGGTTTCCATGGTCTGAGCAGTTTCTTCGGCTGCAATTTTGCCAGCCATGGCCTCATCTCGATCTTTTTCGGTCTGAGCAAGTTGGGCTTTTAGCGCTTCAATCTCCATGTCCCGGGCGCTCAGTTTATTCTGCAACTGGGTGACATCAGTGCGGTGGTTCTCTACAGCTTGTTCTAACCTCTCAGCTTTAGCTTCAGCGTCCCTCTGGCTGGCGTGCGCATCTCGCACTTGTTTTTGCAATACCTCTTCTCTTTGGGTGTAAGTATTAGTAGAAGAGGCAAGATCATCTTTGAGCTGCTTTACTTCAGCTTCGAGTTTTTCATTGTATTCGGCTATCTCCTTCATCTCAGCGTTGTGTTGATCAAGAATCTTCTGCCATTCTGATTTGTCATTTTCCATGGTCAGCATTGCTTCGATGTTAGCCCGATTAACTCTTTGAAGTTCATCAACCAGCTTTTGCCATCCAGACATTCTATCGATATCAAGCTTGACAGCATCGAGATTTCTGTACATAGCTTCTTTGTCGATGGGGACCAAATCAAGGTCGAAGCGTACCCCCCTCAAACACCAGTTCGGGAATCGGCTCTGCAAAGTCGGGGGGCCCCTTTCAACATGGTATGAAGGCCTGTTGAGAAGTGTTTGGATGGCACTTCCTTCAAGAGCAGGAGATTTGGAAGGGATGTCAATAGAAACTGAGGCGCCAGGTCTCTCAGATGTCACGGGCACGTGCTCCTCGCCAAGTTTGGTCCGCTTTCTCGAATCCTCAATATGGCTCTTCCCCCTATCATCGTGCGTTTTACGTTTATGGGAATCATCATCCCTCGGGAAGGATTCATGTCGCGTGCCCGCTCCCTCATGACGTTCTTCATACCTTCTCCTCTCTTCAGCTTTTCGCGCGGCTCTCTGCTCATTGGTCTCTCTGGGATCGGTATAGTATTGCTTGTAATCATAGCTGCCACGCCCTCCATAGCGTCGAAAGTCTTTGTAATAAGAACCGCTGCCGCTGCGCCCCATAGAGGAATCTGAAAAGGCAAAAATAGCAAGTCTTAGAAACTTCCGGAGAAAAGAAGTTAAATGTGAACAAATGCCAAAAAATCCTTAGTTGTGTGTGAAGTGCAAGCTACTCGCGTTGGACTAACGAACCACTCCTCTGTTGGGGGGAAGTGATAGATTTCACTGTTGATGACAATTCTTGAGATAAAGGAGTAAGAGTCTGTTGGAGGGCAGATGTTGCTTCAATCGTCGGAGGTATAGCTTTACCATGAGCAGGGTCTTCTTTAAAGAGCTCTTGGGAAGTAACAATTATGTCGCTTAAATCCCCAAAGACGTCATCACCGGCATGCCCAACTTGATTCCCTCCATCATCTCCTTTGTCAGCACTCTCCCTGGTTTGGGAAAGGGGCTCCTCTTCTTCTTCAATAATGGGAGCAAGTGCGGGCTTTTCGGAAGGTCCCGTATCGTCTCTGGGAGTAGAGCACTTTACTAATAAGGTTTCTGCAGAAATTTCTCCTCGTATGTGCTCTTTAGTGGAGATCGGAAGATCAGGAGTTTTCACCGGAGAGTCAGGAACCTCCGTTGGAGCTTCACGAGGCCGAGTAAAGCGAGAGAGATGGAGGAGTCCGTATTGATGTAGAAGTTCATCGTTTAGCAGAAACTTTATGCTCCTCTCTTCTACCGGCACGGCACTTAATCTTTCAAAAATTTGCTTGAGACTTGGGTCCCTAGCAGGAGGTGGTAGTGCTAAAAACAGAGAAAGAATGAAATTAGCAGCTGAGAGTTCAGATCTCGAGAAAGTTTCAGAACGGAAAAAGTAGAGACAGGAAATCTTACTTCCCACTCTCCAGATGGCATAAAACCCTGGAGGGCAGCGAACGAAGAAAAACTGATTCAAAAATCCGTGAGCGCTTTCGGAGAGATCAGTAATAAGTTTGCGATTTCGAGCGCTTCTTACAACCACAATGGAGGGATGGTCTTTAGTTTTCGTGAATGAGCAAAAATAGCAGATCTCCTCGAAGCTTGGTAACCGATCCAAAACTCTCCTGAATAGAGCACATAACCCCATCAAAATGGCATAGCCATTGGGGTGTAATTGGAATGGAGAGATAGACAACCGAAGCAGAAGCTGTTGGAGAAAGCCGTTAAAAGGAGGAATCGCCCCACTTAAGCACATTTGGCGATTGACTGCAACAAAGCCGTAGGGAGGATTGTCAGCAGTGTCATTTGGCCCCGGAAATAAGGTGTCAGCATCATCAATGCCAAACTGAATGCGCAGTTGGTTAAACACCCGCTGATTCAAAGTTGTGGGTGTTCTCTCCGGAGGGTTGTCTATAGGGATGGCTACTGGAAAGACATCTTCAGCCTGACCCATCGGCTCTTCTTGATGAGAGGTCATTCTACACAAGCAACTGGATGTTCAAATGCGAAGGTGCACGTTTCCTAAAAAGTGTGAAGTGTCGTGCAAAGCTAATAAAATAATAATAATAACAAGTAAAGATAACTGGAATTAAACTGGTTGACGATTGATTGACTATGATAATTTCGGAACTTGTTATTTAAAGCTCAAGCACAATATTAATGCGGGCTGGTCAGTTTCAATTGACTAATCTAGTGTTGCTTTAATATTCCACTTGAAATTGGTAGCACCTCATTCACATGATTTATTTAAGTTAATTATATATCATTAACTAATCTGTCGTTCGATGTGGACAATCAATGACAGTATATTCGTCCTAGTTTTCTGTGAATGTTGTATTAACAGGTTGTTAGCTTGCGAGTCAAAGTAATTTGTAAAAGAAGGCATCAAAGTTCAACAGTTCAACATCACTGCAACAATTCAAGGTTTAAGCAGATCCTAAAAAACACAAGTGCTAAGTCGTATCGGACTCAAGTACTAAGTCGTAACCGACTCAAGGGATGAGTCGTTCCTATCCTAAGTCGTCAACACATCAAGCTGCTTATCCTCTAAGTCCTAAGTCGTAACTCGGGGAACAGGAGAAAGGCTCTGATCCAAAACAACTAGAAATCCTCCAAGTCTTAACCCGGCTACGGCCCATGGAAATCGCTAAGTCACATGGAAGAAGCTGAGTCATATATGAGACGATCCCTTGTTATTTTCAATCAACCTATTCGACCAACTCGCCTCCCTTTCAAATCTCTTAACCTGTTCATCCTTGGCTTCTTCAGCAGCGACAACCTTAACCCATTACACTATGAATCGCCCCAAAGCGCGAATCACCATAGGCCAAATCAGATGAATTTTAGTTCATCGGTAATCAATTCGAATAGAATTCGCAGGGTTTGAATGGGGCAAACCAAAGATGATGAACTGAATACATAAAGTAACAATGGTTAACGGTCGAAGTTTGAAGCAAGATCTCTTACGATTGTTTGATGCTAGAAAGAATCAGAGATGAATCGGGTCGAAATCGCCTCGGAGAGCTTGAAGATGCGTTAATGGCAGAAAGCAGTTTAAAAGGTTAAGTGATGAGAAGAAGGACGACTCAAGCTTTTATATCTGGAAAGGTTGGGATTTGAAACGACATGACCGAGTTATGATAAGTCGAAGCACACGACTTACGATTTAAGCGTATGCTTCGAGGGGCAAATGTTAACCCTAACTCGTTCACAAGTTAAGGCATGTACGACTCAAGGCATGTACGACTCAAGGCATGTACGAGTTAAAGGATACATGAGTCAGCAACTTCCTACGACTTAAAGACCTCTACGAGTTAGCAAGCTTACGAGATAAGCGGCCTACGAGTTAAGGAGTACCCGAGTTAAGCTACTTGCGAGATAAGCCTTTACGAGTTAGCAAATCTACAAATTAGCAAGTGTACGAGTTAAGATCTTCCACGAGTTAATCCTCTGCGAGTTAAGATTTCCTACGAGTTGGCAGGCATACGAGTTAAGAAAAGCTAACGACTTAAGGAAGTTACAGCTTAACGGGTTAAAGCTTGAACGAGTTAACAAGAGTTACGACTTAAAGAGGATACGACCTAAAGACACACCTCTTAACTCGTCTACGAGTTAAGACTTGCTTTAAACCAGTTGCAATTAGTTAAGTCGACTACGACTTACGACATAGAAAGAGTCGTATACGACTTAAGAAAGGAAATTAGCAATTGCAGCCAGATAACTCGTACACGACTTAGAACTTAGGGATGGGTTCAAAAAAGGGGAACTGCCATAGACTCGGCTCAGTGACTCGGGGACGACTTACCTTAAGTCGAACACGACTTATCTTAAGTCGGCCACGAGTTAGGACTTGGCACTTTTTTCGCCCAGAACTCTCTATAAATATGAAACCATCTCCAACATGCAAAGGACTTTTTTTTTGGTAAGGGCTCATTCTCTTCAAGCGCCATTACTCTGCCGAATTCCAGAGTACTTCAAAGCTTTTTAGATCCAACAAACTTCTAAAGGAACTCCATGAAGGAATCATCCACATTCGCCATGGATTTGAAGATGATTGTCAACATCAAAGCTTGAGCTACTTGTTTTACATATCCTATCACTTGAAGTGTGTTGTAATTGAAAGATCTTGTACAGGATTGTAATCAAACTAGTGATAAAAAGATTAAAGTGGACGTAGGCTGGATTATACGCCGAACCACTATAAATACTGTGTCTCTTACTGTTTTTCTGCATGCTTTCTGCTTATTTCTGTTTCCCATACGAACGGGTGGTGCTTTCACAATCACATCTTATACACCAGGGTGTTAGCGTTTAAATTTGAGCGTTAACACGATAGAATAAATTTAACTTAAAGGATGAAGTTAAATTAAAGGAATTATAAGTAAATCAATAAAATCCAAGTAGTAATTGTTGAATATAAGTTGTATAACTTATAAGATGATGAATATAAGTGAAATAAGTTTTAAACTTATGATAGGAGTTAATAAATTTAGCTTTGTTAAAAAGTTAAATAGGATTGGAATTTGAATTGGATTTATAAGTGAAAACTTAAGTTAAATTAGACAAAAGATGTTTGAAATGGAATATAACTTAAGTGAAGTTGAATGAAGTTGATTTTTGGTATCAAAGCAAATTCATAAGTGAATTAATGAAGTGAAGTCATTAAGAATTTGAACTTGAGTTATATGAAAGAAATTCAACATTATATTGTTAAAAGAATTAGCAATTGAATTAAACTAATGAATTGAATGTAAATCAATTGAATGCAAATAAAATTGATATGGGATAATGGATGAAAGTGTTAATTCATTAAAAGCTAATGTTATTGGAAGTTGAATAAATTGAATGGAAGTCAATTTAATATGATCCAATTGGAATTAAATGTGTTGAACCAAATTGAATGTAAAGTGAATAAATTTGGTTGTATTGAATAAACACTGGTTGTTATTTGATTGTTGATTGATTGTATATAAATTCATTAAGTGTTAATGAAAGTGAATTAGCGAAATTGGAAGCTAAGTAATTGAATTCAACTTGAAAGTGAAGTAAATGAATTTAAATAGAATTGAATGTGAATTGGATTTAATTAGTGAATGCAAACTAATTAAAATTGAATATGAATGAATGTTAGTAAATCCAATGTTAATGAATCAAATGTGATTTAAATTGAAAACCAATTCATTGAATATTAATGAGAATATGAATGAATATTGATTTGGTTATGGATGATAGTTGGTTGATGATTGCATTTGTTGCTTTAGTTGCATTTGCTATATTATGTAGTTGTTATGTTACTATATATTGCATATTGATACTATTTTCATATATGCATGATTCTCATGATGTTGTTGAGTGTTTAGTAGGTGCGGATCGCGTTTGCTTCGCATTTGGAGCTCGCTTTCGTGCTATATTAGCCGTATATGCTCGCTAATAATATAATAAGGTACATATCTCGGATTACATATCGTACTTTTACACTTTTTTCCCTGCGGGATGCCTCACTACTTGATGAGATGTATATTTGTGATATATATACTGTCATTTTTTATTTTTTTGGATCGAGCCGCGCAAAGGAGACTATGGCGAATTTTTCCGAAAATTTAAGGCGTTAGAAAAATTTGGGAAATTTGTGAAAACTATAATTTTGGTTTTGGAATTGGAAATTAAACGATATAGTTTGGTTTTGAAAAGATAACTAAGTATAGATTTGAAAACTTAGTAAAGTATGGTAAAAAGTTTAAATTTGTTTGGGAAAGTTAAAGAATTCTGTAACTTTTCTTATTTGTTAATTTCGAGGACGAAATTCTTTTAAGGGTGGATTTATGTAACGACCCAGAATTTTAATTAATTAAAATTTGAATATTTAATTAATTTTAAATATTAATAAGTGAAATTTGTAAGTCGAATAAATTTTATTTCGAATAATTGGATTTAACTGAATAATTAAATCACTATTTTAATATGTGTAAATACGGAAAAAAATTGAAAATTGAGTTAAATATGATTGAAAATGATTTGTAAAATTTTATTATATCATATTGAAGTTAGAACGATTTTTTAGAACTTTTAAAATCGAATTAAAAGTTAATTTGTGAAAATTGAATATTTTAATATTTAAATCGACTAGTGAAAATAGCCATTTTTCAAAAAGTCTCGGATTTAGACGAAACCAGTTTCATCGGATCCGTAATGTGATATTATTATATGGTTTCAAATTTCATGTCAATCGGATTTACCGTTTGTCCGGTGCAAGCTAAAACACCTAGAAAATCGTTTAATCGGTTTAATTTTAAATTGAACGTTTATTGCCATAACTCGCACAGATGATCGAATTAGCTTCCGAAACCTGTCCCATTGTGTCCAGAACGCGGGATAAACACCAGAAACGCCAGTTACCGTGCGTAAATCGGAGTCCGCAAATCCCAGAATGAATAGTGTTTTCGTTCAGTTTTCTATAAATAGCCCATTATTCTCAAGGAAAAAAATAAAAAATAAAATAAAACCCTAATTCCTTTCAGCCGCCTCCAACCTACATCAACGGCCGAAAATGTGCATCTTTCTTCCTCTAATTTCTCGAAATCCACATATTAATATCGAAATCTTCCAACTAGAAAGGTGTCAGGCTCGACGAGATCTTGAATATCAACGGCTATGATGGGTTATAGTCGAGTCGATCATCGGGAAATGGTGTTTGAAGGGCTCGATTTTGGCACGGTTTTCGTGAATCCTGGGGGGGCCGAGCCGGCCGTTGTTCTCGGCGATGGTGGAGGCCAGGGAGAGCGTCAGCGTGGAGGTCCCTGATCTTTGCCTCGACGTTTGTGGTAGGGGAAACAATCGAAGGATGAAGGTGGCTTTATGGGTTCGAATACAAACGTGATTACCTGGGAGGGAGAAGCATTAGGGACGGCTCTGATTTAGGGTGCGGGAGTGAACGGCCGTGATCGTTAAGGTTTAAAACTGAAAATTTAATTGTAATTTATTTTATTATAAATCGTGTAATATTTAAAGTGTTGTATCTTTGTCATACGAGGTCCGTTTCGGACGAAACTTTTTGCGTTGCGTTCGAATCGACGAGCACTACGCGATGCAACTGGATTGGAGTCATTTGGAGCTAGCGAAAATTTTGGGTAAAATTAAACGTTATTCGAAATAAATCGCTACGAATTGCTATCAGAAAATCAAGGTGAGAACTTCTCACTCAATCGAATCGGTTTCGATTTTATTTTAAATAGTTATATTTAAAATATTCGAATGCATGTATGAATGATGATTGATATCTATTGATTGTTAAAATAGACATTATGCGCCGTTAGTAAGCGGATGTTATTTACTAAAAACATATACCGTGAATATTTCATAAACAGTGAAATTGGTATTATATATAATAGCAATATATATATATATTGGCATATGTATATATTGCAGCTGTTGATTTCCCGCATTATATAGCGGACGAGACCCTATTGCGCCGTCTATTAAGCGGATAATATTATAAATCCTATATACCGCGATAATTCCGTACTGGAGCGGAATTGGTATTGTGCTAATGTTTTTGGATGCAGGGAAACAGGTTGGAGGGATCCAACTGGATTCCTCAACTGTATTGATTTATATACAAATATTTTGATATTTGTTGATTATCATATCGATATATGATATTTGGATGTCGTGATTGACCATTTGGTGCTGCTGCATCATCAGATCCATTTCTGAAGTTTTAAAATAATGATTTTTGGTTTTTAAAGTGATTTGCAAAAGTATACGTTTTATTAAATTTGAATTATTAAAATAAATAAACGTTAAAATTTTATTTTCATAAAAGTTATGATTTTTGGAAAATAATGCTTAAGTATGATTTTGAAGTATATAAGCTTTAAATAACGATTTTTAAGTTATTAAAAGAATAAATTGGTTTAAATTGGGATTTTTGAATTATTAAAAACGATGTGTATAAAAGACTTATAAAACTGATATTTTATAAATTAAAAATATTGGAATATTAATACAAGTTTTATAAGTATTAAAAATGAAATAAAAATGGATTTCATAAGTGAACGTAATTTATAGATTCATAAATTTTGAAGTTATAAAATGGATAGATTTTGTAAAATATAAGATTTATATGTAATCAACTTATAAATCGGATTTTGGCATTTAAAATGAGATATAAAAAGGATTTTTATAAATAGAAGTTTATAAAAATATAAATGGAGTTTATAAACGTTGTTTACGAAATCAATTGAATTTGATAAGTTGGATAATGGAATATATGAAAGGAATTATATTCACGTTTTTGGACAGTGAATATATTATCAAATGAAATGAATATGTTTTTGGGGAAGGAACATTATGAAATGAAGTTAATGATTTTTAAAGACGTTTTAAAATGCATTAAGTATCGAATACATAGATTTCAACATTTATTGTTGAAATAGACGTTTTCGAGAATGAAGGAAATGGTGGACTATAACACTGTTGTTATAGTATATGATTTCCGAAAGGAAATGTTTTATATAGTATTGGGATTTACATATCTATCCAAATTTCGAATCCCAATACTAGTGATTTTGGGTTGTAGTAACGATGTTTTACGCAACATTCGTTTTAGCCCAAATAAATGTGTTAAGTGAATGTTTTCCTTAAAGAATGAAATATATACTTAATTTCGATATTAAGTATATGGAATATTTTCCAAGTGTTGAAATTGAATGGATTTGTGAATTACTTATGAATAAATAAATATGGGAATGTTTTTCCAATGTGAAATGAAATGTTTTGAGAATTTATCTTTTTGAAGATAAATTGAAAATGAATAATTGAAATCGTATATTCATAAATATGTTGGAAGGTAAATTCACTATGGAATTTATAAATGAAAAGGGGAATTTGTTTAAAAATAAATGTTGATTTATTTTTGAAGTGTGGGAATTAATTTACGGATTTGGAACGTAAATATAAAGTAAATCGTTAAGGATTTATTTAATTGGTTTAAATGAACCATGTTGAAATGAAAGTATTTCGCGTACGGAAAATGTTTGAAATTTGTTTTCAAAAGTGATAAAGGTGAAAAGTGATTTGAAAATTTGTTTTCAAATGGTTGAAGTGTGGAAAATATATATCTAGTAAAGATATTTGGGAAAGTAAATAATTTGGGAAATTATTTGGATTTGGTGATGTTGAACACGCCTATTGATAGTTAAATATCCGACTATCAATATTTACCTTTAAATAGGTATTTGTTGTGAATTTTCTTGAATTTGAATGCCACGCTTATTTTTGAATAAGCGCTCACTATTCGGGTTAGCCGGGAAAGGACCTTAGGGTCGTATAACCCATTCCGAATATGTGATACGTCGTAATGGATTGCATTCGATGACCGGTGTTGAAGACCGGATGTTTGTGAAAACGGAAGAAATACCGTCGAGTTACTCTACATCGGCTGATCTCCGATATAGAGGTTTTATCACCCTTAGTGACGGGAAGTCCGGTCGTGATTAGTGAATATCCGGATTGCAAGGACTTCTTTGTAAGTGCCTTCGGTTCTGTTCGATCCTGGAACAGACTTGTATGGATTGTATGTCTGACATTACAAATTGAGATATAAAGCTGATTTCTTTCAAATATATTTCTGTTGGTGGCGGAGAATTTATTCTCTTAGCTTAACACCCTTCTCTGAGACGTACGAGCTCAGAGGTTATATAGTTGAATGTTATTAGTGATATACTCCCAATTTGGTAGTGTGGCATGCTGAGTGTTGCTGTGAAATGATCATTGTTTGATCATTTGTGATAGGATCATTTATTTGATCATTTATCTTGGTCATCATTTCTACGATCATTTGTTGACCTAAAGCACGGCTTTTGTATAAAGTGTGGCTTTGTGGACGAGACTTCGTCGGACCTCACACCCCGAAAATGGTCAAAACAGGAAGGATGCGGCAAGGTTATTAGGGGTTAGCGCCCCTTTAGTGTATGTCATTCCTTCTGGATAGAGGTGATATCATGGTATGGAGCCCAGATATTTAACCTATGTTGTTGCTGCATATTTTGTGGTTGTTGGAAATCGAGGATCCTCGGATAGATCGGTTACGATCGGGGGATGACATATTCGTGTCAGTAGTTACCCAGTTAGGGGTAACCTGGCCTTGTGTTGGCATAGATCCAGTTTGGTTCTCGGGACGTCATTCCAGAGGCGTTTCCATGTGGCAATGGGAAGTTCCTTGGCCTGACCATTTGTTGGAAATCCAAAGAAACAATACGAAACTTGTACGGTTTTAGTTGTAGAACCTGCCATGGAATGTGGCGGTAACCTGCTATTGAACATGGTAGCTATAGTAGGCATAAGTGCGGAATGCCTATGCTGGCTAAGATTTATATTCTACTTTCGAAATTGTTTTCTACACTATGCACTAATAATAATATCAAATGTTTCTTTTTAATGCGTATCAAGCATCTTTGACTATCATAAGGAGAAATCTCCTCCGATTCTGCGTTTGCATTTTGTGTGTGTGCGGGAGGCCTTATGGTAGTCTCATTTTTAAAAGCATTGCGAATTGACTTTAAAATATTCCTCTATTTTGATTTTAAAGATAAACTATTTTGAGTTCTCACACCGGTCACATGACTGACTCGGAGTTTATTGTTTTCCTTCCCAAACTCTGGGTGCCCACCAATTTCCACACGGGCAGTCAAGAGTAAGGTTTATCAGGGTATGCTGGAATTCAGGAGTTGCTGGAGGCAAGCTGGATGGCATGGCGTATTACTAGTATATTATATTTCTTTTCCGCTCCATGTTGTTGTTGTACACTCTGATGATGTAATGTAATGTAATATGATGTAATGTAATAACTGATATAGTTCTTTGTTTAAAGATTATTCATTTATCTATTATATGTTGTTCCGCTGCGAATTGTGAGATTCTGATGTTGTTCTGTTATTTCTTTCTGTTCTGTTCTATCTTTTTCTATCTTCTTCTACTTTTTCTTTTTTCTAAAACCCTAACGGTACGGTTTTTCGGCTTTCGATTGCTCGGCAGTTGATACAGTGGACGTATTGATGTCGGTTTTCGGCAACGAAAAATCGCATTCGTTATAGCTGGCTTCTCGGTACAATGATCTAGGCTACGTACTGTGACGGGCGACACCCCAGTAGCCATGGCATTGTATGGAATCCAATCCCGAATAAGCGCCGTACGTTTTGGTTGTGCACAACTATGTTGGAATGTGAAATGTAAGCATTTCAGCTATTTTTGTATTTTACTTGAAAGCCCTAGACACTATTATAATATCATAGAATTTCCCATTAAATGATTTAGTTAGCGTAAGGTAAAAACTTACCACGTTTGTTTGTGGGAAGTCTTACGTGATACCTTTTGTTTTCAAATATATTCAAAGTTAAGTAACTTTAATCTTTTACTCATACCAGACCCATGTCTAACCCAGAGTTTATTTCTGTTTTTCATAAACTCTCGGGTACTCAAATTTTTACGAGTAGTCAAGGGATTCAGGTTAGCTTTGACGACTTTGGGAGGAGCAATGGAGCAGGAGGCTTCGGCGTTGTAGATATATATAGAATTCCGTTGTATTGGTATCTCTGTGTTGTACTGTATATTGAATTGTATAACTAGACAGGTGTTTATAACTAGACAACTTTAATTCCGCTGTATTTTCTATCCCTTTCTTTCTTCATGATGATACGACTTTCTGGTAGTTGAAGGGCTGGTCGTCACAGCCGTGAAGATGATGAAGACATGTTTCAGTTTGTCCAGACCAAGGACAACTTGTATCGACGAATGCTATCAGAACATCATCATTAGAGGTCGATGAGCAATCTAAGTAGAATTGTCCTTGAAAGGTAACGCATAGCCTCAAGCCCCATCAACCGAGAATGACTAAAATAGGGGAGATGCAGCAAGGCTAAGTGGGTCACATCCAACTTGGGTATGTTGTCACTTTTCTAGATGTCCTCAAAAACCTAAATATTATGTATATGGTTGTGCATGAAAGAAAGAGCGCTCAATTTGTAAGGGTGGGAACACCCGAGGTGATAACATATTTGGTCAATCCAGGTTAGGGGTAGGCCGGCATTTTGTCGCAGGGGATCCTGGCGATGGCCCTTTGTACATTATTCTAGAGGTGTACTATGATGGGTGGTACCCCAGTGGCCCTATCATTCGCATGGAATCCATGTCCCAATACGAGCCTTACAGTTTTTCTTGTAGAGCCTATTATGCTGAAATTTAATTAAGGTAACAATTTCTGCTATTTGAATAAGTATTTGTGTTTAGACACTATTACAATATCAAAGGATTTTCTATAAAATTGTTCTGGTAATCGTAGGGTAAAAACCCATCGTGTTTATTTGTGACGCGGTCTTACGGGATACCTTTTTTTCAAAGGGTTTTGATAACTCTAATAATTCAAATTGACTGTGTTTCCTCATGCTGGTTTTTACACTGACTCATTTGTTTTTGTATCATAATGCTTGGGTCAGACCGAGTGTTACAGTTTCAGGTTAGAATGCTATGGAGCTCAGGAGGCATGTTGGAGGAGTTTGAACATATTTACGTATTTGGTTTATATTTCCATTGTGTGAGGACAAGTGATTATAACTGTCCAAATTGATGTATTGATTATTGTTGTGACACCCCACCCTTAAACCCACATTAACAAAGAGTATTACTAGGTAATATCGTCCACTAATGGGGAGAATAGGGCTGGTTAGAAGCGACCATCTATAGCTTTGTTTTAAATATCTATTGAATACGCCAATAAGTGCTCTATATTTTTTTCTAATTCAAGTGGATCGATATATCCAATAAATACTTAATACAAAGCCGTTAATGGCTATAGGATCTATCAGAATGAAATACAACTCAAATGCAAAACATATCACAGAACAGCAAATAATCAGATATATACACATATATAGATACATCACAGAGTATACAAAAAGATACATGACATATGTGGTAGGACGACCACAATACAAACATGAGTCAAAAGAATATACATATTAAAGTAGCAACAAAAAGGACTACACAAAAGCCATAACAAAAAGAGCGAGCAGAAACGTCCATGCGGATGCGGAATAGGCTATGTCCAAAGAGTACCTAACCTGAAACACCTCAGTCTGACCCGACTATAAAATAACAAATCAGTTTATAAGGACAGCGATAATATGAGCATAAGGATAATGTGATAATATTCCCAAATAGGAAGGAACAATTTTGTGACGACCCACCTCCTCGGCCCTTAGAAATTGACATTAATGCATCTTCAGTATTCACGTGCAATAAATCCAAGTGTCGGAGAGGCAGATTATCATGGGGTAAAGAATTAAAGATAGAACATGGACAATAATAGAATCTCACATCGTATTCAACACATAAGTATACATATGAGTAGTATATGAAATTACTTCAAGTTATTCCATTAAAGTTATGACACATAATAACGCAACTAGGATAGTTATAACGACCTATCCTTATAGTGCTGGTAAATACTAATACATAATACAAACGCAGCAGGAAGTGACAGATGGCTTCAAAAAAAGACCCAAAATGCTCCATGCTCCATGATCCATTCCAAAATGCTCCAGGCTTACCTAATTAGTTGGCTTCGTTAGAAAATAGGGCACCCAAAGTTTGAGGGAAAAAGAAAATAAAATCCAGGTCACTCATGGAAGTGGTGTGAGAAACTCGAAATACAATGTTTGAAAACAAAAGGTATCTCATAAGACCACGCCGCACATAAACATGGAATGGTTTTTTTTCTTATGATAACCAAAATATTTGCTATGCAGAATATGTGGATATTCTTTTTAAAACAATTTTCAAGTCAGTATACATAATCTTAGCCAAAATTGTTACATTATTAAATTCCAGCATACTAGGCTCTATAATCAAATCCGACGGCACTTATTGGAGAATGTATTTCCATACAATGACAAGCTAATGGACTACCTTCCTACTACATCTCTAAAAAAATGCACCTGAGACTCCAACCTCTTCCAACACAGAACCGACCAACCTTTACCATAGACAGTACCGAATGTGTCATCACCCAGATCGTTCCCGGTCTACTAGAAAGCTCTCTTTGCATACACCACGTTAATTTAGAACCTGACGTCAGAGCGGGAATAAATTTATCTACAAAGGTGATGACTTTACCCTAATGGGAGCGACCCACTTAGCTCTGCCGCATCTACCCTATTTTTGTCATTTCTGGATGGTGAGGCTAGAGGTAACGAATACCTTACTTATAGCATATTCCTCTTTCAGTGCCACATTGCCAATCCATTATCACAGAACTGATTTCTACAAACGTATAACTTCGAAGCTTGTATGTCTTAGAAATAGGTGTTAAGCTAAGAGAAGTTGAGTTCTCCGCCACCAATCGGATTATACGTTCATAGAAATCAACCAATGTAACTACAATTGCAACATTAGACATCTGTTCATGCAAGTTATCCAGGAACAGGACAAACCAAAGGCACTCTCATACCACATCCTGTCGGGAGTTACTCCTAGGATTAGTAGCGATTAGTCCTTGCATTGGATATTACATAACGAAGATACTACTGTTACTATATGTATATTGGGAGTTTATCCCCAAATGATCAACAAGCAGTACTTCATTATAAAAATCCTCAATATGATATCCATGTCTTCACTTAGTGATCTTCGGATAGGAAATACCCAAATCCGACCCTGGTTCCTCCAAACCAATCGTCGATAAAAAGATGTTAAGTTCATATGTGATTATCAATCATAATTTAATTTAATTCATATTTCTATTCATTCATGGATATATCTTAGAGATATATTCATTGAAATACTTCTTTATTTTCAAGTATATGGAATCATCAAGCCTCATGTATCAACTCTATTAGGTTAATTTAAACCTTTTTAAGTCGTGGAATAATTCCCAACCCTTTCACATTTTACTTAGAAAAATATTTTCAAATTATTTTATTTAAATCTTAACAAAGAATTTATAATTCAAAACTTTTAATTTCATTTTGGTTAAAGCATGTTATCTAGGATGTTAATCCAAAACCAGTAAATGTTAAGTGAGCAGAATCTATAGAAATCGTCTAATTCTACTCAATATCAATTACCGTATTTAACAAATACTGTGGGCGGAGTAACGGTGAAAGCACCCTTTAAATTCCACGATAGTATGAGTTCCCTCTTTTGGCTTGAACACCGAGTACAAAAAGATTGTCTCCATAAAATTCAATTTATTTATCTTTGGAGAATTATATCCTTTAACTTTGGAGAATTTTGATCTGAGAAAATCCAGTTTACAATTCCATCCGATGGGCCAATCCGGATAGCCAGGAAGAGTAGGAAACTGGTTTTCCAAACTCAAGCCTAGACATTATCTCTCTGACACCCATAACGCGGTCAAGTAATTTGGTCGACTCTAAATCATTTAATATTTAACTACTCCATAAATCCTGTAAATCATCTTTGAATTAATTTATTAATCGTTTGGAAATATATGCAAACGATTTGGAAATGAACGGTTGCGTTTAAAACTACGTTCAAAAGTTATACAAAAGTGTTGTGGAAAAGTGCTGCGGAAAGTGCTTTTTAAGCTATATTGATCAAAATGACTTCTTTTTTTATCATTTGGAAACTCATTTTTATAACTCAAATCACTTTTAAAACATTCTAAAATATTTTTATAATTTATTTCATATTTTTAAACAATTTTAAAGAGGTTTAACATTCCATATACACTAAATCATGAAATAAAGGATTTGTGCTTATCAACGTGTATTTCCATGACTTGCATATATATTCAACATTTCTATTAAACAGCCATAATCAATAATCAAAATCAAACATATATAACATCCAATAGCATATATAACCTCAATTGGCAACTTCGACATTGTGTGTGTAACGACCCGATTTTTCGATGCCCGAAAATCGACATCAATATGTCCACTATATCAAATGCCAAACAATCGAATGTTGGAAAACTGAATCATTAGGATTACAAAAGAATGAGGTAGAAGAAGAAATAGAAAAAAAATATCAAAATCTCACAATCAAAGTGGAATAATATATAATAAATAAATGACTGATCTTTAAAAACATTAGAACTATATATGTTTATACATTACATCATCAGATTAGATTACAAATCAACAACACAATTTAGGACAGTTATAACAACTTGTCTATCCAATACTGACAACTCAGCTACAACACAGCGGAATATATATCAAGTACGTGTACTACGTCTCGCCATCTAGCTCGTCTCTTGAGTTCCATAGCTATCCTTCCAGAATCTATACTCTATAATACATGGTCTGACCCGAGCATTATAGTTAAATAACACCCGAGTCAGTCTGGAAAATCAGCGTGAGAAAACACACTCAATTGGATTATCAAAGTTTGGAAAACACTTTGAAATCAAAGGTATCTCATAAAACCACGGCACAAATAAACATATCGGGTTTTTACCTTACGATAACCAAAACATTTCTTATAAAATCCTATGATATTATAGTAGTGTCTATATACAAATACTTATTCAAATAGCTGAAATTGTTACATTATTAAATTCCAGCTAATAGGTAGACAAATAAAACCATAAGGGTATGTATGGATAATGGATTTCCATCAATGGTAGGGCTACTGGGGCAACGTCCGCACAGTACGTGGTCTAGATCATCGTACTGAGGATCCACCTTGATTCCCTACATCACAAGACAAGAGCTACCCCTTACTGGATAGTCTAAATAAGTTCACCCGACGGTTGGGATCAGCAACGGCCCACACATCTGAAATAAAGGGACATCTAGACAAGTGTGACCTTACCCTAATTGGTTTCTAGCCACTTAGCCTTGTGTCCACCTCCCCTATTTTACCCATTCCCGGTTGATGAGGCTCAAGGCTAAGCGTTACCTGTTTAGCACACATTCACTTAGAATTCTCATCGTCCTCCTGACGATGTTCCGAAAGCATTCGTCCATACAAGCCCTTCCATGTTCGAATGTAACCGAATGCACTATTCCTACTACATCCATTTTGCAATCACCCTTAGGATTTGTAGCGATTAGCCCTTACACTTTACTACTCCATCTTCGAATCCAATCTCTTGTCTTCCTCACGGAAACGTTCAAACCGGATCGAAGTGGTTTCCGGGAAATAAATCCGGATCTCGGTCTCTTCGAAACGATCAGTGCATTGGCCAATACTGATAGTTGATTATTTAACTATCAAATAACATTCACAAATAACCATCAATTTAAATAATTTCCCAAATTATTTATTATTCCAAATATCTTCGTAAGATATCTTCTACACTTCAATCTTTTGAAATTAGTTTCAAATCTCTTTTTACTCGTGGAATAAATTCGAATTTTTTTTTATTTCCACTGAAAATCACCAAGTCCAAATATTATAGATTTTAAAATAATTTAAATCACTTTATTCTAAAATATATTCTAAAACATTTAAATTAAAACTACTCAAACACTTTATCCAAAAATATATACTTTAAAAATACTCAAAATAAAAACTTCTTAAAAAACTTTATTATTTAAAATACTAGTTATGAAATTTTATAATAATGTCACATGTAAAACTTAAGTCAAAAACAAATTTTAAAATAAAAGTTACAAAAAACTTTGGCCAAACTATCTTTAAAACAAAACCACTTTATAAAATATAATATTAATAATTAACTTTTTAAAACCATAATATCAATTAATACTTTAAAATAATTACTACTTTAACTAATTTAATAAAATATTTACCGTTAAAAGTTTTTAGCAATTAAAAAAAATTCTCAAAACATTCTTTTAAATACTCTTTCAAACTTTTAACTTAAGCTTAAAATCTGTTGAAAACTACTCGGGTTTTCAAGGAAATACACTTTCCTTTCACACCTTTAAAAATAAATCGTCATTTATCTTTAAACAAATCACCCTTCCCTTATAAATTCCCATCGTGAATTTATATTTCCAAATACCCACCAATATCTTATTTCACCTTATAAACCCAGTTTATAAATTCCATAGTCTCATCTTCTTTTAAAACAAAATTTCAAACTCCAAATCAATTTCCAAAACGATTTTAGATTTTACTCCATTTTAAAACAAATTCCTTCACTTACTCAATTTTACTTCAAAACCTATTAATTTCAGATTTAACTTCTTTATTATGATTTAAAATCTTATTTAAACTGAAAACACCAATTTCATGTTTATTTCAAAATTCTTTTTTTATTTCTTCTTAAACTATTTAAATTCTAAATTTAAAAATAAATCTTTTATTCCTCAAAATGTTTTCACTTAAGTTTAAGAATTCATTTATTCCTATTTGTTCAAATATCTCCTTTCCCAAACTTGAAATTTATTTATTGGAATTTAAAAATCAAGTTTTATCCTTTTTCAATTCATTCATTAATTTATAAAAATTCTCTACGATTATTTTATTTAAAAATTCCCTATTTTATTTTCCTTTTAAAAAAATTCAATCTTTATCTTTGATAACTCAACATACCCAAATATATATAATTAAACCATAGCATTCAATATTTTCAATCACCAGTATAATCTATCTCAGATTATCAAATAAATCATATCACAGAATAAATAAACAATCTAAATATTTTCAGGAATCCAATTGGATCCCTCCAACCTGTTTCCCTGCATCCACAGATGTTGGTATAATTTAAAATTACCAATCCCACTTCAAGGTGGGATATCGCGGTATACGGGGTCATGCTATTATGCGGGGCACATAGGGTCTCATCGGATACATAATGCGAAAAATCAATCACTCCAATATATATATATATATATATATATATATAATATCACATCCAAGCTGATAATTAATTCAGGCAAACAACCAATAACTTAAATTTTAACTACTTAAATTTAATGGTATTCCGAAAGAGTGAGATTGACTCACCTTTGATTATGCATGCAACCCATTCCAATCCATCTCGACTTGTTTCTCTATGATTTTAGACTAATATAAACAATTCACGATTTATTACTATTTGAACTAATCGAATAATTTATTAACATTTATTAATTTAATTAACTAAGAAGTTTACTTAAACTAATTTTACATTAAATAAATAAATTTTAAGTTACAAAACAATTAAATAAGTCAATCTATCTAATACATTATAAAAGTAGGTTTTATATGTGTATATATATTTTCATATATATATATATATATATATATATATATATATATATATATATATCCACATCCTATTCATTTTGAAACTTCCATATAGATTTATATACTTTATAAATAATCCATATAGATAAAAATCTAATTTATATAAACTCAAATAATTAAAATCCCTATATCTCTATTTCTATATAAACTTCTCGTATTTAAAATTCATGCCCTTTTTCAGAACCTAATCTATAAATATTTTTATCTCTACATTGTACTTATCCTTAATAAGGTATAACAGGATAAAATAAAAATAAAAATACCTTATTGCTTTAAATTTTAAACAACTGTTTATGACTTACTGTATATTTCCGATAAGCGAAGTAATAACCAACAACCAATTCACAAATTTAAACTCATGTAATAATGAATTTTAGATTTTTAAAAAAAAATTGAATCACCTATCAACAGATTATAAAAAAAATCGAAATCCAAACCTTAGGCAAATCTTCGAATTTCAGATGTTCAATGGCGATGCTAGGCATGTAGGAGCTCACACCCGAGGCTGTGGGTTTTGCCAATTCACGAAGATCGTCATCAAATACTAGATATTGCTTCACCTGATGTCGCATCCAAAATGAACGGCTCTGGCCCAGTCGAACTCGAGACGCGCGACAATCCCCTCCATCTCCGTCAATGTTCGAATGCCTCACGACTGAACAACATCCAGTCGTTGCTAGATTGTCATCTGTAAAGGCCCGCAAATCTGTACCCCTTTGAGCCGGAAAAATCTCACAACAATTAATCCCAAAGTGGCACAAAAGTACGAGTCCTCGGGTTTAAAGAAGAAAGAGGTAGAAGAAGAAGAATAAAATCAAAATCAGAGTCTCACAATCGCAGTGGAACAAAATATAATATATAATAACAGCTTTTAAATAAAAGAAATCTATACTGTTTTACATATACATACGGTCATCAGAGTACAACAACATCCATACAGAGACAACTTAATACTTATCCATACACAGCGGAAATAATAGTCAAATACGGAAGTACGCTCTGTCATCCAGCTCGTATCCTGAGCTCCTTAGCTTTTAAACTTATCCTATTTAACTCGGTCAGACTCAAGCATCATATAAAACAGCACCCGAGCCAGTCTGGAAAACCAGCGTGAGAAATCACACTCAATTGGATTATTATATTTTCAGAAATCCTTTGAAAAATAAAAGCATCTCGTAAGACCATGCCATAAATAAATATGTCGGATTTTTACCTTACGATAGCCAAAACATTTTTTTATCAAATTCGTCTGATATTATAATAGTGTCTATAGAAAGTAAAATAGAATCTAGCTAAAATGCTTGCATCTCATGTCCTAGCAATAGTTGGGCACAATCAAAATCGTACGGGCGCTTATTGGAGATTAGATTCCATACAATGGCAGGGCTACCAGGGTACCGCCCGTCATAGTACTTGGTCTAGATCAGAGTGTCGAGGATCACTCCCGACCCCTTACAACACAAAGCTGGGACTACCCCTTACTGGATAATCTCGAGTAAGATTACCCCGTGGTTGGCGCGACCAACCACCCACTAAGCCGAAATAAAAAGGGACATCTAGACAGGGATGACCTCAACCTGAAATGGGTGCTACCAGCTAGCCTTGCTGCACCTCCCTTGTATTAGCCATTCTCGATTGATGAGGCTTGAGGCTAAGCGTTACCTTTCAAGAACGAGTCCCACTTAGAATGCTCATCGTCCTCCTGATGATGTTCTAACAGCATTCGTCCACACAAGTTGCCCTGGGTCTGGACAAACCGAATCACCGTCTTCATCATCTTCGCGGTCTTCATTCGTTATCGTTCAAACCGGATCGAAGTGGTTTTCGGATAATTAAATCCAATCCTGGACTCTTCAAAATGATCAACGCATTGGCCAATATTGATAGTCGGTTATTTAACTATCAAATAATCATCCACAAGCAACCATCAAGTCTTAAATAATTTTTCTTAAATTATTTATCTCAAAATTTCTTCTTAAGATATTATCTTCATATTTCAACCGTTTTAAAACAGTTTTCAGACTCCATTTATTTTCATGGAACCAATTAAATCTTTTTCCCATACATAGAATATTTTTTTACTTCAATTTTATATTCAACTCTTGAAAACATTCGTTTATTTTCTTATTTCTTTCTCAAAAATCAATATACAAATTTACTTGTAAATTCTCAAACTCAATTGCTCCACTTTGCTTTGCGAACTTTATTTCGCCTTCAGGAAACTCCTATTTTATACTTGGTAATTTATTTAAGTTTCCATAACCCTACTTATAATATTTTTCTCCTAAACCTTATCCCATTTAATAAACTCGCTTATCATCTGAAGAGGATTATAATTGGATTTTTAAAAATGTTTAAAAATATATATAAGTAAAAATATGGTTTATTTCCAAAATATGACTTAAGGTAGAACTAAATATAAATATTAAAATCATATCCGGTTATTGATAATTTACAAAGCTGATTTAGAAAACTAGGATTTATTTTAATAAATACTAAGCACTAAAATAACCATGTCGGAATATTCTAAATCTAGATAATAGTTCTATACAAATTATATAGTATAGTAATTTTAAAAAAATATTCCCTTTTCAAACAAATTTATATTATTTTAGAAAATCCAATATCCACCCATAAATTACTCTTGATTCCTATCTCAACGACCATATTCTCGTTTTTTTTCACCTTCGGAAAATATTCTACTATTTCCTTCCAAAACAAATGTTATACTCAATATAAATTTTCTTAATAACTTATCAATTTACATATCTACCGATACCTTTCTATCTCCTTTATAACCCCGTTTATAAATTTATAACTTCCTCGAGCTTTATAAAAACAATTTTATTCAAAAATCCTATCCTTATAATTTTATTCTTCAATACAATCCCATATTGTTCCTTAATAAAATTCCATTTCATTTCTTAGTAAAATTCTTTAATTTTATTTCTTAATAAAATTTTGCTTCACTTCAAATCCATTCATCAATTCCAATATTTCTTCGAGTCTTTATATATAATTTAATTTTTCCCAAAACCCAACTTTAACCAATTTACGTATAGCCAAAGTAATAAATATTGTTTTATTTACTTAATTCTCAAATAGAAGTAAATCCAAATCAAACAACTGGATATTCTTTCAATTTATTTGACTTAATAAATTCAAATTCAATGTTTACTTAATAAATTTAATAAAATTTAAGTAGAACCTTTAACTTCAAACAACTGGATATTCTTTCAATTTATTTAACTTAATAAATTCATTTATCTCAACTTTATATTCATTTAAATAACTTTAAACCAAATCAAGTTATAAGAATCATACCTTTTGAAAATCTCCATTTATATGTAAGTTCCAAATCAAATTTATTCAATACAATTCTTAAATAATTCAATCTAACCAATTTCATATTTATCTTCCAACTTAAATTTCATTTAAATCAATTAAAACTCTATATGTAAAATATCTTAAATAGGTACTAAACCATAGAATATAAAACAATCAAACTCCATTGTTAACTCATTTTTATTAATCAATTTTATACAAAGCTTAAATTATATATATAGTTAAATTCAAGAATTTAACTATATATATATATATATAATAATATTTATATAACATCAAAAATTGATATTTATCAAACCGTATATTTCTTTCCAAAACCATAGAAAATCATTTCAAAATAATTATATATATATATATATATACCGTGGTGCTTGTATATAATTTTCGATTCTATGGTCAAGTGATACAGATATTTATCATTTCAATCCGCAATTTAAAATAAAAATGCTGTTGTATATCATTTCAAACCGCAATCCCAAATGAGATGAAAATGCATAGTAACTCCAGGTTTATAACAATTTAAAATACAGCATCCATTCATCCAATATCACCCATCAACCATTTATCACAATCATCATCAAATTCAAACAATAGCATCAATATAGAACGGACAATAAACAACAGGTATTAAATAGCAGTTTATATTCAATAATAAATTAAATAACTGTTTAATTAGCAGTTAATATGCAATGAATAATTAATTAACAATTTAACTGGCAGTTTAAATGCAATGAATAAATTAAATAGCAATTTAATTTGAATAAATGAAATTAACTGAGATGATGATAAAAAATATGCCAAACAACCATAGAAAAAATTTAATCACAACATATATCAATTTAACAAATATAAGAAATTTTAGAAGTTGTGAGTGGGTTAAAACACTCGCCTTTTGAATTTAAATTGAATTCAAATCCAATTTAAACCCAAAAATTGAACAGTCTCTAAATCCATTCAAACCAGCGCCAAAATGTTCGAAATTTTATTATGATCCTAAGAAAAAAATCGCGCGTGAAACGGAGTTCGTATGAAGAAGTTATTAGATTTAAATCGTTTGAAACAAAATTTTAAATTAAAACAGAAAAATCAACTCTAACCTACCCATTGCCATGAAGCACGCGCCTATAACCCTTCTTCCAAAACCCTATACACGCGTAACCCATGTTCGAACGAAGCCCTAAAACGCTGCCTTCAATTCCTAAACGTCACCTTCAATTCCTAAACGTCGTCGCACCCCAACTTCACCGAGCCCCTAGCCTTCGCCGTCGCACCTGCTCGGTCCCACAATGACGATCTCGGCCCCAAAACCCACCATAGCCGCCGCTTGCTCTTAAACCCTAATCACAAATTCCCGATGTTAATTCCTTTGTTATGCGACTTAGCGACTCAACAACCGGAGCGACCTAAAGAGGCTAACAAGATGAAACGACCTAGCGACTTACATAAGCACAGCGACCTAAAGAACCTACCGACCTAAGGACCTAAAAGTGGGATGACCTAACTACCTAAAAGTGGGATGACCTAACGAACTAAAAAGTGGAACAACCTAACGACCTAACGAGCTAAGTAACATAACGAGTTAACGACATAGCCTAGGTCGCTACATTGGAAAACCTCAGCGTTATAAAGGTCACCAACTATTTCCTTAGGTCGTCCACGACCTAGTACTTCATTCAGAAGAGGCCAGTGCTACTGGGTAGGGCCGAAGTTTCCATCTGTTAGGTCGCTCATAGGTGATCCACGACATATCTTAGGTCGCAACCTTCGACCTACAACTTGCCAGCCCAAACACTCGGATGCAACACTGTCTAGCCATAGATCCGTATCCTCTAGGTGACCCACGACCTACCTGAGGCCGCTTGCGACCTGAGGCCTATCTTAGGTCGTTCACGACCTAAGGCCCGTCCAGAATCTCCTATAAATACAGCATGGACTCACACATTCAGGCAACTTTTGGATCATTCTTAAAGGCACTGACACTCTGCCATTTTTCTCAACTCGAATAGCACTTCAAGCACTCCAAACACCAAGGACATTACGGCAAACTTCAAGAGAAAATCTACATCATTCAACATGGATTCGAAAGATTATTTTACATCGAAGTTTGAACTACTAGTCTAGAAGGTGTTGAAATTGAAGAATGTTGTATAAGTTGTAGTTGAGTCAGCAATAAAGAGATTTAAAAGTGGATGTAGGCTTGACTATAAGCCCCGTTGAAAGGCCACTTCCTCGGGATGGAGGATTGGGACCTCAACCGACCCTTCGTGAACGACTGTCAAGGCAGAACTCAGAAAGAATGGCTGACGTTTTCCCCGCAGGGCCTGTGGATGATGAAGAGTATTTTTCAGGGATTGTCCGTCAAATCATGAAAGAAAGTATGCGAAAGGACGAGAATGAGAAAGAGTGGGGCTTTGCTCCAAGCAAAACTCCATTCACCGAGAGGATTCTGAAAGCTGAATTCCAGAGAAAATTTGTTCCGCCCACTATTCCAGCTTACAAAGCAACAAGTGATCCTAACGAATTTCTGTATAAGTATGACTGGTATATGACTGGCGCCAGGGCATCCGATGAGATTAAGTGCCGGTACTTCCCGGTGTATTTGGAAGGAGTAGCTTTATTATGGTTTACCAAGTTGGCAGTTAGATCCATTGATCAGTTCTCGGACTTAACTAAGAAGTTCAAGGAGCGGTTTCGGTTGTACGCCTCTAAAGCAAAGGATATAATGTCATTGTCAAGTCTGGAGCAAAACCCAGGAGAATCCATCAAATCGTTTCTGAATCGATTCAACATAGTTTTGGCCAAGGTTGATAATGCTGAGCCACACATGGTCTTAACATACTTGATGAGGGCAATTGATAAATCGAGCAAGTTTGGAGAATGGTTGAAAATGAAAGAACCAAATTCACTCGATAAATTGTATAAAAAAGCCGATGAGTTCATGCGCTTGGAAAGCCTTCAAGCACCGGCTAAGGTGGCGTCAGCAGAAACTAAGAATGATAGTAACGCTCCAGACAAAAAGGAATCCAATGCTCAGAAAAGTGGGAATGACGGTGGAAAGAAACAAGGGGATGCAAAGAAGGGTCGAGCTTTCAACTTCACAACCTTGACTGATACCCCTGAAAATATCTTCTTTGCAACCAAAGATAATATCAGTTATCCTACGCCACCTAAGATGAGGGTTGGAGGTAAAACGGAGAAAAGTGGAAGATTCTGTCAGTTTCACAATCAGCCTGGTCATAACACTAACGAATGCCGACACTTGAAGGAAGTAATTGAGCGACTGTTGAAAGAGAACAAGCTCCAATAGTATGTTAAAAGGGGTAGGGACACTACAACCTCATCAGTCCAAAGGCAGCAAGTCCCCGCTCACCATCCAAGCTCGAGTGAGAAGGCCGTAGAGCATGGTCAGACAGGCCTGTCATTAATGTGATAACGGGAGGTCCTCATCCAGCAGGCAGGAGCTGGGGTGAGATGGAAAGGTATGCTCGTGCACTGAAGCATGCACCCACAGAGGAAAGTTTTTTTGTGTTAGAGGATGTTGCGCCATTGAAACAACAGAAAGCTTTCCCTGATGACATCATATTTAGCGCCAGGGACTCTAAGGGTATTGAAGCCCCTACGATAGATCCTCTGGTCATTTCTGCCGGTATTGGCCCGGCCACTGTGAGAAGAATTCTGGTCGATTGCGGGGCTTCGTGTAATATTCTCTTCAAGAAAACTTTTGACCAGATGAAAATACCAATGGCTGACGTTCAGGCTTCGTCATTGAAAATTGCTGGCTTCGCTGGGGAGCCAAAGCAGCCGATTGGGACTATAGACTTGATTGTAGAGTTCGGAAAGGGGCCGAGAAAGGTAGCTCGAAAGCATACCTTTATAGTTGTTGAAGAATTTTCTGCTTATAATGCTTTCTTGGGCCGACTGACCCTGGCTGCATTCAAAGCTGTTCTCGCCCCATGGTGTCTAACTATAAAATTTCCCACTGATAGCGGAGTTGGGATAATTAAAGGGGATCAGAACGTGGGACGGGAGTGCTATCTTACAGAGCTACATGAAACAAAGAAGAGAGAAATGGGAAAAGATGCGGCGCCTTCAGTCCGCATCAAAGAACGAACCTTGTAGCAACTACAGGTTGGTCCCTGCACTGGCGAACATAGCAGTGGCCGGAGAGAGATGGATCCAAGAAAAGCTAGTGCAGGGGAGAATAGAGTAGTGCCGGTAGAGGTGACAGTGACGGTACCTGTTGACTTAAAGGACCCAAACAAGGTGCTGAATGTGGGTTCACAACTCAACACTACAGCTCAGAATATTCTGATCTCGATCTTGAAGGCAAATTTAGATGTATTCGCATGGACTCATGCTGACATGTGCGGAATATCACCAGAGATTGTGGTACACGCTCTCAACATTGATCCAAAGTTCACGCCAGTAAAACAGAAAAGAAGAACTCAGGGTCCAGAGAGGTCAGCAGCGCTGAAAGAAGAAGTCGACCGACTCATGGAGAATGGTTTCATCAGAGAATCTGTTTACCCAGATTGGGTCTCAAATCCTGTCCTGGTTAAAAAGGCTAATGGGAAGTGGAGAGTATGCATTGACTTCTCAGATCTGAATAAAGCTTGCCCCAAAGACTGTTTCCCGCTGCCTAGAATTGATCAGTTGGTGGACGGAACGGCGGGACATGAATTGTTGTCTTTTATGGATGCTTACTCCGGGTACAATCAGATCATGATGCATGAGCCAGATCAGGAGGACACGAGCTTCATAACGGATGTTGGTCTCTACTGCTATAAAGTCATGCCCTTCGGACTCAAGAATGCGGGGGCAACTTACCAAAGGCTTGTTAACACCATGTTTAAACCGCAGATCGGAAAGACAATGGAAGTCTATGTTGATGATATGTTGGTAAAGTCAAAGAAAGTAGTGGACCACATGGATCACTTGGCGGAAATGTTCGCGGTCCTCCGGAGATACGGAATGAAGCTTAACCCGTTGAAATGTTCATTCGGAGTGGAGTCCGCAAGGTTTTTGGGATTTATTATGAGCGCTAGGGGCATTGAGGCTAATCCTTCTCAAATCACTGCCTTGAAGGAGGTCAAAGCTCCTAGAACAAAGAAGGAACTGCAGAGTCTTAACGGAAAAGTTGCTGCTTTGAGCCGATTCATTTCTAAAGCTACTGATAAATGCACTCCATTCTTTGACGCTCTAAAGAAAGGAAGAAAAAACTTTGATTCGACTCCCGAGTGCCAGAACGCATTTGATGAGCTGGTTCGTCATATGGAAGTGCCTCCAATACTCTCATAGCCCGACAATGGTGAAGATCTCTACATATATCTGGCAATATCATCTCACGCTCTGAGTGCAGCATTGGTTCGAGAAGATACAAGAATCCAGTGACCAGTCTATTACATTAGTAAAAGATTCACCGGGGCAGAGATGAATTACTCGAAGCTGGAGAAACTCGCCTATTGCCTATTGATTGCATCACGGAAATTGAGGCCGTATTTTCAAGCTCATTCCATCAAAGTCCTCACTGATCAACCTCTGAAGCAAGTCCTGTTTCTCCCTGAGACTTCGGGCCGTCTTTTAAAATGGAATATTGAACTCGGTCAATATGACATCACTTACCATCCCCGAAGAGCTATCAACGGACAAGCTTTAGCAGACTTCATTGCAGAATGCACAGATAAAGGTGATAGTGAGGAAGAGGAAACTAATGACGTCCCGGTGAGATGGAAATTATACGTTGATGGCGCAAGGAATGACTACTGTTCTGGGGCAGGAGTTGTCCTTGAAACCCCTGAAGGACGATCATTGTGTTATGCACTGAGGCTGGAATTTCCTTCGACGAATAATGAGGCAGAATATGAAGCTCTCATTGTAGGTTTGAGAATCGCTAAAGAGCTAAATATCAGAATATTACAGACCTTCAGTGACTCTCAGGTTATCGTATACCAAGTCAAGAAGGAATTCCAAGCTAAAGGAGGAAATCTACCCGCTTATTTGTCAAAGGCCTGGGAGCTTCTTGAGGATTTCGATCATTATTCAATAATCCATATTCCCCGGGAAGAGAATATGAAGGCAGATTCCATCGCAAAGTATCAAGCACTGGTGAAGCTCAACTATTGGGATTAGTCCCCGTAGAAGTCCTGTCAGCACCAAGTACAGACGAGATGGATGTTGACTGGATTATGAATGTATCTCAGGAACAAGAATCATGGATGACTCCAATGCTGGACTATCTACTCAGAGGTTCTTTGCCAGAAAATTCGAGAGAAAGACAGAAGCTTCTAAGGAAAGCCTCCAGATATATAGTCCAAGACGACCGATTGTACAGGCGGGGTTTTTCAATGCCATTACTCCGATGTGTAACTAAAGATGAAGCCAAGACAATTCTAGCTGAAGTGCATGGAGGGGAATGTGGAGATCACACGGGTGGTCAGACATTAGCAAAGAAAATTCTCCGTTATGGATATTTTTGGCCGGAAATTAATCGAGATGCTGCTACATATTCTCAGAAATGTGACAAGTGCCAGAGATTCGCCAAAATTCCTAGAGCACCTTCCACTGAGCTAACACAGATGGTCAGTCCGTGGCCATTTGCCATTTGGGGAATGGATCTCATTGGGCCATTACCGACTGCCAAATCAGGGATTAGATATGCTATTGTTGCAGTTGATTATTTTACTAAATGGGCTGAAGCTGAACCTTTGGCTACTATTACCTCTAAGAAAATGATAAATTTTGTGACTAAAAATATCATTTGCAGGTATGGTGTGCCACAGAAAATAATCAAAAGACAATGGTACTCAATTTGAAAGCGAGGAATTCCAGGACTTCACGATTCAAAATCCAGAAGAGTTTTTCAGTAGTGGCTCATCCGCAGGTAAACGGGAAAGTGGAAGCAGTAAACAAAATCATCAAGTCAACCATCAAAAAGCAATTGGAAAAAGCAAAAGGTGGTTGAATCGATAAGCTACCACTGGCACTATGGGCATACAGAACTACTCATAAAACTGCAAATGGGCACACTCCATTCTCATTGGCATATGGATCAGAAGCAATGATTCCAGTAGAGAAGAAAGTCCCTTCACATAGAAGAATTCACTTCGATCAAGCTGAAAATGAAAAACTTCAACTTGAGGCACTTGACCTCCTTGATGAAAAAAGAGAAGAGGTTAAGCTCAGAGCTGCGTCTCATCAGCAAAAAATAGCTAGGCATTTCAACTCCAAAGTCCGCCATCGCAGCTTTCAAATTGGGGATTTAGTCTTGAAAAGAATTATGACAGCAACAGGAGTGTTCGGGCCAAACTGGGAAGGGCCATATGTCATAGGTAGCAAACTTCATGATGGCACATTCAAACTCATAACTGTTGAAGGAGATTTAATCCCAAGAGCCTGGAACAGCAATCACTTGCGTCCATATTTTACTTAAAAGCTTTACTGAAATGTTGTAAAAGAATTATGGATGTATGATTCTTGTATTGAAAGCTCATGTAAAACAGTTCGAGTGAATAATGAGAACTATAAAGTGGATGTAGGCCCGACTTTTGGCCGAACCACTATAAATCTTGTGTTCTTTACTATTACAAGTCGCTTATTTTATTTCGATAGGTAAAGTACTTCGAATATATTGCTGAAATATCGATTTAAATTCG
This sequence comes from Allium cepa, assembly GCA_030765085.1. Lineage (NCBI taxonomy): Eukaryota > Viridiplantae > Streptophyta > Magnoliopsida > Asparagales > Amaryllidaceae > Allium > Allium cepa. The sequence continues at coordinate 862,429,308 of CM060931.1, forward strand.
CAGGCAATTTTAAAAAGAAAAAGCAGACTTACCCATCGCAGTACCAAGAAATTGCAATCCTTGGCATCACTCAAAAGCAAGCAAGCTTTAAGCAGCAAAAGACTCTAGGGCCGAAGTCCTATATAGGAAGTACTTTAAGAAAACAATGGTTCCGCTGGAGTACATTCCTTTGAGAAGTACTTTAAGCAAACCATAGTTCCGTTGGAATACATTCCTTTGGATAAAGCAACCCAATAATAAAATGGCGCATGCTTAAATATGGTACCAAGAGATTACCAATATGGACAACCAGCAAAAAGAAATGGGCAAGCTGACCAGCACCAACAAAAGACCACTTCGAAGGCCCACGTTTCACCAAGATTGAAGTAAAACTTCCAAGTGTTGAAACATGGAAAAGCCCTCTTCGGAGGCACAACTCTTCGGAGGATAAAGACACCTGATGGCTCAAGCCGCAAAATGAGAGTTTTCTTTTTCTATGGGTGAGACGATCAGAGGCACCTTCCCTATGGGAAGGCGAGGCGCTTGTTTACTAGCTGAGACAGTTTGTGCAACGAACGTCCAAGTAACTTGTGTTCGCCCTGGGAATCCATAAGACGACCAGAGGCACCTTCTTCCCCGCGGGGAGGCAAGGCACTTGTTCACTAGTTGAGACAGTTTGCACAACGAATGTCCAAGTAACTTGTGACCGCCCCGTAAATCCATCCAACCATGAGAGAGTAACTCCCAGGCAGTAGCCCCACTCAAAGGCACACGTTTCACCGAGATTGAAATAAAACTTCCAAGTGTTGAAGTGTGAAAAAGCCCTCTTCGGAGGCCCATTTCACCAGGAGCTGAAGTGTAAGAGTCGCTCTTCGGAGGTCCACTTCACCAGGAGCTGAAATGATAAAAAGACCTCTTCGGAGGCACACGTTACACCGAGATTGAAATGAAACTTCCAAGTGCTGGAACGTGGAAAGCCCTCTTCGGAGGCCCATTTCACCAGGAGCTGAAGTGTAAGAGTCGCTCTTCGGAGGTCCACTTCACCAGGAGCTGAAATGATAAAAAGACCTCTTCAGAAGCCCACGTTTCACCGAGATTGAAATAAAACTTTCAAGTGTTGAAACGTGAAAAGGCTCTCTACAGAGGCACAACTCTTTGGAGGTACACGTTTCACCAAGATTGAAATAAAACTTCCAAGTGTTGAAATGTGAAAAATCCCTCCTCAGAGGTACAACTTTCTAAAGAAGCATTTCATCAAAAATGCGAAAAAAAAAGTCCTCTTAAAGCTACACTTTAGCTCTTGAAGGAAGATCGGTTCATCTATATTTTTTTTTAAAAAGAGAGACCCTTCCTACAAAGACTAGAGTGTTCTTCTGAGGCCGGCTCTACCACATAGGAGAATTCACTTTGTAAAAAAAATATATATATATGCAAAGAAAAAGTGATATTTCCGAAGGGTAGGGCATGAGAACTCATACGAAACGAGGAGAACTCTATTTCAAGTAGAATAGTATTCCTCCAAGAACGGAATAAGTATTCTCCAAAAAGAGAAAAGAGTACAAGTCCCCTCGAAATTAAAAGTATTGCAACGAGCTCATGGTATGGGGGCAACATGGTATAGCTACATTGGCAAAAGTAATGCTCAAACAACATACCATAAGCCCGCTGCAATATTATACAAAGAAACTTGTACAAAAATAAAAAAAATGCATTCTCAAATACAAACAAGAAGTTTGTACAAATAAAGGATCATTTTATTCAATTTTATTACAATTTCTTACAGATACAAGTTTCGAAATAAAGAAAGCGGGGGCCGGTACCCGCACAATCCCCGACCAGTACGTGCAAAAAACAAAAAGCTAAAAACTGGAATCTTCATTTCTTCTTGCCACCTTTGGACCCTTCACCCGGCCGGATGGTCAGCTTTTTGGGTCGATCTGTAGGCATGAGGGAAGAAGGAGAGGGAGGTACAACTGGTTCAACTTTCGGTTCCTCTTTAGTAGCAATGATGCTCTTCCTCCTCTTCTTCGATGTTCCACGCTTCTTTTTCCTCTTTGAAGAAGATTCACTTCCTGGAGTAATAAGTTTAGACAAAGTTATGTCATCAGAAGGAGTCCGCTCCGGAGATATCTCACCTCCCTCAAGTCCTTTGTCCTTTTGCTCTTGCGAAGCAGCTGGGTCATCCAAGCCCCGAAGGGCACCTATTATTTCTTCCTGTGATCCCAGATGAGGAGTAGGAGTGATTGGGGGAGGCAGAGGAACAGTAACTGGAGGTGGAGAAGTTTGAATGATGCTCGGCGCTTTCTCTACAAAGGAAAGTTAAAAGTGTCAGTATTTCCCGCAAAAAGAGGAGACAATGGCTCGTCGAGATTCAAGAAATAATCAAGAAGCTCATCAAATCCGTAAGAAACTAGCAATTTGTCCCCCTGAGCATTATTAGGGTTACCTGGAGAAGTTTGTGGTATCACATCAATTTCGTAGTCTAGAGCTTCAGCACTCTCTTGTGGCTCATCTACGGCTTGTGTAATTATGGCTCCGGTATCAGCTTTAGTACGAATCGGTGTATGAGAGCTAGAACCAGCAATGTCAACATCGACTGAAGTTGAAGGAGGGACAGGGGTAGTCAAAGTTGTTTCTTTTTCTTGATGCTCTTCCCCCATCATTTCAACTCGCGATCTAGCAAGTTGCTCCTTCCCTCTAGCAAGAGCTGCGCGAGCTTCGAAGTCTAAATAGTGCGCCTCTAGCTCCTCTTCAGTGTACTCGGTGCCTTTAAACATATCAAGCGCGGCTTCCCATACTTCAGCTAGGGTAACCTCATATTTGGGACCCAGAAATGCAAGACTGTCACGCCCTAACACACTTTGCAAATAGAATTCAAATAATGTCGAGCCGATGTCAGCTTTGGTAGCTTCATGGCTTCTTCAACTGCAATTCTACCAGCAATAGCCTTATCTCGCTCTCTTTCGACTTTAGATAGTTGAGCTTTAAATTTTTCAATTTCCGCAACCTGAAAGCTAGTTTGCCCTCGTAACTGAGTAATATCAGTACGGTAGCCCTCTACAGTTTGCTCCAGCCCATCAGCCTTAGCCTCGGCATCCCTTTGTGCAGCATGAGCATCCGGCACCTGCTGCTGGAGCACACTCTCCCTTTGAGAATAAGAAGTGGAGGAAGTGGCAAGCTCCTATTTGAGTTTCCCAACTTCCGCTTCAAGTTTTTCATTATAATCGGCAATGCTCCTCATTTCTGCATCATGCTGCTTAAGGGTCTTTTGCCATTCGGTTTTGTCATTCTCCATGGTCAGCATAGCTTCGAGATTGGCCCGATTCACCCTTTGGAGCTCATCAACAAGTTTTTGCCAATTTGACATCCTCTCGATGTCAATTCTAACGGCATCAAGGTTCTGTAACATGGCATTTTTATCTATGGGAACCAGGTTAAGGTCAAAGCAAACTCCTTTTAAGCACCAATTTGGAAATCGACTTTGGAGAGTGGCTGGACCTGGTCCAACTTGGTAAGAAGGCCTGTTGATGATTGCCTGGAAATCAGTACGGGAAGGGGCAGGAGACTGAGAAGGAATAGGAGCGGTAATCTTTTCAGAAGTTGCAGGCATTGGTTGCTCACTGACTTTAGCCCGTTTACTTGGGTCATCAGTTATGTGACTCTTCCTTCTGTCATCGTGAGATTTGCGTTTGTGGGAGTCACCCTCTTTGTGGGAAGAACCGTATCGGTCATCCGGTCTTCCATAACGTTCTTCATGGGCACGTCTCTCCCGAGCCTTCCGAGCGGCCCTCTCTTCATCAGTCTCTCTGTGAACAGGAAGATAGCGCTTATAGTCATACTAGCCGCGTCTCCCGTATCGCTGGAAGTCATCATAATACGAGCCACCTCGCTTCATTGAAGAACCTGAAATTGGGAAAAACACAACTTTAGAATTTTTTGGAAAGTATGAAGAACTAAGCGTATAAGATGTCAAAGAATCCTAGTCGTGTGTGATGTGCAAACTATGCGCGCTGAACTAACGAACCGCTCCTCGGTTGAGGGAAAGCAATTGATTGCACCGCCGGTGACAGTTCTTGGGATAAAGGAGTCAGTTTAAGGGCGGATGTCGCTTCAACCGCCGGAGATATAAACTTAACACTGGCAGAGTCATCTTTAAAGAGTTCTTGAGAAGTGGTCATTATGTCGCTTAAACTCCCAAAGATGTCATCACCATCGTGCCTAACAAGGCTCCCTCCATCGATTCCTTCCTCAACATGCTCCCCGGTTTGATGAAGGGGCTCCTCTTCTTCAATAATTGGGGCAAGTGCAGACTTATCAGATGGCCTCGCAGCATCTTGAGGAGTCGAACATTTCACTAGTGAGGCTTCAATGGTAGTTTCTCCCTGCACAGGCTCTTTAGCAGGAGGCGGGACATCTGGAGTTTTAGCTGGAGAATCCGGGGCTTCGTGAGGGTACGTAGAGCGAGAAGTATGTAGAAGCCCATATTGATGTAAAAGTTCATCCCCCAACAAAATCTTTATACTCCTCTCCTCTTTGGCCACGGCACTTAGTCTTTCAAAAATTTGTTTGAGACTTGGATCTTTAGAAGGAGGAGGAAGTTCTGAAAAAGGAAAGAGCGAAATTAGCACTTAGCAACTCTGATCTCAAAAAAACCCAGGAATGGAAAAATTAAAGCAGCTAATCTTACTTCCTACTCTCCAAATGGCGTAAAACCCTGGTGGGCAGCGAGCAAAGAAATACTGACTTAAGAATCCATGAGCGTTGTCAGAGAGATCAGTGATGAGTTTGTGATTCCTAGCGCTCCTTATAACTATGATAGAAGGATGATCTTTAATTTTTGTGAAAGAGCATAAGTAACAGATTTCTTCGAAGCTTGGCAAGCGGTCAAGAGTTCTCCTAAACAGAACACACAACCCCACCAAGATAGCATAGCCGTTAGGATGGAGTTGGAACGGAGAAATTGTCAGCTGAAAGAGGAAGGTTCGAAGGAAGTCATTGAAGGGGGGAATCGCCCCGCTTAAGCACATTTGACGGTTGACTGCGACAAAACCACGGGGAGGACTGTCAGCGGTATCATTTGGACCGGGAAAAAGTACTTCATTTTCAGCAAAACCAAAATGAGTGCGTATCTGAATAAACGCTCTCGGGGTAAGGCTAGTCGAAACTCTCTCTGGGGGATTTGCCACGGGAACAGCTACCGGAAAGGTCTCTCTCATTTGAGCTTCCGTTTCTTCTCCTCCTTGATGTGAAGCCATTCTAAATAATTAACTGGATGTTCAAACGTGAAGGTGCACGTTTCCTAAAAGTGTGAAGTGTTTTGCAGAACTAATAATAATGACAAGTAAATATAACTGAAGTTAAACTAGTCGACAATTGATCGACTACTAAATTTCAGGACTTGTTAATTTAAAAAGTTCAAGTGCAGTATTGGTGCAAACCGATCGATTTCAATTGACTATCTCAATGTTGCTTTAATACTCTACTTGAATTCGTTGAATTGAAGCACTTCGTTCACACAATCTATTTAAGTTAATTATCTTCTATTAACTAACCTGTCATTGGATGAGGGCAATCAGTGGCAGTATATTAGTCCCAATTTTCTGTGACTATTGTATTAAGCAGGTTGTAGACTCGCAAATTGAAGCAATCTGTAAAACTAAAATATGCAACAAAGTTTAACAGGTTAAAGTCCAAACAAATCAATATTCGGGCAGTTTATTTCAGCAATCCAAGTTAAAGTTCAAGTCAGGATTATGCTCCGAGACAGTTCGATATATTAACTCGCCCACGATTTAAAGGTTATGAGGCGGCTTAGGTCGTTTTTGCTATAAGTCGTCAACCCTTTGAGTCGGCAATGCTTAAGTCGTAAGGCATAGAAGAAAAAAAAATTCGGTTCAAAGTTATGAGAAAATTCTCCAAGTCCCATCTCGGCCACGACTCAAGACTTGTGTCGTGAGCATCAGTAAGCCGGTCCAGAGTTGAGCCGCGAAGGATATCAGGTCGCCTAGAATTATTGAGTCGCATCCGAGGCAATGCTCCACTCTGATTGGCCTACTTACCATACAATTCCTAAACCCGTCTACCTTCTAGCTCTTAACCCATGAACCGTCTCCCTCCTATCCCATGAAATTCCTAACCCGTTAACCCAATAAACTCCCGATCAACAATCCTAGCTCTATCACACCACTGAATCGCTTCGAATCATGGATCATCAGAATAGATAACCCTAAGTCCATTGATGACCAAAAAAACTAAGTTCGCAGGGCTCAAGGGGGCAAATCGAAGATGAAGATGGGGCGCATAAGTTAGAGATGATCGACAATCATAGGGAAAGTGAGATCGCTTACGCAGTTTGATGTTAGAGATGATCGGAGATGAATCTGGTCGAAATCGCCTTTGGGAGCTTGAAGGTGCGTTAATGGTAGACACGGTTTAAAGGTTAGGGAATGAGAAGAAAAGGGGAGCGACTCAGGTTTTTATCGCTTTGGGCAGTAGAGCTTGAGTCGGCACACGAGCTAACATGAATCGAAGCACATGACCTATGACTTAGGCGTGTACTTCGAGGGGCAAATGTTAACCCCGTTCTTCCAACGAGTTGAAATATTGGCCGACTCATCCACTTAAGGTCCTTAACGACTCAGTGGACCTGCAACTCAATAAGCCTTGGCAACTTAAAGAATGGACCGACTCAACTGGTTGCGACTCAATGAGCTGACGAGCTAAGGCTTAAGGCAACTTAGAGGAACAAAACGACTCAAGGGGGTAACGGTTCATGAGACAGGCCGACTCAGTGAATCACCGACTTAACGAGTTAGAGACTTGAAGCCACAAGCAACTTGAAGAGGTCAGCGACTCAGTGGGTACACGATCTAAAAAGTATTGCGACTTAACTGAAACGCGACTCATCAAGACTATCGACTCAACGACCTAATTAGTTACCGACTCAACAAGTTCACAACTTAAGGACTCGAGACAGTAAGAAGTTAGAGTTGCACATAGGCCACGACTCACGACTCAGTATGACTCGCCTACAACCTAAAACCACTGAGTCGTAGCCCGCTGTCACAATACTTGTATCAAAGAGGATTGGCACGTGGACGACTTAGGACTTGTGCTATATCCAAGAGACCGAGGGCGCTCTGGTACCAAGCTTGGACTCAGCCAGTTAAGTCGTCCACGACCCAACTTGACTCGGCCACGAGTTAACCATGAGTCAAGCACGGCTTACGACTTAAGGAGGAAAAACCCCTATAAATACGTGACCACCTCCAACATTCAAGGGACTTTTGGGGGGGAGATCATTTTTCTTCAAGGCATTGGAACTTTACTATCTTCAAAGCAAGCTACACTCCATCACTTCAAGCTCACGCAAGACGCTTAGATAAAACTTCATACAAAGATTCAACACATTCAATCATGGATTCGAAGAACTTTGTTGCATCGAAGTTTTCTCTAGCTACTTGTCTTTTGAATGGAATTGAATTGTAATCGGAAGAGATTGTAATAAGTTGTAATCCAATCAGCAATAGAAGGATTGAAGTGGAAGTAGGCTTGATCATAAGCCGAACCACTATAAACTCTGTGTTCATTTACTGCATTTTCTGTTAATTACTTCTATTTCTTGATTCCCGCATTCACGGGTGGTGCTTTCACACTGTTTCTACACACACCGAGGTGTTAGCATCAGAATTTCACGTTAACATATATATATTTGTATAATAGTTTCCTATATGTATTTTTATATATTTAGTTATAAGATATCAATGTTCATATTTCAATTTATATACATTATATTATAGGGTCTATATACAATAGTTTTTGTTATTTTTTTTATGTACGTTAGTTTTATATACTGATATATATAACTTACAGTAAAATATATAAGTCTACGGTATTTTATTATAGTAAAGAGTATATATGTAGCTACTCTAGGTATGAGTTACATTTGTTATTTATATGTGCAAGTTGTTTGTGTGTGTGTGTGTGTGTATTAGTTTGTGTCTGCTATGTACATTAGTTTTGAGATATTATTATATAGCTTATAAGTCTGTGTCTATATATATACATATATATATATATATATGTATGTATGTATGTATATTTATATGTAAGTTTATGTTTTAAGTACATATACTTTTATATGAAAGTTTATATATACATATAGAAGCATTTAAGTTGCATATATATATATATATATATATATCATTTTATATATTATATAGTAGTTTCGGCTGCATGGAGTATATGTGTTATAAATTTAATATAAGTCGAATATTTGATTTCCGGAGTTTTTTTTTGAAGACCTGACACACACACACATATATTATAAAGTCATTCCTATATATGCTTTGTTTGTCATAATTAAATAGACTGTATATGTGTTATTGAACATCTTACATATATATTTATTTATACATATAGCCTACATATGTTGTCTACTAGTATAATGTTATGATGATTTTGCAGTGAATAAAATATATGATATATATGTTTGATTTTTAATATATGTGTTTTAATTTGAAATAATGATTTTTGATATATATATATATATATATTTAATATACGTGTGAATTTAAAATATGATTTATATATATACAATTATATATAGTTATAAATAAGTTCACTTATATCAATTATCTTCAGCGATCCAGTTCTAATTTGATTTCTCTATTCCTATTTATCAGATTTGTTCGTTGAATCGTATCCATCTAGCGATGCTTTAGAATTCGTAGCTCATTTCTTTTCCAAATCTATCTAGCCCCGAAAGGTGAGCAATCACTCACGATTAAAGTTCTTATATTTATTAAATTTGATTTCAATTGAAACGTAAATTGAAATATGATGCTGTTAGTTATTTACATTGTTATATTGATGCCATTATCTATATCTGTTCACCTGTGACATCCGACACAATTATCTGTTATTTATAGTGATGATATATGCTTGTTATATTATTATCATATCTTTTCCCACTCTACAAGTTCCCTGTTAGTATAGATTCCTTTTGGGTTGAAATAATACATACCCGAACGATCTTTAGAATAGGATAAAATCGTTATGGGTTGAAATGATAAACCCAAGCGATTTTCATTGAATTGAATTTGGGAGTGCACGTCGAAATGATATGTACCCGTATATATTTAAATTACGGATTAAAATGATAAACATCCGTATCACTCGACCATAGGATAGAAAATTATATACCGACACCATTGGTCTATATATAAATACTTTGAAAATGATTTCTGTGTTTTTGGAAAGAAATATATGGTTTAATAAATATTTATTTTATAATATTATATCAAATGTATTTCTATATAGATTTAAATTTTAGATTTTTAAAATTTTATGTTTTGAAAATTTTATAGTTATAGGTTAATTTTTGAAATTATAAATTTTAAGAATTTACTTTTAATTTTACTATTTTTAAAATATATAAATAGATTTCATATGTAAATAAATTTAATAACATGTTTAGGTAATAATTTAAAATTATATTTCAAGGATGATTTTATAATAATTATTAATAAATTGAGGTTGCAAAGATAAATTTGAAATTGATTTGAAATTACATTTATTAAGAATTATATCTAAATAATTTTGATTCGAAATTATTAAATTTAAGATTTTAAATATATGATTTTATAGCTTGATTTTGGTAAAAAGTGAACTAAATGAATATTTTAAATTTGCATAAATTGAAATGTGATATTTAGTTTATTTAAATCTTTAATTTGAAGTTTATTTAAATGTTATTGAAATGATTAAATAGATATTTCAAAATTAAATAATAGTAAAGTGAATTTGAGATATAAATGAAATTATCAAATTTAGTTTTGAAATGTGGAATATTTAAAGCTTTGAAATATATTGAAATTGAAATGGTTTTCTTTGTCACTACAACAAAAACTGTGGTTCAAATCTGCATTTGAAATCGATATAATTTGAAAGAGTTTACTGAGAAATTGAAATTGATGAATTGAGATTGAAGTAAATTTGAATTTTTGAATTCGAGTTGATTTGAATCGATTTGTGTAATTAAGGAAGCTATTTTATTATGTAAAGTATTTTTAAATTATATTTAAACCTATTTAAATATTTTACCTTATAATTTTTTTGTAAAAACTATTTTAATATAAACTATTTTTAATATAAACTATTTTTAATATAAACTACTTTAATATACTAATTATTTTAATATACACTATTTTAAATTATAACTATTTTTATATAAACTATTTTATTACGTAAATTATTTTATTATATAAATATATATTATTTTTAACATCTAAACTATTTAAGAGGAAAGTGTTATGGATTTCAAACTGTTATGAATTTCGAAGTATTATATTTTCCAAGTGTTATAATTTCAAAGTGTTATAATTTCAAAGTGTTATAATTTCGAAAGGGTTACAAATTTGGAAAGTATTATGATTTTTATTATTATAAGTAAGCAATGATTCGCATTGATATGGCTTTGAAATGGATATGAAAATTTGAAATGACCATGGTGTTTGTGATGCCTCACCCCGAGACCACATTAACAAAGAGTATTACTAGGTAATACTGTTTGCTAATGTAGAGAATAGGGCGGGATAGGAGCGACAATCTATAGCCTTGCCTTAAATATCGATTGAATACGTCGACAAATGCCGTATTTTTTTCTATCTCAAATGGATCGACACATCCAATAAATACTTAATACAAAGCCATAAATGGCTATAGGACCTTTCAAAACAAAATACAACCACTCAAATGCAAAGCACATCACACAACAGTAGATCATCACATATACACACACACATATACATATACATATACATATACATTATAGAGTATACAAAATGATATATTACATATGTGGTATGATGACCACAATACAAAAACGAGTCAAAAGAATATACATATCAGAGTAGCAAACCAAAAAGGACTACATAAAAGCAACAACAAAAATGCTAATAGAAAAGTCCATGCGGAAGTCGAATAGGCTAAGTCCAAAGGGCACCTAACCTGAAACACCTCGGTCTGGCCATAGTATAAAATAGACGGGTCAGTCTAGCTAGATAAATCAGTCTATGAGGATAAACAATAATATGAGCGTAAGGATAATGTGATAATATTCCCGAATAGGAAGGAACAACCTAAAGTGTATGATTACATCGAGTGATAGTATGTCATCAGTACACAACATATAATGAGATAAAATAACCCATAAAACGCTAAAAGTAGCGAGCCTCATATCATCGGCATTCATAAAACATCAAATATGGCATAGAGGAAAACTTAAACCTGTCATCTTAGCAAAACCAAAACATGCATAAAGAGATCCCATCTCAAACACGCCATAAGGCAAATATATCCCCAACGAGGAGAATAAAATCTCAAGTAAACGCCAAAAGAAAAATCTCATATAACGTTGATGTAGGCAATTCAAATCTCAAAAATAGTACTTCTAAGAGTTCGAATTCCCAAAAGGTAATAGCCACAAATATATATCGAATGATTCAAGGGACCAATTCTGGATAGGGGGCGATTCACTAGGGAAAATAGTCAAAAAAGCATCTCAAAAGTGTTTGCACGTGCATGTGGCCGAGGCCTTGTCAAGTACTGTTATCTCAAATAGATATCTCGCCCGAAGGCAAAATGATAAGTACACCGCAATGGCAAATGCACTGCAATGGCAAACGCAATGGAAAATGTTTCGAAGACAAATACGCCGCAATGGCTAAAGCCACAATGGCAATGACCCAAAAGTCCGGTACTGGCATGCCACAATGGCAAATGTGTCATAAACTCTCGAATAGGAACCCGAATAGTTTTAACGTGCATCCCATACCACACGTTCACACTAAATGATTTACTAATCCCTAGTAAATTTCAATTCAAAGTAGTAAAAAAGTTTACCTCATCTCATTGGTAAATTCGACCCGAAGGTCAAAACAATCAAACGTACAAGTAAGAAATTAACCGATAAGATAAATGCACGTGTTCCATACCACATGTTTTACCAAACCATTTAATTCTTCTTCTCATTCGCTCGAATAGTGAAAAAATGTGTATTTTATATATAAAATAATTTATTTAAGAAAACAAGTTTTTAAAACCATTTTCCGAAATCAATTTTGAAGGCGATATTTGAAAATTCCCTTATTATAGAGAATAAATAGATTTTGTCTCTTAAAATAATTAAAAAATATTACATAATAATTATTTTAAATGTCAATTTTTTTAAAAATTATTTCAAAATTGTTTGGAAAAATCTGTGCTCGAAATCAAAGAAATTACTCAAAACTGAAATTTAAATTCATTTCAAATTCAATTCAAATTTGTATTTCAAATTCATCAAAACTTGGCTAGGCTATTGATAGGCATCATCGCCCTCAAAACATTTCAGAAATATCACAAAAATATGAAGTAAAAGTTAAAAATCGGATGGAAAAGTGAAATAAAAACCCTTGGCAAAATAATACCCAGGTCTGAAATTTTCTCTGGGTTCAACTTTCAAACATAAAACAGGTAGTCGAACAACAGTTGATTGAACTAAAAATTGGTGTGCACTAAGTAGAAAAATTTAGCATAAAAAATGAATCGATAAATTCCGACAGGAAATGAAATAATTACACTGTCTTAAACATGGACTCGGACCATGTTTGTAACAGTTCAACAGGAATTGCCTACGCGTAAAAATCCTTTCGGGGTTCAACTTGCAGGCATAAAGCAGAGCACCAAACGGCATCCGATTGAGCTCAAAATTGTTTGGTATATAGTAGAAGACTTTATCTTTCAGAAAAAAGAATCATGCAATTTGGATAAAGTATGAGGAAGTTATGATGTCTCAAAGTTGAACCCAGGCAGTGTTTTCACTGTAAAAATCTGGACAAAAACATCCTCCGATTTAAAGTTCGGCAACATATATTTCTATAAGCTATATAGGTCGAAATCATTTGAAATTTAGTATGCTTATATTACAAAACATTATCTTTCAAACAAAAAAGAATCACGAAATTTCAATAAGAAATAAAAGAGTTATGTTATCTCAAACACGAACTCAGGCCATGTTTGCACCAGCTCGGCAAACAATTTCTACAGGCAAAAATCTGCTTTCGAGTTGATTTTCTACCACTATTTTGAACATCCGAATAACAATAATTTTGAACCAAAATTTGCAGAAATGAGTTTCAACATGCAAGCTATCAAATGCAAGAAATCCGAAAATCCGGCATTATTTCGTTGCCGGAATCAAAAGTTATAGTCATTAAAAGAGGCAATATGAAACATATTTTAGACAAAAACAACAAAAATTTATTAACAAAAGCAAGATTTTTGATTGCTTTTGCAATTTTTGAGCTTGGCTCGACTAGGATTTGTGAGTTCAACAACTCGCCTTACTAATATACGATAAAAGCTCGGATTTTGTAGCAAAGTTGAAGCCTTTCGGTAAGATTGGAGCTTTTATGAACCTGTAGGAAGCAAATATAAGACATGCAAACAATATACAGTAAAAATTAGAATGCTATTTAATGTAAATGAATTTTTGTGATGAAATTTAAGTGATTTGGAGTTGTTTACCTTTTATTTGTCACGAGATTGTAAAATGCCTTGAATTTGTTGAATTAGAATGAAGAAATTGCTTGATTTGAGAAATTGGTAGAGAGGAGTTTGTTTTCTATTGTTTCAGCTGAAGGAAGAAAAAGGAGGTATGAATTGAACGTACAACAACTCCTTTTTCTCACTTCTTACCAGTCTATGTGATATTGGGTTGAATTGGATTAAGGTGGCAAAAGATAAAAATCTACACTTAACCAAAATATGCATGCATATCACATATACACACAAATAAAATTAATTTTCTTCATATTTATACACTCAAAAAAATGTGAAAACTTGTATACATGCAAAGTAAAACTTTTTCAATCATATAAAAATATTAATTTATATTTTTAAAATATTTTTGGATATTAAAATCGTTAATTTAAAAAAATTACACCAATTACTCAAATAAATGAACAAAATATTGCTTTTAACTTCTAAAATTGCAAATAAATTATTTTCTCACTTAGAAAAATATTTTAAACCATTTCCAAATTATAGCCAAAACATATTTTAAACCCAGTTTCTAACTTATTAATTAATAAACCACCCTTATAAATAAAATATTTCTCTTAAAAATTATTAAAAGAAGTACATAGGCGACAATTAATGTAATTATTGCATTTTCTCTAAAATTGAATTCATTTTCTATTTTTAAAGCACATACTCCATTTAGTATCACCCCAACAAAATAAGATAAAGCTTGGAATTTCATTTTCTCATTTTAAATCCAAAATTCATTGTTTATTCCAAATAAACAGTTAAATTCCTCTAATTTTAATTTAATTTAGAATATTAAATTATAATTATCATTATAATTCAATATTGAAAGGTAATCTCCAAACCAGGGTTGTTATAGACTCCATCCTTAACAAAATTGCATCCTCGCAATTCCTAGAGGAGAATTTATATTCAACTATTTAATTTCAGCACTCAAAAAGAAAAGATAACAAGCTTGAGATAAAGAGACATTCTCGCCCTTGCTGTGCGAAGATAGAAAACTGGGATAGGATTGCTCAATAAACTCTCTAGTTTCCCAAGTGTAGTCATTGGGATTTGCGGACCATTGAACTTTCACGAGCGGCACGTCCTTGTTTCGAAGGAGTTTCAGCTTCGAAGCAAGTATGCAAGTAGGCTGCTGCACAACAGATAGGTCTAGTGAAATCTCAAGCTCTTGCAAATCAGGAGAATTGATAATGGAATTTGACTCTCGAAGAAACTTTCGAAGCTGAGAGACGTGAAACACATCATGAATGCCAAATAGATGAGCTGGAATTAAAACTCTATAAGCCACAGGGCCAATATGTTGAGTAATAGGAAATGTTCCAATAAAGCGTGGAGCCAATTTCCCAGTCTTACTAAAAAGCATAACCTCTTTCAAAGGAGAAACACGAATAAAGAGGAGATAAATAATAGAGAACTCGAGAGGCTTCCCACGGTTGTTTGCATAGGATTTTTGGAGGTTCTGTGCCTCTTTCATTCTCTGACGAATAAGATTAATCTTCTCAGTAGAATCACGGACAGAATCTGGGCCAAGAATAAACTTCTCACCAGATTCCAACAACCAAGAAGGTGGTCGACATGGCCTCCTGTGTAAGGCTTCGAAAGGAGCCATACCAATACTGGACTGAAAACTATTATTGTAGGAGAATTCCATAAGAGGTAGGTGATCCTCCCTACTACCACTGAAATCTGGAATGCAAGAACAGAGAAGATCCTCGAGAATACGATCTACCAGTAAAATCTGTCCAATAGACTACGGATAATATGCTATGTTGAATTAAGCTTTTTTCCCAAAGCTTACTGAAGACTCTGCCAGAAATGACTCGTGAAAGCGGATCACGGTCACACACAATCGAACAAGGAACACCGTGAAGTCTCGCGATTTCCTTGATATATAACTAGGCCAAATGAGAAGCATTCTTATTAGACTTAATAGGAATGAAATGAGCCGATTTGGTGAGGCGATCAACAATATCCCAAATGCCAGAATGGCCCGATCTCGAACGAGGTAGGCCGTTAATGAAACCCATCGAAATCTGATCCCATTTCCACAATGGAATCTCTAGAGGTTGAAGGAGACCAGACGGGCGCTGTTGTTCGTCTTTGATAAGTTGATAAGTCATGCAATTACTTACATAACTCGCCACATCTCGTTTTATGCCTTCCCAATAATAAAGGCGATGCATATTGGCATATATCTTACTACTGCCAGGATGAATGGTATGCTTAAAACGATGACAATCATCGAGAATGCCATGCCTAAGTGCAGAATCAGAAGGCACAACAAGACGGTTCTTCTTGCGAAGACATCTATGATAATCAATGTTGAGATCCCTCAACTCCTCGTCACGGGACTCAGACTCACAAATTTGGATAAGGTGCAAAAGATCGAGATTACGCCTCTGAGCATCGAAAATACGGTCCAATAAGCTGGGTCGAGCATCCAAACTGAATATAGAATAGGCAAATCAGAAGATGGAGCTAGATCACGGATAATACAAAGAGATACCATCTCAAGAACATCCAACTCAGTCAGCATCATAGAAACAAATGACGAATATATACGACTAAGGGAATCAGTAACACGATTTCCCTTACTAGGGGTATACTGGATATCGAAGTCATATGAGGCAAGGGATTCGAGCCAAAGTCATTGCCTCATACTGAGCTCCTTCTGAGTGAACTGATACTTCAAGGACTTGTGATCAGTATAGAGAATGAAGCGCTCACCTAATAGATAATGTCGCTAACCCTTCAAGGCGAAGACGATGGCGGCTAACTCGTGGTCATGATTGGCATAGCGGACTTCATTCGGACGCAGTTGCCTAGAATCATAAGTAACTACCTGATCCTTCAACATAAGCACGACACCGAGGCTACACCTACTAGCATCGGTGTAGGCAACAAGATCTTCATTCCCTTCGGGAACCACTAGAATAGGAGCATTAGTGAGAAGCTCCTTCAACTGCTGAAACTAAACTTCGCACTTGTCGGACCAAATAAATCGAATTCCTTTTCGGGTAAGGCTGGTGAGAGGAAGCACAGTACAAGAGAAATCCTTAATAAATCGGCTATAAAAACCCACTAATCCAAGGAAGCTATGAACCTTATGAACATTCTCGGGCCTCTTCCAATTTTGGATGGATTCGATCTTCGAAGGATCGACCGAAATGCCATCGGAAGAAACAACGTGGCCAAAGAACTTAACCTTATCCTCCTAGAAATGGAACTTGAACAATTTGGCTTTAAGATGATGGTGACGAAGAGTACTCAAGACAATTCTCAAGTGATTAACATGCTCAGCTTTCAGACTTTGAATAAACAAGGATGTCGTCGATGAACACAAGGACGGACATATTGAAATATTCTCGAAATACTCGATTCATAAGATCGACAAAGAAAGTAGGAGCGTTCGTAAGACCGAACGGCATAACGAGCCACTTCTAACATCCATATCGAGTGTGGAAAGCTGTAAGAAGAATGCTATCTTCCGTCACACTGAGCTAACGAAAACCATTGTTAAAGTCGAGTTGAGAGAAGAACTTAGCGCCACTCAATTGATCAAACATATCGTCGATCTTAGGTAATGGATACCTATTATTGATGGTCAACTCGTTAAGCTTGCGATATTCGATGCAAAGCCTAAGAGTTCCATTGGACTTCTTCATGAAGATGACCGCGGCACCCCACGGTGAAAAACTGAACTGAATCAACTACTTGGAGTGACGCAGCGGATAATTAACAAAACGATATGGATCGATGAAAGTAGCAATCGGTGGATTGAAGATACTGAAATGCCCAAATTCGTTGATCACAAAGATACCGAATTCTAGCTATCTTCGACACGTTGATAGCGCACGATACCGTGAGAGAAGATCTTCAATTATTCGAGCGTTGATCAAGCGCACTTGATTCCGCGAATCGGCTTCAACAATCGTTGATTCGAGCGCACTCGAATATCCGAAAGTGGAGATAGGAGATTACACTCAACTACCAATTTAAATTGAAAGCACAAAGCTAACAAAAGAGAATTTTATTCAAAAATCAACAACCGTTACGAATGACCCATATGCCTATTTATAGGCGTTACAACCCACAATAGGTCGTTGCCGACCTAACAGACATCACACGACCCAACTTACAACCACCTGTACACAAATACGACTTAGACAAGGTCGTTACCGACCTAAGTACATCACAATCTCTTCACGCGACCTAAAAAACAACTCACGCGACCTAACTTCATGCGGCAAAACCCATCAGCGACCTAACATAGATCGGTAGGTCATATGAGCGACCTAAGGAAAACACAATGCAGCGACCTATCTTTTCAGTGCATAAGGTCGAGCGAACTAAAATAAAGCGGCATCCACATTAGCGACCTAACATAGGTCGTATCTCGAAACAGTCTTCACTCGATAGATCGGAGCGACCTAAAGTGAGTGATCTAAGGCCTCGTGACCTAAGGCCTTGCGACTTATCATAGGTCGTTGGCTTTCCTGTTCTTGCATAATCTGCTTCTTCGCCTTTTATCTCGTCATCCTGGAACCTGTTAGGTCGCACACGACTTATCATCACGTTTGGTCGCTCGCGACCTGATGCAGCTCAGGGGATAAGTCGTATGCGAGATGATGCAGCTCAGGGGATAAGTCGTATGCGACCTGAAGAGGAAGATCGTTCTCGAGTTAAGGAAGCTTCGTTTTTAGGTTTTAAGTCGTTCACGAGTCAAGCAACTATGAGTCGTGAACGACCTAACTGGTCGAGTGAAGGGGAGGTACGACCTAACAGAGAAAAGGCACGAGATAACAAACACTTGAGTCGTATACGGGTTAATGGAACAGGGCTGCGACTCAATGGGAACTTGGGGTGTTCGAGGCTGATGAGTCGTACACGACTCAACGACCCATACATAAGTCGTTTACGACTTAACACGAAGAAAGGGAAGGTTTCAGCAATTAAGGACCTTGAGTCGGAGGCGGAACACATTCTAGCTAAGTCGTTCGAAGAGGCATGCCGCAAAGAACTTGGAAGCTTGAGTCGTGTGGGTCTTGAGTCGGTCCTTAGTTGAGTCGTGAGTCGTTCACGACCTATGTTGAGTCGTATATGTTGTATTACGAGCTGGTATGTAAACACTGGTGTTGAGTCGGTCAATTGATGAGTCGGTTGAGTCATGTTGTAATATAATTGTTTGGAGTCATGTGTTGTTCTGTTGAGTCGTGGCATTTTAAGTCGTAAGTGTTGTACTGTTTGTATTTTCCTAAGTCATGAGTCGTATGAACTGTGAGTTCATTGAGTCGGCCATGTTTGAGTTGGTTCTGTTGTACTAAGTCGTGAGTCGGTGTATCTGCTGAGTCGTGGGTCGGACTGTAGGTGAGTCGGCCGAATGTGTGATAGGGATGAGTCGTGAGTCGGCAACGACTTAAGAAGCTGTGTTGAGAAAAGGCTATAAATAGGGAGTGTGTTGTAACTTTTTAGGTTGTTGATTTTGAAACAAAATTTCTTGTTGATTGCTTTGTGCTTTCTTCTCCAATTGGTAGTTGAGTGTAATCTCCTATCTCCACTTACGTCATTCGAGTGCGCTCGAATCCACGTTTGTTGAAGCCGATTCACGGAATCTAGTGCGCTAGATCAACATACGAAGAATCGTAGATCTTTGAACACGGTATAGTGCGCTATCAACGTGTTTGAGATAGCTAGAATTCGGTATCTTCGGATCAACGAATTTAGGCATTTTGGTATTCATCAATCCACCGATTGCTACTTTCATCGATTGAAGTTTGTTTCGAATTATCCGCTGTGTCATTATTGGTATCAAAGCCATACTTAGCCAATCATAGCTAAGTTGATTCTTGGAACCAAGTATTTGAAATTGAAGTTTGAAGTTGTGTTCGTTGTGTTCATCTTGAAGTTGCAACAAGTTCGAAGATTTTGATCCATCTCATTTTGGATCTAGATTTGGAGAAGTGTTTGAATTTGAAGTTAGGCCGTGTATACTTGGGAAGTAGCCGAGCCTAGTGAAGGGTTTTGAAGTTTGAAGCCGTGACTTGAAGTTTTATATTGTTTGAATCATGCCGCCTAGGAGAGCTAATCGTCATCAAAACGTTGAAGCTTTGTATCGAAGAGAAGAAGCCGAGCTTATGGAACAACGTATTAATGAGAAGTTTAATGAAGGCATTGGAAAATTGGAGAAATTGATGAATGATTTGAATCAAAGGAGGAGATCACCAAACTCGAACCATGGAGGAAACCGAGTTTCGCCATCGGTTACGGAAGCGAGGAGGGTATCACCGCATTCTTGTAGAGATATAAGAGAAACATCAATTTCATCACGAAGAGATCATCGTGACTATGCACATGAAGAGAGAAGAAGTCAACATGAATTTGACAATGAAGCCTATAGAGATGAAGAGAGACATAGTCAAAGAAGCATGCATGAACGAAGGGATGATAATGGTCGAGATCGATGTAGGCGTACCTTTGATTTTGTTGAAGAGGGTGATAGAACTAGTATTCATTATCGAGATCGAGACCAAATTCGAAATTCTTATCGGGATGTTGAAGATGATCGACGTTGGGAATCGGGTATGAAGATGGAAATTCCAGAATTTAAAGGAGGGATGGTAGCAGAAGAATTTCTTGATTGGTTATCTAATGTTGAAGAAATCTTTGATTTCAAGGAAGTGCCGGAGAATCGTCGAGTGAAGTTGGTTGCTACTAGATTGAGGGGAAGAGCATTGGCATGGTGGCAGCAAACTAAACTTACACGAGAACGGATGGGGAAGTCGAAGGTTGATGAGTGGGATAAGATGAAGAAGTTGATGAGATCTACTTTCTTACCTTACAACTATCAATCACTTATGTACCAGAGGTTGCAGAATCTGAGGCAAGGGACGAAATCTGTTAGTGATTATGCTGATGAATTTTACCAACTCATTGCCAGGAATGAAATTATGGAAACCGAAGAACAGTTAACTGCTAGATTCATTGGGGGATTGAGAATGCAGATCCAGGATATGGTTAATATGTTTGATCCAAGATCTGTAGCAGAGGCACATCAGAAGGCGTTAGCTTAGGAAAAACAAGGAAGGCGTGGAGGTGGTGTGTTTACTAATTCCAATAATCAAGCGAGGGGTGTTAGTGGAAGTTCTAATGTTCCTAAACCTGTTACAAAGCCAGTGGTAAAGGAGGCTGAGAAGGCGAAGGTTAGCAGTGGTTTCAAATGTTATAATTGTCAGGAGTTGGGTCATAAAAGCAATGAATGTCCGAAGCCAAAGAAGAGAGCAATGGTTGCAGAAGTGGAGGAGGATGATGGTGAGGAGGCAGAATGTTCAAATGCACCTTATGTTGAGGAGGAAGAAGAATTGTCTGGAGATGAAGGTTGTAATCTTATGATGAGGAGGTCATGTCTTACACCAAAGCAAGAGGAGGATTTTAGTTGGTTGAGAAGCAATATTTTTCAGTCGACATGCACTATTCTGGGAAAGGTTTGCAAGTTCGTCATTGATGCTGGAAGTTGCGATAATATTATTTCTACCGAGGCTGTGAAGAAGTTGAACTTGAAAACTGAGAAACATCCTAAACCGTACAAGCTAGCATGGTTAAGGAAGGGTGGTGAAGTGAAGGTGTGTCGAAGGGCTTGTGTGAATTTTTCCATTGGGAAGAAGTACAAAGATGAAATTTGGTGTGACGTTGTAGATATGGACGTATGTCATCTGTTGTTGGGCAGACCATGGCAGTTTGATAGATCAGTTCAACATGATGGTCGTGCTAATAGTTACAGTTTCATGTTCGAGGGTACTAAAATCACTTTGGTTCCCAAGAAGCAACAACAGAAGGAGAGCAAGCTGGAGGAGATTGAGGAATTGAAAACTCTGTTGACTTTAAAGGAGTTTGTTAAGGAGGTTGAAGAGGAGCCTGAAGTCTATTTGTTGGTTGGGCGAGAGAGCAGTGAAGAGGTTGAAATTCCTGAAGAAGCAAAGCCAGTTTTGAAAGAGTTTGAAGATGTATTTCCAGAGGAGTTGCCTAAGGAGTTACCACCATTGAGAGACATTCAACATCAAATTGATCTTGTTCCGGGAGCAGTATTACCACATCGACCACATTACCGAATGAGTCCGAAGGAACATGAAGAGTTACGAAGGCAGGTGGAAGAATTACTTGGGCAGGGACGTGTTCAGGAAAGTTTGAGTCCTTGTGCTGTGCCAGCTTTGTTAGTACCGAAGAAGGATGGAACATGGAGAATGTGTACAGATAGTCGCGCTTTGAACAAGATTACTGTTCGTTACAGATTTCCTATGCCGAGGTTGGATGATTTTTTAGACCAGTTGAGTGGGGCAACTATATTTTCGAAGATTGATTTGAAGAGTGGTTATCACCAAATTCGAATTAGACCTGGAGATGAATGGAAGACATCTTTCAAGACAAGAGAGGGGTTATACGAATGGTTGGTTATGCCATTTGGTTTGTCAAATGCACCTAGTACATTCATGCGAGTGATGAATCAAATCTTTAGACCATTCATTGGGAAGTTCGTGGTGGTTTATTTCGATGATATTCTGATATACAGCAGGAGTACGGAAGAGCATGTTCAACATTTGAGGGAAGTATTGATTATTCTTCGTGAGGAACAATTTTATGCTGCTGCAAAGAAGTGCGTGTTTATGACACATAGTGTTTTATTTTTGGGATATGTTGTTTCAGGAGAAGGTATTCAAGTTGATCAGAGTAAAGTTGAAGCAGTCAGAAATTGGCCACAGCCGAGAACTATCACCGAAGTTAGAAGTTTTCATGGCTTGGCATCATTCTACCGAAGGTTCATTCCACACTTCAGTAGTGCGATGGAACCAGTTACTGATTGTATGAAAGGGAAGCAGTTTTCTTGGTCCAAGGAAAGGGGAGTTGCTTTTGAACGAATCAAAGAACTATTGACGACAGCACCAATTCTTGTTTTACCGAATTTTCAGTTGTTGTTTGAATTGCATACTGATGCTTCGAAAGTTGGTATTGGAGGAGTTCTAAGTCAGAGTGGGAAGCCAGTTGCTTATTTCAGTGAGAAGTTGTCAGGGGCAAAGATGAGATACAGTACATATGACATTGAATTCTATGCTGTTGTGCAAACGATTAAACATTGGAGACATTATCTATTTCAGAAGGAGTTTGTTCTGTACACTGATCATGAGGCATTGAAGCATTTGCAGGGGCAGGACAAAATTTCAGCGAGACATGCGTCATGGATCGCGTATTTACAGCAGTTTACTTTTGTTGTCAAACACAAGTCTGGGGTGACGAATCGGGTAGCTGATGCTTTGAGTAGGAGGAGTCATTTGTTGACAACAATGAAGGTTGAAGTGACAGGGTTTGAAATGTTGCCAGAGCTGATTGAAGAAGATCCTTATTTTGTGAAATTTGTTGAAAAGGTAAAGGAAGGAAGTGATGACGAGTTTTTATTGGTGGATGGCTTTCTGTTTAAAGGGAATCGTTTATGCATACCGGATTGTAGCTTGAGATTGAAAATTATTAAGGAGTTGCACGAGGAAGGGCATGTGGGCCGTGATCGTACTTTGCAATTGATTTCACAATCTTACTTTTGGCCATCGATGAGGAAAGAAGTGGGAAGATTTCTGGAGCGATGTCATATTTGCCAAGTGTCGAAAGGAACCGCGACCAATGCTGGGTTGTATATGCCGTTGCCTGTACCGGCTAGACCATGGGTTGATGTGAGTATGGACTTTGTATTGGGATTGCCGAGAACGCAGCGTGGTAATGATTCTATATATGTAGCGGTTGACAGATTTTCTAAAATGACACATTTTATTGCTTGCAAGAAGACGACGGATGATGTTCGTGTTGCTCAGTTATTTTTCAAGGAGATCTATCGACTTCATGGATTGCCAGAGTCTATTGTGTCGGACAGAGATACTCGTTTCCTAAGTCACTTTTGGTTAAGTTTGTGGAAGATGGTGGGAACGAAGCTGAAATTTAGTAGTGCTTATCATCCACAAACTGATGGACAGACAGAAGTTGTAAACAGGTCATTGGGAAATTTGTTGCGATGTCTTGTACAGGATAATTTGAGAAGTTGGGACATGAGGTTATGCCAAGCAAAGTTTGCTCATAATCATGCAGTGAATCGTAGTACGGGATTCAGTCCATTTCAGATTGTATATTCAAATGTACCCAGGGGACCGTTAGATTTGGCAGTAGTACCGCAGTCAAAGGGAAGAGCTAAACGAGCTGCTGATTTTGTTGATGAGTTGACTGAATGTCATAAGATCGTTCAAGAACGATTAGAAAAGTCAAATGAGAAGTATAAGCGGGCTGCTGATTTGAAACGACGGAGTGTTGAATTTAAGGAAGGTGATTTGGTTTATGCTGTATTGACGAAGGATCGTTTTCCGGTGGGTGCTTATAACAAGTTGAAAGCCAGGAAAATTGGTGTTAACTCCGCCTTGACCATAACTCACCGATCTAGCGCATCAAGAGGCTCCGACCTAACAGTTAGAAGCGTGCCGACCTAAGGCTCAACAGGGGGTGCCGACCTAAGGCCTAAGGGTTATGCCGACTTAACACTTCAACAAGGCTACCGACTCAACATAAATACCGACCCAACAGCCTTAGCTCATTGCCGACCTAAGATGAATGGTGACTCAATGGTTACCGACTTAATGACTCAGAAGGGACAGCGACTCAAGGGAGACCGACTTAAGATTCAAAGGGTTACCGACCTAGTAGGATTAAGAGGCATACCGACTTGAGAAATACCGAGTCAAAGCTAAAACAGTTGCCCACCTAACGTGGGTACTGGCTTAAGACTCAGAAGATACCGACTCAGTGACTTGACCGAGTTACCGATCTAAGGCCCTACCAAGCTGGCAACCTAGAATAGTTGCCGACCCAAGTCACAACCGATTTAGGACCAATGTTAGCTCGTTCACGACTCAAGAAAAGGAAGATGAGTTCAATGCAGCTACTCAGCACAGCAGCCTCTTAACTCGTGCACGATTCAACTCCCAGTTATCTCGGTCACACAACCTAATTTGAGTCGTGAACGACTTAAAGCTATTAAATGCACTAAGAAGGGGTGGTGTTGACTCGGAGGCGACCTAGGACTTGTGCAAGTGAACTCCTGTGAAGCCATGAAGAGGCCAGATGGACCGGCCACGACTCATATTAAGTCGGCTACGACTTAACTTAAATCGGCCACGACTTAGGACTTGGCAATAATTCCAGACCGAAACTCTCTATAAATAGGCAACCACCTCCAACTTTAAGGGGACTTTTGGGCACATTCTCTTCATACACCGCTGCCTTGCTGCATTGAGAACTTCATCAACACTTAGAGCTTTCAAGATTAGAGGAATTCATCAAAGAACTCCACGAAGAAACCACACATCTTCAACATGGATTTAAGGACTTTAATCGACATTGAAGCTTAAGACTTGTTTCAAACCACTTGTAGTTTGAAGTATATTGTACTTGAGAAGAGTTGTATCAGCTTGTAACGGGATTATTAATAAAAGTACTTAGAGTGGACGTAGGCTATACCCTTAAGCCGAACCACTATAAAATTGTTGTTGTTTACTGCTTTTCTGCTATTACTTGCTTGTAATTCTTTCCCGATCTATCGGGTGGTGCTTTCACAACTACACTTCACACACTGGGGTGTTAGCGTTCACATTTTAGCGTTAACATTTTTGGTGCTTTCACTGAGAATTGAACTCAGGACAACTGTCATCATTGCTTCGCAAGGATTTGTAGAAAGAATTTCTTTAAAAACCAGAAGTCTATCTGAGATTATGGCTCCTGGAAGGAAAAGTAGATCTGTCAGATCTGGAAACATTCAAGAGGGAACCTCCGCTTCCCCTGTGCCTAATCAACCCACTCCATCTGTTGGAGTTACGAAAGCGGAGTTGGATGCTGTGATTCTAGGGCTAAACCAGCAGATAAACGCCCAAAATGCACAATTAGAGGCTCAAAGTGCCCAGAATGCTCTGATTCTGAATAAGTTGAACGACTTACTTGGGGCAAACAATCAACCAGCTGGTAATGAAAGGAACTATGCTGGCAACGTTCATGATGTTAATGAAAGGAATGCTCCTGAAAGGGCTACTAGTCCCTTTGAGCAGGCAGTACCTGAGGCCGGTGGATCTAGAATTCGGCATGATGAGGAATATCTTTCTGGAATGGTCCGGCAGATCATGAAAGAAAGTATGCAAAGGGTTGAAGATGAGAAGGAATGGGGTTTCGCCCCAAGCAAAACTCCATTTACTGAAAGAATCTTAAAGGCAGAATTTCCAAGGAAGTTTGTACCTCCGACTATTCCAGCTTATAAAGGGACAAGTGACCCGAATGAATTCTTGTATAAATATGATTGGCACATGACAGGTGCCAGAGCCTCGGATGAAATAAAGTGCCGATATTTCCCCGTATACCTGGAAGGTGTGGCTCTACTATGGTTCACCAAGTTGCCAGTCCGATCTATTGATCAGTTTTCAGACTTGACCAGAAAATTCAAGGAGCAGTTTAGACTATATGCTTCGAAGGCCAAGGACATCATGTCACTGTCAAGTTTAGAGCAGAATCCTGGTGAATCTATCAGATCTTTCTTGAACCCCTTTAATATAGCGCTGGCCGAGGTGGACAATGCTGAACCACGAATGATATTGACTTATCTGATGAGAGCTATTGATAAGTCAAGCGAATTTGGGAAATGGTTGAATATGAAAGAGCCAACCTCCCTCGAAAAGTTCTACAAAAAAGCAGATGAATTCATTCGCTTGGAAAGTCGTCCTTTGCCAGTAAAGACAGTGTTGGAGAAAGCAGAAGACAACACCGTCGCTCCACGCAAGAATGAATTGGTGGGGCAAAAAAGGGAGAATAATAATGGGAAGAAACAGGGTAATCTGAACAAGCCCCGATCCTTCAAGACATCAGAGTATACTCCATTATCACATACGCCGGAGCACATCTACCTTGCCACTAAAGATTCCGTCGATTTCCCTAAACCTATCCCTTTGAGGACCGGGAAAAAAGCCATACAGAGTGGGAAATTCTGTCGCTTCCACAATCAACCCGGTCATGAAACTAATGAATGCCGTCAGTTGAAAAATCTGATTGAAGAGTTGCTAAGAGAGAACAAACTGCAGCAATTTGTGAAGAAGAATAGCAACAATCCTGCATCGTCAAGTCAGGGGCAACAGGTTCCTGTTCATCAGCCCAGGACGGGTGAGAAAGCTACGGGACATGAATCTGGAAGGCCCGTTATCAATGTCATTACAGGAGGGCCTCACCCAGCTGGCAAGAGCTGGGGTGAGATGGAGAGATATTCCAGGGCTTTGAAATATGCTCCAGCCGAAGAAGACGTCTTTGTTTTAGAAGACACTACGCCCCTGAAACAACAGAAAACTTTCAGCGATGATATTGTTTTCAGAGCCAGAGATTCCACAGGTATAGAAGCTCCTACCCTAGATCCCTTGGTCATCTCGGCTGGTATTGGACTGGCCATTGTCAAAAGAGTCCTCATTGACTGTGGAGCATCATGTAATATCCTCTTCAAGAAGACATTTGACCAGATGAAAATCCCTATGATCGATGTACAAGCCTCATCACAAAAGATCGCTGGCTTCACTGGGGAGCCAAAACAACCAATTGGGACCATCGATCTGCTTGTAGAACTTGGGGAAGCAGAAAGGAAAGTGGTCCGCAAGCAAACATTTGTGATTGTCGATGAGTTTTCTGCTTATAATGCTTTTCTTGGCCGTCCAACACTCGCAGCATTCAAAGCTATCCTAGCCCCGTGGTGCCTCACTATTAAATTCCCTACTGACAATGGAGTAGGAGTTATAAAAGGGGATCAAAATGCTGCGCGAGAGTGCTATTTGACAGAGCTGCGAGAGTCAAGAAAAAGAGAAATGGGGAAGGATGCGGCAACCCCAGTCCGCATCAAAGAACCAGCCTTGTAGCAATTACGGGGCGGACCCTGCACTGGCGAGCACAGCGGGGCACGGAAAGAAATGGATCCCAGAAAAGCCAGTGCAGGGGAGAATAGAGTGGTACCGGTGGAAACGACAGTCCCGGTACCTGTTGACCCGAAGGACCCAAATAAGGTGTTAAATGTGGGTTCACAGCTTAATGTGTCAATTCAGAATATCTTGATATCTTTCCTGAAAGCAAATCTGGATGTCTTTGCTTGGACTCATGCCGATATGTGTGGAATATCTCCAGAAGTTGCAGTACACGCTCTGAATATTGACCCAAAGTTTACGCCAGTTAAACAGAAAAGAAGAACCCAAGGTCCAGAAAGGTCAGCAGCATTAAAAGAAGAAGTTGATCGACTCATGGAAAATAACTTCATCAAAGAATCTACATATCCGAATTGGGTTTCAAATCCTGTGCTGGTCAAGAAAGCTAATGGAAAATGGAGAGTGTGCATCGATTTTTCTGATCTAAACAAGGCTTGCCCCAAAGATTGCTTCCCGTTACCCAGGATCGATCAACTGGTAGACGGAACTGCGGGACATGAATTGTTATCTTTCATGGATGCCTACTCCGGTTATAACCAAATCATGATGCACGAGCCGGATCAGGAGGATACAAGCTTTATCACAGATGTTGGACTTTATTGCTACAGAGTTATGCCCTTCGGATTGAAAAATGCAGGGGCAACCTACCAAAGACTTGTTAATGCTATGTTCAAACCACAATTGGGCAAAACTATGGAGGTCTACGTCGACGACATGTTAGTGAAGTCCAGGAAAGCAGCGGATCACATTGAACACTTAGCAGAAATGTTCGCAGTCCTCCGGAAATACAGAATGAAACTTAACCCTCTGAAATGTACATTTGGGGTCGAGTCCGGAAAGTTCTTAGGTTTCATCGTCAGTGCTAGGGGCATTGAGGCTAGTCCAGCTCAAATTACTGCCTTGAAAGAAGTTAAAGCTCCTAGAACAAAGAAGGAATTGCAGAGTCTCAACGGAAAGGTCGCCGCCCTGAGTCGGTTCATTTCCAAAGCCACTGATAAATGCATCCCATTCTTTGACGCCCTGAAGAAAGGAAAGAAGAATTTTGAATGGACTTCCGAATGCCAAAAAGCCTTCGATGAGTTGATCCGTCATATGGAAACGCCTCCAATACTTTCTAGGCCAGGCAATGGTGAGGATCTTCTTATATACTTGGCAGTATCATCTCATGCTCTAAGTGCAGCGCTGATACGGGAAGACAAAAGGATTCAACATCCGGTTTACTATATCAGCAAAAGACTCACTGGGGCAGAGCTGAATTACTCCAAGTTGGAAAAACTCGCCTATTGCCTACTAGTTGCATCAAGGAAACTGAGGCAATATTTCCAAGCTCATCCTATCAGAGTACTCACTGATCAACCCCTAAAGCAAGTCCTATTTCGCCCTGAAACTTCGGGTCGCCTTCTAAAATGGAACATTGAACTCAGTCAATATGACATCACCTATCACCCCCGAAAAGCAATCAACGGACAAGCTTTAGCTGATTTCATTGCAGAATTCACAGAGAAAGATAATGGTGAGGAAGAAACGATCAATGATTCCCCAATCCAGTGGAAGATGTATGTTGATGGCGCAAGAAATGACTACTGTTCTGGAGCCGGAGTGGTACTTGAAACTCCTGAAGGTCGATCATTATGTTATGCACTAAGATTGGAATTTCCTTCAACAAACAATGAAGCAGAGTATGAAGCTCTTATTGCAGGTCTAAAAATCGCTAAAGAGCTAAACATTCGAGCATTACAGATCTTCAGTGATTCTCAGCTTATTGTATGCCAAGTCAAGAAGGAATTTCAAACAAAAGGTGTAAACTTGCCTTCCTACTTGTCAAAGGCTTGGGAACTCCTATGTGAACTCGATCACTATTCAATAAGCCACATTCCTCGGGAAGAGAATATGAAGGCAGATTCCCTCGCAAAGTATTCAAGTTCTGGTGAAGCTCAACTATTGGGATTGGTCCCTGTAGAAGTCCTATCAGCACCAAGTATAGACGAGATGGATATTGACTGGATTATGAATGCATCCCAAGAACAAGAGTCATGGATGACTCCAATACTGGACTACCTACTCAGAGGTTCTCTGCCAGAAAATTCGATAGAAAGACGAAAGCTACTAAGGAAAGCCTCTCGCTATGTAATTCAGGATGGCCGATTGTAGAGACGGGGATTCTCATTGCCATTGCTTCGATGTGTATCCCGGGAAGAGTCCAAAACAATCCTAGCTGAGGTGCATGGAGGAGAATGTGGTGATCATTCAGGTGGTCAAACATTAGCAAAGAAAATTCTCCGATACGGATATTTTTGGCCAGAAATTAATCGAGATGCTGCAGATTACTCCCGAAAATGTGACAGATGCCAAAGATTTGCCAAAATTCCTAGAGCACCTTCTACCGAACTCACACAGATGGTCAGTCCATGGCCGTTTGCGATTTGGGGAATGGATCTCATTGGGCCGCTACCAACTGCCAAATCAGGGATTAAATATGCTATTGTTGCAGTTGATTACTTTACTAAATGGGCTGAAGCTGAACCATTGGCTACTATCACTTCTAAGAAAATGATAAGCTTTGTGACCAAGAATATCATTTGCAGATACGGTGTGCCTCAGAAAATAATCACAGACAATGGTACTCAGTTTGAAAGCGAGGAATTCCAGGATTTTTGCAAACGATTCAAAATCCAGAAAAGCTTTTCGGCAGTAGCTCATCCGCAGGCAAACGGGCAAGTGGAAGCAGTGAACAAGATCATCAAATCAACCATCAAAAAGCAACTCGAAAGAGCAAAAGGTGGTTGGGTCGATAAACTACCACTTGCACTATGGGCATACAGAACTACTCACAAAACTGCAACTGGGCATACTCCTTTTTCGTTAGCATACGGATCGGAAGCAATGATCCCGGTTGAAACAGAGGTCCCTTCACACAGAAGAATCCATTTCAATCAAGCAGAAAATGAGAAGCTACAACTTGAAGCGCTGGATCTCCTTGATGAAAAAAGAGATGAAGCTAACCTCAGAGTTGCAGCTCATCAGCAAAGGATAGCCAGACATTTCAATTCCAAAGTTCGTCAACGCAGCTTTGAAATTGGAGATCTAGTCCTGAAAAGAATTATGACCGCGGCAGGTGTGTTTGGGCCAAATTGGGAAGGACCGTATGTAATAGGTCAGAAGCTTCTTGACGGCACATTCAAGCTCACCACTGTTGATGGAGATCAAATTCCAAGGGCATGGAACAGCAACCATTTGCGTCCATACTTTACTTGGAAATTTTGTTGAAACATTGTAAAAAGAATTATGAATGTATGATTCTTGTAATTGAAAGCAATTGTGAAACCGATGCAAGTAAATAATGAAAGAATATAAAGTGGATGTAGGCCCAATTTCATGGCCGAACCACTATAAATCTTGTGTTCCTTATTATTATTATATGTTTGCTTTGTTTTCGATGTAAAAATACATAAAATGTATTGCTGAAATGTCGATTTAAATTTTTGCAGACAATGGAAATAAAACTTGCGCATAATAAGACCGAGTGATTCTCACCATCATTCAACAAACAAATTTCAAGTCATAAAGGCCCCGAATTCAAATCCTAGATAGGAAATACTTCAATTGAACGGCTTATGATTTCGATAGAAACGAGCCCTTGCTAATAAATTGAGATTGTTTGAACGAACAAACATCCAATTAGGAAGCTAGTGCCCGTTCTCACGAACTTGCCTGACAATGAAGTATGCTTCCTTGGATTAAACAAGCCACTTGCGAGAAAAGGGGAATGAAAACTTGAAAAGAAAAAAAAAGGATCGCTGAAAAGGCATAAGCAAGTGAACAGAGGAACAACCAAAGCTACCATCAGCAGCACAAGTCCTCTTCGGAGGCACAACTCTTCGGAGGATAAAAGACCTCTAATGGGTCATACGCCACAAAAAAGAAAGTTCTCTACTCAACAAAAAAGATTGGAGGAGCCATGACCCTCCAACCATGAGAGAGTAACTTCCAGGCGATGAAAACCCTTTCTGAGGCACATTTCACCAGGAGTTGAAGTGTTATAGCCGCTCTTCGGAATTTCACTTCACTAGAGTTGAAATGCAAACAAAAGAAAGACCTCTTCGGAGGCACATTTCACCAGGAGTTGAAGTGTTATAGCCGCTCTTCGGAATTTCACTTCACCAGAGTTGAAATGCAAACAAAATAAAGACCTCTTCGGAGGCGCAATTAAGAAGAAAGACCTCTTCGGAAACCTACGTTTCACCGAGATTGAAATAAAACTTCCAAGTGTTGAAACGTGAAAAGGATTTCTAAGGCATAACTCTTTGGAGGTACACGTTTCATCGAGATTGAAATAAAACTTCCAAGTGTTGAAACGTGAAAAATCCCTCCTCAGAGGTCCAACTTTCTATATATATATATATATAATAAAAAAAAAAAAACCTCATCAAGAGCATACTTTAACTTCCAAAGGAAGAGTAATTTACCTATTATGGAGAATGATCTTCCTCAAAAAAAAAGGGGGGGTTAAAGTACATTCAGAGGTCCGCTTTGCCACATAGAAGAATTCACTTGGCAAAATATATACATACGCAAAAAGAGAAAGTGATTTCTTCGAAGGACAAAGCGTAGAAACTTATATGAAGGAAGTTGCACTCTACGAAAATTCTCTTCGAGAATGAAGTAACTATTCTTTAGAAAACGAGAGTGCAAGTCCCCTTAAAGTATACGATGTTGCGGTAAGCTCATGGTATAGGGGCAACATGGTATAGTTACATACAAAGCGGTATAACTATGTCGGTGAGGTACGCTAAAACAACATACCACAAGCTCACCACAACATCGTATAAATAAAACTTGTGCAAAAATGAATAATAAATGCATTCTCAAATTCAAGCAAAAGTCTGTACAAATAAAGAATCATTTTATTCAATTGCAGATATTGCAGATACAGGTTTCAAAATAAAAAAAGCAGGGGCCGATGCCTGCACAACATCCGACCATTACACAAAAAAGGAATCAAAAAGTTCAACACTTCATTTCTTCTTGCCGCCTTTAGACCCTTTACCCGGCCGAGTGGTTAGCTTTTCAGGTCTTTCAGGTTGGTCTGAAGGCATAAGGGAAGAAGGGGAGGGAGGTGCAACTGGCGCAATTTCCGGTTCCTCTTCAGTGGTGATAATTTTCTTCCCCCTCCTCTTCGATGTCCCATGCTTCTTTCTTCTCTGCGAAGAAGACTCACTCCCCGGAGTAACGAGAGCGGACAAAACTACGTCGTCAGAAGGAGTCCCCTCCGGAGAGATCTCGCCTCCTTCTAGTCCCTCATCTTTTTGCTCCTGCGAGGCAACAGGGTCATCCAAACCATGAAGAGCCTCAATTTTCTCCTCTTGTGACCCAGGTTGCGAAGCAGAAGGAGGAATCATCTGAAGAGATGGAGGAGGAATAACCAGAGAAGGCGAAGTCTGCACGGCACTTGTTGTTTCAACTGTAGAAGAAGAAAAATTGAAAATGTTAGTATCTTCCCGAAAGAAGGGAGATATGGGTTCATCGAGATTCAAGAGGTAATCGAGAAGCTCATCAAATTTTTGAGGAATAAGCAGGCAATCCACCTGAATCGGACCAATGTCGAAATTACCTGAAGATGTTGGCTTCGTCAGTTCAATCTCATAATTCTGAGCCCCAATGTCCTCCAAAGCCTCTTCGTCAGTAGGGGTGATTACCCCAGTTCTTGTAGGAGGCGGCAAATGAGCACTAGGGCCTGTAATGTCCACCTCGGGAGAAACTAGAGGACGTTCAGAGATGGTAGGCAGTACTTCTTTTTCAGGACGCTCCTCTTCCGCCATCCCGGCCCGCGCTCTGGCAAGCTGCTCCTTACCCTTGGCAAGAGCGGCACGGGCTTCGTCATCAAGATAATGCTCTTCAAGGGCTGACTCAGCATATCCAGCACCTTTACCACCGAGCATATCAAGTGCTGCCTCCCAAACTTCAGCCAGTGTGATTTCATACTTGGGGCCTATAAAGGCAAGGCTTCCACGCCCCAAGACGCTGTGCAAGTAGAAGTCGAATAATGTTGAGCTGATGCTGTTTTTGGTCGCCTCATGAGATTCTTCAGCTGCGATTCTGCCGGCGACAGCCTCATCACGCTCCCTTTCAATTTTGGCAAGCTGAAGCTTAAGCATTTGTATCTCCGCCTCCTGGGAGTTGTTTTTCTCTCGGAGCTCAGCAATATCAGTAGCATAGCCTTCACTGATTCTTTTTTGTACTTCGAGCCTGTCTTCGGCATTCCTTTGGCTAGCGTGAGCGTCTCTCACTTGTTTCAGGAGCACTTCTTCTTTTTGAGAATAGGAAGTAGAGGAAGCAGCAAGCTCATGTTTCAATTCCTCGACTTTTGCTTCAAGCTCCTCATTGTAAGAAGCAATGCTCCTCATTTCGGTGTCGTGTTGCTCAACGACCTTTTGCCATTCGGCCTTATCATTTTCCATAGTAAGCATGGCTTCTATGTTGGCACGGTTAACCCTTTGAAGCTCGTCAACAAGTTTTTGCCAGTTCGACATCCTCTCAATATCGAGCTTGACGGCATCAAGATTGCGCAACATAGCAGACTTGTCGATGGGGACCAAGTCTAGGTCGAACCTCACTCCTTTAAGGCACCATTGAGGAAATCGGCTCTGCAGAGTGGCAGGACCCGGTCCAACTTGAAATTTGGGCCTGCTAATTATCGTTTGAATATCTGATTTCCCAAGAGAGGGAGAGTCAGAAGGAATGTCGAGCGAGGCAGGAATAGTAACTTTCTCAGGAGTAGTAGAGGCCTGCTTTTCACTGTGACGGGCTCGTTTGCTTAAGTCTTCACTCATGTGACCTTTTCCTCGATCGTCATGAGATTTTCTCTTGTGGGAGTCATCGCCTTTTTGCCAAGAATCATGGCGCTCTTCTCTCTCCCTTCTTTCACGATGTTCTTCTTCAGTCCTCCTTTCATGAGCCTTTCGGGCAGCCCTCTCTTCATCCGACTCTCTGTAAGAAGGAAGGTAACGCCTGTAATCATACTGGCTACGCCTCCCGTAGCGCTGGAAATCGTCATAGTACGAGCCGCTGCGCCCCATAGGAGAATCTGGAATTAAAATAATAAGCTTTAGAAATCTTTAAAGTGCAAGAAGATAAGTGCATAGAAGTGATGAGAAATTCTAAGTGTGTGTGTTGTGCAAACTACGCGCATTAATCTACGAACCACTCTTTATTTGGGGAGTGGTTGTGGGTGTAATAGTTAACGTCAACTCTTGAGTCGACGACGACTGTTGCAAAATAGAAGTAGCTTCGACTACTGAAGAAGAAATCCCGGCAGTAGTAGGGTCATCTTTGAAGATCTCTTGTGAAGTAGCGAAGAGGTCGCTCAATCCTTCGAAGGTATCGTCCCTGCTTTGCTTGACAGGACTGGATTTCTTAGCCTTTTCACCAGATTCTTGTGAATGGTGAGAGGATCCCTGAGGCTCTTCTTCCTCGATAACCGGGGCAAGTTTACCAGATGGCCCCGCAACATCAACAGAAGTGGAGCACTTCACCAGCGAAGATTCAGGAGTCTTTATCGGAGAATCGGGGACTTCCGTTGGAACTTCATGAGCATGCATAGAGCGAGAAGTGTGTAGAAGCCCATGTTGATGTAAAAATTCATCCCTCAACAGAAATTTTATGCTCCTCTCTTCTGTGGCCACGGCACTCAACCTCTCAAAAACTTGCTTATGAATTGGGTCTCTAGAAGGGAGAGGAAGTGCTGAAAGGAACAAAGAATGAAATTAGCAACTGAAAGTTCGGATCTCGAAAAAGTTTCAAAACGGAAAAAATAGAAACACTAATCTTACTTCCTACTCTCCAGATGGCATAAAACCCTGGGGGACAGCAGGCAAAGAAAAACTGGTTCAAAAATCCATGAACGCTTTCAGTAAGATCGGAAATGAGCTTGCGGTTTCTGGCACTTCTCACAATAATGAGGGAAGGATGATCTTTACTCTTTGCAAACGAGCACAGATAACGAATTTCTTCAAAACTCGGTAGGCGATCAAGGGTTCTTCTAAACAAAACACATAACCCCGTCAAGATGGCATAGCCATTGGGATGAAGTTGAAACGGAGAGATTGTCAACCGAAGGAGAAGAGTTCGAAGGAAGTCGTTAAAAGGAGGAATCGCCCCACTTAAGCACATTTGGCGATTGACTGCAACAAAGCCATAGGGAGGATTGTCAGCAGTATCACTTGGCCCAGGGAGAAGAACGTCACTTTCAGCAAAGCCAAATTGAGTGCGCAGCTGGACAAACGCTCTCGAAGTTAGAATAGTCGAGGTTCTCTCCGGAGGATTCTCTATGGGAACAGCTATCGGAAAAGTTTCTTCCTCTTGAGTTACCACTTCTTCTTCTCGGTGGGAAGTCATTCTACATAAACAACTGGGTATTCAAACATGAAGGTGCACGTTTCCTAAAGTGTGTGAAGTGTTGTGTAAAATCAATCAAGCAGTAAACAAATGTAATTGGAATAAAAGCTAACAAGCATTTGTCAGTTATAAAGTCCAAGATCCATTGTTTTAATATGCAAGCGTAATGTTGATGCAAGCAAATCAGTTCAAGTTAGCAATGCTTTGCATTAATACTTCACTTTAGTTGAATGGTTCACAGCATTTCATACAATGTATTTAAATTGATTACTTTATGTCAGCTAATCTGTCATTTGATGTGGGCAGTCAATGGCAATATATTCGCCTTGGTCTTTGTGATTGTTGTTTTCAGCAGGTTGTTAACCTATGAGACAATGTGGTCTATGAAGTAAAGCAACAAAGTTAAAATGATCCAAAATTTAAGCTGTTTAGCACATTAGATCAAGTTAAAAATTCAAATTGGAACTATGCTTTTAAGTGGGAATTCGAGTTGGGCATCTAAGTATTAAATCGGCTGCGACCCAAGGAATTTCTCGCAAGTTAAGGTTAGGTTTCTGGTTCCTTAGAGCGACAGTTATTTAGGTCGTGGAGGATAGTAAGAGAGGAAGGCTCTGGTTCAAGAAGTGGTGTGAAATTCTCTAAGTGTTAACTCAACAACGGTCTAAGTATTAACTCGGCAGCGGTTTAAGTGTTAACTCGGCAGCGGTTTAAGTGTCAACTCGGTCACGGGTTGAAGGCTTAACTCGGCTATAATTGAAGGCTTAACTCAGATACGATTGAGGGATTAACTCGGCCACAGTTTTAAAGCTTAAATCAGTAGAAGATTAGATCGGCAGATTCTCCCAAGAATTAATTCGGCTACGATCTAAGGGTAAGGTCGGCCAAATGTTAAGCTACCCAAATTCACTGAGTCGCTTCCGGATTAACATCTCACTACATTCAACCCGTTAACCCAATAACCATTCCATCAACAGCCGCCTTCATTCACGTAATCCAATCACCCAATAAAACAATTTGAAATTGTTACAGATCCGATGTCCTGCCATCAATGACCATCGAGCCTGAGGCGATAAGCCACCTTCATTGTATCAACGATCATCTCAGGCAACCTAAAACTTCATCAATTACAAAAACAATGGTATTCTTGATGGAGCATCACGCAAAGAGGCGATTCGTGTTCGAGCGGCAGGATTCATGAATCGACAGTAGTCTACAATCGAAAGAGGAATAGAATCACTTACGCAATGGATGGTAGAGTTTATCGGTGGTTAGTTGGAAGGAAATCGCTTCTAGGAACTTGAGAATACTTTAATGGCGGAATCAGGTAAGAGGGTAAGTGACGAAGAAAGAGGAAGAAAGTTAACTTATACCCTGCAGTGGAAAATTTGGAGCAACACATACGGTCTAACTGTTAGGTCGCATACGACCTACCGACCTAAGAGGGGACGGGTTAAGGGCTATCGAAGCACACGACCTAACATTTAGGCGTATACTTCGAGGGGCAAATGTTAACTCCGCCTTGACCATAACTCACCGATCTAGCGCATCAAGAGGCTCCGACCTAACAGTTAGAAGCGTGCCGACCTAAGGCTCAACAGGGGGTGCCGACCTAAGGCCTAAGGGTTATGCCGACTTAACACTTCAACAAGGCTACCGACTCAACATAAATACCGACCCAACAGCCTTAGCTCATTGCCGACCTAAGATGAATGGTGACTCAATGGTTACCGACTTAATGACTCAGAAGGGACAGCGACTCAAGGGAGACCGACTTAAGATTCAAAGGGTTACCGACCTAGTAGGATTAAGAGGCATACCGACTTGAGAAATACCGAGTCAAAGCTAAAACAGTTGCCGACCTAACGTGGGTACTGGCTTAAGACTCAGAAGATACCGACTCAGTGACTTGACCGAGTTACCGATCTAAGGCCCTACCAAGCTGGCGACCTAGAATAGTTGCCGACCCAAGTCACAACCGATTTAGGACCAATGTTAGCTCGTTCACGACTCAAGAAAAGGAAGATGAGTTCAATGCAGCTACTCAGCACAGCAGCCTCTTAACTCGTGCACGATTCAACTCCCAGTTATCTCGGTCACACAACCTAATTTGAGTCGTGAACGACTTAAAGCTATTAAATGCAAACCCGAGGCCGTATTACTAAGAAGGGGTGGTGTTGACTCGGAGGCGACCTAGGACTTGTGCAAGTGAACTCCTGTGAAGCCATGAAGAGGCCAGATGGACCGGCCACGACTCATATTAAGTCGGCTACGACTTAACTTAAATCGGCCACGACTTAGGACTTGGCAATAATTCCAGACCGAAACTCTCTATAAATAGGCAACCACCTCCAACTTTAAGGGGACTTTTGGGCACATTCTCTTCATACACCGTTGCCTTGCTGCATTGAGAACTTCATCAACACTTAGAGCTTTCAAGATTAGAGGAATTCATCAAAGAACTCCACGAAGAAACCACACATCTTCAACATGGATTTAAGGACTTTAATCGACATTGAAGCTTAAGACTTGTTTCAAACCACTTGTAATTTGAAGTATATTGTACTTGAGAAGAGTTGTATCAGCTTGTAACGGGATTATTAATAAAAGTACTTAGAGTGGACGTAGGCTATACCCTTAAGCCGAACCACTATAAAATTGTTGTTGTTTACTGCTTTTCTGCTATTACTTGCTTGTAATTCTTTCCCGATCTATCGGGTGGTGCTTTCACAACTACACTTCACACACCGGGGTGTTAGCGTTCACATTTTAGCGTTAACAATTGGTCCTGTAGAAGTTGTGAAACGGATTAATGAAAATGCTTATAAATTGAAATTGCCGAAGGATGTTTACACTTCTGACGTGTTCAATGTTAAGCATCTCGTACCATATTATAGAGACAAACAATCTGAGGCAGAAGAATTTACAAATTCGAGGATGAATTTTTCTCAACCAGGGGAGGATGATGCAGCTCAGGGGATAAGTCGTATGCGAGATGATGCAGCTCAGGGGATAAGTCGTATGCGACCTAAAGAGGAAGATCGTTCTCGAGTTAAGGAAGCTTCGTTTTTAGGTTTTAAGTCGTTCACGAGTCAAGCAACTATGAGTCGTGAACGACCTAACTGGTCGAGTGAAGGGGAGGTACGACCTAACAGAGAAAAGGCACGAGATAACAAACACTTGAGTCGTATACGGGTTAATGGAACAGGGCTGTGACTCAACGGGAACTTGGGGTGTTCGAGGCTGATGAGTCGTACACGACTCAACGACCCATACATAAGTCGTTTACGACTTAACACGAAGAAAGGGAAGGTTTCAGCAATTAAGGACCTTGAGTCGGAGGCGGAACACATTCTAGCTAAGTCGTTCGAAGAGGCATGCCGCAAAGAACTTGGAAGCTTGAGTCGTGTGGGTCTTGAGTCGGTCCTTAGTTGAGTCGTGAGTCGTTCACGACCTATGTTGAGTCGTATATGTTGTATTACGAGCTGGTATGTAAACACTGGTGTTGAGTCGGTCAATTGATGAGTCGGTTGAGTCATGTTGTAATATAATTGTTTGGAGTCGTGTGTTGTTCTGTTGAGTCGTGGCATTTTAAGTTGTAAGTGTTGTACTGTTTGTATTTTCCTAAGTCATGAGTCGTATGAACTGTGGGTTCATTGAGTCGGCCATGTTTGAGTTGGTTCCGTTGTACTAAGTCGTGAGTCGGTGTATCTGCTAAGTCGTGGGTCGGCCTGTAGGTGAGTCGGCCGAATGTGTGATAGGGATGAGTCGTGAGTCGGCAACGACTTAAGAAGCTGTGTTGAGAAAAGGCTATAAATAGAGAGTGTTTTGTAACTTTTTAGGTTGTTGATTTTGAAATAAAATTTCTTGTTGATTGCTTTGTGCTTTCTTCTCCAATTGGTAGTTGAGTGTAATCTCCTATCTCCACTTACGTCATTCGAGTGCGCTCGAATCCACGTTTGTTGAAGTCGATTCACGGAATCTAGTGCGCTAGATCAACGTACGAAGAATCGTAGATCCTTGAACACGGTATAGTGCGCTATCAACGTGTTTGAGATAGCTAGAATTCGGTATCTTCGGATCAACGAATTTGGGCATTTTGGTATTCATCAATCCACCGATTGCTACTTTCATCGATTGAAGTTTGTTTCGAATTATCCGCTGCGTCACGACCTAAGACTTTAGTTTCCACTGCATCATCATAGGAGTTAGGTCGCAACTCCTTAGCTCTTGCTCTGTTAGGTCGTGGCCGACCTATAGCCATTTCGTCAGCTTGTATATGACCTAAAATGGTAATGTTAGATCGCAGCCCATCTTCGTCTGACCTGTTAGGTCGTGGTCGACCTAAGCCTTTAGGTCGTGGCCGACCTAAACCTTGTGACTCTGTAGCTCGTGCTGCATCATCCTCCCCCGGTTGATAGAAATTCGACCTCGAATTTTCATCATCTTCTTCCACAACACATTCATTTCCATGATACAGAATTAAATGTTTTACGTTGAACACATCAGAAGTATACACATCCTCCGGCAGCTTTAACCTGTAGGCATTTTCATTGATCCGTTTCACAATTTTTACATGACCAATTTTTCTGGCCTTCAACTTGTTGTAAGCGCCCACTGGAAAACGATCCTTGGTTAATACAACATACACCATATCTCCTTCATTAAACTCAACATTTCTTCGCTTCAGATCTGCGGATCTTTTATATTTTTCATTTTCCTTCTCCAATCATTCCTGAACGATTTTTTGACATTCCGTCAAACCTTCAACAAAATCAATAGCTCGTTTAACCGTCCCCTTTGGTTGTGGTACTACCGTTAAATCCAATGGTCCCCTGGGTAGATTTGAATATACAATCTGAAATGGACTGAATCCCGTGCTACGATTCACTACATGATTATGAGCAAACTCTGCTTGGCATAACTTCATGTCCCAACTCTTCAAGTTGTCTTTCACAAGACATCGCAACAAATTTCCCAATGATCTGTTAACAACTTCGGTCTGTCCGTCTGTTTGCGGATGATAAGCGCTGCTAAAATTCAACTTCGTTGCCACCATCTTCCACAAACTAAGCCAAAAATGACTCAAAAATCTGGTATCCCTGTCTGAAACAATAGACTCCGGCAACCCATGTAAACGATAGATTTCTTTAAAGAACATCTGAGCAATATGAATAGCATCCGCCGTCTTCTTACAATCAACAAAATGTACCATCTTCGAGAAACGATCCACCACAACATATATCGAATCATTTCCCCATTGCGTTCTCGGCAAACCCAATACGAAATCCATACTAACGTCCACCCAAGGTTTTGTAGGTACAGGTAAAGGCATATACAAACCCGCATTTGTAGCTGTTACTTTCGAAACCTGACAAACGTGACATCTCTGAACAAACCTTTCAACTTCCTTCCTCATCGATGGCCAATAGTAGGATTGAGAGATTAACTGCAATGTTCGGTCTCTACCCACATGTCCTTCCTCATGAAGCTCCTTTACTATCTTCATTCACAAGCTACAATCCGGTACACATAATTGATTTCCCTTAAATAAGAAACCATCAACCAACACAAATTCATCAGTACTTCCTTCCTTGACTTTCTCAACAAATTTCACAAAGTAAGGATCTTCTTCAATCAGCTCTGGCAATAATTCAAACCCTGTCACTTCAACTTTCATTGTCGTTAATAAATGACTCCTCCTACTCAAAGCATCAGCCACGCGATTCGTTACCCCTGATTTGTGCTTCATGACAAAAGTAAACTGTTGCAAATAAGCAATCCATGATACATGTCTCGCTGAAATCTTGTCTTGACCTTGTAAATGTTTCAAAGCTTCATGGTCTGTGTAAAGAACAAACTCCTTATGGAACAGATAGTGTCTCCAATGTTTCACTGTTTGCACGACAGCATAAAACTCCACATCATACGTACTATATCTCATCTTTGCCCCTGATAACTTCTCACTAAAGTATGCAATTGGACGTTCCCTCTGACTCAACACTCCTCCCAATTCCAACCTTTGATGCATCAGTATGTAGCTCAAACACTAACTGAAAATCTGGTAAAACTAGAATTGGTGCAGACGTCAACAATTCCTTGATCCTTCCAAAAGCATTCCCGGCTTCCTTTGACCACGAAAATTGTTTACCCTTCATGCAATCAGTAACCAGAGCCATCACGCTACTGAAGTGTGGAATGAATCTTCGGTAGAATGATGCTAGCCCATGAAAACTTCTCACTTCTGTAATTGTCCTCGGCTGTGGCCAATTTCTGACTGCTTCAACTTTATTCTGGTCCACCTGGATACCTTCTCCTGACACAACATACCCCAAAAATAAAACACTCCTCATCATAAACACACATTTTTTTGTTGCGGCATAAAACTGTTCCTGTCGTAGGACCATCAATACTTCCTTCAAATGATGCAAATGTTCCTCCGAATTCCCACTGTATATCAGAATATCATCGAAACACACCACCACGAACATCCCAATATATGGTCTGAAAATTTGATTCATCACCCTCATGAAGGTACTTGGTGCATTCGATAGACCAAACGGCATAACCAGCCATTCGTATAGACCCACCCTGGTTTTAAAAGCAGTCTTCCACTCATCACCCGGTCTAATACGAATTTGATGATATCCGCTCTTTAAATCAATCTTCGAAAAGATAGTTGCCCCACTCAACTGATCTAGCAAGTCATCCAACCTCGGCATTGGAAATCTGCAGCGAACAGTAATCTTGTTCAAAGCTCTACTATCGGTACACATTCTCCATGTTCCATCCTTCTTCGGTACCAACAAAGCTGCTACTGCACAAGGACTCAAGCTTTCCTGAACACGTCCCTGCTCTAACAACTCTTCCACCTGCCTTCGTAACTCCTCATGTTCCCTTGGACTCATCCGATAATGTGGTCTATGCGGTAATACTGCTCCCGGAACAAGATCGATTTGATGTTGAATGTCTCTCGGTGGCGGTAACTCCTTAGGCAACTCTTCTGGAAATACATCTTCAAATTCTTTCAAAACTGGCTTTGCTTCTTCTGGAATTCCAACCTCTTCACTACACTCTCGCCCAACCAACAAAAAGACTTTAGGCTCCTCTTCAATTTCTTTAACAAACTCCTTCAAAGATAGCATAGTTTTCAGCTCTTCAATCTCCTCCAACTTGCTTTCCTTCTGTTGTTCCTTTTTAGGAACTAAAATAATCTTAGTACCTTCAAACATGAAACTGTAACTATTAGTTCGACCATCATGTTGTACTGCTCTATCAAACTGCCATGGTCTGCCCAACAACAGATGACACACATCCATGTCTACAACATCACACCAAGTTTCATCTTTGTACTTCTTTCCAATTGAAAAATTCACACAAGCTCTTCGCCCAACTTTCACTTCACCACCCTTCCTTAACCATGCTAGCTTGTACGGTTTAGGATGCTTCTCAGTTTTCAAGTTCAACTTTCTTACTGCCTCTGTAGAGATAATATTGTCACAGCTTCCAGCATCAATAACAAACTTGCAAACCTTCCCCAAAATAGTGCATGTGGACTGAAATATGTTATTTCTCAACCAATTGTTTTCCTCTTCCTGTTTTGGTGCCAAATAGCTTCTCCTCATCATCAAATTACACCCTTCATCTCCAGACAATTCTTCTTCCTCCTCAACATAATGTGAGTTAGAACAATCAGCTTCCGCATCCTCTTCTTCTATCTCTGCAACCATTGCCCTCCTCTTAGGTTTCGGACATTCATTGCTTTTGTGACCCAACTCCTGACAATTGTAACATTTGAAACTGCTATTAACCTTTGCCTTCTCAACCTCCTTCACAACTGGTTTACTGATAGGTTTAGAAACATTAGAACTTCCACTAGAACCCTTCACTGGATTATTGTAATTAGTAAACACACCACCTCCACGCCTTCCCTGCTTCTCCCAAGCCAACGCTTTCTGATGTGCCTCCGCCACAGATCTTGGATCAAACATATTAACCATATCCTGAATCTGCATTCGCAACCCTCCAACAAACCTAGCAGTCAGCTGTTCTTCTGTCTCCATAATATCATTTATGGCAATGAGTTGGTAAAATTCATCTACATAATCATTAACTGACTTCGTCCCCTGCCTTAGATTCTGCAATCTCTGGTACATGAGTGATTGATAGTTGTAAGGTAAAAATGTAGCTCTCATCAACTTCTTCATCTTATCCCAAGACTCAATCTTTGACTTTCCCATTCTCTCCCGCGTAAGTTTAGTTTGCTTCCACCACGCCAAAGCTCTCCCCCTCAACCTAGTAGCAACCAACTTCACTCGGCGATTCTCCGGAACCTCCTTGAAATCAAAGATCTCCTCAACATTTGACAACCAATCAAGAAATTCTTCTATTACCATTCCACCCTTGAACTCTGGAATTTCCATCTTCATACCCGATTCCCATCGATGATCATCATCTTCATCCCGATATGAATTTCTAACTTGGTCTCGATCTCGATAATGAATACTTGCTCTGTCACCCTCTTCATCAAAATCAAATGTACGTCTATATCGATCTCGACCATCGACATCCCTTCGATCACGCATATCTCTTCTACTATGTCTCTCTTCATCTCTATATGGTTCATCTTCAAACTCTCGTGGAGTTCTTCCCTCTTCATGTCCATAGTCACGGTGATCTCTCCTCGATGAAATTGATGTTTCTCTTCTCTCTCTAAAAGATTGTGGTGATACCCTCCTCGCTTCCGTAACCGATGGCGAAACTCGGTTTCCTCCATGGTTCGAGATTGGTGATCTCCTCCTTTGAGTTTGATTCAAATCATTCATCAACTTCTCTAACTTTCCAATGCCTTCATCAAATTTCTCATTAATACATTGTTCCATTAGCTCGGCCTCTTCTCTTCTATACAACGCTTCAACATTTCAATGATGATTA
The DNA here is from genome assembly GCA_030765085.1 of Allium cepa. Classification (NCBI taxonomy): domain Eukaryota; kingdom Viridiplantae; phylum Streptophyta; class Magnoliopsida; order Asparagales; family Amaryllidaceae; genus Allium; species Allium cepa. The sequence continues at coordinate 862,474,226 of CM060931.1, forward strand.
GCTCTTCTCGGCGGCATGATTGAAAACTTCTCAAAAACTTCAACAAATACTTCAAAACTTCAACACAAGTCACACAAGTCACGGCCTCCACTAACTCGGCTCAACTTGGCTCGCACGGCTTAACACTTCAAGATGTAGATCGATACCAAACTGATGCACGGCCTATACTTAGCACAAAATTATGTTCGGCCTTCACACTTTGACACAAATCAACTCAAACAACTTCCACACTTCGATCCAAAATGAAATGGATCGAAAGTTCTCCTCTTGTTGCAACTCGCGATGAACACAATGAACACCAAACTTCAAATTCCTTGGCTCCAAGACTCGTCTTAGCTATGATTGGCTAAGTCAAGCTCTGATACCAAACTGATGCAGCGGATAATTAACAAAACGATATGGATCGATGAAAGTAGCAATCGATGGATTGAAGATACTGAAATGCCCAAATTCGTTGATCACAAAGATAACGAATTCTAGCTATCTTCGACACGTTGATCGCGCACGATACCGTGAGAGAAGATCTTCAATTCTTCAAGCATTGATCAAGCGCAATTGATTCCGCGAATCGGCTTCAACAATCGTTGATTCTAGTGCACTAGAATATCCGAAAGTGGAGATAGGAGATTACACTCAACTACCAATTTAAATTGAAAGCATAAAGCTAACAAAAGAGAATTTTATTCAAAAATCAACAACCGTTACGAATGACCCATATGCCTATTTATAGGCGATACAACCCACACTAGGTCGTTGCCGACCTAACAGACATCACACGACCCAACTTACAACCACCTGTACACAATTTACGACTTAGACAAGGTCGTTACCGACCTAAGTACATCACAATCTCTTCACGCGACCTAAAAAACAACTCACGCGACCTAACTTCATGCGGCAAAACCCATCAGCGACCTAACATAGATCGGTAGGTCATATGAGCGACCTAAGGAAAACACCATGTAGCGACCTATCTTTTCAGTGCATAAGGTCGAGCGACCTAAAATAAAGCGGCATCCACATTAGCGACCTAACATAGGTTGTATCTCGAAATAGTCTTCACTCGATAGATCGGAGCGACCTAAAGTGAGCGATCTAAGGCCTCACGGCCTAAGGCCTTGCGACTTATCATAGGTCGTTGGCTTTTCTGTTCTTGCATAATCCGCTTCTTCGCCTTTTATCTCGTCATCCTGGAACCTGTTAGGTCGCACACGACTTATCATCACGTTAGGTCGCTCGCGACCTAAGACTTTAGTTTCCACTGCATCATTATAGGAGTTAGGTCGCAACTCCTTAGCTCTTGCTCTGTTAGGTCGTGGCCGACCTATTGCCATTTCGTCAGCTTTTATATGACCTAAAATGGTAATGTTAGATCGCAGCCCCTCTTCGTCTGACCTGTTAGGTCGTGGTTGACCTAAGCCTTTAGGTCATGGCCGACCTAAACCTTGTGACTCTGTAGCTCGTGCTGCATCATGGAGTCAAGCTCCAAAAGTTGCTTGTTGAGTTCCTCATTTTCCTCTATAGACATCCTCGTGGGAGGACGACTAACTGGCAATGTACCGGGAATGAGATCAATATGGAACTCAATCGCCTGCTTGGGTGGCAAACCCAAAACAGGCTCAAATACATCAAAGTAGACACAAATAATAGGAATACAAGATATATCATCATCTTTTCGTCAGTCTAGAGAATATAAAGCCACTTCGGAATTATCCACATTCCAAAGAAAAAGTGATAGCTGAGTAGACTAATCTGGATGTCGAAGATATAAAATTCTTTCAAAACAAATAATCCTAGCATCATATCGCACTAACCAGTCCATATCCAAAATCATATCAAATCCCAAATAAGAAATACATGCAGATTCACATGAAAAGAAAAGCCACATAAAACAATCTCAACATCATCACAAAGCATGCTAAGGGATGCAGATCCCCGATAGGATTCGCAATCCTCAGTGAAGTAACCATGCAAGAAACATCCAAAGACAAATCATTGACGAGCTTCTTCGATATAAATGAATGTGAAGTATCCGTATCGAAAAGAACACGAATAGAACGATCACGGAACAACAATGTACGTTCAAGAATAGGATGAAAAGTACCTATGCACAGAGACGAACCTCCAGAAACATCCGCTACATTCAGCTTACCAGATTTAGAAATATTCGGAGCAAAATGACAAGTGGAAATACGGTGGCCTTCCTTCTTGCAATAGAGGCAGAAGAGAGGCTTAGGACAATCTCGAATCATTTGGTCAGGAGAACCACAATTGAAACACCCCTTCCGAGTAGGAGGTGCTCCACTGGGCTTGGATTTAGGACTAGATCCAATGGGCTTCTTCTTCTTGGAGAGGAAAAACTTTGGCTTCTGAAACAGGAACTTCTTCTTATTTGAATTCTTACGAACCTCGGCCTCATCACAACTATCACACTCCTTCTCGATGGCTTCGAGATGAAGCGCCGAGTCAATCAACTCCTCAAATGAAAGCTTGAGTTGGAGCATCAAAGATTTCTTGAGATACTTCTTAAGACTAAAGACAAACTTCAGACTCTTTTTATAAGAGGTTCTAATGTATTCAAGACCATACTTAGATAAGGCCTCGAATGATGAAACATACTCAGAGATGAAGGTCTTCCCATGCATCTACTCAAGGAAACGACAGGCCATTAACGCTTTCTCAGATTGAGGAACGAATTTGAGCTCGAATCGTTCTCAAAACTGAGTCCAAGAAAGAGTAGACTCCACGAGCTCGGCTATGAGAAGCTCGCACCAATCAAAGGCATGCTCTTGCAATAGGCTAGATGCTACAAGAACTCTGTCGTAGTTAGAAAGATCCATGCGAGAGAAGATGCGCTCGCACGTACAAATCCAAGCTTGGACATCAAGAACAAACTCGAAGCCTTTGATCGGCTTTCCTCCGAGATGAGAGTAATCGCTACACAAGCGCACAAAGACAGACTTGCATGGCGGAGATGCTCGAGTAGGAACTGGAGGCTGAATGCTCGTTAATAACTCCATAAACTGATCGACGGAAATATAAACGTTGTCTGTATGCGAGCCGTTGGATTGCCCAACATTCGAGCATCGTCCTCCGCCTCTTCTAGCCATTATATGAAAGTTAAGATAGGATAAAGATTATTCACATGGTAGACATTACTAATTCAAATATGGAATATTATGGAATTAAAATGCATTCCTAGATGTATTCCAAAACTTCTATCTAATACAAAGGACACAAAAAGAACAAAGGCACGATGATTCAGGGAATCTAATATTTGTATTGCACTTTGATGTACTGTATTTTGCGTTTCCGCTCTATGTTTATCGTTATTTGTTCTAAACTCAGCTCTGATGCCAAGCTGTGACACCCCGCCCTGAGACCCACATTAACAAAGAGTACCGCTGGGTAATATTGTCTGCTAATGTGGATAATAGGGATTGATAGGAGAAAACGTCTATAGCCTTGTCTTAAATATTTATTGAATACGTCGACAAATGCCATATATTTTTTCTATCTCAAGTGGATCGACATATCCAATAAATACATAATACAAAGCCAAAGATGGCTATAGGATCTATCAGAATAAAATATAACAACTCAAATGCAAAACACTTCTCAGAACAGTAGATCATCACATATATACACACGCATATACAGATACATCACAAAGTATAGAAAATGATACATCACATATATGGTATGACAACCACAATACAAACACGGGTCAAAAGAATATACATATTAGAGTAGCAAACCAAAAAGGATTACACAAAAGCTACAACAAAAAGAACTAGCGGAAAAGTCCATGCGGAAGCCGAATAGGCTAAGTCTAAAGAGTAACTTACCTGAAACACCTCGGTCTGACCCGAGTGTAAAATACACAGGTCAATCTAGCTAAACCAATCAGTCTACAAAGATAAGCGATAAAATAAGCATAAGGATAATGTGATAATATTCCCGAATTGGAAGGAACAACCTAAAGTGTATGATTACGTCGAGTGATAATATGGTATCACTGCACAACATATAATCTCAAAAGAGATATAATAACCCATAAAACTCTAAAAGTAGCGAGCCTCGTATCATTGGCATTCATAATACATCAAATATGGTTTAGGGGAAAACCTAAATCCACCATTTTGGCAAACCTAAAACTTGCATAAAGAGATCCCATCTCAAATATGCCATAATTCAAATATATCTCCAAAGAGGAGAATAAAATCTCAAGTGAACGCCAAAAGGAAAATCTCATATAACGCATGTGTAGGCAATTCAAATCTCAAAAATAGAAATTCCAAGAGTTCAAATACCAAAAAGGTAATCGCCACAAATATATATCAAATGGTTCAAGTGACCAATTCTGGAAAGGGGCAATGCACTAGGGAAAATAGTCACAGAAACCATCTCAAAAGTGTTTGCACGTGCATGTGGTCGAAGCCTTTCCAAGTACTGTTATCTCAAATAGGTACCTGCAAAATGTCACAATGACAAATACGCCGCAATGGCAAATATGCCGCAATGGAAAACGTCTCGAAGTCAAATACACCGCAATGGCAAACAACTCGAAGGCAAATACGCTGCAATGGCAATGACCCGAAGGTCCAGTCTGGCACGCCGCAATGGCGAATGTGTCACAAACTCTTGAATAGGAACCCTAATAGTGTTAACGTGCGTCCCATACCACACATTAGCACTAAACGGATTACTAATCACTTGTAAATTTCAAACTCAAAGCAGTAAAAAAGTTTACCTCATCTCATCGGTAAAGTCGACCCAAAGGTCAAAATGAACAGATGGACAAGTCAAGAATTAATCGATAAGACAAACGCACGTGTCCCATACCACATGTTTTACCAAACCATTTAATTCTCCTTCTCATTCGCTCGAATAGTGTAAAAATGTGTATTTTATATATAAATTAATTTATTTGAGAAAACAAGCTTTTAAAACTATTTTTCAAAATCAATTTTGAAGGTGATATTTGAAAATTCCCTTATTATAGAGAATAAATAGATTTTGTAGCCTAAATTAATTCATAGATATTACATAATAATTATTTTAAATGCTAATTTATTTTAAAAATTGTTTCAAAATTGTTTCGATAAATCTGTGCTCGAAATCAAAGAAATCACTGAAAACTGTCATTTAAATTCATTTCAAATTTAATTCAAATTTGAATTTCAAATTCATCAAAAGTTGGGTAGCCTATTAATAGGCATCATAGCCCTAAAAATATTTTAGAAATATCATAAAAACATGAACTAAAAGTCAAAATTCAGACGGAAAAATGACATAAAAACACTTGGGCGAAATAATACCCAAGTTTGAAATCTTATGGGGTTCAACTTTCGAACTTAAAACAGATGGACGAACGACCTTTGATTGAAATAAAAATTGGTGTACACAAAGTAGAAAACTTCATCTTTAAAATGAAAAAGAATCATTTAATTTCAACACAAATGAAAAAGTTACGTTGTCTCAAAATTTTACTCAGACCATGTTTGTAACAGTTTAACAAGAATGTGCCCTGGCCTAAAAATCCATTCTGGGTTCAAATTGCAGGCATAAAAAAAAGCACCAAACGGCATCCGTTTGAGCTAAAAATTGTTAGGTATATAGTAGAAGACTTTATCTTTGAAAGAAAAATAGAACCATGGAATTTGGATAAAGCATGAGGAAGTTATGAAGTTTTAAAGTTAAATCCAGGCAGTGTTTTACTGTAAAAATCTGGGAAAATGCATGCTCCGTATCAAAGTTCGGCAGCAAATTTCTATAAGCTTTATAGGCCGAAATCACTTGAAATTTGGTATTCTTATAGTACAAAACTTTTTCTTTCAACAAAAAAATATTATTAAGAAATGAAAGATTTATGCTATCTTAAACATGGACTGGGCCATGTTTGTAGCAACTCAGCAAACAATTTCTACAGACAAAAATCTACTTTCAATTAAATTTTCTACCACTGCTTTACACGTCCAAATGAAAGTATTTTTCAACCAAAATATTCAGAAATGAAGTTCAACATGTAGGCTACCAAATGCAAGAAATTCGACAGCATTTCGTTGTCGGAATCAAAAGTTATAATCATCCAAAGAAGCAATATGAAACATATTTAAGACGGAAAAACAAAAATTAATTAACAAAAGCTAGATTTTTGATTGCTTTTGCGATTTTTGAGTTTGGCTCAGCTAGAATTTGTGAGTATTACAACTCACTTGGCTAATAGGCGATAAAAGCTCGGATTTTGCAGCAAAGTTGAAGCCTTTTGGCAAGATTGGAGATTTTATGAACCTATTGGAAGCAAATATAGGACATGCAAACGATATACAGTAAAAATTAGAAAGCTATTTACTGTAAATGAATTTTTGTGATGAAATTTAAGTGATTTGAGTTGTTAACCTTTTATTTATCACTAGATTGTAAAAAGCCTTGAATTTGTTGAGTTAAAATGAAGAAATTGCTTAATTTGAGAAATTGGTAGGGAGGAGTTTGTTTTCTATTGTTTCAGTTGAAGGAAGAAGAAGTAGATACAAATTTAACGTACAACAACTCCTCTTTCTCACTTCTTACCAGGCTATGTGATATTAGGCTGAATTGGACCCAAAATAAATAGAAATGAAGATGGCAAAAGATTAAAATCTATACTTAGCCAAAATATGTGTGCATATCATATATACACACAAATAAAATTCATTTTCTTCATATTTAAACGCACACAAAAATGTGAAAACTTGTATACATGCAAAATAAAACATTTTCTATCGTACAAAATGATTAATTTATATTTTTAAAACATTTTTCTTATTAAAATCCTTAATTTGACAAAAATACACCATTTACTCAAATAAATGAATAAAACATTCTTTTTAACTTCTAAAATTCCACAAATTTATTTTCACACTTAGAAAAATATTTTAAGCAATTTCCAAACATAATTTAAGCCAAAACATAATTTTAACCTAGTTTCTACCTTGTTAATTAGTAAACCTCCTTTAAGAATAAAATATTTCTCTTAAAAATTATTAAAAGAAGTACATGGGCGACAATTAATTTAATCATTGCATTTTCTCTAAAATTAAAATCATTTTCTATTTTTAAAGCCCATATTCCTTTTATTATCATCCAGCAAAATAAAATAAAGCTTGGAATTTCATTTTCTCATTTTAAATTTCAAAATTCAAAGTTTATTCCAAATAAACAATTTAATTCCTCCAATTTTAATTTAATTTACAATATTAAATTATAATTATCATTATAATTCAATATTGAAAGGTAATCTCCAAACTAGGATTGTTACAGTGTCATAATAACGATTGGTTGTTAAAGAGACCGGGTTCGTTTATTGTCATACTCTCTGCCAATACCGAAAACCACTTTAACAACTTTGTACACGGTGGAGATTCTAGAATAAAGTAGGACTGTGGCGACGATTCTACTTAAGGTATATAGGTGGAACAGACTTCCGTGAGTTAGCTTAAGGTGACTACAGCAGGAGCAATCGACGGGCCAAGTGAGATTGCTCCTCCGATCAGACACACTTCTTTGATACCATTCTATTACTTTGTAATTGATTGGGTACACCCTCGGATTTGGGAGTGTGGCTCGAGGTGGGCGGTAGTTGCGGCTATGCGTTACCACTAGCCCGGAAGTGTGATTGGTATATCTACCATGGCATTGCCTAGTTGTGCCATGCCACCTACCATATCGAGACCACTACGACTTTGTTTTTGTTTCGTACCTATAGAGTATCCTTTGGTAGCCTCCTGATTAGGATGTATTATGGTACTAAATAAACTACTGAACTATGAAATGTGTTAAGGGGGATATGGGTAACGTCTTAACGCTATTTTAATAGTTTACTTTAGTTTAGACACTATTATAATAGCGTATATTATTACATAGTAGATAGTTTCACGGATCCTTAAGGGATGGTTATCCCAAACATCCTTTAAGTTACTTGTATTTCAGTTGATATTTCACTTGAGTTGGATTTATTGATATAAGAACGTTAATCCTGACTCGAGTGTTTTGTGCTTTGCTTTATGCTCGGTCAGACTGAGTGTCACAGCATTTTTGACTCACCTTTGGAGTTGGAAAGTCGGTTGAAGATCCATCTATCTATTCAGCTTGCAGTTATTCAGTTAACTCCTGTGATATATTCAAATCTTGTAGTTGACTATTGTATTGAGAGTTCTATGTATTCGAGACTTCTTTTGTATCTTGTTATAACATTGTTATATATATTTGTATAGTTGCTTCATGAACTACTATTCATTTGTTTCCACTGCTTATTATTGTAATACTCTGTATCTGTGATTTTATGATTTATTTATTTACTGTCTATGATGAGTTTGCCAATATAAATTAACAGTCTGATACTTTAAGCAATTCAAGTCCGACATGTGCCGATGCGAATGGTTGAAAATATCGGGATGTTACACTTTTTGATTATCTTAGATTTTCATAAAATATATGCTAGTAAAAATCAGAATTTCTACATTAAAAATCCTATTTTGGTATAAGAAACACAACGACATACTTGATTCGATGATTTAAATGCGTAGAAATTTGTCAAAAACTAGGTTGTTTACTGTTATTTTGTAATTACACACCATATATAAAATATACTAGTTCCAGACTATTTTTATCATGATCTATACTCACAAATAAGTACATCGTTAGTTTACATCATTTTCAAATTTGAACCGAGCAGAGAGATATTGATTTTTAAAAACCAAGGTATAAATGGTTTTCTAACCTATTAACATTGACCGAGTAACATAAAACATTCCAGGCATTTAAGATTTAAACTCTCACCTTAAACATGCTGCTCCTTTAAATATTCTAGTTTAATCTTTAGTTTATGATCTGCAACCTTGATTATGTTGCCTTGCTTTTGGATTTCTGGATGAACGGGTTGCTTCTCTCTTTTTTATTTACTATGTTTTGGTTTACAGGTCTTTGTTTTACAGGGTTTTGAAACTGAAGTATACACACGCATACATATACACACAAACACACACAAATATATATATATGTGTGTGTGTGTGTGTGTGTATGTATGTATGTATGTATGTATGTATGTTTATATAAATTGTAACGATGCATTTGTACAAGAATTCTGGGCTCAATAAGGATTGCAGATTTTTCAAGGTTGCTGTAAAAGTTTTTGATGGATTGTTGTTGAAATCTTGGTGGCTGATATGAGGTTTGAATTGAAATATGGTTTCAGCCTACATTTTCTTTTGTTTCACTAGACAATGTTTTTATTTTTAAATTTTCTCCTTTTCTTCTTTGACTTGGTATGAATTGTTATCTTCTTTTAATTTATATCATTTTGGTTAAAATATATTATGTAAAAGCTTTTCTTTTTAAAATGGTTTAATAATCTTACTTAAATTTCTCATTTCCGTCATATTATATTTATTTAGTTTATAAAATTTACAAATTTTTTTGAACTTATATATGTACATTCTTCTCATGAACAATATTTCAAGAATTATTCTTGATAAAAAAGGTCATCTAACGGTACTAACTCTTATCAGCCTTGTAATGAATTTAGATGTTTGTAAATTAGAGTATTCTTTGAAGACCATCCATTTAGTTTAGTTTGTAATGAGAACAGTGAGTCGACTTATATAGGCATGTTACGTGTACTATTTAGCACCATATCTTCAAGTTAATAATGGCAATTAATAGTTGATGGATTTGGTTGGAAAAATGTCATGCTGACACAGTAATAAGTTGTATGTAAGAATCGAGAAACTGAAATAAGTAACGCCTTTCAGAAGGAATAATTTATGCTACAAACTTGGAGCATTGCCATATTGAACGAATAAAACAATTGTATTTGGAAATAATTCAGTAATAAGCATACTTAATCCGTATAAGTATATCCAAAACTAACAATCAAGTACTGGTTACACATATTTGTTGAACCTCTGTATCAATATATGCATACAAAATAAGTGGAAAGTACACATTTGTGACATGCTAAAAAGGATAACAATGTTATTTGCTATGCCAATAGTTGATTCGACTATAAAAGCATGTATACAAAGTAAGGAACATATGTTTATTTCTATTTGTTATCGTTAAAAGATATATTGAACTATGTTTTTTGGTCGCTCATCTTTTATCATAGAGCATGATGACTTAAAAATAAAATTTTGTACCGTATATTAAATTAAAGAGTTGACAGTTATGTACCATTATAAAAAAGAAGCATAACCCATTCTCAGACCCAAAAAATGATACAAACACTGGACTGAGGTGCTAATTTGGCAAGGACTATAGATTATTTATTGTGTAAAAAAACTAGAAAATAATATGAATTTTTCATAAACGATATATTTTTCTATCAAAAGATAAAAGCATTTATCCTTTATCTAATTGCTAGATTTATAACCAGTCAAAAGTAAATATATTTTTGTTAAAAAAGATTAAAAAAAGATCACCTTTTGTTAAAAAGATAGAAAAATTTATCCCTTTCGATGGATTTGTTGTTGCCGAAATTCAGTGCCTACGACACTTTAGATTTTTCCTAAAAATATATAAAAAGCCATTCAGGAAAAAAATAGTATGTATATGTTGTATAATGAAATCATCTTAATTATACAAATAATAAAAGCATTGTTCCTTCAACATAAAATGGAAAAGCATTTATCAATCTAATAATGTTCATAAAATTTTGATCCTTTTATATAAAAGGAATAAATCATTTAGCTTTTTTATGTAAGTATTAAATTCACTTTTTTATACCATCAAGGTGACACATAGAAATTGCTACAAATAACAGTGGAAAAATATATATTATTATATATAAAAAATTCTATTGTGTCTTTGCATAATGACATACATGTATTCTTTTTTTTATAAGAAGAAACAACATAATCATCATCATAAGTAAATTTGGAGCTGCGTTGGTATCGTTCTTCCATTTCAGTCTGGATTAGAATGATGCAACATCCCTTAACCAAAATTAGCCATTTCAACATTGAATATAATTTAGCAGCAGATGAAAGAAAATTCAATCAAAGAGAATAAATCTAGTCAAAAATCAAAAAATCATAATTCAAAATCAAAGAAGATGATTCATATTTTGTGCTCAGGCATGAAAACATATACGACGTCATATAACACATAACAAATAAGCTTTAGAAATTGCAAGCTACACCACTCAAGACTGCAAACAAGGTGTGTAATGAGTTATTCAAACTCAAACATCGTTGCAAATTTGTGATATAGATTAATAGTTCCTCATGTAAAATTAAAAGTTGTTTTCCGACTTTATTTTTATAGTTTGTCTATGCAAAATATGTGCACATGATGGATGTTCGTGTAGGGTTTGTTATTATATTGTTTGTTCCTTACAACCTAACATAATAGACTTGGCAAATACAAAAAATATCACGAGCCTGAATGCATCTTACTGAATGGCCACATGCAAATCATTGCGTCATTACACAGGAAGTAACGAAAGTAAAGTAACAGTACTTTAGTCACAAACTTGGTCAATGACTGAAGAAGGCTTCTTGTCAATGTGGTAATAGGCATGTTTAGAACTCTTTTGCCTCCATTACAATACAAAGAGGTAATATTATAATAATAATTATTATTATTCACAATATAACAGCGTGTGGTCAAATAATGGAGAAGCATCGATCATGTGGGAGGCAGCGAGTGATTATGCATGTTCACATGAAGGAACCCTATAAGGTCAAAACAGGGAATATGATATGTACCCATAGTCGTCATGTAAGATATAAAATATGTATATAGCATCATATATGCTATGAAATAACAATGAACCAACATAGATCATTCATTCTGTAAGATTAACTTGGGATCTTACGTTTATTTATATGATACTAACAAATAGTTGAAATGTGAAGTAGTTCAATAAATGAAAATAAGATTTTATTTAAAGTAGATGTTCATAATACAATTACTTGATTAAATACAGATTATTCAAAACCTCGCCATCAATAATATCTCACTATATGAATTGGCTTGTTAAATAATTGTTGTTAAAGGAAAGCTTAACCATCAAAGTAATACTATAGCAAATCCAATACATCATCGTAACAATGGAAGGCTAAAGAAAGTGACACAAAATGAATTAGTAATGAAATATTTGACCACATATGTACACTTCCAAAAGCCAAAGATTGAAAGAGTCTTTCTGTAACAAAGGATGGTTCGCTTTTGGAGCTCCTTGAGTAACAATGAAAAAGGGCACAAGATCACTTTATTTCTTTTCTACGTTTTTCAGGGGATGTACATGTATACTAAGATATACGCACATTAAACTTTATTGCTCATAATGATGGAATGATTAAACATATAGTAAAAGAATATAAAAAAATAAATATAATAATCTAATATTCTACATTTCAATATATTTCCTAAAAAAAATTATCAGAGAGGATTTCCAAACACCTTTACCAGAAAATCTTTCTAAAAAATTAAAACTTTATTTCTTACCAAACATAACCTTATAAGAATAATTTATAAATCTCTTAAAGTAAATCGGTCCACAAGATAAACAAATTTTAAATTCTTGGTGAAATTTGACCCTGCACATGTACTTGTTACATGAAAATTTAATGTTTTCCAGCAAGAAAGATCCATATTTATCTACAGGTATTTTCACTGGTTAAGCAACCTTTATGATAATGGGTTTTATTCTCATTTTTTTACTTCCCACTCAGAAGAATTCCCAAAACTTTTTACCATAAAACGACAACAAATCATGAAAAAAAATTGAATCTTTCTCAGAGACGTATGGTTCTCTTAATACAAAACGCTACACTTAACTTCGTAAACTTCAAATCTACTCTTACATCTATTTTCTTCTACCCAAATTAAAAAATAGTTAATCATTCTTTATGTCGATATAGAACTCTAAATCAATTAAGAATTACTGCTAATTCCCTTCACCCAAATTCAGCAACCAAGAAATTGGAAAATTGAAATCAAAATTATTACAGACTGAAATGACCAGATTTTAAAATTAAAATCCAAACCTGAAATAGCCTTCTTACTTCCTGCTACTTGCGCCGAGATGCTGTTTTTTGACTTGTCTTCCGCATCGACCGATGCAGCTGCCCTTCGAGTCTCAAAGTTTGATCTAAACGATATTTTTTATATTGAGAAAAGAGACTTGTTTATGCCCTAGGAATTTGAGGATTAAAGCAACTTCTTTTGTTGCGTTGGGCAAAAGCAGACACTCTAGAGGAGGCGCTAGAGGCGGAGGTGCCGATAACAGAGGGGGTGGTGAAATTTTGATTTAGCAATTGCAGAAAAGAGTGTAAGAAGTGTGAGAAAATGGGCAAGGAACAATAACAGATAAAATGACAATTCTGTTCATCGTACTTCTAAATATTTTCAAAATTACCAAATTTGGTAATGGAAATAACCGTTGTAAATGCTTATAAAGAAAATATCCGTTAGAAATTTATGATTACAAATTGAAAGGAAAAAGCTGTTACAAATGGACCTGTTTGGTGTAGTGCACTTTCCATTCCAAAATAGTTCATTTAATCAGTTAATAAATCTTTCTCGATTTATCCCAATTTAATTTACGTCTCAAACTTGTAAATTACATTCCCACGCCTTTAAAAATAAAACCCCTATTTATTTAAAAAAAAATTACCCATTCCTTTATAAATTCCCACAATGAATTTATACTTCCAAATATCCACTGGTATCATGTTTCACTTTATAAACCTAGTTTATAAATTCCTAGTCACATTCTTCTTTTAAATCACAGTTTTAAACCTTAATAAATTTTCAAATTAATCTCCAAAATATACTACATTTTAAAATAAATTCCTTTAATTACTCAATTTTATTTCAAAACCCATAAATTTCACATTTTACTTCTTTATTATGATTTAAAATCTAATTTAAACTGAAAATACCAATTTCATACTTTTTCCCAAAATTCTTCTTTATCTCTCCCAAACCATTTTAATCTTTGAGTTTAAAAATAAATCCTTTATTTCTTTAAATAATATCAGTTAAGTTAAATTCATTTATTACCATTTATTCAAAAATCTCCCTTCCCATACTCGGAATTTATTTATCAGAATTTTAAAAACCAACTTTTTATCCTTTCCCAAATACATTCTTTAATTTATCCAAATTTTCTATAATTATTTTACTTCAAAATTCTCCCTTTAATTTCTTCCAAAATCCAATCTTTATATTTTGAAAACTTAAAATACCAAAATATACTCAGCCAAGTAGAGCATTCAATAATTTCAATTACCAATATAATCTATCACAGATTATCAACAAATCATGTCATAGAGTATGAAAACAAATTTCAATCTTTTGAGGAATCCAGTTGGATGCCTCCAACCTGTTTCCCTACATTCACATATGTTAGAACAATATAAAAATACCAATCCAACTTCGAGGGGGATATCGTGGTACAAAGGGTCATCCACTTTATGCGGGGAGCATAGGTTCTCATCCGCTATATAATGCGGGAATCAATCACTATATATATATATATATATATATATATATATATATATATATGTATGTATGTATATATGTATGTATATGTATGTGTATATATAATCACATACAGTTAATTTGATCATTCAACCAATAATTTAAATTTAACTACTTAAATTTAAATGTAATCAAATGAGTGAGATTAACTCACCTTTGCTTTTGTTTGCAACCCAACCCAAAACTGGCTTGCCTCTCCACGATTTTAGACCTTGTACAAACATTTATACGGTTTATTAATATTTGAACTAATCAAACAATTAATTCCCATAGATTTAATTAATTAAGCATTTAATTTAAAACTAAATTCCCTTAATAAATTATCCTTAGTAACTAAAATAACTAAATAAGTTAATTTAACAATTTATTCAACAAATCCATTATTTAAAAACACTAGCAAATTTAAAATATGTAAATATATATTTATTTTATTTTTTGAAACTTTATATATATATATATATATAAGAAATAATCCATATAGATAAAAATCAAATATTTATACAATTTCCTATGTTTTCCAAAGTCCTATATATGTAAATATGTGTGTAAAAAAATGTTTTCTTTTTCTATAAATATCAACAATACCTTACTTTATTTTATATATACATATATACATAGATCTATAAATTGAAGAAATAAAATTGTTTTATGAATTTACTGTATTATTATATATTTTTTTCTGACCTACATGCACGTAAATATAAATTAAAAGTAATTACCAAAAACCTCACCTTCAAAATTTGGCATCAGGCACACATCGCGAACCCCACCAAACCCTGGCAGCTCGCACGTCCCACGGCCAGCCCCTGACCCAGTCATAACGACGTAGCGCATACCACCAATTCCTTCACGAGTGCACACGAGATCACCGAACGTGAGCGCGAGTTGCTCGCTTCCCGTCATCGCTCCATCGGCCAACCCTCTACCGCCACGTCGACTCGAGTGCCACTGCACAACGCAAACATCATGCCTCGCGACTGATTAAATCGTGTGCGGCGATACCTAGCTTCGGCCGATCTCGAATTGGGAAAACACAGCTCATGATCAATCCAGAGTATCGATTGAAGAAAAGATAAAAATGAACTCTGTAACAACCCGCATATTTATCGATTTTATATTTAAATATTTTGTCGTTAATCGGATATTGGTCCGAAAAGCTACTTTTTGCAAACGGTCAAACTAGGACTCGAGACCACTTCCATCGAGTTCGAAATGTCGTTTACAATCTTTTTAAGTATAAACTTTGATATGTTTGGGGTTAGTGGAATTTCACTAACTTTCCCGCTTTGGACTTTGGGTTGGTTTAGCCTATTAAACCTAAGTTCCAACCCCTTCTCCTCATCTCTTCATAAATTCCTACCTAACTCTAGTTTTAGCACTAATGGTGAGTGGAAAGGGAAATTAAAATTCCAAGCCCAAGTTCATTAGCAAATTCAATATCCAACTCCAAAATCAAAGTGAAGACATTGGATTCAAGCTTCATGTGTTGAGATTGAAGTGGATTGATTCTTGCTTTGCTTTGGTCTTCATTTTCATTGATTTTTGGTGCAAAGGTGAGATTTTTATCTCACATTCTTGTCTATAACTATCACGGATGTTTGGGAATGATTTCCTATCACTTTAGCATGTACATTTGCATTTGGTTTGGATTGGATTGGCGAAAAACTCCAATTTTTAGCGTTTTGGTGAATTTTCTGCATTTAGGTCGTTCTGGCCATTTGTGCTTGTTCGGAGTTAGGTCGCTCGCGAGCTAACGCCTTAGGTCGCTCGCGTGTTAACGCCTTAGGTCGCATGGCTCGTTTAACATTAAGTCGTTTTGGCCACTAGGTCGCTCTGCCTTTCTCCGTTAGGTCGTTACCATGTAGGTTGCGACATATGTTAACTCGTTTGGGCTTTAGGTCCTTGGCCTTCGTTCCTTTTTAGGTCGTAAGCCCCAAGGTCGTTTCCCCCTTAGTCCATTAGGTCGCGTACCCCGTTTAGGTCGCTTGACCTAGTTCTCCTTTAGGTCGCTCGGTCTCCATGTGGTTAGGTCGTTGACCCTCTTTAGGTCGCAGGACCATGACTCCAGTTAGGTCGTTCGCCCTTTGCTCCGTTAGGTCGCGGCCGAGTTAGGTCGTTGACCACATTAGGTCGCGAGCAATTAGGTCGTTAGGCCTTGTTTGAGACTTTAGCTCGCTTACCTTTGTAAACTCGCGAACACCTCTAGGTCGCAACCACTAGGTCGCTTGACCCCTTAGACCCTTAGGTCGCAACCATTAGGTCGCTCGATCTTATCCTCCCTTAGGTGTTCACTAGGTCGAACCCCGTAGCGGGGGCATTGCCCCCGCACCCACACCTTGGGGGGTTGCCACCCCCTGGACCCTCCTCCATAGGGGATCTTATCTGAAAAACATTCAACAGAACTTGCTTTGTTGAGATGCTGAGTTGACCATTCTTCGAGGCAAACTATCTTGGGCTTCTCGGTCTATTTTATGGTATCACGGCCTTGCTAAAAAGGCGGGATAACAACTTTAGAAATATGAAGGTTTCAATACTAGTAGTAAATATCAAAACTCTTTCATCAAAACGATTTCAACACTATTTTAATACAAAGCTCTTTTCCCAAACCGTTTTCCAATCTATTAGTATATACAAACCTTTACCTCACTCGGATGAGAAATCTAATTAAACGACTTAGTAAAACAAGTGGTATGAAACGCTTGCGTTTGCTTCGTCGGTTAATTCTTGAACTTGTTCGATTGAATCTTTTGTGACAATTTTCTAGTGAAGATCTACGGTTTGTTCGTAAATATTTAAGTTAAGCAAGTGGTTATAGGACATGAAGCTAAACTCATATATTTACTAGCTTAATGTGATTGACACTTCTTGATGATCATGACGAACATTTTTGTGATTTAGACTAGCAATTGTGCGATGTCTCTTTGTCTGCGAGGGTGACTAAACCCCGCTCTTGTGATGTTTTGCCATCGCATTTGTGTGATGTTTCGCCATCACATATATGGGGTAGCGCCCCACGGTCTTCGGGCCATTCGTGTGTCAAAACTAATGGCTTGCAACCATGAGATAGCATCTCGCTTTGTGTTACATGTGTAGGTGAGTTTTCATGCTCCCATTTTGTTAGTTTTCATGCTCTTATATTGTGATTTCTGGATTTCTTGTGTAGTCTTCTGGAATTCGAGCTTCACCTATTTTCATGTCTTTCATTGTTATGATTTTCCAGATTTTATGTCTTGGTGAATTTGTGTGTCATCACTTTTTTCAAGGTGAATTTGGATCTTTTAGAAGATTCTTTTGATATTTTTTGATCTCTTGATGATCTTCATTTACATGCTTATCATAGTATGTCTTTATGGTTACTATATGTTCTTGCCATATCTATTGTTTCATATCATGTTATCTGATATTTATAGCTAGACTAATCCGTTTATTATTTTCTTTATAAATAATACTCGGGTCAGACCGAGATGTTAGAGGTGCTTCTGCTTGACTTCTCCCCCAAGGATTTACTACTCTGACTTTTGGCTGACCATTTAGATTAGTAGTTTTTGTCGTTTATACTTGAGATATAGACTCATAGATGTATTCTTTTGTATAGCACGTGTTGCTATTCTTTTGTGTATGTGGTCCTTTCATGACCACTACTCTGATGTTCACTTTCATGTGTTAGTTATATATTCATATCTTTTTCCGCCTTTGTGATATGGATGTCTGTGATTGATTGTGTTATGTTTATTTCTATATTTGTTTCCGAAGATTTATTTATAGCCACCGTATGATAGCTTTGAGTTTGTATCGGTATGTCGGACTTCCTCCTTAAATGAAATGCATGCTATACTATCTGACATATGGGTGCTCGCACAAAGATGTTACATGGATACTCGCTCCTCAACAGCCTTATTCTCCACGCTAGTTGACAGCATTACTCCGTAGTGTTCTTGTCCAGTGTGGGTATTGAGGTGGGGTGTCACAGCTTGGTATCAGAGCCAAACTTCGGAACAATGTAGAATAACTTAACAAGGATCATCGTCCTAAGTCCAGCTTAGGAGTCGTACCTTAGGATTAATTCGAGTCTTCGTACTGATTCATCCTATTTTTATTATGATTCCTTGTTTCACTTATCAAGATTGCTTGATATATCTTTTAGTGAATAACCTTTTTCTTCTCCTTCTTTCTTAAGGAAGAAAAATGGTTAAACCTGGACGTCCCCATGCTGGTCAATCTTCTGCAACTCCCCAAGATGGAGTTTTTATGACTACCCAGCAACTTCTTGACCTTGTCACGAATGCTCAAGCAGCTGGTTCTAATCCGGAACCTACTCACCCTAAATCTGGGTGTGCACGTTTGTGCAATGATTACACCAACTTGGGTGGGAAGCAATTTAAAGGCACTGAAACTATCAACGAGGTCCAAGCTTGGCTCCGAACGTGCGATAGAATCTTCTCTCGCATGAACCTCACTGACCTCCATCGAGTCCAGGTGGCTTCCAATATGCTCCAAGGAAGAGCATTGGATTGGTATGAGCTGTTAATCTCAGAAATTGATGAAGCGGATCTCTCCTAGGAGCACTTCCGGGAACGCTTTGAATCAAAATTCGTGCCCAAGGTTGAAAAAGTAACTTTGGCTCGGAGATTTATTGACCTTGTTCAAGGTCAGTCTTCTGTGGCGGACTACGTTGCATCATTTGAATCCCTTTCCAAATATGGGATCGAATATATAAATACTCCACTGAAGAAGAACCAGTGGTTCATTTATGGCTTAAATAAGAATCTTAAGAAGCCACTACTCCTGAAACTAGAAGTTACATTTGATCAACTCGTCGATATCGCTCTTCGTCTTGAAGAGGCCGATAGAGAGAGTGATGTTGAAGTGGTTGGCACTAAACCAAACTTCAAAAACAAAAGGAGGCCTAACAAATTTAAAGGTTCTTATCCCAATAAAAAGGATAAGCAAGCAACTTCGGCTGCAAAGACACCTTCCTCTAGTAGCGGGCAATGCTATAACTATGGTTTTAAGGACCATTTTGCGAACAAGTGTTTGAAGCCCAAAAGTTGTCGCTATTGCAAGAGCTCGAAACATTATATACATATGTGCCCCACACTAAAAGGTAGGAAAGAGAGAAAGTTAAACGTGGCTCAAGCCCCTGGCAACACATCTCGTGGCCAAGGTATTTCTCATTCCATTCTTGATGGTATTATTTTATTTCATGATCAACCTATTAGAGTTCTCTTTGATACGGGTGCATCCCATTCTTTTATACCAAAGGAACTTGTCGACACTTTCTCTCTAAATGTTGATGCTCTAATGACTTCCTTGAGAATTGCGAATCCTGTTGGTGGATCCGCAACTCTTAGTTTGCTTTGTAAAAATGTGGAGATTATTTTATGTGATTTTCAATTCCTAACCGATTTACATGTTATGCGTTACCTAGGCTTTGGAATGATTTTGGGAATGGATTGGCTTAATCATTATGAAGCTCATATCCTATGTCCTGAGCGGACTATTCATCTCCGACATCCACTATCCGTTAATCAGATTTCTGTTAATCTTAAAGATTCAGAATCCTGTTTGGTGGCATCTTTATATTCTTTAAATCCTTGTGATAACGATGATGATGATGAAGATGATATTATTTCTCGTATTCACGTTGTTCGTGAATATTCCGACATATTCGAGCCCGTTTTAGGTTTACCACCTAAACGAGCAATTAAGTTCAGAATTAATCTTGTTTCTGGAGCTCAACCTATTACTCGTCCTCCTTATCGCATGTCCAATAAGGAAAATGAGGAGATACGCAAACAGTTGTCCGAATTGGAGACGAAGCAATTTATTCGCTCTAATTCCTCGCCTTGGGGAGCTTCGGCTATTTTCGTGAAGAAATCCGACGGTACGCTTAGGCTTTGCGTTGACTATCGCAGGCTTAATGATCTGTCTATTAAAAATAGATATCCTTTACCTCGGATTGACGATCTGTTTGATCAGCTTAGCGGAGCTAGGGCCTTTTCATAGTTGGACTTGGCTACCGGTTTTCATCAGCTTCGTATTGCTGAGGATAGTATTCCTTTGACGTCGTTCCATGCTTGTTATGGAACTTATGAATGGCTTGTTATGCCATTTGGTTTAACGAATGCTCCGGCTTACTTCGTTGACCTTATGAATCGAGTTTTCAAGGCTTTCCTTGATCGGTTTGTTCTCATCTTCATTGATGATATCCTTGTGTATTCTAAAACTGAGAAGGAGCATGAAAAGCATCTTCGGATTGTATTGGAAACTCTTAGGAGTAATCAATAAAAGGCGAAATTTTCTAAATGCTACTTTTGGCAATCTCGTGTGAAGTTTCTCGGTCATATTATTTCCGAATCTGGAATTTCCATGGATCCTTCAAAGATTGAAGCGATTCAAGATTAAAAGAGACCGGAGAGTGTGACAGAGATTCGTAGTTTTCTCGGATTGTGGGTTATTACCGTATTTTCATTAAAGACTTTTCTAAGATTGTCGTGCCTCTTACTGGCTTGACTAAGAAGGGAGTTAAATATATTTGGTCGGACAAATGTGAAGCCACTTTTCAGAAATTGAAAGAACTCCTTTCCGATGCTCCTATTCTTGTTATTCCTTAAGGGAATCAAGATTTTGTTGTTTATACTTATGCTAGCCACGTTGGTTTGGGTGTCGTTCTTATGCAAAAAGAACGTGTTATTGCTTATGCATCTAGGCAATTGAAGCCGGCCGAGACTAGATATGCCACACATGATTTAGAACTCGCAGCTATTGTTTTCACCCTTCGAATTTGGCTTCTTTATCTATTGGGAGAGAAATTTATTCTTTACACGGATCATAAGTCTTTGAAATATTTATTTTCTCAAAAGGAACTTAATTTGTGTCAACAGCGTTGGCTCGAGTTCCTTGCACCTTATGATCTTGATATTCTTTATACCCCTGGTAAGGGTAATCGTGTCGCCGATGCTCTTAGCCGTAAACAACAAGCAGTTGTTTCTATGATGATATTCGAATGGAACGATCTCGAGATTTTATCCACTTGTGAGATTCGAGAGCCCGTATCTGATTTATGCTCATCACTTGTTTTATGTAGCCTTGAGGCTCATCCTTCTCTTTTAGACCGCATTCTTGAAGCTCAAGGGCTAGATCCTGAATTAGCTCTTCTTGGCCAAAATGTTAAGGATAAAATTGAAAATTGAAGGTTTGAAAGACTTTGATATTGATTCTCGTGGCGGCATTCGAAAATTTGGTAGACTTATCGTACCAAATATTGGTGATATTCGTAAAGATACTTTAGAAGATTCCCATCGTTCTAAATTCACCATTCATCCCGGTAGTAGTAAAATGTACGTTGGTATGAAGCGACTTTATTATTGGGAGGGAATGAAATCTGATATTGCTAACTTTGTTAAGCGTTGTATGACTTGCCAACTTGTCAAGGCCGAACATCAAAGGCCTGGTGGGTTATTGCAACCTTTAGAAATTCAAATTTGAAAGTGGGACCAAATTTCCATAGATTTTATAGATGGCCTTCCCCGTTCTCGTTCGGGTCATGATAGCTTATGGGTGATCGTTGATAGACTTACTAAATCCGCTCATTTTATTCCCGTTCGGTCTAACCGAACCATTCCTCTTTTGGCCAAACTCTTTATCAAAGAAATTGTTAAATTGCATGGAGTTCCTACTTCTATTGTTAGCGATCGAGATCCATTGTTTACTAGTGGATTTTGGAAGAGTCTTCAAAAAGCTTTAGGAACGAAACTTAATTTTAGCACTGCTTATCACCCCCAGTCCGATGGACAAACCGAGCGTGTGAATCAAACTCTTGAAGATCTTCTTCGTGCTTGTGTGCTCGATTTTGGTGGAAGTTGGGAAGATCATATTTTACTTGTTGAATTTTCCTATAATAATAGCTTCCAATCTAGTATTGGTATGGCACCTTTCGAGGCACTCTATGGAAGGCCAAGTCGATCTCCTTCTTGTTGGCTTGAGGCCAGTGAGAAGCTAGTTTTAGGTCCATACTTTACTCATGATTCCACAGAGAAGGTTGAACTTATTCGACATAGGATGAAAGAAGCCCAGAGTAGACAAAAATCCTATGCCGATAATCGAAGAAGGAAGTTAGAATTTTCTGTGGGAGATTCTGTTTTTATTCGAGTTTCACCTATGAAAGGTGTTGTACGTTTCAGTCGATCGGGAAAGTTAGCACCCCGATATATTGGGCCATTCCCTATCACTGAACGTATTGGTTCTATGGCTTATCGCCTTACATTACCTGCTCAGTTTTCTGCTATGCATGACGCGTTTCATGTTTCTCAATTACGGAAATGCCTACGAGATTTCGATTCTATTCTTGAGCTTGGTGTTGTGGAAGAAATTGAAGTTTCGTCGAATTTAACTTACGAGCAGCATCCTATTCGAATTATTGCTTCGGAGGTCAAACGACTTCGAAATAAAGATGTTCCGCTAGTGAAGGTACAATGGTCCTCAAATCCTAATGATTGCTCTTGGGAATCCAGAGAATTCATCGAGCGAACACATCCGGACTTGCTTACTCCTGCTCTTTGAGGTGAACTTCCTATTTCAAATTTCTTTTGTGTTAATATGCTTTTATGGTTATTACTTTTTATTTTCCATCTAATATATTGCGAGGACGCAATTTCTTCAAGGAGGGGAGTCTGTAACAACCCGCATATTTATCGATTTTATATTTAAATATTTTGTCGTTAATCGGATATTGGTCCGAAAAGTTACTTTTTGCAAACGGTCAAACTAGGACTCCAGACCACTTCCATTGAGTTCGAAATGCCGTTTACAATCTTTTTAAGTATAAACTTTGATATGTTTGGGGTTAGTAGAATTTCATTAATTTTCACGCTTTGGACTTTGGGTTGGTTTAGCCTATTAAACCTAAGTTCCAACCCCTTCTCCTCATCTCTTCATAAATTCCTACCTAACTCTAGTTTTAGCATTAATGGTGAGTGGAAAGGGAAATTAAAATTCCAAGCCAAAGTTCATTAGCAAATTCAACATCCAACTCCAAAATCAAAGTGAAGACATTGGATTCAAGCTTCTTGTGTTGAGATTGAAGTGGATTGATTCTTGCTTTGCTTTGGTCTTCATTTTCATTGATTTTTGGTGCAAAGGTGAGATTTTTATCTCACATTCTTGTCTATAACTATCACGGATGTTTGGGAATGATTTCCTATCACTTTAGCATGTACATTTGCATTTGGTTTGGATTGGATTGGCGAAAAACTCCAATTTTAGCATTTTGGTGAACTTTCTGCATTTAGGTCGTTTTGGTCATTTGTGCGTGTTAGGAGTTAGGTCGCTTGCGAGCTAACGCCTTAGGTCGCTTGCGAACTAACGCCTTAGGTCGCTCACGCGTTAACGTTTTAGGTCGCATGGCTCATTTAACATTAAGTCGCTTTGGCCACTATGTCTCTCTGCCTTTCTCCGTTAGGTCGTTACCATGTAGGTCGTGACATATGTTAACTCGTTTGGGCTTTAGGTCCTTGGCCTTCGTTCCTTTTTAGGTCGTAAGCCCCTAGGTCGTTTCCCCCTTACTCCACTAGGTCGCGTACCCCGTTTAGGTCGCTTGACCTTGTTCTCCTTTAGGTCGAACGACCTCCATGTGGTTAGGTCATTGACCCCCTTTAGGTCGCAGGACCATGACTCCAGTTAGGTCGTTCGCCCTTTTGCTCCATTAGGTCGCGACCGAGTTAGGTCGTTGATCACATTAGGTCGCGTACTTAGGTCGCAAACACCCCCTAAGTCATAACCACTAGGTCGTTTGACCTGTTTCCTCATTTAGGTCGCGAGCAGTTAGGTCGTTAGGCCTTGTTTGAGACTTTAGCTCGCTTACCTCTGTTAACTCGCGAACACCTCTAGGTCACAACCACTAGGTCGCTTGACCCCTTAGACCCCTAGGTCGCAACCATTAGGTCGCTCGATCCTATCCTCCCTTAGGTTTTCACTAGGTCGTACCACTAACCCGCACCCTCACCTTGGGGGGTTGCCACCCCCCTGGAACCCCCTCCGTAGGGGATCTTATCTGAAAAACATTCAACAGAACTTGCTTTGTTGAGATGCTGAGTTGACCATTCTTCGAGACAAACTATCTTGGGCTTCTCGGTCGATTTTATGGTATCACGGCCTTGCTAAAAAGGCAGGATAACAACTTTAGAAATATGAAGGTTTCAACACTAGTAGTAAATATCAAAACTCTTTCATTAAAACGATTTCAACACGATTTTAATACAAAGCGCTTTTCCCAAACCGTTTTCCAATCTATTAGTATATACAAACCTTTACCTCACTCGGATGAGAAATCTAATTAAACGACTTAGTAAAACAAGTGGTATGAAACGCTTGCATTTGCTTCGTCGGTTAATTCTTGAACTTGTTCGATTAAACCTTTTGTGACAATTTTCTAGTGAAGGTCTACAGTTTGTTCGATTGACACTTCTTGATGATCATGACGATCATTTTTGTGATTTAGACTAGCAATTGTGCGATGTCTCTTTGTCTGCGAGGGAGACTAGACCCCGCTCTTGTGACGTTTTGCCATCGCATTTGCATGATGTTTCGCCATCACATATGTGGGGTAGCGCCCCACGGTCTTCGGGCCATTCGTATGTCAAAATTAATGGCTTGCAACCATGAGATAACGTCTCGCTTTGTGCTACACATGTAGGTGAGTTTTCATGCTCCCATTTTGTGAGTTTTCATGCTCCTATATTGTGATTTCTGGAATTTGAGCTTCACCTATTTTCATGACTTTCATTGTTATGATTTTCCAGCTTTTATGTCTTGGTGAATTTGTGTGTCATCACTTTTTTTTTAGGTGAATTTGGATCTTTTAGAAGATTCTTTTGATATTGTTTGATCTCTTGATGATCTTCATTTACATGCTTATCATAGTATGTCTTTATGGTTACTATATTTTCTTCCCATATCTATTGTTTTATATCATGTTATCTGATATTTATAGCTAGACTAATCCATTTATTATTTTCTTATAAATAATACTCGGGTCAGACCGAGATGTTACAGGTGCTTCTGCTTGACTTCTCCCCCAGGGATTTACTACTCTGGCTTTCGACTGACCATTTAGATTAGCAGTTTTTTGTCGTTTACACTTGAGATATAGACTCATAGATGTATTCTTTTGTATAGCACGTGTTGCTATTCTTTTGTGTATGTGGTCCTTTCATGACCACTACTCTGATGTTCACTTTCATGTGTTAGTTATATATTCATATCTTTTTCCGCCTTTGTGATATGGATGTCTGTGACTGATTGTGTTATATTTATTTCTATATTTGTTTCTGAAGATTTATTTATAGCCACCGTGTGATAGCTTTGAGTTTGTATCGGTATGTCGGACTTCCTCCTTAAATGAAATGCATGCTATATTATCTGACATATCGGTGCTCGCACAAAGAAGTTACATGGATGGTCGCTCCTCAGCAGCCTTATTCTCCGCGCTAGTTGACAGCATTACTCCGTAGTGTTCTTGGTTAGCGTGGGTATTGAGGTGAGGCGTCACAAACTCGCTTTGGGTTCGCAGTTTGCTTCGTTCGGCATATATTTTTTCTTTATTTGAATTCGATTCACGAATGAATTTGAAAGGAGAGGGAGGAGGAAGTCGTTATCTGGTTCCATCCGCCATTTCCTTCACTTAAGTGATTTTTATTTTTGTTTTATTGATTTTGAAATTAGGGGAAAGCTCGGCTAAGGTATAAAAGAAAAGAATGGTGGAAAGATGGAAACGTGTTTGAATGGTTTGGCTATAGTGACCACGTAATGAAAGCAAAAAGACTTATGTGAATGCGTTTTTTACCAGTCAAACAAAACAATGTATATATATAATATTATTTAAATTTAAATATGAATCATCTCGAAATCATAACTCAAAATTTTGACTTCCTATCGAGGCTACCGCTAGCGTTAATAATGTTATACCCCTCTTTCAAATGTAATGGAAAAAGTTCCGAGTCCTAATTCGATTGAATGGAGAAGATTGCTTTTTGGATCCAGTTATAATATTGAATTTTCGATAAAGATTTCAGCGCGTTTATAACTCATACGATCACACGACAATTCCAAACAATACGAAAATTGGAATCCGATAATAAAACAATATTACGGATCCAATGGAACTAGTTTCGTCGAAATCCGAGACTATGCCTTGTAAGGAATATCGATTAAATGATATATTTTTAGAGCTCAACACCACTTCCAGATTCAATTCTAAAGCCTTCATTATCTACAGTACTATTTGTATGAATTTTATAAGCCTTTGAAATATTTTGAACAAGCATAAAACTAAAGATTCAACATTTTACCCGATCACCAATTAAATCCAATAATTTAAATTATCAATTAAATTTGAATTTCAAGTTAAAACATAACTTTTAAATATTTAAAATCAAATTAAATATTCCAATTTCAAATATCCAAAATTCTGGGTCGTCACATTCCTTCCCCCTTAAAAGAATTTCATCCTTGAAATTACTAGTTAAGAAGAATGATCCATAATCCGTTTACTATTTTCCCCAAAACCAAACAGTTGTCAACAACACCAAACAATCTTTTTATTAAAGACACTATACCTTTACTAATCTCCTAAACTCGTCCATAGGTTCCAACCAATATTATTTACTCAACCATTCAAAATATAATTTAAAATCAAATTCTAAACTATCAAAATTTTCTTAAATTTTTTCTAACTCTCTAAATTTTCGAAAAATTTCACCAGCGTCTTCTTTGCGTGGCTAGATAGGTACAACTACAAAATGCCTCTACGGGCCTCCAGATTTCAAAAGAAAACAAAAGCCAAGTGGCTAGATCAGAAAATCATCAAATTTCATACGACAAGTTAAACACATACCTTTTGTCGGACAATCAAATTTATCTTCTGAAATCAAAAACATCAATTTCCAATTGCTCTTAAAACACCTGTATATCCTACTTAGCAATAATATCCAATCACAGCATTCAAAATCGTTTTATACATTTCTTTATAAAAGTTCAACATTTGCTTTACTTAAGCCCGTACGATGCACATAAATCATCCGTTTGCAAAATCAAATCCGATCGCTCACTTGATCACACAATTTCACTTCTGAACTAGTATCGTTCACCCGTCTCCCTAGTGCGGACTCTAATCCGGCTTCTTGATCAGAACCATCATTCTCCTTGCATAGCCATAAACTATGATAGAGAATACCCAAAATCAATCAAAAATCCATATCCATGGTTCGCCGTCGAAAATCGAATGAAAAATCCCAACTCGGATCGATATATCTATCTTCAAATTCTATGCTCGAATCTGGATCATATTTTTATGCAAATAAAATAATATACGTACATCCTACGTATTTATCTTAATTGATTATTAGCTATATCAATTTCCTTTTTATTCATATTTATTTTGGTTTCCATTCACTTATTCACAAATTTTCCGTTTGCTCAACTTTTATTAAATCTCCATTCGAATATTAACTTAGTTTATTTCTTCCATTACCAATTTTACTTAAGAATTTTACCATCCATTTCTTAAGTTCAATATAATATTTTATATATTTCTTATAACTATTTTCACTTCATCACTTAAGCTTATACCCATTTTGTTCAGTTTCCATTCGAATTCAATTTACCTTCCGTTTTTAAATATTGAATTCTATCGACTATCCTCCATTCATATCTGACCCATATAATTACTTTGAATTAGTTCCATTTACTAACCTATTTCAGTTTCCAATAAATTTTAATTCTTAGAACTTTGTTCTTTTAGTCCACTTGAACTATATTTCTCACTTTACTTAACATAATTCAAATTGATTCCAATATTAAATTTTCAATTCATTCGCTTACCCAATTAAATCAATTAGTCAACTTACTAATTTTATTTTCAATAACCATTCCATTAAGTCTACATCGAATTTTCCTCAAATTCACTTTTATTTTACTAGATTCAATTACCTTCTATTTCCATTCATATATTAAACTTCTATAAGTTTCCAACTTATTTATATTCCCTTCACTAATCCCTTTAATTTACTACATTTAATTGTCCCACATTTCTAACTATCTCATTTTCACCCTAGTTTAATTCCACTCTCCTTTAAGTTAAATTTTATTCCAAAAGATTTCAAATTTTATAGTTTATCAAACCCGTTTATATTCCATAATTTTTTTTAATTAAACTTCTAGAGTTTTAAACAATTGCTTAAACATTCAAAACATTTTTGAAATCATATATACCCAAACCAAAATATTCCTTGCATTTCAAAATCAAATCCAACTTTTGCAGACAAAGATCAAATTCAAAGTATTTTGGCAGCAATTCCTCCCTTGGAAACTCGAAAATAAACATCGATGATGCTGCAGTCATCAATGAAGTTATTCTCCAGCGACCGAAAAGAGTTCAATGCATTTATCTCTTTAAAACCCCTTCAAATATTTTTAAATTCAAATCTCACTATATTTCAAATCCAATTAAAAAATATTTTCGAAATAATACCACCATCATTTCTCAAAAACCTTTGAAAATCATTTTCAAACTCAAAGGAATTTAATTTCCAAAATTTCAAATTCCAAATCCATTCAATTCATATTCAAACATTGCACTGGAATTTTTATTTCATTTTCAATTATAAATCACATTTATAATTCACATTTACAAATCCCATTTTTTTATATAAATTTATTCACTAACATTTGGCTATAATTTTAATATTTAGTTCAATTTCCACGCAACAATGATAATAATTTAATACTTCCACTTTCTAACAACCAAGCAATTATACATAACTATAATAATTTATGGAAAATTACTTCTTTTGTATACAAAAATAATTTGGGTAAAATTATTTCATTTACCCTGTTTTAAAACAATACTGTGTCGATTTATCTTGTTTAAGAGTTTAAAAACTCCAATCGATGACATGGCGTCCCACATATCGCTAAGAATCCATAAACACTCAACCGATAAGTCAACACAATATAAAAACTTTTTTATATTCACTAACAAATACGCACTCATATCTATTAATACACTCAAACTCATTCTAAAGGACTTAAGGACTCTATTTCTAATGAGTAATCCCCACCAGCGCCAAGGTCCTCGGTTAACCTTCAGCTCTGATACCACTCCGACGACCCGCCCTTCACGACCCTCGAAAATCGACACAAATATGCCACTATATAATATGCCGACGATTGAGTGCCAGAAAAGACAGATTGCTGAGGGAAAGAAAGAAGGAGGAAGAAGAAGAGAAAAAAAAAATAACATAATAATCTCACACTCACAGAGGAACAATATATAATAGATAAATAAGTGATCTTTATACAAAGAACTATAATTGTTTTATATATACACCATCAGAGTACAACATCAAACAAAAACACAACACTGAACAGTTATGATAACTTATCCGCATAGAAACTGATTATACAGCAAACCATACACAGCGGATAATACATTAAATACGTGTGATACGTCTCGCCATCCAGCTAGTCTCCTGAGCTCCACAACATACTTTCCTGTATCTATAATACTCGGTCTGACCCAAGCATTATAATGAGATAACACCCAAGTCAGTCTGGAAAACCAGAGTGAGAAAACACTCAATTAGATTATTGATGTTTTCAAAATACTTTCAAAATCAAAGGTATCTCCTAAGATCACTCCACAAATAAACATGTCGGGTTTTTACCTTATGATAACCAATACATTTCTTATCAAATTCTCTGATATTATAGTAGTGTCTATACACAAATTCTTATTCAAATAGCCGAAATTGTTACATTCATTAAATTCCAGCATAATAGGTATACAAACAAGTCCGAAGGCACTTATTGGAGATTGGGTTTACATCAATGGCAGGGCTATTGGGGTATCGATCGTTATAGTACGTGGTCTACATCACCGTACCGAGGATCCCTCCGGATCCTTGTAACACATGACTAGAGCTACCCCTTACTGGATTGTCCGAATAAGATCACCCCGTGGTTGGGATCAGCAACCGCCCACACAGCCGAATAAAAGGGACATCCAGACAGGGATGATCCTACCATAATTGGTTGCTATCCACTTAGCCTTGTTACACCTCCTCAGTTTTAGCTATTCCCGGTTGATGAGGCTTGAGGCTATGCATTACCTTTTTAGCACATAATCACTTAGAATGCTCATCGTCCTCCTGACGATGTTGTGATAGCATTCATTCATACAAGTCCGTTCTGGGTCCGAACGGAACCGAAGACACTATTCCTACTACATCCATTTTGGAATCACCCTTACGATTAGTAGCGATTAGCCCTTGCACTTCACTGCTCCATCTTCGACTCCAAGTTCTTGTCTTCCCCACGAAAACGTTCAAACCAAATCAAATTGGTTTTCGAGAAATAAATCTCGATCCCGATCTCTTCGAAACGATCAGCGCATTGGCCAATATTGATAGTCGGTTATTTAACTATCATATAACATCCACAAACAACCATCAGGCCTTAATAATTTCCAAAATTATCAATTTCAAAATATCTTTACGAGATATTTTTCTACACTTCAAACCTTTGAAAATAGTTTTCAAATCACATTTTTCTCGTGGAATAATTTCCACACAATTGTTTTATTTCCACTGAAAATTACCAAGTCTTAATATTTAAGATTTTTCAATAATTTAAATCACTTATCCAAAAATATATACTTAAAACATTTTAAAATAAAACTACTTAAAAGGCTTTATTCAAAATAAAAGTTATGAAATTCTATACAAATTTCCCAAATAAAAACTTTAGCCAAACTACTTTTTAGAATAAAATTACTTTGTAAAATAAAAATATTAATAATTATCTTTTAAATCACAATATCAATTTACCTTTAAAATAATTATTGTTATAACTAACTTAATAAACATTTGCCATTAATATTTTAAACAACTTAAATATACTTTCTCAGAACATTCTTCTAAAATAAGTTTACAACTTTTAGCTTATACTTAAAATCTGCTTTGAAAACATACTTGGCTTTTTAGGAAAATACACTTTCCATTCGAAATTAGTCTATTTAATTAGTTAATAAATCTTTCTCCATTTATCCCAATTTAATTTACGTCTCAAACCCGTAAATTTCTCTCCCACGTCTTCAAAAATAAAACCCTGTTTATTTTTATAACAAATTACCCATTGCTTTATAAATTCCCACTAGGAATTTATACTTCCAAATATCCATTGATATCCTATTTCACTTTATAAACCAAGTATATAAATTCGATAGTCTCATTCTTCTTTTAAATCACAGTTTTAAACCTTAATAAATTTCCAAATTGATTTCCAAAGTTTGCTCCATTTTAAAATAAATTCCTTTACTTACTCAATTTTATTTCAAAACCCATAAATTTCAGATTTTTACATCTTTATTGTGATTTAAAATCTTATTTAAACCGAAAATACCAATTTCATACTTTTTCCCAAAATTCTTCTACATCTCTCCCAAACTATTTTAATCTTTGAGTTTAAAAATAAATCCTTCATTTCTTAAATAATATCACTTAAGTTTAAAAATCCATTTATTCCCATTTATTCAAAAATCTCCCTTCTCATACTTGGAATTTATTTATTAGAATTTTAAAATCAAATTTTTATCCTTTCCCAAATACATTCTTTATTTTACCCAAATTTTCTATAATTATTTTACTTAAAAATTCTCTCTTTAATTTCTTCAAAATTCCAATCTTTATATTTTGATAACTTAAAATACCAAAATATACTAAGCCAAACATGGCATCCAATAATTTCAATTACCAATATAATCTATCATAGATTATCAATAAATCATATTACAGAATGTGAAAACAGATTTCAATATTTTGAGGAATCCAGTTGGATCCCTCTAACCTGTTTTCCTGCATCCATAGATGTTAGCACAATATAAAAATACCAATCCCACTTTGAGGGGGATATCCCGTTATAAAGGGCCATCCACTTTTATGCGGGGCGCATCGGCTCTCATCCCCTATATAATGCGGGAATCAATCACTCTAGCATATATATATATATATATATATATATGTATGTATGTATGTATGTACACACTATTATATATAATATCATATCCAGTCAATTCAATCATTCAACCAATAATTTGAATTTAACTATTTAAAGTTAAATGGTAATCAAATGAGTGAGATTAACTCACCTTTGCTTTTGTTTGTGACCCAACCCAAACCGGCTTGTCTCTTCATGATTTTTGACCTTGTACAAACATTTATACGGTTTATTAATATTTTAACTAATCGAACAATTAATTCCCATAGATTTAGTTAACTAATCATTTAATTTAAAACTAAATTTCCTTAATAAATTATCCTTAGTAACTAAAATAACTAAATAATTTAATTTAACAATTTATTCACCAAATCCATTATATAAAAATACTAGAAAATTAAAAATATGTAAATATATATTTATTTTATTTTTTGAAACTTTATATATATTTATATGAAATAATCCATATACATAAAAATAATATATTTATACAATTCCCTATGTTTTCCAAAGTCCTATATATATATATATATAATATGTGTGTAATTTTTTTTCTTTTTCTATTATTATCAACAAATACTTTACTTTACTGTATATATACACATATGTATACATAGATCTATAAATTGAAGAAATAATATTGTTTTATGAATTTACTGTATTATTTTATATTTTTTTCTGACCTACATGCATGTAAATAAAAATTAATTACCAAAAACCTCACCTTCAAAATCTGGCATCAGGCAAACAACGCGAACCCCGCCAAATCCTAGCAACTCGCACGTCCCACCGCCAGCCCGCAGTACTAGCTCCACCACTCACCAGCTCCTGATCCAGTCATCACAACGAAGCACATACCACCCATTCTTCCTCGAGGACAAACGAGGTCACCGAACGTGATCGAGAGTTGCTCACTTCCCGTCACCGCTCCATCGGCCAACCCTCTGCCGCCACGTCGACTCGAGTGTCAATGCAAATATCATGCCTCGCGACTGATTAAATCGTGTGCAGCGATACCTAGCTTTGTCCGATCTCGAATTGGGAGAACACAGCTCGCAGTCGATCCAGAGAATCGACTTAAGAAATGAGAAAAAAAAGAACACGATTAGGGTCGTGGTTTGCTTCATTCAGCATATATTTTTCTTTATTTGAATTCAATTCACGAATGAATTTGAAAGGAGAGGGAGGAGGAAGTCGTTATCTTGTTCCATCCGCCATTTCATTCTCTTAAGTGATTTTTTTATTTTATTGATTTTGAAATTAGGGAAAGCTCGGCTAAAATTTAAAAGAAATGAATGGGGGAAAGATGGAATTGTGTTTGAATGGTTTGGCTATAATGACCACGTGGCGAAAGCAAAAGGTCTGATGTGAATGCTTTTTTTAACCAATCAAATAAAATAATATATATAATATTATCTAGGTTTTGTGATTTGACCTACTAAACTTAAACATGATGATTGCCTTATAATCATTGATAAAATGAAAAACAAGATCTCTAATTGGAACGGAAGATTTTTATCTAGAGCAGGTAGACTAGTCTTAATAAATTTGGTTTTATCAGCCCTCCCGGTTTATTGGATGTCAGTGCATCTATTTCAAGATTGGGTGATTGATAAAATTGATAAAATTAGTAGAAACTTCTTATAGAGTGGTGAAAATCCTAATAATAGTATAAAATGTTTAGTAAATTGGGAAACAATTTGTAAAGCCAAAAAGGAAGGTGGCATAGGAGTTATTAATTTGCGTAATATGAATTTGTCCTTACTACGTAAATGGTTATGGAAGTTTAAGGATATAAATGATAATGCTATTTGGAAATAGATCATTTCCAAATATTACTATAATGGTAATAGCAATTTATATCAAATTGCTTCTCCAATCACTCAAAATCTATCTATTTTTTGGAAAAACATTTTAAAATGTCATGAGATTTTTTGTACTTCTTTCTGACACAACCATTGGATTTCAGTCTTGCCTCTTAAGTTGGAATTTAAAGACTTTTATGAAATATGCAACTTTAAGTTTCCTTTAATTAATGAAGTCTGTTCTTCCGAAAATGATCCTCCTTGGAATTTTAGTTTTAACAGAATTTTAGTAAGTTCAACCCTTAGGCAACTGTCTTTTCTTTATGCTAAATTAAATATTTATAATATTGATATTGATAATGATATTATTAGTTAGGAATGAGATAAGAGTAAGAAGTATACTTCTAATTCTTTTTATAGATTTATTAATTTTTCGGGTGCAATAAAAAACTATATTAAATTTATTTGGAAATCTAACGCTCCTCCTAAATCTAAGATTCACATGTGGTTAATAGTGCATGGAAAACTCAATAAATTAGAACTCTTAAAGAGAAAAAACATAGATATCGATAATAAATGTTTTTTTTCTAATTTACATCCTAAGAATATTAAACATATATACTATGATTGCATGAATTATCATTACATTCTAAACAATATTCTTAAAATTTTTAACTTTAATATAATAACTAAAATTTCGGTTTGCGACTTCTACTAGAATAATTTTAGATTTAGGTTCAAAAAGAATATTAGATTTTTACTTGGCACTTTATTCATTATTATTAGTTGGTATATTTGGTTTGAAAGAAATCAAAGAATTTTTAATAATAATAATAATAGTCATTTTAATAAATTGATTTTTACAATTTCTTCATTTTGTTTCAATTGGATTTCTAATCCCAAATATAAATTAACTAAAAATAACCTTTTCAAAGAGTATCTTAATAAGGTTAGTCATAATATTAACTATTTAAACACAACAATAATATATTTGACATTTAAAATAGAAGTATTAGTAATTTTTCAAATTTATATGATGCTTTCACTATTAATCATAACTTACTTATGATTAAAGGTTCATAAGAATTTTTTTAAAGATCTGTCTCAATTATTGTACAAGTCATCGTTGTTATTAGTTTATAGGTAATTTAATTCTTTTGTATTTGTTCAGATAGTCTTATTTAGGTTTTTATTTCCTACCTTATCAATACATATATATGTATGTATAATCTATATAAATATACATATATATGTATCTTTCTAACTTTTTTCCTTAGTCATCCTTCAGACACATGTATGGGTGATAGGATGTCAGGTTCACTTTGCAGGCACTCATGTCTTCAGATTACAGGATTTTAGATTGTAGAGAGGTCATCAGAGCAGCGTTTTTCCACTCAAGATTACTAGCAGTTCCACCACAGATATAGGATACTTTCATCTTCATTGTGGCGTAATATTTTCAGGAGGATCTATTCTTCTGCTTGACATTCCTCCCTTTTGTACAGAGTCTACAGAGAAGATTTTCCTTTCAGCAGTTCCACTTCAAAGTAGATGCTTATCCATTCCTTCTGATCCAGATGCATGGAGCTTCCTTATTAGTTTGTGACGACATCCAGTATTATTGGCCTTTTTTTAGTTTCTTAGGTACTTCTAACACCTTATATCGGCGGTGTCCATGCCGGAGCTCGATATCGGGGTGTGATGGGTGGTGGCCTTGCCTAAACTCATCTTAGGGGTATCAAAGTTTTGAGACATGTATCTAGTTTTGTTACCGGCCAGGCATGTTGGTAGCTCCTTATTATAGTGATATATATATATTTACATATATGCTCTCCTCTATTTATAGAGGATCACACATTTTTCTTAAAAATATTTAAATTTAAATTTGAATCATCTCGAAATCGTAGCTCAAAATATTAACTTCCTATCAAGGCGTGTCTCTAGGCGTTTATAATGTTATACCCCTATTTCGAATGTAATGGAAAAGGTTCCGAGTTCTAATTCGATCTTATGGAGAAGATAGCTTTTTGGATCTGGTTATAATATTGAATTTTCGATAAAGATTTCAGCGCGTTTATAACCCTACGATGACATGACAATTCCAAACACTACGAAAATTGAAATCCAATAATAAAACAATATTATGGATCCAATGGAACTGGTTTCGTCGAAATCTGAGACTGTGCCCCGGAAGGCTATTTTTAAATATCGATTTAAATGATATATTTTCAAAGCTTAACAAAACACTTCCAAATTCAATCTAAAGTCTTCGTTATCTACAGTACTATTTATATGAATTTTATAAGACTTTGAAATATTTTTAACAAGCATAAAACTGAAGATTCAATATTTTACCCGATCACCAATTAAATCCAATAATTTAAATTATCAATTAAATTTGAAATTCAAGTCAAAACTTAATTTTTAAATATTTAAAATCGATTAAATATTCCAATTTCAAATATCAAAAATTCCGGGTCCTCACAATTTTTTCATACTTTTTTTTTGTAATTCAACCATTAGCTTCATGTTATCTAATTATATATATGTATATGTACGTATGTACGTATGTATTTACGTATTTCTATGTGTGTTTGCATACATTTAGATATGTATGTACGTACGTACGTATGTGTATATGTATAGGGATAGTATATGTGTACGTATACATGTATACATGTATGCATGTATTTTTTAATGTTAGATTTATCCTAATTCTTTTGCTTTTTATCATGTACTTTTACAATTTAAATCCTTAGTTCTCTATAATTCATGTGTATATTCAAAAATTTAACGCTTTGAATCTCATTTTATCATTTTCTTATAATTTTAGAATTAAAATCCTCGTTTATACATTATTCATATGTATGTTTTCAATTTACCCCTCCAAAGGTTCTAATTTAACAAGTTTCAGTATGTTCAGCTGTAGCAGCATGGCTTTTTGACTATCCCAATTATTATTTTTACTCATTGTATTTAATTCAGTCTCATTTCTACATGAAGTTAAAACCGACCCTAAGAAGGAGTTTCTTTTCTCTAAACAGAAATGTAATTCCTACTTTCTTTGATTCTATATTTCATTCTACTGTCTCTTTTATTTCAAGTTTCATGAGAAATCAAAATGACATCAAATTTGAATAATTAAATTATTAGAAAGGGTCAAATAATATAGTGGTAAGTTTTCAATTTTGATGATATTTTACTTTATTTTCCTATTAATACACTTGATTTTTTCTTACTCTATGTTTTATTTATTTTTTAAATGCCATATCTGCAAAAAATCATCAATCATTGTAGGTTTTTACATTTCCTTAAAATGTCATTTATTATCCCTAAAGATAACTATATAATATTTTGTTCTCCATTTACCCCATATATAAATAAGTATTAGTTTGCATAATTTATTTTGTTTTGTTATTTTTATAAATTATGTCTAGATCATGAATCTTTACGCATTTTCACAAATTAAAATACAAATAGTGATTTCATTTTGTTAATTAGATACTTCACAAAGAACAACCTTAACTCTATTAAACAAATTTACGATTTTTTACTTAATTAGCCAGTTTATTTCTGGTTCTTTTGTTCTTTAAATACACATAATCTAATCGTTGGTTGCACTGAGTACATTGAAATTTAATTATTTATATTGATCTTGTTAAAATCTATGGATTGTGTCTATGATGTACTCAAATGTTAAAAGAAACCGAATTAGAATTTGGCAGTATACTAACTTTTGGTTTAAAAGTTCCAACAAATTATTTTAAATAAATCCATCCACGGTCGTTGTTTCTTTGTCTTCTCCTTTTGATTATGGAGGGAGAATCGGTTTAGATAAGGGGAATAAAGAAAAAAGATTTTCTTAATTAAAATAAAGTTGAAAAGGGAAGACTTGAAAGATTGATTCTTCCGTTATAAAATCAAATCACTACCAAAAAAAACATAGGAGTAATTTTTTTCTCCTTATATTCAATATTACAATTATATCTTTGGAAGAGATTTAGGATCTTATATCTTGATGAGGGTTCAAATTTAGGTATGCAAACAATCTATTTAATCATGATTTTTTTATTTGTTTAAACAAAATTAATATCAATATTCTATTTTTTTTTAGATTGAAGTAACACAAAAGGAAAATAATGAAAATGATTCTAAATGAAATGAAGGGTAATAGTGGAAACTTTTGCGATAATTTTGTCCAAAAGTTTAGTACAAGCTAAAAATTTATCCCTTTGTCAAACACTCACTTTTATGGAAAATTTCTCTAGAACATTTATTCCTCTTAACCAAATCTATCCCTTTTAAACATTCTCTTTAATTATTTTACCAATTTTGTATTCATTCTATTTCGTAAAATATTACATATTTGTGTACTTCAATCCCTGGGAAGAAATATTATTTTTCAGGTTTAAATAAATTCTACAATCTTTTTCTTTTGTTCATTCACTTTATTTTTTTCACTATAATCTCGAGCTTCGCACGAACTCAAAAGGGCGTCATAATTTATATTTTATGTATTAAAGTTAGATCTTTAGCCCATTTGCTTCATTCCTTCATTTCATTTACTCTTTAGACTTGGACTCCTCAAGATCTCAAAATCATATTATAATTTTAATTACACAATTCATCTTCATAAATGGTCACATAATTTGGAGGTAATTTGGATTTGTACATAAAGATATTTAACTTTCTTTCCTACTGAATTAACTAGAATTTTTATTACTATTTATAATTCATTCTTTATGTTCCATCTATATAAACAATTTTCTTTCAATTATCTTGATGTATAATTAAACTATTGAAAGCGAATTCAATATTTTGTTTGTTACATGTAAAAAATTGAATTAATATCAACCACATTAAACTAATTTGCTTTTATATTTAATTTTTGGTTTATATATGAATCTTTTGTTCTTTGAATATATGAAATCTATTTATAGATAGATACAGTGAAAATAAAAAAGGTTAAAAGTTAAATTCTTTATGTTGAACTCTGGATAAACTATGGATAGTTTCTAAATTATATATGAATATTAAAATAAATAAAAATAAATGAGCTAAAAATTTTGTTGGTTGGGAAGTTTTCCACAATAAAATTTCTCATTTGATAAATTTCGGTAAATTTAAGTCTAACGGCTACTTCAAAAAAAAGTAAAAAAATTTCAATAGTTTATTGTTATATATATCAAAGATTAATGCAAACTATATTATATTAGTATACTTTTTGTGCAATTTCAAGGCTTATTTTATGAATCTTTTATCCTTTGAATATTCCCATCTCATTTGGTAATTAGACATGAAATTATTTTATGCAATTTGAAGTTCAATAAATGGAACATCAATAGTAATTTTTACGTTATTACATTTTGCAATTACCTTTTTCTATTGGATCATATTTCCATGATATTCCATTGAACTCTATGATATAATGCTTAAAAATTAATTTCTTCCCCTTTTTAACACTATTCTAAAATTTCTTCGATCTACATTTCAATCTTCCATTATCATGCAACATGGATTTCTTTTAATGAATTTTGACGTGATACATTTATGTCTTATGTAAGTGTTGTCAAAAAAAATTTAGTATAAAGAATATTTTGTTTATTTAACCATATCAGTGTAGATACCTATTTAAAGTCATGGCCCCAAAGCAAGAAACACGCTTTATATTATAATAATTTGACCAGTTTTGTAATTTGGAATCATATTACAATTGTTAATATCACTTTTAAACTATTTCAGTTTACATAACTTTAGAATTTCGTGTGCATAGCATGGGTTCACAATCGTGTACTAGAAACGGTTGTTTTAATTGAACTTTACATGTATGTTCTTTTCATTTAAATATGCATGAAACTAATGAGAAATAGTTTTAATTATTAGAAAAGGTGGTAATAAAAATTAGTGTTGCAATTATTTTAGTTTGTAACAACCAAATATTTGTGATAGCTTTTTAGATTTTTTTCTGTAAAGCCTTACTAGCCTTAGCCTATTATCCTTTTATCTTATGTTTAATTTAGAATGCGCACGTATTTTAGTATTACTTTCTTTACTTTGAATTTTCTATTTAAACTTCAACGTTTCGTTTGACTTTTCATTTATACTTGCATTCTCTTCTAAAATTACACATCCCTAATTTTTCAATTGACATGCATGTTTTACATTGTTATATTGGTATTCCCTATATGCACTTAATTTTTCGAGACTATGATCATCATGCATGCCTTTTAGGTTCATAACGATTCAAGTTTGCGACCTTAAGTATCATTTCCATAAAGCCGAAATCTTATCTTTGCGTAGAATAGTTATTTTATATGTTGGTCTTTATAACTTATAAGAAAAGATCTTATACGTAGATGTAGTGCCATTTCTCTATCTCAATCAAGCAATTGCCTTTTCTTAGCCTAATTTCCGGTGTTAACTAAGCATTCTAATTATTACATGATTATTCTTTTTTTTTAGTCCCTACTTACTCAACTTGGAAAAAAACAAGTAGCTATTTTCTAACAAATTCGATACTCTTTCCCTAAATTTTTATTCCATTAAGACTTGTTCTGTCTTTATCCGTTCCCGTTCATTTAATTATTTTTTATTGAATTTAAATTGCTTTTGCTACCAATGTGGTCATGTTTGTATGTTAACTTCTAATTGAGGTAAGGGTTCTTTTTTAGCCAGTTGACTTTTATTTAAACCACAAAATGGTCATGTATATGACTTAGAGCACCGATTATTTCTTAAAAACTTTCAGTCTTGAAATGTAGTGATCAAAGTTCATGCTTTCTCGGATCTATTTATGTTTTCCAATGAACCTAACCTTAAGCAAGGATAAATAGTTATTGTTTAATTTCGGTATAATTTTAAATTCTGCATTTTACTCAAATCATCATGGACATATTTCCATTTTTGGGAAAACAAAAAAACACAATTTTAATTAATCTTCTAAAACATGATTATTTATTTTTCCGTGGGTTATAATTTTTTATTTCCCATAACATATACGAGTCATTTAATTTGTTTTTATGTACATCAATGATTATGTACGAAATATTTCCCATGTTGTTGCTACAATGAAGTAGATAAACTGATAAATCCAAAGGAATATTATAAATCCTTTTTAGTACTAAAAATATAAAAAATGATAAGGAAACTATTTTTGAGTCAATAAAATTTACTTCAACAATGTGGCGAATGACAATCATTCTATGTACTAAAATGATTATTAAAATAAATACAATTTTGATATAAACCAGATGCACAATATTTAAGTGAAGATACCATTATATCCGCATTCGAATTCATTATTTTGAACTTGATATTTTATCTTATTCTTTTATATTTAAGCAGAAAGATTTCGTATTTTCTAAGGGTGCATTAAAAATCCTACCTATACCATGATTATACTTCTATCGCTAATTTCTACTGTTATTACTTTATGTTCTTCTTACATCCATGAAGGATATGTTTTTGGCCCATAAAAACAATTATAATTTGATATCTTGTATTAGATGTACAAAAGGGAAATAACATTTGTTGGAAAACATTCATCAATATTTATCTACAAAAATACCATTCGTTAATAATTATGGAAAACATAACTATAACCCATATGCGAAGCATGGTTAGTACAATAAATATTATCTTAGTAGACCCTCCGATATGTTACATTATTATTGATAGCTATAAAGAATTCCTTGCTAACAAAATCCATTTTATGTTCCTTGGGTTTTGGTGATTTCATTTATAACTTAGCTATAGGAAATATTCATTTTTAAGTGGTTCCTCTCTACGACTAAATTTGTAGGTTTCTAATTTTTTTTCCTTTATTGTTCTCACTAAGCTATTTGTCTTGAATAGGAAGAAATTATATGAAAATTGTATTTATGAAAAAACTCTAATAATTGATCTATGGATTTTGCAACAACTATTTTTATGAATTCATCTTTAATGTTGAGTGCATACATTACCAAGACTACAATAAAAAGCTCCATGAAAGCAATCCATATAGAGTTAACAAAAACAATTGAAAACCTATTATATGAAAACAATAATATAAGCATAAATACAAAAAAATTATATCTTTTTTGGATAATTTATTCACACCTTAATAGATTTATGACTTAAACGATATGTGGAGTACCCTGTAAAAGAAATATCTAAATCACCAAAATCAACGAAGAGCATAAAAATATCATCCCAATGGTTTGGCATATTTCAGTAAGTAGTGAAAAGAATGCAAAATCTAAAAATAATAGAGCTCCTAAACTTATTATTTCCTTTGATTAGACAAATTACATTGGAGACCTTTAAATAATTTGACAATATTTGTTAACACCGTAAACAAGTTTGGTGAAATGGTCTCCAATTTGTGTTGCAATGGCCTTATGTGGTTGACGTGTCCTTTGTTACCAAACTTTTCCACTTTGAAGTAAAGTGAGTTTGTATACAACGTAACTTGTCTAATCAAAGGATCATGCATAAAAATAATATATTTACGAGCTATATTACTTTTGGGTTTTTGATCCATGTCATCGCTTTCATCGAGTATAGGTGAAAGTCGTGTTGAAGTAATGATAATTTTTTGCTGCCCAGCAATTATGGGTATTTAGACTATTTCTTTTGTAAGATATTATGTATTTCATTTAAGTCATAAACCCACCAAGGTGAGCAACAATTATTGAAAAAAGATTTAAAATTTTGAATTTATTTTTATATTATTAATTTAATATAATATGGTTTCAAGTATTATTCGTAACTCGAATGATGTTTTATGTTGAGTTTTTTTATTGTAGTTTTGGTAATTGCCTACACGTAACGTTGACGATGAATATAGTGTTTGCAGCTTCTATTGCTCCGTTATTAGAGTTTATTTGGATAAGTACAATTTTCATGAATATTTTTTCTACGTCAAACAAAGAGCTTAATGAGCATAATAAAGAAATAAATATCTTAAGGCGCAACTTACAGATTTAGCTGTACAAATGAACCACATAAAAGTGAGAAATTCCTACATTGAAGTTACATATGCAATTATCAAAACCCTTCAAGAACTTTGAAGGTATTATTTACTTCGTTGTAGATATCAATAAGATGCAACACAATTGACAGTCTAGTTAGATAATTTTATTGTAGTAGTGTGAAATAATTCTTCGCATATAGGTTGCCATTGTATTTTTCCAAATTATCAAAAAATAATATTTTTTTGTTATGCAGATAATCATCTTAAGTATTTTACTTAATTCGTTTCATGAAAAATAGTTTTTAATTCCAATCAATGTAATTTTTCGTCTACACATATTGATCTGAATATTGAATTGTATTGCAGTTCATACCAAAAAAATCTCAAGTAGATGTGATAGGAACACAAAGTTATAACTATAAATTATCGACAGAAGTCTGATCGTTGGATAGGAGTATGGCAGTCAATGGACTTATACAAAATATGAAAGCTGTCCGCTTATGTAAAACCTGCTTCTGAGGCTTCTCTAGTGAAGTGCTCCACTTCTGTTGATGTCGCGGGGTCATCTGGCAAACTTGCCCCGGTCACTGAAGAAGAAGAGCCTCGGGAATCTCCTCCGCATTCAAAGAAGTCTGGTGACGAAGAAGCTGAGAAAACCAGCCCTGTCAAGCAGAGCAGGGACGACACTTTCGAAGGACTGAGCGACCTCTTTGCCACCTCACAAGAGATCTTTAAAGATGATCCTATCACTACCGGGGTTTCTTCTTCAGTAGTCGAGGCGACTTCTATTCTGCAACAGACTCCGTCAACTCAAGAGTTGATGCTAACTTCTACACCCACAACTACTCCACAATTAAAGAGTGGTTTGTAGTTTGATGCGCGTAGTTTGCGCATTACACACACTTAGAATCTTTCGGTACTTTTATGCTTCTGACTCTTTGTACTTTGAAGAATTCTAAAACTTATCTCTTTTTATTTCAGATCCTCCGATGGGACGCAGCGGATCCTACTATGATGACTTCCAGCGCTACAGGAGGCGTAGCCAATATGATTATAGGCGCTACCTCCCCTCTTACAGAGAATCCGATGAAGAAAGAGCCGCCCGAAAGGCTCAAGAGAAGAGGGCTTAAGAGGAGCGTTATGAAAGAAGAGAGAGGGAGGAGCGCCACGATTCTTCGCAGAGATGCGACGATTCCCACAAGAGAAAATCCCATGATGACCGAGGAAAAAGTCATATGGTTGAGGACTCAAGCAAGCGAGCCCGACATGGTGAGAAGCATACCTCTACAACTCCTGAAAAGGTTACTGCCC
Organism: Allium cepa; assembly: GCA_030765085.1. Classification (NCBI taxonomy): domain Eukaryota; kingdom Viridiplantae; phylum Streptophyta; class Magnoliopsida; order Asparagales; family Amaryllidaceae; genus Allium; species Allium cepa. The sequence goes on from CM060931.1 coordinate 862,518,878, forward strand.
CCGTCTTGCTAGATATTCCTTCCGGCTCTCCCGCTCTTGGGAAAATAGACATTCAAACAATAATCAGCAGGCCTAAATTTCAAGTTGGACCGGGCCCAGCCACTTTGCAAAGCCGGTTTCCACAGTGGTGCCTAAAGGGAGTGCGGTTCGACCTTGATCTGTTCCCTATTGACAAGCCTGCCATGCTGCGAAATCTTGATGCCGTCAGGCTTGATATTGAAAGGATGTCGAACTGGAAAAAGCTTGTTGACGAGCTCCAAAGGGTCAACCGTGCAAATATAGAGGCCATGCTTACTATGGAGAACGATAAAGCCGAATGGCAGAAGGTTCTTGAGCAGCATGATACTGAAATGAGGAGCATAGATACTTACAATGAAGAGCTTGAAGCGAAAGTTGAGGAACTTAAACAAGAGCTTGCTACTTCTTCTACCACATATTCTCAAAAAGAAGAAGTATTTCAGAAACAAGTTCGCGATGCTCACGCAGCTCAGCGACATGCCGAGGCACAACTTGAAGCTGAGCAGAAAACAGCAGGAATGTATCGTGCTGAGGTTACAAGACTACAGGAGAAAGTCAGCTCCCAGGAGGCGGAAATTCAAATGCTTAAGCTTCAACTTTCCAAAGCTGAAAGAGAGCGTGATGAGGCCGTTGCCGGCAAAATTGCAGCCGAAGAATCTCATGAGGCAACGAAGACCAACATCAGCTTGACATTATTTGACTTCTATCTGCATAGCGTCTTGGGGCGCGGTAGCCTCGCTTTTCTAGGCCCCAAGTACGAAATTACTCTGGCTGAGGTATGGGAGGCTGCACTTGATATGCTTGGCGGTAAAGGCGCTGGCTATGCCGAATCAGCTCTTGAGGAGCATTGCCTTGATGATGATGCTCGCGCCGCTCTCGCCAGGGGGAGAGAACAGCTTGCAAAATTAAGGGCCGAAACGGCGGTAGGAGAACATTAGGGAAAAACTATCTCAACTGCTCCAATTCGGCCTTCTCCTTCGGCCGAAATTGACATTATCGGTTCCAGTTCTCATTCTCCATCTCCTACTAAAGTTACCATCGAGATCACAAGTATACAAGGCGGAGATAAAGGCGACGAGAGTGCCGAGGCATAGGCTTACGAGGTTGATGTCAGGAAACCGACCTCTGCAGGTAACTCTACTGTTAATCTTGCCCAAGTAGACTGCTCATCTGTTTCTTACGAGCTTGATGAGCTCCTTGATTACTTCTTGAACCTCAGCGAACCTTTATCTCCTCTTTTTACTGACTTGAACTTTTTTCCTTCTGTAGAGAAAACGTCGAGCATTGTTCAAACTTCCCCTCCTCCAATTATTCCTCCTCCATCCATTCAGGTGACTCCTCCTTCTGCCTCGCAACCAGGATCACAAGAGGAGCAAATAGAAGCTCTCCAAGACTTGGACGATCCCATTGCTTCACAAGAACACAAGGGAGAAGAAACTGAAGGGAGTGAGAAGACTCCAGAAGCAACTGGTTCCGATGATGAACCATTAGCTAAACTTCTTTCTCCAGGGAGTGGGTCTTCCTCCAAGAAGAGAGGAAAGCAGGGAGTCTCCAAGAAGAAAAAGGGATTTTCAACTGGTGAAGAAAAAACGGAAGAAAGTCCGACTGAGCCCCTTTCTCCTTCATCCCCTACTCTTACAAGCCGGCCTAAGAAGTTGGTTATCCGGCCAGGTGCGGGCTCAAAAGGTGGACGGAAGAAGAAATGATGGCTCTGGTTCTGTGGCTTTCATATTGCTTTTTGCTTTTTGCATGTAGTGACCGGAGATTGTGCGGGTACCGGCCCCCGCTTTTCTTTTACTTTTTACTTTGAAACCTGTACCTGTACAAAATTTTAACAGTGTTGAATAAAATGATTCTTTTTCTTTGTACAAACTTCTGTCTGTATCTGAGAATGCATTTATTATTCATTTTTGTACAAGTTTCTTTACACGATATTGCAGTGAGCTTGTGGTATATTGTTCGAGCGTAATTTTACCGATGTAGTTATACCATGTTGCCCCTATACCATAAGCTCGTTGCAACATTTTATATTTTGAGGGGACTTGTACTTTTATTTTCTGGAGAATAATTATTCCATACTTGGAGGAATATTATCTTGTTAAAAATAAAGTACAACTCCTTCCGTATAAGTTTTTACGCTTCATCCTTCAAAGATATAACTTTTTCTTTTGTGCATATACACATTTTACCAAGTGAATTCTTCTCTGTGGTAAAGCGGGCATCCGAAGGGTACTTTAACTTCTTTTGAGGAAGAGTATTTTCTAGAATAGGTGGATCATTCTTCCTTTGAGAGTTAAAGTGTGCCTTTGAAGATGGCTCTTTTTTTTTACGCCGCAGAAAGGGCTTTTTGATTTTTGCTTCTTTGAAAAGTTGCACCTCTGAGGAGGGCTTTTCCAAGTTTCAACACTTGGAAGTTTTATTTCAATTTCGGTGAAACGTGTGCCTCCGAAGAGGTCTTTTTGTTCGATTGTGCCTCCGGGAGGAGGTCTTTTCATTTCTGCCTCTGGAAAGAGATCTTTCTGTTTCTGCCTCTGGGAAGAGGTCTTTTTGTTTTGTTGTGCCCCTGGGAAGAGGTCTTTTTGGTTTCTGCCCCTTGGGAGAGGCTTTTATTTTTCCCTGTTCGCTGGGAACCGAGCCTCCGAAGAGGGCTTTTCACATCTCATTTTACGGGAGTGTATCGACCGATGATGAAATGTGTGCCTCTGAGCTAGGTTACTGCCTGGAAGTTTGCAGTTTCTTTCTCTCGGTTGGACGGATTCACGGGAGTGTATCGACCGATCATTCCGCAACTTTGTATCGAGAAAGATCTCTCTTTTTCTGGTTGGCCCGCTCGAGGTCTTTTAGCATTTCAACTGTGGTGAAATGGGCCTCCGAAGAGGGCTTTTCACGTTTCAACACCTGGAAGTTTTATTTCAATCTCGGTAAAACATGTGCCTCTGAGTAGGGCTTTTGCCTGGAAGTTTGGAGTTTCTTTCTCTCGGTTGGACGGATTCACGGGAGTGTATCGACCGATCATTCCGCAACTTTGTAACGAGAAAGATCTCTCTTTTTCTGCCTAGGCCCGCTCGAGGTCTTTATCCTCCGAAGAGTTGTGCCTCCGAAGAGGGCTTGTGTTTCTGAAGAGGTCTTTTGCTGATTGATGCTTGCTCGCCCATGTCTCTTTGCCATCGATTCACGTCGGCGTCCCCCGTTGTCTTTTGCAAGTGTTTTCACTTTCTAGTTGCCAATAATTTCCCTTATCCAAAGAAATATACTTCATAGTTGAGTGAGTTGGTGGCGGTAGACACAGTTTATTTAACTGGCTGTTTGTTTGTTCAAACATTTGCAGTTAGTTTGAAATGGTCCACTTCCATCCACATTGCCAACTTTTGTTTGAAGCACTTCTTTTGTGGGATTTGAGTATGGAAATTTTGAATGGTTTAGTGTTTGTTTGCTGAGTGATGTCGGGGATTGCTTGGTCTTGTGATGGGTAAGCTTTGCTTTTATGACCTGCATTATTAAATCGACATTTTAATGACACAATTAATGTATTTTATATGTCGAAATAAAACAAAGCAGTTTATAATAGTAGAGAACACAAGATTTATAGTGGTTCGGCCAAAGACTGGGCCTACATCATCTTTATAGCTTTTCATTATTTACTTGCTTTACAATTGTTTTCAATACAAGAATCATATATTTGCAATTCTTTTACAACATTTCAACAAAGCTTTCAAGTAAAATAAGGACGCAAATGATTGCTGTTCCAAGCTCTTGGGATTGGTTCTCCTTCGACAGTTGTGAGTTTGAATGTGCCGTCAAGAAGCTTCGTGCCTATAACATATGGCCCTTCCCATTTTGGCCCAAACACACCTGTAGCTGTCATGATTCTTTTCATAACTAGGTCCCCGACTTCAAAATTGCGCCGACGAACTTTGGAATTGAAGTGCCTGGCTATTCTTTGCTGGTGAGCTGCAATTCTAAGCCTTGCCTCTTCTCTTCTTTCCTCAAGAAGGTCAAGTGCTTCCAGTTGCAATTTTTCGTTCTCACTTTGGTCAAAATGGAACCTTCTGTGTGATGGGACTTCAGTTTCTACCGGAATCATTGCTTCTGATCCGTATGCCAATGAAAAAGGAGTATGCCCAGTCGTAGTTTTGTGAGTGGTCCTGTACGCCCATAGTGCAAGCGGTAACTTGTCGACCCAACCACTTTTTGCTTCTTCCAGCTGCTTTTTGATGGTTGATTTGATGATTTTGTTTACTGCTTCCACTTGCCCGTTTGCCTGCGGATGAGCCACTGCTGAGAAGCTCTTTCGGATCTTGAATCGTTTGCAAAAATCTTGGAACTCCTCACTTTCAAACTGAGTACCATTGTCTGTGATTATCTTCTGAGGCACACCGTACCTGCAAATGATATTCTTAGTCACAAAACTTATCATTTTCTTAGAGGTAATAGTGGCCAAGGGTTCGGCCTCAGCCCATTTAGTAAAATAATCAACAGCAACGATAGCATATTTAATCCCTGATTTGGCAGTCGGCAAAGGCCCAATGAGATCTATTCCCCAGATGGCAAATGGCCATGGACTGACCATTTGTGTTAGCTCAGTGGAAGGTGCTCTAGGAATTTTAGCGAATCTCTGGCATTTATCACACTTTCGGGAATAGTCAGCAGCATCCTGATTAATTTCTGGCCAAAAGTATCCATAACGGAGGATTTTCTTTGCTAAAGTTTGACCACCTGTATGATCCCCACATTCCCCTCCGTGTACTTCAGTTAGAATCGTCTTAGCTTCTTCCTTTGTCACACACCGGAGTAATGGCATTGAAAATCCTCGTCTGTACAAACGACCATCTTGAACTACATATCTGGAGGCTTTCCCCATCAGCTTTTGTCTCTCTTTTGAATTTTCTAGCAGAGAACCATTGAGTAGATATTCAATATCGGAGTCATCCATGATCCTTGCTCTTGGGATATGTTCATAATCCAATCAACATCCATTTCATCCGTGCTTGGAGCTGACAAGACTTCAACGGGAACTAATCCCAACAGTTGAGCTTCACCAGTACTCGAATACTTTGCGAGAGAATCCGCCTTCATATTTTCTTCTCGGGGAATATGGTTTATTGAATAACGGTCAAAATCTTGAAGGAGCTCCCAGGCCTTTGACAAATAGGCTGGTAAATTTCCTCCTTTAGCTTGAAATTCCTTCTTGACTTGACAAACAATGAGTTGAGAATCACTGAAGACATGCAATGCCTTGATGTTTAGTTCTTTAGCGATCCTTAAACCAGCGATGAGAGCTTCGTATTCAGCTTCATTATTTGTCGAAGGGAATTCTAGTCTCAGTGCATAACATAGTGATCGACCTTCTGGGGTTTCAAGGACAACCCCTGCTCCGGAACAGTAATCATTCCTTGCGCCATCAACATACAATTTCCATTGGATTGGGATGCTATCAATGACTTCTTCCTCACTATCACCCTTATCCGTACATTCTGCGATGAAATCTGCTAAAGCTTGTCCATTGATTGCTTTCCGGGGATGATAAGTGATGTCATACTGGCTGAGTTCGATATTCCATTTCAAAAGGCAGCCAGAAGTCTCAGGACGGAATATGACTTGCTTTAGAGGCTGATCAGTGAGGACTTTGATGGGATGAGCTTGGAAATAAGGCCTCAATTTTCTTGATGCGATCAACAAACAATAGGCGAGCTTTTCTAATCTTGAATAGTTCATCTCTGCCCTAGTGAACCTTTTGCTGATATAATAGACTGGGCGTTGAATCCTTGCATCTTCCCGTACCAACACTGCACTGAGAGCATGAGACGAAATTGCCAAATATATGAAGAGATCTTCACCACTGTCTGGCTTTGAAAGTATCGAAGGCACTTCCATATGACGAATCAACTCATCAAATGCTTTCTGACATTCAGGAGTCCACTCAAAGTTTTTCTTTCCTTTCTTCAGAGCATCAAAGAATGGAATGCATTTGTCGGTAGCTTTGGAAATGAACCTACTCAAAGCAGCAACCTTTCCATTGAGACTTTGCAATTCCTTCTTCGTTCTAGGAGCCTTGACCCCTCTCAGGGCAGTGATTTGAGCTGGATTGGCTTCAATGCCCCTAGCGCTCACAATGAAACCCAAAAATTTTCTGGACTCCACTCCAAATGAACATTTCAGGGGATTAAGCTTCATTCTATACTTTCGGAGTACTGCAAACATCTCTGCCAAATGATCCATGTGTTCCACTGCTTTCTTAGACTTTACTAGCATATCATCAACATAGACTTCCATTGTCTTGCCAATCTGTGGTTTAAACATGGCATTAACAAGCCTCTGGTAAGTTGCCCCTGCATTCTTGAGTCCAAAAGGCATGACCTTGTAGCAGTAGAGTCCAACATTTGTAATGAAGCTTGTACCCTCTTGATCCGGCTCGTGCATCATAATCTGGTTATATCCGGAGTATGCATCCATGAAAGATAACAATTCATGTCCTGCTGTCCCATCCACCAACTGATCGATCCTGGGCAGCGGGAAACAGTCTTTGGGGCAAGCTTTGTTCAAATCCGAAAAATCAATGCACACTCTCCACTTTCCGTTGGCTTTCTTAACCAGCACTGGATTTGAGACCCAATTTGGATAAGTAGATTCTCTAATGAACCCGTTCTCCATGAGTCGATCCACTTCTTCTTTTAACGCTGCCGTTCTCTCAGGACCCAGAGTCCTTCTCTTCTGTTTCACAGGTATAAATTTTGGATCAATGTTCAGGGTATGCACTGCAATCTCTGGGGATATTCCGCACATGTCCACATGAGTCCAAGCGAATACATCCAAATTAGCCTTCAAAAATGAAATCAAAACATTCTGAACTGTCGGATTGAGTTGTGAACCCACATTAAGCACTTTGTTTGGGTCCTTTGGGTCTACGGGCACCCGTACTGTTACCTCTACTGGTACCACTCTATTCTCCCCTGCACTGGCTTTCCTTGGATCCATCTCTCTTCGTGCCCCACTACATTCACCAGTGTAGGGACCACCCTGTAATTGATACAAGGTTGGTTCTTTGATGCGGACTGGAGCCGCTGCACCTTTTCCCATCTCTCTCTTCCTGGATTCTCGCAATTCTGCAAAATAACATTCTCGCCCCGCATCTTGGTCTCCCTTAACCACACCAACTCCGTTATCTGTGGGGAATTTTAGAGTCAAGCACCATGGAGCAAGAACAGCTTTGAATGCAGCAAGAGTTGGTCGGCCCAAAAAGGCGTTGTAGGCAGAGAATTGTTCAACAATTATAAAGGTTTTCTTTCGAGCCACCTTCCTCAGTCCCTTTTCGAGTTCTACAAACAAATCTATGGTCCCAATTGGCTGTTTGGGTTCTCCAGCAAACCCAGCAATCTTAAGTGATGAAGCCTGAACATCAACCATTGGAATTTTCATTTGATCAAAGGTCTTCTTGAAGAGGATGTTGCATGAGGCTCCACAATCAACTAGAACTCTTCTCACAGTTGCCGGCCCAATACCAGCGGATATGACCAAAGGATCTATGGTCGGAGCTTTGATACCCAAAGAATCCCTGGCACTGAACACAATATCATCTGTGGAAGTCTTTTGTTGCTTTAAAGGCGCATCATTTTCTAAGACAAAAACATTCTCTTCAGCTGGTACATGCCTCAAGGCCCGGGCATACCTTTCCATCTCGCCCCAGCTTTTGCCTGCTGGGTGAGGTCCTCCAGTTATTATATTGATGACAGGCCTTTCTGATTCATGTTCCACGGCCTTCTCACTTGAGGTAGGACGGTGTGCGGGAACTTGTTGTCCTTGAGTTGACGAAGCTGGGGCATTTCTGTTCCTTTTCACATACTGCTGGTGTTTGTTTTCCTTCAACATTCTGAACTCCCGCAGTAGGGTTCCCATCATTATTAGCTGGTTGACGATTTGCCCCAAGTAGATCATTCAGCTTACTCAAGATCAGGGCATTTTGGTCTTCCAACTGCGCATTCTGAGCATTCAATTGCTGATTCAATCCCAAAACTACGGCGTCCAGTTCTGCCCGTGTAACTCCAACAGTTGGAGCTGCTTGACTTGAAGGAGGAGAGGTAGCGGTGTTCTCTTGAACATTATCGGATCTTACAGAACTTCGTTTTCTTCCAGGAGCCATTATTTCCAACAAACTTCTGGTTTTAAAAGAAATTCTTTCAACAATTCTTTGCGGAGCAATAGTGGAAATTTCCCGAGTTCAATTCTTAGTGAAAGCACCAAAAATGTTAACGTAAAAATCAGACTCTAACACCCCGTTGTATGAAGTTGAGCGAAAAGCACCACCCGTGAATACGGGAACTAATGAACAAGTAGAGAAATCACAGAAAAAAGCAGCAAAGAGAACAGTTTTTATAGTGGTTCGGCTTATGAGAAGCTTACGTCCACTTTAACTCTCTTTATTACTGAATTTGATTACAATTTTACAACAATCTTCAATTACAACACACTTTAAACCAGTGGATCAAACTTTGATGGAGAATAATCTTCTGAATTCATGTCGAATGATGTAGATTTTCTCTTGAAGATCGTAGTAGAGTCCTTGGTGTTTGGAGTACTTGAAGTGTTGAATGAGTCGTGAGTCCAGCAGAGTATTGATGCTTGAAATGATTGACCAAAAGTCCTTTCCATGTTTGAGGTAGTTAGGTATTTATAGAGAATTCTGGTCTGGAATTATTGGCCAAGTTATAAGTCGTGACCGACTTAGGGAAAGTTGTAGGTCGCGCACGACCTAAGGGCCAAGAGTTAGCAGGCAGCGGCATGAGTGAAGCGGCACTGAGTCTTTCTTTGTTCATCTGGATAAAAGTCTTGACCCGTTCACGAGTTAAGAGGTTCACGGTTTAAAATGAGGCAGCATCTATTTTGAGCTCTGTAGTTTTAGGTTGTGAACGACTTATACCAGGTCGTAGGTCGGTCACGACTTAAATGCAGTTGCTTCCACTCTTTTTTGTCTTGAGTCACTAGGTCGTCCTGTTTTTTAGCTTTCTTAGGTCGCAGCCTCCTGAGTCGTGACATTTCTCAAGTCGTCCAGGCCTTAACTCGTAAGTCGCCACACACGTTAAGTCGCGAAGTTTTCCTAGGTCGCAGATTTTTCTTGAACCTTAAGTCGGCATCATTTCAAGACGTTAGGTCGGAACTTTCTTTAAGGCCTTAAGTCGGCATGCTTCTCAAGCCCCTTAGGTCGGTATCCCTCTTGAGTCGTTAGGTCGCTTGAGTTTTAGGTCGTTAGGTCACGGCACTCCATAGGTCGCTGAGGAATGAAAGCACTAGGTCGCTAAAGACTTTAGGTCGTTGAGTGCTTTGTGACGTTAGGTCGCTGCTGTAGTTAGGTCGGTCACTTTTAGGTCGTTAAGCCATGTATACTTTAGGTCTTTGAGTCGCGCAAGTTTTAGGTCGCTTCAGAAATAGGAGTTAACAATATGTGTATATATGTATTATTTTTGAAATGATACTTTATATACAAAAAATCACCGTGACAACATATCACATGTCAATAAATGTTCGAATCACGCTACGCAAATTTTGAACTTGTGACCTCTCGCACCAAACCCAAATCACTTGACCACTGGGACAATAGTCCTTGTCGTATATATGTATATTAGTATGCCTGGTTATGTCGAAATGCTTGTGCTTGATTATATCGAAACTGTCCCTTGTTTAATGCATTTGTACCGGCACTAGATACATATATGTATATAGTATATGTATGTTTATATCGAAATATCAATATATATTTATATACAACTACATATGTGCATGTATATGTGTGAATTTCCATGTATACCATACATATGTATGTATATGTGTGAATGTTTTTATATCTACATATATGTTTTAACCTACGGCACTTTCTTTTGCACTGTGATTTCTTGTTACACTTTTAGTTTGCTATTTTAATGTGTGAACTTCCATGTTTGAAACATTTTGAGGATTAGTTGAACATGTTTTCATTTCTGAACCATTTTGAATTGCATTTGAGTCAACGTCTATGCTTGGTTTTACTGCTTGGTTCAAGGCAGTGTTGAGATACTTTTGATACCATTGTGCTGAACCAATTTTGAATTACTTGAGCTTGAACCGTTTTGAGAGTATACATATATACATGTACATACATATGTACATATATTTATATTACTTGAGCTTTGAAGCTTGCTATTTTGTTTTCTTTTACTTGTATATGTGCTTGTTTTGCTTGTTTTGTTCTGATTGACTCCTTGATGCTTGTTGTTGGTTGAATCTCTGAGCATATGTTGCATATATAAATGTGCACTTGTATATACATATGTGTATATGTGTGTTGCTATAGTAGTTATTGTTTTGCTTGAGCTTGTTTATGTGCGCTGTGATTTCTTATTACACTTTCAATTGCAAATCTATTTATGTTCATTTCTCACATATACTAGCATGTACTTGAGCTTGAACCATTTTGAGTATGTATACACACACATATGTATATACATATGTGTATGCATGTATATTACTTGAGCTCTAAAGCTTATTTTTCGATTTTCTTGTACTTGTATATGTGCCTGGATTGTTTTGAGTTGTTGAATTACTGAAACTATTTTTATGATATGTGCACCTGAGTTAAGCCTAAGGAGGCTTATCCTTGATCTTGTGCACATTTGCACCATGTTGAGCTTTCGAGCTTGACCTTTGCAGTAGTTCATGAGATTTAATCGATGCTCGGCCTTATGATATTCATAGCAATACATTGCGCATCATAAGTTGTCCGTGTGTATATATATTTTTCCCTGTCTAAAACATGAAAAGAAAATAAACTAATAAGCTGAGGCAATAATAATATTCCAATTCAATTTTATTTTTGCAATTTAGGTTTGTTTCCTTTTCCATTTTACTGATTTGTTTATTTGATAGGTATAGGAGATGGATAGACATAAGCAGAGCAAGCAAATCAAGATCAAAATCGAAATTAAACTCGAGTGAGCATGAGTGAGTGCTAGTAAAAAAAGTTATATATGAGAGTGTAGAGAAAAGATGTATATATGAGAGTTATAGTTGAAGTTGTGTTGTATTTGAAAATGTAAGTATAGTGAAAGTTGTATTATATTTGAATTTGATTTGAATGAAATATTTGTCTAAATAAAATTACAATTCATTATTTCATCCTGCAAATATAACATAAGTGCAAATGGTATACATGTTAGTCAATATATATTTTATCTAATAGGAAATTCTAGAAATGATACTATGACATGAAACAACGTCTAGTTTTTTCTTTATATTTGTTGTGTTAGTGCATATCAAACGATGGATCATATCTATGGTTTGATGTGCAATGAGACGGCACATGATTTAACGATACATAGATAAGCAATCGGACAGCGGAGCATATTCATCGTTTGATGCGTTTTTTCCCATAGTGCACTTTTTTTATGAACTCATCTTCGATATTAAGTGTAGATATTACCAAGACTACAATAAAAAATCCAAAAAATATCCCTAGAGTTACCTAAAAAATTGAAATATACTATTAAATAATAAATATGAAAATTCAAGAATATTAAATCCTTTTCAAATAATTATTATTATTCACCTTAGTGGTTAATGACTTAAACCGAGATACAAAAAATGATGCAAAAGAAATAGTAATTGCCAAAATTGTCAACAGCATAAAAATATCATCATAATAACATGACTTTCACCGATACTTAACGAAAGCAGCGATATAGATCAAAAATCCAAAAAAATAGAGCTCCTACACCAACTAATTTCAAGCATGATAAAACAAAAACCAAAGGCCTGTAACCAAACTTGTGTATGGTGTCAACTAAGATTGTCAAATTATTTATCGATCTACAATGTAATGTGTGTGACCAAAAGAATCAAGCCAACATAATAAGATTAGGAGCTCTAATGTTTCTAATATTGAATTCCCAGTCCTACTTTCCCTAAGTATCGGACTATGTCAAGCCACCGCGATCATGTTTTTGTGCTCCCCAATGATTTTGGCAATTCAGATATTTCTTTTATAGGGTATTTTTACTTCTCGTCTAAGTCAGAAAGCCACTCGGGTGAGCAAAAATTATTCAAAAATGATTTAAACTTTTTAAATTGATGTTTCATATTTTTGTTTGTTTTCAATTATAACTCTAGGGACTATCTTTTGTGTAGATATTTATTGTAGTTTTTATATTGTCTGCAGTCAACATTGAAGACGAATTCATGAAAATAGCAATTGCAGCATCTAAGTCCATCGTTAGAGTTTTTATTGATAAATTTTGTTTTAATATAATTTCTTACTATGCTAAAAAAAGCTTAATGAGCTTAATAAAGAAATAAAGAACTTAAAAAGCGCAACTACAACTTTAGCTGTAGAGAGGAACCACTACAAAATTGAGTAATTCCCATATGGAAGTTACGATGAAATCACCAAAACCCTTGAAGAACATAGAATAATAGATCAGGGACTTCACTATAGACATTATTAATAATGTAGCATAATGGAGGTTCTAGTTACATAATAATTACTGTAACACCGTTCATCACATACAAGTTTCAGCTATATTTTTCCATAATTATTAATGAATATTTTTTTTTTATAGATAATCAACTGGAATATTTCACTTAATTCATTTTCTAACAAATGGGTTTTTAGCTCCGATATATTTTATTTTCCTTTTGTAGAACTTATTCTATATATCAAATTGTATCGTGGTTTGCGCGGCAAAACAAATCACTCATGGATGTGAAAAAAACATAAGTTATGGTTGTAGAAATTACCGATAAAAGTACAACTTTGGAAAGATTGTGTTTTTAATTGATCGTTAGAAAATACGAAATCTATCAACACATATATAAAATAATAACAAAATATCCCTAGTCTAAAATATCTATTCACTGATATTTAGATATCAAATACTCGCCCTCCAGTGAATTACCAATATTAGGGATGCCGTACGAGGACTTTCTAAGAGGTTGCCCATCCTTGTACTGCTCTTGTCCAAGCACACTTAACTTTGCAGCTCTTATGACATTCTTAAAATTTAAGCGGTCCAAATACTATCAGTACGTAAAATAAAAATAATATAACCTTTAAATCTGGTCATGTTTGTAACGTATCATAATATTTTAAACGATATCATCATAAAATAATTTTTATACTCTGTATTGTTTTAAACTTGACACATGCCACCTTTATAAGAAATTTCATGATCGCTTTTACTTGCTTAATAATACGCTAAGTTGCTTAAAAATGCAATATAAAGGTACATTTTTACGGTATACTAACATATGTTATGATATTATATTGTTTCCCCTATTTTGGAAAGCTCGGTTTTAGGATTTATATAAGTATTGTAATATATCATGTTTTGATATTTTGGAACGCTCTCTGCATAAAGGAGAGCTGGCAAAAAAATTAAGTGAAATTCGAGACTTGGAATTTTTTCACAAAATTTATAGTATGCGAAGAATGAAAATTCGTCATTTGAATCTATTTAAAAACATAGCACACTATAAGATGAGTTGAAATGGAAAAGCCATGTAGAGGATTGAGTGACTTAAGTATGATAGAAGTGTGTTAAATACAAAGAAATTTTAGGCTTTGAGTTGTATATGATGTTTTCCAATTTGCAAAGATGCAATTTTCGTAAGAGGGAACTCTATAACGGCCCTTCTTTTTACATCGTATAAACAAATAAATTTTAGTAAGATAAAAGTGAAGGAATTTGGTTTGCGATAATTAATATACAGAAGTGAACAAATATCGAAGTGAAGGAAATCATGAAGTTATCGATATATATCTTGGACAGTTAAGTAGAAATAAATTATAACTAAATTGAATTAAATTTGAAGCAAATTGAAAGAGTTAAAAGAAAAGAAAGAGCAAATAATTAGCAAAGTAAATTAATTATAACCAGCCCAAAATCTACAAAGCCCAATTCTGTGCCCAAACCCATTTTAATCCATTCTTTCTTCCATTCTTCAGAATTTTCTCCCAACTATAAGCTTTAACCGCAACGGAATCACCCTACACCACATTTCATTTTAGACAAATCTCTCTTCCTTAAATCAGAAATCGGGAGGAAAAAAGAGAGAATGCACTTAAGGCGCTCGATGCCTAGAGGCACAGTTGACGTCAATGACGTCGTAACAAAAGGGTGAGGTAGTGGTGATCGTGAAGATGATGAGGTTTACATGATGTGATTTGGCCGACATAAATAGTGAAGTGGAGGTTAGCGATCAACGCAAGGAGGGGCCGCATCTGTTATGGTTTTGCAAATGATGGATGAGGGTGAGGGTGGGTTCCACGATGTCGAAGTTGTTGGTTATGCAGGTAGATTTGGGCGGTGGTGAAGGAGATGTAGGAGGTGCTGTTCATTTGACTCTAATCTGGAGTATTACCCTAGATGTTACCTGAGATGTGATTTAGATACGACTCATTCGAGAAGGAGTGTTACCCGATCTGCATAAGTTTTTTGACGCTAATTTGAATTATTTATTTAACGAAGATGAAATCTACTTTACACCCGAAGTAAAAGAAGTAAAGATTCAGACGACTGATGAGCAGTTCGATGGGATTATGCACATCTCCACAGCAGGAGAGGACTTGGAGGATATCAAGGCTTTTTAGCTAGTCGTTCTTCAACAGGTCTTTAACCTGGAGATAGGCATCTGGCTGGCAACAAACTTAGGAGATTAAGCTTGTCCGGTCACCTTCATTATACAGCACAACATCGTCCCCAAGACAGGGAGCTATGAACAAATCTACCCTCTTTGTTTGGAAGGCCACCTACACTATCATAGGTGGTATTTAGGAAAATTGGCCCAATGCCGTCACGAACCATTATGTAAGCCCAAGAGCAAGGATGTAGAGGAACTATCTTCCGTACATACAGTGATCTTTTCACTTCCATCTTCCGACAGTTTAGAGTTAGATTCCAAGAGGAGCCAATACCAAAGATGTCACCTACACCATTCGACATGGCCTCCCTTAGGAGGATGAGGATATAGGCCGCGCATGCAAATATTGGAGCATAATAGTAGGAGGCCGGACAAGAGCATATGGATTGGGGTCCTTGGCCGGATCAGCAGGCCGTAAAGCCGCAGCAGGCCCCATAGTGTGGAGCGGTCCGATAATCCCAGATCTGGATTGAGGTCAAGCTGTTGAAGATTAGGACGTAGTAGTTGGAGATACGAGAAGAGTATCAGTGCTAGGGTCATGAGCTTTGGTGCGTGGCACCATGGTCTGCTCACTCGGTTGTAGTCGTAGTTCTAGCTCTCACGGAGGACCATCTCTTAGTAGTATTTGTAGAGGTGGTAGTTATTTCCTTTCAACAGTAGATTTGTTTAGGTTCGAGTTTTAAATGTTAGTTGTTTCTATTTGTGCAAAACATGTAAGATGTTAATGAGAAACGTTCATTATTATTTATTTTCTATAGACTGCATATTAATTGATAAATGATAAAATAAGGAAAATCATAAAGGACACTTAACAAATGTAAAATAAATAAATAAAAGACAGGAAGTATGTAAAATAAATTAGAAAATTTACCAAATTAGCTACTAAATGAAAAGTAAAGTTAAGTGCAAAAAAATATGAAAATTTTGGAAGATAAATCTTAACGAGCGAAGGACAGAGGAAGGTCGTTGCGAAAACACAAATCCATACCCTTGGAATCAACAATAAACCAGGAGAGAGAAAAGAAGAGAGAAGAAGAAAAGAGAAGAAAGAGAGAAGAGAAGATAAAATAGAACAATATAGAATCTCACATCGCAGCGGAAAACATATCATATCATATCAATGATCTTTGCAAAACATAAACTGTATATACATACATCAATCAAAGTTCAACAATCAACCACTAGTTATCAGCCTGGACAGTTATAGTAACCTATCCCCACAATTATCGAAAATATAAACAACTATAATGTCCAAAGCGAAAAATCAAACTGATACGTGTATACAAAATGAAGATCTGCAACTCTCCTGTTAAAGCTCCAAAAGCACCAAATCTGAACCTGTAAATTTACGCAGTCTGACCTGAACATTGGGAGGGAAGAACGCCCGGATCAGTGTAGTAAACCAGCGTGAGAAACACACTTAACTGAATTTATTAAATTATCAAACTTTTCCTTTATCAAAACAAAAGTATCTCCTAAGACATGCCTACATATAAACACTAACATGTTTTTACCTTATGATAACTACAACATTTCATATCCATTCCTCTTATATTATAATTGTTTCTATTGCACAAATAATATTAATCATAATTGAAATTGTTACATTGATTAAATTCCAACATATAGTCCAAAATGGGTAATACAATCAAAATGGCAGACACGTGGTGGAGTTTGGATTTCCATACAAATGACTAGGTGAATGTACTACCTTCCGATGTGTGCACCTCTAGATGGATGTCCTGAGAAACCATCACAAAGTTCCTCTGCCAACATAAGACTGGCCTACTTCTATAACTAAGTAGTACTGAATATGTCATAATTTGATCATTACAGACCTTTTTCGAGGGCCATTATAGCATATAAACCACAATAATTTACATCCCTGACATCATAGCGGGAATAAATATATCTAATAGAGGATGATCATATCCTCATGGGACGACCCACTTAGCCTTGCCGCATCTAACCCTGTTTCAATCATTTCCGGTTAATGAGGGCCGAGTTAAGGATTAACTTTCACATACCACATATCACATCACTTTGAATGCCACACGACCATTTCCGTTGACTACTAATTGTCTTTTATAAAAATACAACCCTTAAGCTCATACGTTTTAAAGAGGGTGTTAAGCTAAGAGAAGTTGCCTTCTCTGCCACCACAGATGTACGTTTGTAAAAAAAATGTACGTAATCTTTGGAAACACATTGTCAAACAAACATCCATGCAAGTTGTTCAGGAACAGGAAAGCCGAGGGTACTTTCCTACCACATTCTATCGGGAAATCCATAGGATTAATAGTGAATAGTCCTTGCATTGGATATTTCATAATGAAGAGACCACTGCTACTGGTTTTATATTGGGATTTTAACCCCAAAGGACCAACAAGCAGTCATCCACTATGAAAATCTTGAATATCAATATCATCACAACCAACCTGCACAACCGTTGCATAAATGTTGGTCCGAAGTGGTTTTTAGATGAACCGATCCCGGTCTCTTCGCACCAATAACGCAAAAGCGTTTTCAACTTTACACATAAACTAAGTCTCATAGACTTATCATGTTTCCAACATTCAACTTGCTATCCTTCGGCCAAGAAGGAAGCTCGATAGATTGGAGTAACACTCCACACTACATGAATCAACATACTCAACTCAAATGATAATCAAGCCTACACAGAAGGCTACGTACTAAGTGTCCGATTAAATAGTTCCCATATCAAGTCGAGGAGCTGAAATGGCCATAATTTGATAGTCGGTTATTTAACTATCAAAGCAACAAACAAATATTTAGCATCATAAGCAATCACTAGGCCCTTTTAATTAATCTTTTATTCATTAAATCACTTGCAAAATATTCACTTCAAATTATCTTTAAAAATATATAAATCCCAAAGCCATTACAACACTCCACCATTGGAAAATATTTCCGTATACTTATTTAATAATAAGTAATTCACAATTCAATTTATTTTCAACACTTATAGAAGATTACATATACTTAAATCAGGATTAAGTATATATTCTATTCTATAAGGAAAAGATTCTCTTAAACATATTTGTTTGGGTCAAAATAAATGTTGCGTAAAACATCTTTACGACAACCCAAAATCATTAATATAGAGATTCAAAAAATCAGATAGTTATATAAATCCCATATACTATACAAGCACATCCTTCCAAAATCATTTACTATAACAACAGTGTTACTGTCCATCTTTTCCTTACTTCTCGAAAACATCTATTTCAACAATAAATATTGAAATCTATGTGTTCGATTCTTAACACATTTTGAAACATCTTCCAACTATTTAACTTCAATTACCAAATTACTTTTCAAAACATTAATTTAATTTAAAATATTATTCACTATCCAAAATCGTGAATATACTTCGCTTACCAAATTCATTACTTCTACACATTTACTAAAGGATTATCCACTGTTGAAAATCATGAATGAAATTCCTTTAATAAGCCTCCATATTTAACTTATCAAAATAAGTTGATTTCAGATTGACAAAACGATGTTTATAATTTCCATTTCTATTTTATAAAAAAAATTCATATACAGAATTCCTTTATTAACCAATTCCATATATATCTCATTTATGTGCCAAAAATCAAAATTATAAGTTAATTACATATAATTCTCTTATTTACAAACTTCGTTCTTTTACAACTTCAGAAATTCATAAATCCGTAAATCTTATTTACTTACAAAACCCATTTATAACTTCATTTTAAACACTTATAAAACTTCTTCATAATTCCATTATTTTTATTCAGAAAATATCAATTTTATAAATCTTATATATAAACCATTTATAATAATTTAAAAATCTTAATTTAAACTACTTAGAAAATAGTTAACTCCATATTTCAGAAATCACATTCTGATTATATTTCACCAAAATCATAATTTTTATAACATAAAAATTGTAACCATTTATTTATTTAAAATAAATTCATTTCCTTAACAATTAAAAATTTAAAAAAACGTATATTTTCAAAATCGCTTGGAAACCGTTTTTAATCTGAAATAATTACTTTGATATTTTTAATTTACCAAAAATTGACCCAATGTCGCAACAACACTAAATACATCAATCATGGTATTCAAACATCATATATCATATGATTACAACATATGTATCAATATTTGTAAATAAAATCAACATTGGTGAGAAATCCAATTGCATCCCTCCAACCAGTCATCTGCAACAAATATACATATTAGAATATGTTTAAATGTCCACTTCGAGGCAGACGTGCGTACAAAGGGTCATCTGCTCATACATAGGAACATATAGGGTCTCATCTGCTCCAATAGGAAGGAATATATCCAAATACCATCAATATATATAAAATATATCATGTATCATCCAAACAATCATCAATCATCATAAAAAAATTATTCTCACTTAAATAAAAATATCAACGAGTCAGAAAGAGCGAGTTGTACTAACTTTGGTTCCAATAGCAGTTGTATTTTATTCCGAAAAAAAATTAAACGAGCATTTAATTTTACCAAATTTTTTTACTAGCTCCAATCAACTCCAAACTAGCTCTAAAATGTAATGCACGTCAATATGGACCAAACACAACTTGTTTCGTCAAAAACGGACCTCGTAAGAAGAAGTTATGCATTTAGAACTTTATACGAATTTATTATATAATAATTTACAAATTTTATTTATTTTCAAACCCTTGCTTAATCTTGGCCGCTCGATGTAGAAATAGAAAATCTAGGCTGTTGTTTTCATCTCCTTGTCCCCAGGCTTATACATTTGCGATGAACCCATAGCCGCCAACCATCTTTGAATTTTCGTGCCTCCACCAGTCACTTCGACGTCAATCAAGCCTGCCACCACAACCGCCTACACGAGACACACCATCGATCAGAGGCCCGTCGAACTCGGTTGCGCCACCATCTCGATTTTCATATGCAAAGGTCGAACGAACGCGACCAATTTGCCGATGATCTACCATGTAATATCCGATCTTGACCGTTGGATTTATAGATCATGATGCCCTCTATAATTTTGTACTTGACCGCTTTTCGTGTAGATTAATGGATTAGAGGAGATCGAGGGGAAAGTTTTAAACATTTTTGGCCATTGAAAATCAAAGTGGCGGCTAGCCCTAGATTTATTAGGGTTTTGCGAAAAATGAAAATTATGACGTCCTTTTATAGAAAATTTTGCGACACTATTCACTTGAAAAATTTTCAAACTCCAAACGAAGCATGTCGCCAGGTGTTAATGATGTTTTACCCTTATTCCAAATATAACGGAATATATATTGAGAGCCAATTCGATCGTATTTTGGAAGATAGGTTTTCGAATTGACTTATTATAATTAAAAATTTACTTAAACAAATTTCTACGCGTTTTAGCTTCATACGGACAAACCGTAAGTCCAATGGATACGAAATTTAAAATCCTACAAAAATATAACATCATGGATCGAATGAAACAGGTTTCGTTAAAATCCAAGACCGTATAAAAATTGATCATTTTTGCATGTTAATTAAATATAAAAATATTCAATTTCTAGAAATTTTCTTTTAATTCAATTTTAAAAGTTTACCAACACTATTCTAATTCAAATAGAATTTAATTCAACTTTATAAAACATTTTTATTCACATTAAATTCAATTCTAAATTATTTCTGCAATTTCAAATATTAAATTAATAATTTAATTGTTCAGTTAAATCCTTATATTCGAAATATAAGTTATTCTGCTTATAAAACTTGCTCTTGAATATTTAAAATTAATTAAATAAGAAAAATTCCAAATGACTTAAATTCTGGATCGTTACACCAACCCTATGCCTTAAAAGATGAAATTTATAAGTGAACATGTGACGACCCAGAATTTTGAACATTTGAAGTTGAAATGTTTGATTTAATTTTAATATTTGGAAGTTAATTTTAACTTGAATTTCTGATTTAACTATGGGTTTGGCAATTTAATTATTGAAATTTATCATTGAAATTTGAGTAAAATATTTTATCTTCAATTTTATGCTTGTTAAAAATATATTTAAGGCTTAAAAAATCTATATTGATAATACTGAAGATAATGGAAGCTTCAAAATTGAATTTGGAAATGATCTGTTCAGTTTTGGAATTATATCTTTTAATCAATATTTATAAATAGCCTTCCAGGCATAGTCTCGAAATTCGATGACCAGTTCCATGGGATCCGTAATATAGTATTATTGAATTTCAATTTTCGTAGCATTCAGAATTGTCGTGTGATCGTATGGATAGTAAACGCGCTGAAAATTTTATCGAAATTTAATTTAATGGCTGGGTTCAAAAAGCTATCTTCTCCATATGATCGAATTAGGGCTCGAAACCTTTTTCATTGTGTTCGAAATAGGGGTTTAACATCATAAACGCTTGGTAGCACGCCTCGATAGAAGTTCGAAAATTTAAGTTGCATGATTGAGGTGGTTTGAATTTGAATTTGAATTAAAAATAATATTTGTTTTCTCAGCAACCTTTTTCTTTATCTTTCAACACGTGCCTTCCCTGGCACAACACGTGTCACCTCTTATACACACATCTAAAAAAAATCAAACCACCCCCCTTCTTTTTAAAATAGTCAAAATCGACTTTGTGAAAGAAAAAAAATTTCTCTGAATCATTCAAATTCAAATCGAATTCCTTTTTCGGCATGAAATCTTTTTATCTCCTTCGGTAAATCAAAGGCGCTAATCATATAAAATATTATAAATCAAACTGAGATTAAATCGCCAGTGAGAAAAGGGGAGATCGAAGGCGAATCAATCGATCGAGAAGGCGGAGGGGCGAGGGATTTCGCGATTTCATGGGCATGACAATGTACAGCTGGTGATGGAAGCAGCCTGGAATGCAAGCAAAACTTGGATGAAGACGCCGTGATTAGGTTAAGGAGGCGGCGAACGCGGAAAAGACGAATTGTTTTGGGTGGACCAGAACTATGTATCGAGACATGTGGGATGGATCTCGAAGGCGGCTGAAGGCGCATGCGTACGCGTGGACTTAGGGAGGGGCGACGTCGGCAACTCCTAGCTCAGTGAGGTTAGGCTTCGTTCAGGTGGGGTTCGAAGCCAGTGGAAGGTATTTTTAATTTTTTTAATTGTATATATATATACATATTAGAGCAAGCATAAAATATATAGGTAGGATTTTAAAATTTACAGTAAGATACTGAAGAAGAAAACTTATGTTTATAGATACTCATACCTATTTTAAAATTATATATACTTAGATAAACAGAAAATAAGAATATATATATATATATATATATATATATATATATATATATATATATATGTATATGTATAAACGATCTTGGCAAATACAAGAATTTATTTAAAAGTAAGATTTTTGAAATATATAACTTATTTTTATAAGTATATATGAAGTTTAAAATAAAACCACTGGTTAATTTAATTTATCAAATGGAAATTTAATTATTCGATTGGTTTGAATATTAATAAAAATCATATAATGTTATACAAGGTCAAAAATCGTGAAATCAAGATGGATTTGGATTGGATTGCATGCAAAGCAAAGGTGAGATCTTCTCACTTAATCAGATTTTTCAGATTTAATTTTAAATAGCTAAATTTAAAATTGTTGATTGTGTGCTTGGATGATAAATTATTATCAGTTGTGCTGGTTTAGACCCCATGCGCCGCATAATAGCGGATGATATTATAATAAACCAATATACCACGATATTACACCTCGAAGTGGAAATGGTTTTATATAGTGGAAATAGCCACAACGGCCTCTTTAGCAAGTGGAATTAGTTTCTAGGACACAACGGAAATAATTACTTTTAAGGACAAAACACAAAATAATTAGTTTCTAGGGCCTAAAAACCAATGAAATTATGTCCTTGAAAGTAATAAGAATGCTAACTTTGTCCTTGAAAGTAATTATTCTGCTGACTTTGGCCTTGAAAGTAATTTCTTTGAATGTGTGTCCTAGAAACTAATTGGACTGTAAAGTTGGCCTTCTGCTAAAATGCCCCTTTTATATATGTATTTGGATTGATTGATTTCCCGCATTATATAGCGGATGAGACCCTATGCGCCGCATAATAGCGGATGATATTTTACAAATCTCATATACCATGACATTCCTCCTCGAAGTGGAATTGGTATTTAATTGTTGTGCTAACATCTGTGGATGCTGGGAAACAGGTTGGAGGGATCCAACTGGATTCCTTAAATATTTGATTTTGTTTCAGTGATTGTGTGTTGATTATTTATAATATGTATGTGATCGTATTTGTGATTGAAATCATTGAAGGCTATAGTTTAGTCGAAATATATTTTTGGTATCATAGGATAACAGAAATAAATAAAATTGGATTTTGAAATTTGAATAGAAAATCTATAGTGAAATCCCATTGAGTAAAATCCTAAAATATGGGAAAAAGGCTTAATAAATGGATTTCGAGTAGTATTATTCAAAAGTTTGAAGAATTTATTTTAAAATACAGATTTTAAATAGTTTGGAAGAAATGAAGGAATTTTTTCAAAAGAAAATAAATTTGGAAATAAATTTGGAATTTGATTCAGTGTTTCAAAATAAATCTTTGGGAAATCGATCTAAAATTGGTTTGGTGCTTAAAAATAAGTTTTGCGAAATTAATTCTGAAATCGATTCGGCATTTGAAATAAATATTTGGAAAATCAATTTGGAATTTGAAATAAATTTAGAAATAGATTTGAAAATTGATTTGGTGTTGAAACTAAATATTTGGAAATCGATTTGAAAAGCGTATATCAAGGGATATTTGATAACTTAAATTCACAACGGGAATTTTATAATAGAAAGGGAAATTTGTTTTAAAATAAACATTGGTTTATTTTCAAGTGTGGAAAGAAATTTACGGATTTGGAACGTAAATTTAAAGTAAATCAAGAAGGATTTATTAATCGATTTTATTGAACCATTTTAAAATGGAAGGTGTATTTTCCTTTGGAAGCTGAGTATGTTTTAAAGTAGCTTTTGAAATTAAAAGTTTTGAAGTGGGTTTAAAGAAAATATGCTTATGGAGAAATTATTTTCTTAAGATGGTTTCAAATCTTTAAAGTAAAGATTTATTTAATTAATTATAGAAGGGATTCTTTTAAAGATTAAAATTGATATTTGATTTAGAAATGGATATTTAAGAAATTATACCCTATCTACTAATTTTATTTAAAAAATTAGTTTGGATTTGAAGTTTTATATGAGAGTTTGGTATAAATGTTTCCATAGCTAATATTTAAAATAGTTTAATTCGAATGTTTCCAAGTATATTTTGGATACGTATTTTTAATTATTTCAAAATATTTGAACTCGACGGATTTTCAGTGGAAATAAATAAATATTGGAATTTTATTCCACGCAAGGAAAAGTGATTTGAAACTTGTTTTCAAAATATTGAAATGTGGAAAATGATTTGATTTTTTTAAAGGATTGAAATGTGGAAAGTAATTTGAAATTTGTTTTCAAATGGTTGAAGTGTGAAATATATCTTGCGAAAATATTTTGAAAATAAATAATTGGAGAAAATTATTTAAGTCTGGTAATTGTTGTGAATATTGAATGATAGTTAAATAACCAACTATCAATATTGGCCTTTTAGTGGCATTTGAATTTCGAATGGACCGGGGGTCGAATTCCAAATGGATATTCGAAAACGACATCGAACTTTTGTGATTGTGATGGATCTTCTGTTTAAAAGATCGAAGTGGAAATTGGTTGTGATTTGTTTGAAATCTGAATGTAACACTTATTTTAAAAATAAGCGCTCACTATTCGGATTAGCCGGGAGAGGACTGTGTGTCATAAAACCCATTTCGAATAATGGTACGACGAAATGGGATTGCATTTAAAGATGGTGTTGAAGACCGGGTATTTTTGAAAGCAAAAGGATTACCTGTTGAATGTCTCTACACCGGGTTGCTCCGGTATAGAGATTTTATCGCCCATTGTGACGGGGATTCCGGACGTGATTTGAGAATATCCGAATTTGCAAGGGCTTCTTTGAAGTGCCTTCGGTTCCATTCGATCTTGGAACTGACTTGTATGGATGTGTGTTTGACGTTACACTTTGAGATGTAAAGATGGTTTCTATCAAATACATTTCTATTGTTGGCGGAGAATTTATTCTCTTAGCTTAACACCCTTCTTTGAGACGTATAAGCTCAGAGTTTATGTAGTTATGGTTACTAGTGATACATTCCCAATTTGGTAATGTGGCATACGAAGTGCTGCTGATCATTTGTTGATCGAAGCATGACTTTGTGAAAAGTGTAGCATGGTGGACGATACTTCGTCGGACCTCACACCCCGGAAATGGTCAAAACAGGAAGAATGCGGAAAGGTTATGTGGATCGCGCTCTTTAGGTATGTCATTTCTTCTGAAAAAGGGTGGTATAATGGTATGGAGCCCAGATATTTAACCTATGTGGTTGCTGCAAATTTATTATACTTTGTAGTTGAGGATCCTCGGATAAAGGTCGCAAACAACCGGGGGATGACATACTCGAGTAGTAGTTGTCTAATTACAGAGGTGAACCGGTCTTATGTTGGCAGAGATCCGGGTAGCTTCTCGGGACGTCCCTCTAGAGGCGTACCCATGTGGCAGTAGGAAGTTCCTTAGCCTGACCATTTGTTTGAAATCCAAAGAAATAATACACTTCCTATACGGTTTAATAACCTGCCATGGAATGTGGCGGAAACCTGCTATTGAACGTGGTAGCTATAGTAGGCATAAGTGTGAAATGTCTATGCCGGCTAAGATTAATATTATACTTTCGAAATGTTTTCTGCACTATGCACTAATAATAATATTCAAAAAGGATTTTCCGTTTCAAGATTGTTTGACTATCATAAGTATAAATCTTCTCCAATTCTGCATTTGCATTGTGTGTGTGGCGAGAGGCCTTATGGTAGTTCCATTTTCCAAAGCATAGTGGATTTCTTTTCCTTTCTTTGTGAAAATAACTGTTTTTCGGATCTCACACCAATCCCATGACTGACCTGGAATTTATTGTTGCCTTTCTAAACTCTGGATGTCCATAATTTTCTATACAGCTAGCCTAGAGTCAGGTTATCATTATTCTGGAGCGAAGTCAAAAAGGTTGCTGTGGAGATCTGGAGTTCAAGCTGGATGGCGAAGCGTATCACTTATACTATGTAGTGTCCATTGCGTTTGGGTTGGTAAAAGTCAAGTTTTCATGTAAGCAAGTTAAGATAACTGCCAGTGTTTGTATTGTGTCGTTGTAAACTCTGGTAATGTAATTTTATAAACTGATATAGTGCTTTCGTTTTAAAGATATTCATTTACCTGTTTATATTGTTCCGCTGCGAAATGTAAGATTCTATTATTGTTTCTATTTCTTCTTCTTTAACCCTAACGGTTCAGTTTTCCGGCATTCAACTGTGCGATATTTGATACGGTGGACGCATTAATGTCGACTTTTGGAAGTCGAAAAAATTGGGTCGTTATATTGTTGTATCAGAGCATTTGTTAAGCGAAAACTTGGCTCTGGTGGATGTTACACATTAGAGATAGAGTCAAAAATACTCTAGAATGAGTTTGAGTGTATTAATAGATATGAGTGTGTATTTGTTAGTGAATATAAAAATTGTTTTATATTGTGTTGACTTATTGGTTGATTGTTTATAGATTCTGGTCGGTGCAGTTTGGCCAACTGTATCGATAGGGGTTTCTAAACTTTTAAACAAGATAACCCGACATAATATTATTTTAAAATTAGGTAAGTTAAATAATTTTACCCAAATTATTTTTGTACATAAAAGGAATCATTTTTCGTATATTATTATAGTATATGGTTGCTTGGATGTTAGGAGGTGATAATATTACATTATTATCATTAGTTTTGAATAAGAAATTGAAATATAGCCAAAGGTTAAGAAATAAATTTATATACAAATGAGATTTGTAAATATAAATAGTAAGTATGATTTATATTTTGAAAATAAATTCCAGAGAAATGTTTGAAAGAATTCGAAAGGATTTGAAAATTTTGAAATTTGGAAAAGATTAAAATTCCCTTAGAGTTTGAAAATGATTTTCAAAGGTTTGGAAAAATGTTTTGGAGCGATAAAAGCTCCAAACTCTTTTCGGTCGCTGGAAAATAATTCCGATGATGATCGCGACATCATTTGTGTTATTTTCGAGTTTCCAAGAGTGGGATTGCTGCCAAATTATTTAAAAGGAAGTTATTTGAAAAAAATGGGTTTGGGTTTTGAAATTCAAAAGACAATTTGAACTGATTTCAAAAAAATGATTTTGAAATGTTGAAAAGACTCTGAAATCTGATAAAAATAGTTATGGAATAAATTTTATTAAGGTGGAAAATAAAAATTTTGAATGAATAAACGAATTTACAATTGCAAGTAAATGAAAGTGAAATTGAATGATGAAATTCATTTCGAATTTGTAAGTAAATGGAACTGGGTTGGAATTGAATTTGATTTGTGATAAACAAAGCGAAGTATTGAAATTAAATTAGTAAGTGAAACTAATTGAAGAAATGACAAATTTAATATGGTTGGAAAAGAATCGAATTCATATGGAATTTGAAATCCAGTTTTAAGTATAAATAAAAATATAAATAAAACCAAAGTGAAACGAAAATAAAATATAGGAAGTATATAGAATATTGAATTGAACCTAAGAAATAAATTACAAAGTTCTTAAGTAAAATTTTTGAATTAAGAAAATATTCTAAATTGATAAGTGATTGAAGATTAAACTGGAAATTTGTGAAATGGCAATTAGGAATATGTGTATTGAAATAAAAGTCAAATGTGAATAAAAGAAAAGAAATTGATAAAGCTAATAATCAATTGGAATGAATACGTATGATCTACGTATATTATTTTATTCGCATAAGGATTTGATCCAGAATTCGAAAACAGAATTTTGAGATAGTTATATTGATCTGAGTTGGAAATTTTCACTCGATTTTCGAGACGAACCTGGATATGGATTTTTGGTTGATTTTGGAAGTTCTTTATCATAGTTTAGAACTAAGCAAGGAGAATGACGGTTTCTGATCAAGAAACCAGACCTGAGTCCATATTAGGAAGTCGGGTGGACGATACTAGTTCGGAAGTGAAATTGTATGGTCGAGTAAATGATCGAATTTGATATTGCGTACGAAGATATAAGTACATCGTACGGATTTGAATGAAATAAATATTCAAACTTTTATAAAGAAAAGTGCAAAATGTTTTTGAATATTGTAATTGGACATTGTTGTTAAGTAAAATATACAGGTAATTTAAATGCAAAGGGAACTGGGATTTTGATTTCGAAGATAAATTTAAATTGCTCGAAAAAGGTATGTATTTAAATTTCACTATGAAATTTGATGATTTTCTTGTCCAACCGCTTGGCTTTCCATTTATTTTTTGAAATCTGGGGTCTCGTGGTGCCATTTTATAGTTGTACGGAGCTAGCCGCGCAAAGGAGACGCTGGCGAAATTTTTCAAAAATTTAGGAAGTTAGAAAAATTTTGAGAAAATTTTGAAAATTTAAAATTTGAATTTAAATTGTGAAGTAAACAATGTTGTTTGGGAACTATGAATTATTTTTGGGAAGTTAGTTAAAGTAATAATGGTCTTTAACAAAGAGATTTGTTTTGGCAAGATTGATAAAACTGTTTGGTTTTGGGTAAATAGTAAACGGGTTAAGGTCCATTCTTCTTAACTAGTAATTTCGAGATGAAATTCTTTTAAGGGGGAAAGAATGTAAGACCCAGAATTTTGAACATTTGAAGTTGAAATATTTGATTTAATTTTAATATTTGGAAGTTAATTTTAACTTAAATTTCAGATTTAACTATGGGTTTGGCAGTTTAATTATTGAAATTTATCATTAAAATTTGAGTAAAATATTTTATCTTCAATTCTAAGCTTGTTAAAATATTTTCAAGGCCTAGAAAATCTATATTGATAATACTGAATATAATGGAAGCTTCAAAATTTAATTTGGAAATGATTTGTTCAGTTTTGGAATTATACTTTTAAATCAATACTTAAAAATAGCCTTTCGGGACACAGTCTCGGAATTCGACGAAACTAGTTCCATTGGATCTGTAATATTGGATTATTATGAGATTTCAATTTTCGTAGCATTCAAAGTTGTCGTGTGATCATATGGGTAGTAAACGCACTGAAAATTTTATCAAAATTTAATTTAATAGTTGGGTTCAAAAAGCTATCTTCTCCATACGATCGAATTACGACCCGAAACCTTTTCCATTTTGTTCGAAATAAGGGTTTAACATTATAAAGGCCTAGTGGTTTTGTGACGACCATGAATTTTTGGATGTCTGAAATTGGAATATTTAATTGATTTTAAATATTTAAAAGTTAATTTTTAACTTTAATTCAAATATTATTTTTATTTATCAATTAAGTTATTGGATTTAATAAACTGAAGATGGGTAAATTATTGAATCTTCAGCTTTAAGTCTGTTAAAAATAATTTGAAGGCTTGTAAAATTTATATTGATAATACTGAAGATAGTAAAAATGTTAAAATTGAATTTAAAGGTGATTTGTTCGGTTTTAAAAATATATCGTTTAAATTAACGTTTATGAATAGCCTTCCAAGGCACAGTCTCGGAATTCGACAAAATATGTCCCATTGGATCCGTAATATTGTATTATTACCGGATTTCAAATTTCATAGTGATTGGATTTGCTGTGTGAGCATATGATATATAAACGCGTTGAAATTTTATCGAAATTCAATATAATAACTGGGTCCAAAAAGCTAATTTCTCCATACGACAGAACTAAGACTCAAAACCTTTTCCATTGCGTTTGAAATAATGGTATAACATTATAAACGCCTAGCGGCACGCCTCAATAGGAGGTCAAAATTTTAAGTTGCATTTTCGAGACGATTTAAATTCAAATTTTAAATATAATATGTATCTTAATTGACCGGTCAACCCTTTCATGCAGCCGTATTTCTTTCGCATCAAAACTTTTTCAATACCTCAGATCACTGTTCGCCCACTGCTTCGCGCAACATTTCCTTTCTTTCACTCAATCAGTCCAACAGTTTATTCAAAATATCTCGATCTGGTTTCCTTCTTCATTTTTAAAGCCAGGAACAAAAAAATGGCCGAATAAATGAATTCCCTCATTCGAAAATTTATTTCTCCTCTCCACTTCAAATCAAAACCCCTAAAACCTCGCTTTTCATTTTCGAATGACAGTTAAAAATATAAAGGGCGACGCAGTAAATTTCTAGTCGAATCGAGTTCGAGCTTCGATTTTGAAGCAAGGCCGCGACTTTATTTCGTTAAGGAGGAGCTCGGCTTAGGCATGGTGATGGAAGCGAACTCGAGGGGTCAGCGATGTCTTATGCGATGGGAGGCCAAACGAATTTAGGGTCCGCACGAGTCGTGCGGCGACGTTGGATGATTTTGAGTGTCATGTCAGTTCGTGGGTCATTGGAGGACGAAGGGGATGGGAAAGTGCATGCTAATTTGTCGCGACGTCGTAGTGAATAGGAGGAGAATCGACGATGGTTTTGGAGGAGTTTGGTGGGGCTTTGGACTTTGCGACTGCTAGGTGGAGTATGAGAGGTTGGTGTGGTCGCGTGCAATGCTTCGAGTTGGGTCGGAGATTTGGGAGTTGAGTCACCGTGGTTGCGGTGGAGGGTGACTCTGTGTTGTCCTCACCATCATTGTCGTGGCCTAGGGTTCTGGCAATTGTCGAAGTTAGTAGGGCACGCGAGTGTTGGGCTTAGTGCAGTGAGGTACGAATTTATTTCCTAGTTAATTCTGATTTAATATATATGCTTATAGGATAGGAACAACAAAGAATATATTGCAGAAAAGAGTTTTACAGTTAGAAAATATATATAAAAATTGTGTTTTAATTTAATAAGGTTGAAGGATTTTGTGTTATTAGATTTAAGTGTATATAGGTAAGATTTAAAATTTGTTTAGAATGATAAAGAAGTGATGAAACAATTTATTTCAGAAAATACATGTCTGGAAATTTCTTATTTAAAAATTATACCATTTCAGGGAATCATTATCAACCATAATTACTTCATATTTAAAATCAAGTGAATGAACTATTGTTTCAATAATATCATAGGTATTTATACCAAATGTGAATTAGGTTGGTAAATTATTATTACAAAACTAGCTAAATAAATTGAACTAATAGATGGAAATAGATTGTTGATGTGTTCAAATATTGATAAAATACTAAAATATTTATTCAAGGTTTGAAATCATGGAAATCAAGTCGAGTTGAAGTGGATGGAAATCTAAGGACAAAGGTGAGTTAATCTCACTCATCTGGGTTTTCATTTAAATTTAAATGGTTAAATTTAAATAATTGGTTGAATGATTGAATTGATTGATGTGTTATATTGTATAGTAGTATATAGTATATATTGGAGTGATTGATTCCCGCATTATACAACGGATGTGACCTTGTGCGCTACATAATAGGGGATGATATTATATTTAAAACCCATATACAATGATATTCCACCTCGAAGTGGAATTGGTATTTTATTGTGCTAACATTTGTGGATGCAGGGAAACAGGTTGGAGGGATCCAACTGGATTCCTCAAAATTTTTAGTTTTGTTAAAATATTCTGTGATATAATTATTTTCTATCCTGTGATGAATTATATTGATAATTGGAAATGTTTGATACTATGGTTGATTTAAAATATTTCGGTGAACCGAGTTATCAAAATCTATAGAAATGAGATTTCTGAAAATAAATAAAAGAGTGAATTTTGAGTAAAATAATCATACAAATTGGAATAAATTTAAAATGAATTGGAAAAGAATAAAAAGTGATTTTTGAATTCTGATAAATAAAATTTCAAGTGCGGGAAATGAGATTTTGAATAAATGGGAATAAGTGGTTTTATTTTTAAAACTCAAGTGATCTTATTTCAAGAAATAAAGAATTTATTTTGAAATTCAAGGTTTAAATTTATTTGAAAGGATAAAGAAGGAATTTGGAAAATATGAAATTGGTATTTTCAGTTAAAAGATTTTGAATCATAATTGAGAAATAAAATCTGAAGTCTATGGTTTTGAAATAAAATTGAGTAAGAAAGGGATTTATTTCAAAATGGGAGTAATTTGGAGATCAATTTGAAGGTTGATTAAGTGTTTAAAACCGAGATTTTTAAAATAGAAGTGAGACTTTGGAATTTATAAACTGGGTTTATAGTAGTGAAATAATATATCAGCGGATATTTGAAAGAATAAATTCACGGTGGGAATTTACTAAAGGAATGGGTAAATTTGTTTAAAAATAAATAGTGATTTATTTTTAAAAAGATGTAAAAGGAAAGCGTATTTCCTTGAATAGCCAAGTAAGTCTTAAACAAATTTTAAGTATAAGTAAAGTTTTAAGTTGTTTAAAAAGTATGCTTAGAAAACTTATTATTTCTAAATGTTTAAATTCTAAAGCAAGTATTTTCTTTTAATCTATTATAGCAGTAATTATTTAAAGGTGGCTTGGTATTATGTTTTAAAAGTTAGAAATTCAGTTTTATATTGTACAAAGTAGTTTTATTTTAAATATTCTTAAAGTATATATTTTGAATAAGTATTAAAGTAATTTTTAATTTAAATGTTTTAAAAGATATTTTATAATAAAGAGTTTTAAATTATTTTAAAAAGCTAAGGTTTTTGTGCTTGGTGTTTTTAGTGGAAATAAATATTTGGAAATTTATTTCATGAGAAAAGTGTGGTTTGAAAATGGTTTTCAAAAAGGGTTGAAAATGAAATATATCTTGCGAAGATATTTTGAGGTTAATAAATAATTTGGTGAAATCATTTATGGTTGATGGCTGTTTGTTGATAGTTAAATAACCGACTATCAATATTAGCCAATGTGCCAATCGATTTGAAGAGACCGAGATCGGGATTTATTTCCTGAAAACCACTTCGATCTAGTTTGAACGTTTTCGTGTAGAAACAAGATTTTGGATTCGAAGGTGGAGTAGTGAAGTGCCATGGCTAGTCGCTACTAATCCTGAGGTGATTCCAAAATGGATGTAGTAGGATTAGTGCCTTCGGTTCCGTTCGAACCCGAAACAGATTTGTATGGATGAATGCTTTCAGCACATCGTCAGGTGGGCGATGAGCATTCTAAGAGATATGTTTTAAAAAGGAAACGCTTAGCCTCGAGCCTCATCAACCGGGAATGACTGAAAATCAGGGGATATGCAGCAAGGCTAAGTGGGTAGCACCCATCAGGGTGAGGTCATCCCTGTCTAGATGTCCCTTTTATTTCATCTTGGTGGTTGGGTTGCTGATCCCAACCGTGGGGTGATCTTACTCGTGATTATCCAGTAAGGGGTAGTCCCCGTCTTGTGTTGCAGGGGATTTAGGGTGGATCCTCGGTACGGTGATCTAGGCCACGTACTATGACAGTTGGTACCCTAGTGCCTAGTCATTAGTTGGAAATACATTCTCCCTACGTGCCTTTTACGGTTTTGTTTGTATTACCTACGATTGTGGCTAGTAGCTGGAATTTATTTATGTAACAATTTCGGCTATTTTAATAAGTATTTGTAAATTGACCCTATTATAATATCAGAGGATTTTAATTAAAAGTGTTTAGGCTATCATAGGGTAAAAACCAGACATGTTTATTTGTGGCGTGGTCTTACGAGATGCTTTTGTTTTCAAAAGAATTTTGAAACTTTAATAATCAATTTAAGCATGGTTTTCTTGCGCTGGTATTCCAGACTGACTTGGGTGTTATTTCACTATAATGCTCGGGTCAAACCGAGTATTATAGATTACAGGAAAGGATGCTATGGAGCTGGATGGCGATATGTACTTCCGTACTTGTATGAAATATCCCGCTGTGTATTCGGTTTTTGGAAGGACGAGATATTATAACCATCCTGAGTTGTGTTATTGTTTGCATTGAACTCTGATGTTGTACTCTGATGATGTAATGTATAAACAGAAATATTTTTTTGTGTAAAGATCATTTATTATCTATTATATTTTATTCCGCTGCGATGGTTAGATTCTGATGTTCTTCTCTATTTTCTTCTTCCACCTCTTCTTCGTTAACCCAAATGGTTCGTATTTCCATTCATCTTGAGTTGAATGATGGAGAATAGTGTCGACTCAAGGGGTAAGGTTTTGCGGGTCATTACTGGCATGCCTCAATAGGAGTTCGAAAATTTAAGTTGCATGATTGAGGTGGTTTGAATTTGAATTTAAATTAAAAATAAGATTTGTTTTCTCAGCAACCTTTTTCTTTACCTTTCAACACGTGCCTTCCCTAGCACAACACGTGTCACCTTTTATACACGCATCTAAAAAAAATCAAATCACCCTCCCTTCTCTTTAAAATAGTCAAAATTGACTTTGTGAAAAAAAGAATTCTCTGAAACGTTCAAATTCAAATTGAATTCCTTTTTCGGCACGAAATCGTTTTATCTCCTTCAATAAATCGAAGGCGCCAATCAAAACAAATATTATAAATCGAACTGAGATTAAATCGGCAGTGAGAGATGGGGAGTTCGAAGGCGAACCAATCGATCGAGAAGGCAGAGGGCCGAGGGATTTCACAATTTCATGGGCATGACAATGTTCAGCTGGTGATGGAAGCATCCTGGAATGCAAGCAATATTTGGATAAAGGCCAGGTGAAGGAGGCGGCGAACGCGGTGAATATGAGTTGTTTGGGGTCGAGCAGAACTAGGCATCTCGACATGAGGGATGGATCTCGAAGGCGGCTGAAGGCGCATGCGTACGCATGGACTTAGGGAGGCGTGGCGTCGGCAACTCCTAGCTGGGTGAGGTTAGGCTTCGTTCAGGTGGGGTTCGAAGGCAGTGAAAGATATTTTCAACTGTGTATATATATACATACATATTAGAGGAAGCAGAAATATATAGGTAGGGTTTTAAAATGTACAGTAAGATACTGAAGAAGAAAACTTGTTTTTATAGATACTCATATCTATTTTAAAATTAAATATATTTTGATAAACAGAAAATAAGCATATATATATAAGATCTTGGCAAATATAAGAATTTAAGTAAAAGTTAGATTTTTGGAATCTATAACTTATTTTTATAACTATATATGTAGTTTAAAATAAAACCACTGGTTAATTTAATTATCAAATGGAAATTTAATTATTCGATTGGTTTGAATATTAATAAAAATCATGTAATGTTATACAAGGTCAAAAATCATGAAATCCAGACGGAATTGGATTGGATTGCATGCAAAGGAAAGGTAAGATCTTCTTACTCAATCAGATATTTCTGATTTAATTTTAAATAGCTAAATTTAAAATTGTTGATTGTGTGCTTTGATGATAAATTATTATCAATTGTATTGGTTTAGACCCTACACGCCGCATAACAGCGTTTGATATTACATTAAACCTATATACTGCAATATTCCACCTCGAAGTGGAATTTGTATTATATGTATTTGGATTGGTAGATTTCCCATATTATATAGCGGATGAGACCCTATGCGCCGCATAATAGCGGATGATATTTTATAAATCTCATATACCGCAATATTCCACCTCGAAGTGGAATTGATATTTAATCGTTGTGCTAATGTCTATGGATGCAGGGAAACAGGTTGGAGGGATCCAACTAGATTCCTCCAATATTTGATTTTGTTTCATTGACTATGTGTTGATTATTTATAATCTGTGTGTGATCGTATTTGTGATTGAAATTGTTGAAGGCTATAATTTGGCCGAAATATATTTTTGGTATCGTAGGATACCAAAAATAAATGAAATTGGATTTAGAAATTTGAGTAGAAAATCTATAGTGAAATCCTATTGAATAAAATCCCAAAATATGGGAAAAGGCTTAATTTCAAGTAGTATTATTCAAAAGTTTGAAGAATTTATTTTAAAATACGGATTTTAAACAGTTTGGATGAAATAAAGGAATGTATTTTTTTAAAAGAAAATAAATTTGGAAATCAATTTGGAATTTGATTCAACGTTTGAAAATAAATCTTTGGGAAATCAACCTAAAATTGATTTGGTGTTTAAAAATAAATTTTGGGAAATCAATTCTGAAATCGATTTGGTGTTTGAAATAAATATTTGGAAAATCAATTTGGGATTTGATTTGGTATTTGAAATAAATTTGGAAATCAATTTGAAAATTGATTTGGTGTTGAAAGTGAATATTTGGAAATCGATTTGAAAATCGTATATCAAGGGATATTTGAAAATTTAAATTCACAATGGGAATTTTATAATAGAAAGGGAAATTTGTTTTAAAATAAACATCGGTTTATTTTCAAGTGTGGAAAGAAATTTATGGATTTAGAATGTAAATTTAAAGTAACTCAAGAAGGATTTATTAATCGATTTTATCGAACCATTTTAAAATGGAAGGTTTATTTTCCCTAAAAAGTCGAGTATGTTTTAAAGTAGCTTTCAAAATTAGAAGTTTTGAAGTTGGTTTTCAAAAAAGATGTTTGCAGAGAAATTATTTTCTTATGCTGGTTTCAAATCTTTGAAGTAAAGATTTATTTAATTAATTATAGAAGGGATTATTTTAAATATTAAAATTGATATTTGATTTAGAAAACGGATATTTAAATAATTATACCCTATCTACTAATTTTATTTAAAAATTAGTTTCGATTTGAAGTTTTATATGAGATATTGTTATAAATGTTTCCATAGCTAATATTTAAAATAAGTGTTTTAAAATAGTTTTATTTCAAATGTTTCCAAGTATATTTTGGATAAGTATTTTAAATTATCTTAAAATATTTGAACTCGACAGATTTTCAGTGGAAATGAATAAATATTGGAAATGTATTCTGCGTAAGGAAAAGTGATTTGAAATTTGTTTTCAAAATATTAAAATGTGGAAAACGATTTGAAATTTATTTTCAAAATATTGAACTGTGGAAAATGATTTGAAATTTGTTTTCAAAGGATCGAAATGTGTAAAGTAATTTGAAATTTTTTTTCAAATGGTTGAAGTGTGAAATATATCTTGCGAAAATATTTGGAAAATAAATAATTGGAAAAAATTATTTAAGTCTCGTAATTGTTGTGAATGTTGATTGATAGCTAAATAACTGACTATCAATATTGGCCTTTAATGGCATTTGAATTTTGATGCGACTAGGGGTTGAATTCCAAATGGATATTCGAAAACCACATCAAACCTTTGTAATTGTGATGGATCGTTTGTTTAAAAGATCGAAGTGGAAATTGGTTGTGATTTGTTTGAAATCTAAATGTAACACTTATTTTAAAAATAAGCGCTCATTATTCGGATTAGCCAGAAGAGGACTTTGTGCCATAAAACCCATTTCGAATAATGATACGACAAAATGGGATTGCATTTAAAGATGGTGTTGAAGAATGGGTATTTTCGACAGCGAAAGGATTACATGTTGAATGTCTCTATGCCGGGTTGCTCCGGTATAGAGATTTTATCACCCTTTGTGATGGGGATTCCGGACATGATTTATGACTATTCGAATTTGCAAGGGCTTTTTTGAAGTGCCTTCGGTTCCGTTCGATCTCGGAACGGACTTGTATGGATGTGTGTCTAATGTTACACTTTGAGATGTAAAGCTGGTTTTTATCAAATACATTTCTGTTGGTGACGGATAATTTATTCACTTAGCTTAACACCCATCTCTGAGACGTACGAGCTCAGGGCTTATGTAGTTGATAGTTACTAGTGATACATTTCCAATTTGGTAATATGGCATACGAAGTGTTGCTGATCGTTTGTTGACCGAAGCATGACATTGTGAAAAGTGTAGCTTGTGGACGAGACTTCGTCGGACCTCACACCCAGGAAATGGTCAAAACAGGAAGTATGCGGCAAGGTTATGAGGGTCGCTCCTTTAGGGTATGTCATTTCCTTCTGGAAAAAGGTGGTATCATGGTATGGAGCCTAGATATTTAACCTATGTGGTTGCTACAAATTTATTATACTTTGTGGTTGTTGCTTTGTGGTTAAGGATCCTCGGATAAAGGTCGCAAACGACCGGGGGATGGCATACTCGAGTAGTAGTTACCTCGTTACAAAAGTAACCCGGCCTTGTGTTGGCAGAGATCCGGGTAGGTTCTCGGGACGTCCCTCCAGAGGCGTACCCATGTGGCAGTAGGAAGTTCCTTAGCCTGAACATTTTTTGGAAATCCAAAGAAAAAATGCGCGCCTTGTATAGTTTTAGTTGTATAACCTACCATGGAATGTGGTGGTAACCTGCTATTGAGCATTGTAGCTATAGTAGGCATAAGTGCGAAATGCCCATGCCAGCTAAGATTAATATTATACTTTCGAAATTTTTCTGCACTATGCACTAATAATAATATTCAAAAAAGATTTTCCGTATCAAGCATGTTTGACTATCATAAGGAGAAATCTCCTCCAATTCGGCGTTTGCATTGTGTGTGGCGGAAGGCCTTATCGTAGTTTCAATTTCCAAAAGCATAGCAGATTTATTTTCCTTTCTTTTTGAAATAACTGTTTTTAAGATCTCACACCAGTCCCATGACTGACCTGGAGTTTATTGTTCCCTTTCTAAACTCTAGGTGTCCATAATTTTCCACATGGGTACTCTAGAGTCGGGTTATCATTATTCTGGAGCGAAGTCAGAAAAGTTGTTGTGGAGATCTGGAGTTCAAGCTGGAGTTGTGGAGATCTGGAGTTCAAGCTGGATGGTGAAGCCTATCAATTATACTATGTTGTGTCCATTGCGTTTGGGTTGGTGCAAGTCAAGTTTTCATGTAAGTAAGTTAGGATAACTGCCGGTGTTTGTATTGTGTCGTTGTAAACTCTGATAATGTAATAGTATAAAATAATATAGTGCTTTTGTTTTAAATATATTCATTTATCTATTATATGTTGTTCCGTGGCGAAATGTAAGATTCTTTTATTGTTTCCTTTTCTTTTTCTATCTTCTTCTTCTTTAACCCTAACCGTTCGGTTTTCCAGCATTCATTTGTGCGACATTTGATACAGTGGACGTATTAATGTCAACTGTTGGAAGTCGAAAAAATTAGGACGTTATAGAACATGTGTGTTATTTTTTATTTTGAAATAAAAGGAAAAAAATTGGAATTAAAAAAATTTACTTAGTAAAAGGATATAATCCATTATGGACGTTAAATTATTTACTAAATCCCAACCGCATAGGATGTGACATGATTTGTTTTGAAAGAAAAAATAAATACTTTTGAAAACTTTTGGCAAAATTCTTTACTTTAAAAATAAAATACTTTTATGAAAAACTTTGAAAAAATGAATTTTTAAATCTTAAAGATTTTTCCAACTATTTCAAAAAGTGAATCTAAAATGTTCTAGAAAGAAATGAAGAAAATTTTAATTTTTGTAATATCACATGCTTAGCGTAGGAAAAAAGCTAACGGGTTAGAAAGTATAAATTTTACTATGCAGTAGAAGTGATAGTAAAATAAAATGTAGTTAGTGGCGGGGGAGAAAACGCAATTTTAGCTTTTAAATTTCCTGTTTCCACGCCTTATCGATAGGTGAACTAAAATTTATTTTAAAATAATTCTATTTGAAAAATTTAAAGATTTAAAACAATATATACTTATGCGGACTACACTTGGAATGTTGGAAAAAAGATCTAGGCATAAAAGACGGTCTCGGGATATAGTGGAAAATGGGTTATACAAAAGAAGGATGAAAATATGAAATTCTCCATCTAACCCTTTTCCGGCATAAAGAATATAGGTTTAGAATACTAAATTTTCCAAAATTTTAAATGTTAGCAATGTTGTGTTAGGATTTTGAATCATAGGAATTGGATGTAAAATTGGTACAACTATACTTCTATTCATAAAATTATGGGAAAACTTGGATGCATAAACAAAAATTTTGATTTTCAAAATTTGCATACATATAGAACTACCGTATATATAAGTTGTTTGCATCATATTTTCAAAATTATTTTAAAAGATGCATTCATATAAAAGGCGTAGATTTAAAATTATTTTACATACATTCCATATGTGTTGTGATACACCATACACTTATACAAGATTAGCTCCAAAAATTTTTGCACACTAATTTATTGGATATCTTAAAATGATTGTGCGGTATGTTACATGATTCAATCCTTGAGAAATTTCGTGGATGAAATTCTTTTAAAGAGGAGTGAATGTAAAATCTCCTAAATTAAAAGATAATTCACTAAATGGAAATTAATCAATAATTAGTAACGTCAAAAATTGGGAATTTTACAAACGTCAGAATTTGACTACGAAACTTGCACCATTTGATTGTGGCGATTTTTTGATCAATTTTATATAAACTTTTAGGATCAGGGTTCAATGAAAAGTTACTTATGTTTGAATATTACAAATCAGAATTAATTATATATGTAATGAAGGAAATTAAGTAATTAACCAATGTTGATTAACATTAATGGTTAGTTAACACTTATTTAATGTT
Organism: Allium cepa; assembly: GCA_030765085.1. Classification (NCBI taxonomy): domain Eukaryota; kingdom Viridiplantae; phylum Streptophyta; class Magnoliopsida; order Asparagales; family Amaryllidaceae; genus Allium; species Allium cepa. The sequence goes on from CM060931.1 coordinate 862,559,056, forward strand.
TAAGTAGGATGACAAATAAGCTATCGGAGGCATGCAGGAGGCAAACATATAGCTATTTAGGAGTTGAAGTTCATGTTATGTTTTGATTGATTTATTACTGTTTTGTTTTGCATTAGGTATATTATGACCATATGACTCTGATCAACTAAGTGGGCATCTTCATATACCACTCTTGGCATATTTTGTAATACTTATATTTGATCTATGCCTGGGAACGATTTAGGATTATGTGTTGTGAATGTGCAACAATTGGTTTTGAAATGTAATGAAGTAAAAGTTGTTCTTAAGATCTATGTTTTGTTTCATATTTAAGTGCTTCCGATATTGTTGATGCCATTAACAAAGCCTTTTTTAGTCGCCGGAAGTTAATACTATAAATGATTACATCATCTGTAGCACTTGGTTTTGGGCCTATAGATAGGGGATGTTACATCAGTACAATATTGATGGAACATCGTCACTGCCAGAAATCCGAAAGAGCAGCTAACTTGGAATGATTTTAAGACGAGACTTGCGCACATGTTTGTATCTGATTTTGCTAAGTTTGAGCTGTTAATAAACATATGCATTTAGTGCAATGGGTGATGTCAGTAGTTGAGTATGTTTCTAAGTTTGAAGAGCTGTTTAGATATGGTACGATTTTATAGATACTGACCTCAAAAGGAATGAAAAGTTCATTCGAGGACTGAGCCCCGAGCTTGCTAGAATGACAATGACACATGTCCGTGATCCTTGTAATATTATGGTGGAGATGGCTATTTTCCATGAGGAGTTGCTTGTTGGTCTAACTAAAGAGAAGCCAGTAGAAACCCAGTGTTCTCAAAGGAAGAAGAGGAACTTCTTCGAATAGAAGGGAGCCCAGAAGGGAGATACTTCCAAGAAGTCAAAGGCTAAGGTAATTTGTTATAAGTGTGACAAGAAGGGTCACTTTGCTAATGATTGTCGGTTAGGTAACGGGAGGAAGGATATAGTTTAGAAGAATGTGAAATGCTTCAACCGTGATCAAGTTGGGCATTACAAGAATCAGTGCCTAGAGCTAGTTAAGGAGGACAAAGGAAAAGTTTTTTATGTAGGGCCACTAGGCCCACTGCAAAAGATAAGGTAAAGACTGTGATGGAAGGTACGCTTTTGATTTAGAGTATTTTAGTTAGAGTACTTTTTGATACCGGAGCATCACATTCATTTGTATCTTAGTGTTTGGTTGATAGATTATCTCTAGAACCTACCTACCTTGTTACTTCCTTAAGGGTTGCTAATCTAATAAGAGGGTATTCAACTCTAGAGTTAAGATGTTACCAGTTAGAACATGACTTGTTTGGTCATAAGTTTACATTCAGTTTGTATGTTTTTTATTTCGTAGATTTCAGGATCATTTTGGCTATGGATTCGTTGATTAGGTATGAGGCTAGAATATTTTGCCAGGATAGAAAAATATCACAGAGACACCCTGATAGTCATAATCGAATGGAGAATACTAACCGGGGTGTTAGGGCTATGCTTAATGCTGAGGAAGTAGGAAACGAGATAAGGCAGGTTTGGGTAGCAAGAGAGTTTCCAGATGTCTTTGAGCTAGTCATTGGATTACCCCTAATAAAGCTGCTGAGTTTAGAATAAATTTTATGCCCGGAGCTAAGCTTGTGAGCAGACCACCAAGTAGAATGACACCACTGAGTGAAGGAATTCAAGGTGCAGCTAGTGGATCTAGAAGGGAAGAAATTTATCAGACCAAGCAGTTTACCTTGGGGAGCGACCGTGGTTCTCGTGAAGAAACTAGAAGGGCCGTTGAGGATGCACATTCACTACCCTAAGTTAAACGAAAGGACAATTAAGAATATGCATCCTTTTCCAAGAATAAATGAACTATTTGAACAGTTGAGTAGAGCTAGAGTGTTTTCCTGGTTTGATTTGGAAACACGTTTCCATCAGTTAAGAGTGGTGGAAGACAGTATTCCTTCGAAAGCATTTCGAACTAGGTATGGTTCATATGAGCAGTTGGTAATGCTGTTTGGATTGACGAATGCACTTGCTTTCTTCATAAGTTTGATGAATCGAGTTTTCCGAGAACACAAGGATAGGTTTTTCTTGGTACTCATAGATGACATTCTAGTATACTCTAAAGATGAGAGAGAGTATAAAGTTCATCTTAGTGTGGTGCTTGAAATGTTGAGGCAAAATCATTTAAAGGTGAAGTTTACTAAGGGTCATTTGTGGAAGAAAGACGTGAAGTTTCTTGGTCAGATGGTTTCAGAGAAAGGATTGTTAGTCGATCCAGATAAGATCGAAGCTGTGAGTAATTTGAAGAGACCGGAGATGGTGACTACAATCAGAAGTTTACTTGGACTTGCTGACTACTACCGAAAATTCATTAAGGATTTCTTGTAGATAACAGCACCCTAAGCTAAGCTAACCAGAAAGGAATCAGGATTCGTTTGGTCCAACAAATACGAGGAGGCATTCCTTAAGTTAAAGCATTTATTGATTAATGCACACGTGTTAGTAGTTCTAGATGGGAACCAAGGGTTGGTGGTGTATACAAATGCATATGGAATTGGATTAGGAGCGGTGTTAATGCAGAGTTGTAAAGTCATTGCCTACGCATCTGGGCAGCTTAGATCATATGAAGTTGGATATCCTACTCATGATTTGGAGTTAGCTATCGCATTGAAGATTTGGTGACATTATCTCTTAGGTGAGAGATTTGAGTTATATATCGATCATAAGGCTTTATGGTATTTATTCTCTCGAAAGGAGTTAAATATGAGACAATAGAGGTGGCTGGATTTTTAGATGCATATGATTTTGGTATAGAGTATACAATAGGAAAGGGAACAAAGTGGCAGATGCCCTTAGCAGAATGTGGTGTTAGCTATGTTAGTGGAATGGAGAGATTTAGAAGCTTTAGTCAATTATGATGTGCAGTTAAGATCGATTGCTGGTTCTAACCAGAGTACCTTCAGGTTGTTTTATTTAGAAATTCAACCAGTATTGATTGAGAACATTGATTCTAAGCAAAAGGAGGTTCCAATATTAGCTAAGAGGATCAAAATACTTAAGGATCAAATAGAGATCAATGATTTAAAGAATTTTATCCTTAACCAAAGAGGGTGGCTAAGAGAAGGGATGGTTGTGTGTTTTGAATGTGGAAGACTTAAGGAAAGAAGTTCTTAGAGAATTTCGTCGATCCAAGCTTACGATTCATCATGGAGGAGCCAAGATGTATAAAGATGTGAAGGGGAGCTTCTATTAGGAAGGCATTAAGACGGATGTTGGCTTATGGGTTTGACAGTGTATGAATTGTCAACAAGTGAAAGTCGAACGTTATAAACCAAGTGGGTTACTACAGCCTTTAGAGATTCCAGTTTAGAAATGAGATTTGATATCCATGGATTTTATAAGTGGGTTGATAAGGTAAAATAGAGGTAATGAAAATATATGGGTTATAGTGGACATATTAACTAAGAGTGCCCATTTCATTCCATTTAAGTCAACCAGAATGGCACCTGTTTTAGCAGAGTTATTCCTGAAGAACATATCTAGACTACATGGAGTTCCTAGCAGTATAGTTAGTGATAGAGATGCATTGTTCACTAGTGAATTCTGGAAGAGTCAAAAGGAAGTAATGGGTGCCAAGCTCCCTCGGATAGATGGGCAGACAGAGTGAGCCAACAAAGTGCATGAGGATTTATTGGGAGCCCGTGTATTGGACTTTGGTGGGTCCTAGGAAGATCACCTACATTTGGTTGAGCTTTCTTATAATAATACTTACCAAACTATTATAGGAATGGCGCGGTCTGAAGCTTTGTATGGAAGACCATGCAAATCACTAGCATGTTGGTTAGAGACTAGAGATAGACTAGTCTTAGGTCTAGATTTGGTTAGAGAGGAATCCGCGAAGATTGAGTTAATCTAAGAGACAATAAAGGAAGCTCGGTCTAGATAGAAGAGTTACGCAGTTAAGAGGCGTAATGATTTAAAATTCTCAGCCGGAGATAGGATTTTCATTATGGTATCACTTATGAAGGGCGTGATACGATTTGGAAAGTCGAGGAAGTCAGCCCCAAGATATGTAGGTCCATTTCAGATTTTAGAGAGGATTGGAAAGCTCGCATATAGAGTAGAGTTGCCAAGAAGTTTAGCAGGTGTCCATAATTTATTTAATGTATCTCATCTTCATAAGTATGTACATGTTCCAAAGATTACTATTCCTCCGATGGGGTTGAATGATTTAGTGGTAGAGCCTAATTTGACATTTGTTAGACAACCAGTTCGGGTTGTAGCTAGAGATGAGAAAAGATTAAGGAACAAGATAGTCAAGTTGGTGAAAGTTCAGTAGAGTGACAATGAGAAGGACTGTACCTGGGAGACAAAGGACAGGATTAGAGATACTTATCCCGATCTGCTTTAAGTGTAAGTCTATATTAGATTTATACAGATAGTAGCTAGTCAGTTAGACTAGTATGGTAGCTAGGATTTGTTATAGATGATTGCTTTATACAGTAATTAGTCCTCGCTGAACTTGGAGGATGAAATTCTTTAGTGGGGAGTCAGTAACATCCCTAAATTTTGATAACATTATTCATAAGATTTAATTAGATAAATTAAATAGAATAACGATGATAAAGAGATTTAGATTTGATTAAACTGCATAATAGGGCCATGCTTATTAACAAAGTAATTTGGCTTCAATTTGGCTTAAAGTTTAACTAAACAACACATGAGCATATTAGTAAATTTGCCAATTAAATATACACGGCTATTACTTCCCTCCATGCCCAAACACGTTTCATTTTTCTCACGGTTACAAAATGTAAAACCTAAATCAAAGCCAGCCATTATCTAGGAGGAAAAGTAGGATTTTTTAATCTAGAGGCAAAGTTCAAGCTAGGAAGAATTAATCAACAACAAATCTCAAGTTCCTTATCAAATCTAAGGTGAACAATAATCTTCTCCTTCTCTATTTTATTCTATGATTATATGGTTTTAGATTTATGATTTAAATTATTTTGTGTGATAAAATGGATGATATGCTTGAGATATATTATGATGATTTTTTTAATTGAAAAGTATATGAATTTTGTGCGGTTTTAGTATAAAAATGAGATTATATGATTTCAGATTGCCATGAAATTTTTTATGTTAGGTAAAACATGATTTTGGAAATGGATTTTAGTTTTTCAGAATTTTCCAAGCTATGATAATTTTATTATGAATTTTTGATGGAAAATATGATAAGATTGGTTTAAATATTTATTTTGTAAATTTTAAGAATAAATTGGGTCTAAAATTTTAATATGTTTGATTACATGATTAGTTCGAATTTCTGTGATATTGGGGGAGTTTTCCCATTTGATTTATTAGGGGAAGTAAGTTATTTTGAAAGAGGGGCCTTTATGAAAATGTCGGGTTTAGGTTATTTGGAAAAGTTTTAACTTTTAAATCCTTTAATTTAGGATTGGAATACATGCAACAATTTCAGAAATAAAGAAATTAAAATGTTTTATGGCAGCGAATCAATGTTTTACAACTAGGCAAGTTGTTAAGAAAAGATTGCATAAAGACGCTTTAATTCAGCCTTTGATCAGAAAATGTTGTTTCTCCTTTAATGGAAAAAACCTTTCGACTCCTTAGGTTCAGCCCCATCATAGTCAAAACCATCATAATCAGATCCAATCCGCATGGTATCTTTAGCAAGATATGTAGTGGATTAGAAGATGGGCGGAAGCCTTGGTGTCGAAGGTTAAGCTTCCTAAGGGGTCGAAACCCTATTTTATTCATATGTTAAATCCTTGCCATGTTTTATTTAAAAGCTTTCGACTTAGTCAAAACTTATTATTTTCAAAAGGGTGTATGTTTTGCTTTCAAAGAAAGTTTCCATGTTGTACTAAAAGTACTAACTTTCGAAGGAGATCTTTTCATCAAATAAAAGCTTTCTTAAGGGGTTGGTTTCGACCTAATCGAAGCCTAGCCACTACTCTACCTTTTGACACATTGTCCAAAAGTGCTTTCAAAGCTTCGCTTTAACTATAAAACCAAACCTTTTTCTTAATTTCCTTCAAAAGGGGTTGGGGATCCAAAAGAGACGAAATTGAAAGGGGGTTTCAACCTAGACCTTTAAAGTTCCGACTTTTAAAGCCTTTTCCTTTCGAACTAGATGGCTCCGACACCATCAATTTTTTCCCAAAACTAATTTATGTTGGTATCGAAAGAGATACTTTCATCTATAACTATTTTGACCCAAATGATTTTTAGGAGTAACTCAATGCTTTCGAAAGGCGCACTTTCATTTGTTTCGAAGCTTTGTATTTTTAAGATGATTTAATAGTACTAAAGGGTATGATTCAATGTTTTGAAAGGGGATCTTTGCTTTCGAAAGGAGGCTATCTAAAGGTTTTGAGAGAGATGTTTTTGGTTTCAAAACATAAACCCAATCTTAATTTAAAGTAATAACCATGGCATAAATAAAGATTTTGAAATATAATTCATTTTGTTATTAACCCATAACATTATTTTGGGAAAAGGGGAGAATAACTAGTTAGGTTGACCCAATAGTGAATATAAGTTAATAGATGTTAAAAAAATGATATTGCTAGGGTCCAATAGGTTTGTAGTAAGCCCTTGAAATTGGTATGATATTGGCAGGGGCCAGTGATTCGTAATCAGCCCATTAAAACTATGATTTCATACTGGTAGAGGCCAGTAGGTTTGTAGTTAGCCCATGATGACTATATCTGGATTAAGATATTACCTAGTTAGCCCATGAAAACTGTGATAAGAAATAAGATATTGGAATTACCAATAGGTTCTTAGTGATACCATGAAAACTAAGTAATAGGATAGATAGCCCTTGACGTTTTAACAGGTTAATAGTAATCCTAGAAACTATAATTGAGACAGATAGTCAAAATGAATAGGGATGGGTAATCCAAAATAGATTTAATTATTTTGCATATCATCATATTCTTATGAAATACTAAGTTTTAACCATTGCAGATGTAGGAGCACAATATATAGTTTTATAAATATTTTAGGATACTAGTGAGAGGAAAGCCCGTTCGGCTAAGCGGCGTGGTCTCATTAGATGTCCAAATGGTTTGAGATGGTAAATTATTAGTCATACCAGGCATCATGTCTGACTCGAAGTCTTTGTTTTCCCCTTAAACTATCGGGTACTCAACTAATTTTGAATAGGTTGAGAGTTAAGGTTTCTAGGCGTTCTTTTAGCCAAATAAAGTTTCTGAGGACGTGTAGGAGGCAAACTTGTTATTAGGGTTGTTGTTATTTCCGCTATGTGTTTTGTTTGTAAAGGAAAATTATTTACTTGCCTATCTATATAATATGATCTACCAAAGGGGCATCTTCACTTGTCACTCTTGGCGTATTTTGTAATAATTTTATGTTATCTGAACGTGGACCGTGAAATGAGATTATGTAATCAATATGGAATATTTTTAAATGGAATGTGGAACTTGTTTTGTTGTTTGACATCTTTCCATATTCTTGTGTTTCTGTGTATCCGTGTATCTAATATTGCCATGTTTGGTCGCCGAGGATTAAGAACTAGAATGATTACAGCATCCATGGCCATTAGTTTCGGGCCTCCAAATAGGGGGATGTTGCAGATATTCAATAAGGATTACCTACCCTTTTAAAATAAGTTATAGTCCTTCATAACTTGAAGACTCTTTGGCTATTCTGCTCATTCATTATATTCAAAACCTCTGTTTAAACCTTTTAAACAACCCATTCGAAACCATTAAAATCAACCTTTTCAAAATCATGTCAAACCCTTTCTTTTATCTAGGCCGAAAGGCCAAAACCATCCTTTCAAAATCATTCTCAAAACACTTTCGACACCTTTGAAAATCTTCATTTCGAAAGCTTTAAAACCTTATACATCTTTCTTTTAAAAACCTTTATACATTGCCTTTCGAAACTATTGGAAAAACTTTCCTTTTGAAACCATCATAAAACAACACCTTTCGACTCCTTTGAAACCTCTGAGGAGCCAACCCATTGAAACCTAATTTAAAACCTTTCTAAAGAAGTAAATCTAAACCTTTAGAAAGCATTTGGGTTCAATTTAAAACATATGGAAACTTTTCGGAACCTTTCGAAGTTAGTCACTTCGAAACCCCTTTGAAAATGTTTCATTCGAAACCATTGGATTATGCCTTCTAGTATAGAAAAAGGACATAAACCCATTAAAGTCGAAAGCACTTCCTTTTGAAATCATTCAAATCATCTCTTTGGAAACCAATTTAGGCTATACTTCAAACAAAAGAAAAGGGGCCTTTAAAGTCATTTAAGTTGAAAGCAACTATTTCGAAACCATTCCTAAGTATGAAGTGATGGTGTCGAAATCACCCCTTTAATAGCATTTGAGAAGTGGGCAAATTTTAGATAACAAGCAATAATTGGGTCGAAAGGTAAAAAGGTGGTAGCTAGATGTTTCAACTTGCTTGAAAGCATTCACTTAAAAACGAAGATGCAACCCAATCGAAACTATTTCCTTTTAAACCATTTGACTTAGTCGAAACCCAACAAAGTCGAAAGCATCTTAGCCAAAAGTAAGCATGTATATTTTTCCTATAAAACAAAACAAAAAAACCTTTATCCCATTCGGAACCCCTTAGTTTTGAGCTTATATCATTCGCCTTCTTCTAATCAATTACGTATTAGTTAAATGATACCATGTGCATTATTTTCGACCTTGTTAGAAGGGCAGTATGGAGGTGGAACCTAGGTGCCGAAGGAGACGAAACATTAATTTTTTTTATTTATACTTTAAAACTATTTCTTTTGTACCTAACTGCCTTATTTGTCTAAATCTGGTTGGTTGCCGTATTGCTTTTTCAAAAGTGTTGCCATTTTCTAGAATTAACAAATTCAAATTATTTACAAAAAGCTCTTTTCTCCTTTATAAAATATATAAAACATTTAAGTCTCATACCTTAAATAATTTTACATACTTATAAAAACTCTTAGAAAAAATTTGGAAAAATTCCATAAAATCAAATTATATATGTTTTCTAACATATAAAATTCAGACTAAAATAATTAATTATTTACCAGTATTTATAATCCAAATTATCCATTTCTTTACTAGAAAATTCATATAAAATCCTTAATTTCAAAAATTATGAAAATGTAGAACCATCTCCAAAATATTATTTTTATGTATATTAAAATTCACAAGGCATAAAGACATCATTTAATAGGGTTTTACCTTAAAACATATCATAAAAATCAATATGAACATGTAAAAATCATCAACAAGTGTATGTAATCATTTCATCATTCAAAAACATGGCAAATCAATGGAAAATTCTCGAATTTAATCTTAAAACCGAAACCAATGAAAATGATGTAAACATTATTTACCTTAGCTTTAGAGATTAAAGGAGCTTGAGATTTGAATGAATTTGATTTTGAATTAGCTTTTCCTTTAGCTTTCCCTAACTCTTCTTCCTCTTTCCTTGTTAATGGTCGTAGACCTCTTTTATAAAAAAGTTAAATGAAATGAACGTGTAAGTTATACACGGCTATGAGGTAATGATATAGGGAATGGCCCCTTTCCTAATTTTCCCATCCACTAATTCATTTTAACCCTTCTTTAATTCGTTTGTTTTAAATGGCACGGCTATCTTGAATTTAAATCAAATCTCAATCCCCTTAATCATCACATTATTTTATTTAATTCAATTGATTAAATATTCTGAATAATATTACCAAAATCCTGGGGTGTTACATAGATGTCTTAGTCCATCATTTGAGATGCCACTTCTTAGGCTTAGACATTTCGGTCCATCGTTTGATATGCCGCTTCTCGGGCTTGGACGTCTTAGAAAATCATTTAATGATCCGCTCCTTGGGCTTGGACGTCTTAGTCCATCGTTTTATATGCCACTTCTTAAGCTTGGACATCTTAGTCCATTGTTGTCTGATGCGCTTAGTTAGCTTGTCCTCAAGCAGGACCCAAGGGCTTACCCAACCTCCCGCCAGTAGGCGCCTTGATCTGGTCATAGCGTGGCATGGCCAAGGGTTTTTCGATGCTTTAACCTAACCGTAGCGTGGCGCGGATAAAGACTTACTCTAATTTCCCTCCAAGAGGCGCCTAAAACTTGCCATAGCATGGCGCGGCCATGGTCTTGTCAATGCTTTAATCTGGCCAAAGAGTGGTGCAGATAAAGGATTACTCTAACCTCCCCCTTAGAGGCGCCTTGACCTGGCCATATCATGGCGCGACCAAGGCTTATTGATGCTTTAACCGTGTCATAGCATGGAGCGGATGAAGGCTTACTCTAACCTCCCTCTAGGAGGCGCTTTGACCTGGTCAACTTGGCATGGACAAAGGATTTGACTATTAAGGGTAATGTCCAAGTGCAAGGAGTATTCCACTCCCAGACTTTTTTTTGAAGAAATTGACGCTTTATTCATTCATTGTAGGAAAATACGGTTGTAAATGTTCTGTATTCCATGTTCTAGGAACCATATTCCTATCTGGTCGACATAACCTGTAAGCTCTTGGGGGAATTACTTTGCATATGATTAGGGGACATTTGCAGTTGTTCCTAGCAGTCCATCCATAGGATTTCTTTTGTTTTGTACTACCCTTCGGATTACTAGGTCTCCTTATTGAAATGATCTTGTTTTCGCTTTTGAGTTGTAGTATTTTGAAACTCTTCTCTGATATTCTATTGTTCGAATTGATCCTTCGTCTCTTAACTCATGTATTAAATCCAGCAACTCTCTCTTTAGCTCCAGGTTTAAATCAGATGCACATGCGATCCTTCAATATGAGGGTATTTCAATTTTAGTCGGTAACATCGCCTCACACCCATATGATAATAAATATGGAGTATCTCCCGTTGCTGTTCTGGTATATGTTCGATAAGTCCATAGTACAAGTGCCAACACTTCTACCCAATTTCCTTTAGCTTTGTTCAGTCACCATTTCAAAGTAGTCCTTATAATCTTATTTGCAGCTTCAACATCCCCATTTTCCTTTGGATATGCCATAGAAAAAAGCTTTTAATAATCCCATTCTTATGACAAAACCGAGAGAATTCTTCATGTTCAAACGACATTCTGTTGTTTGAGATAATCTTATGAGGAATTCCAAATCTGATTATGATGTTTTTAATGAAAATCTAAGCACTTTCCAAGAAGTGATCTTGAGGAGTGGTTTTGCTTAGAGCCACTTAGTAAAGTAGTCCATTGTGACTATAACATATTTTTCTCCCACTTTAGAAATAGGCAATGGGCCAATTAAGCTGATTCCCCATATATTAAAGGGCCATAAACTGAAATCGGTGTTAACTAACTTGCTAGCAATCGGGGAACCTTTGAGTATTCCTGGCATTTCTCACATCCTTACCTATTCATTGGCTTGACTTAACATACGAGCCAATAAAAACCCTGTCTCATTATCTTTTTTGACAACTTTGTCCCGTTAGATTGGTCTCCACAGAATCCTTATGCTCTTCCAGCAACAATTTCGTCTCATCTTCTAGGCTTACACATAAAGGTAGTGCATATCCTTTTTGTAAAGGATTCCACTCACTATTCAGAAAGTTGGAGCTTTTCTCCTAATTTTCAAGCCTCGCCCTTGTCAGATGGCAATGCCCTTTAGAATGATATTCGATAATAGTTGACATCCAAGTATTATTATACTAGTCATTTATCCTTAGATCATTGAGTCTCTCATCTGATATTTATCTACTAATTTCACTTCCTCTTTTCTCTTGTAACATGGCTTGGGACCTTATTAAGACTAACAATTCCTTTTCTTGTTTGGGTGTTCCCTCTTTAATACTTGGAGTTGCTTAGTACCCTACTAGGACAACCCGAGTTTCGGGGATCTCGTTGAGCAAGCCAACATTGCTAATGAATTCCCTTGTCGGTTTTCTCCTCTTGGAAATTAATGTATAGAAAGGTCTTCAAATAAAGCGAGCATCTCTAATATCTTCATTACGTATAGAGATAGCTTGGCATCTTTAGTCTAATATACTTGCCTTATTTGATTTTCCATTAATTGTGAGTCACTAAAAATTAGAATCTGTTGGATTTTGAGTTCCAATGCTAAAGTCAAGCCTACCACCATAGATTCATATTCTGCTACATTTTTTGTTGCAGGAAAACCTAACTTCATGGCATACTGTAGGCAACATCCTCTGGTGTTATTATGACATACCTGCACTAGCTCCTTATTCATTTGATGCATCATCGATAAATAACTGCCATATTGGTTTTTTACCCTTTTCCTTTTCTGATTGTTCCTTAACGAAGTTGGTACACTCATTAACAAAATTTGCCAATGCTTGCCCTTTGATAGCTGCTCATGGCTGAAACTCAATATCACACTGACTATGCTCAATTCCCCATTTTACCGGCCTAACAGAAGTTTTCAGCTCTTTGAAAACTTGTTTGAGGGGTAAATTCGTCAATACCCTCATTGTATGTACTTGAATGTATGCTCTAAGTTATCGCGCTGTGAGTATCAAGCAATAAGTTATTTTTTCTATTACTAGGTATTGAACCTTTGCTCCTTTAATCGGCGGCTTACGTAATAAATAAAAAGTTGAGTCCCGCTTCCTTATTTGATCAAAACTAAACCTACTACATGTTTTGAGACTGCCGCATATAGATATAAGATTTCACCATTCTAGGGACTAAATAGTATTAGTAGTTTTTTCCAAATGATTTTTTAAATCCTGAAATGCTTTCTTACAATCTTCTTCCCATTCAAAGCTTTTCTTCTTCTTGATTACATCAAAAAAGGGATACACTTATGACTTGCCTTGGAAATGAATCTGCTTAGAGTGGCAATCCTTCCGTTTAAACTCATTATCTCTTTGCTAGTTTTGGGCTCAGCCATGTCCTTTATAGCTTGAATCTAGTCTGGCTAGCTTCAATCCCTTAAGCACTCACAAGATGGCCTAAAAGCTTCCTTGAATGGACTCTGAAGTATCATTTCTAGGGATTCAATTTCGTTTGATATTTCCATAATATTTCGAACATTTCTTCTAGACCTTCAAGGCGACTATTGGCCTCATAAGGCCTCACTAGCATGTCGTCAACATAAACTTCCATATTTCGACCAATCTGTTCTAACAACATCCCATTGGCTAACCTTTGATATGTAGCCCCTGCATTCTTGAATCCAAAAGGCATTGTTTTATAGCAGTACATTCCCCAATAAGTAAAAAATACTTGTGTATTCCTCGTCTTTCTTAAAGATGGGTATCTGATAGTATCATGTGTTAGCATCCATAAGAGATAACAATTTGTGCCCACTAGTTGCATCGACCAACTGATCAATCCGCCACTTACTGTTTGATTTCTTTCCTAATACTGGGTCCGCTAGCCATTTTGGGAAGTAGACTTCCCTAATAAATCAATTTTCAAGGAGCCTTTTTACTTTTAAGGCGTAGACTGCACTTTATTTAGTTTTATCTTTTTTTTGTCTAATGTGGGTGGCTTCTAGATTGCTGTTTATCGCATGACACATAACTGATGGATCAGTCCCCACCATATCTTAATAAGACCAAGAAAATACGTCTTTATTGTTTTTAAGAAACTGAATAAATTCCTTCTTCAGGTTGATATCTGATTCTTTTCCCACTTTGATTGCTTTAGTGGAATCATCTGGGTCAATGCGTGTCTCCTCAAGGTTTTCTATGGGTTTTATTCTTTCTGCTTCCCCACGGTAATCAAATTCTATGATTATTTGGCCTTCTTCTACAGAATTAGCATCTACCCTCTTCCTCTTGTTTTAAGGGAAGTGTACCTTTAATAGATATGTTTGTTGGTCTTATTAGATCTAATCTTTGCTTCGAATGTTGGATGTAAAAATCAAACATTAGAACGCTACAAAACAATAGAAGAGTCAAAGTAAGCAGAAGATTTTCGTTTATATTGGTCAACCGTAACAAAATACATTTTCTGAGAGATGAACTGATCTCTGTGGATAGTGCCCCAGCCTTTCTTGGTTAAGAATTTCACCATTAGACATTTTAGTGAGACAAAAGCATCTATCTCATCATGTGTGGGTCTGCCAAAAAAGCATTGTAAAAGGATGGCTAGTTAATGATAACGAAGAGAGTTTCGAATGTTTGGCAACATGGTGATACATCCATCCATACTTGCAATTTTACTTGTCCCGCTAGGGTAGATCCTTTGTTATTGAACCCAAAGTTGGTTCAATGCTGAGCACTAGTTTGTCTTCCGGGATGCCCATCAGATAGGCATGATTAAAAATGATAGCGACTGCGCTACTAATGTCCATAAGAATCTTGGACATTGTAGACAGTCCAATTTGAATCGTGTTCATTAGAGGATCATTATATAGGTGATGGGCTCCTTTCTTCAGATTTTGAGGAGCAATGACATGATATTGCATCGGAATGTTGATTTTGTGGATTTTTAGGTGGGGGCTCTTATTGAATGGAGAATACGCCTTCTCTAGCCTCTTTGATGTGCCCATTCCTAACCCTCTTAATAGTCCTCGTTGGATGTGCCCTTCCATGAATTACATCGATCCTCTTCAGCGGTGGATTCAAACTCAAAGGATCTTCTTCCTCTAGGATATTAACAGCATTACTTGGAAACTTTTATGGACTATCCCCCATCAATGTAGCTTTCTATTTGTTGTGGATAAACTCTTTCAAATGACCCTTGCGAGTTAACGTCATAATGATTCCCACTAAGACTTTTCATTCATCAGTTTTTTAGCTGTTTGCTTTGTGGTAAACACAATATTCATCCCCTTTCCTTTGTTATGGGTATTTAGTGGCCTTAAAAGAAGTAAGGAAATTGACCTTCTCTTTTGTCACGGCATAGATATAAAACAATGGCTTGTTTAAAACGATCGAATTAGCACTAGGCTCTTCCCATCTTATTCTCTATGTCCTCGATCCAATCCAAGCCTTCCACTTTCCTTTTTTGGAATATCTTTATTTTTAGCGTAATATAACTCACCCATAAGAATGAATTTGTCAGCCTGAAAATGGAAGTCCTATAAGATCCTTGCACCTATAAATAAAGAGTTTTTTCCAGAACGGTGTATTCTCTATTAACCGGAATGTGCCACAATAAGCTTATCACGGTCATTCATGTCTTTAACCTTTAATGCTTCCGTGTTGAACCTTTTGAGGCAATCTCCCAAATGAAAAAGGGTGCAGATTAAGGATCTTATGGCTAATTTTAACACTAAGGGGGGGGGGTGAATAGTGTTTAATGGATTCTAAGACTTATATGGACTAATTTAACTTATGATATAAACAAATGCAGAACTTAATCACAGAACAATCGTAGAATCAAACATAGATGCAGAAAGTAAATAAAAAGCAGTAAAAGGAAAGAACGCATCAGATTTTATACTGGTTCGGAGTTACCCTACATCCATCCCTGTACCAAATACTGATTTTTATTATAGCAATGTCAAGATTACAATCCTTAATTTCTAAAGGCCTTGAGGTACCCTCCTGTCTCAGGAGTCAGGAGCAAACTCTCTTGACTTACGGGACACAAGATCACCCAATTGATTTCCATGCACAATCACACCTTATAGAGAGACTTAATAAACTTTTGATTACAAATTGATCTTATAACTCTGAATACCACTTTGATCTTCGAGAGAAGGTAGAGTATCAAACAAGAATGATATTCTAATTTGATCCACTTGAGAATTTGGTAGAATTTTGGCACGATCTTAAAAATATGAAAATTTTAGAATGTGGATTTGTGGTGAAGAAAGAGTGAAGAAAATAAGAAAATAGTTAGTTAAAAAGTTCATTTATGAAGTCTAATTATAGAGTACCAATGGTCATAACCATTCGTGAAGAGATTTAAACGAATAGACGCTTCTTTTGAAAATTTGAAACTTTTGAATTCAACGTCCACCATGTCGACATGGGGTATCCCATGATGTCGGCACCCTTAGTTAAAAACAATGTAAAATTTGTTTTGAAAATGGTATTGAAAGAAAAACAGATAAAATGATTATGGAGTAAAATAAACTAATTTTCTTATGTTTTAAATTAAAGAAGAGTGGAAAAATATATTTTTTAGAATGTATATTTGAATTTGATTTTAAATCTCTGTCATGTATATATTTTAGAAAAATATTTAACAAACAGATAATAGTTTAAAAAAAAACGAGTTTAAAACAAGAGTTTATTTAAAACAAAAACAAAGAATATTTTAAGACTAAAACATCTTTTTGAAAATCATTTGAAAAGATAATTTTTTAGGCTAAATTTTTTTTTAAAGCAGTTTTGCAAATTATTTTGAAAAATCATTTTGAAGTAGTTTTGCAAGCTTTTTCCTGTAAAATATCTCATCACATTAGGACTCGAGAACTTGTAGAAAACCAAAATATTCGTTGGTTTGTAAGCCACTTGTCGTAGGTTTGTAAGCTACTTTTCATGGGTTTATAAGCCACTAAGAAGGTAGAAATGGGTTCCATCCCAAATGAAATTCGGAATGAGGATTTTTATTCTATTATGAAATTTTAACAAAGACTAAACACATATCTCGAAATCTTGATCTTGATACTCGAGAGTCTTCAGTCTTTATATTTCCATTCTGAATCTTGAGTCTTGAGTCTTTGTACTGGTCAGTCTTCAGTAATCAATACCTGCATATATGTATATCTATATATCCTGCATATTCATATCTATCTAGATAATAGTGCTAGTATATATTTTATAATAAGATAAGTTAAAAGGTTGCTGTCATCAAAACCAACGTCTCAGTTCCTAACAATCTCCCCTTTTTTGATGATGATAACCTGTATCTATAAAATATACTTACCATACCATAACTCCTATCATAACTCCCTCTTACTCCATGACTCCCCCTTACTCCAATCATAACTCCCCCTTACTCCAAACCAACTACTATTTTATAACTTCTCCTTCTTTGCCATCAACAAAAACTTCCTACTAATAAATCCCCTGAACTTGATGTAAGATAATCAACCATAATATAATAGAGTAATCCATATATAAGTGTAAGTGCTAAGTGTAATCATAAGTATGAAATGTGATCATAAATGTGAAATGTGATCATAAGTGTGATCATAAGTGAAACGACACTGACTCGACCTTCGAATATTGGCACCAAATACCACACTCATATTCAAATGCCACAGATCCAAACGTCGAACCTGGTTCACCAGAGCTTATAACACATTAAGTACAACACAGTGGAAGAAATGAATAATACATTTGATATACAACATTTGATCCAATATCTGATACAACTGAATGATACAATGAATATCAATATACATCAGAGATATGGTACAAGACAATAGTAGCGGAAAGAAAAGATAACACTAGCAGCGGAACAATATCTCTAATAAAGAAAATAGTCTTCAAAAGAGAACTCCAGCATCGGTAAACTCCATCTCCAAGGCACCAATCCAGAAATAGCTCGAACTCCCAATCAAGATGCAATGAAGCAACTCAATCCAAATGCGACTGCCAAATCCTAGGGCTAAAAGATATCGAATCTATACTTACTATTCGGTTATCTGAAAAACTCAACTCTAGACCGCCCGTGTGGGAAAATTGTAGGCACCTAGAATTTAGGAAAGGAACGATAAACTCTAGGTCAGTTGTGGGACTGGTATGAGCAAACAAAAACAATTTATCTTTAAAACGAACAACCAAGGATTTTAAAATTTAAATTCACAATGCGTTTTGAAAAATGAAACTACCATAAAGCTCCCGTCACACACACAATGCAAACACAGAATTGGAGGAGATTTATCCTTATGACAGTCAAATATGATTGATACGAGAAAAATTTCTTTGATATTATTAGTAGTGCATAGTGTAGAAAAATCATTTCGAATGTATAATATTAATCATAGCCAGCATAGACATTCTGAACTATGCCTACGATAGCTACCATCTAAATAGTGGTGACCACCATAAATAAATGGAAGCTTCAACAACTAAAACCGTATAAGGCGCATATTGAAGATTGGATTTCCAAACAAATGGTCAGGCTAAGGAACTTCCTACTGTCCATGGGTACGCCTCTGGAGGGACGTCCCGAGAGCTTTACCAGCTCTCTTCCAACACAAGGCCGGGTTACCTCTGTAACTAGGTAACTACTACATGAGCATGCCATCCCCCGGTCCTTTGGGACCTTTATCCGAGGCACCTCTCAACCACAAAGCAATCACAAAGTAATAGATCTGCAGTGACCATATGGGTTAAGTATCTGGGCTCCATACCATGATACCACCCTTTTCCAGAAGGGAATGACACATCCTAAAGGGAGCGACCCTCATAACTGTGCCACATCTTTCCTGTTTCGACCATTTCCGGGGTGGGAGGTCCTGATGCAGTCTCGTCCTTAAAGCTACGCTTTACACAAAAGCCATGCTTTGATCATAAATGATAAACAAATGATCATCCATACACGGCAACACTTAGCATGCCACACTACCAAATTGGGAGTATATCACTGATAACTATCAAAATACATAACCTCTGAGCTCGTACGTCTCAGAGAAGGGTGTTAAGCTAAGAGAATAAATTCTCCGCCACCAAGCAAAAATGTATTTGATAGAGATCAGTTTAATATCTCAAAGTGTAGTGTCAAACATACTACCATACAAGTCTGTTTCGGGTTCGAACAGAACCGAAGGCACTTCGTCCAATAAAGGAAGAAGCCCTTGCAATCCGGATATCTACAATTCTGATCGGACTCCCCATCAAATATGGAGGACCCTATACCGGAGCAACTCAGTGCAGAGTCAATCGACAGGTTATCCTATCGTTCTCGAAGACACCCGGTCTTCACCACCGTCTTCAATTGTAATTCATAACGCCGTATCACTATTCAGAATGGGTTATATGACACAAGGTCCTCTCTCGGCTAAACCGAATAGTGAGCGCAATATTTAAAACATGTGGATATTGGATTTCAATTAAGTCACAACTTTCTTTAAAAAAAACTTTCTTCAAATGGTTTAAAAAAATTACCATTTCAAAATTTTTAAACAAAAAGATTCATTTCACAAAGTTCACCCAGTTTCACAAAGATCCATTCATAGATTTTCAAAACGATTTCCATTTCAATTAGGATTAGCTCATTAAATCTTTAAATTAAAGATTTAACTTATAGCTTTCAAACCCGTTTCCAAAGATTTATTCATAACTTGGAAAACCATTTTCATTTTAGACTTGGAATCCTTTTAACACAATTGGAAATTCATTTCATATATGAAAACTTTTATTATTTAAAAATAATTAGTTTTCATTTCGAAAAAATCCAATTCCGTTTATACAAGTTAAAATCTTAGTGTTAAATCCCAATTACCAAAACAACACTTTAAAAATGATTTAAAGCCCATATAAACTTGTATACCCTCTTTAAATCATAAATAGGATTTAATTTCAATTTTTTGAATTCAAATTTAAATCAAAATTTAAAATTAATTCAAGTTATTCAAAAATAACTTTTATTTTTGAAATCCCTTTCCAAAAGCTTTTTATTTTAATCCCAATCCATTTCCAAAACCATTTGGATTCAAAATTCAATTTTTAAAGCAATTTCAAAAATCTGTGACTTAACCAATTTCCACGTGCAATCTATATTTGTGTGTGTATAAGTGTGGTCCAGGGGTTTTACAGAATAAAAGTGCAACATCATCAATCAGTACATATTCCAATACAACAATATATTTGATAAGCGGTATAAACTATAACGCTTGTCTTTCATTCACAAATCACAGATATATATCACAGATAAGAAACTACATTAACACAGCTTAAATCAAAAGAGAGCGTCTCAATCAGGGATATCAACAATTTAATCATCCAATAGAATCCAAACATTCATAAGTAAGGTCAGTTAGCTGTCTGATTGATTTAAATCGGATTAATTACTTATGAAAATTTTCACCACTCCTGGTTAATTAGTTATAAACCATTTTGATTAATTGTTCTTTAATCATGTATTAATTAACCATTTATCAATAATTAATCGTTCTTTAATTAATCATCCTTAATTAATTACATTAATTAATTAAACCTTAATTAATTACCCTTTAATTAATTATATCTAAATTAATTACCCTAAATGATCATCCCTAATCACTTTCATTAATTGATTATCTTTTAAATTAGTTAATTATTCCTAAATTAGTTACCTTAATAAATCAGTCACATTAATTAACCATCATTTAGTTAAATTAATCTTTAATTACTTGGTCAACCAACTTTAATCATTAATTAATTCTTTTAATTAAGTAATTATCTTTAAGTAATTATCCATCTTCAATTACTTATCACTAATTAATTAGCCTTTAAATAAATAAATCACTTCTTAATCACCTTCATTAAATTAATTAGCCCTTAATTAATTATCTTAATTAACCCTTAATTGTTTATTAATTAAATCTTAATTACTTTTATTAATTAATTACTCCTTCATTAATTAATAATTATCTACAGATTAATTAACCTTAATTATTTATTAGATTAATCTTAATATTAAGTAATTAATTAAGTAATTACTTCCTAAGTAATTATGTTAACAATCATTAATTAATTGTTTAATAAACCAAAAGATAAATTAATTCCTTTGAAAATATCTTATTTAATCCTTAATTGATTCAATCTTTCAAATCAAACCTTCATTTGAAAATATGTTTTAAAAATGTTTAAAAGTTTGAGAATTTTTTCAAAACAAAAACTGTTTTGCATATGAGCTCGAGACCTGCTTCGAGTCACCCCCGAGAAGATTTCCTGTTTACTTCAAGTTTTATCGAAAATCAACCCGAGTACCACATTTTCAAACTTAAAAAAAAATTCTATGTATTTTTACCCGACGCGCTAATATTTGTACTCGAGTTATAACTCGAGCTCGAACCCTTCTCTCCCGATACTTGCTTCTAGTCGATCCCTCGTTTTCACGTGCTTGAACTTGAGAACCCTTCTCCTTCCTCAACTTGAATCAACCCAGATGCATACTATCACGAGTGCACATGCACCAAGATTCTGGTCATCTTCGGTTGCTGTGACAATCGCGACTTTTCGACGCTCGAAAACCGACATCAATACGTCCACCGCATCAACTGACAAGTAATCGAAGGCCGGAAAAACGTACCGTTAGGGTTAAAGAAGAGGTAGGATATAGAAGAAGAGAGAAAGAAAAGGAAAACAACAGAAACAATAACACAATCTCACATATCGCAGCGGAACGACATATAATAAATAAATGAATAATCTTTAAACAAAGAATTATATCCGTTATTACATTACATCATATTACATTTCATCATCATAGTGTACAACAACAAACAACAACAAACAGCGGAAAGGAAATACTATATACTAGTGAATACGCCATGCCGTCCAACTTGCCTCCAGCAACTCCTGAATTCCAGAATATCCTGATAAACCTAACTCTTAACTGCCCGTGTGGAAATTGGTGGGCAACCAGAGTTTAGGAAGAAAAACAATAAACTCCGAGTCAGTCATGGGACTGGTGTGAGAACTTAAAACAGTTTATCTTTAAAGCGAAGAACATGGTAATTCTAAAAGAGATTCACCTTTACCACTTTTGAAAACAAATTTCAATCATTTTCCTTACGCGGAAATACTTTCATTTCAAAATGGTTCATTTAAACCAATTAAATAATTCCTTATCGATTTACTTTATATTTACGTTCCAAATCCGTAAATTCATTCCCACACTTCAAAAATAAATCAACGTTTATTTTTAATATAAATTTCCCTTTCTTTTATAAATTCCATAGTGAATTTACAATTCCAAAATATCTATGAATATACGATTTCCAAATCGATTTCTGATATTCATTTTCAATTTATCTTTAAAAGATAAAATGTCAAAACATTCACTTCATATTGGAAAACATTTCCATACTTATTTAATAATAAGTAATTCACAAATCCATTTATTTTCAACACTTGGAAAATATTCAATATACTTAAATCGAAATTAAGTATATATTTCATTCTTAAGGAAAACGTGCGCTTAAACAAATTTGTTTGGGCAAAATGAATGTTACGCAAAACATCGTTACGACGACTAAAAATCACTAGTATAGGGATTCAGAATTAAGATAAATATATAAATCCCAATACTATATAAAACATTTCCTTCCGGAAATCATCTACTATAACAACAGTGTTATAGTCTGCCATTTCCTTCTATTTCTCGAAAACGTCTATTTCAATAATGAATGTTGAAATCTATGGTTTCGATAGTCAATACATTTTTTAAACAACTTTAAAACGATTAACTTCATTTCATAATATCACTTTCCCAAAAACATATCATTTTCTTTAATAATATATTCACTGTCCAAAATCGTGAATATACTTCACTAACGAAATTTCAATATTTCTACACATTTTATATAAAGAATAGTTCGCTATCCAAAATCACAAATATACTTCTTTTAATAAATTTCTTTATTCAATTTATCCAATTCCATTGGTTTCGAATTTATAAACAACGTCTATAAATTCCATTTTTATTTATAATCTTCGATTTATAAATCTCCTTTATTAATCCGATTCAATTTATATATCTCAAATATATACCCAAAAGTCCATATTATAAGTTAAATACTTATAATTCATTTATTTACAAAATTGTTCTTTTTAAAACTTCACAAATTATAAATCTTATTACTTATAAGATTTCATTTATAGCCTTATTTTCAACATTAACAGAACTCTTTTTAAAATTCCATTATTTTCGATTTATAAAATATGTATCTAATAAATCTCATCTATAAACCATTTATGCTTCATCAAAGATTTCAATTTAAATGAAAGAATCCGATTTATAAGTTAATTACTAAAATCTTTTATTTTACAACATCTATTCATTTTATAACTTTACAAATTTTATAAATCCGCTGCTTATAAAATTCCATTTATAACTTCACCATTTATAATTCTATAATTTCATTCACTTACGAAATCCATTTACACTTCATCCTAGCATTTATAAAAACTCGTTTTATAATTCCAATATTTTAATTTATAAATATCACTTTTATAAATCTTTTATATAACTCAATTTATATTATTATTTTAAAACGTCTTCAAACTCCTTTATAATTTCATCATTTTGATTTATAAAATAATCAAAATTTATAAATCCTATATTTAATTATTTTACAATAAATTCAAAAAAATCCCAAATCTAAACTATTTTATAAATCTATTTATTTTAAAAATCACCTTTTGGTTATCTTCACAAAAATCTTAATTTTTATAACACAAAATTTATAATGTTTTAATTATTTAGAATGAATCAATTCAAAAATTTAAATAAAACATTTAATTTCAAAAATCACTTTAAAATTCTTTTTAAAATCAAAAATCATTGTTTTAAAACTTCAAAAATGGATCCGATGATGCAATAGCACCCAATAGTCAATCACGACAACAAACATCATATATCATCATATGATAATCAAAAAACATCAAAATATCTGATCCGGTGAGGAATCCAGTTGGATCCCTCCAACCTGTTTCCCTGCATCCACAAACATTAGCACGATACCAATTCCATTCCAGTGCGGAATTATCGCAGTATATGGTATTTATAAATATTATCCGCTTAATAAACGGCGCAATAGGGTCTCCTCCGCTATATAATGCGGGAAATCAACTCAAAGTACATAAATAATACCAATTTCACTATACGGTGAAATATTCGCGGTTTATGTTTTTAATAAATAACCTCCGTTACTAACGGCGCATAATGTCTATTTTAACAATCAATAGATAACAATCATCATTCAAACATATAGTCAACAATTTTAAATCTAACTATTTAAAATTTAAATCGAAACTATTCGATCGAGTGAGAAGTTCTCACCTTCAATGTAATTCCGTTCCAGCGTTTTATTTCGAATAAAATTAAACGTGCATTTAATTTTACCTGAAATTCTCACTAACTCCAAACAACTCCAATCCAATTCCATCGCGTAGTGTTCGACAATACGGTTCCAACGCAACTGGTTTCGTGCGTTTTCGACCTCGTATGAAAAAGATATGAATTTTTAAAGTTTACACGAATTAAAAACATATGAATTTACAAATTTCCTTTATATTTTTCACCCTCAAAATATCTTGGCCGTTCGTTTCACAGGCATGCATCAGGGCCGCACCTTCTCCTTTCCCCCTCTTCTTCGTTCACATGCACATGATAACCCACTACCGCCGTTCGACTCCACCAAAATCGCTACCCCCAAACGACGACGAAACACCATCACAACAGCACCACATCGAAGCTCGCGTCCTTCTCTACCTTCGGCCGAAAGTTGGAGGAGCTCAGCCCTCATTTCACCTCGATTTTCGAGCTCGAATATGCGCACTTTACGCTCATTTTCTGGCCACCACGACGATCTTCACGCCGATCCACTATACAGATGTGAAGTATTCGGCGAGCTCTTCGATTTATTAGTTGACCACTTTTGCTAAAAACGTGTGGATTTGGAAAGATTGAGGGAAGAAAACGAATCAATTTCGGCCATTTATTTGTTAGAAACGGCGGCTGTAGTTTTAGGGTTAGGTTTTCTTTTTCTTTTTTTGTGAAAAAATGAATATAGAAGGGCTTTTATAAAAAATATAACGAACACTATTCATCCCGGATTTTCCGAACTCCAAACGAAGCGTGCCGGTTGGCGTTTCTAAGGTTTACCCCGCGTTCCGAACACAATGGAACGTGTTTCGGAGGCCAATTCGATCATCTGTGCGAGTTACGGCAATAAACGTTCAATTTTAAATTAAATCGATTTAAACGATTTTCTAGGCGTTTTAGTTTGCACCGGACAAACGGTAAATCCGATTGACATGAAATTTGAAATCTTACAATAATATCACAATACAGATCCGATGAAACTAGTTTCGTCAAAATTCGAGACTGTTTGAAAAGTGGCTATTTTAACTTGTCGATTTAATACTAAAACAATTTCGATGCGTTTTGAGCTGACACGGTCAACGAAAACTCCGATTGCTACGAAAATTGAAATCCGAAAATAACAAACTATTAAGGATCCAATGGAACTAGTTTCGTCCAATTTTGGGACTGTTCGAAAATTGGCTATTTTCCAATCGATAATTAAATATTAAAATATTCAATTTTCACAAATAAACTTTTAATTCGATTTTAAAGGTTCTATAACATCATTCTAACTCCAATATGATATAATAAAATTTTACAAATCAATTTCAATCATATTTAACCCAATTTTCAAATATTTCTGTAATTTCAACTATTAAATTATCGATTTAGTTATCCAATTAAATCTAATTATTCGAAATAAAATTATTTGACTTATAAATTTCACTTATTAATATTTAAAATCAATTAAATATACAAATTTTAATTAATGAAAATTCTGGGTCGTTACAAACTTCCCCCCTTAAAAGAATTTCGTCCTCGAAATTACCAAGTAAGAAAAAGTTACAGAATCCATTAACTTTCCAAAACAAACCATTCAAATTAGATTTTTCAAATCTGTTAAGTGCTTAACTTTCCCAAAATTCATAGTTAAACTTCTTACAATAACTTTACTAAGTTTTCAAATCATACTTAGTTTTCAAAACTTTCCCAATTTTCTCAAAAAATTTTCTAATGCTTTAAATTTTTGGAAAAATTCGCCAGAGTCTCCTTTGCGCGGCTCGATTCGAAAAAAAACATGACAGTATATATATATATATATATATATATATATCACAAATATACATCTCATCAAGTGATGAGGCATCCCGCAGGGAAAAAAGTGTAATAGTACGATATTTAATCCGAGATATGTACCTTATATTTTATTAGAGAGCGTATACGACTAATATAGCGCGAAAGCGAGCTCCAAATGTGAAGCAAGCGCAATCCGCACCTACTAAATACTCAACAAATCATGAGAAACATGTATATATATGAAAGTAATATCAATATACAACATATAGCAACATAACAACTACATGTGTCAACATAACAATGCATTCAATCAACAAATGAAACCATCAAACAACCATCATCCAACTAACATCCAACAAATCAATATACATTCATATTCTCATTAATATTCATTGGATTGGTTTTCAAATTTAGATCACATTTGATTCATTAACATTGGATTTTACTAACATTCATTCTCAATTCAATTAGTTAACATTCACTAATTTACATTCACATTAGTTCACTTCCAAATCAAATCAAATTAAATTCTATTTAAATTCATTTACTTCACTTTCAATTTGA
This sequence comes from Allium cepa, assembly GCA_030765085.1. NCBI lineage: Eukaryota > Viridiplantae > Streptophyta > Magnoliopsida > Asparagales > Amaryllidaceae > Allium > Allium cepa. The sequence continues at coordinate 862,585,330 of CM060931.1, forward strand.
ATTCAATTTCTTTACTTCAAATTTATCAATTTAACTTCATTAACACTTAATGATTTTATATACAATCAATTAACAATCAAATAACAACCAATGTACATTCAACATAACTAAATTTATTTAATTTACTTTCAATTCGGTTCAACACTTTTTTTTTACCTTCAATTGATTTATATTAAATTGATTTCCATTCAATTTTTCAGCTTCCATTTACAGTGGCTTTTAATGAATTAACACTTATATTCATTGTTTCATTTCAATTTATTTACATCCAATTAATTAACATTCCATTTGTTTTACCTCACTAGCTTTGTTCATTATCTCCTTTTGTTTATTTATTTCTACAATCAAGATGCAAAAGTTTTTTACCAAAATTTTCGACTTACAAAACTCGGATTTAAACTTGAAATTCTTCATGTTAGAAATTTGCATATTATATCTTTCCGAAGCTGTGGACTTTCAAGATATTTTAACGATCTTCTTCCTTAGTTCATTAGTGTGGAATTATGTAATTTTAAATTCAGACTATTGATTTTCTATTTAAAGTTTTGAAAATACTTGCTAACTCGAAGTTTAACAAGTCTATTGTCGTTCCTACAGACATTAGGCATACGCTGGCCAGGCGCAGGACTAAAAATCTCCAAGTACTAAATATACTTGCTTCAACTCCCAGTGAAAATACTTAAAAATCTTTTAAAAATGGATATGGAAAGCACGTTCCCCCATGGATCACAGTTTCCCGGAGGTTACGCTACTATCCCGGTAGAATCGCTCGTAATCTATAGAATTCACAAGTCTTGAATTTCGCCATGGTTGTTGCCATAGATCGCGGTTCACACGGCGGTTACGCTACTATCCCAGTAGAATCGCTTGTGACTGTAGGCATCTCGCCCCTCGAATTACGCTTTGGCCTCTAGATCGCAGTTTACGTGGCGGTTGCGCAACTATCCCAGTGGAATCGCTTGTAACTGTAGGCATCACGCCCCACGAATTACGCTAGCATACATCATCATCAATTCGCATGATCCCATCACGATGATCCATCATGAGGGATTCTAATCCAAATGGATACTCCAACTTATGGAAATTCTATGTAGCTACGAATTTCAAATGGACACTCATACCGAGTTCCAACCCCTTCACAAATTTTAAATGGAAGATACTTTTCCATATCCTCAGTTTAGAAAACATAATGTCATATACATATAGTACTTCATTTCACATTTCGTACATATCATACCTATGTAAACTTACATAGGATCTCCATAATAATGACTTTCCAAACTGATGGTTTTCTTATTAACAGCATATCTCATATATAAGTTCTGAAAACCACAATATTCCATACCATAATAAATAGAGGATTTCTAAATTTTCCATCTCGTTACCAATTTAAAATTTTCCTCTAAATCGATTTGAAAATTTAAGGTTATCTCAAACCCAATTCACATTCATAATCCAATTCATTATCGACTTCACATTCAATTTGGATTTCACGTTACATCGTCAATTGTCAACACATAATTGATGTCTACCGATATATAACCTCTGAGCTCGTATGTCTCAGAGAAGGATGTATATAGCTAAAAGAATAAATTCTCCGCCACCACATATATATAATTAACAGAGATCAATTGCTATGTCATCAATTCACCATGTTAGACATACAATCCAAATCGACTATCCGAAATTCAAAGCTCAACTTATATTGTTTTTGGTGTCGAAGTTAAACTCAATTTAACTCAATTTTCAATCTTTTAGAAAAATTTCAAGTTGAACTAATTTTTCAAATTTCCCAAAAATATCTTTACAAGATATATGTAATTTTCCACACTTAACCATTTGAAACAAATTTCAAATATTCACTTTCATCTTCTCATTTCATAAGTTATACAACTTATATTCAACAATTACCACTTGTACTTTATTGATTTACTTATACTTACTTTAATTTAACTCCATCCTTTAATTTAAATTTTTCTATCAAAATTCAAATTATATAAGTTATCAACTCATTTATCATTCCTATAAAAAATTTAAATAGGATTCCAGAGTCTTTTCAACCTTTCAAAACCATTTTTTTGAAATCAATTCAAATTATCCTTTGAATTTCAAAACTCAAACTCAAATTTTTCCAAACAACTTTCATTTAAAACAATTTGGCAGCAATCCCTCTTTTGGAAACCCGAAAATGAACACCGATGATGTCATGATCATCGTCGGAATTATTTTCCAACGACCGAAAAGAGTTTGGAGCTTTAATTTCTCCAAAACAATTTTCCAAATATCAAATCCTTCCAAAACACTTCTCTGGAATTATATTTTCAGATTATAAATCACATTTATAAGTCTTTTACTTATATAATTTCACTTCTTATATATAAGATTATTTCACAATTGCAAATCATTTTAATTATAACTTCATACTTATAATTCTTTTGCTTATACAATTCATTCTTTTGCAGCTGTTGTTTTTATATAACTTATTTAACAACCAAACAATCAGTTCATATACACTTTAATAATTCTGAAAAATTATTCCTTTATATATAAAATATAATCGAGGTAAAATTATTTCATTTACCCAATTTAAATAATACTATGTCGGCATGCCTCGTTTAAGTGTTTAGAAATCCCTATCGATAATATGGCGTCCCATCTACCGACCAGAATTCACAAACAGCTCAACGGATAAGCAAACACAATATAAAACATTTTATATTCACTAACAAATACGCGCTCGTATCTATTATTTCACTCAAACTCATTCTATCTCTAATGAGTAATACCCAACAGAGCCATGGTTGTCACTTAACCATATGCTCTGATACCAATTGTGATGATTGCGACGTCAGCGGTCAGAACCGGTAGGCTTTTCAACCATCCCAGCCCCACCGTGGCTCACACTGGTACCCCAAACCTGCTTTTATGGCAAGCCTCTCGACTGTCATAGCTTACGCCTAACCAACCCCGTAAAGAGGACGTGTAGGGGTAAGAGTCTCCCGTTCGCCACCTAACCGCGAAGCGAGAACCCCCCATCACGTTTCACCTAGATAAGCAAGACTGGTGTGAGAACTTAAAACAGTTTATCTTTAAAGCAAAGAACATGATAATTTTAAAAGAGATTCACCTTTACCACTTTTGAAAATAAATTTCAATCATTTTCCTTACGCAGAAATACTTTCATTTCAAAATGGTTGATTTAAACCAATTAAATAAATCCTTATCGACTTACTTTATAATTACGTTCCAAATCCGTAGATTCATTCCCACACTTCAAAAATAAATCAACGTTTATTTTTAAAAGAAATTTCCCTTTCTTTTATAAATTCCATAGTGAGTTTACAATTCCAAAATATCTATGAATATACGATTTCCAAATCGATTTCTAATATTCATTTTCAATTTATCTTTAAAAGATAAAATCTCAAAACATTCACTTCATATTGGAAAACATTTCCATACTTATTTAATAATAAGTAATTCACAAATCCATTTATTTTCAACACTTGGAAAATATTCAATATACTTAAATCGAAATTAAGTATATATTTCATTCTTTAAGGAAAACGTGCGCTTAAACACATTTGTTTGGGCCAAAACGAATGTTACGTAAAACATCGTTACGACGACCAAAAATCACTAGTATAGGGATTCAGAATTAAGATAAATATATAAATCCCAATACTATATAAAACATTTCCTTTCGGAAATCATCTATTATAACAACAGTGTTATAGTCTACCATTTCCTTCTATTTCCCAAAAACATCTATTTCAACAATGAATGTTGAAATCTATGGTTTTGATAGTCAATACATTTTTTAAACAACTTTAAAATGATTAACTTCATTTCATAATATCACTTTCCCAAAAACATATCTATTTTCTTTAATAATATATTCACTGTCCAAAATCGTGAATATACTTCACTAACCAAATTTCTATATTTCTACACATTTTATATAAAGAATAGTTCGCTATCCAAAATCACGAATATACTTCTTTTAATAAATTTCTATATTCAGTTTATCCAATTCCGTTGATTTCGAATTTATAAACAATGTCTATAAATTCCATTTCTATTTATAATCTTCGATTTATAAATCTCCTTTATTAATCCGATTCAATTTATATATCTCAAATATATACCCAAAAATCCATATTATAAGTTGAATACTTATAATTCATTTATTTACAAAATCGTTCTTTTTAAAACTTCACAAATTATAAATCTTATTACTTATAAGATTTCATTTATAGCCTTATTTTCAACATTAACAGAACTCCTTTTAAAATTCCATTATTTTCGATTTATAAAATATGTATCTTATAAATCTCATCTATAAACCATTTATGCTTCATCCAAGATTTCAATTTAAATGCAAGAATCTGATTTATAAGTTAATTACTTAAAATCTTTTATTTTACAACATCTATTCATTTTATAACTTTACAAATTTTATAAATCTGCTGCTTATAAAATTCCATTTATAACTTCACCATTTATAATTCTATAATTTCATTCACTTATGAAATCCATTTACACTTCATCCGAACATTTATAAAAACTCGTTTTATAATTCCAATATTTTAATTTATAAATATCACTTTTATAAATCTTTTATATAACTCTTTATATTATTATTTTAAAACGTCTTTAAACTCCTTTATAATTTCATCATTTTGATTTATAAAATAATCAAATTTTATAAATCCTATATTTAAACTTTTTACAATAAATTCAAAAAATCCCAAATCTAAACTATTTTATAAATCTATTTATTTTAAAAATCACCTTTTGGTTATCTTCACAAAATCTTAATTTTTATGACATAAAAATTTATAATGTTTTAATTATTTAAAATGAATCAATTGAAAATTTTAATAAAATGTATACTTTCAAAAATCACTTTAAAATTCTTTTTAAAATCAAAAATCATTATTTTAAAACATCAAAAATGGATCCGATGATGCAACAACACCCAATAGTCAATCACGACAACAAACATCATATATCATCATATGATAATCAACAAACATCAAAATATCTGTAATCAAATAAATACTGGTAAGGAATCCTGTTGGATCCCTCCAACCTGTTTCCCTGCATCCACAAACATTAGCACAATTCCAATTCCGTTCCAGTACGGAATTATCGCGGTATATGGGATTTATATAAAATATTATCTGCTTAATAGACGGCGCAATAGGGTCTCATCCGCTGTATAATGCGGAAAATCAACTCCAAGTACATAAATAGTACCAATTTCACTATACGGTGAAATATTCGCAGTATATGCTTTTAATAAATAACCTCCGCTTACTAACGGCGCATAATGTCTATTTTAACAATCAATAGATAACAATCATCATTCGAACATACAATCAACAATTTTAAGTCTAAATATTTAAAATTTAAATCGAAACTATTCGATTGAGTGAGAAGTTCTCACCTTGATTTTAATTCCGTCCCAGAGTTTTATTTCGAATAAAATTAAACGTGCGTTTAATTTTACCTGAAATTCTCACTAACTCTAAATGAATTGAACAATACGGTTCCAACGCAACTGGATTCATGCGTTTTCGATCTCGTATGAAAAAGATATGAATTTTTAAAGTTTACACGAATTAAAAACATATAAATTTACAAATTTCTTATATATTTTTCACCCTCAAAATATCCTGGCCGTTCGTTTCACAGGCATGCATCAGGGCCGCACCTTCTCCTTTCCCCCTCTTCTTCGTTCACACGCACATGATAACCCACTACTGCCGTTCGACTCCACCAAAATCGCGCCCCCCAAACGACGACGAAACCCCATCACAACAGCACCACATCGAAGCTCGCGTCCTGCTCTATCTTCAGCCGAAAGTTGGAGGAACTCGGCCCTCATATCACCTCGATTTTCGATCTCGAACGCGCGCGCTTTACGCTCATTTTCTGGCCATCACGACGATCTTCACGCCGACCCACCATACAGATGTAAAGTATTCGACGAGCTCTTTGATTTATTAGTTGACAACTTTTGCTAAAAACGTGTGGATTGGGAAAGATTGAGGGAAGAAAACGAATCAATTTCGGCCATTTATTTGTTAGAAACGGCATCTGTAGTTTTAGGGTTAGGTTTTCTTTTTCTTTTTTGTGAAAAAATGAAAATGGAAGGGCTTTTATAGAAAATATAACGAACACTATTCATCCCGAATTTTCCGAACTCCAAACGAAGCGTGCCGGTTGGCGTTTCTAAGGTTTACCCCGCGTTCCGAATACAATGAAACCTGATTTGGAGGCCAATTCGATCATCTGTGCGAGTTACTGCAATAAACGTTCAATTTTAAGTTAAATCGATTTAAACGATTTTCTAGGCGTTTTAGCTTGCACCGGACAAACGGTAAATCCGATTGACACAAAATTTGAAATCTTACAATAATATCACAATAGGGATCCGATGAAACTAGTTTCGTCGAAATCCGAGACATTTTGAAAAATGGCTATTTTAACTCGTCAATTTAATATTAAAACAATTTCGATGCGTTTTGAGCTGCCACGGTCAAACGAAAACTCTGATTGCTACAAAATTGAAATCCGACAATAACAAACTATTACGGATCTAATGGAACTAGTTTCGTCCAATTCTGAGACTGTTCGAAAATTAGCTATTTTCCAGTCGATAATTAAATATTCAAATATTCAATTTTCACAAATAAACTTTTAATTCGATTTTAAAAGTTCTATAACATCATTCTAACTCCAACATGATATAATAAAATTTTACAAATCAATTTCAAACATATTTAACCCAATTTTCAATTATTTCTGTAATTTCAACTATTAAATTATCGATTTAATTATCCAATTAAATCTAATTATTCGAAATAAAATTATTCAACTTATAAATTTCACTTATTAATATTTAAAATCAATTAGATATACAAATTTTAATTAATAAAAATACTGGGTCGTTACAGTTGCCGCCGAGGCCACCCACACATCACAGTTCACCTCCTCTACCAATCTCGAACACCCATCTATGGTGACCACATCAGAAACACAATTTTACAACTCGACCCCCTTCCTGGACTCGAACCACCATCAAGAAACTGCTTCGTCACACCACGTCGCCCACCGACATCCCTGAATCATCGACCAAGGTTTCTCTAACGACTCACGAACACTTTCCCTTGGGTGCAATCGAACTCGATGCACCACAGTCGACGACATCGCTGCATCTTCCTCTTCGAACTACACTGTGATAAAAACCCTATTTCATCAACGTTCAACCACTACGACCAAATTGAACCCCAACAAATATTTTCCCATGGCCATCAATACAGCATCCACCCCAGAACCAGACACGATGAGCAGTTTATCGTCGTTGGTTAGAATTTGACGAAAATGTCAAATCCAATCAATTCGAGATAACTCGCCAATTACATCCTTAAAAATTGTGAAACGATTATCAAAAATCATTAATTTGTAGCACAAATCTAATTATAGAATCAAAAATAGAAATTAAGATAATTGATTTTCTGATTATCTTGGATTACTAATGATTTTTATCTTCTTTGAGATAATTATTCAACTTTTACACTTACAATTATTTTTAAAAATAACCTTACACTATTACCATCACTTTTCATTCAGAAATCTTAACCAAAAAATGTTTCTATAGGGATATATGGATTTATTTGTGCAGTTCTTAACCTTGTTAGTAAAACAGAGTTAATGTCTGTAACACAGATCACATTTATATATGTATATACAAACATATTTATACCCATACAACATATTTCACAACCATGCAACAATTTGACTTCAGAAATAAATCACAACATTAATTCATAGATCGTTTTCAGTTAAAGGTTGGCTCACCTATGTGGTTTAACAGAAAGAAACAAATTTTGAAAACCTGTAGACAAAACTGTAAACAAGGCAGAGGCAATCTGCCTAATTCACGGACATGCACACACTCAATCTATGTATACATACAACATGTAGGTACATTCAAACTCATAACAAAACATCATCACAATCTTATCTTCAAATGCAAATGGATTTGAGGTTGAAAATTTTGCTCACTTGAACGGTGAAGAAAGACAGAGGCTGGAATTGAAACAGAGAAGCAAAATACTTTGCTTTGAATTTAGAAAACTGGATTTTGATTCTTGTTAGCTAGACATTATTGCATGCCTTGATTTGTTTCTGGAATAGCTTGGTCCTTAGCATCTTTGCTGTTTAAATCTTCTCTTCCTTTTGTTTTGATGCTGTTTTAAATTCTTCATTTTCAAGCTTGAAGATTTTTTTTGAAATCATGCTTACTGCCTTCAGATCTTTAGAGTTTGAGAAGATTTGTTTTAGCTTGAAGTTGTTTGAATTTCCCTGAGTTGAATTTTTTTGCTTCATGTTCTGAATTTTGTTTGCAACTGAATTGTTCTTCAAGTTGTAGTTTTTTTTCTTTTTTTCCTGATTTTGCTTCAGATTTTGAACTGCTTCTGATCTAAAGCTTTTCTTTTGTTTTGAATTATTCTGGTCTTCTTTCTTTTTTCTTTAAATTTTAATCAAAAGATAAATTCCACTTGTATCACTTGCATGGCAACATATTTACACTTGTTGAATTTCCTTATTGCATGATTTACTAGTGTTCAAAACAATACAAATTGTGTTTTAGACCATACTTCAATTTATTTTATAAATTTTGTTTTGGACCATGCTTTATTCTAATTTTATGAAACGTGTTTTTAAACCCCTTATTTGAATTATATATTTTGTGTTTCAAACCTGTTAACCCTCTTCTTTCAACGACCCTATGATCTAGAGAAAGCAGTGACCTAACGACTCAACTCGTCAGCGACCTACAGAGCTCAGCAACCTAGAGAATTGAAAGGTCCAGCGACCTAAAGGAGTAGATGGTCCAGCGACCTATGAGTCAACGAGTTAACGACTTATGTGAAGGCGCGACCTAACTACCTATGGGAGTAAGCGACCTAACACATAAAGCGGTTCGGCAAGTCAAACGACCTATGCACTGAGGTGACCTAGCAACCTAAAGGTGTACGCGACCTAACGAGTTAATAAGGGGAGCGACCTAACAGGGATAAAGTTTTGCAGCGAGCTAAGGCATTACGACCTAACGGACTAATGGACCAACAACGGGTTAATGACCTAAAGTGCGAACGAGTTAACTTAGACGCGACCTGATAGGAATGAAACTCTCTAACGACCTAGCGACCTAGCTACCTAGCGAGCTATACAAAGCCGAGGTAACTTTTCTTCCTTATGTCGTTCCTACCGTAAGTCGCCCACGATCTATGACTTGTTCGAATGATCAAGGGTGCTCCTGTTAGGCCGTAAACCGTGTCTACTAAGTCTCCCACGACCTACGACCTATACCAAAGTCCCTCACAACCGAAACATACCAAAGGAGCTTCCTATGCCGCTTCCTACCTAGGTTGGCCACGACCTATGACTTGCTAGCTTCTCCAGAACGATCAAGTGTACCATGCGTAAGCCGTGAACGACTCCCACTAGGTCGCGAACGACCTACGACCTATCCAAGGTCGTTTATGACCTACGACCTAATGCCGAACTCTCCTATAAATACCCCACCTACTCCAACTAAAAAGGGGATCTTTTTGGCTCATTCCTGGAATGCCGACACTCTGCTGAATTCTCGACTCACTCGACACTTCGAACGCGAAAGGCATCTCAACAAACTTCAAGCGGAAATCTAACACAATCAACATGGATTCAAAGAATTATCCTACATCGGAGTTCTAGTTGTTTGTCTCATCAGTATTTTAATTGAAGATTGTTGTAAAGTTGTAACTGATTCAGTAATAAAGAGGATTAAAGTGGACGTAGGCTTAACCTGAAGCCAAACCACTATAAAATTGCTGTCTTTTACTACTTTCTCTGTGACTTTCCTTCTTGTTTTTAATTCCCGTGTTCACGGTTGGTGCTTTCACTTAATCTCTACATACACCGGGGTGTTAGCGTTCAGTTTTTAGCGTTAACATTTTTGGTGCTTTCACTGAGAACCCAACTCAGGCTATCTTCGTCATTGCTTCGCAAAAGTTTGTTGAAAGGATCTCTCTCAAAACCAGAAGTCTATCAGAGAAAATGGCTCCTGGAAGAAAGCGTGGATCTACAAGACCTAGTAATGTCCATGAAAATACTGCCACCTCCTTCGTCAAGTCAAGCAGCACCAAGTGCTGGAATTACACGAGCGAAGTTAGATGCTGCAGTATCCGGATTGTCCCAGCAGATGGAAACTCAGAATGCTTTAATGCTTGAGAGGTTAAATGCATTGCTCGGAGCTAACCGTCAACCGGTGAATAATGAAGAAAACCTTGCAGATGATGTTCATGATCCTGAAGAGAGGAATATTCCTCAAAGAAAAGCTAGCCCCATCAAAAAAACACCTACTCAAGCTGGAGGATCAAGACCACAGCCAACTCTCCGCGAACGTTTGCCCAGACAAACTTCCGAGAAAATGGCCGAAGTCTGTCCTGCAGATCCTTTGAATGATAAGGAATATCTTTCGGGCATGGTGCGACAAATCATGAAAGAAAGCATGCAGAGGGATGAAGATGAGAAGGAATGGGGATTCACTCCGAGCAAAACTCCGTTCACAGAAAAGATTCTAAAGGCGGAATTCCCAAGGAAGTTTGTTCCTCCTACCATCCCGGCCTATAAGGGAACAAGCGACCCCAATCAATTCCTGTATAAGTACGATTGGCACATGACTGGTGCTAGAGCATCTGATGAGATTAAATGCTGGTACTTTCCGGTATACTTGGAAGGAGTGTCTTTGCTCTGGTTCACAAAGCTTCCGGTCCGGTCCATAGACCAGTTTGTCAATTTGACTTGGAAGTTTAAAGAGCAATTCAGGTTGTATGCTTCAAAGGCGAAGGATATTATGTCTCTGCCAAGCTTGGAACAGAATCCTGATAAATCTATCAGGTCTTTCTTGAACCGCTTCAATATAGCTTTGGCTGAAGTTGACAATGCAGAGCCACAAATGGTCTTGACATACCCGATGAGGGCAATCGACAAATCAAGCGAATTTAGGAAGTGGCTGAAGATGAAAGAACCGAATTCGCTTGAGAAATTCTATAAGAAAGCCGATGAATTCATGCGCTTGGAAAACCTTTGACCACCAATTAAAAGGGCATTGAAAGAGGTTAAGAATAATACCACTACTCCTACCAAAAAGGAATCTGTAAGTCAGAAAAGGGAGAATAATGGTAGGAAGAGACAGAAAGATACGAAGAAACCTCACTTCATAAAACCTTCAGATTTCACTCCTTTGACCGACACTCGGAGAATATCTTTTTTGCTACCAAAGATGCAGTAGAATATCCTAAACCTCCGAAGATGAGAGTTAGCAAAAAAGCTGCTCAAAGCGGTAGATTCTTTCGGTTTCATAATCAGCCAGGTCATGATACCAACGAATGTCGCAATCTGAAAAATTTAATTGTCGAACTATTGAGAGAGAACAAGTTGCAGCAATATGTTAAGAGAAGTAGAAATGACCCAACTTCATCAACTAAGGGCCAGCAACTTCCTGTTCATCCATCTGGCTCGGGTGAGAGGAATACTGTGCATGAATCGGAAAGGCCTATTATCAATGTGATTACAGGAGGTCCTCACCCAGCAGGCAGAAGCTGGGGCGAGATGGAAAGACAAGCCCGTGCCTTGAAGTATGCACCAACAGAAGAGAGTGTTTTTGTGCTAGAAGACGTTGCACCTTTGAAGCAGCAGAAAACTTTCAATGATGATATTGTGTTCAAAGCCAGGGACTCTATCGGTATTGAAGCGCCAACCATGGATCCATTGGTCATCTCTGCAGGCATTGGGCAGGCTATTGTGAGAAGAGTGCTTGTAGATTGCGGCGTTTCTTGCAATATTCTCTTCAAAAAGACGTTCGACCAAATGAAATTTCTAATGGCTGATGTTCAAGCCTCATCTCAGAAAATTGTTGAGTTCACTGGGGAATCGAAGCAGCCAATTGGAACTATTGACTTGTTCGTTGAGCTTGGAGAGGGGCAGAAAAAGGTGGTTCGAAAACAGACTTTTGTAATTGTTGATGAATTTTCTGCCTACAACGCCTTCCTAGGCCGAACAACTCCTGTGGCTTTTAAAGCAATTCTCGCCCCGTGGTGCCTCACTATGAAATCTCCTACGGATAATGGCATTGGAGTTATTAAAGGAGATCAGAATGCTGGGCGAGAATGTTATCTAATAGAGTTGCGTGAAACGAGGAAGAGAGAGATGGGAAAAGATGCGGCGGCCACAGTCCGCATCAAAGAACCAGCCTTGTAGAAATTACAGGGTGGACCCTGCACTGGCGAGCATAGCGGGGCACGAAGAGAAATGGATCCCAGAAAAGCTAGTGCAGGGGAGAATAGTGTGGTGCCAGTTGAAGTAACGGTGCCGGTACATGTTGACCCGATAGATCCAAACAAAGTAGTGAATTTGGGTTCACAGCTTAGTATGACAGTTCAAAATTCCTTGGTAACATTCTTGAAAGCTAATCTGGACGTATTCGCTTGGACTCATGGTGATATGTGTGGAATATCCTCGGAAATTGTAGTACATACTCTGAACATTGATCCGAAGTTTACACCAGTAAAACAGAAAAGAAGAACCCAAGGTCCCGAAAGGTCAGCAGCTTTGAAAGAAGAGGTAGACCGGCTTATGGAGAATGGTTTCATCAGGGAGTCTACTTATCCTAATTGGGTTTCAAATCCAGTACTCGTTAAGAAAGCTAATGGGAAATGGAGAGTTTGCATTGACTTCTCATATTTAAACAAAGCCTGCCCTAAAGACAACTTCCCATTACCCAGAATAGATCAGTTGGTGGATGGAACAGCGGGGCACGAATTGTTATCTTTCATGGATTCTTACTCCAGATACAACCAGATTATGATGCATGAGCCGGATCAGGAAGACACAAGCTTCATCACTGATGTTGGTCTCTACTGCTATAGAGTCATGCCTTTCGGACTTAAGAATGCAGGGGCAACTTACCAAAGACTTGTCAGTGCTATGTTCAAACCACAGATTGGCAAAACTATGGAAGTTTATGTTGACGATATGTTGGTGAAGTCAAAGAAACCGGTAGACCATATGGACCACTTGGCGGAAATGGTTGCAATCCTCTGAAAGTACGGAATGACACTTAATCCTTTGAAATGTTCGTTTGGAGTGGAGTCTGGAAAATTTCTGGGTTTCATTGTGAGTGCTAGGGGCATTGAAGCTTATCCTACTCAAATTGCTGCCTTAAAAGAAGTAAAAGCTCCTAGAATGAAGAAGGAATTGCAAAGTCTTAATGGAAAAGTCGTTGCCTTCAGTCGATTCATTTCCAAAGCTACTGATAAATGCATTCCATTCTTTGATGCACTGAAGAAAGGAAGGAATAATTTTGACTGGACTCCTGAATGTTGGAAATCTTTCGATGAATTGATTTGTCATATGGAAACGCCTCCAATACTTTCTAAGCCCGACAATGGTGAGGATCTTTTCGTATATTTGGCAATCTCATCTCATGCTCTTAGGGCAGCGTTGGTACGGGAAGACGTGAAAATTCAGCGCCCGGTTTATTATATCAGCAAGGGCGGTCATTGTGCTATGCATTGAGATTGGAATCCCCTTCGAAAAACAATGAAGCAGAATATGAAGCTCTTATTGTCGGCTTGAGAATTGCTGAAGAATTGAATGTCAAAGTGTTGCAGATTTTCAGTGATTCACAGCTTATTTTATGTCAAGTCAAGAAAGAGTTTCAAACTAAAGGAGGAAATCTGCCTGCCTACTTGTCAAGAGCTTAGGAACTTCTCGATGATCTTGACCATTATACGATAAGTCATATACCCCGGGAAGAGAACATGAAATCAGATTCTCTCGCAAAGTATGCAAGCACTGGTGAAGCTCAATTATTGGGATTAGTTCCTGTGGAAGTCCTGTCATCTCCAAGCACTGATGAGATGGATATTAACTGGATCATGACTATATCTTAAGAGCAAGAATCATGGATGACTCCAATAATGGAATATCTGATCAACCGTTCTCTTCCAGAAAGTTCAAAAGAACGGCAAAAATTGTTGAGAAAAGCCTCCAGATACATAATTCAAGACGGCCGATTGTACAGGCGGGGATTCTCAATGCCATTACTCCGATGTGTAACCAAGGAAGAAGTTAAGACAATTCTAGCTGAAGTACACGGAGGAGAGTGTGGAGACCATTCAGGTAGTCAAACTCTAGCAAAGAAAATTCTCTGTTATGCGTATTTTTGGCCAGATATTAATCGTGATGCTGCAAGCTACGCCCGAAAATGTGACCGATGCCAGAGATTTGCGGAAATCCCAAGAGCACCTTCCACTGAGATAACACAAATGGTCAGCTCGTGGCCATTTGCTATTTGGGGAATAGATCTCATCGGGCCTTTACCAACTTCCAAATCCGGAATCAGATTTGCTATTGTTGCTGTCGATTATTTTACTAAATGGGCTGAATCTGAACCATTAGCTTCTATTACCTCTAAAATATGATAAACTTTGTAACTAAGAATATCATTTGCAGGTATGGTGTGCCTCAAAAGATAATCACAGATAATGGAACCCAATTTGAAAGTGAAGAGTTCCAAGTTTTTTGCAAGCGATTCAAGATCCAGAAAAGCTTCTCAGCAGCGGCTCATCTATAGGCAAACAGGGAAGTGGAAGCAGTAAACAAAATTATCAAATCAACCATCAAAAAACAGCTAGAAAAAGCGTTAGGTGGTTGGGTCGATAAGCTTCCACTAGCACTATGGGCATATAGAACTACTCACAAAACTACAACCGGGCACACTCCATTTTCATTAGCATATGGATCAGAAGCAATGATTTCGGGTAGAAATAGAAGTCCCTTCACATAGAAGAATTCATTTCAACCAAGCTGAAAACGAAGTGTTGTAACTTGAAGCACTTGACTTCCTTGATGAAAAAAGAGAAGAGGCTCAACTCAGAACTGCAGCCCATCAGCAAAGAATTGCCAGGCATTTCAATTCCAAAGTCCACCAACGCAGCTTTGAGATTGGAGGTCTAGTCTTGAAAAGGGTCATGACAGCAACAGGAGTGTTTACGCCAAACTGGGAAGGGCCATATGTCATAGGCAAAAAACTTCTCGATGGCACTTTCAATCTGACAACTGTCGAAGGAGATCCAATTCCAAGAGCTTGGAACAACAATCACTTGCGTCCATACTTTACTTAAAAGCTTTGCTTAAATTTGTAAAAAGAATTATGAATGCATGATTCTTGTATTGAAAGCCACTGTAAAGCCAGTGCAAGTGAATAATAAGAACTATAAAGTGGATGTAGGCCCAGTTCCTGGCCGAACCACTATAAATCTTGTGTTCTCTACTATTATAAACTGCTTGTTTTATTTTGATATATAAAGTACTTCAATTGTATTACTAAAATGTCGATTTAATATTGCAGGCCGTTAAAACAAAGCTTACCCATTATAAGATCAAGCGATCCCTGACATCACTCAACAAATGAAGGTTTAGCCAAAACAATTCCAGATTCAAATCCTACATATGAAGTGCTTCAAGCAAACAGTTAGTGGTTTCGCCAGAGGTAGACCTTTCCTAACTAATTGTGATCGTTTGTGCAAATAAACATTCGATTAATTAGCCTTTGTCTGCCCCTGCGAACTCATTTAACAATGAAGTACACTTCTTTGGATAGAATAAGCTACTTGCAAAAGAAAGGAATGTGGGCTTGGAAATGATAACAGGGAATCGCTGATATGAGCAAATGGCGAAAAGATATGGGCGAGCAGGCAGCAAACAACAAAAGACCTCTTCGGAGGAACAAGCCCTCTTCGGAGGCACAACTCTTCGGAGGATAAAGACCTCCAATGGGACTTGCCAGAAAAAGAGATTTCTCTTTCTCGACAGAAAGTTGTGGACTGACCGGTGGCATAGGACACTCGTTAACTAGCTGAGAACGTTTGTGCAAACAAACAATCCAAGTAACTTGTGTCTGCCCCGTGAATCCATCCAACCGAGAGAAGGAAACTCCAAACTTCCAGGCAACAGCCCTACTCGGAGGCACGCATTACACCGAGATCTGAAATAAAACTTCACAAGTGCTGGAATGTGAAAAGCCCTATTCGGAGGCCCATTTCACCATAGTTGAAATGCTAAAAGACCTTTAATGGGACTAGCCAGAAAAAGAGAGTTCTCTTTCTCGACAGAAAGTTGTGGACTGACCGGTGGCACAAGACACTCGTTAACTAGCTGAGAATGTTTTTACAAACAAACAATCCAAGTAACTTGTGTCCGCCCCGTGAATCCATCCAACCGAGAGAAGGAAACTCCAAACTTCCAGGCAACAACCCTACTCAGAGGCACACATTTCACCGCGATCTGAAATAAAACTTCACACGAGTCGAAATGTGAAAATCCCTCTTCGGAGGCCCGCTTCCCAACGGACTGGGAAAAAAAATAAAAGCCTCTCCCCAGAGGCAGAAACAAAAAAAAAGCCCTCTCCCCAGAGGCATAAACAAAAAGCCCTCTCCCCGGAGGTACAAGCAAAAAGCCCTCTCCCCGGAGGCACAAACAAAAAGCCCTCTTCCTAGAGGCACAATAAAAAAAAGCCCTCTTTGCAGAGGCACAATCAAACAAAATCCCTCTTCGGAGGCACAAGCAGGTCAAAGCCCTTTTTCGGAGGCCCACTGTACCACGAAGGAAAATTCACTTGCCAAAATAAAAGTGACATTCTCTAAAAGTGAAGTGTAAAAACTTCGCGAAAAAAAAAGAGAAAACTTCTCCAATACGAGGCAAATTCTACTAAATGAGAAAAATATTTCCTTAAAACGGAAATATTATCCTATAAAGTACAGATGCAAACCTCCTTCTAATGGAAAAGTTGTTCTCTAAAGAAAGAGCACAAGTGTTCTCGAAATAGAAGAGTTGTTCTCCAAAATTCTGCCAATCTGAAAGAGATTGCAATAAACCATAGTATGGGGCCAATATAATATAGTCGCAAAAATAAAAACAATGCTCAAACAACATACCATAGGTTTACTGCAACATTACACAGGGAAAATAAAGAAACTTGTATAAAAAAAGAATAAATGCATTCTCAAATACAGATAGAAGTTTGTACAAGTAAAAGAATCATTTTATTCCATACTATAAATTTTTTATACATGTGCAGGTTTCAAAACAAAAGAAGGCGGGGACCGGTACCCGCACAATCGCCGGTCAACATAAGTCTTTATATATACAAGCAAAAAAAGCGAAAAGCAAGACAATAAGCATAAGTCCCAAGCCCATCATTTCTTCTTCCTGCCACCTTTCGAGCCTATGCCTGGCCGGATGATCAATTTTTGGGGCCAGCTTGTGGGAGTAGGGGAAGAAAGTGGAAGAGGTGCAATTGGACGTTCTTCTGTTTTTTCCTCGCCAGTAGAAGCTTCTCTCTTTTTCTTTGAGACTCCTCGTTTCCCCCTCTTCTTAGAAGATTCACTGCCCGGAGAGAAAAGTGTGGATAATGTTATGTCATCAGAAGCAGTCTGTTCTGGAGTTCTCTCGCCTTCTTCAGGTTCTTCGGCCTTCTGTTGTTGAGAAATGGCTGGGTCATCCAAGCCTTGAAGAGATTCTATCTGCTCCTCTTGTGACCCCGGTTGAGAAAAGGAAGGGGGAGTAATCTGAAGAGGCAGAGAGGAAACAATTGGAAGAGGGGTAGGCTGAGCAATACTTGGTGCTTTCTCTACAGGAGAAGAAAAGTTAAAGTCAGTGTTACTTATAAAAAGAGGGGATAATGGCCCATCGACACATAAGAAATAAGCAAGAAGCTCATCGAACTCGGTCGAAGAAAACAAGCAGTCCACTTGAGCGAGATCAACGTTGAGATTACGTGGAGAAGTAGACTTTACTATGTCAACTTTGAAGTCCAGCGCTTCAGCGCTTTCTTGAGTCTCATCTCCAGTGTGGGCGGTGACATTTTCAATAACGGCTTTAGCAGGAGGAGGAGAATGGGAGCTGGAGCCGGCAATATCGATATCGGCCGAAACTGATGGTAGAACTGGGTCGGTTGAGATTGTCTTTCCTAAATGTTATCCTTTTGTCGTTTCAGCTCTCTCTTTGGCAAGTTGCTCCTTTCCCCTGGCAAGAGCGGCACATGCATCATCATCTAGATAATGCGCCGTTAAATCTACTTAGGCATATCCGGCTCCTCCAAACATATCAAGTATGGCCTCCCACACTTTGGCCAAAGTGATTACATATGCCGACCCTAAAAACTTAAGGCTACCGCGCCCCAGAACGCTATGGATGTAAAACTCGAATAGAGTGGAGCTGACTTTAGCTTTAATTGCCATATGAGATTCATCGGCTGCATCTTTGCCGGCAATAGCTTCATCATGCTCCTTATCAACTTCAAAAAGTCGAGTTTTGAGCAGTTCAATCTCTAAGTTCTGGGCGTTGGTTTTCTCTCGAAGTTGAGCAACATCAGCCCGGTAGCTTTCTACAGCTTGCTGCTGCGCTTCAAATTTGGCTTCAACATCTTTCTGCGCCGCATGAGCATCTCCCACTTGTTTTTGAGGCACTTCCTCTCTCTAAGAGTAGGAAGTGGAAGAAGTGGCGAGCTTTTCCTTAAGTTTTTCAACCTCTGCCTCAAGTTTCTCATTATAAGTGGCTATGCTCCTCATTTCCACGTCATGCTGCTCAAGAGTTTTCCGCCATTCAGATTTTTCGTTTTCCATTGTTAGCATGGCCTAAAAATTTGCACGGTTTACCCTCTGGAGCTCGTCGACAAGCTTTTGCCAACCCGACATTCTCTCAATATCGAGTTTGACGGCATTAAGATTGCGCAGCTTAGCTTGCTTGTCAATCGGGACCAAATTAAAGTCATAGCGCACTTCCTTCAAGCGCTAATGTGGAAACCAACTTTGAAGAGTGGCCGGGTCTTGTCCAACCTGATATGAGGGCCTGTCAATAATTGTTTGAATATCAGTACAAGTAAGGGCAGAAGATTGAGAAGGTATAGGAGCAGCGGGCCTTTCAGGAAGTTCATACGCCGGCTTTTCGCCATGCTTGGTCCTTTTACTCGCATCTTCAGGGATGTGGCTTTTCCCTTTATCATAACGGGATTTCCGTTTATGAGAATCATCTTCCCTCTGGGAAGAATCATGTCGCTCATCTCGTCTTTCATGGCGTTCTTCATAAGCGCGCCTTTCACGAGCCTTCCTCGCAGATCTTTCTTCGTCAGTTTCCCAAGTGGCAGGGAGATACCTCCTGGGGTCATAAGCACCGCGCTTCCCATAACGCTGGAAATCGTCATACTAAGAGCCACTTCTTCCCATTGGAGAATCTGAAAATGAAGAAAAGATAAACTTAGAAATCTTGAAAGCAAGAGAGTTGAACGCATGTAAGAGCTGAAAAGTCCTAAGTGTGTGTAACGTGCAATATACGTGCGTCGAATCATGAACCACTCCTGGGTTGGGAGGTGATGATGGATTTAACAGCCAGTGTCAACTCTTGGGCTGATGGAGTTTGTTGCAGAACGGATGTCGCTTCAACTGCTGGAGAAGTAACTTTAGCAGTGATAGGATCATCTTTAAAAAGCTCCTGTGAAGTAATCATCAGGTCGCTCAACCCCTCGAAAGTATCATCACCGCTGTGCCTAGCGGGACTTGTTCTCTCCGCTCCTTCATTACCAAATTTCCCGGGTTGTTGAGGAGGCTCATCTTCTTCGATGACCGGGGCAAGTGCATGTTTGCCCGATGACCCCGTAACATCAATTGAAGTACAACACTTTACCAAGGAAGCCTCAACAGTATGTTCTTTTGGTGTAAGTTCTCCAACGGGAACTGGGGCATCCGATGTTTTTACTGGAGAGTTGGGGACTTCATGAGTTTGGGTTGAACGAGAAGGGTGCAAAAGCCCGTATTGGTGCAGATGTTCATCTTTCAGCAAAAACTTAATACTTCTTTCTTCAACCGGCACAGCACTTAATCTACCAAAAGTCGCCTTGTAACTGGGATTTCTAGAGGGAGGAGAAAGTGCTGTAAAAGAAAAGAATGACGTTAGCACTTAACGATTCAGATCTTGAAAAGCTTAAACGGAAAGAACGAGGATGGGCAATCTTACTTCCTATTCTCCAGATAGCATAAAACCCTGCGGGGAAGCGAACGAAGAAGAACTGATTCAGAAAACCGTGAGCACTTTCAGAAAGATCGGTAGTAAGTTTACAGTTTCTGGCACTTCTCACGAGTATGATGGAGGGGTAATCTTTATTCTTTGCGAATGTGCAAAAATAGCAAATTTCTTCAAAGCTCAGAAGACGGTTAAGTGTCCTCCTGAATAGAATGCACAATCCCATCAGGATTGCGTAGCCATTGGGATGCAGTTGAAAGGGAGAGATGGTTAGTCGAAGAAGGAGTTGTTGAAGAAATTCATTGAAAGGAGGAATGACACCACAAAGGCACATCTAACGGTTGACGGCGACAAAACCGAGAGGCGGCCTGTCAACGGTATCATTTGGCCCAGCGAGAATAGCATCCGCTTCGGCAATCCCAAATTGAATACGTAATTGGATGAATGCCCGCTGACTGAGGGTAGTTGGAGTTCTTTTCGGAGGATTATCCAAGGGGACGGCTATCGGGAAGACTCCTTCAGATTGCTCTATGATCTCTTCTTGAGAAGACATTCTACACAAGGAACTGGATATTCAAATATGAAGGTGCACGTTTCCTAAATGTGTGAAGTGTTGTGCAAAACTAATAAAACGACAAGCAAATATAACTGAAATTAAACTAGTTAACAGTTGTCAGTTAAAAAGCTTCAGGGCTTGTTGTTTTAAGTTCAATTACAATGTTGAAGCAAACAGATTAGCTTTGGTTGATTAATTCAGCATTGCTTTAATACTTCACTTGAGTTTGTTGATTCACAGCATTTCATATAATTTCTTTAAGTTGATTATCTTTTATCGACTAATCTGTCATTCGATGTGGGCTGTCAATGGCAGTATATTCGTCCTAGTTTTCTACAAATGTTGTGTTCAGCAGGTTGTTAGCTTACAAGTGAATATAATCTGTTAAGAAGTACGGCAAGGTCATGTAAGTTATCTTGGCAGTTCAAATGAAGAATTCAAGTTAAAGTGCTGTCAATCAAAGTTCAAACAGTTTAAAGTCCAGACAAGTTCAAAGTTCAAGCAGTTCATTCTAGCAGTTCAAGTTAGAAGTACAATCAAGTTCTACCAAAATTCTGGAGCTTTCAAGTTTTGTTCAAGTCCTTAAGTCACAATCCGAGTCAAGAAGTTCTCTAAGTCCTAGGTCGCTCACGACCTAACAGGTTGGGTTGAAATTGGTCTAGGTCGCAAGAAGCCACTCGGCAGTGAAAATTGTTCAAGTCCTAAGTCGTCCACGCAACCTAGGCACTAAGTTGTCCACACGACCTAGGCACTAAGCCGTTCACACGACCTAAAAACTAGGTCGCTCATGCGATCTAAAGTTTAAGTCGCATTATTAATAAAGTAATTTTGTCAAAGTTCTAGTTCGGCCGCGACCTACAATCTATGCCGCACAAAGTTAGGTCTTTGGTCTTATAGGTCGTCTTGCTTGGAGTTCATATGCTATTCTGGCAAGTTAAGACACAACAAGGTCGCGAGTTACATAAGTCGAACTCTTCTAAGTTACGCTGTTCAAGTCAAGACAATGGATATTTTGTTAAGTGCTAAGTCGCCTACGCGACCTAAGAGTTAAGTCGCATCGATTCTTTGAGCCATTTGCCAAGCTTAGTCTCATGATTCTTGTTCAAACTGCTAAGGCCCTAGGTCGCTCGTTCCTCCTCAATGTGTCAATTCGCCTAATTCTTAGCTCCTAACTTGTTAACCCAATAACCTGTTAACCCCTCTACAATCAAATCTACTATATCTCCATGCCACCAAATCACACAAAACCAACGCAAATCGCCTCTGATCCATCACAAACCCAATGCACTGTTGTACTCTCGTGAATCACAACGACAATGATCAAAGGTTAATCGTGACATGATCCACGGCGAAATGCAGCATGCAAGATCGGGATAGGGCCAAAAACTGAGGGATTCACAATTTGATGGTGGTCGTGGTTGAACAATGGCTGAGTTCACTTACGTAATGAGATTGAGAAGATGATGATCAAATCAACAGGAAGATTGGCTTCAAAAGTTCTCGAGCTCAAAGATGGTAATGGCGGCAGCAAAATATAATAAGGTGAAGGAAGAAGAAAATGACCTAACGACTTATATAGAAGAGAGAAAGGAACACGAATCGACACAAGCGACCTAACTCCTTCATAAGTCGCCCGCGACTTAACAATCTTAACTTGCACGGGTTAAAAGATATCGAAGCACACGACCTAACTCTTAGGCGTATACTTCGAGGGGCAAGTGTTAACCCTCTTCTTTCAACGACCCAGCGACCTAGAGAAAGCAGCGACCTAGCGACTCAACTCGTCAGCGGCCTACAGAGCTCAACAACCTAGAGAATTGAAAGGTCCAACGACCTAAAGGAGTAGATGGTCCAGCGACCTATGAGTCAACGAGTTAACGACTTATGTGAAGGCGCGACCTAACTACCTAAGGTAGTAAGCGACCTAACACATAAAGCGGCTTGGCAAGTTAAACGACCTATGGACTGAGGTGACCTAGCAACCTAAAGGTGTACGCGACCTAACGAGTTAATAAGGGAAGCGACCTAATAGGGATAAAGTTCTGCAGCGAGCTAAGCCATTACGACCTAACGGACTAATGGACCAACAGCGGGTTAATGACCTAAAGTGTGAATGAGTTAAATTAGACGCGACCTGATAGGAATGAAACTCTCTAACGACCTAGCGACCTAGCGAGCTATACAAAGCCGAGGTAACTTGTCTTCCTTATGTCGTTCCTACCCTAAGTCGCCCACGATCTATGACATGTTCAAATGATCAAGGGTGCTCCTGTTAGGTCGTAAACTGTGTCTACTAAGTCGCCCACGACTTACGACCTATACCTAAGTCGCTCACAACCCAAACATACCAAAGGAGCTTCCTATGCCGCTTCCTACCTAGGTCGGCCACGACCTATGACTTGCTAGCTTCTCCAGAACGATCAAGTGCACCATGCGTAAGCCGTGAACGACTCCCACTAGGTCTCGAGCGACCTATGACCTATCCAAGGTCGTTTGCGACCTACGACCTAATGTCGAACCCTCCTGTAAATACCCCACCTACTCCAACTAAAAAGGGGATCTTTTTGGCTCATTCCTGGAACGCCGATACTCTACTGAATTCTTGACTCACTCAACACTTCAAACGCGATAGGCATCTCAACGAACTTCAAGATGAAATCTAACACAATCAACATGGTTCAAAGAATTCTCCTACATCGGAGTTCTAGTTGTTTGTCTCATCAGTATTGTAACTGAAGATTGTTGTAAAGTTGTAATTGATTCAGTAATAAAGAGGATTAAAGTGGACGTAGGCTTAACCTGAAGCCGAACCACTATAAAATTGTTGTCTTTTACTGCTTTCTCCGTGACTTTCCTACTTGTTTTTAATTCCTGTGTTCAGGGGTGGTGCTTTCACTTAATCTCTACATACACCGGGGTGTTAGCGTTCAATTTTTAGCGTTAACAAAACCTTATTTTATTTCAATTTATAAAACATGTTATATCTATTTTATACTTATACTTCCAAAAGATATGTATGTTATAAAACTTTTATTAAATCTTTCTTCAAATCATTATTCATACATTTCAATTATTTTTACCTACATTCGCATTCATACATTTTATTTTGTACTTATACAATTTTAAAGACAAATGATTTAAAATCAAACTATTCATTGCTAATAAATAATTATATATATACATATCCATATATATATATATATTAGTTCCTTGGAAATATAAAGTTAATAAATCAAATTTTTTTATTTCTAAAATATTTTCTTTTGAATTACAAAACCAAGATTCTATTTGAAATCTGTTTATATACATTTAACCAAACATCTTATTTTATTTGGGAAAATTCAAATAAATCCATAATTTAATTCAAAATTTTATTTAATTACCAATTTACATTTGATAAAAAATCGGGATCATTAAAGATTCCCCCCTTAAGAAAATTTCGTCTTCGAAATTTGCAAGGGAGACAACAAAGAACAGATGAAAGATAGAGAATATCTTCCAAATCAAACTGGATATCAATTCTGTATTTGGCTTACCAAATCAGAATATCAATAATAGGTACAAGAACGAATCCATTTAACACTTCACAAGATACTCGGGTCACCTGATCTACGAATATGCAAGGGCATTGACTAGTTCGAAGGGATAACTAATCGTTCGTAGAATATATCGGACCCAAACAATAGATAAATGGAGTTAATCTTCCATAATTATCAAACACTAGATATGGATTCCAACTTAGGTCGGAACACCCCAAAGTATATATTAACTTGTCCCTCTTCGGATATCAGTTTACACAAGAAATTACAATTGAATTTCAAATTTGATTTTAATCGATATCGTTTTATTAATACAATTCAAATTTATCCTTATATTTGTACAATTTAACTCAAATTAAAATGTCCAATTTGTTTAAAATTTTCAATTTTCAAATTTCAAATTCATTAAAGTTTAAATAGAAAAACTGATAAGAAACCGATGAAGATATGAAGTAAGGATTTTCTACAACGATCCGTAGGGCCACCATCACACCGAAACTTCTTTCTGGAGCTGGTACGAAGCAATCAAAAGAATTTAAAATTGAATCAAAGGAGATTGATAGAGGAAATTATTTCCACTGTTGCAGGGTATTGACCATTTGTAGTGGTACTCCCCTGTCCCCTATCTCGTACTCTTCTTATACTCATACTTACTATCAGTGGGTAGTAAGAGATTTTACTGAGGCATTCGAACGGATATTTTAGGGATACTCATTCCAGGGTATACTTCACCCTATCTCCAATGAGTTACTTAATGTGTTATACTTCTGAGCTAATGTTTTAACCTTCAGATCTGATACCAATTGAAACGACCCTGACTTGACCTTCAAAAATCGGCACCGAATACGACACTCGTATTCGAATGTCGCAGATCCAAACGCCGAACCTGGTTCGCCGGAGCTTAAAACACATTAAGTACAATACAGCGGAAGAAATGAATAATACATTTGATATACGACATTTGATACAATATCTGATACAACTGAATGATACAATGAATATAAATATACATCAGAGATATGGTATAAGACAATAGCGGAGGAAAGAAAAGATAACACTAGCAGCGGAACAATATCTCCTGTAGAGAAAATAGTCTTCAGAAGAGAACTCCAGCATCGGTAAACTCCATCTCCAAGCCACAAATCCAGAAATAGCTCGAACTCCCAATCAAGATGAAGTGAAGCAACTCAATCCAAATGCGACTACCAAATCCTAAGGCTGAAAGCTATCGAATCTACACCAACTATTCAGTTATTTGAAAAATCCTACTCTAGGCCGACCGTGTGGGAAAATTATGGGCATCCAGAGTTCAAGAAAGGAACGATAAACTCCAGGTCAGTCGCGAGACTGGTATGAGCAAAAAAAAAGTTTATCTTTAAAACGAACAACTAAGGATTTTAAAATTTTAAATTCGCAATGATTTTTGGAAAATGAAACTACCATCGGCCTCCCGCCGCACACACAATGCAAACGCAGAATTGGAGGAGATTTCTCCTTATGATAGTCAAATATGCTTGATACGAGAAAAATTTCTTTGATATTATTAGTAGTGCATAGTGTAGAAAAATCATTTTGAAAGTATAATATTAATCATAGCCAGCATAGACATTCTGAACTATGCTTACTATAGCTACCATCTAAACAGTGGTGACCACCATAAGTAAATGGCAGGTTCTACAACTAAAATCGTACAAGGCGCGTATTGAAGACTGGATTTTCCAACAAATGGTCAGGCTAAGGAACTTCCTACTGTCTGTGGGTACGCCTCTGGAGGGACGTCCCGAGAGCTTAACCGGCTCTCTGGCAACACAAGGCTGCGTTAACTATGTAACTAGGTAACTACTGCACGAGCATGCCATCCCCCGGTCCTTTGGGACCTTTATCCAAGGAGCCTCTCAACCACAAAGCAATCACAAAGTAATAGATCTGCAGTGACCATATAGGTTAAGTATCTGGGATACATACCATAATACCACCCTTTTCAAGAAGGGAATGACACACCTTAAAGGGAGCGACCCTCATAACCTTGCCACATCTTTCCTGTTTCGACCATTTCCGCGGTGTGAGGTCCTGATGCAGTCTCGTCCACAAAGCTACGCTTTATACAAAAGCCATGCTTTGATCATAAGTGATCAACAAATGATCATCCATACACAGTAGCACTTAGCATGCTACACTAACAATTTGGGAGTATATCACTGATAACTATCAACTACATAACCTTTGAGCTCGTACGTCTCAGAGTAGGTTGTTAAGCTAAGAGAGTAAATTCTCTGCCACCAAGCAGAAATGTATTT
Source organism: Allium cepa (assembly GCA_030765085.1). Lineage (NCBI taxonomy): Eukaryota > Viridiplantae > Streptophyta > Magnoliopsida > Asparagales > Amaryllidaceae > Allium > Allium cepa. The sequence continues at coordinate 862,611,864 of CM060931.1, forward strand.
GATAGAGATCAGTTTAATATCTCAAAGTTTAGTGTCAAACATACAACCATACAAGTCTGTTTCGGGTTCGAACGGAACCGAAGGCACTTCGTCCAATAAAGGAAGAAGCCCTTGCAATCCGAGCATCCACAATTCCGATCGGACTTCCCACCACGTATGGAAGACTCTATACCGGAGCAACTCAGTGTAGAGTTAATTGACAGGTTATCCTATCATTCTCGAAGACATCCGGTCTTCACCACCGTCTTCAATTGCAATTCATAACGTAGTATCACTATTTGAAATGGGTTATATGACACAAGGTCCTCTCTCGGCTAAACCGAATAGTGAGCGCAATATTCAAAACATATGGATATTAGATTTCAGTTAAGTCACAACTTTCTTTTAAAAAACAAAACCTTTCTTCAAATGGTTTAAACAAATTACCATTTCAAATTTTTTAAATAAGAAAAATTCATTTCACAAAGTTCACCCAGTTTCACAAAGTTCCATTCATAGATTTTCAAAACGATTTCCTTTTCAATTAGGATTAGCTCATTAAATCTTTAAATTAAAGATTTAACTTATAGCTTTCAAACCCGTTTCCAAAGATTTATTCACAACTTGGAAAACAATTTTCATTTTAGACTTGGAATCCTTTTAACACAAATTGAAAATTTATTTCATGTATGAAAGCTTTTATTATTAAAAAACAATTAGTTTTCATTTCAAAAAAAATCCGATTCCATTTATACAAGTTTAAATCTTTGGGTTAAATTCAAATTTCCAAAACAACACTTTAAAAATGATTTAAAACCCATATAAACTTGTATACCCTCTTTAAATCATAAATAGGATTTAATTTCAATTTTTTGAATTCAAATTTAAATCAAAATTTAAAACTAAATCAAGTTATTCAAAAATAACTTTTATTTTTGAAATCCCTTTCCAAAAGCTTTTATTTTAATCCCAATCCATTTCCAAAACCATTTGGATTCAAAATTCAACTTTTAAAACATTTCAAAAATCTGTGACTTAACCAATTTCCACGTGCAATCCATATTTGTGTGTGTATAAGTGTGGTCCAAGGGTTTTACACAATAAAAGTGCAACATCATCAATCGATACATATTCCAATATAGCAATATATATGAAAAGCGGTATAAACTATAATGCTTGTCTTTCATTCACAGATCACAGATATATATCACAGATAAGAAATTACATTAACACAGCTTAAATCAAAATAGAGCATCACAATCAGGGATATCAACAATTCAATCATCCAATAGAATCCAAACATTCATAAGTAAGGTCAATTAGTTGTCTGATTAATTTAAATCGGATTAGTTACTTATGAATTTTTTTACCACTCCTGGTTAATTAATTACAAACCATTTTGATTAATTGTTCTATAATCATGTATTAATTAACTTTTATTAATAATTAATTATTCTTTAATTAATAATCCTTAATTAATTACATTAATTAATTAAACCTTAACTAATTACCCTTTAATTAATTACATCTAAATTAATTACCCTAAGTGATCATCCCTAATCACTTTCATTAATTGATTATCTTTTAAATTAGTTAATTATTCCCAAATTAATTACCTTAGTAAATCAATCACATTAATTAATCATCATTTAATTAAATTATTCTTTAATTACTTGGTTAACCAACTTTACTCATTAATTAATTACTTTTAATTAAGTAATCATCTTTAAGTAATTATTCATCTTCAATTACTTATCATTAATTAATTAGCCTTTAAATAAATAAATCACTTCTTAATCACCTTCATTAAATTAATTAGCCCTTAATTAATTATCTTAATTAACCCTTAATTGTTAATTAATTAAATCTTAATTACTTTTATTAATTAATTATTCCTTCATTAGTTAATAATTAACTACAGATTAATTAACCTTAATTATTTATTAGATTAATCTTAACATTAAGTAATTAATTAAGTAATTACTTCCTAAGTAATTATGTTAACAAAATCATTAATTAATTGTTTAATAAACCAAAAGATAAATTAATTACTTTGAAAATATCTTATTTAATCCTTAACTGATTCAATCTTTCAAATCAAACCATCATTTGAAAACATGTTTTAAAAATGTATATAAGTTTGAGAATTTTTTCAAAACAAAAGCTGTTTTGCATATGAGTTCGAGACCTGCTTCGAGTCACCCCCGAGAAGATTTCCTATTTACTTCGAGTTTTATCGAAAATCAACCCGAGTGCCACATTTTCAAACTTGAAAAAAAATTTCTAAGTATTTTTACTCGGCGCGCTAATATTTTTACTCGAGTTATAACTCGAGCTCGAACCCTTCTCTCCCGATACTTTCTTCGAGTCGATCCCTCGTTTTCACGTGCTTGAACTCGAGAACCCTTCTCCTTCCTCAACTTGAATCAACCCAGATGCATACTATCATGCGTGCACGTGCACCAAGATTATGGTCATCTTCAGTTGCCGCCGAGGCCACCCACACGTCACCGTTGACCTCCTCTACCAATCTCGACCACCCATCTCCGGTGACCACATTAGAAACACAATTTTGCAACTCGACCCCCTTCCTGGACTTAAACCACCATCAATAAATCGCTTCGACACACCACATCGAGCCACCGACATCCCTGAATCACTGACCAAGGTTTCACTGACGCTCACGAACACTTCCCCTAGGTGCGATCAAACTCGATGCATCACAGTCGACGACATCGCCACATCTTCCTCTTCAAACACAACTGTGATAAAAACCCTATTTCATCAACGTTCAACCACTACGGCCAAATTGAACCCCAACGAATATTTTTCCCATGGCCATCAATACACCATCCACCCCCAAAACCAGACACGATAAGCAATTCATCGCCGTGGGTCAGAATTTGACGAAAATGTCAAATTCAATCAATTCGAGATAACTCATCAGTTACATCCTTTAAAATCATGAAACGATTATCAAAAATAATTAATTTGTAGCAAGAATCTAATTATAGAATCAAAAATAGAAATTAAAATAATTGATTTTCTGAGTATCTTGGATTATTAATGATTTTTATCATCTTTGAGATAATTATTCAACTTTAACACTTACAATTATTTTTAAAAATAACCTTACACTATTACCATCCCTTTTCATTCAGCAATCGTAAACAAAAAATGTTTCTTTGGGGAGATATGGATTTATTTGTGCAGTTCTTAACCTTGTTAGTAAAACAGAGTTAATGTCTATAACACAGATCACATTTATATATGTATATATAAACATATTTATACGTGTTAACTCCTCTTCATTGGAAACTGGAAAATGTGGAGCGACCTAACTAGACCAACGACCTAAGAGACCTAGCGACCTAAAGGATAATGCGACCTAGCGACCTAAAGTTTTAATGAGACCTAGCGACCTAAAGGATAATGCGACCTAGCGACCTAAAGTCTTAATGCGACCTACCGATCTAAAGTCTTTATGCGACCTAGTACCTTTAGTCCTTAGCGACCTAAGGGATGGAGCGGCCTAGCGACTTAACTTATCAAGTAACCTAAAAGTAGCTGCGACCTAAGGGAAGCTGCGACCTACAGAACGCTGCGACCTAAGGGAAGCTGCGACCTATAGAACTCTGCGACCTAAAGGAAGCTGCGACCTATGGAACTCTGCGACCTAAAGGAAGCTGCGACCTATGGAACTCTGCGACTTAAAGGAAGCTGCGACCTATGGAATTCTGCGACCTATAGAACTCTCACGACCTAAGACAGGTCGCTCACGACCTAAGGACATTGCATTAGAAGACCGCCTTTTCTATGCCGCTACTAGTAAGGTCGCTCACGACCTAGAACTTGTGTAAATCAGCATGCATGTTCTTGTGAAAGAGAGGACGGTGTATCTTAGGTCAGTCACGACCTACGACCTAGCTTAGGTCGGTCACGACCTACGACCTAACTCCGAAAAATGCCTATAAATACGACCCTAGTTCCAACTAGCAAAGGACCTTTTGGCTCATTCATTTCAAGCGCCGTTACTCTGCTGCATTCTAAACTACTTCAACACCTTCAAGGAACTTCACGAAGAAATCAAACATGTCAAACATGTGTTCAAAGATTTGGATCGACGTTGAAGTTTAGGCTACTTGTTATAAGTCACTTGAAACTCAAAGTGTGTTGTAATCAAAGTGTAACTGCATTGACTTGTAATCAAATCATCAATAAAGATATTCAAAGTGGACGTAGGCTATCTCTTAAGCCGAACCACTATAAAATTGCTGTTGCTTACTGTTTTCTACTACTATCTGCTTATAATCTGTTCCCGAGCTATCGGGTGGTGCTTTCACGATCTCACTTCATACACCGGGGTGTTAGCGTTCAAATTTTAGCGTTAACATTTTTGGTGCTTTCACTGAGAAACTGAACTCAGGAGAGTTATCATCATTGCTTCACAGAGGTTTGTAGAGAGAATTTCCTTGAAAACCAGAAGTCTATCCGAGATTATGGCTCCTGGAAGGAAAAGTAGATCTGTCAGATCTGGGAATATTCAAGAGGGAACCTCCGCTTCCCCTATATCGAATCAAGCCACTCCAGCTGTCGGAGTTACAAAAGCCAGAACTGGATGCTGCAATCTTAGGGCTGAACCAACAGATAAATGCCCAAAATGTACAATTTGAGGCTCAGAATGCCCAGAATGCCCTAATTCTGAATAGGTTGAACGATTTGCTTGGGGCAAACCGCCAACCGGCAGATAATGAAAGGAATTTTGCTGGCAACATTCGTGATGCTGAAGAAAGAAATGCTCCTGAAAGGGTTGCTAGCCCCTTTGAACAAACACTTCCAGAGGTTGGTGGATCTGGAACTCGACATGATGAGGAGTATCTTTCTGGAATGGTCCGACAAATTATGAAAGAGAGTATGCAGAGGGTTGAAGACGAGAAAGAATGGTGTTTCGCCCCAAGTAAAACTCCTTTTACTGAAAAAATCTTGAAGGCTGAATTCCCAAGGAAGTTTGTCCCACCAACCATTCCAGCTTACAGAGGGACGAGTGATCCGAACGAATTCTTATACAAGTATGATTGGCACATGACAGGTGCCAGAGCCTCTGATGAAATAAAGTGCCGATATTTTATTGTGTATCTCGAAGGTGTGGCTCTACTTTGGTTCACCAAACTTCCAGTCCGATCTATCGATCAGTTTTCTGACTTAACCCTGAAGTTCAAGGAGCAGTTCAGACTATACGCCTCAAAAGCCAAGGATATCATGTGACTGTCAAGTCTGGAGCAGAATCCAGGGGAGACTATCAGATCTTTCTTAAACCGCTTTAATATAGCGCTAGCTGAGGTGGACAATGCAGAACCGCGAATGATATTGACTTATCTGATGAAGGGTATTGACAAGTCGAGCGAGTTTGGGAAATGGCTAAACATGAAGGAACCAAATTCCCTTGAAAAGTTCTATAAAAAAGCAGATGAATTCATACGCTTAGAAAGCCGTCCCGTACCGGTAAAGGCAGTGTTGCAAAAAGATGAAGATAACACTGTTATTCCACGCAAGAATGAATCTGTAGGGCAAAAAAGGGAAAATAACAATGGGAAGAAGCAGAGTAATCTGAAGAAGCCCCGATCCTTCAAGCCATCAGAATATACTCCTTTATCAGATACGCCGGAGCGTATCTACCTTGCTACTAAAGATTCTGTTGACTTTCCTAAACCCCCTCCTCTAAGGACCGGGAAAAAGGCTATACAGAGTGGGAAGTTCTGCCGCTTCCATAATCAACCCGGTCACGAGACCGACGAATGCCGCCAGTTGAAAAATTTGATTGAAGAGTTGCTAAGGGAAAACAAACTGCAGCAATTTGTGAAAAAGAATAGCAACAATCCTGCTTCATCTAGTCAGGGGCAACAGGCTCCTACTCATCAGCCTAGGACGATTGAAAAGGCTGCAGGGCATGAATCTGGAAGGCCCATTATCAATGTCATTACAGGAGGACCTCACCCAGCAGGCAGAAGCTGGGGCGAAATGGAAAGATATACCCGAGCTTTAAAGTATGTACCGACCGAGGAAGATGTATTCGTTTTGGAAGGTGCTACACCCTTGAAGCAACAAAGAACTTTCGATGATGATATCGTGTTCAAAGCTAAGGATTCCGCAGGTATTGAAGCTCCTACCTTGGATCCCTTAGTCATCTCGGCTGGTATCGGGCCAGCTATCGTCAGAAGAGTTCTCATTGATTGTGGCGCATCCTGCAAGATCCTCTTCAAGAAAACATTCGACCAAATGAAGATCCCTATGGCTGATGTGCAAGCCTCATCGCAGAAAATTGCTGGCTTCACTGGGGAGCCAAAGCAGCCGGTAGGAACCATTGATTTGTTTGTGGAACTTGGAGAAGGAGAGAGAAAAGTGGTCCGCAAGCAAACTTTTGTGATTATCGACGAATTTTCTGCTTACAACGCTTTCCTTGGTCGTCCAACTCTGGCAGCGTTTAAAGCTGCTCTTGCCCCGTGGTGCCTCACTATTAAATTCCCTACAGACAATGGAGTAGGAGTTATAAAAGGGGATCAAAATGCTGGGCGAGAGTGTTATTTGACAGAGCTACGAGAAACCAGAAAAAGAGAAATGGGAAAGAATGCGGCAGCCCCAGTCCGCATCAAAGAACCAGCCTTGTAGCAATTACAGGGCGGACCCTGCACTGGCGAGCACAGCGGAGCAAGGAAAGAGATGGACCCTAGAAAAGTCAGTGCAGGGGAAAATAGAGTGGTACCAGTGGAAAGGACAATACCAATACCTGTTGACCCAAAGGACCCAAACAAGGTGTTGAATGTGGGTTCACAACTTAATGTGTCAATTCAGAATATCTTAATATCTTTTTTAAAGGCAAACCTGGATGTTTTTGCATGGACTCATGCCGATATGTGCGGAATATCCCCAGAAGTTGCAGTGCATGCTCTAAATATTGATCCAAAATTTACACCTGTGAAACAAAAGAGGAGAACTCAAGGTCCAGAAAGGTCGGCAGCATTAAAAGAAGAAGTTGATCGACTAATGGAGAATAATTTTATCAAGGAATCTACCTATCCGAATTGGGTTTCAAATCCAGTGCTGGTTAAGAAAGCCAACGGAAAATGGAGAGTATGCATCGATTTTTCAGATCTAAACAAGGCCTGCCCCAAAGACTGCTTCCCATTACCCAGAATCGACCAATTGGTAGACGGAACAGCGGGACACGAATTGTTATCTTTTATGGATGCTTACTCCGGATATAACCAGATCATGATGCATGAGCCGGATCAGGAGGATACGAGCTTTATCACCGACACTGGTCTTTACTGCTACAGAGTAATGCCCTTCGGGTTGAAGAATGCAGGGGCAACATACCAAAGACTCGTTAATGCTATGTTCAAACCGCAACTGGGCAAGACTATGGAAGTCTACGTCGATGACATGTTAGTAAAGTCTAAGAAAGCAGTGGATCACATAGAACACTTAGCAGACATGTTCGCAGTCCTTCGGAAATACAGAATGAAGCTCAATCCTTTAAAATGTTCATATGGAGTGGAATCCGGCAAGTTTTTAGGCTTCATCGTGAGCGCTAGGGGCATTGAGGCCAGTCCAGCTCAAATTACTGCATTGAAAGAAGTCAAAGCTCCTAGAACAAAGAAGGAATTGCAAAGTCTCAATGGAAAAGTCGCCGCCTTGAGTCGGTTCATTTCCAAAGCCACAGATAAATGCATCCCATTCTTTGACGCCCAAAAGAAAGGAAAGAAAAACTTCGATTGGACTCCCGAATGCCAAAAAGCCTTTGATGAATTGATTCGCCATATGGAAACGCCTCCAATACTTTCTAGGCCGGGCGATGGCGAGGATCTTCTTATATACTTGGCAGTATCATCTCATGCTTTAAGTGCAGCGCTGATACGAGAAGACAAAAGGATTCAACATCCAGTTTACTATATCAGCAAAAGACTCACTGGGGAAGAGATGAATTACTCTAAGTTGGAAAAACTTGCCTATTGCCTACTAATTGCATCTAGGAAGTTGAGGCAATATTTTCAAGCTCATCCTATCAGAGTCCTCACTGATCAACCTTTGAAGCAAGTCCTGTTTCGCCCTGAGACTTCGGGTCGTCTCCTAAAGTAGAATATTGAACTCAGTCAGTATGACATCACTTATCATCCCGAAAAGCAATCAATGGACAAGATTTAGCAGATTTCATTGCAGAATTCACAGATAAGGGTAACAGTGAGGAGGAAACAGTCGACGATTCCCCAATCCAATGGAAGTTATATGTCGATGGTGCGAGAAACGACTACTGTTCTAGAGCCGGAGTTGTACTTGAGACCCCTGAAGGCCGATCATTATGCTATGCACTAAGATTGGAATTTCCTTCAACAAACAATGAAGCAAAATACGAAGCCCTTATCGCTGGCTTAAGGATTGCTAAAGAATTAAACATCCGAGCGTTACAGATATTCAGCAATTCTCAGCTTATTGTATGCCAAGTCAAAAAGGAATTCCAAGCAAAAGGGGGAAATCCGCCCGCCTACTTGTCAAAGGCTTGGGGGCTCCTGGGTGATTTCGATCATTACATGATAAGTCCCATTCCTCGAGAAGAAAACATGAAAGCAGATTCTCTCGCAAAGTATTCTAGCACAGGCGAAGCCCAATTTCTGGGATTAACTCCAGTGGAGGTCCTGTCGACTCCTAGCATTGATAAGATGGATATTGATTGGATCATGAGCATGTCTCAAGAGCAAGAATCATGGATGACTCCGATAACCGAATATCTGCTCAATGGATCTTTACCAGGGAACTCAAAAGAACGACAAAAGCTACTGAGAAAAGCCTCTCGATATATAATCCAGGATGGCCGATTGTACAGACGGGGATTCTCAATGCCATTACTTCGATGTGTATCCAGGGAAGAGTCCAAAGCAATCCTAGCGGAGGTACACGGAGGAGAATGTGGTGATCATTCAGGTGGCCAAACATTAGCAAAGAAAATTCTCCGATACGGATATTTTTGGCCAGAAATTAATCGAGATGCAGCAGAGTATTCCCGAAAATGTGACAGACGTCAAAGATTCGCCAAAATTCCTAGAGCTCCTTCCACTGAACTCACACAGATGGTCAGTCCATGGCCGTTTGCAATATGGGGAATAGACCTTGTAGGACCGTTACCAACTGCCAAATCTGGAATTAAATATGCCATTGTTGCTGTAGATTATTTTACTAAGTGGGCAGAAGGTGAACCACTGGCTACTATCACCTCAAAGAAGATGATAAGTTTTGTGACTAAAAACATCATTTGCAGATACGGTGTGCCTCAAAAAATAATTACAGACAACGGTACTCAGTTTGAAAGTGAAGAATTCCAAGATTTTTGCAAGCAATTCAAAATCCGAAAAAGCTTTTCAGCAGTGGCTCATCCGCAGGCAAACGGGCAAGTGGAAGCCGTGAACAAAATTATTAAGTCAACTATCAAGAAGCAACTTGAAAGAGCAAAAGGTGGTTGGGTTGATAAGCTACCACTGGCACTATGGGCATACAGAACCACTCACAAAACTGCGACTGGGCACACCCCGTTTTCATTGGCATACGGGTCAGAGGCAATGATTCCGGTAGAAATAGAGGTTCCTTCACACAGAAGAATCCATTTCAATCAAGCAGAAAACGAAAAGCTACAGCTTGAAGCGCTAGATCTCCTTGATGAAAAAAGAGATGAGGCTAATCTCAGAATTGCAGCTCATCAACAAAGGATAGCCAGACATTTCAATTCCAAAGTTCGCCAACGCAGCTCTGAGATTGGAGACCTAGTCCTGAAGAGAATTATGACAGCGACAGGTGTGTTTGGGCCAAATTGGGAAGGACCATATGTCATAGGTCAGAAGCTTCTTGACGACACATTCAAACTCACTACTGTTGAAGGAGATCCAATTCCAAGGGCATGGAACAGCAATCATTTGCGTCCATACTTTACTTGAAAATTTTGTCGAAATATTGTAAAAAGAATTATGAATGTATGATTCTTGTAATTGAAGGCAATTGTAAAACTGATGCAAGTAAATAATGAAAAAATATAAAGTGGATGTAGGCCCAGTTTCCTGGCCGAACCACTATAAATCTTGTGTTCCTTATTATTATTACATGTTTGCTTTATTTTCGATATAAAAAGTACATAGAATGTATTGCTGAAATGTCGATTCAAATTTTTGCAGACAATGGAAGTGAAACTTGCACATAATAAGGCCCAGTGATTCTCGCCAAATTTCAAGTCACAAAAGCTCCAAATTCAAATCCTAGATAGGAAGTACTTCAATTGAACGGCCTATGATTTCGACAGAAACGAGCCTTTGCTAATAAATTGAGATCGTTGGAACAAACAAACATCCAATTAAGAAGCTGATGCTCGTTCTCACGAACTTGCCTGACAATGAAGTACATTTCCTTGGATTAAACAAGTCACTTGTAAAAAAAAAGGAGAATCACTGAAAAGGCATAATCAAGTGGACAAGGGAACAACCAAAGCCATCATCGGCAGTGCAAATCCTCTTCGGAGGCACAACTATTCGGAGAATAAAGACCTATAATGGGTCATACGCCACAAAAAAGAAAGTTCTCTACTCAACAAAAAAGATTGGAGGAGTCATGACCCTCCAACCATGAGAGAGTGACTTCCAGGCGATGAAAACCCTCTCTGAGGCACATTTCACCAGGAGTTGAAGTGTAACAACCGCTCTTCGGAATTTCACTTCACCAGAGTTGAAATGTAAACAAAATAAAAGCCCTCTTCGGAGGCCCATTTCACCAGGAGTTGAAGTGTAACAACCGCTCTTCGGAATTTCACTTCACCAGAGTTGAAATGTAAACAAAATAAAAGCCCTCTTCGGAGGCCCATTTCACCAGGAGTTGAAGTGTTACGACCGCTCTTCGGAATTTCACTTCACCAAAGTTGAAATGCAAAACAAAATAAAGACCTTTCTGGAAGCCCATGTTTCGCCGAGATTGAAATAAAACTTCCAAGTGCTGAAATGTGAAAAGGCTTTTTTCAAAGGCACAACTCTTTGGAGGTACACGTTTCGCCAAGATTGAAATAAAACTTCCAAGTGTTGAAACGTGGAAAATACCTCCTCAGAGGTACAACCCCCTCCCGGGGACACAATCAAAAAGAAAGACTTCTTTGGAAGCCAACGTTTCACCGAGATTGAAATAAAACTTCCAAGTGTTGAAAAATGAAAAGGCTTTCTTCGAAGGCACAATTCTTTGGAGGTACACGTTTCACCAAGATTGAAATAGAACTTTCAAGTGTTGAAACGTGAAAAATCCCTCCTCAGAAGTACAAATTTCTATTTAAAAAAATAATATATATCCTCATCAAGGGTATACTTTAACTTTCAAAGGAAGAGTGATTTACCTATTCTAGAAAATAACCTTCCTCAAAAAAAAAAAAAAGAAAGTTAAAGTACTCTTCAGAGGCCTGCTTTACCACATAGAAGAATTCACTTGGGAAAATGCGTGCTTAAGCAAAAGAAAAAAGTGATTTCTTCGAAGGACAAAGCGTAAAAACTTATATGAAGGAAGTTGTACTCTACAAAAAATTTCTTCAAGAATGAAGTAATTATTCTTCAGAAAATAAGAGTGCGAGTTCCCTCAAAGTATAAAATATTGCAGCAAACTTATGGTATGGGGGCAACATGGTATAGTTACATACATAATGGTATAGCTACATCGGTAAAGTACGCTCAAACAACATACCACAAGCTCACCGCAATATTATATAAATGAACTTGTGCAAAAATGAATAATAAATGCATTCTCAAACTCAAACAAGAGTCTGTACAAATAAAGGATCATTTTATTCAATTGCAGATACAGGTTTAAAAAAAAAAAAAGCAGGGGCCGGTGCCTGCACAACATCCGACCATTACACAAAAAAGGAGTCAAAAAGCCCGAAGTCCGACTCTTCACTTCTTCTTGCCACCTTTGGACCCTTTGCCTGGCCGAATGATTAGTTTTTCAGGTCTATCTATAGGCATGAGGGAAGAAGGAGAGGGAGGTGCAACCGGTGCAACTTACGGGTCCTCTTCAGTAGTGATGATTTTCTTCCCCCTCCTCTTCGATGTTCCATGCTTCTTTCTTCTCTTCGAAGAAGACTCACTCCCTGGAGTAACAAGAGCGGACAAAACTACGTCATCAGAGGGAGTTCGCTCCGGAGAAATCTCGCCTCCTTCAAGTCCCTCGTCCTTCTGCTCTTGCGAAGGGATAGGGTCATCCAAGCCGTGAAGAGCCTCAATATGTTCCTCTTATGACCCGGGTTGTGAAGCAGAAGGAGGAGTCACCTGAAAGGACGGAGGAGGGATAACTGGAGGAAGTGAAGTCTGCACAGCACTTGGTCTTTCAACCGCAGAAGAAGAGAAATTAAAAATATTAGTATCTCCCCGAAAGAAGGGAGATATGGGTTCGCCGAGATTCAAGAAGTAATCGAGAAGCTCATCAAACTTTTGAGGAGTAAGCAAGTGATCCACCTGAATCGGACCAATATCAAAATTACCTGAAGATGTTTGCTTCCTTAGCTCAATCTCATAATTCTGAGCCCCGATATCCTCCAAAGCCTCATCATCAGTAGGGGTGATTACCCCGGTTCTTGTAGGAGGCAGCGAATGAGCACTAGAACCTGTAATGTCCACTTCGGAAGAAACTAAAGGACGTTCAGAAGTGGTAGGTGGTATTTCTTTCTCAGAACGTTCCCCTACCGCCATTCTGGCCCGTACCTTGGCGAGTTGCTCTTTTCCCTTGGTAAGAGCGGCGCGGGCATCATCATCGAGATAATGCTCTTCAAGAGCTGTCTCAGCATAGCCAGCACCTTTACCACATAGCATATCGAGTGCTGCCTCCCAGACTTCAGCTAATGTAATTTCGTATTTAGGGCCTAGAAAGGCAAGGCTGCCACGCCCCAAAATGCTATGCAGATAGAAATCAAATAATGTGGAGCTAATGTCAGCTTTGGTTGCTTGATGGGCCTCTTCGGCCGCGAGTTTACCAGAAACAGCCTCGTCACGCTCCTTTTCGACCATAGCAAGTCGAGCTTTTAGCATCTCTATCTCCAAGCTTTGAGAGCCGGCATGTTCTCGCAGATGTAAAGTTTCGGCGCGATATTCTTCTATGACCTTCTCCTGGTGTGTAAGCTTATCTTCGACTGCCCTTTGACTGGCAAGTGCATCTCGTACTTGTTGCTGAAGCATGCTCTCCTTTTGAGAATGGAAAGTAAATGAAGTAGCTAATTCTTCCTTAAGCTTTTCTACTTCCGCTTCCAGCTTTTCATTATAGGAAGCAATACTTCTCATTTCGGCGTCATGCTGTTCGAGAGTCTTCTGCCACTCAGCCTTATCGTTCTCCATTGTGAGCATGGCCTCGAGATTGGCTCGGTTAACCCTCTGAAGCTCGTCGACAAGTTTTTGCCAGTTCGACATTCTTTCAATATCGGTCCTGACAGAATCTAGATTTCGTAGCATAGCCGATTTGTCGAGAGGAACCAAGTCGAGATCAAATCGAACCCCTCTCAGGCACCACTAAGGGAATCGACTTTGAAGAGTGGGAGGACCTTGCCCAACTTGGTATGCGGGCCGGTTGATGATTGTTTGAATGTCGGAACGAACGGGGGCAGGAGATTGAGCAGGAACGTTTTGAGAAACTGTCGGCATTGTTTCTTCAGTAAGTTTAGCCCGCTTGCTAGAAGAATCTTCCATGTGTCCTTTACCTCTCTCATCGTGGGTCTTTCTTTTTTGGGTATCATCATCTCTGTGGGGAGGGTCATGTCTTTCTTGTTCTGTTCGGTGACGTTCTTCATATGCTCGTCTCTCGTCTGCTTTCCTGATGGCCCTCTCTTCATCGGATTCTCTGTAAGAAGGGAGGTAACGCCTATAATCATACTGGCTACGCCTCCCGTAGCGCTGGAAATCATCATAGTACGAGCCGCTGCGCCCCATAGGAGAATCTGGAATAAAAATAATAAGCTTTAGAAATCTTTAAAGTACAAGAAGATAAGTGCGTAGAAGTGATGAAAAATCCGAAGTGTCGTGTAACGTGTAAACTACACGCATCGAGTTACAAACCACTCTGCGGAATAGAGGTAGTGATAACTTGAGTAGGAGGAGTTGACATTTGTTGTAAAGAAGATGTCGCCTCGATTACAGAAGAGATAGTTTTGGAAACATCATCTTTGAAAAGTTCTTGAGAAGTCACAATTAAATCACTCAACCCCTCGAAAACATCATCACCATCATGTTTTTTGGGACTTGCTTTCTTGACTCCTTCGTTAGTAGATTTTTCGGATGATCGTGGAGGTTCTTCCTCTTCGATAACTGGGGCAAGTACAGACTTGTCAGATGGTCCCGCAGCATCTTTCGGAATTGAACACTTTACTAGTGAAGTTTCTATAGAGGTTCCTCCCTGCATGTGCTCTTTAGTAGGGACCGGGGCATCAGGAATTTTCATCGGAGAGTCGGGAACTTCAGTCGGAACTTCATGAAGTTGAGTAGAACGAGAAGAATGTAAAAGCTCAAATCGATGAAGGAGTTCATCTGTCAATAAAAATTTTGCGCTCCTCTCTTCAGCAGCCACAATGCTTAGCCTTTCAAAGACTGGTTTATGACTAGAATCTCTAGAAGGAGGAGGAAGTGCTGTAAAAATAAGGAATGGAATCAGCATCTAGCAATACGAACCATGAAAAACTTAGAATGGAATTGAAGAAAGAAGGGAAAAAAGATCTCACTTCCTATTCTCCAGTCTGCGTAAAATCCTGCGAGGCAACGGATATAGAAGAATTGATTCAAAAAACCATGTGCACTCTCCGGCAAATCCAAAATTAGTTTACGGTTCCTCGCACCTCTTACAAGTACAATCGAAGGGTGGTCCTTGTTCTTCGCAAAAGTGCACAGGTAACAGATTTCCTCAAAACTCGAAAGACGGTCAAGAGTTCTCCTGAACAGAACGCACAATCCCATCAAAATTGCATAGCCATTGGGATGCAGTTGGAAAGGAGAGATCGTCAGTTGAAGAAGGATTTGTTGAAGAAATTCATTAAAGGGAGGAATTGCTCCACTTAAGCACATTTGGCGATTAATGGCAACAAAACCGGAAGGTGGTCTATCAGCGAAATCATTTGGTCCAGGGAGTAAAACTTCTGCCTCGGCAATGCCAAATTGAATGCATAATTGATTAAGCACCCGCTGTTTCAGAAGGGTAGGAGTTCTTTCCGGAGGGTTCTCTAGTGGAATAGCAACCGGGAAAGCCCCTTCGACGTGTTCTATCATCTCTTCTTGTTGAGACGTCATTCTACATGAGTAACTGGATGTTCAGGTGTAAAGGTGCACGTTTCCTAAAAGTGTGAAGTGTTGTGCGAAACTAATAAAAATAACAAGCGAAATAACTGAAATTAAACTAATTGACAACTGATCGATTGTGAGATTTCAGGACTTGTTAATTTAAAACTCAAGCGCAGTGTTAATTCAAACAAAATTTTAGCTTTGCTTTAACACTTAATTTGAGTCGGTTGATTCATAGCATTTCACTCACACAGTTCATTTAAGTTGATTATTCTTTATCGACTAATCTGTCATTCGATGTGGGCGGTCAATGACAGTATATTCGTCCCATTTTTCTGCAAATGTTATGTTTAAACAGGTTGTTAGCATTAGAGATAATCTGCAAAGAAATACGACAAAATTCAAGTCCATATAGTTCAAAGTTCAAATAGTTCAATCAAAGTTGTCTTAGGATTTCACAAGTCCTAGGTCGTCCAGCGACCTAGCATAGGTCGGAGCCTTCTTAGGTCGCGCTGTGCAAAATAAAGGATAAGGCTTTACAAATTCGTCCTAGTGTTAGCTCGGCCGCGACCTAAAGCCTATGTCGCAAGGAAGTTAGGTCGTGCAGTTCTAAGCTCGAGTAACTCTTAACTCATGCAAAATCTTAGGTCGCATGAATATTAGGTCGTTCAGCGACCTAGTGAAGGTCGAAACTATTCCTTAGGTCGCAAGGGTCATTAGATCGCGAATTATCTTAAGTCGCTCAAATCCGCTAGGTCACTAACTTCCTCTCCACGCAATGCTTCACCAGACCCGATAACCCGCTATCAACTACACAGAAATCCATCATCTCCACACATCACCGAATCACTTGAAAAGCGATTCAAAGAATCTCCAATCCATCGTACATTCAATACATTGTCGTGCCTACTCAAGCGGCGATCGAAAATTGATTGCAACGATTCAAAATATAGCACGATGCAAGGAATTGGGTCAAGGTCAGAAAATGGGGATTCGTAATTCAACAGTGATTATGGTGGGATGGAGATCGAATTCACTTACGTATTATGTTGGTGAAGATAAATTGACAGCTAAATGGGTTGAATTTGCCTTCGAAAACTTGAGAGCTTGAAATGGCTAAATAGGAAGTTCAGAGCAGACGAAGTGAAGGAGGAACGACCTATGTCATTTATACCCCAGGGAGGTGAGATGTGAGTCGACACACACGACCTAATTTTCTCGATAGGTCGCTCGCGACCTAACAACTCATCAGAGCTCGAGTTAAGAGAATCGAAGCACACAACCTATGACCTAGGCACGTACTTCGAGGGGCAAATGTTAACTCCTCTTCATTGGAAACTGGAAAATGTGGAGCGACCTAACTAGACCAACGACCTAAGAGACCTAGCGACCTAAAGGATAATGCGACCTAGCGACCTAAAGTTTTAATGAGACCTAGCGACCTAAAGGATAATGCGACCTAGCGACCTAAAGTCTTAATGCGACCTAGCGATCTAAAGTTTTTATGCGACCTAGTACCTTTAGTCCTTAGCGACCTAAGGGATGGAGCGGCCTAGCGACTTAACTTATCAAGTAACCTAAAAGTAGCTGCGACCTAAGGGAAGCTGCGACCTACAGAACGCTGCGACCTAAGGGAAGCTGCGACCTACAGAACTCTGCGACCTAAAGGAAGCTGCGACCTATGGAACTCTGCAACCTAAAGGAAGCTGCGACCTATGGAACTCTGCGACCTAAAGGAAGCTGCGACCTATGGAATTCTGCGACCTATAGAACTCTCACGACCTAAGATAGGTCGCTCACGACCTAAGGACATTGCATTAGAAGACCGCCTTTTCTATGCCGCTACTAGTAAGGTCGCTCACGACCTAGAACTTGTGTAAATCAGCATGCATGTTCTTGTGAAAGTGAGGACGGTGTATCTTAGGTCAGTCACGACCTACGACCTAGCTTAGGTCGGTCACGACCTACGACCTAACTGCGAAAAATGCCTATAAATACGACCCTAGTTCCAACTAGCAAAGGACCTTTTGGCTCATTCATTTCAAGCGCCGTTACTCTGCTGCATTCTAAACTACTTCAACACCTTCAAGGAACTTCACGAAGAAATCAAACATGTCAAACATGTGTTCAAAGATTTGGATCGACGTTGAAGTTTAGGCTACTTGTTCTAAGTCACTTGAAACTCAAAGTGTGTTGTAATCAAAGTGTAACTGCATTGACTTGTAATCAAATCACCAATAAAGATATTCAAAGTGGACGTAGGCTATCTCTTAAGCCGAACCACTATAAAATTGCTGTTGCTTACTGTTTTCTACTACTATCTGCTTATAATCTGTTCCCGAGCTATCGGGTGGTGCTTTCACGATCTCACTTCATACACCGGGGTGTTAGCGTTCAAATTTTAGCGTTAACAATACCCATACAACATATTTTACAACCATGCAATAATTTTACTTAAAAATAAATCACAACATTAATTCATAGATACAAGGTTTTCAGTTAAAGGTTTGCTCACCTATGTGGTTTAACAAAAAGAAACAAATTTTGAAAACCTATAGACAAAACTGTAAACAAGGCAGAGGCAATCTGCCTAATTCACAGACATGTGTGCACTCAATCTATGTATACATACAACATGCAGGTACATTCAAACCCATATCAAAACATAATCACAATCTTATCTTTAAAGGCAAACAGATTTGAGGTTGAAAATTTTGCTCACCTAAAGGTTGATGAAAGACAGAGGCTGGAATTGAAACAGGGAAGCAAAATACTTTGCTTTGAATTTGAAAAACTGGATTTTGATTCTTGTTAGCTAGACTTTGTTGCATGCCTTGATTTGTTTCTGGAATTGCTTGGTCCTTAGCTCCTTTGCTTTTTAAATCTTCTCTACCTTTTGTTTTGATGTTTTTTTAATTTCTTCATTTTCACGCTTGATGATGATTTTTTTTGAAAGCATGCTTACTGCCTTCAGATTTTTTGAGTTTGAGCAGATTTATTTGAGCTTGAAGTTGTTTGAATTTGCCTAAGTTGAATTTTTTGCTTCATGTTTTGAATTTTTGTTTGCAACTGAATTGATCTTTAGGTTGCAGTTTTCTTCTTTTTTTTTCTTCTTGATTTTGCTTCAGATTTTGAACTACTTCAGATCTGAAGCTTTTCTTTTATTTTGAATTATTCTGGTCTTGTTTCTTTTTTCTTTAAATTTTAATCAAAAGATAAATGCCACTTGTATCACTTGCATGGCAACATATTTACACTTGTTGAATTTCCTTATTGCATTATTTACAAGTGTTGTAAACAATAAATATTGTGTTTTAAACCTTACTTCAATTTATTTTACAAATTTTGTTTTGGACCTTGCTTTATTCTAATTTTATGACATGTTTTTAAACCACCTATTTGAATTATTTATATTTTGTGTTTCAAACCTTATTTTATTTCAATTTATAAAATATGTTATATCTATTTTATACTTATATTTCCAAAAGATATGTATGTTATAAAACTTTTGTTAAATCTTGTTTCAAATCATTATACATACATTTCAATTATTTTTACTTACATTTGCATTCATACATTTTATTTTGTACTTATACAATTTTAAAGGCAAATGATTTAAAGTCAAATTATTCATTACTAATAAATAACTATATATATATATATCCACATATATATTAGTTCCTTGGAAATATAAAGTTAATAAATCAATTTTTTTATTTCTAAAATATTTTCTTTTGAATTACAAAACTAAGATTCTATTTGAAATCTCTTTATATACATTTAACCAAACATCTTATTTTATTTGGGAAAATTCAAATAAATCCGTAATTTAATTCAAAAATTTAATTTAATTACCAATTTAAATTTGATAAAAAATCGGGATCGTTACAATAAGTGTAATCAATCATCATCCAAACATATTTACAGTAATTATTCAATCCAATCATATATACAAAACACACCAAATGTTGTTAAATAAGTCAAGTCAATTAAGTTTAAAACACACTAATCAAAACAAATAACATATAGAATGACTAGACATTCTTTGGTACTTCCACCCATCCATCTTTTTCAATGATAGGTCTGCTTTAATGGCATCCCACTCTTTTTTATCTTTGTCGAGAGTGGCTAATGGATTTCCTTTGAGATTCTCCTTGTTAAGGGCTGAGTCATCCAATGAAGAGCGTCGAAATGTCTCTCTTTCTCATTGATCGTCTGTATTTGACTCAATTCTAAGTGGCGATTATTACGAAGTATGAATGTAAGGATATTCTTGAAGGAAGTGAGAATTTCTTCAAGATTATCACTTAGATTCTTAATCGAAGAAGCCATATTTCAAGAAATAGGAAGAGATATGAAAGGGATGATTAGAAATGAAGTTTGATAATTTATTCTGGAAGAACCAGGTATAAATAGGGGTAGAAAGTCGATTAGAATGAATAGACACAAGTTAGTTACATGAAATTAAAATTTGAAAGTGCAACTACTTTTTGCCCGTTGTATGTCGACATGGGAGGATTGCAGATGTCGACATACCTCTGCCTAAAGTGACTATTTGCTTTGAATATTGTGAACAAATCTATGCAACTAAAATTTGTATAATATGAAAACAAGCAATTACAGAGGCAAATGAAGTTGAATAACAGGAAATAAAGGATTTCATTAATGATTCTAGTCAGTATTACATAAAGTAACATAATTTAACTAAAAATTAAAGAAAATACATGGATAGAACTTGAAGTAAACAAGATAACATGAACTAAAACTACTTAGATGAAGATGAAGAGGATGATAGTCCAAGCTTTCTACTAATTTTCTTGAAGAACTTGTCGATTTTAGTGGAAATCTTATCCATTTTCTTACTCATTGATCTTTTAAGTGTCTTTTAATTTTCCACTATAATTTATTGATTATTGAGAATGGTCTTATTGGATGGATTAGCGAGATTAGTGGGATATTCAATACTCTCTAAGGAAGTTTCTTGATCTTCTTGTTATTCCTCTTCAATTTCCATTCCTTGCTTTTCCTCTTCTTATTCTTCCTCCATTTCTTCCATTTTTTCATCAGCAGACCTTTCTTCCTTTTCCGCAAGTGTTTTATATGGTTGAAACACTAATGGAACATATGGGAAATGTTTCCATGGTTGAACACTTTTCTAGTTATAAATTCTTCCCTTTTGAAATCAACTCCAAAGTAATTAAAAATCCATGTAAGATGCATTCCGTGATATAACGTATTTTCACCCATAGTAAAATTCTTGGGCCTTAGCTCATCCCAAATAACTTGACCCCAATTGATATCATAATTTCCCAAAATTGCAAAAAGAGCTTTGCAAACTTTCAAAGTCAGGTTGTTGTAGTTTCTCGATCTTGGTATAAGAGAGTCTTGAATAAGAAGGTTAACAATTCTTGCTTTTGGATGAAAATAACGATTTTTGAAGTCAAAATTATTATTCCCATCAAAGATGTGCTGAAATGTCTCTCGATTATTTTCATTTATTTGAAATTTCGAGCAATTCATTCTGCTATACATGCATCTTAAAATATTTCCAAAATTTTACAATTAAAAACTATTGTGTTCCTTCAACACTACTCTAAATTTTTCCATCTTGCCCAACATAAAAACCACGATTCAAATTTGCATAAAACATCTTAACAAGATTTGGATAGCATACAAAATCATTTTGTTTGTTATCTATTACACTAAAAATAGAGCATTATTGAAAAATATTTTCAATTTCATAAGAAGGAAATCTTCAAAATTAGCAAATTTCTCCGGATGAATTTTACCAAAGTTTACATAGTTGATGCAAACTTTGATAGCTTCCGGGTCATTAAAAAGAAAGTTTTTGATAGCTTTTGGAAGCCTAATGGTGTTAGGATTGCTTGAAAAGGCCATTGAAGAAGTTTGAGAGGAGCAGAAGATAATGAAAATAAATTTGAAATTTGAAATGAAAGTGAAAAGTGATGATAAGGAGAGTATATTAAATAGAGATTCTATAGACATGTTCTCTGGTCAAGAGGCATCTTTCCAAAGCATTGAAGTTAGTGAAAAGGTAGAGGGAATTTCAATAGTTTGAATTCAAATTTTGAAATCAAATTCCGAGGGGCATGTCGACATGGGGTATCCGGGTATGTCGACATGTGCCTATTGAATCAAAGGTCAAGTTTCTATTCCTAATTTCTAATAAATTTATATATTATATACTATATTCTACTTATATAATTCCTGTGATAACATTAAATATAATAATACTTAAATATCAATAATTTTATTTAAATTTTATTAAAATAATAATATTTTCGAATTTAAAATTCAAATTTCAAGGGATAAATTTGAATTTAAAATTCAAGGAATTTTTTTAAAAAAATAATCGAGCAAACAAATCAGCATCCATTCGAACAAGAAAAATTAAAAATAATGTAAGTGCGTACCTATTTTTAGATCCATACTCCCATCGTCGTCTGATTCATGAAAAGCAGTGAAACACAGTTTTGAATTATCCATCTTCTTTTCATCGTCACTGGATGATGAGTCTGAGTCATCACGGGTTGCTATGTATGCTTTCTTTCTTTTCCCTGACGAATCATTGTTTGGAGGGAGCAACTTTTTATCTGGATATGGAAAATCTTTCCTATGATGATCAACTTTATTGCAATTGTAGCATCTATCATTATTGATGTTTTCTATATTATTTCTGGAATTCCTTTGATCATTTCTTTTGTAATTATTCATTTTTCTACATTTTAGGAATTTCCAAAAGTTTCTTGTCATGTAAGCAATGTCCTCATCACTATCTGGTTTCGAATCTTTAGTTGTTGCATTGAATGCTAATGACTTCTTTTCTGTAGCCTGGTTTTCTCTTCTTCCTTATAGTTGAACTTTATAAGACATCAGATTCCCAATCAATTCTTCTATTTTCATTAGACTGGTATCATTTGCTTCTTCGATTGCAAGTGCCTTTTGATCCCATTCCAAAGTGAGTGAATTTAGTATTTTTTTTGACTAGGTCTTCCTCCGAAAAGCTTTTTCCAAGTACAATTAGTGAATGAACAATACCTTGAAATCGATAATACATGTCGAAAAAGGACTCGTTTGCATGCATTTTAAACAGTTGAAACTGATTAGTTAATATGGAAATCTTAGTCTGTTTAACTTTACTTGTTCCTTCATGAGTAACTTGCAAAGTTTTCAAGATTTCAAATGCAGACTTACAAACAGACACTCTATTAAGCTCATTCCTATCTAATTAACAAAATAATATATTCACGGCCTTTGAGTTATTTTGTGCAACACCCTTTTGCTCAGCAGTCCATTGGGCAAAATTGGTAGTTGGTTCAATAAACTCAGGTTGTGTGATATTCCAAGCGTCTAATCCTACTAATTGTAAATAAATTTTCATTCTACAAGCCCAATATGCATAATTACTGCCATTGAAAAATGGTGGTCTGATAGTAGACTGACCTTCTACAAATGAACTAGTGTTAATGTTAACAGAACTAGTGCCAGAGTTAAAATTGCCAGTTTTGATAGCCATTAAAATAATTTTTTAAGTTTCAGATTTTGAAAAATATGAAAACCAATGCTCTGGTACCAATTGAAAGATGGTGCAAATTAAGGAACTTAAGGCTAATTTAACACTAGAGGGGGGTGAATAGTGTCTAATGGATTCTAAAACTTATATGGACTAATTTAAACTTATGATATAAAAAAATGCAGAACTTAATCACAGAACAATCACAGAATCAAACACAGATGCAGAAAATAAAAAAATAAACACTAAAAGGAAAGAACACACTGGATTTCATACTGGTTCGGAGTTACCCTACATCCAGTCCTGTACTAAGGCAAACACCTCATATAGATTTTTATTATACCAATGTCGAGATTACAATCCTCAATTTCTAAAGGCCTTGAGGTACCCTCCCGTCTCACGAGTCTGGGGAAAACTCTCTTGATTTACGGGACATAATATCACCCAATTGATTTCTAGGCACAACCACACCTTATAGAGGGACTCGATAAATTTTTAATTACAAATTGATCCTATAACTCTAAATAGCACTTTGACCTTCAAGAGAGGGCAGAGAATCAAACAAGAATAAGATTCTAATTTGATCCACTTAAGAATTTGGCAGAATTTCGACACGATCTTAAAAATATGAAAATTTTAGAATATGGATTTATGGAGAAGGAGTGAAGAAAATAAGAAAAATAGTTAGTTAAAAATTCGTTTGTGAAGGCTATTTATAGAGTACCAATGATTATAACCATTCATGAAGTTATTTAAACTAATTGACACTTCTTTTGAAAATTTGAAACTTTTGAATTCAACGGCCACCATGTCGACATGGGATATCCCATGATGTCGACATCCCTTAGTTCAAAACAATGTAAAATTTGTTTTGAAAATGGTATTGAAAGGAAAACAAGATAAAATGATTCTAGAGTAAAATAAACTAATTTTCCTATGTTTTAAAATGAAGAAGAGTAGAAAAATATATTTTTTGGAATGTATATATAAATTTGATTTTAAATCTCAAGTATATATATTATAAAAAATATTTAAAATCAAAAGATTGTTTTAAAAACAAACGAAGTTTAAAACAAGAGTTTATTCAAAAACAAAAACAAAGAATATTTTAAGGCTAAAACATATTTTTGGAAATCATTTGAAGAGATAATTTTTAAAGCTAAAACATTTTGAAAACCAGTTTTGAAAATTATTTTGAAAAGTCATTTTGAAGTAGTTTTGCAAGCTTCTTCCTGTAGAATATCTTATCACATCAAGACTCGAGAACTTGTACAAAACAAGTATGTTTGTGGGTTTGTAAGCCACTTGTCGTAGATTTGTAAGCTATTTGTCGCGGGTTTGTAAGCTACAAAGAAGGTAGAAATGGGTACCATCTCAAATGAAATTCGGAATGAAGATTTCCATGTTATTATGAAGTTTTAACAAAGACCAGACACATATCTTGAAATCTTGATCTTGATACTCTAGAGTCTTCGGTCTTGATATCTCCATTCTGAATCTTGAGTCTTGAGTCTTTATACTGATCGGTCTTCAGTAATCAATACCTGCATATATATATATATATATATATCTGTGTGTGTGTGTGTGTATTTATATCCTTCATAACCATATCCATCTAGACAACAGTGTTAGTATATATTTTATAATAATATAAGTTAAAAGGTTGTTGTCATGCAAACCAACATCTTAGTTCCTAGCACCAAAGACTCTCCCTATCTCTATTTAATGTTATCCAGAATTGTATTATACACGGTTGAGTTCTTGCATATACAAAATTGGGTAGAGAACATATAAGAAAATTGCTTCCATGTGTTGATCATCTTTTCACGGTATTGTCGATAGCATTTAGTCGCATCCCCTTTTTAACGACCCTGGATTTTAGACGTTTGAAACTGGAATATTTAATCGATTCTAAATATTTAAAATGTTATTTTATTTGAATTTTGAATATAACTGGAATATTTGATCCGTAATAGTATTTTATTATTGGATTTCAAATTTCGTAGCGTTTGGCGTTATCGTGTAGCCGTACATGTTATAAACGCGCTGAAATCTATATCGAAAATTCAATATAATAACTGGGTCTAAAAGCCTATCTTCTCCATACGATCGAATTAGCACTCGAAACTTTTTCTATTGCATTCAAAATAAGGGTATAACATTATGAATGCCTAGCGGTATGTCTCGATATGAGTTCGCGATAAATCGAGACAATTTGAATTATATATATATATATATATATATATATATATTTATACTTTAGTCAACCATCAACTAAATTCTTTTCACATCGACCTGTTTACCATTCACATCTGTCTCTTTCCTTTCTATCAGCCACCACCCTACTACCTACAATGTCTTCTGAAACATGTCTCCTGCCTTTTCAAATCACGGACCAGATGTTCCTCCTCATTTCCTTTTAGAACACACACTCTCGGTCAAGAAAAACTGAAAATTAAAAAGAAAGGAAATGGCTGGCTGTGAAATACGCGAGAAAATGGGAAGTCGTTTGTAATCCTTTCATCCTCCTTCAACATAATAAGGGAGGCTGCCATTTGTTGTCTTCCCAAATCTCGTTTCCTCCCACTCAAATTAAATTCAAATCGATTCGTTAAGTAGAGAAAAAAAAGAATGGAGATAAAAATTTCGATTTCGTCCCTATCTTCCTCGAATGAGTACTGTTTGAATCAAACAGAAGTATAGTGCAAATGTGGCGAAATTGAGCACGAGCAAGTGGCAGAAACGACCGTTAGGGCTTGGGGTGCCACAATGACAGGGGTGTCTTATGCTGAGAAGGCACGAGTAGGGTTTCGCGATGGGGTGGTCGCGATACGGATAAGAGGAACGTGAGGTCATGGGATAGGGCAATCGAGTTTTGGTGGCTGTTGCATCTTGATTTAGGCATGGCATGAAGTCGTCGTTCCTGGCCGCGTTTGGACTGTGAGGTATTCGTTTTCCTTTTTCTTTCGATTGAACTTGATTTAACAAAATATATATATACACAGATGGAAAAATATATGTAAAGTAGAAACAGAGAAATTTGTTTTAGTTAACGAAATATATATGCAGTAAAGAAAAATTTACAATAATGCATAAAAACATTTCGGTTTCTAATATATGTACATATATGGTAGAAAGGAATTTAATATATATATATATATATATATATATATATATATATATAATGCACTCACATATTTTAATACAAATGCCTATTTTAAAATTAATATATATACAGAAATAAACAGAAATTTATATAAGATTTTGGGAAAAAAAATGTATGGGTTTATAGAAAAGTTAGATTTTTAAGCCTATATGGATTGTTATTTACAGCTTGAAAATGATAAATAAATTAAAATACATATATACATTTTAAACATACTAGTTTATTTTAAATCAATGGATTATGGTGATTAACTAGTTTAATCAACTTGTTTAATCAAATTATTTAATTTATTTTAGTTACTAAAAGATTTTTAAAAGGGAAATTATTAGTCTAAACTAAATTATTAGTTAATTAAAATTTTAAATGGAAATTGGTCATTCGATTAGTTCAAATGTTAATATACCATATAATGTTTGTACAAGGTCTAAAATCATAAAGGAAAAAGCCAGCTTGGATTGGATTGCAAATTAAAGGTCAAAGGTGAGTTAATCTCACTTAAATTGGATTACTAGTGAATTTAACTAGTTAAAAATTTAAAATTTTGGTTGATTGATTGAATTTATAATTATTATCAGTCAGGATGTGATACTATATATATAGTAGTATATGTATTGGAGTGATTGATATTTCCGCATTATACCACGGATGAGACCCTATGTGCCCCGCATAATAGCGGATGGCCCTATACACCGCGATATCCTGCCTTGAAGCGGGATTGGTATTTTAATTATTGACTAACATCTGTGGATGCATGTAAACAGGTTGGAGGGATCCAATTGGATTCCTCAAAAATGTTGAATTTTATTTTTATATTCAGTTATATGAAATACTGAATAATTCTTTGATATAGTATGTTGGGAAAATTGATTTATTTGATGTTAATATATTGATGGATATACTGTAGCATTTGAAAAATATAAATATTGAATTTTAAAAGGGTAATAAAAAGGTAAAATTTCAAGTAAGCAAATTTATAGTAAAGATGGATAAATTTAAAAAGAAAAGAATTGGGAAAAAGTAAATAGTTGCTTTTAAATCCTATTAAATAAATTTCTAAAAATGGAAAAAACAAGGTTTTGGATAAATGTGATTTAAAGGATTTAAAAGTAAGAACTTAAGAAATATTGATTTTAAGTACAAAGAATTTATTTAAAAATTTAAGGTTTAAGTGGGTTGGAAAAATAAAATAAAAGGGAGAATTTTGAAATAAGCATGAAATTGATATTCAGACTTAAATAAGGTTTTAGATCATAAAAAAAGGAGTAGAGCTTGAATTAATGGATTTTGAAATAAATTTGGAAAAATCAACAAATAGAATTTTGAGGGAATTTAATTCAAGGAATCGATGTGAAAATCGATTAAAGTTTTTTGGAAATAGTGATTAAAGGGAGAACGAGAGTATGGAATTCATAAACGGGGTTTGTAAATAAAGTGAAATAAATATCAGTGGATATTTGAGATTTTTATTTCACCGTGGGAATTTGTAAGGAAATGGTAGTTCATTTTAAAAATAAATAGAGTAGTTTTATTTTTAAAGAATGGAAAAGAAATTTTACGGGTTTGGGACGTAAATTAAATTAGGATAAATCGAGAAGGAATTATAAATAATTAGATGGGTTATATTGGAATGAAATGTGTGTTTTCCTGAAAAGCCAAGTATAATTTCAAAGTAAATTTTTAAGTGTAGATTAAAAGTTTAAAAAAGTGGTTTTGAAAGCATGTTTCAGAAAATTTATTATTTAGATGTTTTAAAATTATTAAAGTATATATTTATTTAAGTTAATTATAGTAGTAATTATTTTTAAAGGTTGAATTAGTATTTTGATGTAAAGGATAATTATTAAATATTATACCTTATATTGTAATTTTATTTTAAAAGTAGCTTTGGCTAAAGCTTTTCTTGGGAAATTGTTATAGAATTTCATAACGATTATTTTGAGTAAAGTGATTTAAGTAGTTTTATTTTAAATGTATATTCTCAGATAAAGTGATTTAAATTATTTAAAATCTAAATTTAATAAGGCTTGGTACTTTTCAAGGGAAATAAAATAATTGGTGGAATGATTATTTAGTTAGATAATTAAATAACCGACTACCAATATTTTGGCCAATGTGCTGATCGTTTCGTAGAAACCAAGATCAGATTTAATTATCTGAAAACCACTTTGATCTTGTTTGAACGGTTGCGAATGAAGCCCATGAACATGATGAGGACGGTGATTCTGTTATCCAAACCAAAGGCAACATGTATGGACGACTTCTATCAGTCCATCGTCAGGAGGACATTGAGCATTCTAATCGAAATATGTTCTAAAATGGTAACGCATAACCTCAAGCCTCATCTACCAGGAATGGCTAAAACAGGGGAGGTGCAGTAAGGCTAAGTGAGTAGCACCCAAATAGGGTAAGGTCATCCCAGTCTAGATGCCCTTTCTGATCAAGGCTTAGTGGACAGATGTTGATCCCGACCCTGGGGTGATCTTATTCAGACTATCCAGTAAGGGGTAGCTTTGGTTTTGTCTTGTAGGGGATCGGGAGTGGTCCTCGGTACGCTGATCTAGGACAAGTACTGTGGCGGGCGGTATCCCAGTAGCCCTGCCATTGTATGGATTCTAATCTCCAATAAGCGCATGTACGGTTTTGATTGTGCCCAACTATGCTAGAACGTGAGATGCAAGCATTTCAGCTAGATTCTATTTACTTTATATGGACATTATTATAATATCAAACGGATTTGAAAAAAATGTTTTGGTTATCGTAAGGTGAAAACCCAGCATGTTTGTTTGTGGCGTAGTCTTATGAGTTACCTTTGATTTTCAAAGGATTCTGAAAACTTTAATAATCCAATTGAGTGTGTTTTCTCACGCTGGTTTTTCAGACTGACTCAGGTGTTATTTTATTATAATTCTCGGGTCAGACCGAGTAATACAGATACAAGATAGGATTCTTTAGAGCTAAGGAGACGAGCTGGATGATGGGGATGTATATCACGTATCGGACTTGTATTCCGCTACACAGTGTAAGCTGTGTATACAGTTTTGTCAGGACAAGTTATTACAACTGTCCTGTTGTGTGCTATGGATTATGCTGTACTCTAATGATTGTAAGTATTACGCAGTTACAGATTCTTTTGTATAAAAATTTGTTGTTATCCATTATGTGTTATTCTACTACGATTGTGAGATTCTGATGTTGTTTTCTATTTCTTTTTTTTTGTTCTTTAACCCTAATGGTTCATATTTCCGTCCAATTTGAGTTGAACTGATAAAGAATATTGCTAACTCAAAGGGGTATGGATTTGCCGAATGTTACAGTGGTATCAGAGCTAAAAGTTAAGCGAGAACATTGGCTCTAGTGGGGATAACTCATTAAAGATAGGTTCAGTAGTGCCCTAGAATGAGTTTGAGCGTATTAATAGATATGAGCGTGCATTTGTTAGTGAATATAATTTTTTTATATTGTGTTGATTGGTTTGTTAAGTGGCTTATGGATTCTGATCAATACAAGTAATTAACGTTATTGATAGGGATCTCTAAACACTTGTACTGACCAATTCAACATGGTATTGTTTTAAAGGGTGAATGAAATAATTTTGCGTAAAATTATTTTTGTACATAAAAGAAATAATTTTTCGTAAATTATTATAGTTATATATGGTTGCTTGGTTGTTAGAAAATGATAATATTAAATTATTATCATTGTTGTATGAAAATTGAAATAAGAAAATAAATGTTATTATCAACGAAAAAGGAACTAACCCATATAAAAAATGGAATTTGCAAATGTGAATTATAACTGTGATTTATAAACTGAAATAGGATAAAATTCCAGAGTAATACTTGCATATAGATTGAAAGGATTTGGAATTTGAAAATTTGAGAAAATTTGAGTTTGAAATGATTTTCAAAGGCTTTGGAGGAATAATAGTGATATTATTTGGAAATTGTTTTGAATGGGATATGAAATCTTGTGGGATTTGGAATTAAAAATATTTGAAATGTTTTTAAAGAGATAAAAGCACTGAACTCTTTTCAATCGTTGGAAAATAACTCTGATGATGATCGCGACATCATCAATGTTCATTTTCGAGTTTCCAAGGGAGGAATTACTGCCTAAATGTTTTGAATTGGTATTTGTTTGCAAAATTGGATTTGATTTTGGAGTGCAAAGGAATACTTTGTTTTGGGTATAATATAATTTCAAAAAAAGAAATGTTTCTGAATGGTTAAGTGATTATTTAAAATATTCTGGAGTTGGTTAAAAATGTTTATGGAACAATAAATGAGTTTGGAAACTTATAAAAGATTGAAATTTGTTGAGAATAAAATTTAAATCTAGAAGATTTAAATTAAAATAAGTATGAAAACGAAATAAGTTAGAACAGTAAGCCAATTAAATGAAGTAAATTAAAAGAGGTTAGTAAATGGAATGTAAATAAGTTTGGAAAGCTTATAGAAGTTGAAAATTTGAATTGAATTGGAATGTAAGTTGAATTTAGTTAAGTAAAAGTGATTTTAAAGAAAAATTCTAAGTAGACCAAGTAAAATGCTAATTGAAATAACATTTATTAAGTTGGAAATGAATTTGTAAATGAACAAATTAATTTAATTGGTGGATAGATGAAAATGGAATTTAAAGAGCGGAGTGATGTTTAGTTTGAATTGTGTAAGTAAAGTAAAGTTGTAGAATTAGTTCGAAGCAAAATAATAATAATAGAAGTTTGGAAATAAAAATGGTTTGCGATAAGGTGAAAAGAATCCAACATTCAAAAATTGGAAGGTAAATTGAAAACAAATGAAATTGGAAATATAAATTGAATAAAAATGGATAACTTAAGTGGTGAAGTGAAAGTAAATATAAGAAGTGTATAAAATACTTATATTGAACTTAAGAAGAAAATGGTGATTTCTTAAGGAAAATTGGTATTGGGGAAAAGATACTAAGTTAATATTTGAAAATGAAGATTCAGTTAAGGCGTGTGAAATAATAAATTGAGAATAAGTGAATGGAAATCAAAATAAATGTGATTAAAAAGAGAATTGATATAGCTAATAATCAATTGAGATAAATACGTAGGATGTACATATGTTATTTTATTCGCATAGCGATTTGATCCAGATTCGAGCACATAATTTCGAGATAGTCATATCGTTCCATGTTGGGATTTTTCACTCGATTTTCGACGGTGAACCCTGGATATGGATTTTTGATTAATTCCGGAAATTCTCTATCATAGTATTTCGCTATGCGAGGAGAATGATGGTTTCTAATCAAAAAACTAGATCTGAGTCTGCACTAGGGAGTCGAGTGGACGAAACTGGTTCGGAAGTGAAATTGTGTGATCGAGTGAGCGATCGGATTTGATATTGTATATGGATGATATATGTACGTCATACGAGCTTAAGTAAGGAAAAGATTGAAAATTTTGTAAAGGAACGAATAAAATGATTTTGGATTCTGTGATTGGATATTATTGCTAAGTAGCATGCATGTAATTAAAACAAAGAAAATTGGTGTTATTGATTTCAGAAGATAAATTTTAATTGTCTAACGAAAAGGTATGTATTTAAATTGGCATATGAAATTTGATGATTTTCTGATCTAGCCACTTGGCTTTTGTTTTCTTTTCAAAATTGGGGCCCGTAGAGGCATTTTGTAGTTGTTCCGAGCTAGCCACGCAAAGGAGATGCTGGCAAAAATTTTCGAAAATTTAAGGAGTTAGAAAATTTTTGAGAAAATATTGATAATATAAAATTTGGTTTTAAATTATAATTTGAACGGTTGAGTAAGTATTATTTTTTGGAGTCTATGAGTGAGTTTGTAAAGTTAGTAGGGTGATAATGTGTCTTTAATAAAAAGATTGTTTTGGGAAGTTGTCTGAAAACTGGTTAGTTTGGTAAATAGTTAACAGGTAGTGGACCATTCTTTTTACTAGCAATTTTGGGGACGAAATTCTTTTAAGAGGGGAGGAATGTAGCGACCTTGGATTTTAGACATTTGAAATTGGAATATTTAATCGATTTTAAATATTTAAAAGTTAATTTTACTTGAATTTCGAATATAGCTATTTATTGGGTGAATTTAATTATCGTGCTAAATTATGGGAATCGAGTAAATTGTTGAATCGGGAATTTTAAGCTGGTTAAAAATAATTTGAAGGCTTATAAAATCTATGTTGATCATACTGAAGATAATAAAAATGTTAAAAGTTAATTTAAAAGTGTTTTGTTTAGTTTTAAAAATATATCATTTAAATTGATATTTAAAATAGCCTTTCGAGACACAGTCTCGGAATTCGACGAATCCAGTTCCATTGGATCCGTAATAGTGTTTTATTATCGGATTTCAAATTTTGTAGCATTTGGGGTTATTGTGGCTATACGTGTTATAAACACGCTAAAACTATATCGAAAATTCAATACAATAATTTGCTCTAAAGAGCTATCTTCTCCATACGATCTAATTAGGACTCGAAACCTTTTACATTGCATTTGGAATAGGGGTATAACATTATGAAAGCCTAGCGGCACGCCTCGATAGGGGTTCGGGATTTTAAGCTACGTAAATCGAGACAATTTGAACACACACACACACTCTTTAGACAACCGTCAGCTGAATTCTTTTCACACCAATCCTTTTACCCTTCACATCTATCTCTTTCCTTGTTATCAGCCACCATCCTACTACCTACAATGTCTTCAGAAACATGTCTCCTACCTTTTCAAATCACGTACCCAATGTCCCTCCTCATTTCCTTTTAAAACTCAACATGTCTCCTACCTTTTCAAATCACATACCCAATGTCCCTCCTCATTTCCTTTTAAAACTCACGCTCTCGGTCAAGAAAAACAGAAAAATAAAAAGAGTGGAAATGGCCGACTGTGAAACAGACGAGAAAATGGGAAGTCGTTTGTAATCCTTTCATCCTCTTCAACAAAATAAGGGAGGCCGCCGTTTATTGTCTTCCCAAATCTCGTTTCCTCCACTCAAATTAAAATCAAATCGATTCGTTAAGTAGAGAAAAAAAAGAATGGAGATAAACATTGTGATTTCGTCTCAATATTCCACGAATGAGTACTGTTCGAATCGAATAGAAGTGGAGTGCAAATCTAGGGAAATCGAGCATGAGCAAGTGGAGGCGAAGACTGCTAAGGCTTGGGGTGTCGCGATGACGGCAGCGTCTTAGGCTGGGAAGGTGTGAGTAGAGTTTCACGATGGGGTGGTCGCGATACGGATAAGAGGCACGTGAGGTCGTGGGATAGGGCAATAGAGTTTTGGTGGCAGGCGCATCTTGGTTTAGGCACAGCGTGAAGTCGTCGTCCGTGATCGCCTTTGGGCTTTAAGGTATTCATTTTCCTTCTTCTTTTGATTAAACTTGTTTTAACATAATACACACACACACAGATGGAATTAAATATGCAAAGTTGAAACAGAGAATATTTTTTTAGTTAAAGAAATATATATGCAGTAAAGAAAAATTTACAGTAAAGCGTAAAAACATTTCTATTTCTAATATATGTACATATAAGGTAGAAAGAAATTTAATATATATATATATATATATATAATTCACTCACATATTTTAATACACATGCTTATTTTAAAATTAATATATATAAAAAAATAAACAGAAAACTATATAAGATTTTGGGAAATAAATGTAAGGGTTTATGGAAAAGTTAGATTTTTAAGCCTATATGGATTATTATTTGCAGCTTGGAAATGAGAAATAAATTAAAATACATGTACACATTTTAAACTTACTACTTTATTTTAAATTAATGGATTATGGTGATTAACTAATTTAATCAGCTTATTTAATTTATTTTAGTTACTAAAAGAGATTGAAAAGGGAAATTGTTAGTCTAAATTAAATTATTTGTTAACTAAAATTTATTAAATGGAAATTGATCATTCGATTAGTTCAAATTTTAATAAATCATATAATGTTTGTACAAGGTCCAAAATGGTGAAGGAAATAGCCAGTTTGGATCGGATTGCAAATCAAAGGTCAAAGGTGAGTTAAACTCGCTCAAATTGGATTACTAGTGAATTTAAATAGTTAAAAAGTTAAATTATTGGTTGATTGATTGAATTGATAATTATTATCAGTCTGGATGTGATATTATATATATATATATAATAGTATATATATTAGAGTGATTGATATTCCCGCATTATATAGAGGATGAGACCCTACGCGCCCCGCATAATAGCGGATGACCCAATATACCGCGATATCCCGCCTTAAAGCAGGATTGGTATTTTAATTGTTGACTAACATTTGTGGATGTAGGGAAACAGGTTGGAGGGATCCAATTGGATTCCTCAAAAATGTTGAATTTTATTTTCATATTCGGTTATATGAAATGTTGAATAATTCTATGATATAGTATGTTAAAAAATTGATTTATTTGATGTTAATATATTTATGGATATATTGTGGCATTTGAAAAATATAAATGTTGAATTTTAAGTGGGAAATAAAAAGGGAAATTGAAAGTGAGCAAATTTATAGTAAAGATGGATAAATTTTAAAAAAAGAATTGGGAAAACGCAAATAGTTGTTTTTAAATCCTATTAAATAAATTCTAAAATATGGAAAGGAACAGGGGCTTGGATAAATGTGAAGTAAAGGATTTTAAAAGTAAGAAATTAAGAAATATTGATTTTATGTATAAAGAATTTATTTAAAAATTTAAGTTATAAGTGGGTTGGAAAAAAAATAAAAGGGAGAATTTTTAAATAAGCATGAAATTGATATTCGGATTTAAATAAGGTTTTAAACCATAATAAATGAATAAGACCAGAATTAATGGATGTTGAAATAAATTTGGATAAATCAAGAAATAGGTTTTAGAGGGAATTTAATTCAACCAACCGATGTGAAAATCGATTAAAGTGTTTTGGAAATAGTGATTAAAAGGAGAATGAGATTATGGGATTCATAAACGGGGTTTATAAATAAAGTGAAATAAATATCAGTAGATATTTGAGATTTTTTAATCACGGTGGGAATTTATAAGGAAAGGGTAATTTGTTTTAAAAATAAAAAGAGTAATTTTATTTTTAAAAGTATGGAAAAGAAAATTTACGGGTTTGGGACGTAAATTAAATTGGGATAAATCGAGAAGGATTTATAAATGATTAGATGGGTCATATTGGAATGGAAAGTGTTTTTCCTGAAAAGCCAAATATAATATCAGAGAAGATTTTTAAGTACAGATTAAAAGTTTTAAAAAGTGATTTTGAAATAATGTTTTAGAAAAAATATTATTTAGATGTTGTAAAATTGTTGAAGTAAATATTTATTTAAATTAATTATAGCAGTAATTATTTTTAAAGGTTAAATTAGTATTTTGATGTAAAGTATATCTAGTAAATATTATACATTATATTATAGTTTTATTTTAGAAGTTGTTTTGGCTAAAGATTTTCTTGGTAAATTATTATAGAATTTCATAACGATTATTTTGAGTAAAGTGATTTAAGTAGTTTTATTTTAAATGTTTTAAATGTATATTTTTCGATAAAGTGATTTAAGTTATATAAAAGCTAAATTTAATAAGGCTTGGTACTTTTCAGGGGAAATAAAATAATCAATGGAGTGATTAATTAATTTGATAGTAAAATAACCAACTACCAATATTTTGGCTAATGCACTGATCGTTTCGAAGAGACCAAGATCGGGTTTAATTATCCGAAAACTACTTCGATCCGGTTTGAACGTTTTTGAATGAAGCCCGTGAAGATGATGAAGATGGTGATTCAATTAGTCCAGACCTAGGGCAACTTGTATGGACGAATGCTATCAGGCAATCATCAGGAGATCAGCATTCTAAATGAAATGTGTTCTGAAAAGGTTGGCCTTAAGCCTCATCAACCGAAAATGACTAAAAAAGTAAAAGTGCAGCAAGGCTAAGTGGGTAGCACCCAAGTAGGGAAAGGTCATCTTTGTCTAGATGTACCTTTTTGATCTCGGCTTAGTGGGCGGTTGTTGATCCCAACCGCGGGGTGATCTTATTCCGACTATCTCGTAAGGAGTGGCTCCGGTCTTGTGTTGCAAGGGATAAGGAGTGGTCCTCGTTATGCTGGTATAGGCTAGGTACTGTGACTGGCGGTACTCCAGTAACCCTACCATTGTATGGATTCCAATCTCAATAAGTGCCTGTACGGTTTTGATTGTGCCCAACTATGCTGGAACGTGAGATGCAAGCATTTCAGCTAGATTCTATTTACTTTCTATAGCCACTATTATAATATGAGACGGATTTGATAAAAATGTTTTGGTTATCGTAAGGTAAATACCTGGCATGTTTATTTTTGGTGTGGTCTTATTAGATACCTTTGATTTTCAAAGGATTTTGAAAAATTTAATAATCCAATTGAGTGTGCTTTCTCACGCTGGTTTTCTAGGCTGACTCGGGTGTTATTTTATTATAATGCTCAGGTCAGACCGAGTAATATAGATATATGATACGATGCTTTGGAGCTCAGGAGACGAGATGGATGATGAAGACGTATATCATGTATCTGACTTATATTCCGTTGTGCAGTGTAAACTGTGTATTCAGTTTTGTGAGGACAAGTTATTAAAACTGTCCAGTTGTGTGCTATGGATTTTGTTGTACTCTGATGATTGTAATTTTTATATAGTTACGTATTCTTTTGTATAAAAATATGTTGTTATCTATTATATGTTATTCTGTTGTGATTGTGAGATTCTGATGTTGTTTTCTATTTCTTCTTCTACCTCTTTCTTCTTTAACCCTAATGGCACATATTTCCGTCAAATTTGAGTTGAACTGATAGCGAATATTATCGACTCAAAGGGGTACGGATTTGCAGGCTGTTACACCCTTGGAGAGTTGCCGAAAACAACCTGCATCATACAACTCCAAATGCATTATACAGATCCATTTGGCTATCGAAAGCCATCAAGTGATCGTTGATGTCTATAGTTCCACGATACTTTAGAGTTGGGGTCTTTACATAAGATGGATAACAGTTGACAATTTCGTCTGTGAAAGGTGTCACTCGCTCGTTATCATTTGTTGTCTCATCCAAGGTCCACTTCGCCTTAGCATTCGATATATCTTTGATTGCTTTTTTCTTCTACATCTTTCATATAAGCTTCAGAGCCATGATAATTTTTTTAGTTTGGATTATACTCTTTCGATGTTCGGTTACCAGATTTTTCAAGGGATTTGTCTTGTACTCTTCCTTGATGATCAAATTTAGTTGGAGGACGCTCCTCTTTTTTAAAGATATCAAATCAACTTTGCTCTTGTCATCTTTTGTATAAGCCTTCAAATTCCTTTTTGGAGAGAACACCCCATCTCCATTCGTTAGTTTTGCTATCTTAGAAGATTTCTAAGACAATGATCCATGAGAAGTTCTTGCATCTCTAGCAATTGCTATTCCAAGTACATTATTTTGGTTGAATTATCGTTTTGCTGAGTTGAGGTTGATGGTCGCCTTGGCAGAACCCCCTCCAAGTTGAAAGATGTAGTTATATTTTCTTCTAAAGTTATAGTGTGAACTGCCTCTTCATCTATTTCGATAAGTATTTTGGATTTCATTCTCCTACACTAATTAAACAATCCATTATTAGTCTATAAGATAGCCACAAAGTTAGAGGTTCGACCCCTCCCTCTAGTACCAAAAATGTTAACAAGAAAACTTTTCAACATCCCAAATGCTATGTGGTAAATAAACAATATTGTTGACCCTTAAAACGGAGATTTTTAGAAATTATCATTCTCCTCGAAACCCCTTTCGATTGGATTGACTTGGAAAATTGCTTTTGGAGGGTGGACTTATGAAAACATTTATAGTAATTAATAGTTCGAACCAACAATATTGAAATGAAAGCTAAGGAGAAAGAACTTCTCTCAAAACATCATTTTTGAGCGCGTCAAAAGAGAAAATTTGCATCAGACATTCATTCCTATCGAAAGTCAAAAGGGCCAATTTGCCTTTAAGGAAAAGTATTTGCTTTCGACATCATTGTTTATGTTCCTCTAGGGAAGAGCCTCATCAAAAGGGTTATACGGATTGTAGAATGCATGCATCTTTTGAAGAAATTCATCCACATAAGATTGCTTATCATTCATACATCGAATCCTTTTTGTAACATCCCGTTCGACCATGTCAAAAGTTTCATTCTTTCGAAGTAGGTCGAATTTACAATATGCAAGCTCTATATTTATATATGCAATGGAATATCATCTTGGGTAAGATAAGCTCTATGAGCTCATTTGAATCGTAACATAATTATCATTTTTATTATCATTAACTATCATTAAACATGATGATAATGTGAATCGAATGAATATTACCCAAAATGATTCCATAGCATTGTATAAGACAAAAAGAAATTAAGAAGATAGGCTAGCATCATGTGCAACTAATCATTAGACAAGCTAATGGTCGAAATGATCTCCCTTATAATCGAAATCTTTATTGAATCTATGTGCTTCCTCTTTACATTAATCAAAACTGAGTTAAAATTATAATTTTTTTTCTCCAAATTGATTTAGGGTTACAAAGATTTGATCTTGTTAGGAAGTAATGGGAGAATGATTTTTGGATTCCAAAATATGGTCCCTAAAATCGGACCCCTAGCGTCCTATTTATTGGTGTAGGTTGGCCACCTTATGCACCTATCTTTTTTGATCAATTTAAAAAGCTTCCCCCTATCTTCTGCATTCATCCTTTTGATATGGCGAAAGAACTACTTTCAGTTTTCAACGCGCGTGCTTTAGACGCTATCGAAAGGCTATCACTTTGAGTTTTCTCATCAATTCATTTGTTTCCTATCTTCTCATTCTAGATCTTTCGACTCTGTCAAAAGGATCTCCTTGATAACCTTTCACTACCATTAAGGTCCTAGTGCCTCTTTTTCTTTTCTTTTCACTGGACTGCTTTCGACTTTGTTGAAAGGGTGGTAGAAGCGCTCTTTGCTTTGTGTTGCTATGCTATTGCAACTAAGAAGTGAGTTGAGCTTTTGCATTGCTTCGAAAGGAATGAGAGTAACATCTAAGTCTTAACGGAAGGACTCTTGGCTTTCATGTAGGATTTTCATCATGCTTTCGAAAGGTTCAAACCGTTTCGAAAGGCTTATCTTTGCTTTCGAAGGTGTATTGGGATCAATCCTTAAAGTGGCAAATTGGCAATGACGAAACCTTCTCTTTTGAGGGACTGGTACATGTGCACGAGCCTTTTGTTCAATACCTTCGAAAGGTGTTTCGAACCTATTCCTGCTTTTCTTATATATGCAAAACCATTTGTGTCGGAAGTCCTTAGTGAGAGGGAAGGGTATCCATGCCTTTTTTCCTCTTTTAGAAAGCTTTTGCCCTGTTTATCATTTGTAATTGTACCTGGTGCTTGCTGCTCCTTTGAAAGCCAACTCAAAACCTTCGTACACTCTTCTTTGGACTTTAGCGAAACCCATGCCTTCCATTTTAGTAGAGCTTGGCACTTTTATAAACCTTCTTTCATACCTTTGTTCTTACGTGGATTTATGGTTCGCTACTCTTTTACGTTCACATTTCGTTTTTAGATAATGCTGAATTAGGAGTAATTTTAGATTGTTTGATTTTATGTATATTCATAATATACCAGTACGGTATAACAAATTTACACCGATTTCAAGCATAGTACAACTTGCCTTTTATACTATGCACCTATGGTCTATATGGCTATTGAATATGAGGTTAATTTATCCATTCCCAAATTGGTCCTTTAGTGCCCATTAAGTTTTAAACATTTGATTATTTTTATTATTATTAATTGATCAAATCAAATGTTGGTTTTCTTTACTACACAACTGGTAGAATTAAATAGTTTGAAGCCAAATAAATTTGTTATATACTACTTTAATTTATCTCTTTGTTCCTTTTCCAGTTATTTTTCTAAAAAGTAATCACCCAAATCTTGTGTTCTTGCTTATTTTTTCTTTTTCTTTCTCTAATTTTCACCGATTTTTTTATTTTTTTATTATCACTTTAATTTCTTTTCATTATAATTTATATTGGAATTCGGTATTTTAATAATAGCGGTATTTACTATTCAACACAATTACTTAATCGGTAACATTTGCAACTACGATTCAAATCAGAATTTGATATTTTTTCGAATGTTAAATGTTTATTCTCCTTCACATTCATGTTATGTACATTTTTACCTATTTTTATCGATGATTTTATTATGCATATTGTGTGTTTTGCCCCTTTCTATTTGGATAGGTATCAAGATTTAATATTGATCCAGTCTTCTTGATCAAGTCAACCTTTAAGGCTATTTACCTAATATAAAAGAGTCGAGATTGAACTTTTAACTCAACTATTATCAGGTCTGTTTTTGTATGTTACTCTCTCTTTAAATCTCTTCATTTTTCCTTAGAATCTTGAAGCACGATTCCTTTAAATTTCCCCTCCTTTAAGCTAATTTTTTATCTCAAATCAAATTAATAATTGTCAAGAATCACTAACTTAAGTGACATGTTCCATGATGCTTTAGATTGAGGTTTTAGATGTCGTAGGTTTGAACCGTTGAGATATCAAAATAGATGTTAAATATGAATAAAGTGCTACTCTTATTTTGAAGAAAAAGGTCAAATTAATAATCAAATCAAAACAACCACTACCAAACCTATGGTTAATTTGTCAAATTGTTCTCAATTTTTATTAATACACTTTTTTAGTGTTTTCAGATCACATGTTCGACTCTGAAATTGGTCAAGTTTGATTACTGTAGTTCACAATCTAAGTTGAAGTTGGTTGTACAATAAACAGAAATGGGGTGGTTCACTGGATATTCCTAAGTTGGTACCACTTATGACTTTCATTGATGAATAACGGCCTCGTAAATTTCAATTATGCTCTTGCATAACAAATTTGTCAATCAATGTGCTTAAGTTAATTTGGACTCTACTTGCAAAATAATTGCCCAATATGACTTTGAATTTTAGTATTTCTTTACTGAAATAGGAACTCTCAATAATGATTTAGAATAGAATTTTTGTATATTATAACCAAAATATCGTAACATTGGTGATAGTGATAACTGAGTTTGTAAGCGTTGGACAAAATTCAAGAATTGATACAATAGCATTGTTCAACAAGCATAAAAATGGAGAAAATATTTTGATAGAGAAGTCTAAAAGCTTTATTGTTAACCAAAATGCAAAGGAACCGTGTATGTATAAGAGATAATATTCATAGATACTAAAATATTTCTAATACTATAAGCAAATAATTTATGATTGATTGTTAATGATTTACCCATGTTGATATCAGCTAAAACTTTTTTGATTAATTCTAGATATAGGATTTGGAAATGACATCTTTCATAATCAGTATAGAAAATGTTAGGATTGTCCTGAATGATGTAAATAGTAACCGTATTAAAATCTTTAATATGGAGCATAAGAAATGAATTCCTTATGGGTCGATGATAGGAATTATCATATATGTTATGTTATCTATTGTTAGCCATAAAACCTAGTCAAGCACAGAAGTATGAAAGAAGGTTAATAGAATTGAGGTT
The DNA here is from genome assembly GCA_030765085.1 of Allium cepa. Lineage (NCBI taxonomy): Eukaryota > Viridiplantae > Streptophyta > Magnoliopsida > Asparagales > Amaryllidaceae > Allium > Allium cepa. Next base: position 862,653,415 of record CM060931.1, read on the forward strand.
TCGATGAAGAAATAGACATAGGCATCATAAAGGACATAAAAAGGGCATTTCGAAGGCATTGAGAAGGTATCATAGGAGTCGATGGCACCAACTACTCATACAGTGTAAAGGCTTTCGACCCAGATAGAAACAGATATACCGTTCCACTACTTCCAACCCTTTAACATAGATCAGCAAGTAAGGACGACTTTGGAACCCCTTTCGAAGGTAACCTATGGTACTCTCCCAACCACATGCCAAACCTTTCGAAGTCAATGGTTTCGCCCCTATTGTGACCTTTTCCAAAGCATGTACAAGCCTTTTGAACCGGTCGACGTCCATAATATTATGAGAAGGTTCCGCATCAGCTCACAGGCATGCATTCAGGGGCTATTCAACATCATCGAAACCATAGACATTTGGATCTCTTCGAAGCTAGTATAATCGACCTACCAACAATTTTGGAAACTCAAAACATACTTCCACTAGCAACCAAAAAGGACAAGATGCATTCGGGACACCTTTTGGCCATGTCGAAAGGTGCTGTAAAGAAAGTAGTACTTAGAAATAAATAAAGATGAAAGGATGATAAAGGCCCTTTCGACTCAGTCAAAAGGTCTGGAAAGGGTAAAGAAACAGCTAAGACTATAACAAGAAGAACAATGGACACCTTTCGACAACATCAAAAAGAGCATGGCATTCGACTATGTCAAAAGGCATAGTACAACATATAAAAAGGGGTCCTTTCAATCCGGTCGAAAGTAAAGGCATGGGAGGGGGCTAACCTGCAACTATAAATAAGACCAAAGCGGTCCAATTTTAGGGATCAAATTCTGGAATCCTAAATTCAATTTTTTACTCTACTTATCTCAATGATAATTGTGTTCTAAAGAAGCCCTAAATCAAATTAGGAAAAAAGCTCTATATCTTGTAACTCATTTTGTTTTATGAATAAAAAGGGGAAGCGACTTGATTATTAAGGATATTAGCGATGAGGAAGACCATTTAGATCATTAGCTAGACTAATGTTGCACATGATTCTAACCCTTTGTCGTATTTCTTTTTATCTATGCTATGTATAAGATCGGCTTGGAAGTTCCCAATCAATATACATCATCATCGGAGTTTGTCCTTAACACTTAAGGCTAAAGAGATGATAGGGTGTCGACATGTTTAACTCACAAAACTTGGAATTGCCTAGATCGATCTTATAAAAGGAAAATAAAGTGGATTGTAGGTAATAATAAGCTGGGACTATTCTAGGGGGAAAAACCCCTTTGACCTGATCAAAAGAGGTATTTTTGAAAGGAATCATAGCTTATGATCGGCTAACAATCATAGTGGAACTCATTCGACGTGTGACCCTTTCGAAGATTATACATAGCAAGAGTAAATGGGACCATGAAGTCGAAAACAGTTAGGTCATACTAATGAAGTAAACTCCCTTTTTCAACATAAATGGAAGCAATTGAATGATACCTTTCAACGTGATTGAAAGATCTTTAGAGTATGAATGATTAGCTACATTTGACCCATGGGTGGATAAGACTTTCAAATGTAGTTCTCAAAAGTATATCCTAAAGCTAACTCGAGTCCTATTAACTAAACCAACCTGGCTAAAGGGCTCGAATGGCTTTATTAACCCTTTTAACTATGTCAAGTTGATCGAAAGGTCGAGATAGATCTATTAGTCCTTTCTATTAATTCAACTTTATCGAGGTGGAGCATACACTTTAAACCCTTTCGAATATGTTAATTTATTCAAAAGGCAAGCTTCCGAAGTAGTAGATCTTCTCAATAACTTGGCCTTGTTTAAATTGAATCACCTTACAAATAGCATTGGGGATGTTGACAAGATTTCTTATTAACGTTTTGGGTGCTAGAAGGAGGGCTCGAACCTCCGATCTTGTCATTGTATATAAAATAATTATGGTTCATTTCTTTTGCACATGAAAAATGAGGTCAAAGAATTTGAGTGGAATTATGGAGGAAACAATACACACTACCACCATGGAAGAAAATATAGCTCCATCATTTAACCTGGTTGGAGACATTCCAGGGCAGACTTCATTGCCGGCACGACAAGATGAAAACACGGCAAAAATAAGTGCTTGGAACAACAGCTACAAGAAATGCAAGCATTGCTGTAGATGGCCTTATCTCAAAGGTCTTCAAAGACCCCGAGACAGACTCAAGGAGAAGAAGTGGTCTCTACTAGGAGGAATATAAAGACTAATTCCAAAGAATGCAAAGACAAAGTGGAATTGACCTCCTCGAAAAAGAGGGACCTACCCCAAATAAGAGCCAATCATTAGGGAAAAGTTGTCGACAAATCATTGGAATAGTATGGTGGTTCAACATCTAAAGGGTGGCACCCAAACCAGAAGAATTATGGCAATTTTGAAGCGTTTTTGAAATATGCTGCAGAGAAGGCTATCAAAGATGCTACGAATTCTGAGGGAAAAGGAACTATGGAGGAAAACATCAGTGACAATGTGACGCAGCGGATAATAACAAAACGATATAGATCGATGAAAGTAGCAAACGGTGGATTGAAGATACTGAAATGCCCAAATTCGTTGATCACAAAGATACCGAATTCTAGCTATCTTCAACACGTTGATCGCGCACGATACCGTGAAAGAAGATCTACAATTCTTCAAACGTTGTTCAAGCGCACTTGATACCGTGAATTGGCTTCAACGATCGTTGATTCGAGCACACTCGAATAACCGAAAGTGGAGATAGAAGATCACACTCAACTACCAATTTAGATGAAAGCACACAACAATAAAACAAAGTTTTTATTCAACAATCTACCAAGTTTTACAATGACCCAACTTGCCTATTTATAGGCTTACAACCCACACTAAGTCGCACACGACCTTACATACCCGCGACCTAAAACAACCAGCGACTCAACACATTTACAAAACACGCGCGACTTAGCACATGTGCGACCTAACACTAGTCACGGCTTACGACCTAAGCGCCTTACGGCTTACGACTTACAAAGCAACATCTCAAAGCGCCTAAACGTTATTACAACACGAAACAACAAAACACAACAACTACTGCTGATGACTCACGACCTTGGAGACAAACGACTTAAGTACAACACAGTATAAACAAACAAACGACTTACGACTTAACGAGTTAAAATGACACAACTTAAATCATTAGCGACTTAACTTCCAAGCGGCTTAACTCTTCAGCGACTCCTCATAGGGCGGTAGGTCGGGTTAACGACCTATAGAAGCGGTAACAAAGATTCTTCCCGCGACCTATGAGTTAGGTCATTCGCGACCTAACGAAGTGGCACAGGAATTCTTCGGGCGACCTAGGAGTTAGGTCGTTCAACTTAGGTCGTAGCTCGTCCCCACCTTCTGAGCGACTTAAGTCTTCACCGTTAGGTCGTTGGCTGTTAACTCATGCCGCCTCTTTGATAGCTCTCGTTGCTATAGGTCGTAGACGACCTAAAGATATCGAGTGACTTAAGACTTGGTTAAGTCATGACTCCTTAGGTCGCAAAAGCCCCAAAACTCCTCCTTTAGGTCATGGCCGACTCAAGCCTTGTGAATCTGTAGCTTGCGCTGCATCATCCTTCCCTGGTTGACAGAAATTCGACCTCGAATTTTCACCATCTACTTCCACAACAATCTCATTCCTACAATATGGAATTAGGTATTTGACGTTGAAAACATCAGAAGTATGAACATCATCTGGTAATTTCAATTGATACACATTCTCATTGATTTTCTTCAAAATTTCCACTGGACCAATTTTCCGCGCCTTCAATTTATTGTACGTTCCCACAAGAAAACGATCTTTTGTCAACACTGCGTAGACCAAATCACCCTTGTTAAATTCAACACTTCTTCGCTTCAGATTCACGGATCGCTTATACTTCTCCTTCGACTTCACCAATCATTCCTGAACGATTCTGTGGCATTCTGTCAAACCATCAACAAAATCAGCAGCTTGTTTAACTATTCCTTTCGGTTGTAGCACTATCATTAAATCCAATGGTCCCATTGGCAAGCTTGAATATACAATCTGGAATGGACCGAAACCCGTACTACGGTTGATAGCATGATTATGAGCAAACTCCGCTTGACATAACTTCATATCCCAATTTTTCAAATTATCCTTCACAAGACATCTCAACAAATTTCCCAGCGATCTGTTCACAACCTCAGTCTGTCCATCTGTCTGCGGATGGTAAGCGCTACTAAAGTTCAACTTTGTTCCCACCATCTTCCACAAGCTTAGCCAAAAATGACTCAGAAAACGAGTATCTCTATCCGAAACAATAGACTCCAGTAACCCGTGTAAACGATAGATCTCTTTAAAGAACAACTGTGCAACATGAACAGCATCCGTCGTCTTCTTACAAGCAATAAAATGTGCCATTTTCAAAAATCGATCAATCACCACATAAATGGAATCGTTACCCCTTTGAGTTCTAGGCAAACCAAAAACAAAATCCATACTCACATCAACCCAAGGTTTAGTCGGTACTGGTAACGGCATATATAATCCTACATTTGTCGCTGTTCCCTTCGAAACCTGACAGATATGACATCACTCCACAAACCGTTCAACCTCTTTCCTCATTGACGGCCAAAAGTAAGATTGAGAAATCAGATGCAACGTACGATCCCGTCCAACATGTCCTTCCTCATGTAACTCCTTGATAATCTTCATTCTCAATCTTCTATTTGGTACACATAATAGATTTCCCTCAAACAGAAAACCATCCACCAACGAAAATTCATCAGAACTCCCCTCCTTGACCTTTTCAACAAATTTCATAAAGTAAGGATCTTCTTCCATCAGCTAGGGCAATAATTCAAAACCTGTCACCTCTACTTTCATTGTCGACAATAAATGACTCCTCCTACTCAAAGCATCCGCTACACGATTCGTCACCCATGATTTGTGCTTCACAACAAAAGTAAACTGCTGTAGATACGCGACCCATGAAGCGTGCCTAGCAGAAATTTTGTCCTGCCCTTGCAAATGCTTCAAAGCTTCATGATCCGTATAGAGAACAGACTCCTTCTCAAACAGATAATGTCTCCAGTGCTTTACTGCTTGAACAATTGCGTAAAACTCCACATCATAAGTGTTATATCTCAACTTAGCTCCAGACAACATCTCGTGTAAATAAGCAACTGGCCTTCCCTTCTGACTCAACACTCCTCCAATCCCAACCTTAGATGCATCAGTATGTAGCTCAAACAACAACCGAAAATCTGGTAGTACAAGATTTGGTGTTGTCGTCAAAAGTTCCTTGATCCGCTCAAAAGCAAATCCCGCTTCCTATGATCATGAAAATTGCTTCCCCTTCATGCAATCGGTTATAGGTGCCATCACACTGCTAAAGTGTGAAATGAATCTTCGATAGAAAGATACCAATCCATGAAAAATCCTCACTTCAGTAATTGTCTTTGGCTGTGGCCAGCTCCTGACAGCTTCCACTTTATTTTCATCCATTTGAATACCTTCCTTTGACAAAACATACCCTAGAAATAAAACACTGTCCGTCATAAACACGCACTTCTTTGCTGCTGCATAGAACTGCTCTTGTCGTAGAATCAACAGTACTTCTCGCAAATGATAGATGTGTTTTCCATACTCCCACTATAGATTAAAATATCATCAAAGTAAAAAACCATGAACTTCCCAATGAATGGTCTAAAAATCTGGTTCATCACTCTCATAAAAGTACTCTGTGCATTTGATAAACCAAACGGCATAACCAACCATTCGTATAATCCTTCCCTGGTTTTAAAAGCAGTCTTCCACTCATCACCCGGTTTAATACGAATCTGATGGTATCCACTCTTCAAGTCAATCTTGGAAAACACAACAGCTCCACTCAACTGATCTATCAAATCATCAAACCTCGGCACAGGAAATCTATATCTCACAGTGATCTTGTTCAAATCTCTACTGTCCATACACATCCTCCACGTCCCATCCTTCTTCGATACCAATAAGGCTGGCACAGCACAAGGACTCAAGCTCTCCTAAACACGCCCCTGTTCTAACAACTCCTCCACCTGCCTTCTCAGTTTGTCATGCTCCTTAGGACTCATCCTATAATGTGGTCTGTGTGGTAATACTGATCCTGGTACAAGATCAATCGGATGTTAAATATCCCTCAACGGTGGTAACTCCGTTGGCAACCCTTCAGGAAACACATCTTTGAATTCTTCCAATTCCGGCTTTACTTCCTCTGGGACTTCAACATATTCAGTAGCTTCATGACCAATCAACAAAAATACCTCTGGACTCTCTTCTACTTCTTCAACAAATTCTTTCAGAGTCAACAAAGTCTTCAGCTCTTCAATCTCTTCTGACATGCTTTCTCCTTGTTGTCTCTTCTTTGGTACCAAAATGATCTTAACACCCTCAAACATAAAACTGTAGCTATTGGTCCGACCGTCGTGTTGCACTGCTCGATCATACTGCCATGGTCTTCCCAAAAGTAAGTGACAAACATCCATGTCGACTACATCACACCAAATCTCGTCTTTATATTTCTTCCCAATAGAAAATGGAACTCGAACTCGTCTGTCCACCTTCACCTCTCCTCCTTTTCTCAACCACGCTAACTTGTAAGGATTTGGATGCTTCTCCGTGTTCACCTTCAACTTTCCCACAGCTTCGGTAGAAATAATATTGTCACAACTTCCAGCGTCAATCACAAATTTACAAACCTTTCCCAGAATAGTGCATGTTGACTGAAAGATGTTACTCCTCAGCCAACTAGCCTCTTCTTCCTGCTTCGGTATTAAACAAGACCTCCTCATCATTAGATTACATCCTTCATCTCCTGATGCAACTTCCTGTTCATCCTCCTCAGTTGGACTAGAATAACCTTCACCAACATCCTCACCTTCAACTTCAGCAATCATAGTTCGTTTCTTCGGCCTCGGACATTCATTATTCTTGTGACCCACTTCCTGGCAATTGTAACACTTGAAACTGTTGCTGACCTTCGCCTTCGCAACTTCATTCACAACTGGTTTACCGACAGCTTTCGAAACATTGGAACTCCCACTAGCACCCTTGTTCTGAATATTGGAACTTGTAAACACACCACCTCCACGCCTTCCCTGCTTCTCCCAATCCAACGCCTTCTGATGTGCTTCTGCAACTGATCTAGGATCGAACATGTTCACCATATCCTGGATCTGCATCCTCAACCCTCCAACAAATCTAGCAGTCAGCTGTTCCTCTGTCTCCATAATGTCGTTTCGAGCAATCAGTTGATAAAATTCATCAGCATAATCATTAACAGACTTCGTCCCTTGCCTTAGATTCTGCAACCTCTGATACATGAGTGATTGATAATTGTATGACAAGAATGTAGCCTTCATTAACTTCTTCATCTTCTTCCATGACTCAATCTTCGACTTCCCTATCTGCTCTCGTGTAAGTTTGGTTTGCTACCACCACGCCATAGCTCTCCCCCTCAACCTAGTAGCAACCAACTTCACTCGACAATTTTCTGGAACCTCTTTGAAATCAAAGATCTCTTCAACATTAGACAACCAATCCAAAAATTCTTCTGCTACCATTCCACCTTTGAATTCGGGAATTTCCATCTTCATACCTGATTCCCATCGACGATCATCATCTATATCCCTATATAAATTTCGAACTTGGTCTCGATCTCGATAATGAAAACTAGCTCTATCACCATCTTCATCAAAATCAAATATACGTCGATACCGATTCCGTCTTTCTTCATCTCTATGATCATGCATGGTCCTTCTACCTTGTCTATCCATATGGGGATGTGATTCATTTTCGAACTCACGTGGAGTTCTTCTCTCTTCATTTCTATAGTCATGGTGATCTCTCCTCGATGAAATTGATGTTTCTCTTCTTTCTCTAAAAGATTGTGATGACACCCTCCTCACTTCAGTAACCGATGGCGAAACTCGGTTTCCTCCATGGTTCGAGATTGGCAATCTCCTCCTTTGACTTTGATTTAAATCATTCATCAATTTCTCTAACTTCCCAATACCTTCATCAAATTTCTCATTAATGCGTTGTTCCATTTGCTCGGCTTCTTCTCTTCTATACAACGCTTCAACATTTTGATGACGATTAGCTCTCCTTGGTGGCATGATTAAATCAACACAAACACTTCAAAACATCACAAATCTTCTACAGATCAAACTTCAACTAGCTCGCACAAGCTCAACACTTCAATACAAACTCGGCCTACACTTCAAACTCTCGGCTTAAACAAGTGATGCACGGCTCTACCCAACTCGGCTCAAACTCAAACACCTTTCCAACATTGATCCAAAATGAAACGGATCGGAAGCTTCTAACTTGTTGCAACTTCAAGATGAACACGATGAATACCAACTTCAAACTCCTTGGCTCCAAGACTCGGCTTAGCTATTGTAACGACCCAGAATTTCTGTCAATTAAAATTCGAATATTTAACTGATTTTAAATATTAATAAGTGAAATTTTTAAGTCGAATAATTTCTTTTTCGAATATTGGATTTAATTGGATAATTAAATCGATTTTTATAATAGTTGAAATTTCTGAAATAATTGAAAATTGGGTTAAATATGATTAAAATTGATTTGTAAAATTTTATTTTATCATATTGGAGTTATAGCAATGTTATAGAACTTTTAAAATCGGACTAAGAGTTAATTTGTGAAAATTGAATATTTTAATATTTAATTATCGACTGAAAAAAATAGCCAATTTTCGAACAGCCTCAGAATTTGACGAAACTAGTTCTATTGGATCCGTAATAGTTAGTTATTATCGGATTTCAAATTTCGTAGCAAACGGAGTTGTCGTTTGACCGTGGCAGCTCGAAACGCATCGAAATAGTTTTAATATCAATTTAGCGAGTTAAAATAGCCATTTTTCAAATAGTCTCGGATTTCAACGAAACTAGTTTCATCGGATCCGTAATGTGATATTATTGTATGGTTTCAAATTTTGTTTCAATCAGATTTACCGTTTGTCCGGTGTAAGCCAAAACGCCTAGAAAATCGTTTAATCGGTTTAATTTTAAATTGAACGTTTATTGCCATAACTCACACAGATGATCGAATTAGCTCCCGAAACACGTTCTATTGTGTTCAGAACGTGCGGTAAACCTTAGAAACGCCGACTGGCAAGCTTCGTTTGGAGTTCGGAAAATTTCAGATGAATAGTGCGTTGCCATTTTTCTATGAAGGCCCCTCCATTTTCTTATTTGCATCAAAACCCTAGGGTTTGAGCTTCAGCTGCCATTAAGAATTTCAATGGCCAGAATTTCGTCCCCTTTCTCCTCAATTATCTTCAAATCCACAAACAATTGGAGGAAGTTGTCAACTACAAAAGTGAAGAGGGTGGTGAGATCTTGAAGATGAACGGTCATGATCGGAATTGGAGCAACGGGGAGGCCGCTAGGGGGTCGCGTTTGGGCTGCCTTTGGGCACGCGGTTGGAGGGAAGGAGGAGGCCGAACCTCAAACCCTTCAGGCCGAAGGTCAAGCACGTGTGGGGCTTCGAAACCCCGGTCTCCGATCGTCATCAAGTTGATCATAGCTAGTGCGGCATGTAACCCTAATAGGGTTGGCTATGGGTTCATGAACGATGTTTACTGGAGAAACATGCGTTTGGGAAGAAGCATCAGGTGCGGCCTGATGTGTGCAAGTGGAAATCAAGGGCCCAGATCGAATTTAGGTTAAAAATTGTAAATAGAAATGTAAATTGTCTGTATTATAAATGTGTACGAACTTTAAAATAGCATAACTTTTTCATACGAGGTCCGTTTCGCACGAAACGAATTGCGTTGGCTTCGTTTTGTCGAGCACTACGCAATGGAGCTGGTTTGGAGTCGTTTTGAACTAGTGAGAATTTTGGGTAAAATTAAACGCGCGTCTACTTTTATTCGAAATAAACGTGGAAACGAAATTGAAATCAAGGTGAGAACTTCTCACTCAATCGAATCGGTTTCGATTTTATTTTAAATACTTAGATTTAAAATTCTTGAATGTATGTTTGAATGATGATTGTTATCTATTGATTGTTAAAATAGACATTATGCGCCGTTAGTAAGCGGAGGTTATTTATTAAAAACATATACCGCGAATATTTCACCGTATGTGAAATTGGTATTATATATAATAGCAATATATATATATATTGCCATATGTATATATTGCAGTTGGTGATTTCCCGCATTATATAGCGGATGAGACCCTATTGCGCCGTCTATTAAGCGGATAATATTTTAAATCCCATATACCGCGATAATTCCGTACTGGAGCGGAATTGGTATTGTGCTAACATCTTTGGATGCAGGGAAACAGGTTGGAGGGATCCAACTGGATTCCTCAACTGTATTGATTTATTTACAGATATTGTGATATTTGTTGATTATCATATCGATATATGATATTTGGATGTCGTGATTGACTATTTGGTGCTGCTGCATCATCGGATCCATTTTTGATGTTTTAAAATAATGATTTTGGTTTTAAAAGGAATTTTAAAGTGATTTTCGAAAGTATACGTTTATTTAACTTTTGAACAAATTCATTTTAAAATAAATAAACGTTAAAATTTTAATGTTATAAAAATTGATTTTTATGAAATGTAAGCGAAAAGTGATTTTGAAATAAATAGTGATTAATTTATAAAATGGTTTAAATTGAAATTTTTGGATTATTAAAAACGATGTGTTTAAAAGACTTATAAAATTGATATTTTATAAATTAAAAATATTGGAATATTAAAACGAGTTTTTATAAGTGTTAAAAATGAAAAAAAAATGGATTTCATAATTGAACGAAATTTATAGATTTATAAATTGTGAAGTTATAAAATGAATAGATTTTGTAAAATAGAAGATTTATAAGTAATTATCTTATAAATCGGATTTTGGCATTTAAATGAGATATAAATGGAATTTGTTAATGATGAGATTTATAAATCAAAGCTTATAATAGAAATGGAATTTATAAACATTGTTTATAAATTCGAAATCAATTGAATTTGATAAATTGAATATTGAATTTTATTAAAGGAAATATATTCACGATTTAGGACAGCGAATACATTATTGAATAAAATGGTCATGTTTTGAAAAATTAATATTATAAAATGAAGTTAATTATTTTAAAGATGTTTTAAAATGTATTATGAATCGAAACCATAGATTTCAACATTTATTGTTGAAATAGACGTTTTCGAGAAAGAAGGAAATGGTGGACTATAACACTGTTGTTATAGTAAATGGTTTCCGAAAGGAAATGTTTTATATGGTATTGGGATTTATATATCTATTTAAACTTTGAATCCCTATACTAGTGATTTTGGGTCGTCATAACGATGTTTTACGTAACATTCGTTTTTGACCCAAATAAATGTGTTAAGAGAATGATTTCCTTAAGGAATGAAATATATACTAAATTTTGATTTAAGTATAGCGAATATTTTCAAATGTTGAAAATAAATAGATTGGTGATGTACTTATTATTAAAAAAGTATGGAAATATTTTTCCAATGTGAAATGAACGTTTTAGAATTTATCCTTGTAAGATAAACTGAAAGTGAATATTGAAAATCGATTGAAAATCGTACATCATAGATATTTTGGGATTATAAATTCACTATGGAATTTATAAAAGAAAGGGGAATTAGTTTAAAAATAACGTTGATTTATTTTTAAAGTGTGGGAATAAATTTACGGATTTGGAACGTAAATATAAAGTAAATCAGTAAGGATTTATTTAAATTGGTTTAAATGAACCATTTTGAGATGAAAGTATTTTCGAGTAAGGAAAAGTGATTTGAAAAATTGTTTTCAAATGGTTGAAGTTTGGAAGTTTATATCTAGTAAAGATATTTTTGAAAGTAAGTAATTTGGGAAATATTTGGATTTGGTGATGTTGAACACGCCTATTGGTAGTTAAATAATCCGACTATTAATATTTATCTTTAAATAGGTATTTGTTTTGAATTGCTGAATTTGAATGCCACACTTATTTTTGAATAAGCGCTCACTATTCGGATTAGCCGGGAAAGGACCTTGGGGTCGTATAACCCATTCCGAGTATGTGATACGTCGTTATGGATCGCATTTGATGACCGGTGTTGTAGACCGGATATTTGTGAAAACGGAAGGATTACCGTCGAGTTACTCTACATCGGCTGATCTTAGATATAGAGGTTTTATCACCCTTAGTGACGGGAAGTCCGGTCATGATTAGTGAATATCCGGAATGCAAGGACTTATTTGTAAGTGCCTTCGGTTCTGTTCGATCCTGGAACAGACTTGAATGGATTGTATGTCTGACATTACAAATTGAGATATAAAGCTGATTTCTTTCAAATATATTTCTGTTGGTGGCGGAGAATTTATTCTCTTAGCTTAACACCCTTCTCTGAGACGTACGAGCTCAGAGGTTATATAGTTGAAGGTTATTAGTGATATACTCCTAATTTGGTAGTGTGGCATGCTGAGTGTTGCTGTGAAATGATCATTGTTTGATCATTTGTGATAGGATCATTTATTTGATCATTTATCTTGGTGATCATTTCTATGATCATTTGTTGACCCAAAGCACGGCTTTTGTATAAAGTGTGGCTTTGTGGACGAGACTTCGTCGGACCTCACACCCCGGAAATGGTCAAAACAGGAAGGATGCGGCAAGGTTATTAGGGGGTAGCGCCCCTTTAGTGTATGTCATTCCTTCTGGATAGAGGTGATATCATGGTATGGAGCCCAGATACTTAACCTATGTTGTTGCTGCAAATTTTGTGGTTGTTGGAAATCGAGGATCCTCGGATAGATCGGTTACGATCGGGGGATGACATATTCGTGTCAGTAGTTACCCAGTTAGGGGTAACCCGGCCTTGTGTTGGCAGAGATCCGGCTTGGTTCTCGGGACGTCATTCCAGAGGCGTTTCCATGTGGCAATGGGAGGTTCCTTGGCCTGACCATTTGTTGGAAATCCAAAGAAACAATACGAAACTTGTACGATTTTAGTTGTAGAACCTACCATGGAATGTGGCGGTAACCTGCTATTGAACATGGTAGCTATAGTAGGCATAAGTGCGAAATGTCTATGCTGGCTAAGATTTATATTCTACTTTCGAAATAATTTTTTATACACTATGCACTAGTATTAATATCAAATGTTTCTTTTTAATGCGTATCAAGCATCTTTGACTATCATAAGGAGAAATCTCCTCCGATTCTGCGTTTGCATTGTGTGTGTGTGCGGGAGGCCTTATGGTAGTCTCATTTTTAAAAGCATTGCGAATTGACTTTAAAAATATTCCTCTATTTTGATTTTAAAGATAAACAAATTGTTTTAGTTCTCACACCAGTCACATGACTGACTCGAAGTTTATTGTTTTCCTTCCTAAACTCTGGGTGCCCACCAATTTCCACACGGGCAGTCAAGAATTAAGGTTTATCAGGATATTCTGGAATTTAGGAGTTGCTGGAGGCAAGCTGGATGGCATGGCGTATTACTAGTATATTATATTTCTTTTCCGCTGATTGTTGTTGTTGTACACTCTAATGATGTAATGTAATGTAATGTAATATGATGTAATGTAATAACTGATATAGTTCTTTGATTAAAGATTATTCATTTATCTATTATATGTTGTTCCGCTGCGAATTGTGAGATTCTGATGTTGTTCTGTTATTTCTTTCCGTTCTGTTCTATCTTTTTCTCTCTTCTACTACCTCTTTCTTCTTCTTTAACCATAACGATACGGTTTTCTGGCCTTCGATTGCTCGGCAGTCGATACAGTGGACGTATTGATGTCGGCATTCGTGGACGAAAAGACCAGTCGTTACAATTTGGTATCAGAGCATATTTTTAAGCTACAACCATGGCTCTATTGGGAATTACTCATTAGAGATAGAGTCGGTAGTACTGTAGAATGAGTGTGAGTGTAATAATAGATACGAGCGCGTATTTGTTAGTGAATACAAAAATGTTTTATATTGTGTTTGCTTATTCGTTGAGCTGTTTGTGGATTCTGATCGGTGTGTGGGACGCCATATTATCGATAGGGATTTCTAAACACTTAAACGAGGCATGTCGACATAGTATTATTTAAATTGGGTAAATGAAATAATTTTACCTTGATTATTTTTTATATATAAAGGAAATAATTTTTCAGAATTATTAAAGTGTATATAAATTGATTGTTTGGTTGTTGAAAATGTAAGTTATATACAAGTAAATAAAAGTCGTTTGAACAAGTTAAATAAAAAAAAACAACCGCTGTAAAAGAAGGAATTGTATAAACAAATAAAATTATAAGTGTGAAATTATAATTAATGTAATTTACAATTGTGAAATAATCTTATATATATATATAAGTAAAAAGTTTATAAATGTGATTTATAATCTGAAAATAAAATTCCAGAGAAGTGTTTTGAAAGGATTTGATATTTTGGAAAATTATTTTAGAGAAATTAAAGCTCTAAACTCTTTTCGGTCGCTGGAAAATAATTCCGATGATGATCATGACATCATCGGTGTTCATTTTCGGGTTTCCAAAAGAGGTATCGCTTTCAGATTTTTTTAAATAAAAGTTGTTGGAAAATTTTGAGTTTGGGTTTTGAAATTCAAAAGATAATTGAATTGATTTCAAAAATGGTTTTGAAAGATTTGAAAGGGCTTTGGAATCCTATTTAAGATATTTATGGGAATGATAAATGAGTTGATAACTTATACAGTTTTAATTTTGATAGAATAAATTTAACTTAAAGGATGGAGTTAAATTAAAGGAAGTATAAGTAAATCAATAAAATCCAAGTTGAAATAAATTTGAGTTGTAACCAAAGACATGTAATTTGAAATTTAACAAAAGGAAAGTTAAATAAATTTATTTGGATTTGATAAGATGTTTGAAATGGAATATAACTTAAGTGAAGTTGAATGAAGTTAATTTTGGTATCGAAGTAGATTAATAAGTGAATTAATGAAGTGAAGTCATTAAGAATTTGAACTTGAGTTATATAAATGAAATTCAACATTATATTGTTAAAGGAATTAGCAATTGAATTGATAAGTGGATTGAATGTTAATCAATTAAATGTAAATAATTGATATGAAATAATGGATGTAAGTGTAAATTCATTAAAAGCTAATGTTATTGGAAGTTGAATAAATTGAATGAAAGTCAATTTAAATATGATCCAATTTGAATTAAAAGTGTTGAACCAAATTGAATGTAAATTTAATAATTTGGTTATGTTGAATAAACATTGGTTGTTATCTGATTGTTGATTGATTATATATAAATTCATTAAGTGTTAATGAAATTGAATTAGTGAAATTGGAAGCTATGTGATTGAATTCAAATGGATAATATGTAAATTTGAATAGAATTGGATTTGATTTGGAAGTGAACTAATATGAATGCAAATTAGTGAATGCAAACTAATTAAAATTGAATATGAATGAATGTTAGTAATCCACTGTAAATAAATCAAATGTGATTTAAATTGAAAACCAATTCATTGAATATTATGAGAATATGAATGAATATTTATTTGGTTATGGATGGTAGTTGGTTGGTGGTTTCATTTGTTGCTTTAGTTGCATTTGCTATGTTGGCACATGTAGTTGTTATGTTGCTATATGTTATATATTGATACTATTTTCATATATGCATGATTCTCATGTTGTTGTTGAGTGTTCAGTAGGTGCGGATTGCGCTTGCTTCGCTTTTGGAGCTCGCTTTCGCGCTATATTAGCCGTATATGCTCGCTAATAATATAAATAAGGTATATATCTCGGATTACATACTGTACTTTTACACTTTTTTCCCTGCGGGATGCCTCATTACTTGATGAGATGTATATTTGTGATATATATACTGTCATTTTTTTTCGGATCGAGCCGCGCAAAGGAGACTATGGCGAATTTTTTTCGAAAATTTAAGGCGTTAGAATATTTTTGAGAAAATTGGGAATTTTTTTTAAAAAACTATAATTTTGGTTTTGGAATTGGAAATTAAACGATATAGTTTGGTTTTGAAAAGATAACTAAGTATGATTTGGAAACTTAGTAAAATTATTGTAAGAAGTTTAACTATGGATTTTGGAAAGTTAATGAATTCTGTAACTTTTACTTACTTTGTAATTTCGAGGACGAAATGCTTTTAAGGGGGGAAGATTGTAACGAACCAGAATTTCTGTCAATTAAAATTCGAATATTTAATTGATTTTAAATATTAATAAGTGAAATTTTTAAGTCGAATAATTTCTTTTTCGAATATTGGGTTTAATTGGATAATTAAATCGATTTTTTTAATAGTTGAAATTTCTGAAATAATTGAAAATTGGGTTAAATATGATTAAAATTTATTTGTAAAATTTTATTTTATCATATTGGAGTTATAGCAATGTTATAGAACTTTTAAAATCGGATTAAAAGTTAATTTGTGAAAATTGAATATTTTAATATTTAATCATCGACTGAAAAAATAGCCAATTTTCGAACAGTCTCAGAATTGGACGAAACTAGTTCTATTGGATCCGTAATAGTTAGTTATTATCGGGTTTCAAATTTCGTAGCAAACGGAGTTGTCGTTTGACCGTGGCAGCTCGAAACGCATCGAAATAGTTTTAATATTAATTTAGCGAGTTAAAATAGCCATTTTTCAAACAGTCTCGGATTTTGACGAAACCAGTTTCATCGGATCCGTAATGTGATATTATTGTATGGTTTCAAATTTCGTGTCAATCGGATTTACCGTTTGTCCGGTGTAAGCCAAAACGCCTAGAAAATCATTTAATCGGTTTAATTGTAAATTGAACGTTTATTGCCATAACTCGCACAGATGATCGAATTAGCTCCCGAAACACGTTCCATTGTGTTCATAACATGGAGTAAACCTTAGAAACGCTGACCGGCACGCTTCGTTTGAAGTTCGGAAAATTTCGGATGAATAATGCGTTGCCATTTTTCTATAAAGGCCCCTCCATTTTCTTATTTGCATCAAAACCCTAGGGTTTGAGCTTCAGCCGCCATTAAGAATTTCAATGGCCAGAATTTCGTCCCCTTTCTCCTCAATTATCTTCAAATCCACAAACAATTGGAGGAAGTTGTCAACTACAAAAGCGAAGAGGGTGGTGAGATCTTGAAGATGAACGGTCATGATCGGAATTGGAGCAACGGGGAGGCCGTTAGGGGGTCGCGTTTGGGCTGCCTTTGGGCACGCGGTTCGAGGGAAGGAGGAGGCCGAGCCTCAAACCCTTCAGGCCGAGGGTCAAGCACGTGTGGGGCTTCGAAACCCCGGTCTCCGATCGTCATCAAGTTGATCGTAGCTAGTGCGGCATGTAACCCTAATAGGGTTGGCTATGGGTTCATGAACGATGTTTACTGGAGAAACATGCGTTTGGGAAGAAGCTTCAGGTGTGGCCTGATGTGTGCAAGTGGAAATCAAGGGCCCAGATCGAATTTAGGTTAAAAATTGTAAATAGAAATGTAATTTGTCTGTATTATAAATGTGTATGAACTTTAAAATAACATAACTTTTTCATACGAGGTTCGTTTCGCACGAAACGAATTGCGTTGGCTTTGTTTTGTCGAGCACTACGCAATGGAGCTTGTTTGGAGTCGTTTGGAGCTAGTGAGAATTTCGGGTAAAATTAAACGCGCGTTTAATTTTATTCGAAATAAACGTGGAAACGAAATTGAAATCAAGGTGAGAACTTCTCACTCAATCGAATCGGTTTCGATTTTATTTTAAATAGTTAGATTTAAAATTCTTGAATGTATTATTGAATGATGATTGTTATCTATTGATTGTTAAAATAGACATTATGCGCCGTTAGTAAGCGGAGGTTATTTATTAAAAACATATACCGCGAATATTTCACCGTATGTGAAATTGGTATTATATATAATAGCAATATATATATATTGGCATATGCATATATTGCAGTTGTTGATTTCCCGCATTATATAGCGGATGAGACCCTATTGCGCCGTCTATTAAGTGGACAATATTTTAAATCCCGTATACCGCGATAATTCCGTACTGGAGCGGAATTGGTATTGTGCTAACATCTTTGGATGTAGGGAAATAGGTTGGAGGGATCCAACTGTATTCCTCAACTGTATTGATTTATTTATAGATATTGTGATATTTGTCGATTATCATATCGATATATGATATTTGGATGTCGTGATTGACTATTTGGTGCTGCTGCATCATCGGATCCATTTTTGAAGTTTTAAAATAATGATTTTGGTTTTAAAAGGAATTTTAAAGTGATTTTCGAACGTATACGTTTATTTAACTTTTGAACAAATTCATTTTAAAATAAATAAACGTTAAAATTTTAATGATATAAAAGTTGATTTTTATGAAATGTAAGCGAAAAGTGATTTTGAAATAAATAGTGATTAATTTATAAAATGGTTTAAATTGAAAATTTTGAATTATTAAAAACGATGTGTATAAAAGACTTATAAAATTGATATTTTATAAATTAAAAATATTGGAATATTAAAACGAGTTTTTATAAGTGTTAAAAATGAAATAAAAAATGGATTTCATAATTGAACGAAATTTATAGATTTATAAATTGTAAAGTTATAAAATGAATAGATTTTGTAAAATAGAAGATTTATAAGTAATTATCTTATAAATCGGATTTTGGCATTTAAATGAGATATAAATGGAATTTCTTAATAATGAGATTTATAAATCGAAGCTTATAATAGAAATGGAATATATAAACATTGTTTATAAATTCGAAATCAATTGAATTTGATAAATTGAATATTGAAGTTTATCATAGGAAATATATTCACGATTTTGGACAGTGAATACATTATTGAATAAAATGGTCATGTTTGGCAAAATGAATATTATAAAATGAAGTTAATTATTTTAAAGATGTTTTAAAATGTATTATGAATCGAAACCATAGATTTCAACATTTATTGTTGAAATAAACGTTTTCGAGAAAGAAGGAAATGGTGGACTATAACACTGTTGTTATAGTAAATGGTTTCCGAAAGGAAATGTTTTATATGGTATTAGGATTTATATATCTATTTAAACTTTGAATCCCTATGCTAGTGATTTTGGGTCGTCGTAACGATGTTTTACGTAACATTCGTTTTTGACCCAAATAAATGCTTTAAGAGAATGATTTCCTTAAGGAATGAAATATATACTAAATTTTGATTTAAGTATAGCAAATATTTTCAAATGTTGAAAATAAATAAATTTGTGATATACTTATTATTAAAAAAGTATGGAAATATTTTTCCAATGTGAAATGAACGTTTTAGAATTTATCCTTGTACGATAAATTGAAAGTGAATATTCAAAATCGATTGAAAATCGTACATTATAGATATTTTGTGATTATAAATTCACTATGGAATTTATAAAAGAAAGGGGAATTAGTTTAAAAATAAACGTTGATTTATTTTTAAAGTGTGGGAATAAATTTACGGATTTGGAACGTAAATATAAAGTAAATCAGTAAGGATTTATTTAAATTGGTTTAGATGAACCATTTTGAAATGAAAGTATTTCCGAGTAAGGAAAAGTGATTTGAAAAATTGTTTTCAAATGGTTGAAGTTTGGAAGTTTATATCTAGTAAAGATATTTTTGAAAGTAAATAATTTGGGAAATTATTTGGATTTGGTGATGTTGAACACGCCTATTGATAGTTAAATAATCCGACTATCAATATTTATCTTTAAATAGGTATTTGTTGTGAATTATTGAATTTGAATGCCACACTTATTTTTGAATAAGCGCTCACTATTCGGGTTAGCCGGGAAAGGACCTTGGGGTCGTATAACCCATTTCGAGTATGTGATACGTCGTTATGGATCGCATTTGATGACCGATGTTGAAGACCAGATATTTGTGAAAACAGAAGGATTGCCGTCGAGTTACTCTACATCGGTTGATCCCCGATATAGAGGTTTTATCACCCTTAGTGACGGGAAGTCCGGTCGTGATTAGTGAATATCCGGAATGCAAGGACTTATTTGTAAGTGCCTTAGGTTCTGTTCGATCCGGGAACAGACTTGTATGGATTGTATGTCTGACATTACAAATTGAGATATAAAGCTGATTTCTTTCAAATATATTTCTGTTGGTGGCGGAGAATTTATTCTCTTAGCTTAACACCCTTCTATGAGACATACGAGCTCAGAGGTTATATAGTTGAAGGTTATTAGTGATATACTCCCAATTTGGTAGTGTGGCATGCTGAGTGTTGCTGTGAAATGATCATTGTTTGATCATTTGTGATAGGATCATTTATTTGGTCATTTATCTTGGTGATCATTTCTATGATCATTTGTTGACCCAAAGCTCGACTTTTGTATAAAGTGTGGCTTTGTGGACGAGATTTCATCGGACCTCACACCCCGAAAATGGTCAAAACAGGAAGGATGCGACAAGGTTATTAGGGGGTAGCGCCCCTTTAGTGTATGTCATTCCTTCTGGATAGAGGTGGTATCATGGTATGGAGCCCAGATACTTAACCTATGTTGTTGCTGCAAATTTTGTGGTTGCTGGAAATCGAGGATCCTCGGATAGATCGGTTACGATCGGGGGATGACATATTCGTGTCAGTAGTTACCCAGTTAGGGGTAACCCGGCCTTGTGTTGGCAGAGGTCCGGTTTGGTTCTCGGGACGTCATTCCAGAGCCATTTCCATGTGGCAATGGGAAGTTCCTTGGCCTGACCATTTTTTGGAAATCCAAAGAAACAATACGAAACTTGTACAGTTTTAGTTGTAGAACCTGCCATGGAATGTGGCGGTAACCTGCTATTGAACATGGTAGCTATAGTAGGTATAAGTGCGAAATGTCTATGCTGGCTAAGATTTATATTCTACTTTCGAAATAATTTTTTCTACACTATGCACTAGTAGTAATATCAAATGTTTCTTTTTAATGCATATCAAGCATCTTTGACTATCATAAGGAGAAATCTCCTCCGATTCTGCGTTTGCATTGTGTGTGTGTGCGGGAGGCCTTATGATAGTCTCATTTTTAAAAGCATTGCGAATTGACTTTAAAAATATTCCTCTATTTTGATTTTAAAGATAAACAAACTGTTTTAGCTCTCACACCAGTCACATGACTGACTCGGAGTTTATTGTTTTCCTTCCTAAACTCTGGGTGCCCACCAATTTCCACACGGGCAGTCAAGAGTTAAGGTTTATCAGGATATTCTGGAATTTAAGAGTTGCTGGAGGCAAGCTGGATGGCATGGTGTATTACTAGTATATTATATTTCTTTTCCGCTGATTGTTGTTGTTGTACACTCTGATGATGTAATGTAATGTAATGTAATATGATGTAATGTAATAACTGATATAGTTCTTTGATTAAAGATTATTCATTTGTCTGTTATATGTTGTTCCGCTGCGAATTGTGAGATTCTGATGTTGTTATGTTATTTCTTTCTGTTCTATTCTATCTTTTTCTCTCTTCTTCTACCTCTTTCTTCTTCTTTAACCATAACGGTACAGTTTTCCGGCCTTCGATTGCTCGGCATTTGATACAGTGGACGTATTGATGTCTGCATTCATGGACGAAAAGATCAGTCGTTACAGCTATGGTTGGTTAAGTCAAGCTCCGATACCAAACTGACGCAGCGGATAATAACAAAACGATATAGATCGATGAAAGTAGCAAACGGTGGATTGAAAGATACTGAAATGCCCAAATTCGTGATCACAAAGATACCGAATTCTAGCTATCTTCGACACGTTGATCGCGCACGTTACCGTGAAAGAAGATCTACAATTCTTCAAACGTTGATCAAGCGCACTTGATACCGTGAATTGGCTTCAACGATCGTTGATTCGAGCGCACTCGAATAACCGAAAGTGGAGATAGGAGATCACACTCAACTACCAATTTAGATGAAAGCACACAGCAATCACACAAAGTTTTTACTCAACAATCAACCAAGTTTTACAATGACCGAACTTGCCTATTTATAGGCTTACAACCCACACTAAGTCGCACACGACCTAACATACCCGTGACCTAAAACAGCCAGCGACTCAACACATTTACAAAACACACGTGACTTAGTACATGCGCGACCTAACACTAGTCACGACTTACGACCTAAGCGCCTTAGGGCTTACGACTAACAAAGCAACATCTCAAAGTGACTCAACGTTATTACAAAACGAAACAACAAAACACAACAACTACTGCTGACGACTCACGACCTTGGAGACAAACGACTTGAGTACAACACAGTATAAACAAACACACGGCTTACGACTTAACGAGTTAAAATAACACGACTTAAATCATCAGCGACTTAACTTCCAAGCGCCTTAACTCTTCAGCGAATCCTCATAGGTCGGTAGGTCGGGTTAACGACCTATAGAAGCGGTAACAAAGATTCTTCCCGCGACCTAGAGTTAGGTCGTTCGCGACCTAATGAAGTGGCATAGGAATTCTTCGGGCGACCTAGGAGTTAGGTCGTTCAACTTTGGTCGTAGCTCGTCCCCACCTTCTGAGCGACTTAAGTCTTCACCGTTAGGTCGTTGGCTGTTAACTCGTGCCGCCTCTTTGATAGCTCCCGTTGCTATAGGTCTTAGACGACCTAAATATATCGAGCGACTTAAGACTTGGTTAAGTCGTGACTTCTTGTCTCGTTACTCCTTAGGTCGCAAATGCCCCAAAACTCCTCCTTTAGGTCGTGGCCGACTCAAGCCTTGTGAATCTGTAGCTTGCGCTACATCACAATGAGGGGGTGCTACCTTTCACCAATTAGATTATTGCCACAATAATACCTCCACATGTTAAAATCCCATCAATGAAATATCATAGGGTTATAGACCTCGATGATCATCTTCTGGATTTTGACCGCTAGATGGATTTTTATAACGCTTCTAGGGCAGGCAGATGTCGACTATTCCCCATTACTCTCCAGGAAGTGGCAGCCAAATGGTATAGGCAATACAGAGAAAAGACTATTTACTCCTAGAAATAATTTTTTATGACTTCTCAGCTCAATTCTATATCTGTAAGGATCCTACTATTGATAACAGAGTCTTGACAAATATAAAGCAAAGGAAGGTAGAGTCTTTGGAGGGCCACTTGAGAAGGTTCAACGTTGAAGCTTTAAAGGCCAAGGATATGAATGGTCGTGATAAGCTCATAGCTATCCATTCTGGCTTGATTGAGAATGTCCTTTTTTGGAAGAAGCTCTTTGTCAATGGCTATAAAGATCTACAAGATTTCCACTTTCAAGCCGATAAGTTGCTAATACTGTTGCTAACACGGTTGCTTTAAACAACCCGTTGTCTTACATATATTCTATAGCTAAGGAAAGAGTCAACTTTCCAACCTCCTTCAAAGCTAATAATAATCCAGAATGCTTTATATTCAAATAGCTTTATATTATTTTCTATCTATATTTCTTTTTATAACTATTTATACAACCATAAGAAAATGATTCTTGTCTATCTAACATGTTTTTATTTATATATTGATATTTAAATATATTCAATTTAATTTATATTTTGATCCTTCGTTAGTTTTATATTTACAAATTTTATTTTCTTATATATATTAGCTATGTTTATTTATGTTTTGCACATGTAAAAATATCAAATCTTGTACTTATTACTTTTATATATAACTATATTTATTTTCAAAATGTTTATAATTTAATTCCAATCCAAAATGCTATTTTTATAACACAAACTTTTAATTTATTCTGGAATCTTCATATTTATTCCAAAATAAATCCAATTTATTTTCAAAATGTTCATTTTAGTATTTTCAAATCAACAATATTCTTTGTCAATATATTTTTTAAATTTCAAAATCTAATTTCCCAATTGTAATTCATTTTTATAACTAAATGAACATATATCTTATTAAATATGAAGAGTTCAAATTTTATTTTTTTATATTTCAAATGCAAACAAATTCTAAATAAATTCACAATTAAATCCAAGATTAAATTTGATTACTAATTTTTTTTCAAAATCAAATCCCAAATATTAAATCAATTATCAAATTATTTTTAGCAAAAATCCAGGAATGTTACAAAATGGGTTGAAGTGGAACCACTTCTGAAAATCATTTATGGGAAAGTACTGGGATATTTTTATCAAGAACATCATAACCAGGTTTGGGATTCCCCATAAAATAATTTATGACAATGGAACCCAATTTGAGAGCAAAGAGTTCTCCCTCTTCTGCCATAAGAATGGGATTATTAAAAGTTTTTCATCTATCGCACATCCAAAAGCCAATGGAGAAGTTAAGGCTGCAAATAAAACCAAAAAGACAACTAAAAAAATGTCTAAATAAGGCAAAAGGAAATTGAGCAGAAGAGCTGCCACTTGTGTTATAGGCTTACCAAACATCTACTAAGACAACAACAAGACATACCCTTTATTCTTTAACATATAAATGTGGGGCGATGCTACCAATTGAGATTGAGATTCCCTCACACTGAAGGATTGCCTATGCATTTGATAAGAATCAAGAGTTAAAAAGAGAATCATTGGATTTGATACATGAACTAAGAGATGAAGCAGGAGTAAGAACTGCCAAATATCATAGAAGAATCACGAAGTATTACAATTCAAGAGTAAAAGCTCGATCATTTCATTAGGGAGATTTGGTACTCTGTAGAGTAATGGCCAATACAAAGAATCGTACGGATGGACCCTGGGACCAAATTAGGAGGGATCGTTAGTTGTTTGTAAAGTAATTTCTCCAGAGCCTGCAAATTGTGTCGTCCAAATGGGAATATGCTGCCTAGAACATGGAATGTTGAGAATTTAAGGCCGTATTTTCCAAATATGAATTAGTAAAGAGCTACTTTTTTAAAAGAGAAAATCTAAATGGTTGGTAGTGAAATGCTCCTTATATATGGATACTACCTAAGATGGTAGAGCACTTAAGATGGTGGAAAAGCGCCTGTTCGCGCCGAGATGGCCTGGGCAGAGCACCTCTTAGAGGGAGGACGGAAAGCCTTTAGCCATGCCATAAGATGGCTAGGTTAAAGCACTGGACAAGACCTTGGTCATGCCAATGTTCATGTCAAGGCAGCTCCTAGAAGGAGGATGGAGTTAGCCTTTATCTACGCCATAAAATGACTAGGTTAAAGCACCAAACAAGCCCTTATCCATGCCATGCTATGGCCAAAGTAAGGAACCTCCTGACGGGAGGACGGAGTAAGCCTTTATCCATGCCATAAGAAGGCCGGGTTAAAGCACCGAACAAGCCCATGTCCGAACTGCAAAAGGGCAAGGGTAGAGCGCCACTTGGAGGGAGGTCAGATAAGTCCTTGTTTCCGAGAGGAGTTAACCAAGAGCACCGGACAACAATGGACTAAGATGTCCAGGCCCAAGAAGATGCTCAATTAACAATAGACTAAGATATCCAGGCCCAAGAAGAGGCTCAATCAACAATGGACTAAGATATTCAATCCCAAGAAAAGTCTCAACTAATAATGGACAAAGATGTCCAAGCCCAATAGGAGGCACAATCAACAATGGACTAAGATGTCCAATCCTAGGAAAAGGCCCAATCAACAGTGGACTAAGATGTCCTAGCCCCAACAATGGCTCATAAAATTACAAACGGAAATGACCAAGGTCTAGAGGAGGCTCATCAAGTGAAAGACTAAAGTTTCCAAGCCTTAAAAAGGGGCATATCTAATCATGGACTAAGATGTCCAAGCTTAAGAGGAAGATAATAAAATTATTCTATGCAAAACCAGAAGGGTTCATATACGATGAAAAGGATAGAAGCAAAGGAGAGAAACAGAACTCCATTGATTATTACCCGAATCTGGGTTTGGGAAATTCTTACCATTGTCCATTAATGCCTGAATTTGGGCTTCGATATTCTCAAATATGAATTTTAGCATTTAACGCCTGAATCTTGGTTCTGAGTCATTCATTTCAGGGCTTCATATTCAAATACTCGAATTTGGGTTTCGGGACTTTATTAATCACATCTTTATTAAGCCTGAATCTGGGTATGGGAACATTGTCGATCACTACAATTCTTTATACTTGTACTTAGGTTTTGGGATTATTTTTGATTTTCCTTAAGCCTTAATCTGAGTTCATGGCTTCTACTATATAGGTAATTTCCATGAATTTCTGGTTGTTTAACATATGCCCTATGGAAAGCAAAGGATTTCTATTTTAACAACAATCTTCTCACATTAATATGTGCCTTAATCTTGGCTGAATATTCTTTTTGCAAATAGGATTGTCTAACATATGTCGTAATCTAGGCTCAAAGCTTAATATGAGAATAATACCTACTAGTTTCCGTTTAGTTGACCGTACAAACCTAAACTTGGGTTTAGAAGTGCCATATATAGAACTATTATTTGGACATCGTTATTTGGATTTCGGATGCCATGTTATCAACTTCACAAACTTCACAAGTTAATACCATAATCTGGGTTAAATTTTATCGTTTCATATCTTTATCAAATCCTAAAGTCGGAGTATGATGTGATAGAAATTGAGTCTATAGCAGTCAAATGAAGGTTTCAAGTTAGTCATCTTAATGCCAATATTAAAGATGATGCTTGTAAACCTAAATGAAGCAAATCAACATGCGAAGGAAGGAACTAATATGAACGCGCATGTAAGTATGATAATAGGCTAACAATAGCGAGTATCACTAAATTTAAATTTTTGCAAGAAAATATAGTTATGAAATCTTTGTCCTAAAGAACAGAAGCATCTTTCATACAAGATGGGGCAAAATGTTAGCCATAAAACTTACTCAAGCATATATGTATGAAAGAAGGTAATAGAATTGAGGTTTCGATGGGGAAATAAACCTAGGAATCATAATGGACATAAAAAGGGTGTTTCGAAGGCATTGCGCAAGTATCAAAGGAGTCAAAGGCACCAACTACACATATAGTGTAAAGGCTTTTGACCTAGATAGAAATAGATACACTGTTCCGCTACTTCCAACCTTTCGACATTGATCGACAAGCAAGACTGACTTCAGAACCCATTTCAAAGGTAACCTATGGTAATCCCCCCACCACATGCCAAACCTTTCAAAGTCAAAGGTTTTGGCAAGTGTTAATAGATCCCTATCAACAACGTTAATTACTCGTGTTGACCAGGATCCATATACCACTTAACAAACCAATCATCACAACATAGAACAATTTATATTCACTAACAAATATGCTCTTGTATCTATTATTACACTCAAACTCATTCTAGAGTACTATTGACTCTATCTCTAATGAGTAATACCCAACAGAGGCATGGTTGTCGCTTAACCATATGCTCCTATACCAGATGTAACGATCGCGAGACAGCGGCGACCGGTAGGCTTCGCAACCATCCCAGACCCACCGTGGCTTACACTGGTAACCGAAACTTGCTTTTATGGCCAGCCTTTCGACTGTCACAGCTTACGCCTAACCAACCCCGTAAAGAGGACGTGTAGGGGTAAGAGTCTCCCGTTCGCCACCTAACCGCGAAGCGAGAAACCCCATCACGTTTCACCTTGATAAGCAAGTCTCGTCCACAAAACCACGTTTCATACAAAAGCTATGCTTTGCTCAACAAATGCTCAACAGCACTTAGCATATCACACTACCAAATTGGGAGTATATTACAAATAACCTTCAACTACATAACCTTTGAGTTCGTACGTCTCAGAGAAGGGTGTTAAGCTAAGAGAATAAATTCTCCGCCACCAACAGAAATATATTTGAAAGAAATCAGCTTTATATCTCAATTTGTTATGTCAGACATACAATCCATACAAGTCTGTTCCGGGCTCGAACAGAACCAAAGGCACTTCCAAAGAAGCCCTTGCAATCCGGATATTCACTAATCACGTCCGGACTTCCCGTCACTAAGGGTGATAAAACCTCTATATCAGAAATCAGCCGATGCGGAGTCATTCGATGGTAATCCTTCCGTTTTCAAAAATATCCGGTCTACAACACCGGTCATCAAATGCAGTCCATAACGACGTATCACATATTCGGAATGGGTTATACGACCCTAGGTTCCTTTCCTGGCTAACCTGAATAGTGAGCGCTTATTTTGAAAATAAGTATGGCATTCAAATTCAAGCAAATCATAACAAATACCAATTCAAAGGTAAATATTGATAGTCGGTTATTTAACTATCAATAGGTATGCACAACATCACCAAATTCCAAATAATTTTCGAAATTATTTATTTCCAAAATATCTTTACAAGATATATATATTTTCCACACTTAAACATTTGAAAACAAATTTCAAATCACTTTTCACCTTTACAACTTTTGAAAACAAATTTCAAATCATTTCCCTAAACGGGATACATTCACAAATCTTTATTCATTTTCATTTCAAAATGGTTCATTTAAACCAATTAAATTAATCCTTACTGATTTACTTTATATTTACGTTCCTAATCCGTAA
Source organism: Allium cepa (assembly GCA_030765085.1). Lineage (NCBI taxonomy): Eukaryota > Viridiplantae > Streptophyta > Magnoliopsida > Asparagales > Amaryllidaceae > Allium > Allium cepa. The sequence continues at coordinate 862,681,860 of CM060931.1, forward strand.
ATTTATTTCCATACTTCAAAAATAAATCAACATTTAGTTTTAAACAAATTCCCCTTTGTTTTATAAATTCCATAGTGAATTTACAATTCCAAAATATCAATGAATATACGATTTTCAAATCGATTTCTAATATTCATTTTCAATTTATCTTTAAAAGATAAAATATCAAAATATTCATTTCATATTGGAAAACATTTCCATAATTATTTAATAATAAGTAATTCACAAATCCATTTATTTTCAACACTTAGAAAATATTCAATATACTTAAATAGAAATTAAGTATATATTTCATTCTTTAAGGAAAACATTCTCATAAACACATTTATTTGAGTCAAAATGAATGTTGCGTAAAACATCGTTATGACAACCCAAAATCACTAGTGTAGGGATTCGAAATTTTAGATAGATATACAATTCCCAATAATATAAAAAACATTTCCTTTCGGAAATCAGTTACTATAACAACAGTGTTATAGTCCACTATTTCCTTTTATTTCTCAAAAACGTCTATTTCCACAATGAATGTTGAAATCTATGGTTTCAACACTTAATGCATTTTAAAACAACTTCAAATCGTTTTAATTCTATTTAAAATATCAGTTCCCCAAAACACTTTAATATATTAATCACTGTCCTAAAATCGTGAATATAAATCATTAACCAAATTCAACACTTTTACATATTTAATTCAAAAAATTTCCACTGTCCCAAAATTGTGAATATACTCCTTAAATAAGCTATAAAAATTTACTTATCACATTCAATCAATCTTGAATTTATAAACCAATGTTTATAAATTCACATTTATATATTATAAAAACTTCAAGTTACAAAAATCACTTTATTCACAAATTTATCCATATCCCATTTACACGCCAAAATCCATATTATAAGTAATTTTAACTATTTATTTTAAAAAATCTATTCATTTTATAACTTTACAATTTATAAATCGATAAATTTCATTCAATTAAGAAATCTAATTATTCTTCATTTTAACACTTATGAAAACTCGTTTTATAATTCCTATATTTTTAATTTATAAATATCAATTTTATAAATCTTTTATATAAATTGTTTATAAAAATTCAGAAATCACATTTCGGTTATATTTCTCAAAAACCATATTTTTATAACTTTAAATATCATAACGTTTATTTATTTAAAATAAATCAAGTCCAAATTTTAATAAAACGTATATTTTCAAAAAAATCACTTTAAAACCCTTTTAAATTAAAAATCGTTACTTTAACATATTTTAAAACTTCAAAATTGGGCCAATGATGCAACAACACCAAATAATCAATCACGGCATCTAAACATTATATATCATATATGATAATCAACAAATATCACAATATCTGTAATCAAATAAATACTGGTGAGGAATCCAGTTGGATCCCTCCAACCTGTTTCCCTGCATCCACATATGTTAGCACAATACCAATTCCGTTCCAATACGGAATATCGCGGTATTCGGGATTTATAAAATATTATCTGCTATTATGCGGCGCAATAGGGTCTCATCCGCTATATAATGCGGGAAAATCAACTCCAAGTACATATTAATGCCAATTCCAATCAAGATGGAATTATCGCGGTATATGTTTTTAATAAATAACATCCTCTTAATAAACGGCGTATAGGGTCTATTACTATACAACAGATAATAATTTATCATTCAATCATACAATTAAGCAATTTTAAATCTAACTATTTAAAATTAAAATCGAAACAATTCGATTGAGTGAGAAGTTCCCACCTTGAGTTTCCGATAACAATTGTAGCATTTGATTTCGAATAAAATTAAACATGCATTTAATTTTACCCGAAATTTCACTAGCTCTAAACGACTCCAAACCAGTTCCATTGTGTAGTGCTCGACAAAACGAACCCGTCGCAATTTGTTTCGAAATTTTTCGACCTCGTATCACAAAGATATGCAGTTTTAAAGTTTGTACACATTTTAATATAAGTTAAAATTTACAATTTTATTAATCATCTAACACTGAAATCATCAGAGCCATTCAGTTTCCCTACCCAGATCTAGACTGCCCCTGCCCTCTTCTCTTTCCCCGTCAGATTCACGTATGCGAGTTTTAAAGTTTAGAAACCCGTAGCCGCCGAAGTTCATCTAATTATCGGGCCCACTACGATCACCTTTACGTCGATTAGATGGTGTCGTTCCACTCGCCTAGCCGAACTCTACCATCGGCCAAACCCAGGCAAAGCTCGGTTGTCTACCACGTCGAAGAACGTGCGTGACCGTGGTGGCTTTTAGGATGAATTGCCGCTAAACCACTCAACTTTATACGATCATCTTCATATGAAATCGAAGATCTCGTGATGCTCTTCAACTTTGCAGTTGATGGTTTTTGGTAAAAGTCGAGGGATCTGGAGAAATTAGAGGAAGAAGATCGTGTATTCTCGGCCGTTGAAATCTATAGCCGGCGGCTGACGCTTTGTTTGTAGGGTTTGTGAAAATGAAATGACGAAGGTCCCTTTTATAGAAATTTTCACCAAAAACACTATACATTTCCATTTTTTCGAACTCCGAACCTCACTCGGTGACTGGCATTTCTAGGGTTTAACTCGCGTTACGGACAGAATGGAATAGGTTTTTGGAGGCTAATTCGATCATCTCTGTGAGTTACGGCAATAAACGATCGATTTAAATTAAATCGATTTAAATAAATTTCTATGCGTTTTTGCTTGCCCCGGACAAAGGGTAAATCCGATTGACACGAAATTTGACACCATACAATAATATAACATTACGGATCCGATGAAACTGGTTTCGTCGAAATCTGAGACTGTTTGAAAAATGGCTATTTTAACTCGTCAATTAAATATTAAAATATTCAATTTTCACAATTCAACTTTTAATTCGATTTTTAAAAGTTCTATAACATCATTCTAACTCCAACATGATTAAATAAAAAATTTCAAGTCAATTTTAATTATTTTAAACCCAATTTTCAATTATTTATGGAATTTCAAATATTAAATTATCGATTTAATTATCCAATTAAATCCAATTATTTGAAATAAAATTTATTCGACTGTTTAATTTCACTTATTAGTATTTAAAATCAATTAAATATACGAATTTTAATTGATAGAATTTCTGGGTCGTTACAAACTTCCGCCCTTAAAAGAATTTCGTCCTCGAAATTACCAAGTAAGAAAAAGTTACAGAATCCATTAACTTTCCAAAACAGACCATTGAAATTGGGTTTTTCAAATCTCTTAAGTGTTTAACTTTCCCAAAATTCATAGTTAAACCTGTTACAATAACTTTACTAAGTTTCCAAATCCAAACTTAGTATTCAAAAAATTTCCAATTTTCTCAAAAATATTCTAACGCCTTAAATTTTCGAAAAATTTCGCCAGAGTCTCCTTTGCGCGGCTTGATCCGAAAAAAAATGACAGTACATATATCACAATTATACATCCCATCAAGTGATGAGGCATCCCGCAGGAAAAAAAGTGTAAAAGTACGATATTTAATCCGAGATATGTACCTTATTTATTATTAGCGAGCGTATACGGCTAATATAGCGCGAAAGCGAGCTCTACATGCGAAGCAAGCGCAATCCGCACCTACTAAACACTCAAAAAACCATGAGAAACTGGTATATATGAAAATAATATCAATATACAACATATAGCAACATAACAACTACATGTGCCAACATAACAATGCATTCAATCAACAAATGCAACCACCAAACAACTATCCAACCAATAAACATTCAACAATCAATGTCTATCCAAATCAATTCATAACCAAATCAATATTCTTTCATTTCTCATTAATATTAAATGAATTGGTTTTCAATTTAATCACATTTTATTTGTTGACATTGGATTTTATAAATATTCATTCATTCATTTCTCAATTAGTTCATATTCACAAATTTACATTCACATTAGTTTACTTCCAAATTGAATCAAATTCAGTTCATATTCATTTACTTCCAATTTGGATTCAATTACTTTAGCTTTCAAATTTTGCTAATTCAATTTCATTAACACTTAATGAATTTATGTACAATCAACTAACATCATCTAACAAACAATGTATATCCAACATAACCAAATTTATTCAATTTACATTTCTTTACATTCAATTTGGTTCAACACTTTTAAATCAATTGGTTGATATTAAATTGACTTTCATTCCATTATTCAACTTCCAATAACATTAGCTTTTAATGAATTAACACTTACATTCATTATTCCATATCAATTCTTTTACATTTGATTGATTAATATTTCATCCATTTATTAATTCAACTGCTAATTCATTTAACATTTCAAGTTGAATTTTATTTATACTCAAGTTCATATTCATCACTTCTCTTGATTAATTTACTTAGATACCAAAATTAAATTCATTCAACATCATTTAAGTTATATTCCATTTAAACATCATTTGTTTAACTTAACTTGAGTTTCCACTTATAAATTCAATTCAGATTCCAATTCCGAAGAAAATTTTATTTAACCTTTAGCAAAGTCAAATTTGTTATCTCATATCACTATCAAATTTAGATTTTGTTTTGCTTAACCAAATTGTTTAACCATTTTTAACAATTTGTTTCACTTTCATTTTCTCATTTAATAAGTTATACAAATTATATTCAACAACTACCACTTGGATTTTAATTTCATTTTCTTGCACTTGCAAATTTTATTCATTCACAATTTATTTTCCAACTTAATAATTGTATTCCAATAATTTTATATAACATTCCAGAGTCTTTTCAATCTTTCAAAACCATTTTTGAAATCAATTCAATTACCCTTTGAATTTCAAAACCCAAACCCAAATTTTCCAAACAACTTTCACTTAAAATAATTTGGCAGCAATTCAACTTTTGGAAACCCGAAAATGAACACCAATGATGTCGCGATCATCATCGAAATTATTTTCCAGCGACCGAAAAGAGTTTAGAGCTTTAATTTCTCCAAAACAATTTTCCAAAATATCAAATCCTTTCAAAACACTTCACTGGAATTTTTTTTTTAGATTATAAATCACATTTACAAATCTTTTGCTTATATAATTTCATTTCTTATATATAAGATTATTTCATAAGTTTAAATCATTTTAATTATAACTTCATACTTATAATTCATCGCTTACACAATTATTCTTTAAAAATTGTTGTTTTTATTCAACAACCAAACAATCAATTCATATACACTTTAATAATTCTGAAAAATTATTTCCTTTATATATAAAATATAATCGAGGTAAAATTGTTTCATTTACCCTATTTTAAAACAATATCATGTCAAATTGTTCTGTACAAGTGTTAAGAGATCCCTATCAACAACGTTAATTACTCGTGTTGACCAGAATACATATACCACTTAATAAACCAATCATCACAACATAGAACAATTTATATTCCCTAACAAATATGCTCTCGTATCTATTATTACACTCAAACTCATGGTAGAGTGCTACGGACTCTATCTCTAATGAGTAATACCCAACAGATCCATGGTTGTCGCTTAACCATATGCTCTGATACCAGATGTAACGATCACGAGGCAGCGGCGACCGGTAGGCTTTGCAACCATCCCAGACCCACCGTGGCTTACACTGGTACCCGAAACTTGCTTTTATGGCCAGCCTTTCGACTGTCACAGCTTACGCCTAACCAACCCCGTAAAGAGGACGTGTAGGGGTAAGAGTCTCCCGTTCGCCACCTAACCGTGAAGAGAGAACCCCCATCATGTTTCACCTTGATAAGCAAGTCTCGTCCACAAAGCCACTCTTTATACAAAAGTTGTGCTTTGTTCAACAAATGTTCAACAACACTTAGCATATCATACTACCAAATTGGGAGTATATTACTAATAACCTTCAACTACATAACCTCTGAGCTCGTACGTCTCAGAGAAGGGTGTTAAGCTAAGAGAATAAATTCTGCGCCACCAATAAAAATATATTTGAAAGAAATCAGCTTTATATCTTAATTTGTAATGTCATACATACAATCGATACAAGTCTGTTCCGGGCTCAAACCTAACCGAAGGCACTTCCAAAGAAGCCCTTGCAATCAGGATATTCACTAATCATGTCCGGTCTTCCCATCACTAATGGTGATAAAACCTCTATATCGGTGATCAACCGATGCAGAGTCATTCGACGGTAATCTTTCCATTTTCAAAAATATCCGGTCTTCAACACCGGTCATCAAATGCAATCCATAACGACGTATCACATATTCGGAATGGGTTATACGACCCCAAGGTCCTTTCCCGGCTAACCCGAATAGTGAGCGCTTATTTTGAAAATAAGTGTGGCATTCAAATTCAAGCAAATCACAACAAATACCCATTCAAAGATAAATATTGATAGTCGGTAATTTAACTATCAATAGGTATGCACAACATCACCAAATTCCAAATAATTTTCCCAATTATTTATTTTCCAAAATATTTTTACAAGATGTATACATTTTCCACACTTCAACATTTGAAAACAAATTTCAAATCACTTTTCACCTTTACACTTTTGAAAACAAATTTCAAATCGTTTCCCTACACGAGATACATTCACAAATCTTTATTCATTTTCATTTCAAAATGGTTCATTTCAACTAATTAAATAAATCCTTACCGATTTACTTTATATCTACGTTCCAAATCCATAAATTTATTTCCACACTTCAAAAATAAATCAATGTTTATTTTTAAACAAATTCCCCATTCTTTTATAAATTCCATAGTGAATTTACAATTCCAAAATATCAATGAATATACGATTTCCAAATCGATTTCTAATATTCATTTTCAATTTATCTTTAAAAGATAAAATATCAAAATATTCACTTCATATTGGAAAACATTTCCATACTTATTTAATAATAAGTAATTCACAAATCCATTTATTTTCAACACTCGGAAAATATTCAATATACTTAAATCGAAATTAAGTATATATTTCATTCTTTATGGAAAACATTCTCTTAAACACATTTACTTGAGTCAAAACGAGTGTTGAGTAAAACATCGTTAAGACAACCCAAAATCACTAGTCTAGGGATTCGAAATTTTAGATAGATATATAAATCCCAATATTATATAAAACATTTCCTTTCAGAAATCATTTACTATAACAACAGTGTTATAGTCCACTATTTCCTTTTATTTCTCGAAAACGTCTATTTCAACAATGAATGTTGAAATCTATGGTTTCGACACTTAATGCATTTTAAAACAACTTCAAATCGTTTTAATTCTATTTAAAATATCACTTCCCCAAAGTACTTTAATATATTATTCACTGTCCCAAAATCATGAATATAAATCATTAACCAAATTCAACACTTTTACATATTCAATTCAAAAAAATTCCATTGTCCTAAAATTGTGAATATACTCCTTAAATTAGCTATAAAAATTTACTTCTCAAATTCAATCAATCTTGAATTTATAAATCAATGTTTATAAATTCACATTTATATATTATAAAAACTTCAAGTTATAAAAATCACTTTATTCACAAATTTTATCCATATCCCATTTACACGCCAAAATCCATCTTATAAGTAATTATAACTATAAATCTTTTATTTTACAAAATCTATTCATTTTATAACTTCACAATTTATGAATCGACAAATTTCATTCACTTAAGAAATCCAATTATTCTTCATTTTAACACTTATAAAAACTCATTTTATGATTCCTATATTTTTAATTTATAAATATCAATTTTACAGATATTTTATATAAATCGTTTATAAAAATTCAAAAATCCCAATTTAAACCATTTATGTGACGACCCGGAATTTCTAACCATTTAAATTTGAATAATTAATTGATTTAAAATATTTAAAAGTTAATTTTAACTTGAATTCCAAATATTAATATTTACTTGATAATTAAATTATTGAATTATATAATTCGAAATTGGGTAAATTTTTGAATCTGCATGTTTAAGCCCGTTGAAAATAATTTGAAGGCTTGTAAAATTTATATTGATAACATTGAAGATGATAGAAGTATTAAAATTGAATCTAACAGTGATTGGTTCAGTTTTGAAAATATATCGTTTAAATTGAACTTAAAAATAGCCTTCCAAGGCACATTCTCGGAATTCGACGAAACCGGTTCCATTGGATCCGTAATAGTTAGTTATTATCAGATTTCAATTTTCGTAGCAATCGGAGTTGTCGTTTTGACCCTGGCAGTTCAAAACGCTTCGAACTATTTCGAACTATTCTAATCGATTTAATTAAAAATTTATCGTTTACTTCCATAACTCGTGCATACAACTAAATTAGCTTTCGAAATACGTTCCATTGAGTTCGGAACGCGAGTAAAACCCTAAAATCGTCTAGCGGCATTCCTTAAGAGGAGTTCGAAAATTTACTAGCAATTAACGGGACGGTTTGGAAGTTTTATAATATAATAAATTTAAAGTACATATAGTCCGAGATATTTTTTCTAACGCGTACGCGAGAAGCTTCCCCAAGACGATATTTTATCTCCATCTCCTCTCTACTCTTCAAAACAGAATCGTTTCTTTCTGTTAAAAAATAAAAAAAAAAAATAAATAAATAAATAAATAAAATGACCGAAGCCGTTCATTCAAAAGGGGAGTTCGAAAATCCTCTTCTTCCCAAATACCTCATCTTGAAACCCGAAACACACTGCCTAAATTCGAGTTTCTCGATGAGATTTCCCATGGAAGTTCGAATCGAAGAGTGCGATCCTCCTTGGCAGTGTTCGACGTTTTAACAGAGCAACTAGGGTTGGTTTTCGCGTGCAATTCATGTGAAATTGGGTGTCAAGGGTAGATGCGTTGGCTTCTTGGTGATGAGGGGCTCGCGTATGCATGTTTTGGCGGCAAATGGTGCACTGTAGTGGATCGCGACCTGTACAGTCGACATTTTTTTGGTGGTCTTGACCTTTAGGGGTTGGCAGAGGTGTCGATTTTGGGATAGGCGAGTGGGAATTTCAGAAAGAAGGCGGTTTCGATTGCCAATCGTACGAACCAATCGTGCGTTGTCGCGATTTCAGTTTAGGAAGGACGGGGTTGCACAATCGAATTTGCGATGTTCTCGAGCGGAGTTGGGGCAGCGGTGGTCGTTGTAGGGAGGCAAAGGGTTTCTGCGATTGGATTTGGATGCGGGTCTCATGCGCGTTCGATCGGGAAAAGGGTGAAGAGTGCGGGCGCGGGATGATGGAATCTTCGTCATGTCGACCGAGCTTGGTCGTGCTCGTCATGGGTTCCAGTGAGGTATTTATTGATGATCTCTTTTATTAAATTTAATGGTGGATTAAATTAGTTCAGTTGCAAACTGGAAAAGTGTATTATAAATAAAATATACATGCCTAATTTCATTCACTAGTTTATTTTAAAGATAGCTGTTTAATGAAATTTCTTTATTTTTTAGTGCTGAAAGAAATAAGTTTTAGAAGAAACTATATAATTACAGTAAAATATTTATATATTTCAACCTAATATTTCATTTTATAATAAATTCATAATGTTTATACAAGGTTAAAATCTGAAGGAAACAAGTCGGGATCGGATTTGCTACATTACAGCGTGATAGGGGGTTCTTGCTTTGCGTTAGTGGCGAACGGGAGACTCTTACCCCTACATGCCCCGAGGGTAGTATAAGGCCTTGCGGGGTTGGTTGCGAGTCGAGAGGCTGGCCGTAAAAGCAAACCCGAGGTATCAATGTTAGCCACAGCGGGGCTGGGATGGTTGAAAAGCCTACCGGTCGTGAGCCGTTGCTGATGGTTGAAAAGACTAGGACGTCACAGTTTGTATCAGAGCTGAAGGTTAAACGAGAACCTTGGCTCTGGTGGGAATTACTCATTAAATAGAGTCCGAAGCACTCTAGAATGAGTTGAGTGTGTGTGTGTGTGTGTGTGTGTGTGTGTGTGTATGAGAGCGTACTTGTTATTTTCTTATATAAAAAGATTTTAAATGATTTTATATAAAAGTAAATTTTGATATATAAAGCGATATTCCCTTCTAATAAATATTAAGGCGATTAGTTGTTAAATTAATGGCATTAGTTTAAAAAGTTATAAAATACAACCAAACTGAAAACCTTTAATTGGAATTAAATTAACGGTAATAGAAATGCAATCAAATTAAACTTAAGTGAAAATAAGTTTGAAATGGTTTCAGAATTAAATGGTATAAAAAGATAAGTCGATTTGATTTAAAACGATTAAGTCAACATTTAAAATTTACCTCGAATTTATATAATTCGGGATAGTTTAAATTTGGAATTTAAAATTGAAAATGAAATTCTAGAATTTGAGCCCAGAAATTAAATTGCTTAAAAAAAGATGGACTTTTAATAAAGGTTAAATTGGTTTAAAGGCGTTAAACCAATCTTTGAAAATTTCACTCGAATTTACATAATTCGAGATGGTTTAAAATTTGGGATAAATTGAAAAGATTTGAAATTAAAGTGGATTCAATATGAAATTAGTTCAAATTTATTTGAATAATTTGGAACTGTAAATAAAGTTGAATAAGTTAAAATTAAGATGGAATTTGATTTGAGATTGGAATTGAAGATTAATTCAACTTGAATTGGGAATAAATCAAGTCCATTGGGAATTTGAGTTATTTAAATTGGAATTGGGTCAATTTAAATGGAAGTGGAAATTTAAATTCAATTGATGAGAATGGAGATTGGGAATTGAACAGTTTTGACTCTGGACCATTTTCAATATAGATTGTTTTAATATAAACTTATTTTTCCAAGCTATTAAACATATACAACCTTTCATTCTTAAAGCCAGATTATTTAATACTTGCTTTACAATTATTTTTGGAGCTATTTAACCATTTTTCAACAGTTTTCTAAACTAATTACTATTTTTCAACTACGTTACAAATTATTTACTATTTTACAACTATTTAGCAACTACTTTGCAATTATCTAAAATTTCTGAAACTATTTAGCTATTTTTCGAACTATTTTGTAATTAGTTAACTATTTTACAATTATTTTGCTAACTAATAATTATTTTTCAAATGTTTATCTATTTTTAAATTTTCAAGCTATTTTTAAAATGAACTGGTCGGAGTTCAAACTATTATTGATTAAATTCCCAACTGAGATACGAATTGAAGTGATAATTCAATGGAAATTTAAGTGAATGTGAATGGAAAGGAAATTGATTGGCTAATAATTAATAAAGTTAAATATGTAGGATGAACGTATATTATTCTATTCGCATAGTGATTTGATCCAGATTCGAACACGGAATTTCGAGATAATTTATCGATCCGAGTCGGGATTTTTTCACTCGATTTTCGACGGCGAACCTGGATATGGATTGTTGATTGGTTCTGGATATTCTCTATCATAGTTATGGCTATGCAAGGAGAATGACGGTTTCTAACCAAGAAACCAGATCTGTGTCCGCACTAGGAAGTCGGGTGGATGATACTAGTTCGGAAATGAAATTGTGTGATCGAGTGAGCGATCAGATTGGTATGGCGTATGGATGATATGTGTACATCGTACGGATTAGGATGAAATTGATATTGGAAAGAGAAATAAAATTTGAATATTTGATTTTGAATAAACAAAGTTGTATATCTTTGTTAAATAAGATAAGACTCCCCTTGTTGAATCTATAGCCAGAAGGGAATGGTTTTTGAAAATGTTTGAAGTATAAAAGGAGTTTTATACAAGTTTGAAAAGATCCAAAGTTTTAAAAATTTATATATATAAAGTATCTTATGAGGATTTTGGAAAAGGTTTTGGGAACCTTTAGATTTGGAAAGGCTTTTGATTTTTGGGTAAAATCAATATTGGAATTTGGAAAGCCAATTTTGAGAATTATCGATTTTAGGATAATCGATTTTGTGTAAAGGAGCTTTGTATGAGATCATACTAAGTGTATGATTTGAAAGATACTATATGTGTATAGTATAAAGTGTTTTGATGATGGCTCTGGGGAAAAAGGCGCTTCCTTGAAATGAACTTCTCAGGAGTGCCACCGGGTGGTGCTGCCTTGAGTCCCAAGGGGGGTTCTAAAGTTGATCCTGTGAGGAGTCCGGAAAAAACTAGTTCCTGGGGATTTTGAGTAGAGAGCCAACAGTCTGCGTTTGATTTTATATCGGTAGACTGCAACCTATGGTATAACATAGCGAAAGTCGTGTGTGCTACTGAGAGCCAACAGTCTGCGTTTGATCTTATATCGGTATATTGCGACCTGTGGTATAACATAGCGAAAGTCGTGTGTGCCATTGAGAGCCAACAGTCTGCGTTTGATTTTATATCGGTAGACTGCGACCTATGTAGGAGTGGAGAAGTTTCATTTCGTCAGCGAAAATTAGAGGCCGCTGAAAGCCTGCAGTTACATGGACTTTTGCTGTGACGGCAACGTAACCCTGGATGTAACTGCGATCTGTTGTGTGGGATCCATGGCGTAATCGAGAGGCCGCGGAGAGCCTGCAGTTACACGGACTTTTGTTGTGACTGCAACGTAACCCTGTTATGTAACTGTGACCATGGATGGGGGTGATGATTTTCAGAGCATTGTCACCAAAGATATTTCCTCTAATTTTCAAAAACTGTTTTCTTTCCTATAAAATTATTTTCCAAATATTTTCACTGGATGTTGAAAACGGGTTTACCAAGTACTTATAGATTTTCAGTTCTACGCCTGATCAACGTATGACTGAATTTTTGTGAGAACAAGGATGGACTGGTTGAGACATCGAGTTATAAAAAATATTTTTATAAAAAGCTATTTTAATTGTATTATCTGGATTTAAAGGCATTTCTAAATCTTAAAATAAAGGGGAATCCAAACTGGAATTATAAAACAAAATTTGAACTCCGGAAATTTAAATGAAGCGATTCTTTGTAATAAAATCGCATATTGACTTAAAGTGGAAGTACCAGATAAGTAAATTATTAATAGAGTATGCTAATAAAATTTAACTTGGATTAAATAAAATGGATTGTAAGTTAATAATGGAATTTGGAAATGAATTCGAATTATAAATAGAATTCGACTTGGGTTTGATAATGGATTAAATAAGAATAGATGCTTAAAAAAATAAAATAAAAATTGAGTTGGCTTGAAAAGGTGATGGTTTGAATTGCAAATAAAATTCAATAGTGATATGAATAGTACTTAACGTAATTTGCAAGTAAATTTGGTATAATGAAAATGTTATCGATTGAAATGAAAGTGAATTATAATAGAAATGGTTTGGGTTGCTAACAAAACGCTGGTGAGTAGAAATAAATTGAGAAGGTGAATTAAAATTAAAAATTAAAGTGGATGGGCTAACTAAATTTAATGGGATTTGATTTGATGAGAATCAGATTGAATGGAAGTGCACTTAAGTTGAGGTTGAAATAGATTAAAGTAATTAACTTAAGTTTAAAATTTATAGAAGCTTGGCTTCGAGTAAGGGTAAAAGCCCATTAAATAAAAGCTTGAATTGAATTAAAGTGGGAATGACTAATAGTATACAAGCATGGAATGTGTCGCACTAAATAAAATGATTGTGAATAAATTAAGATGGAATTGAATTAAATCAAATTCAGTTGGAATCAATATTAATTGGTTATAAAACCTAAGTAATTATTTACTCACAGATATATCACCAAATTTCGTAGAAAAGATTGTCGTTTTAATATAAACGAGATTTAATTAAATTCTGTAAACGAATGGAAGCAAATATAATTGATTTTTGGATCAATTGATATGAATATGAGTTGTTTGCAATTATAAATGAATTAAAGTTAAGTAAGTGAATTGTGCATTTCTTAAACTGAATGCAAGGGTAAGAAAAGTGAGTGAAAGCAAATAAATTGATTTTTAGAGCAATTAAAGCGAATATGAGCTTGATTCCCTTAAAAATGAATTGAATGTAAGAAATTGAGTTGTAGACCAATGAAAATTAAATGAAGTGGCTTATGAATTTGTTGGAAGTAATTGGAATTAGCTTTAAATCATATAAAGTGCTTATGGAAAACATTTGGTGCTTATTGTTTATGTAATGCATGTGTTTGGCTGTTGAAAGTAAATGAAAGGCAAATAGATTTTCTTTATATGGTACTTATATGTTTAAATTGAGTAAGTACAGGTATAGGAAAGCAGTTTGGCTATTTTGGGGTATGCTAATTGCTAAAATAAATAAGCTACTTTCTTAAAATGCTAAATAAGGTACACCTACGTAATACAAATAGGAAATATGAACTGTTTTTGTTTTTTCGACCGTGTGGGTCGGTGTATATATATTTATATCTATTGTCAAATTGCAAAAGTTCCTTCGTACAAAGGAGACTCTGCCAAAATTTTCTGAAAATTTTGGGAGTAAGAAAATTTTTGGAAAATTTTGGTTAACGACAAAACAATTTCAAATTGAAAATTTAAGTAAACTAGTAAATGAAATTAATGTAACTTAATATTAGAAATCGAAAATAAATTGAATTCATATGAAACGGCGAAAACTAATTTGAATAGAAGTGGGTATGAAACTTATGTAAAGAGATGTATAAAATGATTTTGGAATATTTTGATTGGATATTAGTGTTAAGCAGGATATGCAGGTATTATAAAAGGGAAAAGGGAATTGGATTTGATTTCAAATGGTAAATGTGAATTGCCCAACAAAAAGGTATGTATTTAAATATCTGTATGAAATTGGATTGGGTTTCTGATGTAGCCACTTGGCTTTTGTTTTCTTTTTGAAATTTGGGTGCCCGTAGAGGCTTTTTGTAGTTGTACCGAGCTAGCCGTGCAAAGGTGACGCGGGCAAAAAATTTCGAAAATTTAGAGAGTTAGAAAAGATTTTGAGAAAATTTTGATAATTCAAAATTCGATTTTAAACTTAAAACATGAATAAGTGAAGTAAATTAATATCGTTGGAAACTATAAGAAGGTTTTGGGAAGTTGGTTGAGGTGATAGTGGGGTCTTTTATAAAGGATAGTTGGTAGGATGTTGAACTGTTGATTTTGAAAGAAAAGTAAACGGGTATTGGGCCATTTTTCCTAACTAGTAATTTCGGGGACGAAATTCTTTTAAGGGGGGAGGAATGTGATGACCCGGAATTTCTAACCATTTAAATTTGAATAGTTAATTGATTTTAAAATATTTAAAAGTTAATTTTAACTTGAATTCCAAATATTAATATTTACTTGATAATTAAATTATTGAATTATATAATTCGAAATTGGGTAAATTTTTGAATCTTCATGTTTAAGCCAGTTGAAAATAATTTGAAGGCTTATAAAATTTATATTGATAACATTGAAGATGATAGAAGTATTAAAATTGAATCTAACAGTGATTGGTTCAGTTTTGAAAATATTTCGTTTAAATTGGACGTAAAAATAGCCTTCCGAGGCACATTCATGGAATTCGACGAAACCAGTTCCATTGGATCCGTAATAGTTAGTTATTATCGGATTTCAATTTTCATAGCAATCGGAGTTGTCGTTTGGCCCTGGCAGTTTAAAACGCTTCGAACTATTTTAATCGATTTAATTAAAAATTTATCGTTTACTTCCGTAACTCGCGCATACAACTAAATTAGCTTTCGGAACACGTTCCATTGAGTTTAGAACGCGGGTAAAACCCTAAAATCGTCTAGCGGCATTCCTTAAGAGGAGTTCGAAAATTTACTAGCAATTAACGGGATGGTTTGGAAGTTTTATAATATAATAAATTTAAAGTACATATAGTCAGAGTTATTTTTTCTAACGCGTACGCGAGAAGCTTCCCCAAGACGATATTTTATCTCCGTCTCCTCTCTACTCTTCAAAACAGAATCGGTTCTTTCTGTTAAAATAAATAAATAAATAAATAAAATGACCGAAGCCATTCATTCAAAAGGGGAGTTCGAAAATCCTCTTCTTCCCAAATACCTCATCTTGAAACCCCAAACCACTGCCTAAATTCGAGTTTCTCGATGATCTTTACCATGGAAGTTCGAATAGAAGAGTGCGATCCTCCTTGGCAGTGTTTGATGTTTTAACAGAGCAACTACGGTTGGATTTCGCGTGCAATTCATGTGAAATTGGGTGTCAAGGGTAGATGCGTTGGCTTCTTGGTGATGAGGGGCTCGCGTATGCATGTTTTGGCGGCAAATGGTGCAGTGTGGTGGATCGCGACCTGTACAGTCGACATTTTTTTGGTGGTCTTGACATTTAGGGGTTGGCAGAGCTGTCGATTTGGGGATAGGCAAGTGGGAATTTCAGAAAGAAGGCGGTTTCGATTGCCAATCGTACGAACCAATCGTGCGTCGTTGCGATTTCAGTTTAGGAAGGAAGGGGTTTCGCAGTCGAATTCGCGATGTTATCGAGCGGAGTTGGGGCAGCGGTGGTCGCTGTAGGGAGGCAAGGGGTTTCCGTGATTGGATTTGGATGCGGGTCTCATGCGCGTTCGATCGGGAAAATGGTGAAGAGTGCGGGCGCGAGACGATGAAATCTTCGTCATGTCGACCGAGCTTGGTCGTGTTCGTCATGGGTTCTAGTGAGGTATTTATTGATGATCTCTTTTATTAAATTTAATGGTGGATTAAATTAGTTCAGTTGCAAACTGGAAAAGTATATTATAAATAAAATATACATGCCTAATTTCATTCACTAGTTTATTTTAAAGATAGTTGTTTAATAAAATTTCTTTATTTTTTAGTGCTGAAAGAAATAAGTTTTAGAAGAAACTATTTAATTACAGTAAAATATTTATATATTTCAACCTACTATTTCATTTTATAATAAATTCATAATGTTTATACAAGGTTAAAATATGAAAGAAACAAGTCGGGATCGGATTTGCTACATTACAGCGTGATAGGGGGTTCTCGCTTTGCGTTAGGTGGCGAACGGGAGACTCTTACCCCTACATGCCCCGGGGGTAGTATAAGGCCTTGCGGGGTTGGTTGCGAGTCGAGAGACTGGCCGTAAAAGCAAACCCGAGGTATCACTGTGAGCCACAGCGGGGCTGGGATGGTTGAAAAGCCTACCGGTCGTGAGCCATTGCTGATGGTTGAAAAGCCTAGGACGTTACAATTTAATAAATTAATCAACTATTTATTTCAAAAATCACATTTCGGTTATACTTCTCAAAAACCATAACTTTTATAACTTTAAATATTATAACGTTTGTTTATCTAAAATAAATCAATTCCAAATTTTAATAAAATGTATATTTTCCAAAAAAATCACTTTAACCTCTTTTAAATTAAAAATCGTTCCTTTAACATTTTGTAAAACTTCAAAATAGGGCAATGATGCAACAACACCAAATAATCATTCACGGCATCTAAACATCATATATCATCATATGATTATCAACAAATATTACAATATCTGTAATTAAATAAATACTTGTGAGGAATCCAGTTGGATCCCTCCAACCTGTTTCCCTGCATCTATAGATGTTAGCATAATACCAATTCCGTTCCAATACGGAATATCGTGGTATATGGGATTTATAAAATATTATCCGCTATTATGCGGCGCAATAGGCTCTCATCCGCTATATAATGCGGGAAAATCAACTCCAAGTACATCTATAATACCAATTCTAATCAAGATGGAATTATCGCGGTATATGTTTTTAATAAATAACATCTGCTTAATATACGGCGTATAGGGTCTATTACTATACAACAGATAATAATTTATCATTCAATCATACAATTAAGCAATTTTAAATCTAACTATTTAAAACTGAAATTGAAACAATTCGATTGAGTGAGAAGTTCTCACCTTGAGTTTCCGATAACAATTGTAGCATTTGATTTCGAATAAAATTAAACGTGCGTTTAATTTTACCCGAAATTTTCACTAGCTCCAAACGACTCCAAACCAGTTCCATTGCGTAGTGCTCAACAAAACAAACCCGTCGCAATTTGTTTCGGAATTTTTCGACCTCGTATCACAAAGATATGCAGTTTTGAATTTTGTACATATTTTAATATAAATTAAAATTTACAATTTTATTAATCATCTAACACTGAAATCATCAGAGCCGTTCAATGTCCATACCCAGATCTAGAACACCCCTGCCTTCTTCTCTTTCCCCGTTAGATTCACGTACGCAAGTTTTAAGGTTTAGAAACCCATAGCCGCCGAAGTTCATCTAATTATCCGGCCAACTACGATCACTTTTACATCGATCAGATGGTGCCATTCCACTCGCCTAGCCGAGCTCTACCATCGGCCAAACCCAGGCGAAGCTCGGTTGTCTACCACGTCGAAGAACGTGAGTGACCGTGGTGGTTTTGTGGACGAATTGCCGCTGAACCACTCAACTTTATGCGATCATCTCCGTATGAAATCGAAGATCTCACGATGCTCTTCAACTTTGCAGTTGATAGTTTTTGGTAAAAGTCGAGGGATCTGGAGAAATTAGAGGAAGAAGATCGTGTATTCTTGGCCGTTGAAATCTATAGCCGGCGGCTGAAGCTTTGTTTCTAGGATTTGTGAAAATGAAATGATGAAGGTCCCTTTTATAGAAATTTTCAACAAAAACACTATTCATTTCCAATTTTTCAAACTCCAAATTTCGTGCGGTGACTGGTGTTTCTAGGATTTAATCTGCATTTCAAACACAATGGAATTGGTTTCGGAGGCTAATTCGACCATCTGTGTGAGTTGTGGCAATAAACGATCGATTCAAATTTAATCAATTTAAACTAATTTCTATGCGTTTTGGCTTGCCCCGGACAAACGGTAAATCCGATTGACACGAAATTTGAAACCATACAATAGTATAACATTACGGATCCCATGAAACTAGTTTCGTTGAAATCCAAGACTGTTTGAAAAATGGCTATTTTAACTCGTCAATTAAATATTAAAATATTCAATTTTCACAATTCAACTTTTAATCCGATTTTTAAAAGTTCTATAACATCATTCTAACTCCAACATGATTAAATAAAAAATTTCAAATCAATTTTAATCATTTCAAATCCAATTTCAATTATTTATGGAATTTCAAATATTAAATTATCGATTTAATTATCCAATTAAATCCAACTATTCGAAATAAAATTTATTCGACTGTTTAATTTCACTTACTAATATTTCAAATCAATTAAATATACGAATTTTAACTGACATAATTTCTGGGTCGTTACAATGGCCATTGAACATGTCGAATGGCATATAACAGCGTATAAAAAGGTGTCCTTTCGACCTGGTCGAAAGCAAAAGCATGGAAAGGTTGCCAACTTGCATCAATAAATAAGACCCAAGGGGTCAAGTTTTGGGGACCAAATTTCGGAATCCTGAATTCAATTTCCTTACTCTTCTTTCTTAGTGATAACAGTATTCTAAAGAAACCCTAAATCAAATTAGGTAAAAAGCACTATATCTTGTAATTCATTTTGATATATGAATAAAAAGGGGGAATATCTTGATCATTAAGGATATTGGCGACGAGGAAGATCGTTTAGATCATTAGATAGACTAATGATCAACTGCACATGATTCTTACCTTTTCTTCTGATTTATTTTTATCTATGCTATGTAGGCTTGGACATTTCCAATCAATACGCATCATCATAGGAGCCTGTACTTAAAATTTAAGGCTAAAGAGATGATGCGGTGTCGACATGTTTAACTCACGAAACATGGAAATGCCTAGATCAATCTTATAAAAGGAAACTAAGTAGATTGTAGATAATAATAAGCTAGGACTGTTTTGAGAGGGAAAAATCCCTCTCGACCACATCAAAAGAGGTATTTTCGAAAGGAATCATAGCTTATGATTGGCTAATAATCATAGTGCAACACATTCGACAAGGATCGCCCCTAAAACATACAAGTGACCTTTTGAAGGGTATCCATAGTAAGAGTAAAGAGACCATGAAGTCAAAAGCAGCTAAGTCATAATAATGAAGTAAACACCCCTTTTCGACATAATTGGAAGGAATTGAATGTTACCTTTCGAAATGATCGAAAGGTCTTTAGAGTATGAATGATCGACTGCTTTCGAACCAGTTGGAGGATTAGACTTTCAAATGTAGTTCTCAAAACTATATCCCAAAGCTAACTCCTTGAGGCCTTTCGGCCAAACCAACCTGGCTGAAAGGTTGGAATGGCTTTACTAACCCTTTCGACTAAATCAAGTTGATCGAAAGGTTAAGATTGATTTATCAATCCTTTATGTTAAGTCAACTTGATCGAGGGGTAGAGCATATACTTTAAACCCTTTCGAATATGTTAATCTAGTCGAAAGGAACGCTACCAAAGGAGTAGATCTTCTCAATAACTTAGTCTCCTTTGGTGCATTGAGCGAGTATAAATCCAAATTAATATCGATAAGTGTTAATTATTAGTATTCTCTAGTATTTATGATATCAAGAAAATTGTTCATGGAAACTGTTAACCCGACTTTTGGCCAGGTAGCATATAAGCAGATTTAACCCAATCGATTGCGCAGTTATCGGAGCTGGAATATTATAAGTTTGATTCAACTGAATGGATGGACAATCAATTATTGATAGTAGACATGAATACGAAGCCAGGGTACAACACGGTTGATAGATAACGTTGTCGGTTACTTGAAATATGGATTTTGGGAAAGGTCGAGTTTCTTTGGTTCACCCAAGGGGTTGCTTTGAGTCACCATGTGGTTTGCTTCGGGTCAGGAAAGCATTACTTCGGGTCACGATTGGATGCATTTTGGTCAGGTCAGCATTGCTCATACTTGGGGTCGGATCGGCATCTACTCAGGGATGGTGCTCGAAGAACTTTGGGCCGGCATAGCTTCGGCATAGGGTAAGCATATGGAGATGGTATGGAATCGACATACGACTTGCTTCTGGTCCTACTTTGGGTCGTCTTGGTGTTTACATCGGGTTCTACTTTGGGTCATTTCAGGTTGGCATTGTTGAGTCACTTTGGGTCGGCATTGAGCTACAGACAGACATATGACTTGCTTCGGTTTCTACTTGGAGTCGGCTTGGTGTTTACTTCGGGTTCTACTTCGGGTCATTCGGATCTGCATTGAACTAGGGTTCGACATTTGCTTGTGGTCGGCATGGCCCATGCTTTTGGTCGGCATCAGGAAAACTTCGGGTCGGCATAGCTTTGGCTTGGGGTCGACATTGACTTGGGGTCGGCATTGGACTTGGGAGTAGCATTGGGGATTACTTCGGGTTGGTGCAGGTTATTCTTCGGGTCAGTACTTGGCCAGGCATTGGATTCTGGGATCGACATACCCGGAGGGGTCAGCATACTTTGAGGGATCGACATCACTTCGGGTCAGCTATAGTGTGGCTTCAGGCCGGTGTTGGAGCTTCAGGTCAACAAAGATATGGAGTTGGCATATAAAAATGACTAGGGGTCGGCTATGGGTGCTGCTTCGGGATTCACTCCAAGTCAGTGTGGCATGTGTTTCGGGTCAGCACTCGGGTCGGCAGAGGAGAGTTCGTTTGGGGTAGGCATAAATGCTACTTGGGTCCATTCATATTACTTCGGGTCAGAACCAAGGTTACTTCCGGTCAGCAGCCGGGTCAATATGCGAATTCCTTTGGGTTAACATAGGTCGGACGAGTTAGGCTCGGCCGATCGTCGTGGCAGGCCCATGCAGGTGAGGTGACCCAATAGCTGGGGTTTTATCGTTAAAAGGGTGAAACGTCCCTGTTGACGACAATTGATCGCTAAAGGGGTATATCTCATTCATGTTTGAATTTGAATTTTGAGATGAATAAAAATATTGAAGATACACAAAAAAGTTGCAATGTGATTATTTAACATTAGCATTATTGTGATTAATTAACATTACTGATTAATCACTAATGCATCCTGAAATTAATCGTTAGGGCAATAGTTTTCATCATTTCCCACCCTCGTTTCCAACTAATTATCATTTCTCACTTCCCCCCTTTACCTTAGAGACACAACCAACAATGGCTTGTTCGGTTGCTAAACAAGCCATGTAGCAAGTAGGTGTGGCGTGTTCACTTCTCCATGGCTAGTTTAAGCTGATCTCTGGCTAGTTGAGTGAACAGAGGTTGATAAGTATAATGGCAAATACTTTGCCGTTATAAATTTATAAATGCGAAGACTTCACCGTTATAAATTTATATAAAGGAAAATGTTATATTTAATTTATAACGGCGAAGTCTTCGCTGTTATAAATTTATAACGGTGAAGACTTCGCCGTTATAAATTAAGTTTTTTTTTTACTAATCCGTGGCTAGTTTATACCTACCTGGTTCCGTAACTCATTCGATCAGTCCAAAAATATAAGAGAGAGATCAAAATAAATAAGCCAAATTATTGGTTATGTTCTAAGCCTAAATTATAAATCCGCAACACAAATTCGCCTTCATAGCGTATTGTATTCGACATCAAATTCGGAGCTTCTTGGGGATCGAATAGAGCTGCTGGAGGTGATAGACGTACTAAAGCAGAGCAGCGCTAAAACACATAAAACTGCCAATGTTAGCTAGATTGAGGCTTGATACAATGAACAAAAGCAATGAAGTTCTTAAAGCAATTGGAAAAAGCGCTCAAGTTATGTATGTGCTGCATCTAGAGAAAATTTTCGGTCCTATTAAATCAGCTACTTGAAAATAGCTTTTGTTAATAGGCTTAAGTTTGTTACAATGACAGTTGGTGCAGGTTTAAGGAGAAAATGTCTTATGGGTTATGAAGGACTGGATGAGATCGTTATACAGAGATGTGATTCTTTTGCAAATGTAGCTTTGATTAGCCTATCAGAATCGGCCAAAATAATGGAGTGTATGCGATTAGAAGAATGCAATTGTTTTAACAGTAGAGGTTTCATAGAAGCGATCAAAAACTTGAGAGAGATGCTAAAAGTGTTGTCGATGACTAAATGTGTTATCTTAAAGAGTGCAGAAATCGAAACGGAAGAAATAATAGAAAATGATATAATAGAATATTACCCTTTTTTAACTGTACTTGAGTTGAAGCAATGCATTAGCATGGATGATGATTTTCTCACGTTCATAGGACTTAGATGTAATCAAGTTAAAAAAGTAAGTATAGCAAGCATAAATTCCTTCATTGATAAGTGAATTCGACTGAGCTATCGATGGATGTCCTGATGAGGAACGAGGGGAGCAAAACTGTGTGGCCACGTGAACTCACTGCCCTAAATACATCATACGAATGTTGTAATAGATGCAGGCTTACAGGCAGCTCGTTAGACTTGGAGCCTGATCTATGAGGGAGTCCGTATACGATTTCAGCAACCCATAACAAATTACGCCAATTGGATGCAACAGCATTGCATTCATCAGCTCAGGTTTAGATAGCAGCTCCCTTCATCGACACTCACATTTTAGGCGATCGCTGAATACCTTGTATTAACGAATTTACGCTAATTGGATGTTATTTTCTTGCAAGCATTGTAGGTGAACTGTCTTTGAATTTTGATACTGGTAAACATATTATATTCGAAAAAGTTCGCAATGGGACAGAAATCGTAAAACGTCTTAGAAGTGTCCAAACGAATAACAGTGATAGATAATTTATTCTATTTTCTCTGCTCATTTCAACTTGAAAATTTCTAATGGCTCCCTCTGGCATAGATATTTTAGTTAGGTGTGACGATGTAATCCCATTATTTACTTGTAAAGGACTACTTTAGTTAGTTATAAAAGTGTAAAATTTACTTTAGTGAGTGATTAATCAGTAATATGATGGGTTTCGAGCAATTTATTTCAAATTCTTTTTATTTTCTGTTATATTTAGAGAAATTTTGTATTATTATTTCCGAATTCTATATTTTTAATACTTTCTATATATCGGATGGTCCTTTTTTTACTACTAGAAGAACCATAAGTTGAGAATCAAAGTGCACTGACATAAAAAGAAGTTATGATAAAGAAAACAGTGAGTATATACCATTTGTAAAATAGTGTAAAATAGTATGTATTTCAATGTTTACACCAGCAAAAACAGCGTTATGACAAGATAATTTTGCACAGCAATATGATATTTACTCAATCACTTTGGCTTAAAGTGCCAAGTTTTGTGGTCTTACAAAATTTATGTTTCAGTTTTGCATTATGTTTTTACTTTTTACAAATCAAGAACCAATCAAGCTCTACTTTTAAGCACCGACCTAACACCAGTTTTGCTTGAGCGATGCATTTACATACCTGTTTTTGTTAGAACCTAGTATTTTGATATTTTGATTGTGACAACTATATAAGTATATATACTATATGAACTAACAAAAATTGCAGGAGAAGATACTATTATACTCGATAGTAGATCGAAGAGCAAAAGATTTCGAAGACAGGTTTCTATATTTAAAATTGTTTTTTCTATAGTCGTAGTAAATATTTGTTAAAATCTCTCCTAAGTGGTATATGCATGCACATAAGTCTTTAAAAATTATTCAAATTAGATTACATAAATTAAGTTTTGATATATAAATTAATAAAACAACTTGCATACAAAACTAGTTCAAGCAGGCTGAAAGTGATAGTTTAAGTCGACTGAACTAGGGTATTCAGTCGACTGAAACATGCACACATGCACAAAAAAGTACGAACATTCAGTAGACTAAACATCATGATTCAGTCGACTGAATGAAGTGTCTTTTCAATATAAGTTTAGAATTCAAATATTTTTGAATGCTTGGTCGACTTAATCTATATATTCAGTCGACTGAATATTCATAATGGCTATTTTTCTGAACTATCACCACTTTTCAATGAACAAAAACATCGGTTAATTCAACAGTTGTTTCCATATCACTTGGCTATATCTTTTCACGAATCATTACAACTTTTTAACTCTATAAATAGCCTTGATTTAAGATTGCAAAGTACAAATTATTCTCTAATCCTATCATATGTTCTTGCAAACTATTTTCTGTTGAATATGCGCTTATATGATTTTTGTTTGATGATAATAAACATATATACATTCGTTTAAATGTATTTGATAATATACTATTTTATTTTTCACAGATTAAATAAATATTTGCTGAATAAAATAAATAACACGAAATTTGAATTCAAACGAATATTTTATTCAAACAAATATTTATTACAATTTTGAATAATACAAATTCAAGCTCTCACTATACATATGCAACTTTGATTACAATACATCACAATTTCATATTTACACAATTTCATATTTATAGTTGATCTCACTACATATCATTCACACTCATATTTATCTTCAACTGCATCCCAGTTTGAATCCAGCATCTGAGAAATTTGCAAAAATATTTACTAACGCAGTAAAATTGAAAATAAAATATTTTTGCGATATAAAATAAAACGTGAATTTTGAAAATGATTTTTGCCTCAGTTATTTGGGTTGTTTGTCATCATTTGAATTCATCATACACGAACAACTTGTGACATACATAGTGTATTACTGTATATGCCACAAGGCCGTGCACGTTGATATATATACACTGGATTGATTTATAGGGACAGGCGAGCACAGGTCTAACCCAAATGATAAACCGGGTTCAACTCACATGCAATAACATTGAAAATCACGACACGAGCACAAGGTCAAACCCGAGTTTTGAAACTGGATTCAACTCAAGTGAAATTTCAAAAATCAACATGATGTGAACCAAGTTCAGAAGCAACAATGAAACTGACTCAAAGCACAAAACTGCACAGCACAAGTGAATGGCAAAAACATCAAAATTCAGTGGCAACCAAACATGAATGTAGACAACAACTATACATGAAGACAACAAGCTACATGATGAACAAGTGCAAACTGAACTCGAATGAATGCAAGTTCATATGTGCAGCAACCCAACAACAAAGACAACAGCCAGTTCTAATGCAACAAAGATGCAAGCTGCAGCATACCAGAAGTACACAAGTACAGACCACATCATTAAATGTCCAGCCCATAACATGTCCAGATTCAACTATAAGTCCAAGTTCGAAATCAAAGAAATGCCACCAGTACACAGTGATACAAGGCAGCAAGTACAACACTGTACAAACTCAAGATGACAAGTTCAACAAAGAAATGCATGTCACCAAGTTCAACAACATACTTCAATGACTAAAATACAACATGAAGCACTGCTACTCAAGGCAACTAGGAATGAACAGTTTCACAAATGCAAAGACCAGAAATGTGAGCAATGCACTAAGCAAATGAAGCAACATACATATATATACACACATACATGAATACAAATGGTCAAGTGGCAAGGTCAAGTACAGTCGAAGCAAAAACATCACAGCATTACCATCTAACAGCAAAAAATACCACAAGCCTCAGCAATATGCACATAAACAAGATACAACTGAAACAAGCCAGGATGCATCAGCCTCAACATCAGGTTCAAAACAAAACAATGGCTAGAACAAGACTCGACTAAATACAATGCCACAATGAAACAACTCCACTGATTCAAATGAACTCGACCAAATAGCCAACATGATCAAAGAATGAATATGAGACCAAACTGCAGCAAGACCACATGAATGTAGACATCAAGCAAATAGAGACAAAAGCATAATGCATCATGAACATGTAACTGACCAGAGAATATCAACTACTCAAATGAATTCAACGATATTATGGAGTGTATACAACATGATGAAGCAGTGGTATACACGAAATCAGAAACAAATTCAAGACGCAAGAAGAATGCAAGTTCGAGATAAATTCAATGTTGAACAAGTCAACAATGTAAAAATGCCAGAAATCAAAGCCGTGGTTATCACGAAAATAAATTCAAAACCGTGTCGACCAAGGAACGCAAAAGATACGAATTTGACAAAGTCAGTTCGATCATCAATCGTTCAAGCATAATCAAACGGCCGATCAAAAGAATTTGACAAATTCAAATGATTTTATACGAACGCAAGAATAGGATTTACAAACCCTATATAAATCAAATTCACATCATCAGCAAGAGCATCGAGTTCGAGCAAGGCAAAACCATCAAAGAAAAAGGGAAAAGTACATACCGAAAACACAGAACAAACTCAATCCAAATTGAAGAGCCGTGAACAAATCGAAGAGAATCATAGCCTACTATCGAATCATATCAAGTGGCGACTTCAATTTCCACAACCCTAGGTTGAATCGCAAGGAGCAAAAGCAAATTAGCATAAGCCCTAATTCGCAAAGAGGAACGAAAGAGGATCGACCATATTTTCACAAGCAACAGGAAAAAGGAACGGAGCAACTAAAATTCAAACGGGCTAAAGAAAAAAAGTGGACCGACCTTGTTTATAAAAGGGCTTTTTATTTTAGGGTTAAAATTTTAAATTAGGGTTATTTTGTTTTAAATTGTTTTTAATTTGTAATTTTCTTTTTCAAACCGTTTATTTTTCTAGTCGTGTGACTAGGGGACAAGCTACGTGGCGTAGCTTGAGAATTCTCAACTCGGTAGTTGAGTTGTGGCAGGGTTTTGAGCGTAGAGTTAGATTAGTCAATAGCGGGTATAGCGAGTTTACGTGTGTAAGCGAGGGACTATCTAATTTCTAGTAGAAACCTTGGGGGCAGCACGTAGGCAGGTTTTTGCCGAAGCTGGGTAAATTCTGTGTTGTTCTGTTTTATTCTGTTATTTATATTCTGCGATATCTGTGCTGCTATTCTGTGATCTGAATTGAAATTAATTTATAAGCTTCCGCTATTAATTTTTTATAATTTACACTATCACCCTATTCACCCCCCCTCTAGGGTGAAATCGATCCTGCAAGTGGTATCAGAGCTAGGAACAAAAGTCGTTGTTGTTTTAAAAATTTGATTTTACAAAAATCAATTTTTGTTTTAAAAATTCGTGTTTAAAAAAAAAATCGGTTTTTGTTTTAAAAATTTGAATTTTTAAAATGGCTTCTTTTAATAATGCTTTTGCAGAAGGTCAATTCATAGTTAGACCACCAATGTTCAATGGTGAATATGCTTATTGGAAAAATAGAATGCAAATTTTTCTAAAAACCATTGACGCTTGGAATATTGTTGAGACAGGTTATAGAATACCAACTATAACTGTAGATAATCAAGAAATAGAGAAACCAAATGATCAATGGACAGAACTAGAAAATAGATTACAAAATGCTAATGCTAGAGCTATGAATTCTATTATCTGTTCATTAGATCAATTTGAATTTAATCGTGTCTCACATTGTCTAACTGCACAGGAAATATGGCACACACTAGAAGTGACTCACGAAGGAACATCTCAAGTCAAAGAATCTCGCCTTGCCATGCTAAGCAGCGAATACGAGAACTTCACAATGGCGAAGGAAGAAAATGTCAAAGAGATGCATGGACGACTTTCCAATATCGTTTACAAATCAAAAGCTCTTGGAAAATCATACACAGAGTTGGAGATAGTCCGAAAAATCCTTAGAGTCCTTCCACGAAAATTTGAAGCAAAAGTGACTGCCATTCAAGAATCAAAAGATTTGAAACAAATGAAGGTCGAAGAACTCATCGGAAATCTCACCACTTATGAGCTAGAAATGAAATTCAAGGAAGAGCGTGAAGGAGGAGATACTCGAAAGAAATCAATAGCGCTCAAAGGAACAACCGAAAGTGATGATGATAACGATGATGATGATGGAGCAGCAGAGCTGGCGCTACTAATAAAGAAATTCAAAAGGTGGAATCGCAAATACGGAAATCCAGCTCGAAATCATGAATTAAAAAGCAGAATAGGCAAAGCACTTGACTACTCAGAAGAACAGGAGATCATCTGTCATAAGTGCAACAAACCCGGCCATATCAAGCCCGATTGTCCACAAATTAAATTCAGCCATGGAAAGAAACAGAAAAAGAAAAGTTTTGCAGCCACTTGGGATGAAATAGACGAGAATGATCAAAGCACTGGCAGTGAAAGCGAAAAGGCAGAATTGTGTCTTCGAGGTGATACAACTGACAGTGACGATGACGAGCCAAGTAAGGTATCAAAACTTACCCATTCTGAGTTGCTTATATATTTTCATGAAGTAAACGGCTGTTTTGAACGACTTAGGGAAAAATACGCTAAACTTGAATCTCAAAAAGATACTTTGATAGAATGCAATAAACAACTTGATCAATTAGTTAAAACCTATCAAAGTAGGATCCCTAAGTGTGATAAGTGTCCAACATTTGATGAAGAAATTAAAAAATCAGAAATTAAAATGAAATCGCTTGAAAATGAAATTCTGATTTTAAAAGAGAATGAAAATATTAGGAGAGAGAATTCTATTAAAAAGTGCACACAATTGTTAAACGAAAATGAATCTCTCAAATCACAAGTCCAACAACTGTCTACTACTTTAGATAAATTTTGTAAAAGTGAAAAATCGTTGAATATGCTATTAGGAAAGCAAACTGTTAATACAGTTAGACAAGGACTTGGATATAATAGTTCGAAAATTGTTGAAAACAAGATTAATCAAGAAAATTCAATGTGCACGATTTGTAGAAAATATGGACACAATCACAATAATTGTTGGTATAGACCCAAACATGTGAAAACTATACAGATTTGGGTTCCAAAAGGCACAAATATAAAATCTCTCAAAGTTAAACAAATTTGGGTGCCGAAGGGAACAATTATAAACAGTTTTGGGTCTACACAAAATTATTTTTCAAAATTTTCTGCCACTAACAACCATGGACCTATAAAAACAAATAGGCCACATAAATCTTTTCCCGTGTAGGTGTGGTGGCAGGCTAAGGAACAACAATAGTGTTCTCTGGATTTTTTGGCTGTTCCAGAAACGCAACGAGCGACAAAGCAAAGTTCCTTAGCCTAGTATAAAAGTGACAGAATCACAATGGACAACAACGAAAAATATCGCAAAGGTAAAACAAGTATGGTATGTTTTAAACGATATATTAAATGTGATAATCTGCACCATATTTTGAATTAAATCAGCCAATATTGAGATTGATGAAAAGATGATGATTTTGATTCTGACTTATTCAACATAGTTGGCCAATTATATTCTTATGCCAAAAACACTATAAAAATCTCTAGATTCTTTGAATTACTTCATATCAGTTTGGATTAAAAATAGTGTTTTGTTGGATATTACAATTGGTTATAATATGGCTAACTCTTTATTCACGGTTTTCTGATTATTTACACGGCTTCATTTCAAATTCAAAAGCATGTCATTTAAATTGTTGTTAAAATTGAATTTGAAATTTTTGGTGCACACTTTATGTTTTGGTCTATAAAATTCAATTAATGATTTTTTGAGTGAAAGAGAAATTCAGATGCAGATTACGTTTCAACAATTATGAAAATCGCTCGGTTTAATAGACGAGTTTAAATAGCCTTTCGGGACACAGTCTCAGGATTTGATGAAACCAGTTCTATTGGATCCGAAATAGTTAGTTATTATCGGATTTCAATTTTCGTAGCAATCAGAGTTTTCGTTTGACCGTGGCAGCACGAAACGCTTAGAAATCGATTTAACCGATTTAATTTTAAATTTATCGCTTGATTCTGTAACTCGGACGTATGACCGAATTAGCTTACGAAACCTGTTCCATTGTGTCCGGAATGCGAAAAACCCTAGGAACGCCTATTGGAACGTAGGAATTGGAGTTCGTTTGTATAAGTTGTAAAAATCTGAGGAACTATATCAAAATAATATTAAACAATATTATATATAAATTTATATTTGCGAAACCCTAGCTTAAACGTGAGCCGCCGCAGCTTTAGGTTTAATGGCCGATAAACGCTTACGTTCTTCTCAAATTATTGAGAAATCCATCAAGTTTTAGGAGATGCTTCCAACTAGAAAATCGTAGAGCGCGTCTGGATCTTCGATTCGTGCGGTGAAGATGAATTTTAGTCGACCAAAGGAGGCGCTAGGAGGTGCCGTTCATCACCGAGTTGATCTCGTTTTTTGAGATCTATAGGAAACCGAGCTTGAGAAGGCTTGGGCTGTGGTTGGAGCATGCTTGGGCGCTCGGTTAGGCGTTGTCTGATCGTCGTCTCGATTATCGAGGAGGAAGCGGCAATTAGGGTTTGGATGTCTTGTTGGGTTCGGCCTTCACTGGGTATTCGCGTGCTAGAGCGGGAAGAAGGAGGGCGGGATTGGTTTCGTGATGACGACCTGCTTTTGTTGGGTAATTGCAAATTTAACTCAAAAGGAAATTATTTTAAAATTCGATTCAAAACTTTATAAAATCGTAACTAATTCATACGTTATCAGAATTTAACGAAATTTGCAGCGCCAGGATCGCAGAGATGCGTACTTCGCAATGGTGCAGTTTGGGAATCATTCTGGGCAAGTAAAAATTTAGGTTAAATCGAACGTCGTTTGGTTTAATTTAAATTTCGAACGCTCGCCGTAAATCAAGGTGAGTTAATCTCACTCACATCTGGAATGTTAGCTGATTTAAGTAGTTAGTATTTAAATAATTGTGTGATTGGTTAAAATGTTTATTTATATCAGCCTGGATTGATATATATATATATATATATATATATATATATATATATTGTTGTGCTAATATTTGTGGGTGCAGGGAAAAAACAGGTTGGAGGGATCCAACGGGATTCCTCACAATATAGTGATTATTTTTAGAATTGATAATGCAAATTGTTTGTATGTTGTGATTGATAAATCTGAAATTAAATTGTACCGTGATATTGTTGAAATAAATATAAATCCAGAATTTTAATCATAAATGGATTAAATTGGGATTTAAGAAATGAAAGAAATTGTTATATAAAGAGTTTAAAGGAATAAAATTTGGTTTTAGTTCGGATGAAGAATGAAATTTGTAAATGGGAAATTTAAATAAAGCGGGGAAATTAATAGTCGATAAATGCAAAGTATAGATTTGGGTGAGAAATTTAATAAGAAGATATAAAGTGTTAAAATATTGATGGGTTATGTTGATAACGAATAGAGTTTGCCAGAAAATTTAAAATATGTTTTCAACAAAGCTTCTAAATATAAATTAATAATTATAAATGTAAATCAATGTTTTTGGAATGCATTTTTCACCCTTGGAATTTAGTTTAGAAATTCATAAGTATTATTTTCTGGTAATAAATTCTCAAATGTTTTATTTAAAAATGTTTAAAACATATATTTGAAATGGAATTTCCGGGAATGGAAAAGGGTGTTTAAACTTCAAAAGGAGTTTATTTTAAGCTTGGAAATAAATTTACGATAACTAACGTAAATTTGGGTTTGGATTTGGGTAAGAAATTTTATAAGAAGATATAAAGTGTTAAAATATTGATGGGTTATGTTGATAACGAATAGAGTTTGCCAGAAAATTTAAAATATGTTTTCAATGAAGCTTCTAAATATAAATTAATAATTATAAATGTAAATCAATGTTTTTGGAATGCATTTTTCACCCTTGGAATTTAGTTAAGAAATTCATAAGTATTATTTTCTAGTAATAAATTCTCAAATGTTTTATTTAAAAATGCTTAAAACCTATACCTTGAAATGGAATTTCTGGGAATGGACAAGGGTGTTTAAACTTCAAAAGGAGTTTATTTTAAGCTTGGAAAAAAATTTACGGTGACTAACGTAAATTTTGGTTGGGATAGATCGAGCGGGATCTATATGGAAGATTGTTTGGGTTGTTTCAATGGAAATGTTTCCTTGGGAAAAACTGAGTTCGTGATTTAAATCAAGTTTGAAAAGTTAAGTTTAAATTCATTTTAAGGAAGTGTTTTAAGAAATTCTTATTTAAAGGTAAGTAATAAGTTTAGCATTAGTATAAGGATTTAAGAATATTATTAGTATTTTATTTGATAAATGGATTTATTCAAAGGATAGATGATTTAAGTTATTTGAAACATAGCACTAAACCTTTAAAACCACTACTTTTAAATTTTGTTAACAAAACTCCTGTTTAATAAATAGTTTTACTTTACATATTTGAAATTATATTTTTGAGTAATAACTAGAAGTAAATTTATATATTTAAAGTTTATTTTAGAATAACGTGTTTTTAAATTGGTTTTAAATCTGAATTGTTTTGAACTTGGCTATTTCCAATGGGAATAAATGGTAGATGATTTACCTTGTAAAGGAAGAACATTGGGGAAATTGTTTTCAATCGAGTTTTGAAATTTGGAAATATATCTTGAAAGATATTTGAGACAAATAAATAATGTGGAAAATTATTTATTGTGTGATGGATGTTTGTGAATATAAATTGATAGATAAATCACCGACTATCAATATTGGACAAATGCGTTGATCGTTTCGACGAGACCGGGATCGAGATTGATTTCTCAAAAACCACTTCGATTCGGTTTGTACGTTTCGTACGAAAAACGTGTTTGGAGTCGAAGATGGAGCTGTGAAGTGCAAGGGCTAGTCTCTACTAATCCTGAGGATATTTCCAAAATGGATGTGGTAGGAATAGTGCCTTCGGTTCCGTTCGAACCCGGGACGGACTTGTATGGATGAATGCTTGCGAAACATCGTCAGGTGGACGATGGGCATTCTAAGGGATATGTTCTAAAAAGGTAACGCTTAGCCTCAAGCCTCATCAAATGGGAATGACTGAAAATCAGGGGATATGCAGCAAGGCTTCGTGGGTAGCCCCCACTAGAGAGTAAGGTCATCCCTGTCTAGATGTCCCTTTTTATTCGGCTTAGTGGGCGGTTGCTGATCCCAACCGCGGGGTGATCTTATTCGGAAATGTCCAGTAAGGGATGGGTACGGACTTGTTTTATAGGGGATCGGGAGTGGTCCTCGGTACGGTGATCTAGGCCCCGTACTGTAGTACGTGGTACCCCAATGCCTAGTCATTGTTGGAAATCCATTCTCCCTACGAGCCTTGTACGAGTTTTGCTTGTATTACCCACTTTTGTGGCTAGTAGCTGGAATTTAATAGATGTAACAATTTCGGCTATTTTATAAGTATTTGTATATAGACCCTATTATAATATCAGAGGATTTCTATAAAAAGTGTTTTAGCCATCGTAAGGTAAAAACCCGACATGTTTATTTGTGGCGTGGTCTTACGGGATGCTTTCGTTTTCAAAACGATTTTTGAAACTTTAATAATCAATTTGGATGCATTATTATCAGCTGGTATTCCATACCGACTCGGGTGTTATTTCATTATAATGCTCAGGTCAGACTGAGTATTATATGTTCAGGACAGGATGCTATGGAGCAGGAGAGGAGCTGGAGGCTGAGACGTATTATCTGTACCTATATATATCCCGCTGCTGTGATTGTATCGATTTGTCTGATTGGTAATTTGATGTATAAGATACTCTGATGATGTGACGTATAAAACTGGTATAGTTTTCATTTCGTGTAAGATCTATATTTACTATTATATTTTATTCCGCTGCGACTGTGAGATTCTGACATTGTTTAGTTCCTTCTTCTTCCATCTCTTCTTCTTAAACCCAAATGGTTCGTATTTCTGTGCCATTTGAGTTAACAGAGGTAGAATAGTGTTGATTCAAGGGGTACGGATTTGCGGGCTGTTACACTTGGTATCAGAGCTTAGGTTGGCGACAACCTAGGCTTTGGTTGGGGAAATTACTCATTAAACATAATCAATAGTACTCTATAATGAGTTGAGTGTAAGAATAGATATGAGAGCGTACTTGTTAGTGCATATAAAATTGTTTTTATACCGTGTTGACTTATCGGTTGAGTGTTTATGAATTCTGGTCGGTACGGGAAGTACAAGTGTATCGATAGGGGTTTCTAAGCTCTTAAACAAGATAAACAGACATAGTATTGTTTTTAAAGTGGGTAAATGAAATAATTTCACCCAAAATTATATTTTGATATAAAAGAAATATTTTTTTTTGAAATTGTGTTATGTATTTGGATGATTGGTTGTTAATACTATAATAAAATATGAATCTAAAATTTAATCTGAAATTTGAAATAGTTATAATGCAGATAAAATTCTACAAATATAAATTATATAAAAGGAAGAATAACTAAATTTAAACTAAACCAGAATTTAAACCCCGGAAGTTTTATAAAGGATTTTAAATGTATTGAAAACAAAGTTTGGAAATTTAAAATCCTTGGAAAGTTTGAAATGTTTGCGAAGGTGTTCGAAGGCAATATTGGAATATTATTTTGAGAAGTATTTTTGAATGGAAAATGTTTTGAAATGAATTTGGGAAGTATGAAAGCATTGAACTCACTTCAGTCGCTGGAAAATAATCCTGATGATGCTGGCCACATCATTAGAATTCATTTTCGAGTTTCTAAAGTGATGGATTGCTACCAAAGTGGTTGGTTATGATATTGTTTTGACTTGTTGGATACACCACTTGTTTTGGAAATTTAAAAAGGGAAAATTGTTTGGTAAAAGCAGATTGTTTTGGAATATGGGGTTTGGTTTGATATAGCAAGTGGGAATATGTTGATTATTATTTCAAAATGGTTTTGGTATAAAACCGGGTAAGTTAATTCTGGAAAATTCTATTTAAATAACGAGTAAAATTAAAATAAATCAACTGTTGGACTTATTTGGTGAAGTTGATATTAATAAGAAGGAAATGAAATTTTTAATCTTGGGATTAAAATTTAACCTGAGTAAATGGAAGTGAATAGACTAAATTGCAGTGAATAGAAAATTAGAATTTAACTTGGATAAGTTAAATAAATTGGGCTTAGAATTAGATTGATTTGGGTTAAATTGAAAGGTAAAATGACTTTGTATTTGTGGGTCATTGTGTAATAAATTGTAACCATAGGCTATTAAGTGTTATGATTATAATCTGAAATTGTGAATGTAAAATTAGCAAAGTATTAAGGCGTAAGAAATTGTGTATCTTTAAGAATTCAGTGATATATATATATATATATATATATATAGAAAATTAGAATTGTGATTATAAGACGAAAGTAACTCAAATGAGCAATAAAAGCATTTAAGTAAATAAGTTGGTGAACTAATAAATAGGAAATGGAATTTATAATCACAGGTGATGAATAGTTGAATGGTATGATCAATTCCAAACTTAATCTCAAATGAAATGTGAATTGAGATAAGGTAAAGTGAGAGATTAAAGATGTGAATGAACTTAAGCTCGTAAATAAGTTTCGAACTTGTATATGAAGAATTTAAAATTTGAATTGAATTGGATTTAACTTCAATTGAATGGAATTGAGATGGATTTGGATTTAATTAAAAACAAGATTCAATTATGTTAAGAATAGAAATGAATGGAATTTAGTTCTTATTTAAAATAGTAAAGGAAATGGTATGAATTTAAGATGGCTAAATAAATTTGGTTGAACTTGAATTTAAATGGGAAAAGAATTGAGTTGAGGGAAGGTTAAATTTAATTAAAATGATATTGGATAATTAAATCCTCACTCAACTAAATTTTAACGGAATTGTTTGCGAATGAATTTAGCGTAAGCTAAATTAAATAAAAAGAAGCTTAAAGATGCATTTAGTGTAAACTAAATTAAATGGAATTTGTATTGGCATGAATAGAGTTTTGATAGTTTGGTCAAAATTTGGAAAGTAAATAAAAATCCAATTGTGGCATGGGATTTAAATTTGTGGTAAAAAATATTGAAGTGTGAATGAAAGATGCAATTAGATTATAATGGTTATAGTTTGAATTGTGAATAAATTCAAAGGAATGAAATAATTTAAAGTGGTTTCTTTACTACTAAATAAATCTAAAAATGGATAGAATAAATAAACATAGTGCATTAAAATTTATAAATGGTTTGATTTGGGTAAGAGTCAATTAAAATGGAATTAAATTAAGATATTATGGAATTGAAATCATTTAAGAATATGGTGAGATGGTTGTGGTTAAGCTTATGAAATAGTTTTAAATGAAATTTGTGTAGATAATAAAATTGGAATGCAAGTAAATGGATTGGAATTGATTTGGACGAGAATCAAATGAAAATAAAATAAAATTGGTATAAGAAGATAATGAAAATATTGTGAAAATTGGAAGAACTTAAGCAAATTGGAAAAGAAAAAATATATTTGTGATCAAGTTTTTAATGTTGTCTTGGATGAATTTGTTTAGATAATAAGCATTGAAATGCAAGTGAAGAGAATTTTTATTAATTATTGTGATGTGATAAAATAAGGTTATATGAGTTGTAAATAATCTAGAATGGAATGATATTCATGTAAATCTATAGAAATAATTAATTGGAAATATAAGATTTGGGATTTAATTCAATAATTGTAATAAAGCAAGAATGTTTGGGCTGTAAATAATATAGAATGGGATGCTATTAATTTAAACTTAAATGATGATCTTGAAGTGAGAATAAGAAATGGACTTAAAAATTGCAATGGAATGACAATGCTTGGATTGTGAACCATGCGAAATTTAATAAATTTAATATGAACATAAGATGGGATTAATGTGAATGGTTATAAGTTTAAGAATTGGTTATTTGTTTGAATAACCACAACCTGCATGGAAATCAGTCATTAAACTTAAGTGAGTAAATTAAAGGAAGTAAATGAAAATGATATTTGAATAATCAGAATGGATTGGAATCTGTTTAGTGGGTTAGTATGTAAATACAGGTTAATTAAAAGAAAGGTAAATGAATTAAAAGCATATATTAATAATATTGAAGTGAATATGAATTGGTGGTAGTACTTATGAATTGAGAATGGTAAACTTGTATGTAACTCATTTGTGTGAAATAAAATGGAGCTTGGAATTAGAAAAGAAACTTTGTTCATGCTATGAAATATGATTTACTTATGAAATCATGCAAATGTTTGATTGGATTATGAAATGGATATGCTTGGCTTATATTTATATTGGAAATGTAGTAAAAATGTGCATATCTTTGAAAACTGATGGGTTTGTTGAGTACGTACATGTACGGGAGGTGATTGGTAGAGTTGGAGCGCGTATATGCGTTACAGTAGCCGCTCGCTATTAAAATTTGCTAAAAAGGTACGCCTATGCAAATATAATTGGGAAATGATATATATATATATATATATAGTGATATATTTTGGTTTCCGACCGTGTGGGTCGATGTATATATATTTATTTGTATCACGATATTGCGAAAGCTCCTCCGTACAAGGGAGACTCTGCCAAAATATTTCGAAAATTTTGGGAGTTATACAACTTTTGGGATTTTGGGAAAAATTTATTAACTTGGAAAGTTATTTTGATATACGTTAGAATTTAAAGCTTTAGAGTAAGTAAAACAAATGAATGTGGGACTGGGCTAAAGGATTTTGTAAAGTGAATATAAGTTTTTAACTAAGCAAATTGGATGAGTAAGTGAGTTTGAGCATAGTTTCTACCTTAGAAAATTTCGGGGACGAAATTTTTATAAGGGGGGAGGAATGTAACATCCCGGATTTTTAATCCATTGAATTTGAACATTTAATTTGTTCTAAATGTTAATGTGGATTCTTAATTGATTTTGGAATGGATGGATTCGGGTTCAATCAATAAAGTAAGCTATAATTTTTAATTATAGTAATTCCGTTTGAATTTGAATAATGGAAAATAATAATTAAATATTGAATCAGAATAAATTGTGAATATGGAGATAAATAGATATGGAAATGAGTTCTAAAATTTATTTTAAGTCTATTTGGTCATTAAAAGTGTTGTTGGATTCTTAGATGGATCTAAAGGTTAATAAGTTATTACTGGGGATTTTATATTAAATTAAAAATGAATTTAATATTATTAAAATGCAATTAATCAGATTTTGGTCTGGAATGAGCCAGAATGATTTTTAATGTGATTATAAATTTTATATGATTTATTGTTAAGTCAATAAAAAATTAAAACTAAAATTTTAAGCGGTTTCGACAATTATTAAAATCGCTCGATTTAATAGACGAGTTTAAATAGCCTTTCGGGGCACAGTTTCGGAATTCGATGAAACCAGTTCCACTGGATCCGAAATAGTTAGTTATTATCGGATTTCAATTTTTGCAGCAATCAGAGTTTTCGTTTGACCGTGGCAGCTCGAAATGCTTAGAAATCGATTTAACCGATTTAATTTTAAATTTACCGTTTGATTCTGTAACTCGCACCTATGACCGAATTAGCTTACGAAACTTGTTCCATTGTGTCCGGAATGCGGAAAAACCCTAGGAATGCCTATTGGAACGCAAGAATTGGAGTTCGTTTGCATAAGTTGTTAAAATTTTAGGAACGATATTAAAATAATATTAAACAACATTATATATAAATTTATATTTGCTAAACCCTAGCTAAAACGTGAGCCACCGCAGTTTTAGGTTTAATGGCCGATAAACGCTTACGTTCTTCTAAAATTATCGAGACATCCATCGAGTTTTAGGGGATGCTTCCAACTAGAAAACCGTAGAGCGCGTCTGGATCTTCGATTCTTGCGGTGGAGATGAATTTTAGTCGACCAGAGGAGACGCTAGGAGGTGCCGTTCATCACCGAGTTGATCTCGTTTTTCAAGATCTATAGGAAACCGAGCTTGAGAAGGCTTGGGCCGTGGTTAGAGCATGCTTGGGCACTCGATTCGGCGGTGTCTGATCGTCGTCTCAATTATTGAGGAGGAAGCGACAATTAGGGTTTGGAGGTCTTGTTCGGTTCGGCCTTCATTGGGTATTCGCTTGCTAGAGCGGGAAGAAGGAGGGCGGGCTTGGTTTCGTGATGAAGGCCTGTTGTTGTTGGGCAATTGCAAATTTAATTAAAAAGGAAATTGTTCTAAAATTCGATTCAAAATTTTATAAAATCCTAAATAATTCATGCGTTAGTAGAATTTAACGAAATTTGCGGCACCGGGATCGCAGAGACGCGTACTTCGCAATGGTGCAGTTCGGGAATCATTCTGGGCAAGTAAAAATTTAGGTTAAATCGAACGTCGTTCGGTTTAGTTTAAATTTCGAATGCTCTCCGAAACTCAAGGTGAGTTAATCTCACTCACATCTGGAATGTTAGCTGATTTAAGTAGTTAGTATTTAAATAATTGTGTGATTGGTTAAAATGTTTATTTATATCAGCCTGGATTGATATATATATATATATATATTGTTGTGCTAATATTTGTGGGTGCAGGGAAAAAACAGGTTGGAGGGATCCAACGGGATTCCTCACGATATAGTGATTATTTTAAGAATTGATAATGCAAATTGTTTGTATGTTGTGATTGATAAATCTGAAATTAAATTGTACCGTGATATTGTTGAAATAAATATAAATCCAGAATTTTAATCATAAATGGATTAAATTGGGATTTAAGAAATGAAAGAAATTGTTATATAAAGAGTTTAAAGGAATAAAATTTGGTTTTAGTTCGGATGAAGAATGAAATTTGTAAATGGGAAATTTAAATAAAGCGGGGAAATTATGAGTCGATAAATGCAAAGTATAGATTTGGGTGAGAAATTTAATAAGAAGATATAAAGTGTTAAAATATTGATGGTTTATGTTGATAACGAATAGAGTTTGCCAGAAAATTTAAAATATGTTTTCAACGAAGCTTCTAAATATAAATTAATAATTATAAATGTAAATCAATGTTTTTGGAATGCATTTTTCACCCTTGGAATTTAGTTTAGAAATTCATAAGTATTATTTTCTGGTAATAAATTCTCAAATGTTTTATTTAAAAATGTTTAAAACATATATTTGAAATGGAATTTCCGGGAATGGAAAAGGGTGTTTAAACTTCAAAAGGAGTTTATTTTAAGCTTGGAAATAAATTTACGATAACTAACGTAAATTTGGGTTGGGATAGATCGGGCGGGATCTATACGGAAGATTCTTTGGGTTGTTTCAATGGAAATGTTTCCCTGGGAAAAAATGAGTTCGTGATTTAAATCAGGTTTGGAAAGTTAAGTTTAAATTAATTTTAAGGATGTCTTTTAAAAAATTCTTATTTAAAGATAAGTAATAAGTTTAGCTATAGTATAATGATTTAAGAATATTATTAGTATTTTATTTGATAAATGGATTTATTCAAAGGATAGATGATTTAAGTTATTTGAAACATAGCACTAAACCTTTAAAACCACTACTTTTAAATTTAGTTAACAAAACTCCTGTTTAATAAATAGTTTTACTTTACATATTTGAAATTATATTTTTGAGTAATAACTAGAAGTAAATTTATATATTTAAAGTGTATTTTGGAATAAAGTGTTTTTAAATTGGTTTTAAATCTGAATTGTTTTGAACTTGGTTATTTCCAATAGGAATAAATGGTAGATGATTTACTTGTATAGGAAGAACATTGGGGAAATTGTTTTCAATCGAGTTTTGAAATTTGGAAACATATCTTGAAAGATATTTGAGACAAATAAATAATGTGGAAAATTATTTATTGTGTGATGGATGTTTGTGAATATAAATTGATAGTTAAATCACCGATTATCAATATTGGATAACTGCGTTGATCGTTTCGAAGAGACCGGGATCGAGATTGATTTCTCGAAAACCACTTCGATTCGGTTTGTACATTTCGTACGGAAAACGTGTTTGGAGTCGAAGAAGGAGCTGTGAAGTGCAAGGGCTAGTCGCTACTAATCCTGAGGATATTTCCAAAATGGATGTGGTAGGAATAGTGCCTTCGGTTACGTTCGAACCCGGGACGGACTTGTATGGATGAATGCTTGCGAAACATCATCACGTCGGCGATGGGAATTCTAAGGGATATGTTCTAAAAAGGTAACGCTTAGCCTCAAGCCTCATCAAATGGGAATGACTGAAAATCAGGGGATATGCAGCAAGGCTTCGTGGCTAGCCCCCACTAGAGAGTAAGGTCATCCCTGTCTAGATGTCCCTTTTTATTCGGCTTAGTGGGCGGTTGCTGATCCCAACTGCGGGGTGATCTTATTCAGTACTGTCCAGTAAGGGATGGGTCCGGCCTTGTGTTGCAGGGGATCGGGAGTGGTCCTCGGTACGGTGATCTAGGCCCCGTACTGTGGTAGGTGGTACCCCAGTGCCTAGTCACTGTTGGAAATCCATTCTCCTACGAACCTTGTACGAGTTTTGTTTGTATTACCCACTTTTGTGGCTAGTAGCTGGAATTTAATAGATGTAACAATTTCGGCTATTTTATAAGTATTTGTATATAGACCCTATTATAATATCAGAGGATTTCTATAAAAAGTGTTTTAGCCATCGAAAGGTAAAAACCCGACATGTTTAATTGTGGCATGGTCTTACGAGATGCTTTCGTTTTCAAAAGGATTTTTGAAACTTTAATAATCAATTTCAATGCATTATTATCAGCTGGTATTCCAGACCAACATGGGTGTTATTTCATTATAATGCTCGGGTCAGACCGAGTATTATATGTTCAGGACAGGATGCTATGGAGCAGGAGAGGAGCTGGAGCCCGAGCGTATTATCTGTACCTATATATATCCCGCTGCTGTGATTTTATCGATTTTTTTGATTGGTAATTTGATGTATAAGATACTCTGATGTTGTGATGTATAAAACTGGTATAGTTTTCATTTCGTGTAAGATCTATATTTACTATTATATTTTATTCCGCTGCGACTGTGAGATCCAGATATTGTTTAGTTCCTTCTTCTTCTATCTCTTCTTCTTAAACCCAAATGGTTCGTATTTCTGTGCCATTTGAGCTAACAGAGGTAGAATAGTGTTGATTCAAGGGGTACGGATTTGCGTGCTGTTACACTTGGTATCAGAGCTTAGGTTGGCGACAACCTAGGCTTTGGTTGGGGAAATTACTCATTAAACATAGTCAATAGTACTCTATAATGAGTTGAGTGTAAGAATAGATATGAGAGCGTACTTGTTAGTGCATACAAAATTGTTTTTATGCTGTGTTGACTTATCGGTTGAGTGTTTATGAATTCTGGTCGGTACGGGAAGTACAACCGTATCGATAGGGGTTTCTAAACTCTTAAACAAGATAAACAGACATAGTATTGTTTTTAAAGTGGGTAAATGAAATAATTTCACCCAAAATTATATTTTGATATAAAAGAAATAATTTTTTTTGAAATTATGTTATATATTTGGATGATACGAGATGCTTTCGTTTTCAAAAGATTTTGAAACTTTAATAATCGATTTGGATGCATTATTATTAGCTGGTATTCCAGACTGACTCGGGTTTTATTTCATTATAATGCTCGTGTCAGACCGAGTATTATATGTTCAAGACAGGATGCAATGGAGTAGGAGAGGAGCTGGAGCCCAAGACGTGTTATCTGTACCTATATATATCCCGCTGCTGTGATTGTATGGATTTGTCTGATTGGTAATTTGATGTATGAGATACTCTGATGATGTGATGTATAAAACTGTTATAGTTTTCATTTTGTGTAAGATCTATATTTACTATTATATTTTATTCCGCTGCGACTGTGATATTCTGATATTGTATAGTTCCTTCTTCTATCTCTTCTTCTTAAACCCAAATGGTTCGTGTTTCTGCGCCACTTGAGTTAACAGAGGTAGAATAGTGTTGATTCAAGGGTTACAGATTTGCGGGCTGTTACAATACCAATGAACGTCAACATTTGAGAGATGTGATTGAAGATTTGATAAGGAAGAAAAAGAAATAGAAAAACTTAAGGAATTTGTAAGTTGTCCGGCTAACTAATTATGCCCTTAAGGAAAATCACCCATAGGGACTAAGTTGGGTTTAATGGAGAAGGACTAAGACAGTCTGAGAGGACAATTATAATTAATACTATCTTTGGAGGACCTCATTTAGTAGAGAAAATCCAAAATGAGATGGAAAGGTATGATAGCTTGTTGAGGCATATGCCTTAACAAATGTGCTTTCCATAGAGGATGGGACTCCAGCGAAGCAACAAAGAACGACGAATGATGACATCATTTTTAGAAGTAGAAATGTAAACGGAGTGGAAGTCTCGATTCACGACTCCATGGTGATTATGATCACTGTTAGGCCAACAACGATGTATTGAGTCTTGATTTCTTTTAGGAGCTGGTTAATATTTTATTCAAGAAGACTTTTAATCAAATGTGAATCGACGAGAAGGATCTGAAGTCCTTTAAATCTCATGTCTAGGGATTTGCTAGAGAGGCTAAGGATTCTATTGGTTGCATTAATTTATCCATAGAATTGGCTGAAGGAGAATGCAAGATAGTATGGATATAGACATTTGTTATGGTCGATGAATTCTCGGTCTATAATGATTCTTTGGTCGACCCTTCCTTGCTAGTTTTAGGATAACACTTCCTTAATGGTGTTTGATAATGAAGTTCTCCACCAAGAATGGAGTAGATGTTATTTTACGCATTGAGTTCTAGTTAGTAATGTTATGTCACGGAGTTCAAAGAGGCAAGCGAAGCGAGAATGGAAAGAACGCAGAGAAGTTTGTCTATGTCAAGAGTACTGATGCATATCAATCACCGCCTGCCTGACTTGGGTCCCATAACAAGTTCTATAAGCATATGAACCCACATATTAAGTCAGTGGATGCAAGGATTTCACCGGGTGAGCTAATGATCAACATCCCAATCAATGATGAGGATCCCACGCTGGTTCTCAAAGTCAGGTATCATCTTGGAATAAAGTCGAGAAAGGATTTTGTAGGGTTTCTCTAGGCAAATAAAGATGTGTTTTCTTGAACGTATTCTGATATGTGTGGAATTTCATCGAAGATAGCGTGCCATGCACTAAATGTGAATCAAAGTTTCCCTCTTGTAAAGAAAACGAGGCGTAGTATAGAACTAAAGTGATCCCCTACCTTATAAGAAGAAGCGGATAAGCTAAAGGCAAATGGCTTATGATACAATGTATATAGAGTGGGTATCGAATCTAGTGTTGGTAGAAAAGTGGAATAGAAAATGAAGGAAATGTACTGCTTGTTCGAACTTAGATAAAGCATGCCCAAAAGACAGCTTGCTATTTCCAAGGATCAATCAACTCACATATGAAAGGACGAACATGAACCACTATCCTTTATTGATGTGCACTTCGAATACTATTAGATAATGGTGCATATTCTAGATCAGGAGC
The DNA here is from genome assembly GCA_030765085.1 of Allium cepa. NCBI lineage: Eukaryota > Viridiplantae > Streptophyta > Magnoliopsida > Asparagales > Amaryllidaceae > Allium > Allium cepa. The sequence goes on from CM060931.1 coordinate 862,726,734, forward strand.
ATATAAGTTTCTCATTGAATTGGGGCATTATTCCTATAGAATTATGTCATTCGGATTGAAGAATGTTAGAGCTACTTTCCTGCGGTTAATGAATAAAACATTCAAAGAACAGATCAGATGGGATATAAAGGTCAATGTGGATGACATGGTTGTGAAGTCGTAGTTATCAATGAATCGCATGAAGGACCTTGTAGAGATGTTCGATGTCCTTTGTGTGTACGGAATAAAGCTTAATCCAGTAAAGTGTTCTTTCAGTGTTGCATCAGGAAGGGTTTTTTGTTTCAATGAAAACTCAAGGGACATAGTAGCTAACCTAGAGTAGATCTATGCATTGAAAGTGGTTGATGACCCAAGGTAAAGGAGGAAGGTGTCGAGCTTGAACGGAAAAGTCTCTACGGAGAGTCGATTTATTTCGAAAGCACTGGATAAGTGCATACCTTTCTTTAATGCCCATAAGAAGGATAAAGGAAAGCTTGTTTAGATAAAGGATTGCTAAGTTGCTTTCCACAATTTGTCGGAACATGTGGAGATGCCACCATTTTTATCAAAACCTTTGGAAGAAGATCTGCTTATGCACTTAGTGGTATCTACTCCTGCACTAATTATAGCCTTTATATGTAAGAAGTCTAGAAACTAAAGGTTGGTGTATTATATCAATAATCGGTTCATCGAAATGAAAATGGATTACCTGAAACTAGAGATAATGGCGTACTATTATTCGATTGCTTCGAGGAAGTGGCTATAATTCCAAGCTCACTTGATAAATGTGCTTACTAATTATTCAATCAAACAAGCATTACACCGACTTAAAACTTTAGGAAGATTAACAACGTGGTATATCGAGTTGAGCCTATATGATATTCATATCATCTTAGAAAGGAAATCAAAAGATAGGTACTGGTAAATTTCATTGTAGAGTTCATCGTTCGGGAAGGAGAGGTGGAAGAAGGATTGGTCCAATCGACTCATGAATATTATACATGGACGGAGCATCCAATGAACACCATTCTGCGGTGGGAGTAGTTTCCGTGACCTGGGAAAGATGAAAGATATGTTACGCATTGAGACAAGAGTTCTTGGCGACAAACAACGAAGTCGAATATGAAGCTTTAATCGTAGGGTTCAAGATAGTAATAGACTGTGAATCAAGAAATTGCATATATTCAATGACTCTCAGTTGGTGGTCTATGAAGTAAAGAAGGAATTATAGGCTAAGGGTGCAAGATTTGCTACTTATTTGATAAAAGCATTGGAACTGCTAGACAATATCGTGCATTATATGATAAAGCACAACGTTAGGGAAAAAATATGAAAGCTAATTCATCAGCCAAATGGCCAGTTCTAGGGATGCATAGCTTTTGGGAATCATTCTGGTAAAAGTGTTGTCAACTCTATGCATCAGATGAATGGATGTTGATTGAATCTTGGAGGCCGAGGAGGAAATGGAGTGGTGGATGACTCCACTAAAGGAATCTCCGCCAAAGGAAAAAAATGAATGGCAAAAATTCTGACGCAGAGCAACATAATTCATTATGAAAGGAGTATTGTATAGGAGAAGGTTCTCTTCCCCCTTCTGTGAAGTGTCATCAAAGTCGAAGCTAGGAAAATCCTTGCGGATGTGCATGATGGTAGTCGCGGTTATCACAGTAAGGGGGACGTTAGAAGGGATTCTTATTAGCAATAAATACTTTTGGTCAATAGTCAACTGGGATTTTGCTGACTATTCCATAAGATGTGAGAAGTGTCAGGGTTTGTGAAGGTACCAAGAGCCCCATTTACTAAGCTTGCGTAAATGTTAGCCCATGATCTTTTTCGGTGTGGGGAACAGATTTCATTGTTGTGCTACCAATGTTGAGAGGACGTGCAATGTGTACGATTGTGGTAATGGACTACTTCACAAAGTAAGATAAAGCGTTGCTGCATGCATCTTTCATTTCAAATATGGTGATCAACTTTGTGGCAAAGAATGTTTTGTGTATGTCTAGAATTCCATATAAGATAATCGCAAATAATGGAACTCAATTCGAAAGTGTCGAGTTAAAAAAAAATCTTTATTCGATAATGAATTGAGAAGAGGTTTTTGGCAACAACAAATTGACGAGAGAATGGACAGGTGAAGGTAGTGAAGAAGATCGTAAAATCCATCATTAAGAAAAGATTGACAAGGTCTAAGGGCTACTGGGTTGATGTATTACAACTAGCATTGTAGGACTATAGGACAACCCATAAGTCCACAATTGGCAATACTCCATTCTATTTAATCTATGAAACTGAGGCCATGATTCCGATTGAAGCAGAAGTCCCTTTTTACCAAAGACTACATTATGATCCTAAGATGAACAAGGAACTCTTGCTTGAGTACCTTGACCTAACGGAAGAGAAATGAGGAGAGGCTATCTTGAGGGTGGCTTCTCACTATATAAGAGTAACGAAGCAGTTCAATGCCAAGGTCAGAAATCATACATTTGAGATATGTGACCTAGTTTTGAAATGAGTTTTTGTTGGTATAGGGGGCCTTGTTCCAAATTAAAAAGGTCCATATATGGTTGAATAGAAGCTTGGAGACGGAACATTCAAGCCAATGACTCATGACATCCTAATTCCACGAGCACGGAATAGCGATTATCTTCGGTGCTATTTTTGCTGGATTTACTTTTTTAATAAGATGTCATGATTATTCGAATGAGATGTGATAAGGTAGTTTCTACCACTCTTTCGTTTATAAAAAAAGTTTACTTTTGGAATCAATCGAACTGTATTGTTAAAAGTTTGACTTTGTGCTATGTTATCAGTAACAAATTGAGGCATTCTGTGTTTTAAAAAACAGGATGTCTAGGTACCCGTAGATAGGTACCAATGAACTCCTTTGAGCCATGATCAGGTCGTTGGAGTATAATCATACTAGGATCAATCATATAATTGCCTTTACACATCTATTCTTTTACCAATCCTTGGAAATAATCAAGTCAAGGGACGACGCGTAGAGATAGACATCAAAGACACCAGATCCATATGACAGGAACTAGTATATAATTATATTTTTTATAGGTTTGAGCATGCTTACGTCCCGACAAGACATATTAGGCTGATTAAGCAAAGATGATCGATATAGCATTTGACCAATGCCTAGAGATAGGCGGGTTAAAAGATGGATGTCCAGAGGCATATGCTCGAGATGGAAACTCCTAAATACATAAGTCGGTATGGAATTATGCAACGACCCAAAATTTTGGTCGTTTGGTTTTGAACGTTTAACTTATTTTTAAATGTTAAATTCGAAATATTAATTGATGTTGAATACGAAGATTTGGGTTGAATTAGTGAAGTGGTTTAAAATTTCAAATATGGCGATTAAATGGATTAGGTGAATAGGAAATTTTATATTTGAAATTGGGTAAATATGTGAATCCGGCCTTTAATTTGAATGGAAATGATTTCTAAAGTTGATTTAAAAACTATTTGAAATAGAGTGATGATAGTGGACTTTTGAATGGAATTAAAAGTTGATAAATTAAAATTTGAAATTATATATATTAATCTAATAGTGGAAAAAAGCGATCCGTGGAGTGGTTTCAGAATTGAATGAAACTAGTTTCAATGGGTCCATAATAATGTATTGTTTTAGTTTTCAAATTTCGTAGCAATCGGATTTATCATTTGCTCGTGGAAGTTGAAAATGCGGAGAAATTAATTTTAGGAATTTAATTTAAAATCAGTAGTATAAAGATGTAATTCCTGTATACTTTGGAATTGGCTTTCAAAACAAAATGCATTGATTTCGGAATAGAGGTATAACCTATGGAATGCCAAGTGGCACGATCCGTTCGAAGATCGAGGAAAAAAATCGAGTATGAACATGGTTTTTATATAGTAAATTGTACATAATACATACATACATACATGCATACATTACATATATATATATATATAATCTTAAATCGTCAATCCCTAATTTCCAAGTCCCAGTTGCCAATTATATCTCCCCATCCAATGTCCATGGTTGATCGAAGCTAATCCATTCACAATTGACTGACAACTCCAACTAACGAATTATAGAGCTTGGCAAGGGGACTGTAATAAACAGTCACGATCTTCATCGTTGTAGTGGATTGATAGAAAATATTCGACGACATTTAGATCTAAATTTGTTAGTTTCATCGTCTACATTCAATGATGGCCAGCGACCCCTGAAGAAAAATTGGAGAGAAGGCTGAGGGCTATATTCGTTAAAATTATACGACCTATGGTCGATTGCGGCGATCGAAAATCCTAGTTGAGTGTATGGATTTTTTGGGTTCGAGCGTTTGGAAGGATGGGTTCGAGCATTTTTTCACGTACGAGAGAAAGGAGATGCTTAGGAGAATAATTAAGGGGTATTAAGAATGTTATTGGTTAATAAATTATATTATTTAATTCGTAAATTAAAAATGCAATATCTTGTTCATGTTAGGTCAGATTAAATGTGGATTTTTGCGCTACGTTCGTAACAATGAATATTATGCTATGGAATTGATTTGGTAGGAATTGAAGATGTTGGAATTTTGAGCCGAAATCAAATGCTTTTCGATTTTAGATGAACTTGAACGCAAAAGCGACAATTGGAACAGGGTTAAGTTATACTTACTCATTTGGTTAATCAGTATATTTTTATGGTAAATAAAATTTATTTCTGCTTGTTTGGGTTATTGAAATTGGTGATTTGTGGAAATTAATTCAGGATGACGATATAACATCTTGAAATGTTATTAGATTGGTTGAATCCGATCTAGGGTCACAACATGGCATCTCTAATTGCTATTAAACTGTTTATGTTTATTTTTGTAAGTTTATTTCCAGTATTGAATCATGTATGTGAGGAATTGATAAATGGATTGTTTAAAATTAAGTTGTCAAATTATAATGTAATTGAATTGAAATATTTTGGTGTCATATATTTGGCCAAACAAACACCGTTGAATAATAAATGTAGATGTTTTATTGTGAACGACCTTGGTTAACAGAATAAATTCTCATTCTGCTATTAGATTAATTTCGACATTTATTTTGAGTGCCAGCGATTTACACTGGATAATTGATGTATTAATAATTGATTGTTAATCATGGATTCGATTTACATACATGCCAGGTATTTTGTAAATACATGTAATTTAACTTAGAAAGTTAAATTTAATTTAATGGTAGCTTGTTAAGTACCATTGGGATCGTTAAGCCTCTTTCGGAATATAGGATGTATGGCTTTTGGTTAAATTTAAATTCTATAATTTGGAGTAAAATGTTTTATTAAGTTATACGTTCACACACACATGAATTGTTTACTTAATTATTACCTTACAAATGTTTATAAATTCCATTATTTAGTAAGGTAAATTATGTTTTAAGGTTAATTGTCTATTTGATTTTGTTTAAAGGAATGAATTATTATATTTTTACTGACTTTGGACTACATAATTATTTCATTAATAATAGTTATTAAAAAGTCAATTAATTTCATTTAAAAGTTGATTTAAAGTTAATTAGTTATATTTGATTTTAAAATGTTAATGGTTAAATTATTATATTATTAAATTATTTAAAAGGTTATTTTTATATTATAAAAAATGGTTAAGATATTTTTGTGATGTTAAAATCTTATTTATTATAGTTATATACTAAACTGTTAATAAAAGGAAACCTTTTTGTAAAACAATTTTCTTAAAGAAGTTTATAAATTTGGAAGAGGTTTGAAATTTGAAAGGGAATTTTTACAAGTGGTTTGAGATTTGTAAAAGAATATTTTCCTCAATTAAACTTGGAAATTTACATAGAAACCTTATAAATAGTTTTGAGATATTTAAAAATAAAGATATTTTGGAAAGTAATGGTATATTCTCATAGCGTAATTCGAAGAGCAGAGATTCCCGACAGTTCGTTATGGATTCGCTGGAATAGTGATGTAACAATTGTGCAAACCGCGATCTATGATTGGTTGCATGGTGGAAATCAGAAGGTAGAGATTGCCTAAATTATGTTTGGTTTTTCTGGAATAGAGACGCAACCATCGAGCTGCGATACATGGCCGATACAAAATAGTACTTCTATGTGATGCGCCACCACTATAAGCACACTATCAAAGGACACTATGGGGAAATGCCGTTGACTAGAGCGAAGAATAAGGCCGTTGAGGAGTGACCATCTATGTAATTTATTTTTGTGAGTACCGATATGTAAGATAGTATTATGTGCATTTCGTTTCAGGGGAAATCTGACACATCAATAACAAACTCAAAACTACTTCACAGTGGCTATGTGATCTTTGGAAACAAATATAAAATCAGCATAACATAAATCAGTCACAGATATTTATATCACTAAGGCGGGAATAGATATGAATATAACACATAAAAGTGTACATCATAGTTGTGGTCATGTAAATTCCGTTGCATCACAAAAGAATAGGTACAAGTGCTAGATAAAAGAACATGTATATATCAAGGACTCTCTATCTTAAATGTCTAAAACAAAAACTACTAAGCTAAGTAGTTAGCCAAAAGTAAGATAATTGACCCTGATAAGAAGTCAAACTGAAGCACCTGAAATACCTCGATATGACCCGAGTATTATTTGAGAAGAAAATAATAAACGGATCAGTCTAGCTTTAAATATCATATAAAATGAAATAGGATAAGAGATATGATAAAAATGTATGATAGGAACAATGCCATACTATGGCTAGTATACATTAGATAACAACAAAAATCATACTATATCCAAATTTTCTCAAACACCAAAAAGAATGTCATATTCTTTATTTTACTCACTGAGCCACAAATATTGATACAGTATATCAATATAACTCACAAGAATTGGTGAAACACCTATTCTAGAAATCATTAATTAGAAATCGAGAAAACACAAAGGGGAAGACCTATCACAAACGAGAGCATGAAAACTCACCCACAAATGCATCACAAACGGAACGCTATTCCAAGGTCGTTAACCATCAATTTTGAGCCGAGGCTCTACAAACAGCCCGAAGACCTTGGGTAGCTACCCTACCAATTTTGAGCCGAAACTCCACAAACGGGGTTTAGTCCCCCACACAAACAAAGGGACATCGCACATCGCTAGTCTAAATCACAAAATAATCCTCATTGATCGATAACTGTGAATTAAACTAAGCTTGTAAATAAATGAGTTTAGCTTCTGTCTCATAACCACTAGCTTAACTTAAATATTTACGAACAAATTGTTGATTTCCACTCGAAAATTGTCATAAGATTTTAATTGAACAATTCCAAGAATTAACCAACGAAGTAAAAGCAAGCGTTTCGTACTACTTGTTTTGCTAAGTCGTATAATTAGATTTCCCATACGAATGAGGTAAAGGTTTGTATATACTAATAGATTGGAAAACGTTTTAAAAACGAGCTTTGTATTAAAAATAACGTTGAAATCATTTTTGTGAAATAGTTTGAATATTTACTACTAGTGTAGAAACCTTTGTATTTTAAAGTGACAAATCAAAGAAATGATTGTAAAAGAACACAATCAATCACTAAAAATTAACATATGATGACGTTAATAAAAACCATAGAAATCGATATCAAATCCATCAAATGGAAATTCCCAAAAATCTTGAAAGAAGTCATCAAAGTCAATAATAAATGACGATGACCAATCGGATCAACTGAAAATCGATATAAATGGAAAGCCACATTGAAATAGGCAATTTCTCTTAATTTAATAGTGTCAGACATCTGGTGGTTTCCCCAGACTTCAGAGCTGAAGGTCTGCAATTTTGTTCTAGATCGCCCAGACGTCTGGGAAAGAACCTCAAATGTCTGTGCTAAAGATCTGGAATATTTATTCCGCAGCCTCAGACGTCTGAGCATGCTGTGAGATGTCTGAGCCGAAGCTCAGGGCAATATTTTTCCTAGGCCGTTAATGGCCAAATCATATCGGAAGCGATCGAACGAGCAATGATGCCTAGAAGCTATGCCAGGCAACAACCCAGCCCTATAGACTCACCAATACATTCCGAACAACATATCCAAACATCCATATAAGGATTTTCATAGATTTTGATTTCAAATGCCAAAAACTTGAAAATACGCCAAACCAATTCAATTCAAAGCAAATAGATGTGAATAGATGTTAGGAATTCATACCTAACAAGTATCAAATGTATGGACATAGATGTGAGTTCAAGAACTCACTTTTAAACTCAAAAACAACGAATGAGAAGCTCTAAAACAAAGGAAAGATCAACTTCTCTTCAACTTCAACTCTAGAAGCTCGAATCTAAGCTCATAATCAAATATATCTGAAGTTAGGGTTTAGGAATTTTTAAAAATTGTAGAGAGATTGAGATGGAGAAGATGAAGAGTATACTTATCTAAGCTTCTCTTTGATTTTGGACCATAGATTTGAATTTCCTAGCAAAACTAAGGTTTAGAAATTTTGTTTTCTTTTCTCTTCCTCCATTTTTCTTTAGCTTGAAAGTGTTAGGAAATGAAAATGAGTGAAGAGGGGAGGGGTGGAGTTAGGGTAATATGTTGGGTTAATGGGCTGAAACCCAAACCCAAAGCCCAATAAAAATAGCAAAATTCAACTCAACTCCAAACATATCGATGCTTATACTCAAAAAGGTCGCAAACGTCATTTTGAACTCAATGGAAGTAGTCTTGTAACAACCCTAGGTTTTGAATATAATTTTAAATTTCACTTTATTTTATTTTGAAATTATTTTAAGTTTATTTTTGTTGTAAGATTTCATTTTTAAATATTTTTAAAGTGATGATAAAAATTTCCAAAGTTTATTGAATTTATTTTCAATTTTTAAAGCCTAGTTTCCATTTTTTGCTATTTTCTTAATTTAATTATATTTATATAAAATTTATTTATTTGTTTTATTCATCCAAAATTATTTTTTTGTTTTATTCTATCTATATCTGTTAACCCTCAATTTTCTACGAGTTAAGAGCCGTACAACTCAAGGAAGGTACACGACTTAAGACATTGACGACCTAACAACTCAGAGTACTTCACAACCTACGACTAAAGGTCTAGACGATCTAACGAGTTAAGGTCTAGACGACTTAAGAGTTGAAACTGTCTAAGCAGTCTTCAACTTAAGGAAGTCTACAACTTAAGGAAGTCTACGATTTAAGAGATGGCATGACTTAAAAGCAGCTCACGACTTAAGAAATTACAACCTAACGAACCAAGGGAGTAACGGTCCAACAACCTAATGACTTAATGACTCAAGGCACGAAAAGTTAAGACGACTACACCTAAGTCGTGACCGACCTACGACCTTTGCTAGGTCGTTCACGACCTAAGACTACAGAGGCAAATTCAATACCGTACCATGATTCATTAACTCCAGTTAAGCCACAAGCCGAGAATCAGTTTAGGTCGGTCACGACCTACGACCTATGCTAAGTCGTACACGACTTAAGTAAAAAAATGAGTTACCGTGATACTTATGCCACATCTTGTTAACTCGGTCAGGACTTAAGACTACGGACTTAAGGTTCAATGCCGCATCGCTTACGAGAGGACCGGTTGATTCATTTGCGACTTAGGACTTGTGATATATCCAAGGTTCAGCAAGGATGCCTTTAAGAAGTCTCGACCCAGCATTTAAGTCGCAACTGACCCACGACTTAGTTTAAGTCGTCCACGACCCAACTTAGGTCGGTTACGATTTAGGACTTGGTAATGTTTCCTGCCCAGAATTCTCTATAAATATATTGCCATCTCCAACTTTCAAAGGACTTTTGGACAATCTTTTCAAGTGCCGATACTCTGCTAGTTTCTAAACCAACTCTACACTTGAAATTTCGATGAACACTACAAGCAACTTTGAAAGATTTTCACACATCTGACATGGATTCGAAGACTTTCATCTACATCGAAGCCTAAGCTACTTGCTCAAAGTGTTTTGTAACTAAAGAGATTTGTACTTGAAGAGCATTGTATTGTTTTGTAACAAGATCAGTAATAAAGATACCTAAAGTGGACGTAGGCTATTCCTTAAGCCGAACCACTATAAAATCGCTGTCTCTTACTGTATTTTCTGTTATCTTAGCTGATATTTTGTTCCTGAACCATTGGGTGGTGCTTTCACACTCACATTTCACACACCAGGGTGTTAGCGTTTGATTTTAAGCCTTAACATTTTTGGTGCTTTCACTGAGAACCCAACTCAGGATACTTCCATCATTGCTCCGCAAAGGTTTGTTGAAAGGATTTCTTTTAAAACCAGAAGTTTATTGGAAATAATGGCTCCTGGGAGAAAACGGAGTTCTGTAAGATCCGACAATGTTCAAGAGAATACTGCTACCACTCTACCTTCAAGTCAAACAGCTCCAACTGTTGGAGTTACGCGAGAAGAATTGTACGCCGTAGTTTTGGGGTTGAATCAACAATTGAATGCTCAAAATGCACAATTGGAAGCCCAGAATGCCCAAAATGCCCTGATCTTAAGTAAGTTGAATGATCTACTTGGGGCATACCGTCAACCGGTTAATAATGATGGAAACCCTATTGTGGGAGTTCAGGATGTTGAAGGGAACATTTCTCAAAGAGTCGCAGACCCTGTGGAAAGGACACCTCCCCAAGCTGGAGGATCAGGGCACAGCCGACCCTCCGTGAGCGATTGTCAAGACAGAATTCAGAGAGAGTGGCTGATGTTTGCCCTCCAAAGCCTCTAAATGATGAAGAGTATTTTTCGGGTATGGTTCGTCAAATCATGAAGGAAAATATGCGAAGAGATGAAGATGAGAAAGAGTGGGGTTTTGCTCCAAGAAAAACTCCATTTACTGAAAAGGTCTTGAAGGCAGAGTTCCCAAGGAAATTCGTTCCCCCTACTATTCCGGCTTACAAGGGGACGAGTGATCCTAACGAGTTTCTGTATAAGTACGACTGGCATATGACGGGTGCCAGAGCGTCTGATGAAATCAAATGTCGATATTTCCCAGTATATCTGGAAGGTGTGGCTCTATTGTGGTTTACAAAGCTGCCGGTCAGGTCCATTGATCAGTTCTCCGATTTGACCAGGAAATTCAAGGAGCAATTTCGGTTGTATGATTCAAAAGCAAAGGATATAATGTTCACTGTCAAGTCTAGAGAAAAATCCGGGAGAATACATCAGATCATTTTGAATCATTTTAACATAGAATTGGCCGAGGTAGATAATGCTGAGCCACGCATGGTCCTAACATACTTGATGAGGGCAATTGACAAATCAAGCGAATTTGGAAAGTGGTTGAAAATGAAAGAACCAAACTCGCTCGACAAATTCTACAAGAAAGCGGATGAATTCATGCGCTTGGAAAGCCTCCAAACACTGGCTAAGGTGGTACTAGTGGAAGCCGGGAATAATGGTGCTGCTTCGAGCAAGAAAGAACCTAACACTCAGAAAAGGGGAAATGATGGTGGAAAGAAACAGGGAGATTCTAAGAAAGGCCGTCCTTTTAGTTTCACGTCCTTGACCGATACCCTTGAGAACATCTTCTTTGTAACCAAGGATGATGTCAATTATCCGACACCGCCTAAAATGAGAGTGGGAAATAAGATGGAAAAGAGTGGAAGGTTCTGCCGGTTCCTCAACCAACCCGGCCATGACACCAACGAATGCCGTCAGTTGAAAGAGGTAATTGAACTACTTTTGAAAGAGAACAAGCTCCAACAGTATGTGAAAAGGAATAGAAATGCCCCAGCCTCGTCGACTCAAGGACAACAAGTTCCCACTCACCGTCCTGGCTCAAGTGAGAAGGCCGTAGAGCATGAATCGGAAAGACCTGTCATCAATATAATAACTGGAGGGCCTCACCCAGCAGGCAAAAGTTAGGGCGAGATGGAAAGGTATGCCCGGGCCTTGAGGCATGTACCGGCTGAAGAGAATGTTTTTGTTTTAGAAAATGATGCGCGTTTGAAGCAACAAAAGACTTCCACATATGATATTGTATTCAGTGCCAGAGATTCTTTGGGTATCGAGGCTCCTACCATATATCCTTTGGTCATATCCGCTGGTATTGGGCCGGCTACTGTGAGAAGGGTTCTAGTTGATTGTGGAGCTTCATGCAACATTCTCTTCAAGAAAACCTTTGATCAAATGAAAATTCCAATGGCTGATGTTCAAGCTTCTTCACTTAAGATTGTTGGGTTTGCTGGAGAATCCAAACAGCCATTGGGACCATAGATTTGTTTGTAGAACTTGGGAAAGGGCTAAGGAAGGTGGCTCGAAAGAAAACCTTTATAATTGTTGAAGAATTCTCTGCCTACAATGCCTTTTTAGGCCAACCAACTCTTTCTGCATTCAAAGCTATTCTTGACCCATGGTGTCTGACTATAAAATTCCCCACAGATAATGGAGTTGGTGTGATTAAAGGAGACAAAGATGCGGGGCGAGAATGTTATCTTACGGAGTTGCATGAATCAAGGAAAAGAGAAACGGGAAAAGGTGCGGCGGCCCCAGTCCGCATCAAAGAACCAGCCTTGTAGCAATTACAGGGTGGACCCTGCACTGGTGAATGCAGTGGTGCACGAAGAGAGATGAATCCAAGGAAAGCCAGTGCAGGGGAGAATAGGGTGGTACCGGTAGAGGTAACGGTGCCGGTACCCGTTGACCCAAAGGACCCAAACAAAGTGCTGAATGTGGGTTCGCAACTCAACGCAACAGTTTAGAATGTTCTGATTTCATTTTTAAAGGCAAATTTGGATGTATTCGCCTGGACTCATGCTGACATGTGTGGAATATCCACAGAGATTGCAGTACACACTTTGAATATTGATCCAATGTTTACACCCGTGAAACAGAAAAGAAGAACCCAAGGCCCTGAGAGGACGGCGGCGTTAAAAGAAGAGGTGGATCGGTTCATGGAGAACGGTTTCATCAGAGAATCTACTTATCCAAATTGGGTATCAAATCCGGTGCTGGTTAAAAAATCTAACGGGAAATGGAGAGTATGCATTGACTTTTCGAATTTGAACAAAGCCTGCCCCCAAAGACTGTTTCCCGCTGCCCAGGATCGATCAGTTGGTGGATGGGACAGCGGGGAATGAATTGTTATCTTTTATGGATGCATACTCCGGATATAACCAGATTATGATGCATGAGCCAGATCAAGAGGACACAAGCTTCATCGCCGATGTTGGACTTTACTGCTACAAGGTCATGCCTTTCGGACTCAAGAATGCAGGGGCAATTTACCAAAGGCTTGCTAATGCCATGTTTAAACCGCATATTGTCAAGACAATGGAAGTTTATGTTGATGATATGCTAGTGAAGTCTAAGAAAGCAGTGGACCACATGGATCACTTGGCAGAGATGTTCGCAGTACTCCGAAAGTACATAATGAAGCTTAATCCCTTGAAATGTTCATTTGGAGTGGAGTCCGGAAAGTTTTTGGATTTCATTGTGAGCGCTAGGGGCATTGAAGCTAATCCAGCTCAGATCGCTGCCCTAAGAAAGGTCAAAGCTCCTAGTAAGAAGAAAGAATTGCAAAGTCTCAATGGAAAGGTTTCTCCCTTGAGTCGGTTCATTTCAAAAGCTACTGACAAATGCATTCCATTCTTTGATGCTCTGAAGAAAGGAAGAAAAAACTTTGAGTGGACTCCTGAATGTCAGAAATCACTTGATGAGTTGGTTCGTCATATGGAAGTGCCTCCGATACTTTCAAAGCCTGACAACGGTGAAGATCTCTTCATATATTTGGCAATTTCATCTCATGCTCTCAGTGCAGTGTTGGTACGGGAAGACGCGAGAATTCAACGCCCAGTCTATTATATCAGCAAAAGATACACTGGGGCAGAGATGAACTATTCAAGGTTAGAAAAGCTCGCCTATTGTTTGTTGATCGCATGAAGAAAATCGAGGCCGTATTTCCAAGCTTATCCCATCAAAGTCCCCACTGATCAACCTCTAAAGCAAGTCCTATTCCGTCCTGAGACTTCGGGCCGTCTTTTGAAATGGAATATTGAACTCAACCAATATGACATCACTTATCATCCCCGGAAAGCAATCAATGGACAAGCTTTAGCAGATTTCATCGTAGAATGTACGGATAAAGGTGACAGTGAGGAAGAAGCCACTAATAACACCCCAATCCAATGGAAATTGTATGTCGATGGCGCAAGGAATGAATACTGTTCTGGAGCAGGGGTTGTCCTAGAAACCCCAGAAGGGCGATCGCTATGTTATGCACTGAGACTAGAATTTCCTTCGACAAATAATGAAGCAGAATATGAAGCCCTCATCGCTGGTTTAAGGATCGCTAAAGAACTAAACATCAAGGCATTACAGATCTTCAGTGATTCTCAACTTATTGTCTGCCAAGTCAAGAAGGAATTTCAAGCTAAAGGAGGGAATCTACCCGCCTATTTATCAAAAGCCTGGGAGCTTCTTCAAGATTTTGACCGTTATTCAATAAACCACATACCCCGAGAAGAGAATATGAAGGCGGATTCTCTCGCAAAGTATTCAAGTACTGGTGAAGCTCAACTATTGGGATTAATTCCCGTCGAAGTCTTGTCAGCTCCGAGCACAGATGAAATGGAAGTTGATTGGGTTATGAATGTATCCCAAGAGCAAGAATCATGGATGACTCCGATATTTGAATATATGCTCAATGGTTCTTTGCCAGAAAGTTCAAAAGAACGACAGAAGCTGATAAGGAAAGCCTCCAGATATATAGTTCAAGATGGTCGTTTGTACAGACGAGGATTTTCAATGCCATTACTTCAATGCGTGACAAAGAAAGAAGCTAAGACAATTCTGACTGAAGTACACGGAGGGGAATGTGGGGATCATACAGGTGGCCAAACTTTAGCAAAGAAAATCCTCTGTTATGAATACTTTTGGCCAGAAGTTAATCAAGATGCTGCTGACTATTCCCGAAAGTGTGATAAATGCCAAAGATTTGCCAAAATTCCTAGAGCACCTTCCACTGAGCTAACACAAATGGTCAGTCCATGGCCGTTTGCCATTTGGGGAATAGATCTCATTGGGCCTTTGCCGACTGCCAAATCGGGGATTAAATATGCTATCGTTGTTGTTGATTATTTCACTAAATGGGCTGAAGCCGAACCATTGGCTACTATAACCTCTAAGAAAATGATAAGTTTTGTGACTAAAAATATCATTTGCAGGTATGGTGTGCCTCAGAAGATAATCACAGACAATGGTACCCAGTTTGAAAGTGAGGAGTTCCAATATTTCTTCAAACGATTCAAGATCCGAAAAAGCTTCCCAGCAGTGGCTCATCCGCAGGTATACGGGCAAGTGGAAGCAGTAAACAAAATCATCAAATAAACCATTAAAAAGCAGCTGGAAAAAGCAAAAGGTGGTTGGGTCGATAAGTTACCGGTTGCACTATGGGCATACAGAACTACCCACAAAACTGCGACTGGGCATACTCCATTTTCATTGGCATACGTATCAGAAGCGATGATTCCAGTCGAAACAGAAGTCCCCTCACACAGAAGGATCCATTTTGATCAAGATGAGAATGAAAAGCTGCATTGGAAGCACTTGACCTCATTGATGAAAGAAGAGAAGTGGCTAGGCTTAGAATTGCAGCTCATCAGCAAAGGATAGCCCGGCACTTCAATTCCAAAGTTCGTCTGCGGAGCTTTGAAGTTGGGGACCTAGTCCTTAAGACAATTATGACAGCCGCAGGTGTGTTTGGGCCAAACTGGAAAGGGCCATATGTCATAGGCACGAAACTTATTGATGGCACATTCAAACTCACAACTGTCGAGGGAGAACCAATTCCAAGAGCTTGGAACAATAATCATTTGCGTCCATATTTTACTTAAAAGCTTTGCTGAAATGTTGTAAAAGAATTACGAATATATGATTCTTGTATTGAAAGCAATTGTAAAGCAAGTGAATAATGAGAAGCTATAAAGTGGATGTAGGCCCAGCTTTTGGCCGAACCACTATAAATCTTGTGTTCTTTACTACTATAAACTACTTTGTTTTATTTCGACATATAAAATACGTTAGTTGTGTTACTAAAATATCGATTTAATAATGCAGGCCCTAAAAACAAAGCTTACCCATTGCAAGACCAAGCGATCTCCGACATCACCCAGCAAGCGAATGCTAAACCATTCAAAATTTCCATACTCAAATCCTACGAAAGAAGTGCTTCGAACAAAAGTTAGCGATGTGGCTGGAATTGGACCATTTCTAACTAACTGCGAATGTTTGCACACACGAGCATCCAGTTAAATAGTCTGTGTCCACCACCACCAACTCACTTAATTATGAAGTATATTTCTTTGGATAAGGAAAATTATTGGAAACTAAGAGGGGATGATACTTGGAAAAGATAACGGGGATTGCCGGCATGAATAGGTGGCAAAGAGACATGGGCGAGCAAGCATCAAACAGCAAAAGACCTCTTCGGAGGCACAAGCCCTCTTCGGAGGCACAACTCTTCGGAGGATAAAGACCTCGAACGGGCTTCGCCAGAAAAAGAGAGTTCTTTCTCGACATAAAGTTGTGGACTGATCGGTGATACACTCCCGTGAATCCATTCAGCTAAGAGAAAGAAACTCCAAACTTCCAAGCAAAAGCCCCACTTAGAGGCAAACGTTTCACCGAGACTGAAATAAAACTTGCAAGTGTTGAAATGTGAATAGCTCTCTTCGGAGGCCCATTTCACCACAGTTGAAATGCTAAAAGACCTCGAGCGGGCCTCGCTAGAAAAAGAGAGTTCTTTCTCGACATAAAGTTGCGGACTGATCGGTGATACACTCCCATGAATACGTCCAACTAAGGGAAAGAAACTCCACACTTCCAGGCAAAAGCCCTACTCAGAGGCACACATTTCACCGTGATCTGAAATAAAATTTCACACGAGTCGAAATGTGAAAAGCCCTCTTCGGAGGACCGCTTCCCAACGAACAGGGAAAAAATTAAAGCCTCTCCCAAGAGGCAGAAACAAAAAGACCTCTTCCCAGAGGCACAATCAAAACAGAAAGACCTCTTCGGAGGCACACGTTTCACCGAGATTGAAATAAAACATCCATGTGTTGAAATATGGAAAGCCCTCCTCGGAGGCATAAATCTTCGGAGGCACACGTTTCACCGAGATTGAAATAGAACTTTCAAGTGTTGAAACGTGAAAATGCCCTCCTCAGAGGTACAACTTTTCAAAGAAGCGTTTCATCAGAAAAGTAAAAACAAAGGTCAAAAAGCCCTCCACCGAGGCGCAATATAAAAAAAAGCCCTCTTTAAGGGCACATTTTAGTTTTCAAAGGAAGATTGGTTCATCTATTCTTGAAAAAACTCTTCCTCAAAAAAAAAAAAAGTTAAAGTGCCCTTCGAAGGCCCGCTCTACCACATAAGAGAATTCGCTTTGTAAAAATGTATATATGCAAAAGAAAAAGTGATATCTCCAAAGGGTGAAGCATGAAAACTCATATGAAACGAGCTGTACTCTATTTTGAGCAGAATAATATTCCTCCAAGTATGGAATAATTATTCTCCAGAAAATAAGAGTACTAGTCTCCTCAAAGTTGAAAATATTGCAACGAGCTTATGGTATAGGGGCAACATGGTATAACTACATTGGTAAGAATTACGCTCGAACAACATACCACAAGCTCACTGCAATATCATATAAAGAAACTTGTACAAAAACAAATAGTAAATGCATTCTCAAATATAGACAGAAGTTTGTACAAACAAAAAGAATCATTTTATTCAATACTGTCAATATTTTGTACAGATACAGGTTTCAAAATAAAAATAAAAAGAAAAGCGAAGTCCGGTAACCGCACAATATCCGGCCAGTACATGCAAAAAGCAAAAAGTAAAAATAAATCGAAGCAGGGCCCCTTACTTCTTCTTGCCACCACCCTTAGAGCCTTCACCTGACCTAATAGACAGTTTTTCAGGACGGCTTGGGAGAGTTGGGGATGAAGGAGAGAGGGTTACTGCCAGATCAACCTTCGCTTCCTCTTCAGAAACAAGAATGCTTTCCCTTTTCTTCTTGGAAGTGGTACGCTTCCTCCTCCTCCTTGAAGAAGACTCACTTCCCGGGGTAACAAGAGCAGCCAGTTTTACGTCATCAGAAATAGTATGCTCCGGGGATTTGTCGCCTCCTTCTGGTCCTTCGCCCTTCTGCTCCTGCGAAGCGATTGGATCATTCAACCCTTGAAGGGCTCCTATCAATTCTTCTTGTGATCCCGGCTGGGAAATAGGTGTGATTTGAGGGAATGGAGGAGGGACAGCTGGAGGAGGAGAAGTCTGTGTGGCACTTGGCGTTTTTTACTACAGAAGAAGAAAAGCCAAAAATATTAGTACCTCCCGTGAATAAAGGAGAGAGCGGCTCATTGAGATTTAAGAAATAATCAAAAAGTTCGTCAAACTCTTGAGGAGCAAACAAACAGTCCACTTGGGCAAGATTAACAAAAGAGTTACCTGGAGAAGTCGGCTTCCTAATGTCAACCTCATAAGCCTGTGCTTCGGCGCTCTCTTCGCCTTCATCTCCACCCTGCGTGCTTGTGATCTCAGTTGTAACTTTAACAGGGGATGGAGATGAGAACCAGAGCCTGTGATGTCAACATCGGCCGAAACCAAAGGAGGGACGGGGGCAGGCAATGGTGCTTCTTTTGCAAAGTGCTGCTCCCCTACCTCAGCTCGTGCTTTGGCAAGCTACTCTTTTCCCCGGACTAGGGCAGCTCTGGCGTCATCATCTAGAAAGTGTTCTGCAAGAGATGCTTCAGCATAGCCGGCACCTGTACCTCCAAGCATGTCAAGAATTGACTCCCAAACCTCGGCCAGGGTAATCTCATACTTCGGTCCTAAGAATGAAAGGCTCCCGTGCCCTATAACGCTATGCATGTAGAAGTCAAATAAAGTGGAGTTGATATTGGCTTTAGTCGCCTCATGCGACTGTTCGGCAGCCTGCCTTCCAGTGATAGCTTCATCATGTTCCTTCTCGGTCTTTAATAATTGGGCCTTTAGCCTCATAATCTCCAAATCCCAGGAGTTGACCTTCTCCCTTAGCTCTGCAATGTCAGCACTATACCTTCCCGTTGTTTTCTGGTCAGCCTCAAGTTACCACTCGGCATGTCGCTGAGCAGCGTGAGCATCGCGAACCTGCTTCTGAAGTACTTCTTCTTTTTGAGTATATGAGGAAGAAGAAGTAGCAAGCTCTTGTTTAAGCTTCTCAACTTCTGCTTCAAGCTTCTCGTTGTAATCAGCAATGTTCCTCATCTCAGTATCATGCTAGCTTAAAGTTTTTTGCCACTCGCCCTTATCATTTTCCATGGTCAGCATGGCCTCTATATTCACGCGGTTGACCCTTTGAAGCTCATCAACAAGCTTTTGCCACCCTGACATCCGCTCGATATCAAGTCTAACAGCATCAAGATTTTGCAGCATTGCTTGTTTGTCAATAGGGACCAAGTCAAGATCGAACCACACTCTCTTTAGGCACCAGTGCGGGAACCGCCTTTGCAGAGTGGCCGGGACTGGTCCAATTTGGAATTTAGGCATGTTGACTATTGTCTGAATGTCTGTCTTCCCGAGAGCAGGAGAGCCAGAAGGGATGTGAAGTGAGACGGGGGCAGTGGCCTTTTCAGGAGTTGTAGATGCATGCTTCTCACCGTGCCAGGAACGCTTGCTTGGGTCCTCAACTATATGACTTTTTCCCCGGTCATCATGCGACTTTCTTTTGTGAGAGTCGTCACCTCACAGGGAAGAATCATGGTGCTCCTCCCTTTCTTTTCTCTCATAACGCTCTTATTGAGCCCTCTTCTCCTGAGCCTTTCCAGCGGCTCTCTCTTCGTCAGTTTCTCTGTAAATGGAAAGGTAGCGCCTATAGTCATATTGACAACGCCTCCCATAGCGCTGAAAGTCGTCGTAATAAGAGCCGCTGCGTACCATCGGAGAATCTGAAATTAAAAAAAAGGCAAGTCTTAAAAGTTTTCAGGAAAAAAGAAGTTAAGTACGAATAAGTGCTGAAAATCCTATGTATGTGTGGTGTGCAAACTACACGCATCAGGCTACAAACCGCTCTTTGGCATGGGGGGGTAGTGACTTGAGTGGTAGGCGTCAGAATTTGTTGAAAAGTTGATGTTTCCTCGACAACAGGAGAAGAAGTTTTAGGGACATCATCTTTAAAAAGTTCCTGTGAAGTTATGATCAGGTCGCTTAGCCCCTCAAAAGTATCATCACCGCCATGCTCAACGAGAGTTTCTTTTTCGGTTTCCAGATCGGCCGCATCTTCAGAGCAACGAAGAGTTTCTTCCTCCTCGATAACTGGGGCAAGTGCCGATTTGCTGGATGGACCTGCAACATCGGTAAGTGTGTGGCACTTCACCAGTGAGGTTTCAGTAGAGGGCTCCTTCGGCATAAGCTTTTCAGCAGGAATGGGGACATCTGGTGCCTCCGCTGGAGAATCAGGGATTCATGAGGCTGAGCGGAGCGAGAAGGGTGAAGAAGTCCGAACTAGTGAAGGAATTCATCGTTCAACAAAAATTTCATATCCCGCTCTTCAATTGGTACAGCCACGAGCCTCTCCAGAGTTGGCTTGTGACTGGGATCTCTAGAAGGAGGAGGGAGCGCTGAAATGAAAAAGAAACGAAGTTAACACTTGGCAATTCGGACTTCGTAAAACTCAGAGAATAAAAGAAGTAAAGGTAGATGATCTTACTTCCTTCCCTCCACACAGCATAAAACCCCGGGGGCAGCGGACAAAAAAGAAATGAGTTAAGAACCCATGAGCAGTGTCGGGAAGGCCAACGATCAATTTGCGATTTCGGGCGCTTCTCACGACAGTGATAGAAGGGTGATCCTTAGTCCTGGTAAAGGAGCATAGGAAGCAAATTTCGTCGAAGCTTGGAAATCGATCAAACGTTCTCCGAAATAGCACACACAGCCCCATCAGAATGGCGTAGCCATTAGGGTGTAGCTGGAATAGGGAGATGGCTGGTCGACAAAGATGATTCTGGAGAAAGTTGTTGAAAGGGGGAATGGCCCCGCTCAGGCACATTTGCCGATTAACCGCTACAAAGCCAGGAGGCGCCACATCAGCAGTGTTAGTTTTCTCAGGAAGAATGGCTTCTGCTTCAGAAATGCCAAACTGGATGCATAACTGACGAAAAACTTGGTATGATAAAAAGGTAGAGGCTCTCTCTAGAGGATTAACTAGGGGAGTCGGAATAAGAGTGGCTTCTCCAGTCTGGACTGTTATCTCTTCTTGTTGAGAAGTCATTCTACACAAGCAACTGGATATTCAAATGTGAAGGTGCACGTTTCCTAAAAGTGTGAAGTGTTGTGCAGAACTAATAAAAATAACAAGTAAATATAACAGGAATTAAACTAGTCGACAATTGATCGATTACCAAATTTCAGGACTTGTTAATTTAAAAATTTAGGTATAGTATTAGTGCAAACTGGGCGGTTTCGGTTGACTATTTCAATGTTGCCTTAATACTTTAATTGAATTTGATGATTTAAAAATCACTTCGTTCACACAATCTATTTAAATTGATTATCTATTGTTAACTAATCTTCCATTTGACGTGGGCAGTCAGTGGCAGTATATTCGAACCGTTTTTCTGTAAATGATGTATTGAACAGATTGTTAGCTTGCAAGTCAAAAGTGATCTGTGAAAAAATGCAACAGGGTTTAACAATTCAAAGTTCAAGCAACATGTCAAAGTTCAGGCAAAACTTAAGTGTTAACTCGCCAACGACTCAAGTGCTGACTCGTCGACGGCTTAAGAAATTTTTCCTACAGGTTAAGTTAAGTCATTGGTTCTCTGGCTAGCTCATTTACGACCTAAGGATCATGAGACGAGTTAAGTCAGGCCGTTTCAATCTTGAGTTGTTGATGCCTTAAGTCGGTTGTGCTCTAAAGTCATAAGACGTGGAAGACAGGAGAGACTTCAATTCAAAGCAACAAAAAAAAAATCCTCAAGGCCTAACTCGGCCACGACTCAAAGCTTAAGTCGAAGGGTATGTTAAGTCGATTCACAGTTAAGTCGCCAAGATCACTGGGCCACACAAATTTGCTAGGTTATACCCGAGGCAATGTCCCACTCTATTTGGCCAACTCACATTCTCATCTAACTCCTAACCCATTAACCTTCTAACTCCTAACCCATTAACCTTCTAACTCCTAACCCGTTAACCCAATAACATCTCAATCAACAACAACCCTAGTTCTATCACACCACTGAATCGCCACAAATCACGAGTCGTGTTAGGTCAAATCAAACAGCCCTAAATCCATCGATGACCAATGCAACAATACATGCACGGCTAAAGGGGTGAATCGGAGACGGAGGACGGGGCTCATAGATTGACGATGTTCGGCGATTGAAAAAGAAGCAGGATCGCTTACGTAGTGTGATGCTAGAGAGGATCAGAAACAAATCAGGAAGGAATCGCCGTAGGGAGCTCGGAGAAATGTTAATGGCAGATGCGACTTAGGAGATAGGTAATGAGCAGAAAGAAGTAGGAGAAACGACTCAAGTATTTTATATCTCGGGGCAGTGGAACTTGGATCGGCACACGAGTTAAGATAAGTCGAAGCACACGACCTACGACCCAGGCGTGTACTTCGAGGGGCAAATGTTAACCCTCAATTTTCTACGAGTTAAGAACTGTACGACTCAAGGAAGGTACACGACTTAAGGCATTGACGACCTAACAACTCAGAGTACTTCACAACCTACGACTTAAGGTCTGGACGATCTAACGAGTTAAGGTCTAGACAACTTAAGAGTTGAAACGGTCTAAGCAGTCTTCAACTTAAAGAAGTCTACGACTTAAGGAAGTCTACGACTTAAGAGATGGTACGACTTAAAAGCAGCTCACGACTTAAGAAATTACAACCTAATGACCCAAGGGAGTAACGGTCCAACAACCTAAAAGGACTATGACTTAACAACTCAAGGCACGAAAAGTTAAGACGACTACACCTAAGTCGTGACCGACTTACGACCTTTGCTAGGTCGTTCACGACCTAAGACTACAGAGGAAAATTCAATACCGCACCATGACCGAGAATCGGTTTAGGTCGGTCATGACCTACGACCTATGCTAAGTCGTACACGACTTAAGCAAACAAATGAGTTACCGTGATACTTATGCCACATCTTGTTAACTCGGTCACGACCTAAGACAACGGAGTTAAGGTTCAATGCCGCATCGCTTACGAGAGGACCGGTTGATTCATTTGCGACTTAGGACTTGTGATATATCAAGGGTTCAGCAAGGATGCCTTTAAGAAGTCTCGACCCATCATTTAAGTCGCAACTGACCCACGACTTAGTTTAAGTCATCCTCGACCCAACTTAGGTCGGTTACGATTTAGGACCTGGTAATGTTTCCTGCCCAGAATTCTCTATAAATATATTGCCATCTCCAACTTTCAAAGGACTTTTGGACAATCTTTTCAAGCGCCGATACTCTTCCAGTTTCTAAACCAACTCTACACTTGAAATTTCGAAGAACACTACAAGCAACTTTGAAAGACTTTCACACATCTGACATGGATTCGAAGACTTTCATCTACATCAAAGCTTAAGCCACTTGCTCAAAGTGTTTTGTAACTAAAGAGATTTGTACTTGAAGAGCATTGTATTGTTTTGTAACAAGATCGGTAATAAAGATACCTAAAGTGGACGTAGGCTATTCCTTAAGTCGAACCACTATAAAATCGTTGTCTCTTACTGTATTTTCTGTTATCTTAGCTGATATTTTGTTCCCGAACCATCGGGTGGTGCTTTCACACTTACATTTCACACATCGGGGTGTTAGCGTTTGATTTTAAGCGTTAACAATATCCATTTTTATATGAAATTTAAATTGCAAAAGAATTTTGAAATTTGAAAGGTTTAATGTGCATTTGTCTTTTCATATTCAAGTTGCCTTTTCAATACCAATCAACACATCAATTCATTTTCTTCTATATACCTATCGTTCAGCTGACTTTCTTCATTGTTTCTCATCACAAAATACTTCTCAATCCGCAAAATTTTTTTCTCAAACCCACAAAAAAAGTTTCGCCATCACCTGAACAAAGTTTGGTAAAAATTCATTCTCGTTTTCACTTTTTTTTCTTACTTGTTTCGTATTGGTTTTGCGCTTGCATCTCATCTATGTAGTTCGGCCCTTCCTCCTCTAGCACCATGGCCGCCTCCACCACTACCATAACCAGCCATCATCCCCTCAAGCCTACTGTACTTCCATGGCCATGTCCATAGCCATCTTGGATGATGATCCACCAAAATATTAAGCAAAATTCACCTAAACATCATGCCGAGTATGAAAAATGCGGATTAAGGATCTTAAGTCTAAGGATAAACAATAGAGGGGGGTGAATAGTTTTTAGAGAATTGTTAAATCTTTTTGAGTTTTTTTTTTGAATTAAACACAAGTGTATGCAGTATTCATACACAGATATGATCACAGAATCAAACACAAATGCAAATATAAAGTAAAAGAAGTAAGGAAAGAACACACCGGATTTTATACTGGTTCGGAGTTACCCTACGTCCAGTCCCACACACAAGTACAGATTTACTTTCAAAAACAATCTTTACAATTACACCCTTGATTTCAAGGCTAAGAGGTGCACCCTCCAGAATCACAATCCTCTAGGTTGAGATACTTGATTTCCCGGGCAACAAGTTCACCCAATTGATTTCCCAAGGCTACAATCACACCTTATCTTGCTTGATTGATTTTCAAGGCTACAACCACACCTTTTCTCACTATGTTGATTACAAAAAGCCTATAAATCTGAATAGCACTGAGGATCTTGTTGAGATAGTGATAGGGAATCAAACCAAAGATAGTCTAGTTAGATTCAATGTTGATTTCGGCAGAGTAATGATAAGAATTTGTATATAGAAATGTGGAAGAAGAAGAGGAGTGAAAAACCAAAAAAAATGAATTAAAATTCGTTGAAACCAACCCTTATTTATAGAAGAACAACAGTCATGTCCATTCATGAAAAGTTATGATGAATAGACACTTCTTTCGAAATTTAAATTTTGAACTCAACTGATACCACGTCGACATGGGGTACTTGAGTATGTCGACATCCCAAAGGGATTTTTGGTACTTTGATTTTCTTTGAAAATAACCTTTATTTTATATTAAAACTATTTTAAACTTTATAAATATACTTCACTATAATTAAAATACATAAGTAAATGTAAAGAATATTGTATACAAAATTTTACTATAATTTTATATTTAAAATCTAAGTATAAATATTAAAAGTTAAATATATTATATTTAAAAGATAGATTAAAAACAAGAATAATTTCATTTTGAAATTAAAGATTATTTTGAGGCAAAAAGTATTTGAAATCAAGATAGATGTTTTTTGATGCTTTTAAAAGGAAGGTTTTGAAATCATTTTGAAAACAAGATATAATTTTGAAAAAACATTTTGAATAAAAAGTTAGCGGATACAAAACAATGTTCCACTAGATTTTTATAGGTTCCATCCTACTTAGGGTTCCATCCCTTTAACAGGCTCGAAGGGATTCCATTCCACGAATAAATTGGATTTTAAGATGCCAGTGCTTTTCTATGAGTTTTAACAAAATTTCTAATTAACAAATAATAAATTACTTGAATTCTTGAACTCTTGATAATCTTGATACTCACGAGTTTTCAATCTTGATATCTTGAATCTCTTTACCGTATAGTCTTCGTTCTTGTTACCTGCGTGGTTAATCCTGCATATACGTATATATCTAAACTTATATTGTTAGTATTTATATTTTCTAATCTATTCTAAGATTGTTGTCATCAAAACCATCATCTCACGGACTAACAATCTCCCCATTTTTGATGATGACAACCTTTGTTTATAAAATATTACTTCTATCCTAATGACCCCCCTTAATCTATGCCTAACTACCCTATTTTATACTCCTCCCCTATTGTCATCAACAAAAAAAATTAACTCTAAACTATATAACACCAAACTATATAACTTCCCCTCATTCTTGGCCTAAAATACCTGCATTAATAAACTTATACAATGGAACATAGAATTGATAGTCACAATAATGAATCAAAGATTATACATGTCAATGTATAATTATACATGTTTTGTACAACAAGCATCAATCCACACTAAATATTAATCAAATTCAAACCAAGCCAAAGCAAATGAAATCAAATCAATCAAGGAAAACAATTCAAACAAAGCAACCAAATAAAATTAAACGTTACGTGGAACTTCCACCCATTCTTATTCTCCAAAGATAGGGTCTGCCTTAATAGTATCTCAATTTTCATTATCGTTGGTCAGAGAGATTGGAGGATGTGCTTCGTCATCATCCTTGTGTATGGAGGAAATCATCCATCGTATTGCATCAATATGCCTTTCTTGCTCCTTGATCATATGCATTTGACTCAATTCTATGTGTCACTGGTTACGAAGAATGAACGAGGGAATATTCTTGAACGAATTAAGAGTTTCTTCAAGATTTTCGGATAAGTTATGAATTGGATTAGCTATATTTGGATTTGTGAGAAGAATGAGAGATAGAGTAGATAAGAAATAGTTTCCAGTGATGAATTCTGAAAGAAATAGGTATTTAGAGATGTAGGAATTCATTTGAAATGAATAGACATATGGTAAATATTCAAATTTCAAATTCAAAATGAATTGTCATTTTTGACCAGTGCATGTCGACATGGTGTAGTGAAATTTGATGATATATTTTGATTTTATGAATAATTGTATGTCTATATATATTTATATAATATACCAACATTTATTGTGGAGATAAGATAAGCTAGATAACAGAAAGAAATTCCATTTCATTTCATACTAAGATGATATAACGATTAATCATAAAGAACTACACGAACATTCAAATCTAAATAAACTGAAACAAATACAACGAAATATGAAAAGGTTGAACTAGTTAGAGGATGATGATGATGAAGAAAGTCCAAGTTTCTTGCTGACTTAGGAAATGAACTTGTTCATCTTGGATGAAATTTTGTCCAACTTTTTACTAACGGATCGTTTAAAAATCCATTGATTCTCAACAACCGTCCTTTGGTTTTTGAGAAGGGTTTTGTTGGATGGATTAGGAGGATAGTCGATGCTTTCCAAAGAGGTTTCACCTTCTTCTTCTTCTTCAATTTCCATTTCATCTCCTTCTTCTTCTTCTTCCTTTCCTCTTCTTCCATTTCCTCATGAGCCAAACACTCTTCCTTTTGGCAAGAGTCACATAAGGTTGAAAAACAAATGGAATTTTCATAAGCGAAATGTTGGAATGATTGAAAACTTTTCTAGAAACAAATTCTTCACCTTTGAAATCCACTTCAAAATATTTAAAAATCCGAGTGAGATAAATTTCATGATACAAAGTATTCTCACCCATTTCAAGGATTTTAGGATGAACTTCATCCAAAATAACTTGCGCCCAATTTATGTCGTAATTTCCAAAAATAGCAAAAAATGCTTTGCAAACTTTTAAAGTAGGATTGTTAAAATTCCCCGATCTTGGGGTCAAAGTACGTTGCAAAGGAAGATTGACAATTCTTGCTTTTGGTCGAAAAATTCGATTTTTGAATTCAAAATTATCATTCCCTTCGAAAATGTGATGAAATGTCTCAGGATCATTTTCATCGATTTTAAAATTAGAGAGATCCATTCTCGTACTCTTGCAATGGAGAATGGTACCCAAAAGATCACAATTCAAAACAATTCTAGTGCCTTTGGCACTGCTCCAAATTTCATCCTCATTTCCATTATAAAATCCACGGTTTAAATTGGCATAGAAAATTTTGACAAGATTTGGATAGAAAACAATATCATTTTGAGAAGCATCAACAAGACTAAGAATTTGATTGTTTGCAAAAAGAGAATTAATTTCATACAAAGAAAAATCTTGAAAGATAGAAAAACTTTCCGGGATGGACATCGACATAATTAGCATAATTGATGTATGCTTTTATTGCCTTTGGATCATTGAAGAGTTGCTATTTTATCTTTCTGGAAATTCTCATGGTGGAGGGGTTGGTTGAAGAAGCCATTAAAGAAGAGAGTAGAGAGCTTGAAGTTTTAAAGAGAGAGTTGAATTTGAAAATGAGAGTGAATAGATATGATAAAAGATAGTGAATAAATAGATTCTCAAAGGACATGTTTCTGGTCAAAAGGTAGCTTTTCAGAGAATTGAATGAAGTGAAAAGGTGGAGGGAATTTCAAACATTTGAATTCAAATTCTGAAATTCAAATTTTGAAATTCAAATTCTGGTACCCATATCGATATCATGGTAGGGACTATGTCGACATGTGCCAGTGAAGTTTTGTGATTTATTTTTCCTAAGTTCACTAATATATATATATATATAAACTTTATTATTTATAATGTCTATATATTTCTAAAATATTATTGGACTTATAGTATATTTCAGAAAGTAATATTACACTATTAAAAATAATAAAATAATAATAAAAAATAATAAAATAATAATAAAAAATAGAAAATAAATTTTAAAATTCAAACAACACACCAATTCAAAATCAATCAATCAAGCAATTAAGCATCTAATTCTAAGCAAGCAATTTCAACCAATTATATTGTAAATGTGTACCTTTTTCTGAGTCCGTTTCTCTGAATTTGTCGGAGTCGTGAACTGCCATGAAACACAAATTTGAATTATCTGTTTTCTGATCATCATCACTTGAGAACGAGTCTGAATCATCTAAAGTAGCAGTAAATGCACGCTTTTGTTTCTTTGCTGGATCATTGTTCATAGGAGGATTCAGCCTTTCTGGATACGGACAGTCTCTTTTGATGTGGCCTGGTTCATCACAGTTGAAACATTTGACATTAGTTTGCACTACATTCTAATTTCCAGAGTTCTTATAGTTGGTTCTCTTGATATTATTCACCTTTATGTATTTCAGGAATTTCCTAAAATTTCTGGTCATACAGGCCATCTCTTCATCGTTATCACTGTTTGAGTCTGATACATCGGTCAATGCATTGAATGCCATTGATTTCTTTTCAGATGCTTTGCTTTCTCTTCTTCCAATCATTTGGACTTCAAATGACATTAGATTTCCAATTAATTCTTCTATCTTTAAGGTACTAATGTCATTTGCCTCTTCGATCGCAAGTGTCTTTTGAACCCATTCTGAAGTAAGAGAATTTAAAAATTTTCTGACTTGATCTTCTTCAGAAAATTCCTTTCTCAAGGTGCACAATATCCTGAAATCTGCTATACATATCTGAAATAGACTCATTAGGGTTTATTTTAAATAATTGAAACTGATTTGTGAGCATGGAGATTTTGGTCCGTTTAACTTTGCTTGTTCCTTCGCGAGCAACTTGCAAATCCAGATTTCATATGCAGACTTACAAACTAACACTCTATTAGATTAATTTCTATCAAATGAACAAAACAGAATATTTATTGCTTTAGAATTGTTTTGTACAACAGTCTTTTGCTCAACGGTCCACTGTGCAAAATCAGTTGTGGGTTCAGAATAATCAGTTTGTGTGATATTCCAAGTGTCTAATCTTATAGATTGTAAATATATTTTCATCCTACATGCCCAATATGCATAGTTACTGCCATTAAAAAGTGGTGGTCTGATAGTAGATTGACCTTCTACGAATGAACTAGTGACAGGGATACTAGTGTTAGTAACAAAACCAGTGTTGGTAGCCATTTTGAAAACTTTTTCAAAAATCAGATTATGAAACCTTGAAAACCTTGCTCTGATACCAAATGTGAGAAATGCGGATTAAGGATCTTAAGGCTAAGGATAAACAATAGAGGGGGGTGAATTGTGTTTTAGAGAATTGTTAATCATTTTGAGTTTTTGTTAAATTAAACACAAATGTATGCAATATTCATACACAGATATGATCACAGAATCATACACAAATGCAAATTTAAAGTAAAAGCAGTAAAGGAAAGAACACATCGGATTTTATACTGGTTCGGAGTTACCCTACATCCAGTCCCGCACACATGTACGGATTTCCTTTCAAAAACAATCTTTACAATTACACCCTCGATTTCAAGGCTACGAGGTACACCCTCCAGAATCACAATCCTCCTGGTAGAGATACTTGATTTCCCAGGCAACAAGTTCACTAATTGATTTCCCAAGGCTACAATCATACCTTATCTCGCTTGGTTGATTTTCAAGGCTATAATCACATTTTTTCTCGCTATGTTGATTACAAAAAGCCTATAACTCTAAATAGAACTAAGGATCTTGTTGAGATAGTGTTAGAGAATCAAACCAGAGATAATCTAGTTAGAATCAATGTTGATTTTGGTAGATTAATGATAAGAATTTGTATATAGAAATGTGGAAGAAAAAGAGGAGTGAAAAACTAGAAAAACTGAATTGAAATTCATTGAAACTAACCCCTATTTATAGAAGAACAACAGCCATGTCCATTCATGAAGAGTTATGACGAATAGACACTTCTTTTGATATTTAAATTTTGAACTCAACTGACACCATGTCGACATGAGGTACTTGACTATGTCGACATCGCAAAGGGATTTTTGGTGTTTTGATTTTCTTTGAAAATAACCTTTATTTTATATTAAAACTATTTTAAACTTTATAAATTTACTTCACTATAATTAAAATACATAAGTAAATATAAAGAATATTATATACAAAATTTTACTACAATTTTATATTTAAAATCTTAGTATTAATATTATACTTAAAAGATAGTTTAAAAACAAGAATAATTTGATTTTTAAATTAAAGATTATTTTGAGGCTATAAGTATTTGAAATCAAGATAGATGTTTTTTGATGCTTTTAAAAGGAAGGTTTTGAAATCATTTTTAAAACAAGATATAATTTTGAAAAATCATTTTGAATAAAAAGTTAGAGGATACAAAACAATGTTCCACTAGATTTTTCGTAGGTTCCATCCTACTAAGGGTTCCATCCCTTTAACAGGCTCGAAGTGGATTCCATTCCATGAATAAATTGGATTTTAAGATGTCAGTGCTTTTCTATTAGTTTTACCAAAATTTCTAATTAAAAAATAATAGATTACTTGAATTCTTGATAATCTTGATATTCATGAGTCTTCAATCTTGATGTCTTGAATCTCTATACTGTACAGTCTTCATTCTTGTTACCTGCATGGTTAAATCCTGCATATACATATATATCTAAACTTATACTGTTAGTATTTTTATTTTATTATCTATTCTAAGGTTTTTGTCATTAAAACCATCATCTCACCGACTAACACCGAGCTCCTTTTTGTTCCACCGCCTCGCCCACCACTTTGGCCGAACCTTACACCACCATCACCAGTCACTTGCTGACTCAACCACCTCTGCCACACCTGTACCTGATACTCCAGACCTGGTCGTGCATGATTATGCCTTGGCCGAAGGCATTGATGGCATAGAAATCCATTTGTTGCCTTGAATTTGTGTGTACATGCACACATCTCTCTACTCCTTCATATCTTGTTATGGCCGACCCCTTTGTACCCTTAACCTGATCCAAATCCATACCGTGGCAATGCATTTCCAATCCATGGCTGAGCTTAGAGTTGTTGAATGCAAGTGAAAAAGCTTTGGCTACGTATTGTGCATTTATTCTAGCATTGTTTAATAATAGTTTAGTTTGAAAATTTATGTTGTACTTTGTTTTGTTTGCTATTTGACAAGGAAATTAGCTTTGGCTCTCCCACACTCAAATCGTAGTCGTGCTTTCATGCCTATGAAGATCTTTGTTTGTGTATTTGGTTGTCATCTCCAGCTTATACAAGTGAGTAATTCTCACTAGACAAATTTATATTTATATGACTAGTAAACTGATCACAGTTGAATCTGTAAAACATATTACCATGCTATATCTGCTATGCTATGATCATATGATGTTCACCAATGCTTGTACACCTGTTATAACATCTTTTACTGTTATATAATGTTATTCTGTTATTTATATCAGTTTATCACACTGCAAGTTCCCTGTAGATTAGAATTAATATGGGTTGAAATGATACATACCCGAACGGACATTAGAATAGGGAAAAACCATTATGGTTAAAATGATAGGCCTGAACGATATTTAATTATTTCGTTTTACTTGGGACTGCAAGTTTGAAATGATAAAACTCGGGTTTTCTTTGTAAATTACGGATTGAAATGATATAATATCCGTATCACTTTACCTAGGCTAGAAAATTTTATACAGACCCGTGGTTAATATATATTTTTCTAAAAATTTTAAATTATTTTAGAAATGTAAATATTATAATATTTGGATTTAAACTTAATTAAAAATGATTTTGCTAAGTATTATTGATTTTCTAAAAATTTATAAGTGAAATAAATTAATTGTAAAGTTAGAAATTTGAAATATAAGTTATTTTGGAAATTATGATTTGGTTATAAATAGAATTTAAATTAAGTAGGAAAATATGATAAATAGATTTAAAATTTGATTCAAATTGAATTTAAAATGATTTTAATAATGTGTTAATGGTTTTTGTATAAATTAAGATGTGAAATAAATGAATATTTAAGTTGAATTTAGAAATATAACTTAAATTGGAAATTCGTGAATTTTGTTTAAAAGTGAATTTTATGTTGAGTAAATAAAATGAAAGTAAGTTATATTTGGAAATTTAAACTTAAGTGTTAATTTAAAAATTTAATTACAAAGAATTGAAAATTTAATGCTTGAATTTAATAGCTAAATTGTTATTAAATTTTTATTCTGAATGAGAATTTAACTTTATAAAATCATAAATATAAGGGTATTTAAATAATTATTTTAAAAGCGAAATTATATGATTTTATAAGTTAAAAATGGTTTAAATAAAAATTTAATTGTTTCTGAAATTATATTGAAATTTTGAAATTTAATTGACAGCATTTTTGAAATGCTATTATTTCTAATGTAAAGGATATTACAACATTTTGTAAATGCTGTAGTTGATAGAAATGAACTAAATGGCTAAATTTACTTAAGGGCTATTATAACATTTTGTAAGTGTTGCAGTTACCAAATTTAACTAAGTTTTTATTTGAACTAAAGTAACCCTACTACAGCGTTTTAAATGTTGTCTTTTGTTAAATTGAACTGTTTTTAAACGTAACTTTCTTTAGCAATTTCTAAGTGCCGCGAAATTGAATTTTCAACGTTTTAATAAATTTAAGTGAATAAATGAACTTTGAAAAGATTAAAATTTTAGAAATTAAATTTTTAATTATTAAAAATAACAACTTCATTTTAACGATTTAAAATGGAGTATTAGTTTTGAAATAAAAATTATTTTTAAATGTGAATTGGAATGGTATTTTAAATTTGACTCAAATGAATGTGGTTTTTAAAAGATATGATATTTGATTATTTTGAAATGGATTTGAAATGATATTGATTTGTTAACTGATATTTGATTTTTGAAATATAAATACCATTTTTAAATTGTAGCTACGGGTTATAATAACGATTGGTTGTTAAAGAGACCGGGATCGGATATAGACATACTCTCTATCGATACCGAAAACCACTTTAACAACTGTGTATGCGGTGGAGATTCCAGAATAAAGTAGGATGGTGACGACGTTCTTGAGGTACATTACATGGACCCAACTCCTGTGAGTTGGCTTAAGGTGGCTAAAACAGGAGCGATCTCGGGCCAAAAATGGTAGCTCCTCAGGTCGGACACACTTCTTCGATACCATTCTATTACTGTTGTGATTGATTGTGTGCAACCCTTGATTTTTGGAGTGTTGTTCATGGTGGGCGTAGTGGCTACTACGTTACCGCCAGCCCGTGTGTGTAATTGGTATATCTACCCTAGCATTGCCTTGTGTGCCGTGTCACCTGCCATACCGAGCCTTTACTACGAGTTTGTTTTTCTCCCGTAGCCCATGGAGTATTTAGGGTAGTCTCCCGATCTGGAGATACGTTGATACTAGATGGACTATTGGGACTATTATGTGTTTAGGGGAATATTGGGTCACTACTTAACGCTATTTTAAACTAAGTTTATTTTACTGTAGACATTATTATAATAGCGCAGTATTACTATATAGTAAATAGTTTAACGGAACCTTAGAGGATGGGCAGTCTCAAGCATCCTTTAAGTTACTTGTATCTTTATTACAGTTCACTTGAGTTGGTTTACATTATATAAGTATGTATATGTCCTGACTCGAGTGTTTTGTGTTTTTCTTTATGCTCGGGTCAGCCTGAGTATTCACAGCTTTGGATTCTCTTTCTAGAGCTGGTCTTTGCTGGAGATTCTACCTATCTATGTTTATATCTATTTCAGTTTCAGCTATTCTAGTTTGTCTAATGTATTAACGTACTTCTATGTATTTGGGATTTCTATTATGTTGTTTTCAGACAGATATTATGTATTTTTTTTGAGACTTTGCTATAGTAGCTTCATGGACTACTATCGTATTTTATATTCCGCTGCGAGTTATTCTGATTGTTCTGTGTCTGTGATTCTGTATATTTGATTTCATTTGCTCCAAATTTATTTACAATCTATTATTTTGCATCATTCAAGTCCGACATGTGTTGATTATTGTCAATTTGAATGGTACAAAATAGCCGATCGTCACATTTGGTATCAGAGCTTTGGTTTTTGTCAAACCATTGCCTGCGAAGCAAAAACTCGTTAGAGATAGGGTAGTAATACCCCTGGAATGAGTGAAATCAATATCAGAATCATATCTTTGTGAGAGAACATATTTTCAAAGTATAAATGATTTTTTTTCAAATGTTTTCAAAAGATTTTCAAAGATTATTTGATATATAAATTATTATTTTCTTGTTCTAAAAGGATTTTCAAATGTTTTCTAACTTCCTTTCTTTCGTATCTACCTTGTTAGATTTTTCTTTCTTTAGAATATTCATCCAAGTAAATTCTCTTGTCTTATCTTAATTTATCTTTGGCTTTTCTTTATCTTGTCCTAAATTCATTCATGATATTTTTCAGGATGAATCGAGGAAATGCTAGAGGTAGGGGACGTTGTATTGCCCAATTCCTCAACCTGTTGCTCCTGTTAGATTCGCTGTTCTCTATAAGGAATTCACTCAACCAGGTCGAACCTCATTCACCGATTCAGAGAGCATCACTGAGGCTCAGTAGTGGTTGCGGAGTATAGAGAGGATATTTACTGGTCTCGAGATTACTGATGCCCAGAAGCGTCAGTTAGCAGCTTGGCAGTTGCATTATTCTGCTTTAGATTGGTGGGAGTCCGTTATGGCTAACACCGTCGACGCTGATATTACTTGGGAGAAGTTTAGGTATCCTTTGTGTTATCTTGAATTTTGTTCCAATTTTCCTTTTTTTTGAATCTATCTTAAGTTTGTTCTACATCTTTTTCCAGGGAGGCTTTTGTGGCAAAATGGATGCCCAAAGCCGGGAAATCTCCGCTTTATCGTGAATTTATAGATCTTAAGCAGGGTAGCATGTCTTTTGCTGAGTATGAGAGGAAGTTTAATGAACTTTCCAAGTTCGGTCCTAGCCTAATTGTCACTCCTCTCAAGAAGAATGAGAAATTCATTGCTTGTGCTCGTCCAGAGTACTATAGTCGCTTCATTTCTCATGTTCATGGCACTTTCACCCAGCTTATGGATATGGCTATTCGCTATGAGAGCCCTACATCTAAAGGTCCTGCTGCTTCTGGTGCTCATTCATCTTAGTCTTCCTTTGCTAATTCCAAGAAGCATAAGCCTAATTATCATCAGTAGAAGAAGAATTGGCAAAAGTGTCCTGATTTAGGATCTTCATCATCTGCTCCAACTCAAAGGCAACCAGTTGATCTCTCCACTATCACTTGCTTTTGATGTGATCAGAAGGGACACTGTGCCAATAGCTGTCCTACCTTAGTTGGTGCTGCTGTTCCTCTGCCTGCTCAGTTGGCTGGGCGTGATCTCTATCATATCTGGCTCCAGCATGGTCATTTTAGGAAGGATTTTCCTAACCAGCAGAAGGGTACACCTTCTGGCATATTTGCTATCACTTCTGCCTCTTCTCTAGTTCCTCCACCTGCTCCTCCTAGCAATGACCATGGTACTCTTCAGGGCTGATTTACTTTATTCCATCATCCTGTTCGTGTTTCATTTGATACCGGAGCTTCCCACAATTTTATTTCTGTTGATTTGTTTGATAAGTTTGAGCACCTCCTTTCTCCTGAGTATGCTTCTGTTCCATTATGTGTTTCAAATCCTATTGGGGGCCCTCCTAACCTTAATTGGATTTGTAAGCAAGTGAAGCTTCTCCATTCTGATCATCGCTTTAGTGGCGATTTTTATGTTCTGGACTTCGATGCTTTTGATTTATTGCTTGGTCAGGATTGGTTAGGGAATCATTATGCTCATATCTCTTGTAAAGCCCGGCCTGTTTACCTTGTTTATGATCAAGGAAATTCCTTGATTATTCAGTGTCGCATGCCTTAGGATTTTGCTGGCAACTTTATTTATTCCCTGGATTCTTCTCCTAGTGATTTTGATTCGACTCTTGTGGTTAGACTATATCTCGATGTATTTGGTGAAGTCGCTTCTTTACCTCCAAAGCGGGAAATTGATTTTAAGAATGATCTTATTCCTGGTGCTCGACCTGTTCTTCTTCCTTCTAGAAGAATGGCACCCCGCGAGAAGGTTGAGATGGGGAAAAAATTGATTGACTTGTCTTCCAAAGGTCTAATTAGGCCTAGTTTTTTGAGTGGGGAGGCACGGTGGTTTTTTTGAATGGGGAGGCACTGTTTTCTCTCATCTTGATCTTGCTATAGGTTTTCATCAGCTCAGGGTTGCTGAGGATAGCATTCCCAAGACTACTTTCCTCACTGAGAATGGGTTTTATGAATGGTTAGTCATGCCTTTCGGTCTGACTAATGCTCCTGCATTCTTTGTTGATTTGATGAATCGTGTTTTTCGTGATGTGCTTAATAAATTTGTTCTAGTCCTTGTTGATGATATCCTTGTCTTCTCTAAGACCAAGGAAGAGCATGAGTCGCATTTGAAATCTGCTCTGGAGACTCTCATAAATCATCAGTTGATGGTTAAATTTTCTAAATGCCACTTCTGGAAGGATGAAGTCCGATATCTCGGGCATATTGTTTCTAGTAATGGAGTTTCTGTTGATCGAGTCAAGATCGCTACGATCAATGTAAGTTTTTCGTTCTTCTCTTTTCTTTATCATTTAATAATTCTATCTTTTCGATTGTCCTTATTTTCTCCCTATTTTATTTCAGGATTGGGGAACTCCAAAGACTCCATCTGATATTCGTAGTTTTCTGGGCCTTGTCGGTTACTACCGGAGATTCATTGAGATTTTGCTCGAATTGCTGCACCTCTCACTACTTTAACTCGTTAGAATGCCAAGTTTATTTGGGGTGATCAGTGTAAGACTACATTCAATGAGTTAAAGAGCGAGCTAACTTCCGCACCAATTCTTATCGTTTCGAATGGAAGTGAGGGATTGACGGTTTACACTGATGCTAATCGTGAGGGTTTGGGTGCTATTCTCATGCAGGATGGTACGGTCATTGCCTATGCCAGCCGTTAGTTGAAAACCCACGAAGCAAATTATGTTGTTCATGATTTACAGTTGCTTGCTGTTGTCTTTGCTTTGAAGCTTTAGAGGCATCTTCTTGTCGGAAACAAGTTTGAGCTTTTCACCGATCATCAGTCTCTGAGGTATATCTTCACCCAGAACAATTTGAATCAGAGGCAAGTTCGATGGCTTGAGTTTTTGGCTTCTTAGGACCTCGATATTAGCTATACTCTCGGTAAAGCTAATGTTGTGGCCGATGCTTTGAGTCGGAAGAAGGCTTTGTTGTTTCTTCTTCTCCTCTTATGGATTGTATCACGACTAAGCAGGATGACGATGAGATGCTTAGATTAATGAAGGAGAGTGTTCGTAGCAGGATTGGTGGTGGTAGTAGTAGTAGTGTTAGTGGAGCTCAGATCGATGAAGAGGGATTTTGAGGATTAATGGAAGGATTTGTGTACCGAATGTTGATAGTTTGAGGCTGGAGTTGCTTCAGGAGAATCTCTGATCCAAGCTTTCTATTCATCCTGGTGTGTCGAAGATGTATCAGGATATTAAGAGGCTTTATTGGTGGAGGCGGATGAAGAGGGATATCTCTATCTTTGTTAGTCGGTGTGTGACTTGTCAGCAAGTCAAAGCCGATCACTAGAAGACCTGTGGTTTGTTGCAGCCCCTTGTGATTCCCAATTGGAAGTGGGAACAAATTTCCATGGATTTCGTCGATGGTTTACCGAGGCCTCGAAGGGGTAATGAGAGTATCTGGGTTATTGTGGACAGACTGACCAAGTCCGCTCATTTTATTCAGGTCAGGTCTACTCATTCTGCTTCTAGCTTATCTGAGATCTACATGAGAGAGATCGTTCGTCTCCATGGCGTTCCCCTCTGTATTGTTTATGATCCTAACCCTATCTTTACCAGTCAGTTCTGGAAATCTTTTCAGGAATCTCCGGGTACTCACTAAATCTAAGCACTGCTTACCATCCACAGACAGACGGTCAAATGAAAAGAGTGAATCAGATTCTCGAGGATCTTCTTTCTGCTTGTGTGCTTGATTATGGAGGATCTTGGGCGGATCATCTCCATCTTGTCGAATTCACCTACAATGATAGCTATCAGGTATAATCTTATCTTCTAATTTAGGCTTATCTTAATCATTTTATCTATCTCATTCCATCTTTACATTCATGCCAGTCTCAAAATGTCTCCGTTTGTTGCTCTATACGGACGACCTTGTAGATCCCCATCTTGCTATATTGAATCCGATAATCATTTGGTTCTTGGTCCTGATGTGATTTTGGAAGAATCTAAGAGAGTTGAGGAAATTAAGAAGAGGTTGAGAGCTGCTCAGGATAGGCAGAAGAAGTATGCTGATAGGCGTAGGCGGAATTTGGAATTTTCTGTTGGTGATCAGGTGTCCCTTAAGGTTTCTCCCTTGAGGAATGTCATTCGCTTTTGTCGTAGAGGGAAGCTTACTCCTAGGTTCATTGGTCCTTTCCGCATTGTGGAAACAGTTGGTTCTTTGGCTTATCATTTGGATTTGCCTGAGAAGCTTTCTGGAGTGCATGATGTATTCCATTTCTTGCATCTTTGCCGATATCTACATGATCCATCTCTTATTGTCCAACCTTCTGCTCTTGATAGTTTGGATATTGAGCCTAATCTGACTGTTGACATGAAGCCACTTCGTATTGTCTACAGATGTACGAAGCAGCTCAGAAGGAAATCTGTTAATCTGGACAAAGACAGTGGAGTACTGACGTTCGAGATTATACCTGGGAGACGGAGGAGCATTCGTGCTTCGAATCCGTAATTGTACATTTCCGGTACTATTTTTTTCTATCTTGTTTCTCTTTATTTTCCTTGCCCGTTCTTTTCGAGGACGAAAATATTTGAGTGGGGGAGATTGTAACAGTCCTAGGTTTTGAATATAATTTTAATTTTTACTTTATTTTATTTACAAATTATTTCAAATTTATTTTTATTGCAGGATTTCATTTTTAAATATTTTTAAAGTGATGATAAAAATTTTCCAAAGTTTGTTGAATTTATTTTCAATTTTTAAAGCCTAGTTTCCATTTTTTTGCTATTTTCTTAATTTATTTATATTTGTATAAAGTTTATTTATTTATTTTATTCATTAAAAATTATTTTTTTGCTTTTTATTCTATTTATATCCTTTTTTATATGTATTTTAAATTGCAAAAAGAATTTGGAAATTTGAAAGGTTTTTGACCTTTAATGTGCATTGTCTTTTCATATTCAAGTTGCCTTTTCAATACCAATCAACACATCATTTCATTTGCTGCCATATACCTATTGTTCAGCCGAATTCCTTTATTGTTTCTCACGCATAAAATACTTCTCAAACCATAAAAAAAATTCTCAAACTCACACAAAAAGTTTCGGCCATCACCTGAAGAAAGTCTGGTAAAAATTCATTCTCTTTTTAACTTTTTTTTTCTTACTTGTTTTGCATTGATTTTGCACTTGCATCTCATCTATGTAGTTCGGCCCTTCCTCCTCTACACCATGGCCACCTCCACCACTACCATAACCAGCCACTATCCCCTCTAGCTCACCGTACTTCCATGGTCGTGGCCATCTTGGATGATGACGATCCAACAAAATATTAAGCAAACTTCACTTAAACATCATAGCCGAGCTCCTCTTTGTTCCACCACCTCACTCACCACTTTGGCCGACACTTACACCACCACCACCACCAGTCACTTTCTGACTCAACCACCTCTGCCACACCTGTACTTGACACTCTAAACTTGGCCGTGCATGATTATGCCTTGGCCAAAGCCATTGATGGCATAGAAATCCATTTGTTCCCTTGAATTTGTGTGTACATGCACACATATCTCTACTCCTTCATATCTTGTTATGGCCGACCCTTTTGTACCCTTAACCCGATCCAAATCCATACCTTGGCAGTGCATTTCCAATCCATGGTTGAGCTTAGAGTTGTTGAATGCAAGTGCAAAAGCTTTTGCTATGTGTTGTGCATATATTTCTAGCATTGTTTAATAATAGTTTGGTTTGAAAATTATGTTGTACCTTGTTTTGTTTGCTATGTGACAAGGCAATTAGCTTTGGCTGTCCCACACTCAAATCGTAGTCGTTCTTTCATGCCTTTGAAGATCTTTGTTTGTGTATTTGTTTGTCATCTCCAGCTTATACAAGTGAGTAATTCTCACCAGAAAATTTATACTTATATGACTAGTAAATTGATCACAACTGAATTTGTAAAACATATCACCATCCTATATATGCTATGTTATGATCATATGATGTTCACCCATGCTTTTACACGTTTTATAACATCTGTTATAGTTATATAATGCTATTCTGTTATTTATATCAGTTTATCACACTACAAATTCCCTGTAGATTAGAATCACCATGGGTTGAAATGATACATACCCGAACGGACTTTAGATTGGCGAAAAATCGTTATGGGCTGAAATGATAGGCCTGAACGATTTTTAACTATTTCATTTTACTTGGGACTACGGGTTTGAAATGATAAAACCCGGGTTTTCTTTGTAAATTACGGATTGAAATGATATAATATCCGTATACTTTACGTAGGCTAGAAAATTTTATACAGACCTGTGATTATATATATTTTTCTAAAAATTTTAAAGTATTTTAGAAATGTAAATATTATAATATTTTGAGTTAAACTTAATTAAAAATGATTTTGTAAATTATTATTGATTTTCTAAAATTTTATAAGTGAAATAAATTAATGGTAAAGTTAGAAATTTGAAATATAAGTTATTTTGGAAATTATGATTTGGTTATAAATGGAATATAAATTAAGTAGGAAAATATGATAAATAGATTTGAAATTTGATTTAAAATGAATTTAAAATGATTTTTATAAATTATTAATGGTTTTTGTATAAATTAAGATGTGAAATAAATGTATATTTAAGTTGAATTTTGAAATATAACTTAAACTGGGAATTTGTGAATTTCGTTTAAAAGTGAATTTTAAGTTGAGTACATAAAATGAAAATAAGTTATATTTGGAAACTTGAACTTAAGTGTTAAGTTAAAAATTTAATTATAAACGATTGAAAATTTAATGCTTGAATTTAATAAGTAAATTATTATTAAATTTTGATTTTGAATGAGAATTTGACTTTATAAAATCATAAATATAAGGGTATTTAAATGATTGTTTTAAAAGTGAAATTATATGATTTTATAAGTTAAAAATGGTTTAAATAAAAATTTAATTTATTATGAAATTGTATTGAAACCTTGAAATTTAATTGACAGCATTTTTGAAATGCTATTATTTCTAATGTAAAGGATATTACAGCATTTTGTAAATGATGTAGTTGATAGAAATAAACTAAATGGATAATTTTAATTAAGGGAAATTATAGCACTTTGTAAGTGCTGTAGTTGCTAAATTTAACTAAGATTTTATTTGAACTAAAGTAACCCCATTACAGCGTTTTAAATGGTGTCTTTTGTTAAATTGAACTGTTTTAAAACATAACTTTCTATAGCAATTTTTAAATGCTACGAAAGTTGAATTTTCACCGTTTTAATAAATTTAAATGAATAAATGAACTTTGAAAAGATTAACATTTTGGAAATTTAGTATTTAATTATTAAAAATAATAACTTCATTTTAATGAGTTAAAATGGTGTATTTATTTTGAAATATAAATTATTTTTAAATGTGAATTGGAATGGTATTTTAAATTTGAATAAAATGAATGTGGTTTTTTAAAAGATATGATATTTGATTAATTTGAATGAATTTGAAATGATATTGATTGTTTAAATGATATTTGTTTTTTAAATATAAATATCATTTTTAAATTATACTACGGGTTATAATAACGATTGGTTGTTAAAGAGACCGAGATCGGATATGGACATACCCTTTGTCGATACCGAAAACCGCTTTAACAACTGTGTACGCGATGGAGATTCCAGAATGAAGTAGGATGGTGACGACGTTCTTGAGGTACATTACGTGGACCCGACTCCCGCGAGTTGGCTTAAGGTGGCTAAAACAGGAGCGATCTCGAGCCAAAAGGGGTAGCTCCTCTGGTCGGACACACTTCTTCGATACCATTCTATTACTGTTGTGATTGATTGGGTGCACCCTTTGATTTTTGGAGTGTTGTTCGCGATGGGAATAGTGGTTGCTATGTTACCGCCAGCCCGTATGCATTATTGGTATATCTACCCTGGCATTGCCGTGTGTGTCGTGTCACCTACCATACCGAGTCTTTACTACGAGTTTGTTTTCTCCCGTAGCCCATGGAGTATTTAGGGTAGTCTCCCGATCTGGAGATACGCTGATACTGGATGGAATACTGGGACTATTATGTGTTAAAGGGGAACATTGGGTCACTCCTTAACGCTATTTCAAAATAAGGTTATTTTACTGTAGACATTATTATAATAGCGCAATATTACTATATAGTAAATAGTTTAACGGATCCTCAGAGGATGGGCGCTCCCAGGCATCCTTTAAGTTACTTGTATCTTTATTACAGTTCACTTGAGTTGGTTCACATTATATAAGTATATATATATATATATATATATGTCCTGACTCGAGTGTTTTGTGTTTTCCTTTGCGCTCGGGTCAACCTGAGTATTTACAGTTGTGGATTCTCTTTCTGGAGCTGGTCTTTCCTGGAGATTCTGCCTATCTATATTTATATCTATTTCAGTTTCTGCTATTCTAGTTTATAGGTATTAGTGAACTTCAATGTATTTGGGATTTCTATTATGCTGTTTGCAGACTGATATTATGTATTTGTTTTTAGGCTTTGTTATAGTAGCTTCATGAACGTCTATGGTATTTTATATTCTGCCGTGAGTTATTCTGATTGTTCTATGTCTGTGATTCCGTGTATTTGATTTCATTTGCTCCAAATTTATTTACAATCTATTATTTTGCATCATTCAAGTCCGACATGTGTGGATTATTGTCTATTTGAATGGTACGGAATAGCTGGTCATGACAAATCTCGAGTCCTAATTCGACAGTGTACAAAAACAAGCATATCGGACTTTAATCCAACTAAAAATGCTATATTAAATAAAATATTTAAATACACAACCGTAAAATATGCCGGTTGTTACAGACTCCCCTCCTTAAGGGAATTGCATCCTCGCCGTACTTAAGAAGGAAATAAAGAGTAACAACCATAAAAGAATATCAAAATAATAGAAGAAATTATGAAATAAGAAGTACACCTCGAAGAGCCCGAGAGAGCAAGTCAGGATGTGTTCGCTCGATGAATTCTTTGTATTTCCACGAATAATTTTAATATTTGAGGACCATTGAACTTTCACAAGTGGGACATCTTTAATACGAAGACGTTTAACCTCCGTAGCAATGATACGAATAGGATGTTGCCCATAAGTCAAATTAGGTGAAACTTTAACTTCCCCAATAACACAGGGATCAAGAATAGAATCGGAATCCCTAAGGCATTTCCGCAGTTGAGAGATGTGGAAAACGTCATGAATAGCAGAAAATTAAGCCAGTAAAAAAAGGCGATAAGCCATGGAACCAATACGTTCGGTGATGGAAAATGGACCAATATATCGAGGTGCTAATTTTCCCGGTCGACTGAAACATACAATACCCTTCATAGGTGAAACATGAATAAACACCAAATCTCCCACAAAAAAATCCAAATTCCTTCTTCGGTTATCGGCATATGATTTTTGTCTACTTTGAGCTTCTTTCATCCCATCCCATGAGGAATAAGGTCAATCTTTTCTGTGGAATAATGAATAAAATATGGACCTAAAACAAGCTTCTCACCGGCCTCAAGCCAACAAGAAGGAGATCGGCATGGCTTTCCATAGAGTGCCTAGAAAGGTGCCATACCAGTTGTTGATTGGAAGCTAGTATTATAGGAAAACTCAATAAGAGAAATATGATCTTCCCAACTTCCACCAAAATCAAGAACACATGCACGAAGAAGATCTTCAAAAATTTGATTCACACGCTCGGTTTGTCCATCGGACTGAGGATGATAAGTGGTGCTAAAATTAAGCTTCGTTCCTAAAGCTTTTTGAGGACCTTTTCAAAACCCACTAGTAAATAATGGATCACGATCGCTAACAATAAAAGTAGGAACTTCATGCAATTTAACAATTTCTCTAACATAGAGCTTTGCCAAGGGAGGTATGGTTCGATT
Organism: Allium cepa; assembly: GCA_030765085.1. Classification (NCBI taxonomy): domain Eukaryota; kingdom Viridiplantae; phylum Streptophyta; class Magnoliopsida; order Asparagales; family Amaryllidaceae; genus Allium; species Allium cepa. The sequence goes on from CM060931.1 coordinate 862,771,459, forward strand.
AGATCGAACAAGAATAAAATGGGTGGATTTGGTAAGCCAATCTACAATCACCCATAAACTGTCATGACCCGAACGAGAATGGGGAAGACCGTCAATAAAGTCCATGGAGACTGATCCCACGTCCAAATAGGAATGTCCAAAGGTTGTAATAACCCACAGGGCCTTTAATGCTCGGCCTTTACGAGTTGGCAAGTCATGCAACGCTTAATAAAGTTAGCAATATTGGATTTCATTCCATCCCAATAATAAAGTCGCTTCGTATTCGAATACTTTTTCTACTATGGGGATGAATGTTGAATTTAGAATGTTGAGAATCTTTTGAAATGTCTTTATGAAGATCGCTAATCTTCATCACGATAAGTCTACCAAACTTTCAAATGCCGCCATAAGCATTGATTTCAAATATTTTAAACCATCAATATTTCTATCCCTACAACTTTGTCTAAGATGAGCCAATTCGGGATCATGATTTTGGGTCTCAAAGATGCGGTCAAAAAGAGAAGGACGAGCCTCAAGGCTACATAAAATAAGATATGAACATGAATTGGATTCACTATCTCGAATCTCACAAGTGGATAAATTCTCGAGGTCATTCCACTCGGATATCATCATAGAAACAACCGCTTGTTGCTTACGACAAATGACATCTGCAACACGATTTCCCTTTTCGAGAGTATAAAGAATATCAAGATCATAACATGCAAGGAACTCGAGCCAATGTTGTTGACGCAAATTAAGTTCCTTTTGAGAAAACAAATACTTCAAAAATTTATGATCGGTACAGAGAACAAATTTCTCTCCTAAAAGATAATGCCGCAAAATTCTAAGGGAGAAAATAGTAGCCGTGAGCTCTAAATCATGAGTGGCATATCTAGCCTCGGTAGGATTTAGTTGCCTAGAATCATAAGCGATAACACGTTCCCCTTGCATGAGAACGGCACCCAAACCAACACAACTAGCATTGGTATAAACAATCAAGTCTTGGTTCCCTTTGGAAATCATAAGAATAGGAGCATCGGAAAGGAGTTCTCTTAATTTCTAAAAGGAAGCTTCACATTTGTTTGACCAAATGTACTTAACTCCCTTCTTTGTCAAACTAGTAAAAGGTACAGAAATTTTAGACAAGTCCTTTATGAACCGGTTGTAATAGCCCGCCAATCCAAGTAAACTACGGATTTTCGTCACATTCTCCAGTCTCTTCCAATTTTAATCACTTCAGTTTTTGAAGGATTCACGAAAATTCCAGATTCAAAATTAATATGTCCAAGAAATTTCACACGAGATTGCCAAAAGTGCACTTAGAAATTTTTTCTTTTAGTCGATTGCTCCTAAGAATTTCCAACACAATCCGAAGATGTTTTTCATGCTCTTCCTCGGTTTTAGAATAAACAAGAATATCATCTATAAAGAAGAGAACAAATCGATCGAGGAAGTCATTGAAAACTCTATTCATAAGGTCAAAGAAATAAGCTGGAGCATTCATTAAATGAAATGGAATAACAAGCCATTCATAAGATCCATAATGAGTGTGGAACGATGTCAAAGGATTGCTATCATCTGCAATATGAAGCTGATGAAAACCGATTGCTAAATCTGACTATGAAAAGACTCTGGCACTGTAAAGTTGATCGAATAAATCATCAATCCGAGATAAAGGATATTTATTCTTGGTGGTGAGATCATTAAGCTTGTGTTAATCAAGGCAAAGCCTAAGTATTCCATCAGATTTCTTCGCAATGATAGCTTAAGCTCCCCATGGAGAGGAACTAGAACGAGTAAATTGCTTCACTTCCAATTCGGATAATTGTTTACGCATCTCCTCATTTTCCTTGTAGACATACGATAACGAGGACAGTGATAGGTAGAGCTCCAGGGATTAGATTAATTCTAAACTCGATTGCTCGCTTAGGTGGTAATCCTAAAACGGGCTCAAATATGTAGGGAAATTCACGAATAACTTGAATGAGGGAAATGACATCTTCCTCATCATAATTATCGTCATCATGCGGATTTAGAGAATATAAGGATGCCACCGAATTGGGATTTGAATCTTTAAGAATTATAGAAATCTGCTTAACAGATTGAGGATGTCGAAGATGTGAAGTACTCTTTGGACATTGGATGTGGGCTTCATAACAATTAAGCCAATCCATTCCCAAGATCATTCCGAAGCCTAAATAACGCAAAACATGCAAATCGGCTCGGAAAGAATAACCACATAAAATAATCTCGACATTTTTACAAAGCAAACTGAGTGTTGCAAACCCAGCAACCGGATTCGCAGTCTCAACGAAGTCATCAAGTACATAACATTTAAAGACAAAGTATCAACAAGTTCTTTTGATATAAAAGAGTGAGACGCACCCGTGTCAAAAAGAACTCAAATAGGATGATCATGAAACATAATAATGCCATCAACGATAGAATGAGAAATACCTTGGCCAAGAGAAGTGTTACTAGGAGCTTGCATAACATTTAGCTTTTCCTCATTCTTGCTTTGAAGTTTGGGACATGAAGATATATAATGACCCGAACTTTTGCAATAACGACAAATAAGGGCTTCAGACACTTATTGCATAATGGTCCTTAGAACCACAATTGTAGGATTTCCCACGACTAGAGGTGGTGTCTTTGCTATTGAAGTTGCTTGCATCCCTTTCTTGTTGGGATTACAGCCTTTGAACTTAATAGACCTCTTATTGTTTATGTTGAAGTTCTGTTTGGCACCCACAACTTCAACATTGCTTTCTTTATTGGCCTCTTCATGTCGAAGAGCGGTGTTGTTATTTCCTCTTTTCTGGCGACCTAAAGTTAGCCGACCTAAGCCTTAAGTAGGATTCCGACCTAAGTTACTTGAGAGGTTACCGACCTAACACTTCAAAAAGGATACCGACCTAACAAGCTAAGAGAGATGCCGACTCAATACCCAGACAAGGTTGCCGACCTAACATGAATGCCGACCTAAGGCCAAAAAGGGATACTGACTTAAGAGAGGTGCCGACTCAATGCTTTGACAAAGTTACTGATCTAAGTTTTGACAGGGTTGCCGATCTAAGATGGATGCCGGTCTAGCTGCCTAAGCCTTAAGAAGGATTCCAACCTAAGACTTAAAGAACGCCGACCCAAGATAGCTACCGACCTAAGTCGCAGCCGACCTATGACCAATGTTAAGTCGGTAACGACCTAAGCAAAGGAAGGTAAGTCCAATGCAGCAACTTGGCATTGCGGTCTCTTAACTCCTACACGATCCAGGACTTACCAGTTGGACCGTGACTTGCGACTTACCAAGTTAACTCGTCCATGACCTAAAGCCACTGAATATAAGCCCGATGTCATATTACTGAGAAGAGGTTGTGTTGACTCGGAGGCGACTTAGGACTTGGACAAATGCACTCTTGTGAAGCCATGGAGGGGCCTGATGAATCGGCCACGACCTACCTTAGACCGACCACAACCCACCTTAGACCGGTCACGGCTTACGACCTAAGGAGGGAGATTTTCCTATAAATACCAACCTACCTCAAACATGAAAGGGACTTTTTGGCCGATCTATTTAAGCGCCGATACTCTGCTGAATTCTCGACTCACTCGACACTTCAAGTACGAAAGGCATTTCAACTAACTTCGGGGGAAAATCTAACGCAATCTACATGGATTCAAAGAATTCTTCTGCATCAAAGTTCTAGTTGTTTGTCTCATCAGAATTGTAATTGAAGATTGTTGTAAAGTTGTAATCGATTCAGTAATAAAGAGAGTTAAAGTGGATGTAGGCTTACCCTAAGCCGAACCACTATAAAAACTGTTGTTTTTTCTGCTTTCTCTGTGATTTCTCTACTTGTTTTTTAGTTCCCGTGTTCACGGGTGGTGCTTTCGCTCAACTTCAATCTACACCGGGGTGTTAACGTCTGATTTTTACGTTAACATTTTTGGTGCTTTCAATGAGAACACCAACTCAGGAAACTTCCACTATTGCTCCGTGAAGGAATATTGAAAGGATTTCTTTTAAAACCAGAAGTTTATTGGAAATAATGGCTCCTGGGAGAAAATGAAGTTCTGTAACATCCGGCAATGTTCAAGAGAATACCGCTACCTCTCCTCCTTCAAGTCAAGCAGCTCCAACTGTTGGGGTTACACGAGCAGAATTGGACACCGTAGTTTTGGGATTAAATCAGCAATTGAATGCTAAGAATGCGCAGTTGGAAGCCCAGAATGCCCAGAATGCCCTGATCTTGAGTAAGTTGAATGATCTACTAGGGGCTAATCGTCAACCGGTTAATAATGATGGGAACCCTACTGCGGGAGTTCAAGATGTTGAAGGGAACATTTCTCAAAGAGCCGCAGACGCTGTAGAAAGGACTCCTCCTCAAGCTGGAGGATCAGGGCCGCAGCCGACCCTCCGTGAGCGATTGTCAAGGCAGAATTCAAAGAGAGTGGCTGATGTGTGCCCTCCAGAGCCTCTAAATGATGAAGAGTATTTTTCGGGTATGGTTCGTCAAATCATGAAAGAAAGTATGCGAAGAGATTAAGACGAGAAAGAGTGGGGATTTGATCCAAGCAAAACTCCATTTACTGAAAAGATCTTGAAGGCGGAGTTCCCAAGGAAATTCGTTCCCCCTACTATTCCGGCTTACAAGGGGACGAGTGATCCAAACGAGTTTCTGTATAAGTACGAATGGCATATGACTGGTGCCAGGGCGTCTGATGAAATTAAATTTCGATACTTCCCGGTTTATCTAGAAGGTGTAGCTCTATTGTAGTTTACGAAGCTGCCGGTCAGGTCCATCGATCAATTTTCCGATTTGACCAGGAAGTTCAAGGAGCAATTTCGATTGTATGCTTCTAAAGCAAAGGATATAATGTCGCTATTTAGTCTAGAGCAAAATCCAGGAGAATCTATCAGGTCGTTTTTTAATCGCTTTAACATAGCATTGGCTGAGGTAGATAATGCTGAGCCACGCATGGTCCTGACATACTTGATGAGGGCGATTGATAAATCGAGCGAATTTGGAAAATGGTTGATAATGAAAGAACCAAACTCGCTCGACAAATTCTACAAGAAAGCGGATGAATTCATGCGCTTGGAGAGCTTCCAAACACCGGCTAAGCTGGTATCAGCGGAAGCCGAGAACAATGGCGCTGCTTCGAATAAGAAAGAATCTAACACTCAGAAAAGGGGAAACGATGGTGGGAAGAAAAAGGGAGACGCTAAGAGAGGTCGTTCTTTCAATTTCACACCCTTGACCGATACCCCTGAAAACATCTTCTTTGCGACCAAAGATGATGTCAATTATCCGGCACCACCTAAAATGAGAGTTGCGATTAAGATGGAAAAAAGTGGAAGGTTCTATCGGTTCCACAACCAGCCCGGCCATGACACCAACGATTGCCGTCAGTTGAAAGAGGTAATTGAACAACTCTTGAAAGAGAACAAGCTCCAGCAGTATGTGAAAAGGAACAGAAATGCCCCAGCTTCGTCAACTCAAGGACAACAAGTTCATGCTCACCGTCCTGCCTCAAGTGAGAAGCCCGTAGAGCATGAATCTGAAAGACCTGTTATCAATATAATAACTGGAGGACCTCACCCAGCAGGCAAAAGTTGGGGAGAGATGGAAAGGTACGCACGGGACTTGAGGCATGTACCAGCTGAAGAGAATGTTTTTGTTTTAGAAAATGATGCGCCTTTAAAGCAACAAAAGGCTTCCACAGATGATATTGTGTTCAGTGCTAGGGATTCTTTGGGTATCGAGGCTCCGACCATATATCCTTTGGTCATATCCGCTGGTATTGGGCCGGCAACTGTGAGAAGAGTTCTAGTTGATTGTGGAGCTTCATGCAACATCCTCTTCAAGAAGACCTTCGATCAAATGAAAATTCCAGTGGCTGACGTTCAAGCTTCATCACGTAAGATTGCTGGGTTTGCTGGAGAAACCAAACAGCCAATTGGGACCATAGATTTGTTTGTCGAACTTGGAAAGGGACCGTGGAAGGTGGTTCGAAAGCAAACCTTTATAATTGTTGAAGAATTCTCTGCCTTCAATGCCTTTTTAGGCCGACCAACTCTTGCTGCGTTTAAAGCTGTTCTTGCCCCATGGTGTCTGACTCTAAAATTCCCCACAGATAACGGAGTTGGTGTGATTAAGGGAGACCAAGATGCGGGGCGAGAATGTTACTTTGCCGAGTTGCGAGAATCAAGGAAAAGAGAAATGGAAAAAGGTGCGGCGGCTCCAGTCCGCACAAAGGAACCAACCTTGTAGCAATTACAGGGTGGACCTTGCACTGGCGAATGTAGTGGCGCGCGAAGAGAGATGGATCCAAGGAAAGCCAGTGCATGGGAGAATAGGGTAGTACCGGTAGAGGTAACAGTGCCGGTGCCCGTTGACCCAAATGACCCAAACAAAGTGCTTAATGTGGGTTCGCAACTCAACACAACAGTTTAGAATGTTCTGATTTCATTTTTGAAGGCTAATTTGGATGTATTCGCTTGCACTCAAGCTGACATGTGCGGAATATCCCCAGAGATTGCAGTACATACTCTGAACATTGATCCAAAGTTTACACCTGTGAAACAGAAAAGAAGGACTCAGGGTCCTGAGAGAACGGTAACGTTAAAAGAAGAAGTGGATCGGCTCATGGAGAACGGTTTCATCAGAGAATCTACTTATCCAAATTGGGTGTCAAATCTAGTGCTAGTGAAAAAGGCTAATGGAAAGCGGAGAGTATGCATTGATTTTTCAGACCAGAACAAAGCCTGCCCCAAAGACTGTTTCCCGTTGCCCAGGATCGATCAGTTGGTGGATGGGACGACGGGACATGAATTGTTATCTTTTATGGATGCATACTCCGGATATAACCAGATTATGATGCATGAGCCAAATTAAGAGGATACTAGTTTCATCATAGATGTTGGACTCTACTGCTACAAGGTCATGCCTTTCGGACTCGAGAATGCAGGGGCAACTTACCAAAGGCTTGTTAATGCCATGTTTAAACCACAGATTGGAAAGACAATGGAAGTTTACGTTGATGATATGCTAGTAAAGTATAAGAAAGCAGTGGCCCATATGGATCACTTGGCAGAGATGTTTGCAGTACTCCGCAAGTATAAAATGAAGATTAATCCCCTGAAATGTTCATTTAGAGTGGAGTACGGAAAGTTTTTGGGTTTCATTATGAGCGCTAGGGGCATTGAAGCCAATCCATCTCAAATCACCGCCCTGAGAGAGGTCAAGGCTCCTAGAACGAAGAAGGAATTGCAAATTCTCAATGGAAAGGTTGCTCCTTTGAGTCGGTTCATTTCCAAAGCTATTGACAAATGCATTCCATTCTTTGATGCTCTGAAGAAAGGAAGGAAAAACTTTGAGTGGACTCCTGAATGCCAGAAAGCCTTTGATGAGTTGGTTCGTCATATGGAAGTGCCTCCGATACTTTCAAAGCCTGACAGTGGCGAAGATCTCTTCGTATATTTGGCAATTTCGTCTCATGCTCTCAGTGCAGTGTTGGTACGGGAAGACGCAAGGATTCAACGCCCAGTCTATTATATTAGCAAAAGATTCACTGGGGCAGAGATGAACTATTCAAGATTGGAAAAGCTCGCCTATTGTTTGTTGATCACATCAAGAAAATTGAGGCCGTATTTCCAAGCTCATCCCGTGAAAGTCCTCACTGATCAACCTCTAAAGCAAGTCCTATCCGTCCTGAGACTTCGGGCCGTCTTTTGAAATGGAATATTTAACTCAGCCAATATGACATCACTTACCATCCCCGAAATGCAATCAATGGACAAGCTTTGGCAGATTTCATCGCAGAGTGTACGGATAAAGGTGATAGTGAGGAAGAAGTCACTAATAGCATCCCAATCCAATGGAAATTGTATGTCGATGGCGCGAGGAATGATTACTGTTCCAGGAGCAGGGGTTGTCCTTGAAACCCTAGAAGGGCGATCGCTATGTTATGCGCTGAGACTAAAATTCCTTTCGACGAACAATGAAGCTGAATACGAAGCTCTCATCGCTGGTTTAAGGATCGCTAAAGAACTAAACATCAAGGCATTACAGATCTTCAATGATTCTCAACTTATTGTTTGCCAAGTCAGGAAGGAATTTCAAGCTAAAGGAGGGAATCTACCCATCTATTTATCAAAAGACTGGGAGCTGCTTCAAGATTTTGACCGTTATTCAATAAACCATATACCCCGTGAAGAGAAGATGAAGGCGGATTCTCTCGCAAAGTATTCGAGTACTGGTGAAGCTCAACTATTGGGATTAGTTTCCGTCGAAGTCTTGTCAGCTCCAAGCACAGATGAAATGGATGTTGATTGGATTATGAATGTATCCCAATAACAAGAATCATGGGTGACTCCGATACTTGAATATCTACTCAATGGTTCTTTGCCAGAAAGTTCAAAAGAACGACAGAAGCTGATAAGGAAAGCCTCCAGATATATAATTCAGGATGGTCGTTTGTGCAGACGAGGATTTTCGATGCCATTACTCTGATGTGTGACAAAGGAAGAAGCTAAGACAATTCTAACTGAAGTACACGGAGGGGAATGTGGGGATCATACAGGTGGTCAAACTTTAGCAAAGAAAATCCTTCGTTATGGATACTTTTGGTCGGAAATTAATCAGGATGCTGCTGACTATTCCCGAAAGTGTGATAAATGTTAGAGATTCGCTAAAATTCCTAGAGCACCTTCCACTGAGCTAACACAAATGGTCAGTCCGTGGTCGTTTGCTATCTGGGGAATAGATCTCATTGGGCCTTTACCAACTGCCAAATCGGGGATTAAATATGCTATCGTTGCTGTTGATTACTTCACTAAATGGGCTAAAGCCGAACCATTGGCTACTATTACCTCTAAGAAAATGATAAGTTTTGTGACTAAAAATATCATTTGCAGGTATGGTGTGCCTTAGAAGATAATCACAGACAATGGTACTCAGTTTGAAAGTGAGGAGTTCCAAGATTTCTGCAAACGGTTCAAGATCCGAAAAAGCTTCTCAACAGTGGCTCATCCGAAGGCAAACGGGCAAGTGGAAGCAGTAAACAAAATCATCAAATCAACCATCAAAAAGCAGCTGGAAAAAGCAAAAGGTGGTTGGGTCGATAAGTTACCACTTGCACTATGGGCATACAGAACCACCCACAAAACTGCGACTGGGCATACTCCATTTTCATTGGCATACGGATCAGAAGCTATGATTCCAGTGGAAACTGAAGTCCCCTCACACAGAAGGATCCATTTTGATCAAAATGAGAATGAGAAATTGCAATTGGAAGCACTTGACCTCATCGATGAAAGAAGAGAAGAGGCTAGACTTAGAATTGCAGCTCACCAGCAAAAAATAGACAGGCACTTCAATTCCAAAGTTCGTCAGCGCGGCTTTGAAGTTGGGAACTTAGTCCTGAAGAGAATTATGACAGCTATAGGTGTGTTTGGGCCAAACTAGGAAGGACCATATGTTATAGGTGCGAAACTCCTTGATGGCACATTCAAACTCACAACTGTCGAAGGAGAACCAATCTTAAGAACTTGGAACAACAATCATTTGCGTCCCTGTTTTACTTGAAAACTTTGCTGAAATGTTGTAAAAGAATTATGAATATATGATTCTTGTATTGAAAGCAATTGTAAAGCAAGTGAATAATGAAAAGCTATAAAGTGGATGTAGGCCCAACTTTTGTCCGAACCACTATAAATCTTGTGTTCTCTACCATTATAAACTGCTTTGTTTTATTTCGACATATAAAATACATCAAGTGTGTCACTAAAATGTCGATTTAATAATGCAGGCCATAAAAGCAAAGCTTACCCATCGCAAGACCAAGCGATCTCCGACATCACTCAGCAAGCAAACACTAAGCCATTCAAAATTTCCATACCCAAATCCTACAGCAAGCAAACACTAAGACCTCTTCGGAGGCACAACTCTTCGGAGGATAAAGACCTCGAGCGGGCCTAGCCAGAAAAAGAGAGATCTTTCTCGATACAAAGTTGGGGAACGATCAGTCGATACACTACCGTGAATCCGTCCAACTGAGAGAAAGAAACTCCAAACTTCCAGGCAAAAGCCCTACTCAGAGGCATATGTTTCACCGAGTTTGAAATAAAACTTCCAAGTGTTGAAACGTGAAAAGCCCTCTTCGGAGGCCCATTTCACCACAGTTGAAATGCTAAAAGACCTGGAGCGGGCCAAACCAGAAAAAGAGAGATCTTTCTCGATACAAAGTTGCGGAATGATCGGTCGACACACTCCCGTGAATCCGTCCAACCGAGAGAAAGAAACTCCAAACTTCCTGGCAGTAACCCTACTCAGAGGCACACATTTCACCGTGATCGGTCGATACACTCCCGTGAGATGAAATGTGAAAAGCCCTCCTCGGAGACCCGCTTCCCAGCGAACAGGGAAAAATAAAAGCCTCTCCCAAGGGGCAGAAACAAAAAAACCTCCCCCCAGAGGCACAGCCAAACCAAAAGACCTCTTCCCAGAGGCAGAAACAAAAAAGACCTCTTCCCAGAGGCAGAAATAAAAAGACCTCCTCCCAGGGGCACAATCGAACAGAAAGACCTCTTCGGAGGCACACGTTTCACCAAGATTGAAATAAAACTTCCAAGTGTTGAAACATGGAAAGCCCTCCTCGGAGCCATAACTCTTCGGAGGCATAGGTTTCATCGAGATTGAAATAAAACTTCCAAGTGCTGAAAGGTGAAACAGCCCTCCTCAGAGGTACAACTTTCCAAAGAAGCATTTCATCAGAAATGCAAAGAAAAGATCAAAGCCCTCCACCGAGGTGCAATATAAAAAAAAGAAGGAAGCCCTCTTCAAAGGCACACTTTAGCTTTCAAAGGAAGATTTGTTCTTCTATTCTTGGAAATATTCTTCCGCAAAAAGAAGTTAAAGTGTCCTTCAGAGACCTTCTTTACCACATAGAAGATTCACTTGGTAAAAATGTGTGAAGGCACAAAAGAAAAAAGTGATATCTTCGAAGGATGAAGCGTAAAAACTCATATGAAAGGAACTGTACTCTATTTTTAATGAAATAATATTCCTCCAAGTATGGAATGATTATTCTCTAGAAAATAAGAGTACAAGTCCCCTCAAAGTATAAAATATTGCAATGAGCTTATGGCACAGAGGCAACGTGGTATAATTACATTGGTAAAAATTACGCTCAAACAACATACCACAAGCTCACTACAATATCATGTAAAGAAGCTTGTACAAAAATGAATAGTAAATGCATTCTCAAATACAGATAGAAGTTTGTACAAACAAAAAGAATAATTTTATTCAATACTGTCAAAATTTTGTACAGGTACAGGTTTCAAAATAAAAAGAAAAAGAAAAGCGGAGGCCGGTACCCGCACAATCTCCGGCCAGTACATGCAAAAAGCAAAAAGTAAAGATAAATGGAAGCAGGACCCCTTACTTCTTCTTGCCACCACCCTTAGAGCCTTCACCTGACCTAATTGGCAGCTTTTCAGGACGGCTTGGGAGAGTCGGGGATGAAGGAGAAAGGGTTACTGCCAGATCAACTTTTGTTTCCTCTTCAGAAACAAGAATGCCTTTCCTTCTCCTCTTGGAAGTGGCACACTTCCTCCTTCTCCATGAAGAAGACTCACTTCACGGAGTAACAAGAGCAGATAATTTTATGTTATTAGAAGTGGTTAGCTCCGTAGACTCATTGCCTTCTCCAAGCCCTTCTTCCCCGTGTTCTTGAGAAGCAATAGGATCATCTAAGCCATGAAGAGCTTCTATTTGCTCCTCTTGCGACCCGGGTTGAGAGGCGGACGAAGGAGTGACCTGGAGAACCGAAGGAGGAATAATTGAAGGAGGGGAAGCTTGAACGATGCTAGGTGCTTTCTCTACAGAAGAAAAGAAGTTAAAGTCAGTAAAGAGAGGGGATAAAGGCTCATTGAGGTTCAAGAAATAGTCGAGAAGCTCATCGAACTCATAAGAAGCAAATGAGCAGTCTACTTGGGCAAAATTAACAGTAGAGTTACCTGGAGGAGTCGGCTTCCTGATATCAACCTCATAAGCCTGTGCTTCGGCGCTCTCTTTGCCTTCATCTCCACCCAGTGTACTTGTAATCTTAGTTGTAACTTTGACCAAGGATGGAGAATGAGAAATGGAGCCGACGATGTCGATTTCGGCAGAAGGAGAAGGCTGGACTGGAATAGTCGACGTAGTTTTTCCTAAACATTCCCCTTCGGCCATCTCGGCTCTTAATTTTGCAAGTTGTTCTTTTCCTTTGGCGAGAGCAGCGCGAGTCTCGTCATCCAAATAATGCTCCTCAAGAGATGATTCGGCAGAGCCAGCATCTTTACCGCCAAGCATGTCGAGTGCGGCCTCCCACACTTCAGCAAGAGTAATTTCATACTTGGGGCCTAGAAAAGCGAGACTACCGCGCCCCAAGACGATGTGCAGGTAGAAGTCAAATAGTGTCGAGCTGATGTTGGTCTTCGTTGCCTTATGAGATTCTTCAGCTGCAATTTTACCGGCAACGGCCTCATCACGCTCTCTTTCAACTTTGGAGAGTTGAAGCTTTAGCATTTGAATTTCCGCCTCCTGAGAGTTGACTTTCTCCCGTAACTCTGTAGCCTCAGCATGATACCTTCCTGCTGTTTTCTGCTCAGCTTCAAGTTGTGCCTCGGCGTGTCGCTGAGCAGCGTGAGCATCGCGAACTTGCTTCTGAAGTACTTCTTCTTTTTGAGTATATGTGGTAGAAGAAGTAGCAAGTTCTTGTTTAAGTTCCTCAACTTTCGCTTCAAGCTCTTCATTGTAAGTAGTAATGCTCCTCATTTCGGTATCATGCTGCTCAAGAACCTTCTGCCATTCGGCCTTATCATTCTCTATAGTAAGCATAGCCTCTATATTCGCACGGTTGACCCTATGAAGCTCGTCAACAAGCTTTTGCCAGTTCGACATCCTTTCAATATCAAGCCTGACGGCATCGAGATTTCGCAGCATGGCAGGCTTGTCAATAGGGACCAAGTCAAGATCGAATCGCACTCCCTTTAGGCACCAGTGCGGGAATCGGCTTTGCAGATTAGCCGGGCCTGATCCAACTTGGAACTTAGGCCTACTGATTATTGTCTGGATGTCTGTCTTCCCGAGAGCAGGAGAGCCAGAAGGAATGTCAAATGAGACGGGGGCAGTGATCTTTTCAGGAGTTGTAGAAGCATGCTTTTCACCGTGCCGGGCACGCTTGCTTGGGTCCTCAACTATGTGGCTTTTTCCCCGATCATCATGCGACTTTCTCTTGTGAGAATCTTCACCTCTTTGGGAAGAATCGTGGCGCTCCTCCTTTTCTTTCCTCTCATAGCGCTCTTCTGGAGCCCTCCTCTCCGTAGCCTTTCGGGCGGCTCTCTCCTCATCGGTTTCTCTGTAAGCGGAAAGGTAGCGCCTATAATCATATTGACTATGCCTCCCATAGCGTTGAAAGTCATCATAGTAAGAGCCGCTGCGTCCCATCGGAGAATCTGAAATAAATAAAAAAGAGAAAGAGACAAGTCTTAAAGGTCTTCAGAGAAAAGAAGTGTAACTGTAGAATCTTCAAAGTATAAAGAGTTAGATGCATGAAAGTGACAAAAAATTCTAAGTGTGTGTGATGTGAAAACTACGCGCATCAAGCTACAAACCACTCTTTGATTGCGGAGTAATCACAGAAGTAGTAATCAACGTCAACTCGTGGGTCGACGGAGCATGTTGTAAAGAAGAAGTCTCTTCCACTACTGAAGAAGAAACTCTAGTAGTCGCGGGGTCGTCTTTAAAAAGCTCTTGTGAGGTGACGAAGAGATCGCTCAACCCTTCGAAAGTGTCGTCCCCGCCCTTTATGGCAGGGCTTGTTTTCCTGGCTTCTTCGCCGCACCTCTATGAACGTTGGGGAGATCCCTGAGGCTCGTCTTCCTCAATGACTGGGGCAAGTGCGGATTTACCAGACGACCCCGCAGCATCGACAGTGGTAGAGCACTTCACTAGAGAAGCTTCGGAGGCAGTTTCTTTTGGTAAAGGTTCGTCAGCGGAAACTGGGGCATCTAGTGCTTTAGGCGGGGAGTCCGAGACCTCATAAGGATGTGTAGAACGAGAAATGTGTAAAAGCCCGTACTGATGTAAAAGTTCATCCCTCAACAAAAAATTTATACTTCTCTCTTCCGCGGCCACGGCACTCTGTCTTTCAAAAACATGCTTATGGATTGGGTCTCTAGAAGGGAGAGGAAGTGCTGAAAAAGAGCAAAGAATGAGATTAGCAATTGATAATTCGGATAAGTTTGGAAATGGAGAAAATAGAAACAGGTAATCTTACTTCCTACTCTCCAGGTGGCATAAAACTCTGGGGGGCAGCGAGCGAAGAAAAACTGATTCAAAAATCCATGAACGCTTTCTGTAAGGTCAGAAATAAGCTTGCGATTTCTAGCACTTCTCACGATAATGAGGGAAGGATGATCTTTCCTCTTTGCAAACAAACATAAGTAGCGTATTTCTTCAAAACTCGGCAAGCGATCAAGAGTTCTCCTAAACAAAACACACAACCCCATCAAAATGGCATAGCCATTAGGATGAAGTTGGAATGGAGAGATTGTCAACCGAAGGAGAAGGGTTTGGAGGAAGTCGTTGAAAGGAGGAATCGCCCCGCTTTAGCACATTTGACGATTGACTGCAACAAAACCATGAGGAGGACTGTCGGCAGTATCATTTGGCTCGGGATGTATGACATCATTTTCAGCAAAACCAAATTGAGTACGCAGCTAAATAAACGCACTCGGGGTCAGGATAGTCGGAGTTCTCTCTAGAGGATTCTCTATGGGAATAGCTATCGGGAAGGTCTCTTCAGCTTGATCTACCCCTTCTTCTTCTTGGTGGGAAGTCATTCTACACAAACAACTGGATATTCAAACATGAAGGTGCATGTTTCCTAAAGTGTGTGGAGTGTTGTGTAAAATCAATCAAGCAATGAGAAAATGTAAATGGAATAAAAACTAGCAAGTATTTGTCAGTTATAAAGTCCAGGGTACGTTGTTTTAATATGCAAGTGTACTATTGATGCAAACAAATCAGTTTAAGTTAGCAATGCTTTGCATTAATACTTCACTTTAGTTGATTGGTTCATAACATTTCATACAGTGTATTTAAGTTGATTACTTTATGTCGACTAATCTGTCATTTGATGTGGGCAGTCAATGGCAGATATTCGCCTTGGTTTTTGTGATTGTTGTTTTCAGCAGGTTGTTAGGTTATGAGACAATGTGGTCTGTGAAATAAAGCAACAAAGTTAAAACAATCCATAATTTAAGCAGTTCAGTACAATAGATCAAGTTAAGAATTCAAATTGGAACTATGCTTTTAAGTGAGAATTCGAGTTGGGCATCCAAGTGTTAACTCGGCTACAGTTCAAGGGATAACTTGGCCACGGTTTAAGAGTTAACTCGGCTATGGTTTAGGGTTTAACTCGGCCACGGTTTAGGGTTTATCTTGGCCACGGTTCAAGGTTAAATCGGTAGAAGATTAGATCGACAGATTTCCCCCAAGGGTTAATTCGGCTATGATTAAAGGGTAAGGGCGGCCAAAGGTTAGGTCACCCAAAATTACAGGGTCGCGTCCAGGTCAGTATCTCATTCCCCTCAACCTGTTAACCCGTTAATCGTTTCATCCACAAAAAACCCTCACTCCATTCACGCCGTCTCATTCATGATATCGGATCATCCACTAAGTGAGCTCAAAATCACACAAATTCAATGCCTGTCACTCCAACGCAATTCTGAAATCGATTAGCATGAAGCATCGAAGCCCACCAATCAAACGCTTAAACCTAAATTCAGCCAACCAGAGTTCGCCAAATATGGAAAGTTCACGACGACGCATTGCATGGAAAAGTAAGTTAGGGTCAGGAGAAGAAAACGAAATCACTTACGCAATGAGTAACAAAGGTTGTCGGTAATTGATTGGAGTGAAATCGCCTTTTGGAGCTCAGGAAAATTGTTAATGGCAGAAAAGGATGTGGGAGCAGTTGATGAGGAGGAAGAAAACGAGCTAACACTTATATAGGGCAGAAGCAAGTAAATGTGCAGACTAAGCCATCTCTTAGGTCGCCCGCGACTTAACAAAGTTTGGTTGAAGTACACGACCTACGACTTAGGTGTTCACTTCGAGGGGCAAGTGTTATTTCCTCTTTTCTGGCGACCTAAAGATAGCCGACCTAAGCCTTAAGTAGGATTCCGACCTAAGTTACTTGAGAGGTTACCGACCTAACACTTCAAAAAGGATACCGACCTAACAAGCTAAGAGAGATGCCAACTCAATACCCAGACAAGGTTGCCGACCTAACATGAATGCCGACCTAAGGCCAAAAAGGGATGCCGACTTAAGAGAGGTGCCAACTCAATGCTTCGACAAAGTTACTGATCTAAGTTTTGACAGGGTTGCCGATCTAAGATGGATGCCGGTCAAGCTGCCAAAGCCTTAAGAAGGATTCCAACCTAAGACTTAAAGAACGCCGACCCAAGATAGCTACCGACCTAAGTCGCAGCCGACCTATGACCAATGTTAAGTCGGTAACGACCTAAGAAAAGGAAGGTAAGTTCAATGCAGCTACTTGGCACAGTGGCCTCTTAACTCGTACACGATCCAGGACTTACCAGTTGGACCGTGACTTGCGACTTACCAAGTTAACTCATCCACGACCTAAAGCCACTGAATATAAGCCCGATGACATATTACTGAGAAGAGGTTGTGTTGACTCGGAGGCGACTTAGGACTTGTACAAATGAACTCTTGTGAAGCCATGGAGGGGCCAGATGAATCGGCCACGACCTACCTTAGACCGGCCACAACCCACCTTAGACCGGTCGCGGCTTACGACCTAAGGAGGGAGATTTTCCTATAAATACCAACCTACCTCAAACATGAAAGGTACTTTTTCGCCGATCTCTTTAAGCGCCGATACTCTGCTGAATTATTGACTCACTCGACACTTCAAGTACGAAAGGCATTTCAACTAACTTCGGGAGAAAATCTAACGCAATCTACATGGATTCAAAGAATTCTTCTGCATCAAAGTTCTAGTGGTTTGTCTCATCAGAATTGTAATTGAAGTTTGTTGTAAAGTTGTAATCGATTCAGTAATAAAGAGAGTTAAAGTGGACGTAGGCTTACCCTAAGCCGAACCACTATAAAAACTGTTGTTTTTTCTGCTTTCTCTATGATTTCTCTACTTTTTTTTAGTTCCCTTGTTCACGGGAGGTGCTTTCGCTCAACTTCAATCTACACCGGGGTGTTAGCGTCTGATTTTTACGTTAACAGGTATCAACAAGCTGATCAAAAGAAACTTCTAGTTTCAGAAGTAAAGGCTTTTTGAGGTTCTTATTCAACCTATAGACAAACCACTGATTTTTCTTCAATGGGGTATTAATATACACTACCCCATATTTAGAGAGGGATTCAAAGATGCGACATAGTCCGTCGTAGAAGATTCACCTTGAAGTAGGTCAATAAAGCGCCGAGCTAAAGTTACATTTTCAGCTTTCGGCACAAATTTCAACTCAAATCTTTCCCAGAATTGCTACTAAGTAAGATCTGCTTTGATAATCTCATAAGCCAAAAGCTCCTACCAATCCAATGCTCTTTCTCGGAGCATGCTTGATGCCACTTAGAATCGATGTAGATCCACAAGATTCATGCGAGAGAAGATGCGGTCGCATGTTCTAAGCCAAGCTTGGACTTCTATAATGCTTTCAAAACCCCTGAATGGCCTTCTACCCAGTTTGGTATAGTCACTACACAGGCGTGCAAACCCAGATTTAGGGTGAGTAGGCTCTGGAATGGGTCCGACAGCTTGAGCATTCTTTACAACATCTAAAAGCCACTGGGCAGACATAAATTCTCTATCCTAAGGAGTAGCACTGGATTGACTAGCGCTGGGACGGCTAGATCTAACCATATCTCTTCTTTAAGAAAGAAAGAGAGAAGAGAAAATAGGATATTCTCAAAATGAATATCAAACAATCATGATTGGTAAAACAAGGCATCTAAAAAAAGTAGGATAGAACGGGTCCAATGACTCGAATTAAATCGTGAGGCACGATTCCTGAGAAAGACTAGGGACAATTATCCTTGCTATAATATTCTATATTGTTCTAAATTTAACTTTGATACCAAGCTGTGACGCCCCACCTCTTTAATTACATTAGCCAAGGACACTATGGGCCATCGACTAGCACTAAGAATAAGGCTGTCGAGGAGTGACCATCTGTGTAATTGCTTTGTGTGAGTACCGATATGTCAGATAGTATTATATGCATTTGTTTCAAGGGAAAATCTGACACATCAATAACAAACTCAAAACAACTTCACAGTGGCTGTGTGATCTTTTAAAACAAACATAAAATAAGCATAACATAAATCAGTCATAGATATGAATATAGCACATAAAAGTGCACATCAATGTAGTGGTCACGTAAGTTCCACTACGTAACAAAAGAATAGGTATAAGTGCTAGACAAAAGAATATGTATACATCAAGGAGTCTCTTTCTCGAATTTATAAAACAGAAACTACTAAGCTAAGTAGTTAGTTAAAAGTCAGATGATAGACCCTGATAAGAATTCAAACAGAAGCACCTGAAATACCTCGGTCTGACCCGAGTATTATTGAAGAAGAAAATAATAAACCGATCAGTGTAGCTATAAATATCATATAAAATGAGATAGGATAAGAGATATGAAAAAATGTATGATAACAATAATGCCATACTATGAGAAGTATACATTAAATAACACAAAAATCATACTATATTCCAAATTTTCACAAACACCAAAAAGAATGTCGTATTCATTATTTTACTCAACGAGCCACAAATATCGATACAGCTTATCATTATAAATCACAAGAATTGCTGAAACACAAATTCCAGAAATCGTCAATTAGAAATCCAGAAAACACAAAGGGGGAGGCCTATCATAAAAGGGAGCATGAAAACTCACCAACACATGCATCACAAACAGAATGTGACGACCCGGAATTTTTAACAATTTAAAATGGAATAATTAATTATTTTTAACATATGTAAAAGTTAATTTTAGCTTGAATTCAAGATATAAATATTTACTGGCTAATTAAATCATTTGAATTATCGAATTATCTAGTTTAAATATTGAATTTAATAATTGAAAATTGGGTAAATTGTTAAATCTGAAATTTCTAAGCCTGGTTATGTAATTTGAAGGCTAATAAAATATATAATGATAATACTGGTGATAATAGTATGGCTGAAATTTAATTTAAAGGTGATTTGCTCAGCTTTGAAATCATATCATTTAAATTGAATTTGAAAATAGTCTTCCGAGGCACAGTCTCGGAATTCAACGAAATAAGTTTCATTGGATCCGTAATAGTTAGTTATTATCGGATTTCAAGTTTCGTAGCAATCAGAGTTGTCGTTTGACCCTGGCAGCTCAAAACGCTTAGAAATATTTAATCAATTTAATTTAAAATTGATCGTTTTCCTTCTGTAACTCACACATATGATTAAATTAGCTTCCGAAACATGTTCCATTATGTTCGGAATGCAGGTAAAACCTTATGAACGTCGGTCGGTATATCTAATTCGGGGTTCGGGATTTTGCGTTTTACAACGCGGGATGTTTTCGATATTTAATTATATTAGCCAGGCGTACTCAGGAAGCCGCTTCTTTTTTTATTGCATTTCCTTAGCTTTCCCCATACGCCTCTTCGTTGATAAAATAAGGTCAGGTTGATATTTGTTTTCTCCTCGTTGAACCCGTACCCTTCTTCATTGCCGTAACCAAATCACTTAGGTTTTTTTTTTTAAAAAGGGAGAGCTTCGTTCAGAAGCAAAGGAATAAGAGAACGGTCGATCCTCTCTTCAATTACAACAGGAAGAAAACAAAACTAAAAAGAAAAGGAAGAAGAGGCCGAAGCCGTTCATCAGAAGAGAGAAAAAAAATTGCGCATCTGAAATTGAAGGCGAACGCTGCCGCGTTCGAGTGGGGGATGGAGGTGCGTTCATCACAGCAAGGACGCGACTAAAGCTTCGGCATAGAGCTCGAATTGAGCAGTGGCGCGGCGAGCTTCGCGAAGAGAGGAGCAAGCGCTTGCGTGCGCTAAAACATCGAGGGATCGTCGTCGTCTCCAGGGCTGGTCGTTGCCGTCAGGGAACTAGGGTGGCTTGCGAGTTGTCGGCAAATTAAAGTGGCTCTCGTGCTAGGGTTCGTACAGGCAGTAGCATTGAATCGTCAAGGTGAGGTTATCTGCCCTATTTAATTTAATTCAATTAACGTTTATGCAGAAAAAAAGGGGGTGGTGGCTAGAAACTAATCCGAACAAAACCTGTTGTCCTAGTAAAGGATAGAGATTAACAAGTTTAAGCTAAATCAAAATTTAAGTTTTAAAATATATGTAGTTTTAAAGAAGTAAATTAAGATAAATATACATTTACATGTTTTTATTTACTAGTTTATTTTCAATAGTATTTGGGGGATTAACCAATTCAATTTATTTTGGAACCTAAAATTTATTTATTAAAAAAAAAATTGGTTTGAATAAATTTTTGGGTTAATTAAATTTATTTAAGGGAAATAAATTATTTAGTTAATGTAAGTAATAATAATCACCTAATGTTTATACTAGGTCCATATGTTGTGAAGAAAATAGTCGGGATTGAAGTGGATTTCAACCAAAATAAAGGTGAGTAAATCTCACTCTGTTTTGATTTTTATGTGGATTCAAATGGTTAGATTTAAATAATTGGTTGGATGATTGGATTGATTGAACGTGTATCTGATCATTTAGTAATTTTGGTTTTGAGTTGGCTCTCGAGTTAATTGTTGTTTGACTCGAGGTATTTGGATTTAAATGGTTTTAAATTTAAATCGTAAATAAGGGAATGGTTCTGATTAAAATCAATAAAGATTTAATGATTGGTGATTCATTGAATAAATAGGATAATTTAATGAATGCTTAACAAATTACATTAATCTATTGTTTGGGTTAATTAATTGGGTTTAAATTAATTGGAATGATCATTGGTTGGTTGATAAATAATTGCTTAATGGAATTAATAAAATATAATTACCTTGTGGAACTAACCAAGAGATTAATTTACGTGATTATTTAAGGAGTAATTAATTTATTTAATAAAGTAAATAAAAGATAATTAATCATCGGTTAGGATAAATCAAGAATTACTAATGTATATGGTTTAGTGATTAATTATTTAATATAATTAAAATTAGATCTGAATAAAGTGAAATGTAAATGAAAAATCATTAATCTATATAATTTATGTCGTAAATAGAGATTGATTAGTTAAGAAAATAAATCAATATAAGTGACTTATGAGAAGTTAATTAATATATGTAATTAAGTATTAATGAAATTTAAAATATTCAATTAATTCATGAAGTAATTAGGATTACTTATCGATTTTGGTTAAGAAAAATCAATATCGTAAAATTAATTAAAGATAATTACTTGAATGTAATTGAAGATAATTAATCCAGTGTGATTAATTAAGATGAATAATGGAGGATTGGTTACTTAATTGATTTGAATTTAATATTTAATGAAGGAATCTAGGTGATTGAAGTTTGAAATTCAATTAGAATCAATTGAATTGATTTGTATGCAATGAAGCTCTGCTTATAGATGATTTAATGGTATTGGATGTTTTAAACGAGTTGATATCTCTAATATGAAATTCATTGAAATAACTTGGGTTAGGATAAAATGAGTCTCGAAGAGATCGGGTCGGGTATTTGGGGAATACCCGAAACCACATCGAATTTTTATAAGTAGATTTGTGGGATCAATAGACTAAAGGAAATGATTTAAGTAAATTGGATTATTTTATCTAAGTTTGGTACTTAGAAATGGATGTGAGGAATAAGTGCTGTCTATAGCAAATTGTGGATTTATTAAATTGGTATAAGTTACCCCGGGTTTATAAAAATTGTTTGCTTTGGTATTCTTTGTTATTTGGGTTTACTCACGCTGGTTTCCAGCCTGACCCGGGTGTTACTTTGGTGTAATGCTCGGGTCAGACCGAGTATTACAGATTTCCAGGTAGGTATGTTCTGGAGCTCAGAGGGCGAGCTGGATGGCAATATCGTATAGTGTATATCCGCTGTATTTATATTATTGTTAATCTTGGACATGATAATTGTAAACATTCAGTGACTGTATTAATGTGAAACTCTGATGTACATTAAATGTAATCGACAGATATAGTATTCTTTTGTAAAGTGTTATTATTTATTCTTATATTTTATCCGCTGCGAATGTGAGATGTTTGGTGTTTCTGTTCTTCTTCTTCTTCCATCTCTTTCTTCTTTTCCATAACTATCTGGAATTTTCGGGTAGAAAATTTCGGGTCGTTACATTTGGTATCAGAGCTAAAAGGTTAAGCGAGAACCTTGGCTCTAGTGGGATTACTCATTGAATAAAGTCTTTAGTACTCTAGAGTGAGTTGACTGTATATTTATATGAGCGCGTACTTGTTATTTTCTTATATAAAGATTTTATATGATTTTATATAAAATATATATTTTGATATATAAATTAATATTTCCTTCTGATAAATATTTAGGTGATTGGTTGTTAATTATTGGAATTAAAATTAAGGAATAATATAATATAACCAAACTGAAATTTGATAAAGATAAGTTTGAAATGGATTCAAACTGAAACTGAAGTTTAGAATTCGAATCAAATTAAGTAGAAATAGAAATACAACTAAATTAAAATTTGATTGAAAATGAAATTCTAAATCTAATCCCAGAATTTGAAAATTTGGTTTCAAAGTAATGAAAATAATAAATAAGTATTATTTGGATAACCGAGGTTTGTTGAAAACAATGGGTTGTTTGAAATTGATTTGAACTTAAAACCAGGGTGGGTTACAATTTTGAAACATGGCTGGGTGGATTATTATTGTGAAGTCTAAGGATTGAATGAGGTTGATTGGATTAAGTAAAATTGGAATCTAACTTTGGGAAAGTTAAATAAATGTAGAACATGCAACCCGCATTGGAAATTTCAAGATGAAATTGGAATACAACTGGGAAAGTTAAGTGGTTGATTTGAATTGGGAATTTGGGTGATCCCAAAACGGGTTTGAGATTTAAAATTGAAAATGGATAACGTTTTAAAAAAAATTGGATGGTATCATCCTATTGTTAATAAAAATCATTAATTTGAGAATGGCATTGTATAAATACAACAAATTAGAATAATTGAATTGTAAAGTAAACTTGTTTAAGAACTGGCTTCAAACTGGAAGATAAAATTGAATAATAAAATTAAGTTTTGAAAACAAATAAAATTGTATTGAACCTTGAAATACATAGATAAAAGTGATTTAAATGGAATTTTAAGAGTTGAACTCAGAAATTAAATTGCTTAAAAACTTTTAATAAAGGTTAATTTGGTTTAAATGGTTAAACCAACCTTTGAGGGTTTAACTCGAATTTATATAATCCGAGATAGTTTAAATTCAAGACTTCAATTGAATTAGTTCAAAATTGAATTTGGTTTGAATTAAGTGCATTGGTGATTGAAGATGTATAAGTTTAAAAATTTGAATGGAAAATTATGTTGGATTATTTTGAAATAATTTGAGTTGAAATGGGTTAAATGGATAATAATTCAAATTGATTGGAATAATTTGAAATTATAATTAAAGTTGAACAGGATTAAAATTAAATGGAATTTGATTTAAATTGGGAAGGAATCAAGATTTATTCAACTTGAATTGGGAATAAATCAAGTTCAAGGGAATTTGGAGTTTTTAGTATTGGAATTGGGTCAATTTAAATGGAGATTTAAATTGAATTGTTGGGGGTGAACAGTTAGCTCTTGACAATTTTTAATATAAATTGTTTTGATATAAACTTATTTTTCTAAGCTATTATGTATATACAACCTTTCTTTCTTAAGGTCAAATTATTTTATATACTTGTTTTACGATTATTTTTGGGGCTATTTAACCATTTTTCAACTGTTGTCTAAACTAATTACTATTTTTCAACTATTTCACAAACAAATTCCTATTTTACAACTATTTTGCAATTATCTACAATTTTTGAAACTGTTCGACTATTTCTTAACTATTTTACAGTTAGTTGCCTATTTTATAGCTATTTTGCAAACTAGTAATTATTTTTCACCTCCTTATCTATTTTTTAAAAAATTTCAAGCTATTTCCTAAATTGGTCGGAGTTCAAACTGTTATTGATTTAATACCCAACTGAGATAAGAATTGAAGTGATAATCCAAATGGGGATTAAGGGAAAATGGGTAAGTGAGTGTATCTCACTCTGATGGATTTTTTTTTGAAAGTGTTTGAAGTATAAAAGGATTTTATACAAGTTGGAAATGATCCAAAGTTTTAAAAATTATATATATCTGTGTATATATAAAGGATCTTATGAGGATTTTGGAAAAGGTTTTGCGAACCTTTGGATTTGGAAAGGCTTTTGATTTTTGGGTAAAATCAATATTGAATTTGGAAAGCCTACTTTGAGAATTATCGATTTTGGGATAATCGATTTTGTGTAAAGGAGCTTTGTATAATATCATACTAGGTGTATGATTTGAAGATACTATATGTGTATAGTATAAAATTTTTTTGATGATGGCTCTGAGGAAAAAGGTGCTCCCTTGAAATGAACTTCTCAGGAGTGCCACTGGGTGGTGCTGCCTTGAGCCCTAGGGGGGTTCTAAAGTTGATCCTGTGAGGAGTCCGGATAAAACTAGTTCCTGAGGATTATGAGTAGTGTATACCATAGTGGGAGTCGTGTGTGCCGCTGAGAGCCAACAGTCTGCGTTTGATTTTATTTCGGTAGACTGCGACCTATGGTATAACATAACGAAAGTCGTGTGTGCCGCTGAGAGACAACGGTCTGCGTTTGATTTTATATCGGCAGGCTGCGACCTATGTAGGAGTGGAGAGGTTTCATTTCGACAGCGAAATCAGAGGCTGCGGAGAGCCTGCAGTAACATGGACTTTTGCTGCAATGGCAACGTAACCCTGGATGTAACTGTGATCTATTGTGTGAGATCCATGGCGCAATCGAGAGGCCGCGGAGAGCCTGCAGTTACGTGGACTTTTGCCGCGACGGCAAAGTAACCCTGGATGTAACTGTGATCTGTTGTGTGAGATCCATAGCGTAATCGAGAGGCCGCGGAGAGCCTGCAGTTACATGGACTTTTGTTGTGGCTGCAACGTAACCCTGGTATGTAACTGTGACCATGGATGGGGGTGATGATTTCCAGAGCATCCTCAGCAAAGATATTTCCTCTATTTTCAAAATCCGATTCCTATATTTTCAATAGAATTATTTTTCAAATGTTTTTACTAGGTGTTGAAAACGGGTTTACCAAGTACTTATAGATTTTCAGTCCTACGCCTGACCAACGTATGACTGAATTTCTGTGAGAACAAGGATGGACTGGTTAAGACATCGAGTTATAAAAGGTATTTTTATAAAGAGTATTTTAATAGTATTATGTAACTTTAAAAGCTTTTCTAAAATTTTGAAATAAAGGTGTTGGGATTTTGGAAAATCAAAGGAAATCCAAACTGAAATTATAAAATTAAAACACGGGGTAAAGTGATTCTTTATAATTAAAGGAAAACGAATATTACATTAAAAGTGAAAGTAAACCAATCAGCTAAGTAAATTATTTAAATTGTGTATGTTAATAAAATTTAACTTGGGTAAACAAATGGATTGTAAATTAATAATATTTGGTAAAGAATTCGAATTGTAAATCGAATTCGACTTGGATTTGATAATGAATTAAATAGGAAGAGATGTTGTAAAATAAAAATAGAGTTGGATTGAAAATGTGATGGTTTGAACTACAAATAAAATTTAAGGGTGATTTGAATAATGTTTAATGAAATTTGCAAGAAAATTGGATATAAGAAAAGTGATTATAATAGCAATGTTTTGAGTTGCAAAACAAAACCCAAGTGAATAGAAATAAATTGAGAGTGGCCTTGTATTAATAAAATAAATTCGATAAAGAATTAAGTAAGCAAATTAAAATTTTAAAACGGGTTAATTGAGTTAAATAATAAACGAATGAAGTCTGATTGAATAAAAAAAACTAAATCAAAGCCGTGATTGGAATTGAATTATCAGACTGTACTTAAATTTGTTAGTGTATTAATTTCAAGTATAAATGAGTTCAGTATATGGTTGGATATTATTTTGATAAATTGAGAAGATGGATTAAAATTAAAATTTAAATGGATGGGCTTATTGAATTTAATGGAAGTTGATTAAATGTGAATCAAATAAAAGTAAACTTAATTTTGATGTTGGAATAAATTAAAGTAAATTAACATAATTTTAAAATTTTATGGAAACTTGGTTTTGAATAAGGGTGGAAGCCTATTCAATAAAAACTTGGATTGAATTAATTTGGGAAATGGTTATTAATTTATAAGTATTGAATGTGCCAAGCTTAATAAATTGTTTTGAATGAATCCAATGTGGGGATGAAATAAAATGCAATATACGGTTGATAAATAAATTAGAAATGAAGTGAAATTAAATTCGGAATGAGTTGGAAAATTAATTTAAAATAGTTATAAACTAAAATAGATACTCTATTAAACGAATATTGTCGGAATTGCATGAATATGGTAGTCGCTCGGCATAAATGAAAGTAATTAAATTCTATGAGTTGATGGAGATTAAATAAGAATTGATTTTGAATCATTTGAAGTGAATATGAGCTCATTTGAATTAAAAATCAATTGAATGTAAGAAATTGAGTTGCAAATCATTAAAATTGAATGAAATGGCTTGTGAATTGATTGGAAGCAACTGAAATTAGCCTTAAATCATATAAAGTGCTTATGAGAAGCGTTTGATGCTTGATGTTTATGTAGTCCTTGTGTTTAACTATGAAAAGTAAGTGAAATGTTAATAGATTCGCTATATATGACACTTACCTATTTAAATTGAGTAAGTGCAGGTACAGGGAAGCCGTTTTGCTGGACTTTGGGTATGCTAATTGCTAAAATAAATAAGCCGCTTGCTTAAAATGCTAAATAAGGTACGCCTATGCAATAAAAATAGGAAATATGAACTGTTTTTGCTTTTTCCGACCGGGTGGGTCGATGTATATATATTTATATCACTTGTCGAATTGCAAAAGCTACTCCGTACAAAGGAGATGTTAACCCCGTTTAGTCAACGAGTTAAGGCCTAAGACGATCCACGACCTAAGGTGCTTAACGGTTCAAGAGGGATCTACGATTTAGGAAACCTCACGGCTTAAGGTGTGTGACGACTTAACAAGTTGTAAGACTCGGCGACTTACGACATAGAGAAGTCTACGACTTAACGGTTTAAAAGAGCAGGGATGGTTCACGACCTAAGGCTTCCACGACTTAAGATTTCTACGACTTAAGGAAGTATACAGTCTATGACTTAAGGGAGTCCACGACATAAGGACAGGATGACTTAGCGATTCATGAGATGGCACGACTTAAGAAGGAAATGAGTTAACGACTTAAAGCTATCCGCCACTTACGACCTAGCACGTGTCATGAGCGACTTAAGCAAATGAAGCGCCGCTTCTTATTTAACACGGTGGCCTCTTAATTCGTACACGATTCTGGACTTGTGTTATTATATGAAATAAACAAGCTTACCAGTTAAGCCACGACCCACGACCTAGCTTGAGTCGTCCACGACCTAAAGCTACTGAGTAAAAGTCCGATGCCGCGTTACTTATACAAGAGGATGTTGACTCATGGGCGACTTAGGACTTGTAACATAAATTCTGATAGATGAGTGAACCTTTGTGAGACCATGGGCTTGGCCAGATAAGTCGGCCACGACCTACCATAAGTCGATCACGACTTACGACCCAAGGGGGAAATTTCCCTATAAATACCAACCTACCTCAAGCATGAAGGGGACTTTTGGACAATCTCTTCAAGCACCGATACTCTGCCAGTTTCTAAACCGACTTTATACTTGATGTTTCGAAGAACACTATAAACTACTTTGAAAGACTTTCACACATCCGACATGGATTCGAAGACTTTCATCTACATCGAAGCTTAAGCTACTTTCTCAAAGTATTTTGTAACTAGAGAGATTTGTACTTGAAGAGCATTGTATCGTTCTGTAACAAGATCAGTAATAAAGATACTTAAAGTGGACGTAGGCTACTCCTTAAGCCGAACCACTATAAAATCGCTGTCTCTTACTGTATTTTCTGTTATTTTAGCTGATATTCTGTTCCCGAATCGTCGGGTGGTGCTTTCACATCACACGTCTCACACCGGGGTGTTAGCGTTCGATTTTGAGCGTTAACATTTTTGGTGCTTTCACCGAGAATTGAACTCAGGTTGGTCTCACCATTGCTTCTCAAAAAGTTATCGAAAGGAATTCTTTTAAAACCAGAAGTTTATTGGAAATAATGGCTCCTTGGAGAAAACAAAGTTCTGTAAGATCCGAAAATGTTCAAGAGAATGCCGCTACCTCTCCTCCTTCAAGTCAAGCAGCTCCAACTGTTGGAGTTACATGAGCAGAATTGGACGCCGTAGTTTTGGGGTTGAATCAATAATTGAATGCCCAGAATGCATAGTTGGAAGCTCAGAATGCCCAAAACACCCTGATCTTAAGTAAGTTGAATGATCTACTTGGGGCTAACCGTCAACCGGTTAATAATGATGGAAACCCTACTATGGGAGTTCAAGATGATGTAGGAGGGAACGTTTCTCAAAGAGCCGCAGACCCTGCGGAAAAGACACCCCTCCAGGCTAGAGGATCAAGACCGCAGCCGACCCTCCGTGAACGGTTGTCAAGACAGAATTCAGAGAGAATGGATGATGTTTGCCCTCTAGAGCCTTTAAATGATGAAGAATATTTCTCAGGCATGGTTCATCTGATCATGAAGGAAAGTATGCGAAGGGATGAAGATGAGAAAGAATGGGGTTTTGCTCCAAGCAAAACTCCGTTTATTGAGAAAATATTGAAGGCAGAATTTCCAAGAAAATTCGTTCCTCCTACTATTCAGGCGTACAAAGGGACAAGTGATCCTAATGAGTTTCTCTATAAGTACGATTGGCATATGACGGGTGCCAGAGCGTCTGATGAAATCAATTTTTGATATTTCCCGGTATATCTGGAAGGTGTGGCTCTATTGTGGTTTACAAAGCTGCTGGTCAGGTCCATTGATCAGTTCTCCGATTTGACCAGGAAATTCAAGGAGCAATTTCGATTGTATGCTTCGAAAGCAAAGGATATAATGTCGTTGTCAAGTCTAGAGCAAAATCCAGGAGAATCCATCAGATCATTTTTGAATCGTTTTAACATAGCATTGGCTGAGGTAGATAATGCTGAGCCATGCATGGTCTTAACATACTCGATGAGGGCGATTGACAAATCAAGCGAATTTGGAAAATGGTTGAAAATGAAAGAACCAAACTCGCTCGACAAATTCTACAAGAAAGCGGATGAATTCATGCGCTTGGAGAGCCTTCCAACACCGGCTAAGGCGGTATCAGTAGAAGCCGGGAACAATGGTGCTGCTTCGAACAAGAAAGAACCTAACACTCAGAAAAAGGGAAATGATGGTGGAAAGAAACAAGGAGATGCTATGAAAGGCCGTCCTTTCAATTTCACGCCCTTGACCGACACCCCTAAGAACATCTTCTTTGCGACCAAGGATGATGTCAATTATCCGACACCACCTAAAATAAGAGTGGGAAGTAAGATGGAAAAAAGTGGAAGGTTCTGCCGGTTCCACAACCAACCCGGCCATGACACCAACGAATGCCGTCATTTGAAAGAGGTAATTGAACAACTTTTGAAAGAGAACAAGCTCCAACAGTATGTGAGAAGGAATAGAAATGCCCCAGCCTCGTCGAATCAAGGACAACAAGTTCCCGCTCACCGTCCTGTCTCAAGTGAGAAGGCCGTAGAACATGAGTCAGAAAGACCTGTCAACAATATAATAACTAGAGAGCCTCACCCAGCAGTTAAAAACTTGGGCGAGATGGAAAGGTATGCCCGGGCCTTGAGGCATGTACCGGCTGAAGAGAATGTTTTTGTATTAGAAAATGATGCACCTTTAAAGCAACAAAAGACTTCCACTGATGATATTATATTCAGTGCTAGAGATTCTTTGGGTATCGAGGCTCCTACCATAGATCCATTGGTCATATCCGCTGGTATTGGGCCGGCTACTGTGAGAAGAGTTTTAGTTGATTGTGGAGCTTCATGCAACATTATCTTCAAGAAGATTTTTGATAAGATGAAAATTCCAATGGCTGATGTTCAAGCTTCATCACTTAAGATTGCTGGGTTTGCTGGAGAACCCAAACAGCCGATTGGGACCATAGATTTGTTTGTAGAACTTGGAAAAGGGCTGAGGAAGGTGGCTCGAAAGCAAACCTTTATAATTGTTGAAGAATTCTCTACCTACAATGCCTTTTTAGGCTGACCAACTCTTGCTGCATTCAAAGCTGTTCTTGCCCCATGGTGTCTGACTATAAAATTCCCCACAGATAATGGAGTTGGTGTGATTAAAGGAGACCAAGATGCGGGGCGAGAATGTTATCTTACAGAGTTGCGTGAATCATGGAAAAGAGAAACGGGAAAAGGTGCGGCGGCTCCGGTCCGCATCAAAGAACCAACCTTGTAGCAATTACAGGGTGGACCCTGCACTGGTGAATATAGTGGCGCACGAAGAGAGATGGATCCAAGGAAAGCTGGTGTAGAGGAGAATAGGGTAGTACCGGTAGAGGTAACAGTGCCGGTACCCATTGACCCAAAGGACCCAAACAAAGTGCTGAATGTGGGTTCACAACTCAACACAACAGTTCAGAATGTTATGATTTCATTTTTGAAGGCAAATTTGGATGTATTCGCTTGGACTCATGCTGACATGTGTGGAATATCCCTAGAGATTGCAGGACACACTCTGAACATTGATCCAAAGTTTACAACCGTGAAACAGAAAAGAAGAACTCAGGGTCCAGAAAGGTCAGCAGCATTGAAAGAAGAAGTGGATCGGCTCATGGAGAACGGTTTCATCAGAGAATCTACTTATCCAAATTGGGTATCAAATCCAGTGCTGGGTAAAAAAGCTAACGGAAAATGGAGAGTATGCATTGACTTTTCAGATTTGAACAAAGCCTGCCCCAAAGGCTGCTTCCCGCTTCCCAGGATTGATCAGTTGGTGGATGGGACAGCGGGGCATGAGTTGTTATCTTTTATGGATGCATACTCCGGATATAACCAGATTATGATGCATGAGCCAGATCAAGAGGACACAAGCTTCATCACAGATGTTGGACTCTACTGCTACAAGGTAGTGCCTTTCGGACTCAAGAATGCAGGGGCAAGTTACCAAAGGCTTGTTAACGCCATGTTTAAACCGCAGATTGGCAAGACAATGGAAGTTTATGTTGATGATATGCTAGTGAAGTCTAAGAAAGTAGTGGACCACATGGATCACTTGGCAGAGATGTTTGCAGTACTCCGAAAGTACAGAATGAAGCTTAATCCCTTGAAATGTTCATTTGGAGTGGAGTCCGGAAAGTTTTTGGGTTTCATTGTGAGCGCTATGGGCATTGAAGCAAATCCTGCTCAGATCACTGTCCTTAGAGAGGTCAAAGCTCCTAGAACGAAGAGGGAATTGCAAAGTCTCAATGGAAAGGTTGCTGCCTTGAGTCGGTTCATTTCAAAAGCTACTGACAAATGCATTTAATTCTTTGATTCTCAAAAAAAAAAAACTTTGAGTGGACTCATGAATGTCAGAAAGCATTTGATGAGTTGGTTCGTCATATGGAAGTGCCTCCGATACTTTCAAAGCCTGACAACGGTGGAGATCTCTTCATGTATTTGGCATTCTCATCTCATACTCTCAGTGCAGTGTTGGTACGGGAAGACGCAAGGATTCAACGCCCAGTCTATTATATCAGCAAAAGATTCACTGGGGCAGAGATGAATTATTCTAGGTTATAAAAGCTCGCCTATTGTTTGTTGATCGCATCAAGGAAATTGAGGCCATATTTCCAAGCTCATCCCATCAAAGTCCTCACTGATCAACCTCTAAAGCAAGTCCTATTCCGTCCTGAGACATCGGGTCGTCTTTTAAAATGGAATATTGAACTCAGCCAATATGACATCACTTATCATCCCCGGAAAACAATCAATGGACAACCCTTAGAAGATTTCATCGCAGAATGTACGGATAAAGGTGATAATGAGGAAGAAGCCACTGATAACATCCCAATCCAATGGAAATTGTATGTCGATGGCGCAAGGAATGATTACTGTTCTAGAGCAGGGGTTGTCGTTGAAACCCCAGAAGGGCGATCGCTATGTTATGCACTGTGACTAGAATTTCCTTCGACAAATAATGAAGCAAAATATGAAGATCTCATCGCTAGTTTAAAGATCGCTAAAGAACTAAACATCAAGGCATTGCAGATCTTCAGTGATTCTCAGCTTATTGTCTGCCAAGTCAAGAAGGAATTTCAAGCTAAAGGAGGGAATCTACCGGCCTATTTATCAAAAGCCTGGGAGCTTCTTGAAGATTTTGACCGTTATTCAATAAGCCATATACCCCGAGAAGAGAACATGAAGGCGGATTCCCTCGCAAAATATTCAAGTACTGGTGAAGCTCAGCTATTGGGATTAGTTCCCGTCGAAGTCTTGTCAGCCCCGAGCACAGATGAAATGGATGTTGATTGGATTATGAATGTATCCCAAGAGCAAGAATCATGGATGACTCCGATATTCGAATATTTGCTCAATGGTTCTTTGCCGGAAAGTTCAAAAGAACGACATAAGCTGCTAAGGAAAGCCTCTAGATATATGATCCAGGATGGCCGATTGTACAGACGTGGATTTTCAATGCCACTACTTCGCTGTGTAACTAAAGAAGAAGCCAAGACAATTCTAACTGAAGTACACAGAGGGGAGTGTGGAGATCATACAGGAGGTCAAACTTTAGCAAAGAAAATTCTCCGTTATGGATTTTTTTGGCTAGAGATTAATCGAGATGCTGCTGACTATTCCCGAAAGTGTGATAAATGCCAGAGATTTGCCAAAATTCCTAGAGAACCTTCCACTGAGTTAACACAAATGGTCAGTCCATGGCCGTTTGCCATCAGGGGAATAGATCTCGTTGGGCCTTTGCCGACTGCCAAATCGGGGATTAAATATGCTATCGTTGCTGTTGATTATTTCACTAAATGGGCTGAAGCTGAACTATTGGCTACCGTTACCTCTAAGAAAATGATAAATTTTGTGACTAAAAAATCATTTGCAGGTATGGTGTGCCTCAGAAGATAATCACAGACAATGGTACGCAGTTCGAAAGTGAGGAATTCCAAGATTTCTGCAAACGATTCTAGATCCGAAAAAGCTTCTCAGCAGTGGCTCATCCGCAGGCAAACGGGCAAGTGGAAGCAGTAAATAAGATCATCAAATCAACCATCAAAAAGCAGCTAGAAAAAGCAAAAGGTGGTTGGGTCGATAAGTTACCACTTGCACTATGGGCATACAGAACTACCCACAAAACTACGACTGGGCATACTCCATTTTCATTGGCATACGGATCAAAAGCAATGATTCCGGTA
Source organism: Allium cepa (assembly GCA_030765085.1). Lineage (NCBI taxonomy): Eukaryota > Viridiplantae > Streptophyta > Magnoliopsida > Asparagales > Amaryllidaceae > Allium > Allium cepa. The sequence continues at coordinate 862,805,098 of CM060931.1, forward strand.
GAAGCGAAAGTTCCCTCACAAATAAGGATCCATTTCGATCAAGATGAGAATGAAAAACTGCAATTGGAAGCGCTTGACCTCCTTGATGAAAGAAGAGAAGAGGCTAAGCTTAGAATTGCAGCCCATCAGCAAATTATTGCCAGGCACTTTAATTCCAAGGTTCGTCAGCGCAGCTTTGAAGTTGGGGACTTAGTCCTGAAGAGAATTATGACAGCCACAGGTGTGTTTAGGCCAAACTGGGAGGGGCCATATGTCATAGGCACGAAACTTCTTGATGGCACATTCAAACTCACAACTGTCGAAGGAGAACCAATTCCAAGAGCTTGGAACAGCAATCATTTGCGTCCATATTTTACTTAAAAGCTTTGCTGAAATGTTGTAAAAGAATTACGAGTATATGATTCTTGTATTGAAAGCAATTGTAAAGCAAGTGAATAATGAAAAGCTAAAAAGTGGATGTAGGCCCAGTTTTTGGCCGAACCACTATAAATCTTGTGTTCTCTACTACTATAAAATGCCTTGTTTTATTTCGACATATAAAATACGTTAATTGTGTTACTAAAAATGTTAATTTAATAATGCAGGCCATAAAAACAAAGCTTACCCATCGCAAGACCAAGCAATCTCCGACATCACCCAGCAAGCAAACGCTAAACCATTCAAAATTTCCATACTCAAATCCTACGAAAAAAGTGCTTCGAACAAAAGTTAGCAATGTGGCTGAAAGTGGACCATTTCCAACTAACTGCGAATGTTTGTACAAACGAGCATCCAGTTAGATAGTCTGTGTCTACCACCACCAACTCGCTTAACTATGAAGTATATTTCTTTGGATAAGGAAAATTATTGGCAACTAAAAAGGGATGATACTTGGAAAATATAACAGGGATCGCCGACATGAATAGATGGCAAAGAATCGTGGGCGAGCAAGCATCAAACAACAAAAGACCTCTTTGGGGGCACAAGCCCTCTTCGGAGGCACAACTCTTCGGAGGATAAAGACCTCAAACGGGGCATGCCAGAAGACTTTCTCAACATGGCATGGATTGATCGGAGGCACCTTCCCAACAGGAAGGCAAAGCGCTTATTTACTAGTTGAGACAGTTTGCGTAGACAAGCGTCCAAGTAACTTGCGTCCGCCCCGTTAGTCCATGAGACGACCCGAGGCACCTTCCCAAGTGGAAGGCAAGGCACTCATTCACTAGTTGAAACAATCTATGTAAACAAACATCCAAGTAACTTGCGCTCACCCCGTGAATCCGGCCAACCATGAGAAAGAAACTTCGAGGTAGAATCGAAGGCCCATTTCAACAAAGACCTCGAGCGGGCCTCGCCAGAAAAAGAGAGTTCTTTCTCGACATAAAGTTGTGGACTGATCGGTGATACACTCCCGTGAATCCATCCAACTAAGAGAAAGAAGCTCCAAACTTCCAGGCAAAAGCCCTACTCAGAGGCACACATTTCACAGTGATCTGAAATAAAACTTCGCACGAGTCGAAATGTGAAAAGACCTCTTCGGAGGCCTATTTCACCACAGTTGAAATGCTAAAAGACCTCGAGCGGACCTCGCCAGAAAAAGAGAATTCTTTTTCGACATAAAGTTGTGGACTGATCGGCGATACACTCTCGTGAATCCATCCAACTAAAAGAAAGAAGCTCCAAACTTCCAGGAAAAAGCCCTACACAGAGGCACACATTTCACCGTGATCTGAAATAAAACTTCACACGAGTCGAAATGTGAAAGCCCTCTTCAGAGGCCCGCTTCCCAGCGAACAGGGAAAAGATAAAAGCCTCTCCCAAGAGGCAGAAACAAAAGACCTCTTCCCAGAGGCACAATCAAACAAAAAGACCTCTCCCAGAGGCACAATCAAACCAAAAGACCTCTTCCCAGAGGCACAATCAAAAACTCTCATCAGAGGCTCGAGCAGGTGGAAACTCCTTTTTCTTTTCGAAAGGCCCACTGCACTATGAAGTGAAACTCACTAGCCAAAGAAAAAGTGACTTTTTTTTTCAGAAAAAAGAAAAAGATAAGTGCAAAAACTTTGCAATAAAAAAAAAGAGGAAGCACTCTTTAAAAGCACACTTTAGCTTTCGAAGGAAGATTGGTTCATCTATTCTTGAAAATACTCTTCCTCGAAAAAGTTAAAGTGCCCTTCGGAGGCCCGCTCTACCACATAGGAGAATTCACTTTGTAAAAATGTATATATGCACAAAAGAAAAAGTGATATCTTCGATGGTTGAAGCATAAAAACTCATATGAAACGAGGTGTACTCTATTTTGAGCAGAATAATATTCCTTCAAGTATGGAATAATTATTCTCCAGAAAATAAGAGTACAAGTCCCCTCAAAGTTGAAACTATTGCAACAAGCTTATGGTATAGGGGCAACATGGTATAGCTACATTGGTAAAAATAACGCTCGAACAGCATACCACAAGCTCACTGCAATATCATATAAAGAAACTTGTACAAAAACGAAGAGTAAATGCATTCTCAAATGCAGACAGAAGTTTGTACAAACAAAAAGAATCATTTTATTCAATATTGTCAAAATTTTGTACAGGTACAGGTTTCAAAATAAAAAGAGAAGCGGAGGCCGGTACCCGCACAATCTCCGGCCAGTACATGCAAAAAAGGAAAAAGTAAAAATAAGGGGAAGTAGGGCCCGTTACTTCTTCTTGCCACCACCTTTAGAGCCTTCTCCTGACCTAACAGGCAGTTTTCAGGACGGCTTGGGAGAATTGGGGATGAAGGAGAGAGGGCTGCTGCTGGATCAACCTTCGCTTCCTCTTCAGAAACAAGAATGCTTTTCCTTTTCTTCTTGGAAGTGGTACGTTTCCTACTCCTCCTTGAAGAAGACTCACTTCTCGGGGTAACAAGAGCAGCCAGTTTTACGTCGTTATAAATAGTATGCTCCGGGGATTTGTCGCCTCCTTCATGTCCTTCGTCTTTCTGCTCCTGCGAAGCAATTGGATCATCCAAGCCTTGAAGGGCTCCTATTAATTCTTCCTGTGATCCCGGCTGGGAAATAGGAGTGAGCTGAGGGAATGGAGGATGGACAGCTGGAGGAGGAGAAGTCTGTGTGGCACTTGACGTTTTTGCTACAGAAGAAGAAAAGCCAAAAATATTAGCATCTCCCGTGAAGAAAGGGGATAGCGGCTCATTGAGATTTAAGAAATAATCAAAAAGTTCGTCAAAATCATGAGGAGCAAACAAACAGTCCACTTGGGCAAGATTAACAGTAGAGTTACCTGGAGAAGTCGGCTTCCTAATGTCAACTTCATAAGCCTGTGCTTCGGTGCTCTCTTCGCCTTCATCTCCATCCTGCGTGCTTGTGATCTCAGTTATAACTTTAACAGGGGACGGGGAATGAGAACCGGAGCCTGTGATGTCAACATCGGCCGAAACCGAAGGGGGGACGGGGGCAGTTAATGGTGCATCTTTCACAAAGTGCTGCTCCCCTGCCTCGGCTCGTGCTTTGGCAAGCTGCTCTTTTCCCCAGGCTAGAGCAGCTATGGAGTCATCATCTAGAAAGTGTTCTGCAAGAGATGCTTCAGCATAGCCGGCGCCTGCACCTCCGAGCATGTCAAGAATTGACTCCCAACCTCGGCCAGGGTAATCTCATACTTCGGTCCTAAGAATGAAAGGCTCCCACGCCCCATAACGCTATGCACGTAGAAGTCGAATAAAGTGGAGTTGATATTGGCTTTAGTCGCCTCATGCGACTGTTTGGCAACCTGCCTTCCAACAATAGCTTCATCACGTTCCTTCTCGGTCTTTAATAATTGGGCCTTTAGCCTCAAAATCTCCAAATCCTGGGAGTTGACCTTCTCCCGTAACTCTGCAACGTCAACACGATACCTTCCCGTTGTTTTCTGCTCAGCCTCAAGTTGTGCCTCGGCATGTCGCTGAGCAGCGTGAGCATCGCAAACTTGCTTTTGAAGTACTTCTTCTTTTTGAGTATATGAGGTAGAAGAAGTAGCAAGCTCTTGTTTAAGTTTTTCAACTTCTGCTTCAAGCTTCTCGTGGTAATCAGCGATGTTCCTCATCTCAGTATCATGCTGGCTTAAAGTTTTCTGCCACTCGGCCTTATCATTTTCCATGGTCAGCGTGGCTTCTAAATTCAAGCGGTTGACCCTCTGAAGCTCATCAACAAGCTTTTGCCACCCTGACATCGCTCGATATCAAGTCTAACAGCATCAAGATTTTGCAGCATTGCTTGTTTGTCAATAGGGACCAAGTCAAGATCGAACCGCACTCCCTTTAGGCACCAGTGCGGGAACCGGCTTTGCAGAGTAGCCGGGCCTGGTCCAATTTGGAATTTAGGCCTGTTGACTAATGTCTGATCGTTTGTCTTCCCGAGAGCAGGAGACCCGGAAGGGATTTCAAGTGAGATGGGGGCTACGGCCTTTTCAGGAGTTGTAGATGCATGCTTTTCACCATGCCTATCACGCTTGCTTGGGTCCTCAACTATATGACTTTTTCCCCGGTCGTCATGCGACTTTCTTTTGTGAGAGTCGTCACCTCTCTAGGAAGAATCATGTTGCTCCTCCCTTTCTCTCCTCTCATAACGCTCTTCTTGATCCCTCCTCTCCTGAGCCTTTCGAGCGGCTCTCTCTTCGTCAGTTTCTCTGTAAACGGGAAGGTAGCGCCTATAGTCATATTGATTATGCCTCCCGTAGCGCTGAAAGTCGTCGTAATAAGAGCCGCTGCGTCCCATTGGAGAATCTGAAATTAAAAAAAAAGACAAGCCTTAAAAGTCTTCGGAGAAAAGAAGTTAATTACGAATAAGTGCTGAAAATCCAATGTGTGTGTGGTGTGCAAACTACACGCGTTAGGGTACAAACCACTCTTCGGCACAGGGGTGGTAGTGACTTGAGTGGTAGGCGTCAGAATTTGCTGAAAAGTGGATGTCGCCTCAACAACAGGAGAAGAAGCTTTAGGGACATCATCTTTAAAAAGTTTCTGTGAAGTTATGATCAGGTCGCTTAGCCCCTCAAAAGTATCATCACCGCCATGCCCGACGGGAGTTTCTTTTTCGGCTTCCAGATCGGCCGCATCTTCAGAGCAACGAAGAGTTTCTTCCTCCTCAATAACTGGGGCAAGTGCCGATTTGCTGGATGGACCCACAACATCGGTAAGTGTGGGGCACTTCACCAGTGAGGTTTCAGTAGAGGGCTCCTTCGGCACAAGCTTTTCAGCAGGGGTTGAGACATCTGGTGCCTCCACTGGAGAATCGGGGACTTCATGAGGCTGAGTGGAGCGAGAAGGGTGAAGAAGACCGAACTGGTGAAGGAATTCGTCGTTCAACAAAAATTTCATGTCCCGCTCTTCAACCGGTACAACAACGAGCCTCTCCAGAGTTGGCTTGTGGCTGGGATCTCTAGAAGGAGGGGGGAGCGCTGAAAAAAAAACGAAGTTAACACTTGGCAATTCGAACATCGCAAAACTCATAGAACAGAAGAAGTAAAGGAAGATGATCTTACTTCCTTCCCTCCACACAGCATAAAACCCCGGGGTGCAGTGGACAAAGAAGAACTGAGTTAAGAACCCATGAGCAGTGTCAAGAAGGCCAACGATCAATTTGCGATTTCGGGCGCTTCTCACGACGTTAATAGAAGGGTGATCCTTAGTCCTGGTAAAGGAGCATAGGAAGCAAATCTCGTCGAAGCTTGGAAGTCGATCGAATGTTCTCCTAAATAGCACACACAACCCCATCAGAATGGCGTAGCCATTGGGGTGTAGCTGGAATGGGGAGATGGCTAGTCGACGAAGAAGATTCTGGAGAAAGTTGTTGAAAGGGGGAATGGCCCCGCTCAGGCACATTTGCCGGTTAACCGCTACAAAACCAAGAGGCGCCACATCAGCAGTCTTTGTTTTCTCAGGAAGAATGGCATCTGCTTCAGCAATGCCAAACTGGATGCATAACTGACGAAAATTTTTGTATGATAAAGTGGTAGAGGCTCTCTCTGGAGGATTAATTAGGGGAGCCGGAATAAGAGTGGCTTCTCCAATTTGGATTGTTATCTCTTCTTATTGAGAAGTCATTCTACACAAGCAACTGGATATTCAAATGTGAAGGTGCACGTTTCCTAAAAGTGTGAAGTGTTGTGCAGAACTAATAAAAATAACAAGTAAATATAACTGGAATTAAACTAGTCGACAATTGATCAATTACCAAATTTCAGGACTTGTTAATTTAAAGTTCAGGTATAGTATTAGTGCAAACTGGGCAATATCAGGTGACTGTTTCAATGTTGCTTTAATACATTACTTGAATTTGATGATCTAAAAGCACTTCATTCACACAATCTATTTATGTTGATTATCTGTTGTTAACTAATCTGCCATTTGATGTGGGAAGTCAGTGGTAGTATATTCGTCCCAATTTTTTGTAAATGATGTATTGAACATATTGTTAGCTTGCAAGTCAAAAGTGATCTGTGAAAGAATGCAACAAAGTTTAACAGTTTAAAGACTAAACAGTTCAAAGTCCAAACAATTCAGTATTCAGGCAGTTTACTTCAGCAATTCAAGTTAAAGTTCAAGTCAGAATTATGCTTCATGACAGTTCGAAGTGCTAACTCGCACCCGACCTAAAGAATGTGGGACAAGTTAAGTTAGGTCGTTTGTGCTCTAAGTCGTTAATGCCTTAAGTTATTAGTTCTTTAAGTCGTATAGAGTGTTGAGAGAAAAGGCTTTGGTTCAAAGTGATGAGAATTTCTCTAAGTCTTAGCTCGACCGCGACTCAAAGCTTATGTCGTATCTAGTTAAGTCGTTCACAAGAGTTAAAGGCTAAGCTGCTCATGTAACCTAAGAGTTAAGTCGTTAACAGGACTCAGAGGTTAAGTCGTTCACATGATCTAAAGGGTAAGATTACATTATTCGAACCAAGGAGGTCAAGGCAGTCCAAATTTGCTTAAGTGATAAGTCGTTTACACGACCTAAAGGATAAGCCACAAAGTTTCTAGCCAAGGTAATAAGAATCCAGTTAAGTCCTATGTCCTAAGTCGGTTGATTCGAAAAAAACCAGTTAACCCCTATCCAACCCGATACCCGTTAACACCATCAACCTAGTATCTGCCCATCTTCCCGAAACACCTAAAAACTCCGTCATCTCCTCCAAGTTTCCGAAAAACTCTGCTTCACCCACAAATTTGACAACCATTTGATCTGTGACCCAATAACCCATCATCCTTCAATATCATTGAATCATCAAAAGTCGATTCAAACTATCCCAGATCCATCATGGATCCAACACATCACCGCGTTCTCGTAATTAGGATGCCAGCGTATCTGATAACTCCTAAAGACTGGTTATGATGTGATTCACAGCAAGGCGTAACATATTAAATTGGATTAGGATTGGAAAAAAGGGAGAAACGCAATTCCGAGATGGTTGTGATTGAGTCTTGACTAAGATTACTTACGAAATTTGATGATAAGGATGGATCTAAGAACTGATTGATTGAATTCACTCTTGGAGGCTTGAAAGATTGTTAATAGCGGCGACAGAATGCAATAGGGTGAAGGAGGAAAAGACGACCTAACAGCTTATATAGGGGAGAGAAAGGAACATGGACCGGCACAAACGACTTAACTCTTCCATGAGCCGTCCACGACTTAACGATTTAAGCAAATACAAGTTAAGGAAAGTCGAAGCACACGACCTACGAGTTAGGCATGTACTTCGAGGGGCAAATGTTAACCCCGTTTAGTCAACGAGTTAAGGCCTGGATGATCCACGACTTAAGGTGCTTAACAGTTCAAGAGGGATCTACGACTTAGGAAACCTCACGACTTAAGGTGTGTGATGACTTAACGAGTTGTAAGACTCGGCGACTTACGACATAGAGAAGTCTATGACTTAACGGTTTAAAAGAGCAGGGATGGTTCACGACCTAAGGCTTCCACGACTTAAGGTTTTTACGACTTAAGGAACTATACAATCTACGACTTAAGGATGTCCATGACACAAGGACAGGATGACTTAACGATTCAAGAGATGGCACGACTTAAGAAGGAAATGAGTTAACGACTTAAAGCTATCCGCGACTTACGACCTAGCATGTGTCGTGAGCGACTTAAGCAAATGATGCGTTGCTTCTTATTTAACACGGTGTGCCTCTTAACTCGTACACGATTCAGAACTTGTGTTATTATCTAAAATAAACAAGCATAGCAGTTAAGCCACGACTCACGACCTAGCTTGAGTCGTCCACGACCTAAAGCAACTGAGTAAAAGTCTAATGCCGCGTTACTTATGCAAGAGGATGTTGATTCGTGGGCGACTTAGGACTTGTAACTTAAGTTCTCATAGATGAGTGAATCTTTGTGAGACCATGGGCTTGGCCAGATAAGTCGGCCACGACCTACCATAAGTCGATCACGACTTACGACCTAAGGGGGAAATTACCCTATAAATACCAACCTACCTCAAGCATGAAGGGGACTTTTGGAAAATCTCTTCAAGCGCCGATACTCTGCCAGTTTCTAAACCGACTTTATACTTGAAGTTTGAAGAACACTACAAACTACTTTGAAAGACTTTCACACATCCGACATGGATTTGAAGACTTTCATCTACATCGAAGCTTAAGCTACTTGCTCAAAGTGTTTTGTAACTAGAGAGATTTGTACTTGAAGGGCATTGTATCATTTTGTAACAAGATCAGTAATAAAGATACTTATAGTGGACGTAGGCTACTCCTTAAGCCGAACCACTATAAAATCGCTGTCTCTTACTGTATTTTTTGTTATTTTAGCTGATATTCTGTTCTCGAATCGTTGGGTGGTTCTTTCACATTCACACTTCTCACACCGGGGTGTTAGCGTTCGATTTTAAGCGTTAACAGGAGACTCTGCCAAAAAATTTCGAAAATTTTGGGAGTTAGAAAATTTTTGAAAATTTTTGGGAAATTTTTTTAACAATAGAACGATTTCAAATTGGAATTTAATGTAAATCAGTAAATGAAACTAATATGAATCAGTTATAAATGAAAGATAAAATTTAATACTCAGAAGTGAAGACAAATTGAATTCATATGGAATGGGAAAACTAATTTTGGGAAATAGATATGAAACATATATTAGGAAATGTATAAAATGATTGGAAATGTTACGATTGGAAATTATTGTTAAGTAAGATATGCAGGTATTAAAAGGGGAAAAGAAAATTGGATTTGATTCCAAAAGACTAATGTGAATTGCCCGACAAAAAGGTATGTATTTTAATTTCTGTATGAAATTGGATTCGGTTTTGATGTAGCCACTTGGCTTTTGTTTTCATTTGGTATTTGGGAGCCCGTAGAGGCCTTTTGTAGTAGTACCGAGCTAGCCGCGCGAAGGAGACGCTGGTAAAGATTTTCGGGAATTTAGAGAGTTAGAAAAATTTTGAGAAAATTTTGATAATTCAAAATTTGGTTTTAAATTGAAATTTAAATGTTTGAGAAAGGTGATATCGGTTGGAAACTATATAGGTTTGGGAAGTTGGTTAAGGTGATAGTGGGTCTTTAATAAAAGATAGTTGGTAGGAAGTTGAATTGTCAGTTTTGGGAAAAGTAAACGGGTATTGGTCCATTCTTCCTAACTAGTAATTTCGAGGATGAAATTCTTTTAAAGAGGGAGGAATGTGACGACCCGGAATTTTTAACAATTTAAAATGGAATAATTAATTGTTTCTAACATATGTAAAAGTTAATTTTAGCTTGAATTCAAGATATAAATATTTACTGGCTAATTAAATCATTTGAATTATCGAATTATCTAGTTTGAATATTGAATTTAATAATTGAAAATTGGGTAAATTGTTAAATCTGAAATTTCTAAGCCTAGTTAAGTAATTTGAAGGCTTATAAAATATATAATGATAATACTGGTGATAATAGTATGGTTGAAATTTAATCTAAAGGTGTTTTGCTCAGTTTTGAAATCATATCATTTAAATTGAATTTAAAAATAGTCTTCCGAGGCACAGTCTCGGAATTCAACGAAATAAGTTTCATTGGATCCGTAATAGTTAGTTATTATTGGATTTGAAGTTTCGTAACAATCGGAGTTGTCGTTTGACCATGGCAGCTCAAAACGCTTAGAAATATTTAATTAATTTAATTTAAAATTAATCATTTTCCTTCTGTAACTCATACATATGATTAAATTAGCTTCCGAAAAATGTTCCATTGTGTTCGGAATGCGGGTAAAACCTTATGAACGTCGGTCGGTATATCTAATTCGGGGTTCGGGATTTCGCGTTTTACAACGCGGGATGTTTTCGATGTTTAATTATATTAGCCAGGCTACTCAGGAAGCTACTTCTTTTTTTATTACGTTTCCTTAGATTTCCCCATACGCCTCTTCGTTAATAAAATAAGGTCGGGTTGATATTTGTTTTCTCCTCGTTGAACCCGTACCCTTCTTCATTGCCGAAACCAAATCACTTAGGTTTTTTTTTTTAAAACGAAAAAAAGGGAGAGCTTCGTTCAGAAGCAGAGGAATAAGAGAAGGTTTGATACCCTCTTCAATTACAACAGGAAGAAACCGAAATTAAAAAGAAAAAGAAGAAGACGCCGAAGCCGTTCATCAGAAGAGAGAAGAAAGAAAAATTCGCGCATCTGAAATTGAAGGCGAACGCTGCCACGTTCAAGTGGGAGGCGGAGGTGCGTTCATCACAGCAAGGACGCGACTAAAGCTTCGACATGGAGCTCGAATCGAGCAGTGGCGCGGCGAGCTTCGCGAAGAGTGGAGCAAGCGCTCGCGTGCACTAAAACATCGAGGGCTCTCGTCGTCTCCAGTGCTGGTCGTTGCCGTAAGGGAACTAGGGTGGCTCGCGAGTTGTCGGCAAATTGAAGTGGCTCTCGTGCTAGGGTTCGTACAGGCAGTAGCATTGAATCGTCAAGGTGAGGTTATCTGCCCTATTTAATTTAAGTCAATTAATGTTTATGCAGAAAAAAGGGGGGTGGTGGCTAAAAACTAATCAGAACAAAACCTGTTGTCTTAGTAAAGGATAGAGATTAACAAGTTTAAGTTAAATCAAAATTTAAGTTTTAAAATATATGTAGTTTTAAAGAAGTAAATTAAGATAAATATACATTTACATGTTTTTATTTACTAGTTTGTTTTCAATAATATTTGGGGGATTAACCTATTTAATTTATTTTGGAACCAAAAATTTATTTATTAAAAGAAAAAAATTGGTTTGAGTAAATTTTTAGGTTAATTAAATTTATTTAAGGGAAATAAATTATTTAGTTAATGTAAGTAATAATAATCACCTAATGTTTATACTAGGTCCATATGTCGTGAAGAAAATAGTCGGGATTGAAGTGGATTTCAACTAAAATAAAGGTGAGTAAATCTCACTCTGTTTTGATTTTTATGTGGATTTAAATGGTTAGATTTAAATAATTGGTTGGATGATTGGATTGATTGAATGTGTATCTGATGATTTAGTAATTTTGGTTTTGACTTGGCTCTCGAGTTGATGGTTGTTTGACTCGAGGTATTTGGATTTAAATGGTTTTAAATTTAAATCGTAAATAAGGGAATGGTTTCGATAAATCAATAAAGATTTAATGATTGGTGATTCATTGAATAAATAGGATAATTTAATTAATGCTTAACAGATTACATTAATCTATTATTTGGGTTAATTAATTGGGTTTAAATTAATTGGAATGATCATTGGGTGGTTGATAAATAATTGCTTGATGGAATTAATAAAATATAATTACCTTGTGGAATTAATCAAGAGATTAATTTAAATGATTATTTAAGGAGTAATTAATTTATTTAATAAAGTAAATAAAAGATAATTAATCATCGGTTGGGATAAATCAAGAATGACTAATGTATATGGTTTAGTGATTATTTAATATAATTAAAATTAGATCTGAATAAAGTGAAATGTAAACGAAAAATCATTAATCTATATAATTTATGACGTAAATAGAGATTGATTAGTTAAGAAAATAAATCAATATAAGTGACTTATGAGAAGTTAATTAATATATGTAATTAAGTATTAATGAAATTTAAAATATTTAATTAATTCATGAAGTAATTAAGATTATTTATCGATTTTGGTTAAGAAGAATCAATATCGTAAAATTAATTAAAGATAATTACTTGAATGTAATTGAAGATAATTAATCCAGTGTGATTAATTAAGATGAATAATGGAGGATTGGTTACTTAATTGATTTGAATTTAATATTTAATGAAGGAATCTAGGTGATTGATGTTTGAAATTCAATTAAAATCAATTGAATTGATTTGTATGTAATGAAGCTCTGCTTATAGATGATTGAATGGTATTCGATGTTTTAAATGAGTTGATATCTCTAATATGAAATTTATTGAAATAACTTGGGTTAGGATAAAATGAGTCTCGAAGAGATCGGGTCGGGTATTTGGGGAATACCCGAAACCACATCGAATTTTTATAAGTAGATTTGTGGGATCAATAGACTAAAGGAAATGATTTAAGTAAATTGGATTATTTTATCAAAGTTTGGTACTTAGACATGGATGTGAGGAATAAGTGCTGTAGCAAATTGCGGATTTATTAAATTGGTATAAGTTACCCCGAGTTTATAAAAATTGTTTGCTTTGGTATTTTTTGTTGTTTGGGTTTACTCACGCTGGTTTCCAGCCTGACCCGGGTGTTACTTTGGTGTAATGCTCGGGTCAGACCGAGTATTACAGATTTCCAGGTAGGTACGTTCTGGAGCTCAAAGGACGAGCTGGATGGCAATATCGTATAGAGTATATCCGCTGTATTTATATTATCGTTAATCTTGGACATGATAATTGTAAACATTCAGTGACTATATTAATGCGAAACTATGATGTACATTAAATGTAATCGACAGACATAGTATTTTTTTGTAAATTGTTATTATTTATTCTTATATTTTATCCGCTGCGAATGTGAGATGTTTGGTGTTTCTGTTCTTCTTCTTCCTTCTCTTTCTTCTTTTCCATAACTATCTGGGATTTTCGGGTAGAATATTTCAGGTCGTTACACAGAACGCTATTCCATGGTCGCTAACCATCAATTTTGAGTCGAGGCTCTAAAAACGGCCCGAAGACCATCTATTTCTACCCCTTCAATTTTGATCCAAAACTCCACAAACGGGGTTTAGTCCGCCACACAAACAAAGAGACATCGCACATCGCTAGTCCAAGTCACAAAATGATCCTCATTGATCGATAAGTGTAAATTACACTAAGCTAGTAAATAAATGAGTTTAGCTTCATGTCTCACAACCACTAGCTTAACTTAAATATTTACGAACATATTGTAGATTTCCACTCAAAAATTGTCAAAAGATTTTAATCGAACAAGTCCGAGAACTAACTGACGAAGTAAACGCAAGCGTTTCACCACCTGTTTTGCTAAGTCATTTAATTAGATTTCTTATACGAATAAGATAAAGGTTTGTATATACTAATAGATTGGAAAACGGTTTTAAAAACAAGATTTATATTAAAACTAACATTGAAATCATCTTTGTGAAAAAGTTTGAATATTTACTAGTAGTATAGAAACCTTTGTATTTTAAAGTGAAAAATCGCAGAAACGATTGTAAAAAAACAATCAATCGCCCAAAATTCACATACGATGACATGAATCAAAACCATAGAAATCGATGTCAAATCCATCAAATGGAAATTCCATAAAATCCATAAAGAAGTCGTCAAAGTCGATAATAAATGATGACGACCAATCAGATCAATCAAAAATCGACATAAATGGAAAGTCATATAGAAATAGTCAATTTCTCTTAATTTAACAGTGTTAGACATCTGGAGGTTTCCCCAAACGTTTGAGCTGAAGGTTTGGAATTTTCTTCCAGATCTCCTCGACGTCTGGAAAAGAACCTCAGACGTTAATGCTAAAGGTCTCGAATTTTTATTTCGTCGCCTCAAACATCTGCGCATACTACGAGACGTCTAAGCTGAAGCTCAAGGTAATATTTTGCCTAGGCCATTGATGGCCAAATCATAACGAAAGCAATCGGACGAGTAACGATGGCTAAGGACTTATGCCAAGTGACAATCCAGGCCCATAGACTCACCAATACACTTCGGACAACATGTCCAAACATCCATATAAAGATTCCCATAGATTTTGACTTCTAATGCCAAAAATTGGAAAATTCTCCAAACCAATTCAATTCAAAAGCAAATGGACATGAATAGATGTTACGAATTCATACCTAACAAATATCAAAGGTACAGACATAGATGTGAGTTCAAGAACTCAACTTTAAACTCAAAAACAACGAATGAGAAAGCTCAAAACAGTGGAAAGATCAACTTCTCTTCAACTTCAACTCTAGAGGCTCGAATGTAAGCTCATATGCAAATATTCCCTAAGTTAGGGTTTAGAAATTTCTAAAAATTATAGACAGATTGAGTGGAGAAGATGAAGAGGATGCTTACCTAAGCTTCTCTTTAAATTTGGAGCTTGAATTTGAATTTCCTAGGAAAACTGGGTTTAGGAATTTTGTTTTCTTTTCTCTTCCCCCATTTTTCTTCAGCTTGAAATTTTTAGGAAATGAAAATGAATAAAGTGGAGAGGGGGTGGATTTAGGGTAATATGTTGGGTTAATGGGCTAAACCCAAACCGAAAGCCCAATAGAAAAATAGTAAAATTCAACTAAACTCCAGACATATCGATGTTTATAACCAAAAAGGTCGCAAACGCCATTTTGAACTCAATGGAACTAGTCTCAAGTCCTAATTCGACAGTGTATAAAAAGTGCATTTCGGACTTTAATTCGACTAACGGTGCTATATTTAAATAAAACATTTAAATATACAATCGTAAAATATACGGGTTGTTACATACTATATCTAATTTAATGAGTTTTCAAGTATTTTTGAAAGAAAGAATTTGCGGATATACTTATTCAGTTAAAACATGTATATGCCTACTTTAAATGAGGAATTCAAATTTATCAAAATTAAATTAAAGGGGCTTAGTGATTTCAGTGGGAAATGTAATCGTTGTTTGAATGTTTGTTATTTGATAGTTAAATAAACGACTATCAAATCTTGGTCCAAATGTGTAATCCTTCTTAATTTTGGTGATAAGGAAACGATTTCCTACTTAACAGCGAATGCTTTTAACTATAGAAATATCTTGGGGAAACATGTGAATTATATAGTACAGTAATCATCGCGGTGCTATACTGTACGTATAGACTCATTGTTCTTTTAGGATAAATGATAAAATGATCCATCCACTTAAATGGTTAGGGGGTGATCCCTGCTCTTATGTACTATCAGATTATTCCGTAAAGAACTATTATTGAGCTTTTCAAAAATTGACGATTGGTTTACAGAGTGTCCGAGAAGCGGTAAAGTGTACTCGTAAGATATGACTTGGAACCGTTACCACTCCAAAACAATATACAGTTCTATAGGGGAGTTTCATGTTATATTGAGATGTTGAAGTCCATATGTGGTTCCGAGACCGTTGGGTATGGAAATTCTTCTATGATTCGAGGATCTATTTAAGATGTGAGAATCTGCACACGATTCTAATGCCATTGTGGTGTGGAAATCCATTTGGAATTCCATAATCTATTTTTGGAGCAGTGCATAAGCTGGAACGCCATTCGTAGCCTCATCAGTGGAAATGACTAAAACCAGAGGTAGGAGGCATGGCCAGTAGGGTTGGCAAACCAGAAGGGTGTAATTAGATCTTTTTTCTAACAATACCGATACCTTCAGTTGTTTTTGGCATGCTAGAGTAATGGACTCAGTCTTAGAAAGAACGATTATGCTTTTCCTATAATACCCAAGCTTGACGGGTACGATGCTTCGGAAGGATAACTCTGATCCTTGTGCAGGAGGACCATTCTCGAAGTACTGAATGCACCTTCATGGGTATCCTACATAATTAGCAAACGAGCCTTATAGAGTTTTGATTTTATATATGTAGTATTGTGTTGTGAAGTACACAGCACGAGCATTACAGCTATTTGATTATTATTATTTTGACCATCGGACATTATTATAATATCAGTGGATTTTCTATAGAAAGGTTTTGTTGATTGTAAGGCAAAAAACCTTGACTGTGTCTATATGCGGCATAGTCTTACAATATCTCTATTTTGAAAAGGTTTTATAACTTAATAAATCAAACTATGTGTGTTTTCTCATGCTGGTTTCCCAGACTGACATGTGTGTTATTATTTTTATAATAATGGTCGGGTTAGACCGAGCATATTATAGATATAAATTTGGACTACTTTGGAGCTCAGGAGACGAGCTAGAGACTGAGACGTTCTCTTGTACTTGTTTACCCCACTGTAACGTTTCTTTGAAATCATCAGCAATTGTGAGGTCAGGCTATCATAATTGTCCAGGCTGATAATTATTGATTTATGTACTCTGATTTGAAGTATGCATATTACAATTTCATTTGTGTAAAGAGCTATTGATATTATATATTATTCATTCTGCTATGAGATTGTGTGGCTGTTTAGTTTCTTCTTTCTTCTACCCTCCATCCTTTCCCTTAACAATCTATCTTTCCTGCACTCGATTTTTCTGCATGTTATACAGTGAACGTGTTGATGTCAATTTTTGAGGGTCGAAAATTCGGGTCGTGACGCGTGGTATTAGAGCTTAGGTTAGCGATGTACCTTGGATTTGGTGGGACTTACTCATCAGAGATTGAGTCAATAATACTCTAGAATGATTTTGAATGTATTATATATATGAGTGTGTATTTGTTAGTGAATACAAAATTTTTATACTGTGTTGACTTATCAGTTGAGTGTTTATGAATTTTGGTCGGTACAAGAAGTACAACCGTATTGATAGGGTTTTCTAAACGCTTAAACAAGGTAAACCGACACAGTATTATTTTTTATAGGGTAAATGAAATAATTTTACCCAAATTATTTTTGATATAAAAGAAATAATTTCATGAAATTATTATAGCATAATTGGAATGTTTGGTTGTTAACATTATAACAAAACAAGATTATAAAAATTGAAATCGTTTATATAGCCAAATAGAAATTGTATAAGTATGGTTAAACATATGAGTTGTAACTAAAAGTGGATTCAAACTAGAATTTGGAAATTTAAATCCTTGAAATTTTGGAAATGTTGTAAATGAATTTGAACTAAGTATTTGGAATTTTTTTAGTCTTAGAGATTTGGAGGTGTTTTCCAAAGTGGTTTATGAAGAATAATGGAGTATTACTTTAGAGGAGATATTTCTGAATGGAAATTATTTTAAAATGGGTTTTGAAAGCAAGAAAGAACTGAACTCATTTTAGTCCCTAGAAAATAATTCTGGTGATGACGACCACATCATCAGCGTTCATTTTCGAGTTTCTAAATGACGAATTTCCACCGTAGTGATTGGCTATGATTATTTGTTTTGGACTTATTTGGTAAATAAGTTTTGTTTTAGAAATTCCAAAAGGGAATTGTTTTGGACAAAACCAAGTTGTTTTAAAATTCCGGAGGTATAATTTGATATACAAAACATGATATATGTATATTTATGATTTCAAAATAATTTGAAATAAAACCGGGTGATTGAATTCTAGGATTTCCATTTAAATGATTTGTGAAGTCAGGAGAAAATCAGTTATTGAACTTATATTTTGGAGTTGATATAGATAAGAAAGGAAAGTCTGAATTTTAATCCTTGTATTAAAATTTAACTTGAGTAAGTTAAAATGAATAGTATGATTTGAAATTTAACCTAAGATAAGTTAAAATAAAATCAAATTGGATTTAAACTGAATTGAATATAAAGTTTGAAATATAAAATGATTATATACCTATAAGTTATGATTATTGAATGGAATGGATACACTTAAGCTATAGAGTGATATATATATATATATATATATATATATACTTATATGTATGTATGTATGCATGTACGTGTATTATCTAGAGTTATGATCTTTAAATTTGAATGGACTTAAGTAAGCAATATGAGATTTTAAGTAAATTATTTCTTCAACTTGTGAATTGGGAAATGCAATGGTAAAACCAAAATGAAAATGGTTTGATATTATGGTAAAGGAATGGAAATTCAAAATTTTGAATTTTGGAAGGTGAACTGGAATTGAGTAAATGGAACATGAATCACTTTAAAAGTGAGGTAATGAAGCGAACTCCTGAAATGAATCAAATGAAATTGAAAGTGATTGAAATGAATTAATGGAATGATTCCCAATTTATATAGTATAAATTGGATATACTAAGTAATTGCAAGCGAATAAATCGAATGAGTATCAATTTCAGATGAAATGGAATTTGATTGCAACGAAAACTTAACTTAAGTGATTATTTATGACATGATTCGTAAATTAATTAACATGGATTGGAAAGTTGTTTAATATAAAATAAAAAGAAAAAAGCTTGGTGAATAACTCAATTGGGAATCAGTGGAAAATATATAAACTAATTTAAAATCAATTCGATCTGGATAAATTGAATTTGATGAAATGGTTTGTTAATGAATTAGCATGGTATGAAACTTGTTGATATAAAATTAAGTAAATAAAGCTTTGTGAAGGGCATGGGTGTGAATATGGATCAAATTCAAGTAAATTTCATATAAATCAATGGAAATTTGACTAAATGGCATATAAATTGAATTGGAAGTGAATAAATGAATGTTTGAACCTTGTATTGCATATGCATTCCGAAATACATGATATGACATGTTTGGTTTACGATACTTGTATTTAGCTTGGTTAAGTGAGTGTAATGTTATAAAAATTTCATGGTTATGAAACACTTATTGCTTCATTTAAGTAAGTACAGGTACATGGAACTGTTTGGATATATTTTGGTTACGTAATTGCATATAAATTAAGCGAACTCGCTTAATAACGCTAATATAAGGAATGCTTATGCATTATAAGTGAAAATGAGATAAATATTGATATATATTGTGTTTCCGACCATGTGAGTTGATGTATATCATATTGATCATATTTATGATATTGTGAAAGACTCCCCGTATAGGGTAGATTCTGTAAAAAAAAATCGAAAATTTAGGGTTTTAGAAATATTTTTGAAAATTTTGAAAAAAATTTGTTAACTAAATTTGATTTGTAATGGGATTTGATGAATGAATAGGAATTAGTGGATTTGGTTGGGACTAAAAGACTTAGGAAATGGTATTAACAAAATTTTAAACAAGTGGGTTTTCAAAATAAATGGATTTGGAGCATTTTCCAACCTTAGCAACTTTGGGTACGAAATTCTTTTAAGGGGAAGGAATGTAATGACCCGTAATTTTGGTCGTTTGGTTTTGAACGTTTAATTTATTTTTAAATGTTAAGTTTGAAATATTAATTGATTTTGAATATGGAGATTTTGGTTGAATTAGTGAAGTGGTTTAAAATTTGTACTATAGCGATTAAATGGATTTGGTGAAGAGTAAATTCAACATTTGAAATTGGGTAACTATGTGAATCTGAAGTTAAATATGAATGGAAATGATTTCTAAAGTTTATTTAAACTCTATTTGAATTAGGGTGATGATAGTGGACTTTTGAATGGAATTAAAAGTCGATAAATAAAAATTTAAAGTTATATATATTCATTTAATAGTAAAAAATAGCAATCTGAGGCATGGTCTCCGAATATGATGAAATTAGTTTCATTAGATCCGTAATTGTGCATTATTGTAGGTTTTCAAATTTCATAGCAATCGGGTTTATCGTTTTCTCGTGGGAGATGAAAACGCGCAGAAATGAATTTAAGGAATTTAATTTAAAATCGGTTGTTTAAAGCCGTAACTCCTGTATACTTTGGAGTGGGCTTCCGAAGCATGTTCCATTGAATTCGGAATAGGGGTATAACCTATAGAATGGCAAGCGGCACACTCCATTTCGAGATCGAGGAAAAAAAATCAAGTGTGAACATGGGTTTTAAATAGTAAATTATACATACGTACATAAATACATACATATATATATACATACATATATATATATATATATATATATATATATCCATAAATCGTCTAACCTAATTTCAAACCCCGGTCGCCGTTTATCTCTCCCTAATCCAACACCTATGGTTGATCGGAGCCAATCCATTCACAATTGGCTGACAAATCCAACTAACGAATTATAGAGCTCGGCGAGAGGACTGTAATCAATGGTCATGATCTTCATTGGCATGATGGATCGTAGAAATCATCGGTGAAAATCAGATCTAAAGTTGTCCATTTTGTCGTCTACATTTATCGATGGCCAACGACCCCTACCGCAAACATGGAGAGAAGTCTAAGGGCAATACTCGGTTAAAATTTGGCGAACTGATGTCGATTGTGGCGATCGAAATTCCTAGTTGAGTATTTGGAAGTATTTGGGTTCAATGAGGGAACGATGGAAAATTATAGGCCATGTCCGGTGCTGGGGAGTCGAGCAGGGATAGGTGAGGCGACGGCAGATGCAAGGCAAGGCCCGGTTATCTTGGTGGCGGCGGTGAGCATTTTTGAGGATGGGTTCGAGCGTTTTTTTTCACGTATGGGAGGTAGGAGATGCTTAGGAGTGTAATTAAGGGGTAATTAATTTTGTTAAGAATGTAATTAGTTAACAAATTATACTATTTAATTTTTCAACTTAGAATTGCAATAACTTGTTCTTTTTAGGTTGGATTTGAACATGGATTTTTGCACTCCATTCGTAACGATGAATATTATGCTATGGAATTGATTTGGTAGGAATTGCAGCTGTTGGAATTTTAAACTAAAATCAAACGCTGTTTGATTTTAGACAAATCAGAACGCGAAAGCGACAATAGGAACTATGGTGAGTTAAACTCATTCATTTGGTTAATCGGTATATTTTTATGGTAAATAAATTTTATTTATGCTTGTTCGGTTTATTGAAATTGGTGATTTGTTGAAATTAATTTAGGATGATGATATGGCATCTTTAAATGCTATTAGATTGGTTGAACCGGATCTAGGATCATGATATAGAATCTCAAATTGTTATTACTGTTTATGTTTATTTTTTTAAGTTTATTTCCAGTATTGAATCATGTATGTGTGGATTTGATAAATGAATTATTATAAAATTGCATTGTTAAACTATAACTTAAACTAAAGTGAAATATATTGGTGTGATATATTTGGCCAAATAAACACTATTGAATAATAAATGGAGAAGTTTTATTGTGAATGACCTTGGTTAGTAGAATAAAATCTCATTCTTCTATTAGATTAATTTAGACATTTATTTTAAGTGCTAGTGATTTACAGTAGATAATTGACGTGTTAACAATTGATTGCTAATCATGGATTTTATTTACATACATGCCTGATATTATGTAAATGCTTGTAATTTAACTTAAAAAGTTAAATGGAATTTAATGGTAGCTTGTTAAGTACCATTGGGATCGTTAAGCCTCTTTATGAATATGGGAAGTAATGGGTTTTGGTAAACTTTAAATTCTATAATTTGGGGTAATTTTTTTATTAAAATATATATATACAAGAATTATTTTTTTAATTATTATCTGACAAATGTTTATAAAATCTTTTGTTTAGTAAGGTTAATTATGTTTTGAGGTTAATTATTTATTTGATTTCGTTTAAAGGAACGAATTATTTTACGTTTAGTGATTTAGGACTAGATAATTATTTCATTAATAATAGTTATTATAAAGTCAATTAATTTTATTTAAAAGTTGATTTAAATTTAATAACTTATATTAGATTTTAAAATTTTAAAGGTTAAATTATTATATTATTAATTATTATTATTACTTAAAAGGTTTATTTTTTTATTATTAAAAATCGTTAAAATATTCTTGTGATGTTAAAAATGTTATTTATTATAGTTATATACTAAACTGTTTATAAAATAAAACCTTTTTGTAAAAGAATTTTGTTAAAGAAGTTTATAAATTTGGAAGAGGTTTGAAATTTGAAAAGGAATGTATTACAAATGGATTGAGATTTATAAAATAATATTTTCCTAAGTTAAACTTCGAAATTTATATGGAAGCCTTATAAATTGTTTTGAGGTATTTATAAAATAAAGAGTTTTCGGAAAGTAATGGTGTATTTTCATAGCGTAATTCGAAGGGCATAGATTTCCAAAAGTTTTTTATGGACTCGCTAGGATAGCGACGAACCATTGCGCAAACCATGATCTATGATTGGTTGCATAGCAGAAATCGAGAGGAAGAGATTGCCTAAGTTAAGTTTGGTTTTTCTGGGATGGAGATGCAACCATCGGGCAGCGATCCATGGCCGATACCGAATGGACTTCATATCTATTTTAATCAATTTTCAAGTATTTTTGAAATAATTAATTTATGGATACACTTATTCATATGAAATAAGTATATTCCTATTTTGAATGAGGAATTCAAATTTATCAAAATTAAATTAAAGGCGCTTAGTGATTTCAGAGGGAAATGTAATTGTTATTTGAATGTTTGTTATTTGATGGTTAAATAACCGACTATCAAATCTTAGCCCAACTATGTAATCCTTCTTAACTTTTATGGTAGGGAAACGATTTCCTTCTTAACACCGGAGTGTTTTAACTCGGGAAATATCTAGGGGAAACACAGAAATTATATGGTATAGTTTCCCTCGGTGGTGTTATACTGTATGTATAAACTCGTTGTTCTTCTAGGATAAATGATAAGAAGATCCATCCACTTAATCGGTTAGGGGTGATCCCCGCTCTTTTGTATTATCTGATAATTTCCTAAACAACCAGTATTGAGAATTTTGAAAATTGACGATTGGGTTAAGCAATTCCCATGAAGTGGGAGAGTATACTCGTAGGAGATGACTCGGAACCGTTACGACTCCAAACCATGTACATTTCTATGGAGGGGTTATGTGTTATATTGAGATATTGAAATCCATGTTTGGTTCAAAGACTGTTGGGTAATGGAATCCTTGTGTGATTCTAAGGTATATTTGAGTGGGAATCAGTATGCGATTCAAAGGGCATGTGGTGTGAGAATACATATAGGATTCTGTGATCTATTTTTGGAGTGGTGCGTATGTAGAACGCTGGTCGTAGCCTCATCGGCGAAAACGACTAAAGTCAGAGATAGGAGGTATGGCCAGTAGGGTTGGCAAACCCATAGGGTATAATTGGATCCTTTTTCTAACAATACCGATACCTTCAATTATTTTCGGCATGACGTGGCGAAGCACTCGGTCTTAGCAAGACCAGTTAGGTTTTTCCTATAATACCCTAGCTAGATGGTTATGTTGCTTTGGAAGGATAACTTTGATCCTTGTGCAGGAGGGCTGTTCTCAAAGTACCGAGGGTATCTCCATGAAAATCCTACAAAATTAGCGAACGAGCCTTTTCGAGTTTTGGTTTTATTTATATCGTATTGTGTTGTGATGTACACAACACGAGCATCGCAGCTACTTGATTTTTACTATTTTGACCCTTAGACATTATTATAATATCAATGGATTTTCTATAGAAAGGGTTTGGTGATCTAAGGGAAAAAAACTCGACCGTGCTTATGTGCGGCGTGGTCTTACGATATCTTTATTTTGAAAAGGTTTTATAACTTCATAAATCAAATTGAATGTGCTTCCTCACGCTGGTTTACCAGACTGATTCGCGTGTTATTATTAATAACAATGCTCAGGTTAGACCGAGCATATTATAGATATAGATTTTGATTGCTTTGGAGCTCAGGAGAAGAGCTAGAGGTTGAGACGTACTCTTGTACTTGTTTATCCCACTACAGCGTTTGTTTAAAATTATCAGCAGTTGTGAGGATAGGTTGTTATAACTGTCAATGTAAATAATTATTGATTAATATACTCCGATTTGAAGTATGTATATTACAATTTCATTTGTGTAAAGAGCTATTGATATTATGTATTATTCAGTCCGCTATGAGATTCTGTAATTGTTTACTTTCTTCTTTCTTCTACCTTCCTTCTTTTCCCTAGCAATCTGTCTTTCTGGTAATCGTTTGTTTGGCATGCTATATAGTGAGTGTTTGATTTTGATTTTCATGGGTTGAAATGTCGGATCATCGCAAATTAAGTGTTTTGTGATTATGGCTTCATTTACAATAGGTCAAAATGTGTTCGATTGAAGATATACAAGGTTTGCCACAGATTTGGCCAAACAAGCATGGTTTTCTTTAGACATAGTAGGAAATCATTTCAGCCAATGATAAACAAAACTAAGTAATGAAACACTTTGAATCCCCCTAAATTTAAACATGTTCCATATTAAATAATATTGTTTCTCTCTCTTTATTTAACACTTAGAAATTTATGTGAAATTTAACAAGAATTTAATAGATATTTAAAAGGAAAATTAACAATAAAATTAAATAAAATTAAAACAAGGACTTAAAAGCAAATTTTCACAGATGGCCAAATTTTCCTACAAAACTAGTACCATTGTGTTTATAGCGATTTTCTAAATGATTCTCATACATGACCTTTCGTAATTCGAGTTAGTATGGAGGAATTACTAGAGTTAGAATGAAACCGAAATATAAAATTAAAAAATAAAAAATTACAAAGCATTGGGTCGACCTAGGAGGCTTCCAGGTCAACTAGTAGCGGTCGTCGAAGGCCCATGTGCGGTCAACCTATGATGATAAAAATCAATCGTTAATCGCGCTGTGATTGCATGTTCAAATGGCTTGGATTTTTTCTTGGTGGTGAATGGTTTGATGAGTGGTTAAGATGAGAGCTGAGGTTAATCTACGACACTCCGCCAAATTTTCTGCTGTAAACCCTAAGTTTCAACAAACCCTAGTTTTCTTAAATCCAAATTAAAACCTAAATCAAAACTAGGAGCAAGGCAAGCAATCAAGGAGGAGAATACAGAGAGCCATAGATTAGAGGCTAAATTCACAAGGTATAGAGCTTAGGCTAGAGGTGAGTTGGCACAAATTAGGTAATTTGGTTAATACAATTATATTCAATATATTTTAATTGATCTAGGATTTTAAAACCCTAGTTGATATGTTAAACCAAAATTAAAAACTCTATAACTTTAGAATTGAACTTGTTAACCTAATTCGAGATTGTGTGAAACTAATTTGATACCTGAAACCCCAAAAATCATTATACAGCAAATGGATAATTTAAGCAGCTAATTAAACACTTATTTAATTTCAAATTTGTAATCTTTATTCATAAACCCTAGAATTGATTATAAATGGAAGATTAATTAGTTGGAAATTAGGAATTAATTAGAACTATTTAACTATTGAAATTAAAAATAATAGTTATAAAACCATCGACGATTAGAAAGAGGAAAAACCCCCAATTTTTATTCATTGATGGTCGACCTAGATGCCCTAAGGGTCGACCGATGGCGGTCTACTTGGGATAGGTCTGGGCCGACCGTTCGACTGTAAAATTCGTAGATTGAACCTCATCTTGAGGCCTAGGTTAAAATAAAAATTTATATAATTTAGTATGAGTATTATATAAATAGAAAGTTGATTGTTTAGCCTATTTCCAAGCTAAGTAGACAGACTAGAGATGGTAGGGTCGTAAATTCCATTGAAAGAGGATTGTAGGGCCGTAAATCCCCAACTAAAGGACTATATGTCATTATGGTTTGGGTAATAGTTAAATACCCAAATGAGAGAAAAGATTGACTAGGGTGATGTATTTCACAAACACTCAAGGGGTATTCCATCATGGTGTAGCGTGCAGCAGTTACGGAGTTACCGGTTGAGTGATCAAATCCTAACGAGAAATATTGCACGCTTGGTACTTGTATGACGTGGTACAGGTGGACACTAGTGTAGGATGGTAAGTGGCTACTATCAAGGGCGTTTGGCACTACGATCGAGAGGTGGACAACAGGTGCATAAGATGAGTCACTTTGTGAATTTGCATTTTGGGGTTCTCTTTTCATGAGTAGTAACGATAGGTATTACTGGATAGTTCAAAAGACAACAGTCGATCGTTAGTGTGAGGTACGAATTGTGGTTTAACCCATTATGTTAGATAAGAACCATATTAGATCTTAGGAATCTATGGACATTTGTTACACAGCCTACATCGCTTAAAGTAGTTTTAAAGTTAATTGCACTTAATCATCATATGTTAAAGTAACCCTCATTCACTAGACTTTATGTTAGGCCCAACCCCCTTCTTTCCACTTTGCCCGACACAGGATGACAGGATAGCAGTAAGTAGACATAACATAAGGGAGAAAGGAGCTTAATGATGGAGTTCTAATGTTATCTATTGTTTCACTAGTAGTCATTTATTGTATTAAAATTATGGAAAACTTGTATTATAACTTGGAAACAGTGCATATGTGTTATTAAGAAAATTTGTCAACGCCCCAAAGCAAAGTCCGAAGTGTAGATGTCTCCTTTGAAACTCCTTTTTGATCAGACGAACATAGTTAAAACCTTATTGTTTCCGTAAACCACCATTCGAAATAGGAAGTTTCAGTTAAAAAATTCTTCTTGTTTAACCTTTCAACTTAATTGAAAGGTTTGATTCCCTTTATTATATCTTTTCAACTAATTAAGTCAAAATTCCTTTGTACTCGACCTTCTGACATGGTCGAAACACCTATATCCCCTCCTCTTAAGCATTCCAAACTAGTTTAATTAGTCTAGTTGTCCCCTTTTGAAACCTCCTTTTGAAGCAGTTAAGAAAACTCAAGGGTTAGAGCTTAGGATATGAAGTAGATGGAAAAGTTCCGACTTCCTTGAAAGCTTGTCTTTCGATGGATTTGTCTAGGGCCCATAGATCTAAGGATATTAACTGAGCTAAAGGTTTCGACTTATTCAAAAGGTAATCTTCCGCTAACTTGTGGTTGGAGCTAAGGCTCTAACGATACTGATCGAGCAAAGGGTTTCGACTTACTCAAAATGTGAACCTTCGATCGAGTTGACACATGCAGATCATAAATTGAATCCAATAAGAGTATTAAATCAGTTGCATATCCAAAAAAATCATGATCTTGCTTTCATTAAGCTAATGCTATACAAAGTGATCAAATTCCCAACATAATTTCGAAATTAGGGTTTATAAATTTAAGGATGTATAAGAATGAAGTGAATGAATTTGTATGCCCTAAACCAGACCCCTAAGGTCTTATTTATAGTGCGCGTTGGCACCTTTCGAATCAGTCCATTCGACTAACGTGAAAGGCGACCCTAGAGACCTTTCGTTGCCGTTCACATTAAGGCATCCTTCCGCATTGCTTTCAAGTGAACTTGTGTGTTTTCGACCTCATCAAAAGGGGTAGGTATGCATCTCCACCCATTTTGCTACATTGTTGCAAATAAGAAGAGACATGAGCTTTTGACTCTGTCAATAGGTAGATCTTTGGAGTTTCGAAGGTGTTGAAATGCTGACGATTTTAAAGCGGAAGGTAACTTTCGAAGACACACTTGTTGATTGATGCAAAATCCCTTCTTCCAGTAAAGGCGATTGTCATATTGAACTTTAGCGAGCTTTTATTTCTTAGTTATGAAAGGTTTCGACCAGTTTGAATGGCTTAATAATGCTTTTGAAGGGGCTTCTCCAGCAAAACATCTTTCTATGGAATGTGGTTGAATGCGAAACCTTTAGTTTCGAAAGGTTTGGTGTGCATGCGAGTGGCTATAATTTGCACTTCGAAGGTGTTCCTCAACTTGTTCAAAATGTCTTCATGCGGGTGGAAGCATCTATTTCGAAAGGAAGCACTTCAAGCGAAATGTTATTTCATCCCCTTTCGATTCATTGAAAAGCTTATAGCACACTTAATCTTTTCTTAGTATCCCTTTGACTTCTTCGAAATGCTTTGTTGATGTTATCAACTTTTGTAAATTCTTTTCTTCTACTCCTCATGGTTTCGATAAGATTGAAGTGAGAACTGGTGGTAACACTTGTCCCCTCCTACAAAGGGATGCTCTTGACTTTCCAAGTCAACCATTTTGAAACCCACAAAGATTATCGCCTTTCGATATTCCAGATAGACATCGACCCTTCATTTAAATTCGATCGAATGGCTTTTGTTGCACCTACTGCTTTTATAAATCATGCTTTCTTCTTCTCCTTTTCATTTACCTGCCATAGAAAGCTCTCAACGAAAATTAAAAATTACAACCTCCGTTCAAATCATTATTTTTTTTCAAGGCAATTTTGAATCTATGGTATGTGCTTGTTGTTTTATCCCCAAAATTAATTTATCGCATTCAATTTCAATTTTAAAGTTTTGAGGCCTGAACCTGTATTTCTATTTTGTGTTTAATAAGACGATTTGAGTTTTCATTCGTACGAAATTATTCTTGGATTCAATTTATGATGTTAATTTTGAGTTAGAATTCAAATTCATTCAAATTTGGCGACTGTTCGTTATTACTGCATATGAACCGTTGCTCAACTTTATCATGCTTAATTCGAAAATTTTAAGCTTGAATTTGGGGTTTTTATCATTGTTGGCCGTAAATTCACGCTTGAAACAAAGGAATTGTTAATCTTTTGTAGTATTGGGTTAAAATCGAATTGGGAATAAGAAACTGTTATTGTGGCTTCAAAGAGAATGCCAAGTTTAATTTGACTTTTCAATCCTCTTTTTCAACCTTTTCGAAAGGGGTTGAGGTGAGCAGTTTTACGTTACTATTTTGACCTCTTCAGAAGGGGTCGAAAGGAGGTCATGTTTTCATATTTAAATGAACCCTTTCAAAAGATTTGATGTAATCGATAAGGAGCTCACTTCCTCAAATGTAGGAGTATACTTTGACACTCTTCTGATACCATTCTAGGAAGTCGTCTTAATGTGTCACATAATACATACTTTCAAAAGCCCAACTTTCATTTTGAAGGATTCGAAATCTACTATATATAAAAGTGAATTTAACTGTCATTGGACTTGTTAACACCTCTTTTATTCACGACTCAACGACCTAAGGGAATAAGCGACTTAACTACCTAATGATATAAACAACCTAACGACCTAATGCACAAAGCGGCTCAACATGACACGACCTAGCGGCCTAAAGCATAAAGCAGCTCAACATGGTATGACTCAACGACTTAAGGTGCTCCAGCGACCTAAATACTACTACGACGCAACAGGCAAACGACCTAGCAACTTAGTAAAGGCAACGACCTAACGAGTTAACGAAAGAGCGACCTAACGATCTAGCAAGCTTAAGAGTTAAGCCGCTTGCACACTGCCTTTACCATTATGTCGCTCACGACCTAAGCAAGCTGAGAAAACTCCTGTGCTACACATGCTAAGCTGCTCACAGCATATACCTCATTCAGGATGGCTCCATTAAGTCGCTGGCGACTTATGCTACCTCGTGATCATTCTTAGGTTGCAACTCCCTAAGTCGCTCACGACCTATGATTCTACACGACCTAACTCCGAGACTCCCATATAAATAGCCCACCTACTCCACATTGAAGGGGGGATTTTCTGAAAGGACGACACTTTTCTGTTTTCACAACTTCTACAACACTTCAAAAGCCAAAGGCACTTCAAGGAACCTTGGGGAAAAGATCAAGTTCATTCAATATGAATTCAAAGAGCTTTCTGCATCAAAGTTCTAACTTCTTGATTTAATGGTGTTGTAATTGGAGAATTATTTTGAAACTTGTAATCAAATCGATAGTAGAAGAGATTAAGTGGACGCAGGCTTGACTTTGAGCCGAACCATTATAAAAACTGTTGACTCTTTGCTATTTTCTGCTATTTTCCATTTGCTTTTAGTTCCTGTACCAACGGGTGGTGCTTTCGCTATATCACAACTCTCACCGGGGTGTTGGCATCCACTTTTAGCGTTAAAATTTTTGGTGCCTTCATTGAGAATTGAACTCAAAGGTGCTCTCATCATTGCTTCACAAAGATTTGTTGAAAGACTCTCCCTAAGAACCATAAGTCTACCCGAAATTATGGCATCTGGTAGAAAAAGTAGATCTACTAGATCTGGAAATACTTATGACAACAGCGACACTTCTCCTGCGTCAAATCAAGCGGCTCCTAGTGTTGGAATCACAAGGGTCGAATTGGATGCTGCAGTGTCTGGGTTGTATCAACAAATGGAAGATCAGAACACTTTGATGTTGGACAGGTTGAATGCTTTGCTTGAAGTTAACCAGCAACCAGAAAATAATGAAGAAACCTTTGCCGAAGATGTTCATGATTCTCAAGGGAAAAGTATTCCTCATAGGGCAGCAGCCACCGCCGAAGGGGCACCTCCCCAAGCTGGAGGTTTAAGGCCGCAGCCAACTCTTCGTGAACGTTTATCAAGGCAAACTTTCGAAAAAGTAGCTGACGTCTGTCCCATGGGGCCTCTAAACGATGAGGAGTACCTCTCGGGAATGATTCGACAAATTATGAAGGAAAGCATGTAAAGGGAGGAAGATGAAAGTGACTGGGGTTTTGCTCCAAGCAAGACTCCTTTTACTGAAAGAATTTTGAAGGCTGAATTTTCGAAGAAATTTGTTCCCCCCATTATTCCAGCTTATCAGGGGACAAGCGATCCTAACCAGTTCTTATACAAGTATGACTGGCATATGACAGGTGTCAGAGCAAAAGACGAGATCAAGTGCAGATACTTTCCTGTGTACTTGGAGGGAGTGGCCCTGTTTTGGTTCACAAAGCTGCCAGTTCGATCCGTGGATCAGTTCTCCGACCTGACTCAGAAGTGCAAAGATCAGTTCAGGTTATATGCTTCGAAGGCCAAGGACATAATGTCGCTATCTAGCCTCGAACAAAACTCCGGAGAGTCTATCAAATCTTTCTTAAACCGTTTTAATATAGCCTTGGCCGAAGTTGACAATGCAGAGCCTCGGATGATTCTGACTTACTTGATGCGAGCTATTGAAAAATCAAGTGAATTCGAAAAATGGCTGAAGATGAAAGAGCCAAATTCACTTGAGAAGTTCAACAAGAAGGCCGATGAATTTATGCGCTAAGAAAGCCTTGTTGCGCCAACAAAAGTAGTCGTAACTGAAGTTGAGAATAACAATGTTGCTTCTAACAAAAAGGAATCTGGAGGCCAGAAGAGGGAGAATGACGGTGGAAAAAAGCATAAAGATGCGAAGAAAACTTTCCACTTTAGACCTTCAGATTTTACTCCCTTAAATGATACTTCAGAAAATAACTTTTTCGCAACCATGGATGTTGTTGAATACCCCAAACCACCTAAGATGAGGCTTGGGAAAAATGTTGTGCATGATGGGATATTCTGTCGGTTCCACAATCAACCTGGCCATGATGCTAATGAATGTCGCCATTTGAAGAATTTGATTGAAGAGCTGTTGAGACAGAATAAGCTACAAAAATATGTGAATAGAAACAGAAGTGGCCCAACCTCATCTACTCAGGGGAAACAAGATCCTGCTCATCAATCCGGCTCAAGTGAGAGGACTGCAGCGCAGGATCTAAGAGGCCTGTCATTAATGTTATCACAGGGGGTCCTCACCCAGCGGGCAGAAGTTGGGGTGAGATGGAGAGATATGCTCACGCTTTGAGATATGCCCTGGCGGAAGAAAATGTTTTTGTCTTGGAAGATGCGACACCTTTAAAACGAAAAAGAACTTTTAACGATGACATCATATTCCGGGCTAGAGACTCTGTTGGTGTGGAGGCTACCACCATAGATCCTTTGGTGATATCTGCAGGCATCGGACCAGCCATTGTAAGAAGGGTGCTTGTTGACTGCGGTGCCTCTTGCAATGTTCTCTTCAGAAAGACATTCGATCAAATGAAAATTCCCATGGCTGATGTCCAAGCTTCCTCACAGAAAATTGTTGGGTTCACCGGAGAATCAAAATAGCCTATAAGAACTATTGACTTATTTGCAGAGCTTGGAGAAGGGGAAAAGAAGGTGGTCCGAAAACAAACTTTTGTTATTGTTGATGAATTCTCTGTTTACAATTCCTTCTTGGGTTGACCGACTCTTTTCGCATTCAAGGCCATTCTCGCCCCCATGGTGCCTGACTATGAAGTTCCCCAATGATAGTGGCATCGATGTTGTGAAGGGGGACCAAAATGTCGGGAGAGAATGCTATCTTATAGAGTTACGGGAGGCAAAGAAGAGAGAAATGGGTAAGGGTGCGGCAGCTCCGCTCCACATCAAAGAGCCCACCTTGTAGACATTACGGGGCGGACCCTGCACTGGTGAGCATAGTGGTGCGCGAAAAGAGATTGATCCCAGAAAAACCAGTGTAGGGGAGAATAGAGTGGTGCCGATGGAAGTGACGGTGCCAATACCTGTTGACCTGAATGATCCAAACAAGGTGCTGAATGTGGGTTCACAAATCGGTATGACGGTTCAGAATATGTTGATATCATTCTTGAAAGCAAACCTGGATGTATTCGCTTGGAGTCATGCCGACAAGTGTGGAATATCTCCAGAAATCGCAGTGCATGCTTTGAATATTGATCCAAAATTCACACCCGTAAAGCAGAAAAGAAGTACCCAGGGTCCTCAAAGGTCGACAGCATTAAAAGAAGAAGTAGATCGGCTCATGGAAAATGGCTTCCTAAGAGAATCCACTTATCCTAATTGGGTTTCTAATCCGGTGTTGGTTAAAAAAGCAAATGGAAAGTGGAGAGTATGCATAAACTTTTCAGACTTAAACAAAGCATGCCCCTAAGGAGTGTTTCCCGTTACCCAGGATTGATCAGTTGGTGGATGGAACGGCTGGTCATGAACTATTGTCTTTTATGGATTCTTACTCAGGATACAATCAAATCATGATGCATGAACCAGATCAAGAGGGCACGAGCTTCATCACTGAAGTTGGTCTTTACTGCTATAAAGTCATGCCGTTCGGACTAAGAATGCGGGGGCAACTTATCGAAGACT
This sequence comes from Allium cepa, assembly GCA_030765085.1. Lineage (NCBI taxonomy): Eukaryota > Viridiplantae > Streptophyta > Magnoliopsida > Asparagales > Amaryllidaceae > Allium > Allium cepa. The sequence goes on from CM060931.1 coordinate 862,837,909, forward strand.
TGTTAATGCCATGTTCAAACCTCAGATTGGCAAGACTATGGAAGTATATGTTGATGATATGTTGGTGAAATCGAAGAAGGCAGTAGACCGCATGGATAATTTGGCAGAAATGTTCGCAGTCCTCCGAAAGTATGGCATGAAGCTAAATCCTCTGAAATGTTCATTCGGGGTAGAGTCCGGAAAATTCTTAGGTTTCATTGTGAGTGCTAGGGGCATCGAAAATAATCCTTCTAGAATTACTACTTTAAGAGAAGTCAAGGCCCCTAGGACAAAGAAGGAATTGCAAATACTAAACGGAAAAGTCACTGCTTTGAGTCGGTTTATTTCTAGGGCCACCGACAAATGCATTCCCTTCTTTGACGCTCTGAAAAAAGGAAAGAAAAACTTTGAATAGACTCCTGAATGTCAGAAAGCTTTTGGTGAACTGATTCGTCACATGGAAACGCCTCTAGTACTTTCTAAGCCCAGCAATGGTGAAGATCTTTTCATATATTTAGCAGTTTCATCTCATGCTCTCAATGCAGCATTGGTATGGGAAGATGCAAAAGTTTAGCGCCCAATTTATTGCACCAGCAAAACATTCACTAGGGCAGAGATGAATTATTCAAAGCTAGAAATGCTCCCCTATTGTCTGTTGATTGCGTACAGAAAGTTGAGACCATATTTCCAAGCTCATCCTATTAAAGACCTCACTGATCAACCTCTAAAGCAAGTCCTATTTCGCCCTGAAACTACGGGTCGTCTTCTGAGGTGCAACATTGAACTCAGCCAATACGATATCACCTACCATCTCCGAAGTGCAATCAATGGACAAGCTTTAGCGGATTTCAATGCAGAATACACAGATAAAGGTGACAATGAGGAAGAGGTAACCGATGACATCCCAATTCGATGGAAATTATATGTTGATGGTGCAAGAAATGACTACTTTTCCGGAACTAGGGTTGTGCTTCAAACCCCCAAAGGGCGGTCATTGTGCTATGCATTGAGATTAGAATTTCCTTCGACAAATAATGAAGCAGAATATGAAGCTCTTGTTGCCGGCTTGAAGATTGCTAAAGAACTGAACATCAAAGTATTGCAGATCTTCAGTGATTCCCTGCTTATTGTATGCCAAGTCAAGAAAGAGTTTGAAACTAAAGGAGGAAATCTGCCTGCTCACTTGTCAAAGGCCTGGGAGCTTCTCGATGATTTAGATCATTATACAATAAGTCATATACCCCCGGAAGAGAACATGAAGGCAGATTCTCTCGCAAAATATTCGAGCTCTAGCGAAGCCCAGTTATTAGGATTGGTCCCTGCGGAAGTCTTGTCAGCTCCAAGTGCGGATGAGATGGATATTGACTGAATTATGGATGTATCTCAAGAGCAGGACTCTTGGATGACCTCGATCAAGGAATATCTACTCAACGGCTGCCTGCTAGAAAACTCAAAAGAGCGCCAGAAGCTATTAATAAAATCCCCGAGATATGTAATTGAAGACGGCCGGTTGTACAGGCGAGGATTCTCGATGCCATTACTACGATGTGTAACAAAGGAAGAGGCTAAGACAATTTTAGCTGAGGTGCATGGAGGAGAGTGTGGGGATCATTCAGGTGGCCAAACTCTAGCAAAGAAAATTCTCCATTATGGGTATTTTTGGCCAGATATTAATCGAGACGCTGCTAGCTACTCTCGAAAGTGTGACACCAGAGATTTGCAAAAATCCCGAGAGCACCTTCCACCGAGCTAACACATATGGTCAGTCCATGGACATTCTCCATTTGGGGGATAGGTCTCATTGGGCCTTTGTTGGTTGCCAAGTCCGGAATCAAATATGCTATTGTTGCTGTTGATTATTTCACCAAATGGGCTGAATCTGAACCATTGGATACTATTACTTCTAAAAAGATGATAAACTTTGGGACTAAGAATATCATTTGCAGGGATGGTATGCCTCAAAAGATAATCACAGACAATGGTACTCAATTTGAAAGCGAAGAATTCCCAGACTTTTGCGTGCGATTCAAGATCCAAAAAAGCTTCTCAGCAGTGGCGCATCCGTAGGAAAACGGGCAAGTGGAAGCAGTGAACAAAATTATCAAATCAACCATCAAAAAACAGCTGGAAAAAGCAAAAGGTGGTTGGGTCGATAAGCTTCCACTAGCACTTTGGGCATACAGAACTACCTACAAAACTGCGACTGGGCACACTTCATTCTCATTAGCATGCGGATTAGAAGCAATGATTTCAGTGGAAATAGAGGTCCCCTCACACAGGAGAATTCATTTCAACCAAGCTAAAAATGAAAAGCTGCAACTTGATGCACTTGACTAGCTTGATGAAAGAAGGAAAGAGGCTGAGCTCCGAGTTGCAGCCCATCAGTAAAGGATAGCTAGGCACTTCAATTCTAAAGTTCACCAACGCAGCTTTGAAATCGGGGAACTAGTCTTGAAAAGGGTCGTGACAGCAACAGGAGTATTTGGGCCAAACTGGGAAGGGCCATACGTTATAGGAAAAAAACGTCTTGATGGCACTTTCAAGCTCATAACTGTCGAAGGAGATCCAATTCCGAGAGCCTGGAACAGCAATCACTTGCGTCCATATTTTTCTTAGAAGTAGTTGCGAGAAGTATGCTTTCAAATAGTAAATTACAAAAGTATTTTTGGACAGAAGCAGTTGTTACCGCCTATTATATTTTAAATAGAATTTTAATTAGACCTTTAACTAATAAGACATCTTATGAACTTCTTCACTCAAAGAAACCTAAGGTACCTTATTTTAGAATTTTTGGAAGTAAAAGTTTTATTTTAAATACAAAAGATAGATAAATTTGATCCTAAATCTGACAAAGGTATCTTTATCGGATATTCTAATAGAATTGAAGCGTACATAGCGTTGAATTTAAGAACTAACACCATCGAAGAAACAATGCATATTTCATTCGATGAAAATCTCAAAAATTTTGAAGTTACAAATGATGAAGAGGATTTAATCACTCAAAATCAAGAGTCAACTGAAACTAATAATGAAATTAATCATCCTAATAAAAAGATTAAACTTTTAAAAGATCGTGCTATAGAAAATATACTATGAGATATGCAATATATTGTTACAACTAGAAATCAACTAAGTAAAATGAGCAATGTAGCATTTATATCAACTATTGAACCCAAAAATCCAAAAGAAGCATCAACTGATGATTCATGGATTTTGGCTATGCAAGAAGAAGTAAATCAATTCACTAGAAATGATGTTTGGGAACTTGTTCCTAGACCTAAAAATAAAAATATAGTTGGAACTAAATGGGTTTATAAAAATAAAGTGAATGAACAAGGAGAGGTTGCTATAAATAATGCTCGGTTAGTCGCTCAAGGTTATTATCAGGAAGAAGGGATAGATTTTGGTGAAACCTTTGCTCCCGTAGCAAGATTAGAAGCCATTAGGATTCTACTTGCTTTCGCAAATCATAATAATTTCAAATTATATCAAATGGATGTTAAATGTGCATTTTTAAATGGATTTGTAAAAGAGGAAGTATATGTTGAATAACCACCACTTTTTGAAAATGAAAAATTACCAAATCATGTTTACAAAATTAAGAAAGCTCTATATGGTCTAAAACAAGCTCCTAGAGCCTGGTGTGATTGACTAAGATCTTACTCATTACAATCAAACTTTGAAATTGGTAAAGTAGATAATACTCTTTTTATTAAAAGAAATAGAAATGATATTTCACTAGTACAAGTCTACTTAGATGATATCATTTTTAGATCAGCTAATTTTGAAATGAATAAAGAATTTTTTAAGATATTGACAAAAGAGCTTGAGATGAATCATATGGGTGAATTAAACTTCTTTCTAGGAATACAAATAGAACAATTAGATAACGGTGTCTTTATTAGTCAAGAAAAATATGCTAAAGACCTAGTTAGATAAAAAAAAATTGACTATTGCAAGTGGAAAACTCGCTCCCATGGCAACCAATGAGTACCTAAGTAAAGAAGATCTCTCGAAAGATGAAGATCAAAAATTATATAGAGGAATGATTGGATCACTATTCTATATCACAACTTGTAGACCTGATATCATGCACAGTGTTTGTCTTTGTGCAAGATATCAATCCTAACCTAAAGAGACCCACTTAAAAGCCATGAAATGTATCATAAGATATGTTAAACACAACTTTGATTATGGCTTATTTTATCCGAAAAATGATTCTTTTGACTTAATATCTTACTGTGATGCTGATTATGCAGGTTGTAATTCAGATCGAAAAAGTACAAGTGGAACTTGTCGCTTTTTGGGGCATTCTCTGATTTCCTGGTTTAGTAAAATGCAAAACATAGGTTCTTTATCAACAAACGAAGCTGAGTATATTTATGCTGCTTTGGCTTGTTCTCAAGCAATATATATGCAACAAACTTTAAAAGATTTTGATTTAAAAATCTCAAAATCACCAATTTATTGTGATAATACTAGTGCAATAAATTTATCCAAAAATACTACTCATCATGCTCGTACTAAACATGTTGATAACAGACATAATTTTCTCAGAGATAATACAAGCAAGGAAGTAATTACTCTCGATTATATCAATTCTGAGAACCAAATTGCTGATATCTTAACAAAACCGTTAAATGAATCTATATTTACTAAATTAAGAAGAGAATTAGGTATTTATTCAAAAACTGAAATATAGAATATAAATAACAAAGTATATTTTAAAATTAAATTAAATTAAATCAAATAGAAAAAATATCAAGTACCATGTCGCCAACCCCCTCCTACCCTTGTCGACATATAACGATTTTTTATTTTTGAAATTTTCCCACCAAAATTCAAATAAGTGGATATATCTCCTTTTTATTTTGAATTTTTGTTCATTCTTTCTGTCCTTTCTCTGTTCTAACTTCTAAAAACAATAAAACAGTGGCCTCCTCTTCCAAATCAAAAAAAATCAGCCTTTTTGTTCCCTTCTCCTTTTACTGGACCATTTCAACGAACTACGCTTGCACGAGTTATGAAAATGGAGGATTCCTTGAAGGATGCACTGCAACTAATGACTGAAATTCAAGTAGTGCAACTTCGAATGGCCAAAGAACAAGAACGGCAAGGCGAAATCCTTAGAAATTTGCAAAAATTTCTAATGGGCAATCATGCTAATCCGATCTTGATTGATGAAGAATCTTCAAGAGATCAAGTGCAAGGGGACAGCGAGGAAGAAGAAGAAGCCCTCATGGAAGAAGAGCATGATGAAGATGACGACAAAGTCGTTTGCGTTGGCGAAGTGTGCTTTGACAAGAATGGAAATCTAGTCGAACAACATGGAAATTTTTGTTTCCACTACTCAAATTGTTCGGTTCATAGATCTCCCATTTTCAAGGGCATACATTAGTTTCTTTTCTCTCTTTCCTATTGTTGTATATTCTTACTTACATTCTCTACGCAAATGTAAATATAACAATATATAAGTAATAAATGATTTGTATTCCTATATTTGAATTCTAAATATTATCACTATTATAAGTATTATCATATATATATATTCTTGGTTAGGATAGTTAGTAATTTAGGACTAAGTTTTTGTTTTAGAATTAAGTGTTGATTATTTATGGTAACACTATCATTATAATCACATGTCATATTGTATTAGATTAAGGGGGGTTATATAGTTTGGAGTTAGTTTTTTGGTTGATAACAAAGGGGGAGAAGTATAAAATAGGATAGTTCGGCATAGATTAAGGGGGATTTATTAGTCTTAGGGGGAGTTAATAGATTAAGGGGGATTTATTGTCATCATCAAAAAGGGGGAGATTGTTAGTCCCTAAGATGGTGGTTTTGATGACAGCAACCTTAGAATAAGATTATAAAATATAAATACTAACATTATAGTTTAGATATATATGTATATGCAGGATTTAACCATCCAGGTATCAAGAATGAAGACTGTATAGTATATAGATTCAAGATATCAAGATTAAAGAATCATGATTATCAAGATTATCAAGAGTTCAATATTTCAATAATATGTAATTTAATTATGAATTTTGTTAAAACTCCTAGAAAAGCACCGGCATCTTAAAATCCAATTTATTCGTGGAATGGAATCCACTTCGAGCCTATTAAAGGGATGGAACCCTAAGTAGGATGGAACCTATGGAAAATCTAGTGGAACGTTGTTTTGTATCTACTAACTTTAATTCAAATGTTTTTACAAAATTATATCTTATTTTCAAAATGATTTCAAAACCTTCCTTTTAAAGAATCAAAAACATCTATATAGGTTTAAAATACTTTTAGCTTCAAAATAATCTTTATCTTAAAGTCAAATTATCCTTGGTTTTAAACTATCTTTTAATAATAATATATTTATCTTTTAATACTTAGATTTAAAAATAAAATAATAGTAAAACTTTATATATACCAAAATATTATTCTCCATATTATTTATGTATTTTAGCTATAGTTAAGTATATAAAGTTAAAATATAGTTTTAATACAAGATAGAAGTTATTTTCAAAGAAAAACAAATCACCAAAAATATCATAGGCTTGTCGACAACCCCTAGGTACCCCTGTCGACAAGGTGGCAGTTTATTTCAAAAATTTGAATTTCAAAAGAAGTGCCTATTCGTCGTATCGTTTCACGGATGGACATGGCTGTTGTTCTACTATAAATAGGGGCAGTTTTAAACGAATTTATACACATATTTTCTCGGATTTCACTCCTCTTCTTCTTCCACATTTCTTTATATATATTTTTACCATTACTCTACCGAAATCACCATTGGATCTAACTAGATTATCTCTGGTTTCATTCTCTATCACTATCACAATAAGATCTCAGTGCTATTAAGAGTTATAGGCTTCATTGATTAATTGAGCGAGAAAAGGTGTGATTGTAGCCTGTGAAATCAATTAGGTGAACTTGTTTCCCATAAAATCAAGTATATCTACCTAGAGGATTGTGAATCTGGAGTGTTGTACATCATGGCCTTGAAATCGAGAGTGTATTGTAATAATTTGTTTTGAAAGGAGATCCGAACTTATGCGCACGATTGGATGTAGGGTAACTCCAAACCAGTATAAAATCCCGTGTGTTCTTTCCTTTATTGCTTTTACTTTATTTCTACATCTGTGTTTGATTATGTGATCATATCTGTGTCTGAATATTGCATACATTTGTGTTAAAATTAACATAAACTCAAAAAGATTTAGTAATTCCTTAAAACACTATTCATCCCCCTAGCTAGTGTTAATTCTAGCCTTAAGATCTGTAATCTGCATTTCTCACAAATAATGCTATGAAGGAATAGGAAACATTTGGAGCCTCTCTCGCTTAAGAAAAGTCTATTATTTTTTAAGAGAGAAAAGAAAACCAACTTCTAGTAATGGAAATTTGGCTTTGAAAATTGCTCTTAAAGAGTCTGAAGATGAAAAAGCTCGAATGGTGTCCAAACAATCCTCTCTTAGGAAGAAACTTGATAAAAAGAAAAATTCCTTAAATTTGGCTATCAACACTATCTCTAATGCTAAGCAAAATGTGTCATAATTTCTAAGTACTTCACTCGTCAACATCATTGTAAATTATTATAAGGATGCTCTTATGCTTTCCTACGCTGACAACATTGAGAGATGCCTAAATTTAAGCTTTCTTTCACTTAACCCTGCTCTTGTCAACATATTTATGGATAAAGTCAAAGAAATGGAGTAGGCAGTTGAAGTCCCTGAGAGAGAGGAGACTGAGGCTTCCAAAATCTAATCTTTGAAGTCTGTTCTATCAAAGTAAACTCTGATTTAGATGAAGAAGGTGATGAGGATAAAGCCGCCACCGAAGAAGGCGATAATGATGACGATGATTATGATAATGATGATGGTGACGATGATGAAGATATAGACCAGGGTTTAGGTGGCAAAGTAGGTGGTCATGCCAACGTTCATGAAAAAGATGGTGATGACATCATTAGGGCTTAAGAACAAGTCAACCTCAATCCGAGCACTCGTGTAGCCAGCCCTCCCGATCTTCCTAAGCCTTCCGACTGTCAAGAAAGGACTACTGACATCAACATTTGAGAACTAAGAGAGAGATATCCAGTCCCTCTAACTTCAGTCGCCATTTCTCAGGTATGGGATTTCTTGTCTAAATGGCTTTCATTTCAAAGATAATAATATTTACATCTTTTATTTTAGACAAGGAGGAAATCCATCCAACTTTATAAATCAAAGATTGAAAGAAAACAAACAGAAATAAATAGCTTGTATAGAGAGTTAGATAAACTGTTAAAAGAACACAATACCCTCTTTGACAAGTATTATAGGCTTAATAAGAGTGCAGTAGCGTGACTTCCAAAGGTCAAAGAAGCTGCCCAGGGCATGCTTTCGATATGATAGACTTTTGGAAGAAAATTGGGAAATAGTTAAAATCATTTGGATGTTGGTCAAAGAGAGGAACATCCTTGTAGACTTCCTATAAAAAAACAATTGTAGACATCCGACTGTAGATTTTTCATACTTAGGTGTCCTTAGTGGGGGTCAACTTAGTCATTTACATAGGAGATATTTAGATGAATTTAGATTAGATCCACACCCGGAGGCTTATTGGAATTTACCGTGAGTCAAATTGATTCCTCATAAGTTGCATCCTAAAAAACATAAATATTATAAAGAAAAATTTGTGTCAGAGTAATTCAAAAAGTCATTTTTGTATGAACCAGATGAACATTTTTAATTTTGTAATAATATTAATTTATAAATTTCTCATTCTAGCTACCTTTTATACTTAATTGCATTTTATTACGTTATCACAGAATTAATGTCTCTCAGGAAACTCCATTTCTAAAGTTTATTTAAGCAAATATGTTAGACTAAGAGGAGATCATCCAGAAAAGGCTTTGCTCTTAAAATCATCAAAATTGGCCATATACTGCTTTCTTAGAGACTTGCAGAGAATTTACATAGAGCATCCTCGCCTTCATTTCGATTATCTTGGCGAAGACAAAGAAAATTTTCTTTAGGAAATTTGAACATACCATGCCAAATTTATATGTGGTCGTGATAGTCCTCCTGCCTGGGAATGGGATTATAGCAAATATCCTTTAGTTATTACCCGGGAAGGATTTAATGCCTCTTTTGATTTAATGGTTACACTTTCGGGTGTTTCCTTGAATAAATTCAAAAATGTTGTTTCTCAACTTTAAGGGTAAAACAAGTGTCCTATGAAATTGTACTTTTTGTTTTATTTCTACTTAAGTTGTAGCCTTTTATTATTATAATAAACGAGACTGGTTATTTGAGACTTGACTTTAGTTTCTTTTTGTTTGTTTAAATTGGAGTTACAGTTATATACCACGCCACTCCTGTTAGATTCAACATCTCATTTTGTCGGTACCAGAGATAGGTTGTTAGCAGATATTGAAATGAGGAAGCTCCTTAATGATCCTTTGTTTGTTCGCCTTCAAGGTAACACTAGAATAGCGTAGGAAATTTATACTTCAGAAGAGATTATTAGAGAACTTAACAATCAGATTACAAGTCTCGAAGCGGTCATCAAGGCCGAAGATGAAACAATTTCTCAATAAAAGCATCAAGTTAAATCAAACCCCTCGATTGAATTGGATTAAGATATGTCTAAGCTCCTTCAAGAGTTAAGTGATTTAGAGATAAATTAAAAGACAGTCAAGCCCAGCATGAATCTTTGGAGTTATCACAGGGGACAACATTCAAAATATCAATTTGCTAATTTCTTTGATTGCGTCTTCTGTTGTGAAATCGACAAGGTCCTCATCTTTAGCTATTCAAAAATTTCTAGCTATGACTGATCGTCTGCCGGGCTTAGATGAGAGTGTAGTAGGAAAATAGTGCAGAAAGCTTAAATTCGAATGATGAGATATTTTGACAACCAACAGAACGTGAGGTACTTATAGCGCATAAATGATTATGCAGCTAGGATTCAAAAACTTGAACATGATAAATATCTTCTTCAAAGCACATTACAGATTTAAAGACTTACAGATTTACAGACTTGAACGTGAGGTACTTATAGCGTAAAAAAACCCTCAACGGTGCTAATAAACCTTTCGACCATGCTTTAAAGGCTTGCATTGATTCCGTCGATGATGTTGATGAAATTAGGAAAAAACAAAAAAAGCTTCGAGAAATTCTTTGAATAGAAATTCAGCATATTGTCGACTATTCGGTTGCTAAAAATCTCAATAAGACTATTTAGGACTTGTAAAGCATGCACTTGTGTAGTGTACTTGTAAATAAGTTCGTAAATTATGTAAATATCACTTGTTTTGCAGTCCTTCCTTATAATGTTGTTTCTGAATCTGCTTTATGATAACTTAGACTATTGCTTTTGTATATGCTGGCTCATTCATCTTCCAGTCCAATCTTATTTCCCCGAAAAGTATGAAGTAAACAATATTCTTTATCGTTAACTTGAAATCTATATAAAATTTTATGTACATTATAAGCGAAGAATAACATATCATTATGTAAACATATGATAATAAGTGAAAAGTGATTCCATAATTTAATACGGTTGGATGTCTTAAAACCCGTCTTTGGCAATGATGAGAGAGAGCCAGGAATTCAACTTCAAACATATTGATAGAATATAGAAATCCAATAATAAAAACCAGAAATTCAATTTTGGATTCAATTATAGATGTTTAGAAATTCATCTTCCGGGGATAGCTAATAGAAAGTCAATAATGATCCTGTAATTGAAGTCCAAGAATCATTCTTTGAAAGTTTGTTGTAGAAGTCTAATGACCCTGATTTGGGCATTAGTAAAGTAGATCTCGAGCTTAATTAGGAATTCATAGAAATAACGATATTGTTTACTCTGGAACCCAAATTCGGGCATTAATGAATGAAATTTAGAATCAAAAGATTCAAAACCTAGATTCGAGTATTAGTGGATGATAGCTACAAATCCATAATAATAATCTTCATAATGGAAACTTAAAGCCCAGCCTTCGGCATTAATGAGTAAAGTCTAGTAACAACCCTGATACCCAGATTCGGAATGATTGTAACGATCCGGAATTTTACTACTTTGATTTGCGAATATTTATTTAATTTTAAATATTTAAATAAATGGTTTTATAATGAAATATTTTTTTTAATGATAACAATAATGGTGAAATATTTTTTAAATTTTTTTTACAAAAATATATAATTCGATGAAAAAGGGAAAATGTGACCAAAACTAATTTTTAAATTTTCAATGTCTCATCGTGTAAAAGTTTTTTGAAATGGTATGCACACTTTCTTATATATATGCACACAAAGACTAAGTATATAATATGGTTTAGGATAACATAATTTGGTTTTATTAAGTAAATTATGTTAATTTAGTTAAGATAATCATGATGTCACACTTCGGCAACTAAATAAAAAACAAATATAAAATAGTCACATAAGGGGGAACATGATTTGACATTTCGAAAGCTAGAGTATAGAGCATTTAATATATATTGTTAAGGATGGGGAATAGGTGATGAGGTGGCGCTCAAGGAGTGGAGAGCAAAGGACATGGGTGTTTGGGTAATTTTGCATTTACATTTTATATAAAAACATTTTTCATATTCTTTTCATTTCACTTTTTCCTTTTTCTATTTTTCCTAAGCTTTCTTCTCCCGTCCTTGGCTCTAATACACCTTAATTGCTGCCTTTAACATTTTCAAGTTTTATATTTTCAATTTTTTAACTTTTTAAAATGATTTAAACTTAGCTTCAAACTCCTCCTCTCCACTTTAAAATTCTTTCATTTCACCTGAAATGGTTTCGGCCATAACTCCTTTTGTTCGACCCAAAATTTAGATTTTCTTTTATTCAAACCATTTAAAATTCCAGCGGCTACAACTTTGTAGTGTACCACTTTTTCTGATTTTGAGCTTTAATACACCAAAAATCCATATTTTTAAAGAGTATTTTTGAACCTAGATTTTGAAGTCTGAAAATACCCCTTACTGTTTTGACCATAAATCCCTCAAAATTATCCAAATTGAGAAAAAAAAATTAGATGATGGAGGAAAGAATTATCTAAAACTTTTCATTTAACAACATTTTAAAATTCTGAGAGTAAAAGGTCCAAAAATCGAGAACAACATTGGGTGGATTTCCTTATTTTCCAAGACTTCCGAGTTTTAAAGTATTTCAAATTTTAAAAAAATTTCATTTGAGTAAATTCATTAGATTTTTTGGAAATAATTTACCTTTATATGTATGGCTGCTATATGGTTGGTTATGTGATGATATTATTGGATTATTTTGTCGTAGTTATGGTAATATACGTGTGTATGTAATACGAATCGTAGAATTTGAATCAAAGTCTAAGTATTATGTTTGGTTTGAAAGATGTGTGCTTGTTTATGTGATGCTTATGGTTCATAGATTTGAGTTGTTTGAGATATCGAAGTGGAAAACAAGTGGGAAATTACGGGTATCCATAGTTATTGTCGTTGTGGATGTAGTTCGCTTAACATTTTCATTTCTAAAGAAATTTGGTTTCTAAATCTTAAAAGTGTTTGACAATGTTTTATGAACTTAATAATAAATTTTAGAAAGTTAATTAAGTTTTTAATAATCAATTATTAGTTAATTAAAACTTTAAATTAATTAGGATTTTAATATTTAATAATTAATTAAGGATTATACAAGGTTTAATAATTAGAATTATGTGAAGATTAGTTATTAATTAATTATCATTTAAAGTTAAGATTTATTTTAACTAATTATTAATTAACTTAATAAAGTATGAGTTAAGTAAATTATTTATATTCAATTTGTTATTAATTAAATATTGGATTAATTATTAGTTAATTATTAATCAAGTGTTAATTATTTTTAATTATAAATCATTAAAGGTTTTAATTTATAATAAATTATTTATTAAAGGCTTAATTTATTTTTTAAGTTCAATTAAAGATTATTTAATTAATTAATTGATATTAATCAATTTTAATTATTAATGAAGGTTTAATTAATTATTAAATGATTAATAAATGCTTATTGGGTTTAGTTAATAGTTAATTATTGTTTAATTACTTAATTAAATTAAGTTAAGATTTATTTAAGATTAATTATGATTTAAATAAGGATTTAACTTGTAACTAATTTTTTTTAAAAGAGTTTAAAGAAGTTTTAAATCACGTCTTTTCCAAAAGTAAAAGTGTTTTAAAAGAACTTGTTTTCCAAAGGTGGTTTTGAATACAAGTGATTCAAGTGTCAATACCATTAAGGAACCATATAACTGAGAATGAGTTATAATATAGATTATGGGTTGTTCGGACATGTGTTAGTACAATGAACCCTCGTTTTTCTTAAAACCGATCGATTGATTGTTTGATTGTATGGACATGTGTTAGTAGAAAAAATCCCTGTTCTATTATAAATTGTTTGGTTGCTTGATGGTTAGTTTGTTCGTGTGAACATGTGTTGGCAGAGTTAATACCATTCTACTATAAATTGATTGAATTGTTTGGACATCTGTTTAGCAGGACAAATCACTATCCTACTATTATGTTATTTGAGTATATATATATATATATATACACACACATATATATACACTAGTTAGTTCATATTGACATGTTATTCCCTGATTTGGATATGAGTTGTATTCACATATATGTTGACCTATGCAAATAACTGTTAAGTGAAATGAAATCGAAATTGAATAGTAACTTAAATTAGTACTTTCTAAGCCTCTTTTCGAATTACTAAAATATGTTTTTGAATTAGCTTTGATTCTTTAATCGATTTGGGTTTTAGGGGTTATAAATGGTTTTCAAATTTTATTAATATTTTATAAAGTTATTTTTAAATAATATCTTGTTTTTAAAAAGGGGTTTATTATATAAAAGGCTTTACCTAAAGTGATTTAGGAATGATATCTTGACAATGATATTTTATAAAGGAGATTCTATACAGGAATTATGAAGGATGATTTTTAAATAGTTCTAAAAAATAGAAAGCGATTTTATAAATCATTTTAGATATTTTTGCAAGAAGTTTTAAATCGAGTTTGAAAATTGTAAAGAGGTTTGAAATGTGAAGTGAACTTATAAAAGAATTTTTATAAGGAATAAGTGAATGGGTTTTATAAAGTGAATGAATTTTATAGCAAGTGATGTTTTGAAAAGGAATTGGTTGGCCATTTAATATGGAATGTGTGAATAGAGAATTTTCTAAATGTTTTTGGTAAATGTTTATATTTTTTTCCAAGTAAAATGGATGTGGGAAAAGTGTTTAAGAAAAGATACTTTGATAAAGTTTATAAAGTGATTTTATTAATTAAAGATTAATTAATAAAGGCTTAGAGGCCCCATATGGAATTTAATCAATGTTTGATTGTATATCTATTTGGTAGTTAAATAAGCAACTATCAAAATCAGGACCAAAATGTGATTTTGGAAATACTTTGGGGAAACACGGAAATTGATGCAGCCCAGTCCACAAGTACAACAATGGAGTTAAGTCGTCCCAGATCCTTAGGTCGTGAACGACCTAAGGAAGGCGAGTTACGACTTATCAAAGTCACCACAGCAAGTTAATGAAGGTCATGAAAGTTGCGAACGACCTAACGAAATAGACGAGTTACGACCTAATAGCCTATCTCCTTATACCGCTATGGAGTTAGGTCGCTGCCTTTAAGTCGCTACAACGAGTTACGACCTAGATAGGTCGCTTGAAGAGGTGCATAAGCTTTTCTCTTAAGTCGCTGAGGGATAAAGTCGTGTCATTTTCTTTTAAGTCATTGACATTCTGTCCGTTGTATCTGTTAAGTCGTGGACATGTTAAGTCGCGTGTATTTGGGTCGTTGATTGATAAATCGTCCGTGTTGAGTATACGTGTTGTACTGAGTTGTAAACGGTGTTAAGTCGTATGTCGTGTATTCGTTAAGTCATGTACTATCTTAAGTCGTTGTTGTTGTTGAGTCGTCATACTATTATGTCGCTTGCATTTGTAACCCGTAAGTCGGCAAGGAGTTAAGTCGGTCATGTGCGTGTGGAGATTTAATCAGTTGAGTCGCTGAAGGCTTAGGTCATGAGCGACCTTGGCTAAGTCGTAAGTCTTGGGGCGTTAGGTCGGAAACGACTTAAGGGTTTGGGTTGTAAAACGCTATAAATAGCGGTTGTGTTGGTCATTTGTAACTTGGTTGATTGTTGAATCAAAACTTTGTTTTATTGCTGTGTGCTTTCATCTAAATTGGTAGTTGAGTGTGATCTCCTATCTCCACTTTCGGTTATTCGAGTGCTCCCGAATCAACGATCGTTGCAGCCGATTCACGGTATCAAGTGCGCTTGATCAACGTTTGAAGAATTGTAGATCTTCTTTCACGGTATCGTGCGCGATCAACGTGTCGAGGATAGCTAGATTTCGGTATCTTTGTGATCAACGAATTTGGGTATTTCGGTATCTTCAATCCACTGTTTTCTACTTTCATCGATCTATATCGTCTTGTTATTATCCACTACGTCAGTTTGGTATCAGAGCTTGACTTAGCTAATCATAGCTAAGCCGACGCTTGGTGCCGATTTTTGAAGTTGTTGAAGATTGTGTTCAACGTATTCATCGCGAAGTTGCAACAAGTTTGGAGCCTTAGATCCATTTTGTTTAGGATCAAAGTGTGGAAAGTGTTTGGTTTTATGATTGAGGGGTTGGGCCGAGCTAAGTATAGGCCGTGCACTACTTGTGTAGAAGTGTTGAAGTTTGAATTTGATTTGTTGAAAATTTGTGAAATTTTGAAGTGTTTCTGTTGATTCAATCATGCCGCCGAGAAAAGCTAATCGTCATCAAAATGTTGAAGCGTTGTATAGAAGAGAAGAAGCCGAGCAGATGGAGCAACGCATTAATGAGAAATTTAATGAAGGTATTGGAAAGCTAGAGAAGTTTATGATTGATACGAATCAAACTCAAAGGAGATCGCCAATCTCGAACCATGGAGGAAACCGAGTTTCGCCATCGGTTACGGAAGCGAGAAGGGTATCACCGCAATCTTTTAGTGAGACAAGAGAAACATCAATTTCATCGAGAAAAGATCACCATGACTATGGACATGAAGAGAGAAGAACTCCATGTGAGTTTGAAGATGAGTCATATAGAGATGAAGAGAGACATAGTAGAAGGGACATGCGTGATCGAAGGGATGATAATGGTCGAGATCGATACAGACGTATATTTGATTATGATGAAGATGGTGATAGAGTTAGCATTCATTATCGAGATCGAGACCAAGTATGAAATGTATATCAGGATGTTGAAGATGATCGACAATGGGAATCGGGTATGAAGATGGAAATTCCAGAATTCAAAGGTGGAATGGTAGTAGAAGAATTTTTGGATTGGTTGTCTAATGTTGAAGAGATCTTTGATTTCAAAGAGGTTCCGGAAAATCGTCGAGTGAAGTTGGTTGCTACTAGGTTGAGGGGGAGAGCCATGGCGTGGTGGCAGCAAACCAAACTTACACGAGAACGGATGGGGAAGTCCAAGATTGAGTCATGGGAGAAGATGAAGAAGTTAAT
Source organism: Allium cepa (assembly GCA_030765085.1). Classification (NCBI taxonomy): domain Eukaryota; kingdom Viridiplantae; phylum Streptophyta; class Magnoliopsida; order Asparagales; family Amaryllidaceae; genus Allium; species Allium cepa. The sequence goes on from CM060931.1 coordinate 862,854,425, forward strand.
GAAGGCTACATTCTTGCCTTATAATTATCAATCACTCATGTATCAGAGGTTGCACAATCTGAGGCAAGGGACGAAGTCTGTTAATGATTATGCTGATGAATTTTATCAACTGATTGCTTGAAACGACATTATGGAGACAGAGGAACAGCTGACTGCTAGATTTGTTGGAGGGTTAATGATGCAGATCCAGGATATGGTGAACATGTTCGATCCTAGATCAGTTGCAGAAGCACATCAAAAGGCATTGGCTTGGGAGAAGCAGGGAAGGCGTGGAGGTGGTGTATTTACAAGTTCCAATATTCAGAACAAGGGTGCTAGTAGGAGTTCCAATGATTCGAAAGCTGTCAGTAAACCAGTTGTGAATGAAGTTGCGAAGGCGAAGGTCAGCAACAGTTTCAAGTGTTACAATTGCCAGGAAGTGGGTCACAAGAGTAATGAATGTCCGAGGCCGAAGAAACGAACTATGATTGCTGAAGTTGAAGGTGAGGATGTTGGTGAAGGTTATTCTAGTCCAGCTGAGGAGGATGAACAGGAAGTTGCATCAGGAGATGAATGATGTAATCTAATGATGAGGAGGTCTTGTTTAATACCGAAGCAGGAAGAAGAGGCTTAGTTGGTTGAGGAGTAACATCTTTCAGTCAGCATGCACTATTCTGGGAAAGGTTTGTAAATTTGTGATTGACGCTGGAAGTTGTGACAATATTATTTCTACCGAAGCTGTGGGAAAGTTGAAGCTAAAGCCGAAGAAGCATCCAAATCCTTACAAGTTAGCGTGGTTGAGAAAAGGAGGAGTGGTGAAGGTGGACAGACGAGTTCGAGTTCCATTTTCCATTGGGAAAAAGTATAAGGACCAGATCCGGTGTGATGTAGTTGAGATGGATGTTTGTCACTTGCTTTTGGGAAGACCATGGCAGTATGATCGAGTAGTGCAGCATGACGGTCGTACCAATAGCTACAGCTTTATGTTCGAAGGTGTTAAGATCATTTTGGTTCCAAAGAAGAGACAACAATGAGAAATCAAATCAGAGAAGATTGAGGAGCTGAAAACTTTATTGACTTTGAAAGAATTTGTTGAAGAAGTATAGGAGAGTCCTGAAGTGTTTTTGTTGATTTGATGTGAAGCTACTGAATCTTTTGACGTTCCAAAGGAAATAAAGCCGGTATTGGAAGAATTCAGAGATTTGTTTCCTGAGGAATTGCCAACGGAGTTACCACAGTTGAGGGATATTCAACATCAGATTGATCTTGTACCAGGGTCAGTTTTACCTCACAGGCCATATTACCGGATGAGTCCCAAGGAGCATGAAGAACTGAGAAGGCAAGTGGAAGAATTGTTAGAACAACGGCGTATTCAGGAGAGCTTGAGTCCATGTGCTGTGCCAGCCTTATTGGTACCGAAGAAGGATGGGACGTGGAGGATGTGTACGGACAGTAGAGCTCTGAACAAGATCACTGTGAGATATAGATTTCCTATGCCGAGGTTTGATGATTTGATAGGTCAGTTGAGTGGAGCTGTTGTGTTTTCCAAGATTGACTTGAAGAGTGGATACCATCAGATTCGTATTAAACCGGGTGATGAGTGGAAGACTGCTTTTAAAACCAGGGAAGGATTATATGAATGGTTGGTTATGCCGTTTGGTTTATCAAATGCACCGAGTACTTTTATGAGAGTGATGAACCAGATTTTTAGACCATTCATTGGGAAGTTCGTGGTTGTTTACTTTGATGATATTTTAATCTATAGTAGGAGTATGGAAGAACACATCCAGCATTTGCGAGAAGTACTATTGATTCTACGACAAGAGCAGTTCTATGCAGCAGCAAAGAAGTGCGTGTTTATGACGGACAGTGTTTTATTTCTGGGGTATGTTTTGTCAAAGGAAGGTATTCAAATGGATGAAAATAAAGTGGAAGCTGTCAGGAGTTGGCCACAGCCAAAGACAATTACCGAAGTGAGGAGTTTTCATGGATTGGTATCTTTCTATCGAAGATTCATTCCACACTTTAGCAGTGTGATGGCACCTATAACCGATTGCATGAAGGGGAAGCAATTTTCATGGTTAGAGGAAGCGGCATTTGCTTTTGAGAGGATCAAGGAACTTTTGACGACAACACCAATTCTTGTACTACCAGATTTTCAGTTGTCGTTTGAGCTACATATTGATGAATCTAAGGTTGGGATTGGAGGAATGTTGAGTCGGAAGGGAAGACCAGTTGCTTATTTCAGCGAGAAGTTGTCTGGAGCTAAGTTGAGATATAGCACTTACGGTGTGGAGTTTTACGCAATTGTTCAAGCAGTAAAGCACTGGAGACATTATCTGTTTCAAAAGGAGTTTGTTCTCTATACAGATCATGAAGCTTTGAAGCATTTGCAAGGGCAGGATAAAATTTCAGCTAGGCACGCTTCATGGGTCGCGTATCTACAACAGTTTACTTTTGTTGTGAAACACAAGTCAGGGGCGACGAATCGTGTAGCTGATGCTTTGAGCAGGAGGAATCATTTGTTGACAACAATGAAAGTTGAAGTGACAGGGTTTGAACTATTTCCAAAGTTGATTAAAGAAGATCCTTACTTTACGAAGTTCGTTGAGAAAGTCAAGGATGGGAGTACTGATGAATTTGTGTTGATAGATGGATTCTTATTCAAAGGGAATCAATTATGCGTACCAGATTGCAGCTTGAGAATGAAAACTGTGAAAGAGTTGCATGAAGAAGGGCATGTGGGTAGAGATCGAACATTGCAGTTGATTTCTCAGTCTTATTATTGGCCGTCAATGAGAAGGGAAGTTGAAAGGTTTGTGCGTAGATGTCATGTTTGTCAGGTTTCGAAAGGGACAGTTACCAATGCGGGATTATATATGCCGTTACCTATACCGACTAAACCTTGGGTTTATGTGAGTATGGATTTTGTTTTGGGGTTGCCTAGAACTCAAAGGGGGAATGATTCCATTTATGTGGTGGTTGATCGATTTTCGAAAATGGCACATTTTATTGCTTGTAAGAAGACGGCAGATGTTGTTCGTGTTGCTCAGTTATATTTCAAAGAGATCTATCGACTTCATGGATTGCCAGAGTCTATTGTTTCAGATAGAGATACTCGCTTTCTGAGTCATTTTTGGCTAAGCTTGTGGAAGATGGTGGGAACAAAGTTGAATTTAGTAGCGCTTACCATCCGCAGACAGAATGAGGTTGTGAACAGATCGCTGGGAAATTTGTTGCAATGTCTTGTGAAGAATAATTTGAAAAGTTGGGATATGAAGTTATGTCAAGCGGAGTTTGCTCATAATAATGCTATCAACCGTAGTACGGGTTTCAGTCCATTTCAGATTGTATATTCGAGCTTGCCAAAGGGGCCGTTGGATTTAGTGATAGTGCCACAACCAAAGGGGACAGTTAAGCAGGCTGTTGATTTTGTTGAAGGTTTGACGGAATGTTGATTTTGTTGAAGGTTTGACGGAATGCTAGATTGTTGAAGGTTCAGGAACGATTGGAGAAGTTGAATGAGAAATATAAGCGATTGACAGATTTGAAGTGACGAAGTGTTGAATTTAACAAGGGTGATTTAGTCTACGCAGTGTTGACAAAAGATCGTTTTCCGGTGGGAACGTACAATAAATTGAAGGCGCGGAAAATTGGTCCAGTTGAAATTTTGAAGAAAATTAATGAGAATTCGTATCAGTTGAAATTACTAGATGATGTTCATAGTACTGATGTTTTCAATGTTAAATACTTAATTCCGTATCATGGAAGTGAACTTGTTGTGGAAGAAGAAGATGTAAATTCGAGGTCGAATTTCAATCAACCCGGGGAGGATGATGCAGCCCAGCCCACAAGTTCAACAATGCAGTTAAGTCGTTCCAGATCCTTAGGTCGTGAACGACCTAAGGAAGGCGAGTTACGACTTATCGAAGTCCTTAAGGCACCACAGCAAGTTAATGAAGGTCATGAAATTTGCGAACGACCTAAAGAAATGGACGAGTTACGACCTAACAGCCTATCTCCTTATACCGCTATGGAGTTAGGTCGCTGCCTTTAAGTCGCTACAATGAGTTACGACCTAGATAGGTCGCGTGAAGAGGTGCATAAGCTTTTCTCTTGAGTCGCTGATGGTTTAAGTTGTGTCATTTTCTTATAAGTCGTTGACATTCTGTCCGTTGTGTCTGTTAAGTCGTGGATATGTTAAGTCGCGTGTATTTGGGTCGTTGATTGATAAATCGTCCGTATTGAGTATACGTGTTGTATTGAGTCGTAAATGGTGTTAAGTCGTATGTTGTGTATTCGTTAAGTCGTGTACTGTCTTAAGTCGTTGTTGTTGTTGAGTCGTCATACTGTTATGTCGCTTGCGTTTGTAACCCGTAAGTCGGCAAGGAGTTAAGTCGGTCATGTGTGTGTGGAGATGTAATAAGTTGAGTCGCTGAAGGCTTAGATCTTGAGCGGCCTTGGCTAAGTCGTGGGGCATTAGGTCGGAAACAACTTAAGGGTTTGGGTTGTAAAACGCTATAAATAGCGGTTGTGTTGGTCATTTGTAACTTGGTTAATTGTTGAATAAAAACTTTTTTTGATTGTTGTGTGCTTTCATCTAAATTGGTAGTTGAGTGTGATCTCCCATCTCCACTTTCGGTTATTCGAGTGCGCTCGAATCAACGATCGTTGAAGCCAATTCGCGGTATCAAGTGCGCTTTATCAACGTTTGAAGAATTGTGGATCTTCTTTTATGGTATCGTGCGCGATCAACGTGTCGAAGATAGCTAGAATTCGGTATCTTTGTGATCAACGAATTTGGGCATTTCAGTATCTTCAATCCACCGTTTGCTGCTTTCATCGATCTATATTGTCTTGTTATTATCCGCTGCGTTAGAAATTATATGGTATAGTTACCATTGATCATGCTATACTGTACGTATAAGTTCATTTCGTTCTTCTAGGATGAAGGATAAGGAAATATGTCCACTAACGGTTAGGAGGTGAGCTCTGCTCTTATCTTTTATCTGCTTATTTCCTAAAGAACCAGGGTTGACTTTTATTGAAAGTTGTTTTGAAGAGACTGAGATAGGATCTATTATCCACAAACCACTTTGATCCCACTCAAGCGTTTCGAATTGAAGGCATCCTGAAGAATATGGAATCGAAGATGGAGCATTAAAGTGCAACGGCTGCATGCTACTAATCTAGAGGGTGATTCCAAAATGGATGTAGTAGAAGTAGTGCCTTTGGTTTGTCCTTATCCTGGACAACTTGTATGGATGAATGTTTGCACTACATTACTGCTTCGAGGGTAGCGTTAACATTCCAAGTGGGATCGCTATTCAAGAAGGTAAAATGTAGCCTTAAGCCTCACCAGTCGTGAAAAGACTAAAACAGGGCATGCAGTATGGCTAAGTGGGTCGCTCACATTAGGGTATGTCATCATATTTCTAGATTACTATTTTTGTGGATTTGGTTGTGCATGAGAGATCTCGATTAAGGTTGGAAGACCGGGATGATGACATATTCGGTACTACTAATCATGTGGTAGGCAGGTTCTGTGTAGCGGGGTACATGATGTTCCTGTCAGACCCGGGTGCATTTTTCTAGAGATGTACCCTTCGGAGGTAGTTCCTTATCTAGTCTTAGTATAAAGTCCATTCTCCAATACATGCCTTTACGGTTTTTCTATAAAAGTGTTTAGTTATCGTAAGGTAAAGACCCATCTTTGTTTATATGTAACGTAGTCTTATGAAATTCCTTTGATTTTTAAAACGTTTTGAAATGTAGTAATCAAGTTGTTTGAGTTTACTCGAACTAAACCCATGTCTAACCCAAAGTTTTATTTTCTTTCCCTAAATCCCTTGGGTGCCCAAATTTTTACGAGCAGCCAAAGATTTCAGGTTTTTCCATGGATGCATTTTGGAGGAGCTTGGAGTAGGATGCTTCATTGATAGATAGTTATTACTTGCTTCTGCTGTATATTATATGCTCTATATCTGATGTATAAGGGCAGTGGTTATAACTGTCCAAGGTTAGAATCGTATTAGTGTAACTCTGATGTATTTTTTTTAAGATGACTTTGTAAAATATTATGTGATTAATATATGTTATTCCGTTGCAATGTGAGATTCTATGATTGTTTAGTTTCTTCTACCTTCTATCTTCTGTCTTTTCCCTAATAATCTACTTTTTTGTTCAATTTGAGTTGATATGTGTGGTTTGTTGCCAACTTAAACTGCATAGAAAAGTGGATCGTTACAACGATGAAGGCCATAGATCATTACTAAAGACCTTAAACCCTAATTCGGGTATTAGTAACTGAAATCCCGAACTTAACAATGAAAGACCTGAAACCCAGATTCAGTAATTAATCAGCGATGTTCAAAAATTCTTCTTTGATAATTAGTGGGAGGCTGTAGATTCTTGTTTAAGCCTTCTGCTCTATTGGTCCTTGGGTTTTGACTTTTAAACATGTGTTATCGTTTGGGCCTTGTACGTTGTCTCTGTTTGATTTGCCGCCTTTCGGGCTCAAATGTCTTAGTCCATTGTTTGATATGCTTCTTTTCGGGCTCAGACGTATTAGTCCAGTGTTTGATATGCCGCTTCTTTGGCTTGGACATCTTAGTCCATTATTGTCTAGTGCGCTTGGTTAGCTTACCACAAGCAGGACCGAAGGACTTACCCAACCTCCGTCCAATAGGCTCTCCAAACAGGCCTTATAGACATGACTAAAGACTTGTTTGGTGCCTTGGCTAGGCCATAGGGCTTACTCCATCCTCCCACCAGAAGGCGCCTTGACCTGGCCATAGCGTGACGCAATCAAGGGCTTATTGATATTTTAACCTAGCCATAGGGTGGCGTGGAGGTTTACACTAACCCCCCTCCAGGAGGTGCCATGACCTAGTCATTATGTGGCACAGCTAAAGGCTCATCGATGCTTTAACATTGCCATAACATGGTGCAGTTAAAGGCTTACTCTAACCTCCCTCCAGAAGGCACTTTGACCGTTTAAGGTAATGTCCAAGTGCAAGGGGAATTCTACTCCCAACCGTGTAGATTTCACTTAGTAAAGTAGTTCTTTATTGAGTCCCACTAGGAACTCTTTACAAATTCATTGATTTTTCCTTGCCTGAAGAAACTGGTCATCATTCCTTCCAGTGCCTTACGCTGATTTGTATCATTTCCATTAATCATATGGTAGTGACAATAGGATCCTCCCTGATTCCTTTCATATTTAGGTTTTTCTCTTCTGTGATGGCCAGTAGTTGAGCTCTTACTTGGTTAGCAAATAAACTTTCATGATTGATATCATTGCATTCCTTAGGAAGTCTTGACATGAAGTTTGTCTTTTGAGGATGGTTTCTAGATTTTTTTTATTACTTTGTACTGAACCTTCGCCCTTAATGACCCATTTTCTTTTCAAAACCCTTCGAAGTTCATATGTTGGCAATGCCCCACTTATTACTTGATGCCATTTATATGTAAAGGTGTTGTAATCAGCCATCATTCTCTCTTCAAAGGTTGTGCCTTTGGTGTAGAGTTGAATTGTTTTCCTCACGTGTTCAAATATGTTATCGCTTTCATTTCTTGTTCTTCCTAAGGAAAAGATTGGTGTGGGGCCAATGTGAAAAGGGATAAAACTCCATTTATTTGTAATCATAAGATTTAGCTTTCTTTTTCTTTATGATCCTTAAAGCTTCCAATTTCAACATTTATTCTTCATGTTGTTTAAAATCATTAACTGTTCTATGGAAGCATACAATTGGATGTGGTTCTAAGGTTCATTGTTCAGTCCTTTTGATTTTTCTAAATACGATGATGTAAAGTCTAAAGCAGGTAAGCTTGTAATAGAGTTGTGTTAGAGAAAAGTGGAGTTGTTAGTTCAACAAGATCGGAGGTTCATGCCCTTCTTCTAGCGCCAAAAACGTTAACAAGAAAACTTGTCAATACCTCAAAGAAAAGTCTAAAGTGTAGATGTCTCATTCGAAACTTCTTATGATCAGATAGAGATAGTTAAAACCTTATTATTCCTTAAAACCACCTTTCAAAATAGGTTGTTTCAGTCAAAACTTCTTCTCGTTTAACCTTTCGACTCAGTCGAAAGGCTTGATTCCCTTTATTATACCTTTTCAATTGATTAAGTGAAAATTCCTCTTTATTCGACCTTTCGACATAGTCGAAACACCTGTATCCCTCCCTATTAAGCCTTCGAAACTTGTTTAATTAATTTAGTTATCCCCTTTCAAAACCTCCTTTCGAAGCAGTTAAGAAAACTCAAGGGTTGGACATTAGGATATATAGTAGATGGAAAGGTTCCAACTTCGTCAAAAGCACGCCTTTCGATGGCTTGGGTAAGGAACTATTGATCTAAGGATATTAACTAAGCTAAAGGTTCCAACTTACTCAAAAGGTAACCTTTCGATATCTTGAGGTTTGGATCTAAGACACTAAGGATATTGTTGAGCTAAGGGTTTTGACTCACTCAAAAAGTGACCCTTCTATGGAGTCAACATAAAAAGATCATAACTGAATCTAATAAGAGTATTAAATCAGCTGCATATCCAAAAGTATCATAATCTTACTATCATTAAGCTAATACTATACAAATTGATCAACTTCCCAACCTAATTCAAAATTAGTGTTTACAATTTTTAGATTGTACAAGAATGAAGTGAATGAATTCGGATCCCCTAAACCAGACCCATAGGCTCTTATTTATAGATGCAGATTGGCACCTTACGAATCAGTCCTTTCGACCTGGATGAAAGGCGGCCTTGGAGACTGTAACGACCCGTAAACTTTCGATAATTAAAATAGCTAATTTAATAAGATTTCGTGTTTTAGTGTTAGAAAAAAATTGTAAGTCGTTGGAATAATAATAAATGTTGAATTCATTGGGTATAATAGAGTAATTGATTGATAAGTGAAATCTATTTAAATCAAATATTGAATATTGAACGGGTAAATTGTTTAAATTAAATATTTAAAACTTACTGAATAATTGAATAACTGTAAAATGAAAATAGTGTACTAAAATTGTGAACTGGTTTTAAAGGTTGAATCTTATAAGTTTAATTTCAATATTTCAAAAGATAATGAATTATTGGAAAAGTGAAATTGTTTAAATTTAATATTTGGAATTTATTGAATAATTGAATAAAGGGAATTGAATAACTATTTTAATGAAAATGGTTTTTCTATAATTTGAATTGTCAAATTTTATAAGTTCGTTTTGAATATTCCAAATGATAGTGATTTAAGAATAGTCAAATTTTTTAAAATTTAATATTACAGATGTTTGAATAATTAAATTCCGAATTTGATATGATCAATTTGATATTGAAATTTAATATATGAAAATAGAGTGAATAATTGAAATTTAATTTAATATGATTCAGATTGGTTTCCAAAGTGAATATAAGTTATATTGGGATTATAATAGAGTTAATAAGATTTGAAAATTGGAAATTATTGGATAATTGAATAACGGGTTTAATATGATTAAAAATGATTTGTAAAATTTTATTTCATCATATTAAAGTAAGAATGATGTTGTAGAACTTTTAAAATTGAAGTAAAATTAAATTTGTGAAAATTGAATATTCTAATATTTAATTATCGACTGAAAAATAGCCAATTTTCGAACAGTCTCGGAATTGGACGAAACTAGTTCCATTGGATCCGTAATAGTTTGTTATTATCGGATTTCAATTTTCGTAGCAATCTGAGTTTTCGTTTGACTGTGGCAGCTCGAAACGCTTCGAAATTTTTTTCAAATTAATTTGACGAGTTAAAATAGTTATTTTTCAAACAGTCTCGGATTTCGACGAAACTAGTTTCATCGGATCCGTAATGTGATAGTATTGCAAGATTTCAAATTTCATGTCAATCGGATTTACCGTTTGTCCAGTGCGAGCCAAAACGCCTAGAAATTCGTTTAATCGGTTTAATTTAAATTTGATCGTTTATTGCCGTAACTCGCACAAACGATCGAGTAAGCTTCCGAAACATGTTCCATTGTGTCTGGAACACGGGGTAAACCATAGGAACGCCGGTCACCACATGAGATTTGGAGTTCGGAAATCCCGGGATGAATAGTGTTCGTTATTTTTCTATAAAAGCACCACATTATTTTCTTTTTTTCAAAACAAACTCAAACCCTAGGGTTACAATGCAGCCGCCACTATTGTCTTGAACGGCCAAGAACGTTCGAATCTTCCCTCTCTAATTTCTTTAAATCCGTTGATCAATACAAGAAACCTCTAACACGAAGATTGAAGAGCTTCGCGAGCTCTTCGAATCCATACGGATATGATCGATTATAGCGGAGAAAATCTTCGGCAAATCGAGTGTAAGGTGCTGCCGTTCGTGCTCGTGCTTCGGCCAGAGGAGGCGACCGAGTTCGTGCGGTCTTCGGCCATAGGTCGTGCTCGCGTAGGGCTTCGTCGTGGCGTATCCCGATCGTCGTGAAATGGAAGGAGGTCGTTGCTTGTATTAGGGTTCACGGCTTGAATGGGTTCGGTCGCGATAATTGTCACCTGGAAATGAACGAGGATGGAATAAGGGAGCGTGCGGTCAGATGATGGGGGATGCAAATTCAACGGCTGTGATTGGTTGAAGGTTTAAAAATGAAAAAAAAAATGTAAATTTTGTTTATATTGATTCGTGTAACTTTAAACTGTCATAACCTGTTGCTGCGAGGTCGGATTCGGACGAAACTTTTTGCGTTGGAATCGTTTCGGCGAGCACTACACTATGGAATTAGATTAGAGTCGTTTGGATCTAGAGAAAATTTCGGGTAAAATTAAACGCTCGTTTAATTTTATTCGAAATAAAACGCTGGAACTACATTAAAATCAAGGTGAGTGTTTTATAACGCTCACAACGTACTAAATATCCTTATGCTACTTAAATTTGACATTATGATGTGTTATGATTTTATTTGTCATTGTTTGACAAAAAATTAATTGTCATATAGCTTGTCAATTGAATTAACCGTTGAAATTAAATTGACAGTTAAATTGAAATTGAAATTGAAATTGAATTGCGATTAAATTGCCTGACATTGATAACAATGAAACTGCCATGAATTGTATTATCTATTGGATGATGTATTTTGATGGATGTTATTGGTTGATATTTAAGTGTTTGGATGTTTGTTTGCTTGTATATACTGTTATGCATACATATGACACTGTGATTGGTTTAAGTGATATATATTCATCCCTGACATTTAACTCAAATAAATAACTACTTGGCCATAGGATAGAAAATTATATACGGACACCGAATTGGCTAAATTAATAATTTTTAAAATCTTCGATTTGAAATTTATTTAAATGTTTGATTTAAAAGTTATAAATAGAAATAAATTTATAGGAATCGAATTTATCGAAAAATTGAGTTTTGGAATGTTGAAATAAATTTTGGTTAAAAGAAATTGTTAAATAATATGATTCGAGGCTTTGAAATTTAAAAATTGGGATTTGATTGAATTTTGAAAATTGATTTGTTTAAAGATTTAACCTTAATTCGAGCTTTGAATATTACCAAGTAAAAGTGATATAAAAATGATATTTTGAAATCGAGTTTGGAATTGAATCATATTTGAAATTTGAATTTAAATTTGAATATTGGAAGATAATTTTGTTAAGTATTATAAATTGATATTTTGAAAAATCAAGCTCCAAATCGATACAAATTGAAATTGAATAAACTAAAGGTGAATGTAAAATTTAATTAATTTGAAGTCAAAGTTGACATTGATTTGAATTGAAATCGAGATTGAATCATTAGAATGGAAATTGATTTTTTTTTTTGAATTGGGAAATTATAATTGAAATGGTTTGGTTTTGAAGCTGTTTTATTTGTTTTCCAAATTACTCAGTTATATAAACCTTCTTTGAATACGTAAATTATTTTAATCTATTTTAAATCTACTTAACCCGATTTAAATTATTTTAAACTAATTTAACTATTTTAAATCCATTTTAGATTGTAAGTATCTTTTACTATTTTAATTATTTAAAACTACTTTTAAACTACTTAAAACTATTTTCTAAAATTCTAAACTGATCAATAAGGTGAAATGGTTATATTTAAATCTTGAATTTAAATACGAATTGGGTTAAATGAAGTTGCAACCTAAATTGAAATCCGAATTGATTTTGAAATCGAAATAAGATATTGAGACCAAAAATGGTTTTTGAAACGGAATCTTACATTTGAATAGATACGATAATATTTGAAACGAATTTGATTTTTGAAGCGAACATGATATTTTGATATCAATTATGAATCGATTTGAAATGTAAAAGAGCCAATGGTGTAAAAATACGTAGTTATTATAGAGACCGGGATCGGATATGGACATACTCTTTGTCGATACCGAAAACCACTTTAATAACTATTATACGCGGAGTGTTGATCCAGAATGAAGTGGATGGTTTGGTGAACGCGTTGACTGAAGAAAGGGAATGATTATTGGATGACCCCTGACATGACTAAAACAGGAGCCGCCGGGCCATTGAGGTCCGCCACCTCTAGCGGTCACGCTTCTTCGATACTACTTCGATTACATTTGTGATTTGATTTGTGTGCACTCCTTGATTTAGGAGTGTTGTTTCGCGGTGTTGGGGTAGCTGCTGGTTATGCTCAACATCAGTCCGGATCACGCAACTACTAGTATCCTAGTTGGTATGGCCTCATGTACCTTGTCATACTGATTATCCTATTCGCGACCACTGCGTTTGGTTTTGTGTTATACCTATGGGGTGCCCTCTGATAACCACCAGTTTACGGTGGGGCTTACGGTGCTGTATAGACTATGGCATTATAAAAATGTGTTAAGGGGGATTATGGCAACGCCTTAATGCTATTTTGGTACTTTATATTACTGATAGGCATTATCTACTTAGCGTACGTTACTACATAGTAGATAGTTTAACGGATCCTTAAGAGATGGAAAATCCCGTAACATCTCTTAAGTTATTGCACGCACGTTGACACTGGATATGAGATGTCAATCCCTGTAAACATCTCTGACGCCGTTACACTCATATTTAATTACGATTGATTTAACTTTCATAAGGATATTTTAGTCCTGACTTGAGACAACCCCTTCCTACTTGCCCTATATTATTTTTCTATGTTATATCCCAAGATCCACTCTGATCAATATAAAAATATTGATATGCTTCTTTGTGACAACCATTTAAATGTTCACATGGATTTTTTCCTATGTCAGAGTACATTTTATCTGTATTTATTTCTTTTGAACGACTCAGCCCCTTTTTTCTAAAAAATATCACCCAGATCTCCTCTATTCATTTGATTAATTCCTATTTATTTTCTTAAGTTTATCACTGGTATGGTAAATGAAGCATATGAATTAACCCATAGCATTTCAACTTTCCAAAACTTTCCCTTTCAATGACCAAATTGAGACTGTGCATGTTTCTGTGCAACTGTTTGCACATAATCATGCACAACTGCAGTTTACTTCCTCTTTGGTCCTTAAGTGGACTAATTTCGTTTAGGTATGATTCTGAAATGAATTAGTTGAATCTACAAATTTCTCTTATACCAATAATTACCAAATGCAATTTTACTTCTGAGTTACCCCTTCTATGTTATTCTTTTCTTTTCTGTCCATGGTATTTCTTATCTCATGATGTTAGTAGTGACTAGATGAATAGGTTCTAGTTTTTCCTAAACAAATTAATACATAAGCATACTAGTTTACTTATGCTTCAGACCCACTACCAATTTCCTTATCTAATTTTCAAGAAATAGGTATGTTCACAGTTTCTAACATGAAGCTAAAGGCCTTATCATCTTTTACTGAAAATAATGTTCATTACAACATACTTTTCCCAATTATCCTTTACATAGTAATAAAGTTTTTCTTGCACAATTTGAAACATCATTACATAAAGCTTTTACTGAAAACAAAACAGAAGAACCACTCTCCTACAAAATCCTAGCTTAGTTAGTTTGCAATTCCTTCAAGCATCATATGTCTGCATCTTACTATTTGGCATCCTTTCTTCCTGCAACCATCTCAGGGTCTGCTTCACAATGCAAGTGAAACACCCATTTGATGCAAGCAACAAACAGGTCAGATTGAAATCTGGTATGAGTAAGTTCAATTGACAAATACATAAGATTTATGAAACTGATTCCATATCTCCTTAATTTCAGATACTAACTGTTTTACCAAATTGTTAACCCCTTTCATCAGGTACACATTTTTGTTGTGTCTTTACAGTGAAATGAATGAATCGTTAAATGCATGTATAAGTGCTTAAACCAATTCCTTAGCAGAAATTCTTATTTCAAGAATTCATAGCAGCCATCATACAAATCACACAGGCATTTCATAACCATTGAACAAGCAAAACTCCTACCATTTAGCTAAAGCATCAAAACTGGTCTGCATACCAGTACTCACCATACTCTTAGCATATACATCTTTGCTTATCAATACATAACACATTTTTTTTAAGAGTCCAGTATCACATTTTGTAGTTGCACTGGTGCACACTGCCTGGAAGCTACTGTTTGATTTTCGAGTGCACTACTAGCTTTTGGACATAAACATGTCATGTGCAAACTTACACCCCAACCTTGATGCAAGCCAACTACCATGTCATACCCCCTTCCCTCATATCCAACCTGATAGAGGTGACCCATGCCTTGAGTTTAATTACTAAATTCTTTCCCATGACCCCCTATTACCTATGCAGTGTCATGCCCCACCCTGTTGTACCCCTAATCAATGCATACAAGCAGTTTTATACATCCATCAACCATTCAGTAACCCATGTATTCAACCATCACTCATATTTGAAAGTCATTTCAAGTTAATTTCCTACAGAAACATATTTTTGGTTGAAGCATAACTCAGAGCATTTCCAAATGGAATGCTACTAGGGTTCTCTAGCAATAAGGTCCTTGTAGCCATCCCATGCATTATAATGTATTTTCTCAATAACCTTATTTCCAGAGGGTACCCTATGATGCATCAAGATTTCACATGTGGAACTTCCACTGTATCTCAATCATCTTTTCAAATGCAAGACATAAGCCAGAGGATTCCCTTCCCCTTACTGCCTTGCACCCTACTTTTCTTGCTAGTATATACTTAAACCAAAAACATTTTGTCAAACTTAGAATTCCACCAGTAAGTCAGTTATTATCATACTATCATTAAATTAACATGTACAATCAAGTCATAATTTAAATAGTAACAAAGCACTGCAAAACACAAAGTCCAGAAACAACAGGAAATTGTCAACTAAAATGCATATAAACATCACAGAAAAATCAAGATAAGATAAAGGTTTTATGGCTGCCTTTCATAGGTCTTAATGCCTTGCCAAGTGAGGATTTACTCACCATGTTTCTTCTTCCTAGGTCTTGATTCAAGTTTGCCATTGTTTTTCCTTAATCTGTTGCTTACTTCCCTTTTCTGTGTTTTGATTTCTGGCCTTCCAATGTGCACCCGTAGGAGATAGTATGGTATATAGTGGAGTTGTTAGGGTTTTAAGGTTAGTTAGGTAATTTATTTTCATCAGAAATTCCATCATTATTCCCTAATTTCACCCAACAGTTTACCCTCTCCCTGCAGTTCTCCTTTTCCCCTGTCTTAACCCTTTTTGGCAATGTTCTTTCACACATTTCATGCATGAATTCTTTGGCTCAGGCATTCCTTGTCTTTTCTGGGTGTTATTTATGCATATAATTTTTATTTGAACGGCCAGCTAGGTGTGTGTTTCTGCTAACTACTGGGTATCTGCATGTGTATCCCTATGTGTGTGTATTTTCTCTACCCACACAAACTACTGTGTTTGCACTCATGCTATGAAAGTTAGAGCTAAAATTTTCTCAGGATATTCATGCATTTCATTCAGCTATGATGCAAACATACTTGATGGTCATGCACTGATTTATTTATGTATTCATTTATATTATTGTATATTTTTTTTCTTGCAAGATTCTTACTGAATTGCTTGCTCTAATTTGTACACTGCAACAATGTGCACATGCACCACTACATACATCTTCACAGTATAAATATATATTTCAGAAAACTGTTTTTATATATTAGTTTATTTATTTATTTATTTTTTTAAAATAAAAATTCAAATGACCTAAATTTCTACATGCTTGATTAACCAGGGCTGTCACATACACCCTTTCTTTAAGAAATTGTGTCCCACAATTTAACACTTCTTGCCATGTAAATCAAGGGTCAAACATAAATACATATTCTTAATTCAACCAAAACAAACCAGCACACATAATATTGGATGTCATGTTCAACTAAGAAAATTTAAGCATGAATATTAAAAATACCTCTGCCTTAACTAGCTGCTGCAAATAATTAAGGGTATTGAGCCTTTATCTTGTCTTCAACCTCCCATGTGCAGTCATTAGGGTCCAAACTCCACTGCACCTTTACCAGTTTAATTATTTTGTTTCTCAATCTCTTATCTTCCTTAGCTGTAATGCCCATTGGCTTCTTCTCATATACCAGGTCAGGTCTAACTTCCACTTTACTTGGTGGCTGAACTACTAAAGCTTCATCATGCACATATTTTCTCAACTGTGATACATGAAATACATTGTGTATTCCACTCATCTCTTCTGGCAATTTCAACTTGTAGGCCATCTTTCCTATCCTTGCAATAATCTCATATGGTCCTATATACCTTGGGGTTAGTTTCCCTGCCTTGCCAAATCTCAACACTTTCCTCATTGGTGAAACCTTTAAGTACACACATTCTCCTATCTCAAATTCAAGTGGCTTCCTTCTCCTATCTGCATATGATTTCATTCTGTCTTGTGCTGCCTTCATTCTCTGTCTGATCAGTGAAACTTTATCATTTGTCTCTTTTACATGATCTGGTCCCAACATTACTCTATCACCCACCTCTAACCAACAAGCAGGTGACAAATAAGGCCTTCCATACAAAGCCTCATAGGGTGCCATTCCTATACTACTTTGGTAGCTGTTGTTGTAGGCAAATTCTGCCAAATGTAGGTAGTCTTCCCAATTCCTACCATGATCCAGCACACAAGCTCTAAGCAGATCCTCCAAGAATTTATTAACTACCTCTGTTTGACCATCAGTTTGGGGATGGTAGGCTGTGCTCAAGGACAACTCAACCCCCATTGCCTGTTGAAAGCTACTCCAGAACTTAGATGTAAATATAGTATCTCTGTCACTAATAATGGTGGTAGGTACCCCATGTAACCTTACTATCTCTTTCATGAAGTCTTGTGCTAGTTTTGGTGCATTTCTATCACTCTTTACTGGTATGAAGTGTGATGATTTGGTTAGTCTGTCCACCACCACCCAAATACTGTCATTTCCTTTCTTTGATTTTGGCAAGCCATCAATGAAATCCATTGATATGCTTTCCCATTTCCATCTTGGAACTTCCAAGGGTTGCAGCAGTCCACTGGGTCTTTGATACTCAGCCTTGACTTGCTGACAAGTCATACATTTTGCCACATATTCACCCACACTTCTCTTCATTCCTTTCCACCAATAGCTTCTTTTTAGGTCATGATACATTTTTGTGCCACCTGGATGTATGGTGTACTTTGATTTGTGATGAACATCCATGATTTTCCTTTTAAGTGCTTCTGTATCAGGTACACATAACCTTCCTTTATGTCTCACACATCCTTTTTCATCCAGTACAAACTTGTCAAGCTTTACACCCCTTTTTAACAACTCCTTTTCTCTCAAGAACACATCAGTGTCTTGTGACTGGTTCACTTCTTCCACTAAATCCGACCTTATTGTGATAAGGCTGAGCTTACCATAATGCTCCACATCCTTACCCACCTCCATTGCTTGTTCTCCCATGTATTCTATCTCTACATCTGTCAGTGTTAACAACCCTTTAAACTCCTGTATCAACAGTGTAGCCAACTTGGCATGTTGTCTACTTAATGCATCTGCCACTTTATTTGCTTTTCCTGGAGTGTACATAATGTCCAAATCATAGGCAGCAAGAAATTCCACCCACCTATGTTGTCTCATATTTAAATCTTTTTGAGAAAATAAATACTTTAAAGCCTTGTGATCAGTATAAAGTTCAAACTTTGCTCCTAACAGGTAGTGTCTCCAAAGCTTTAGTGCATATACCACTGCTGCCAATTCCAAGTCATGTGTTGCATACTTGGTTTCACTGGGTTTCAATTGTCTTGATGCATAAGCTATTACTCTACCATCTTGCATAAGGACAGCTCCTATACCTGATCCACATGCATCAGTATATACCACTAAATTATCATTGCCCTCTGGGATTTTCAGCACTGGTGCTTCCATCAATGCCTCCTTTAATTGGTTAAATGCCTCTTCACATTTCTCAGTCCACATAAAAGGCTGGTCCTTCCTTGTTAACTTGGTTAGTGGAATTGCCTTTTTAGCAAAATCCTTTATGAATCTCCTGTAGTATCCAGCCATACCCATGAATGATCTGATTTCAGTGACATTGCTGGGTCTTTTCCATGCTTGCACTGCCATGACTTTACTTGGATCTACTGAGATTCCTTCTTGAGAAATTATGTGGCCCAAAATTTTTATTTCATTCTTCCAAAAAGAACATTTTGCAAACTTGGCTTTAAGGTTTTGTTGCCTTAGTCTACTCAGTACCATATGCAAATGCTCTTCATGTTCATTATCAGTCTTGGAATACACTAATATATCATCAATGAAAATCAGCACAAATTTATCCAAATAATCTCTGAAAATTCTATTCATCAAATCTACAAAATAAGATGGTGCATTTGTCAAACCAAATGGCATTACTAAGTATTCATACAAGCCATACCTAGTTTTGAAAGCTGTATATTTGATGCTTTCCTCTTCTACTTTCATTTGGTGGAAACCAGTTGCTAAATCAAGTCTAGAAAATACTTTAGCACCGTTTAGTTGATCAAAGAGATCATCAATCCTAGGTAGAGGGTATTTGTTTTTGATAGTGACTGAGTTCAGTCCCCTATAGTCTATACACATTCTTAAGGAACCATCATGTTTCTTAACAAACACTACTGGTGATCCCCAATTTGAACTGCTAGGCCTAATAAAACCTTTTTGTTCTAATTCCTCTAGTTGTTTCTTCAACTCACTCAGTTCTTTAGGACTCATCCTATTTGGTCTCTTGATGACAGGGCTTGTTCCTGGTTTAAGTCTTATTTGAAATTCTACTGGTCTGTTGTGAGGAATGCCATTCACTTCACCAAACACATCAGGGTATTCGTTAACTATGGGTATCTTATTTAAACTTAATTCAACTTCACCACTGTTCAAGTTGAATACCTTTCCCATACCCCTATCCTTGGCTGCCTCATACATAACCACAACCCTCTTTCCATCAGGAAGTTGTAGTGAAAGGGTAGAATTTCCTAAATTAATAATAGCACAAAAGCTTTTTAACCAATCCATTCCCAGTATGACACCCAGCTTGGGGTAATTCAACACATATAATTCTGAGATAAAGGTGTGACCACCCATGCTTATTTCTACTTGCTTGCATTTCATGTGGGTAATGCAGGAGCTACCTAAAGGACTATCAATATGCAGTGGCTTATCAACAAGAATACATATTAACCCTAATTTCTGAACTATATCATATGAAATAAAAGAATGTGTGGCTCCTGTGTCAAAAACAACTGATATGGGTATGCCTTTTATAAATAACATACCTTCCACTTGGCTTGGTGCATCCATTGCCTTGCCTTTTCCCTCAAGTACAGCTACTCTTGCCATCTCTGGACACTGCTTCTTCATGTGCCCCTCTTTTCCACAGTTGTAGCATCTAAGAACAGTTGACTTGGGTGCTTGGCATTTGGTTTTAATATGGCCTTCCCTTCCACAATTGTAACAAATCACTTTAGATTTCTTGTTGTTAGAGTTTGCCACTTTACTTCCTTCCTTGTTCATTGCTTCTCCCTTCTTCCTCTCATATGGATGTGCTCTATTCTTTCCTTTCTTGTTATTCCTGAAGTTCTTGAACTTTTCTCTGGCATTGTCATGTTGCTCAAATGACAGTGTCAAATCCATGACTTGGTCAAATGTTCTATCTTTATATGGCAACATGGCTCTACTCAATCCAGCATTCAACCCTTGAATGTACCTAGCATTCCTTGATGTTTCATCTGGAATTAACACTGTCCCATATTTAGACAACCCTTCAAACTTCTGAGTGTATTCAGTAACACTCATAGATCCTTGTCTCAACTTGATAAATTCCTCAAGCAATGAAGCTTTTGTTGATGCTGGGACAAATTTGGCTTCTAACATCTCTTTGAACTGATTCCATGTGATTTCTTGTTCTTGTCTGCCTGCAATAATCACTTCCCACCAGTCCAAAGCTATGCCTTTCAGCTGTCTTGAAGCTATTTGCCTTCTTCTCTGATCATTGACTTGCATATCTCCAAAAATCCTTTCCACTGTTCTTAACCATGCCTGGACCCCTATGGCATTTTCTATGCCATCAAAGCTACTGCCTCCCAGATTTGTATATGTTTTAAGCAATTTGGACAGCTCCTCATATGGGTTATCTACCCTAGGTGCCATTCCATCCCTCAGTATTTGAACAAAATCTTGCATGTTAATCATTGGGGGACCAGCAGCCATTCTAGTTGCTTGCTCAGTAGTATTAGAAGATTGACCATTTTCTCTTTCTCCTGTGGCTTTGGGATTGATTCTAACTCCTCTGGGCCTCTATTGAACATTTCTAATGTAGTTAGTTCTGATTCTTATTCACTACTTTTTCTTTTTAAAACTAACAATGAACTTATTTGTTTATAACAGGCGAACTAACTCAAACATGCAGCAAACAATGCAAACAAGGCATACAGATTCAAACAAATATTTATTTCGGCTATGTATTTATTAACATGGCTCTGATACCAACTGAGCCAACCCCTTCCTACTTGCCCTATATATTTTTTTCTATGTTATATCCCAAGATCCACTCTGATCAATATAAAAATATTGATATGCTTCTTTGTGACAACCATTTAAATGTTCACATGGATTTTTTCCTATGTCAGAGTACATTTTATCTGTATTTATTTCTTTTGAACGACTCAGCCCCTTTTTTCTAAAAAATATCACCCAGATCTCCTCTATTAATTTGATTAATTCCTATTTATTTTCTTAAGTTTATCACTGGTAGGGTAAATAAAGCATGTGAATTAACCCATAGCATTTCAACTTACCAAAACTTTCCCTTTCAATGACCAAATTGAGACTGTGCATGTTTCTGTGCAACTGTTTGCACATAATCATGCACAACTGCAGTTTACTTCCTCTTTGGTCCTTAAGTTGACTAATTTCGTTTAGGTATGATTCTGAAATGAATTAGTTGAATCTACAAATTTCACTTATACCAATAATTACCAAATGCAATTTTACTTCTGAGTTACCCCTTCTATGTTATTCTTTTCTTTTCTGTCCATGGTATTTCTTATCTCATGATGTTAGTAGTGACTAGATGAAAAGGTTCTAGTTTTTCCTAAACAAATTAATACATAAGCATACTAGTTTACTTATGCTTCAGACCCACTACCAATTTCCTTATCTAATTTTCTAACATGAAGCTAAAGGCCTTATCATCTTTTACTGAAAATAATGTTCATTACAACATACTTTTCCCAATTATCCTTTACATAGTAATAAAGTTTTTCTTGCACAATTTGAAACATCATTACATAAAGCTTTTACTGAAAACAAAGCAGAAGAACCACTCTCCTACAAAATCCTAGCTTACTTAGTTTGCAATTCCTTCAAGCATCATATGTCTGCATCTTACTATTTGGCATCCTTTCTTCCTGCAACCATCTCAGGGTCTGCTTCACAATGCAAGTGAAACACCCATTTGATGCAAGCAACAAACAGGTCAGATTGAAATCTGGTATGAGTAAGTTCAATTGACAAATACATAAGATTTATGAAACTGATTCCATAACTCCTTAATTTCAGGTACTAACTGTTTTACCAAATTGTTAACCCCTTTCATCAGGTACACATTTTTGTTGTGTCTTTACAGTGAAATGAATGAATTGTTAAATGCATGTATAAGTGCTTAAACCAATTCCTTAGCAGAAATTCTTATTTCAAGAATTCATAGCAGCCATCATACAAATCACACAGGCATTTCATAACCATTGAACAAGCAAAACTCCTACCATTTAGCTAAAGCATCAAAACTGGTCTACATACCAGTACTCACCATACTCTTAGCATATACATCTTTGCTTATCAATCCATAACACATTTTTTTTTTAAGAGTCCAGTATCACATTTTGTAGTTGCACTGGTGCACACTGCCTGGAAGCTACTGTTTGATTTTCCAGTGCACTACTATCTTTTGGACATAAACATGTCATGTGCAAACTTACACCCCAACCTTGATGCAAGCCAACTACCATGTCATACCCCCTTCCCTCATATCCAACCTGATAGAGGTGACCCATGCCTTGAGTTTAATTACTAAATTCTTTCCCATGACCCCCTATTACCTATGCAGTGTCATGCCCCACCCTGTTGTACCCCTAATCAATGCATACAAGCAGTTTTATACATCCATCAACAATTCAGTAACCCATGTATTCAACCATCACTCATATTTGAAAGTCATTTCAAGTTAATTTCCTGCAGAAACATATTTTTGGTTGAAGCATAACTCAGAGCATTTCCAAATGGAATGCTACTAGGGTTCTCTAGCAATAAGGTCCTTGTAGCCATCCCATGCATTATAATGTATTTTCTCAATAACCTTATTTCCAGAGGGTACCCTATGATGCATCAAGATTTAACATGTGGAACTTCCACTGTATCTCAATCATCTTTTCAAATGCAAGACATAAGCCAGAGGATTCCCTTCCCCTTACCGCCTTGCACCCTACTTTTCTTGCTAGTATATACTTAAACCAAAAACATTTTCTCAAACTTAGAATTCCACCAGTAAGTCAGTTACTATCATACTATCATTAAATTAACATGTACAATCAAGTCATAATTTAAATAGTAACAAAGCACTGCAAAACACAAAGTCCAGAAACAACAGGAAATTGTCAACAAAAATGCATATAAACATCACAGAAAAATCAAGATAAGCTAAAGGTTTTATGGCTGCCTTTCATAGGTCTTAATGCCTTGCCAAGTGAGGATTTACTCACCATGTTTCTTCTTCCTAGGTCTTGATTCAAGTTTGCCATTGTTTTTCCTTAATCTGTTGCTTACTTCCCTTTTCTGTGTTTTGATTTCTGGCCTTCCAATGTGCACCCGTAGGAGATAGTATGGTATATAGTGGAGTTGTTAGGGTTTTAAGGTTAGTTAGGTAATTTATTTTCATCAGAAATTCCATCATTATTCCCTAATTTCACCTAACAGTTTACCCTCTCCCTGCAGTTCTCCTTTTTCCCTGTCTTAACCCTTTTTGGCAAAGTTCTTTCACACATTTCATGCATGAATTCTTTGGTTCAGGCATTCCTTGTCTTTTCTGGGTGTTATTTATGCATATAATTTTTATTTGAACGGCCAGCTAGGTGTGTGTTTCTGCTAACTACTGGGTATCTGCATGTGTATCCCTATGTGTGTATATTTTCTCTACCCACACAAACTACTGTGTTTGCAATCATGCTATGAAAGTTAGAGCTAAAATTTTCTCAGGATATTCATGCATTTCATTTAGCTATGATGCATACATACCTGATGGTCATGCACTGATTTATTTATGTATTCATTTATATTATTGTATATTTTTTTTTCTTGCAAGATTCTTACTGAATTGCTTGCTCTAATTTGTACACTGCAACAATGTGCACATGCACCACTACATACGTCTTCACAGTATAAATATATATTTCAGAAAACTGTTTTTATATATTAGTTTATTTATTTATTTATTTTTATTTTTTAAAATAAAAATTCAAATGACCTAAATTTCTACATGCTTGATTAACCAGGGCTGTCACATGACTCGAGTGTTTTGTTTTTTCATTACGCTCGGGTCAGTCCTGAGTTTTTCAGATTTTTGAAGATCTATTCTGGAGGATGAAGACGAAGATTTGGTATACTATTACTATTATTACCCTTGCATCATGCTATCTGCTGCATTATTTTAATTGTTCTGTTGTATATGTATACCTCTGATAAATGTTGTATAAATAATTGTCAAAGTATAGTAAACAGCTTCATGAACTGTTTATTTGACTATTATATTTTATTGTTCCGCTGCGAGATTCTGTGTTGTTTCATTTCCTTTATTTCTCTTTCTTTTCTTTTCTTATTTACCCCAATAACCATCTTCCCTTTTGAATGGTTTGGAATCGACATGTGTATTTGATCATCGGTTTAGACTGTCC
The DNA here is from genome assembly GCA_030765085.1 of Allium cepa. NCBI lineage: Eukaryota > Viridiplantae > Streptophyta > Magnoliopsida > Asparagales > Amaryllidaceae > Allium > Allium cepa. The sequence goes on from CM060931.1 coordinate 862,878,788, forward strand.
AAAAAGGCGGGTCGTTACAGTTGGTATCAGAGCTTTGGTTTAGCGATAACCTTAGCTTTGTGGGATCTACTCTTTATAAATAGGGTAGCAATACCCTATAATGAGTCACTGAGTGTATATATATGAGAGAGCGTATTTGTTAGTGATATAAAATGTTTTATATTGTGTCGGTTGATTTGTTGAGTGACTTATGGATTCTGGTCAATGTGAGTAATTAACGTCATTGATAGGGATCTCTAAACACTTAAACAGAACAATTCAACATAGTATGGTTTTGAAATTGGGTAAATGAAATAATTTTTCCCTAATTATATTTTGTATATAAAGAATTTAATTTCAAAAATTATTGTGATCAATCTAGCTTATTTGGTTGTTGGAAACGATAACATTGATTGTTATCATTAATTGGATATTGTGTTTTAATAAATAAGGTGAATTACAAAATGAACAATGATAAAACACTTGTGGAATGTTTTAAGAAAGAAGATCCTATAAGAATATTTTATAAAGGTGACTCATGAATTAAATTAGATATAAATTGGAAAACATTGAATTTAAGACCCGAAGATTTTGAAAAATGGTTTTCAAAGCTTTGAAGAAAATATATCGTAATATTAGTTGGAAAATATTTATGAGAAATGTTTTGAAAGGATTTTAAGAAGGAATGAATTCAGTACTCCTCTGTTCTATCGCTGGAAAATAATTTCGGTGATGACTGCGCAGCATCATCGACGTTCATTTTCGAGTCTCAAAGTGGGGGAGACTTCTAAGAAGCTTTGCTTTTCTTCAAAATTATTTTGGATAAATGGGTTTTGGTTTAAACTACAAAGGTATGATTTGATATATTAAAGATATAAGTGTATATATTTATTTCAAATGATTTGAAAAGAACCGGGCATTTAAATTTCTAAGTTTTGTTAATTAATAATTTTTAAATTATTTGAATGGAATGTGAATAACCAGAATTTATAAAATAAGAGGATTAAGATATCTAAACTTATTGTTTGGAAAACTTTAAAGTTGAAAGGTAAAGAGGATTTAAATAAATTAAATTTGGGAACATTCTAATCAAGTAAAATGAAATTCTATAAATTTGTATAATACCAAAATTACATTCTGATAACATATAACAAGACTTGCCAAATGTTAAAAGTTAAAATGATGTTTTGGATATGTAATGAGATATTGTACAAATAAACAGAACCTGAAAGTAATTGAAATATACAAGTAAGGAGAACTCAAAAAGGAATTAAAATGTATATAAATGGAAAATTTGGTTGTGATAAAAATTATAAAAAATTAAATATAGCCTGAAATGATGAATGGATAAATGAAACAAGTAAGTGAACTTAAGAAAGAAGACAAATGAATTGTATAATATCTTTGTAAATTGGTTATAGAAAATAAATATAAACTGCATACAAAATTTTTGAATTTGTAAATTGAGATAACCGTAAACTAAGAAAAGTCATATATGAGAAGTTAGACTTTTATAGGATGATTAATAAACTAAAGTGCTGGTTAATAAAATGTTCCATAAATAAATTTGTTATTAACTAAAATTTTGAAATTGAAGTAAATGAAAACAAAAGAATTTGGTATAGCTAAGAATCAATTGGAAAATAAAAATTGAGTTTAATTAAATTATATGGAATGTTTAAATTGAACTGGAGTAAGCAAATTCTATGATATGATGTTTAAGAAAAGATAATGTTAAAGAATATGCTATGTAAAGAAATGAATATACTAATTGAATAATGGATCGTGAGTAATTAAGTGGAAAAAAAATAGAAGCCAATAAAATAATTTAGTATAGATAAATTGGATGGAAATCCATTAGAAGGTAATACGTGAGATTGTACGTATATTATTTTATTCGTATAACGATTTGATCCAAATTCGAGCACAAAATTTTGAGATGATTTATATCGATCCAAGTTAGGATTTTCCACTCGATTCTCGACGGCGTACCCTGGATATGGATTTTGGTTTGATTCTGGAATTCTCTATCATAGTATATGGCTATGCAAGGAGAGTAATAATCTCCAATCAAGGAACCAAATCTGAGTCCGCACTAGAGAGTCGGGTGAACGATACTAGTTTGGAAGTGAAATTGTGTGATCGAATAAGAGATTAGATTGAAACTGCTCATGGATGATATATGTACGGCTTACAGACTTAATTAAAGTTAATATTGGAAATATATGATGCCAAATATAAAATGATTCTTTTAAAATTATATAACAGGATATATATATAAAAGAGATAAACCAAATTGAATGTAAAATTAAAAATTTGGTTATGTTGGGTATGATTTGGTTGTTATATGATTTTTAGTTGATTGTATATATAATTCATTAAGTGTTAATGAAATTGAAAGCTATAAGTTATTGAAATCAAATTGGAAGTTAAATGAATTTAAATAGAATTTAATTTGATTCAAATTGGAAGTGAACTAATGTAAATATAAATTAGTGAATGTTAACTAATTGAATTGAGAATGAATGTTAGTAAAATCCAACGTTAATGAATCAACTATGATTAAAATTAAAATCCAAGTCAATAAATATTAATGAGAAGTGAATTTTTTGATTGGTTATGGATTTGTTGGATGATACTTGATTGATGGTTGCATTTTTTGTTTTGTTGCATTTGCTATGTTGGCACATGTAGTTGTTATGTTGCTATATGATGTATATTGATACTATTTTCATATATGCATGATTCTCATTGTTTGTTGAGTGTTTAGTAGGTGCGGATTGCGCTTGCTTCGCATTTGGAGCTCGCTTTCGCGCTATATTAGTTGTATATGCTCCCTAATAAAATATAAGGTACATGTTTATTTTGTCAGTGGATTTGGTGATTTTTGATGGGCCACTTGGCTTTTGATTTTCTTTTGTTGGTTTGGGGCCCGTAGAGGCGTTTTGTAGCTGTACCGATCGAGCCGCGCAAAGGAGACTCTGTCGAAATTTTCCGTAAAATCCGAGTGTTAGAAAATTTTTCAAGTTTTAAAAATTTTATACCTTGTTTTGATAACTAACTTTTAAATTCAGAAAGCTGTTCGGAGTAACTTAGTGGAAGCGTAGTTATGACTTTATAAATGGGATTTCATTGTTTTATAAGTTGGTAACTTTGGAATAAATATATCTAAGGTTGAATTCTATACTTAGTTCCTTTTCCCTTCTTTTTCCTTTTCGGGGACGAAAAGTTTTGAGTGGGGGAGAGTGTAACGACCCGTAAATTTTCGATAATTAAAATAGCTAATTTAATAAGATTTCGTGTTTTAGTGTTAGAAAAAAATTGTAAGTCGTTGGAATAATAATAAATGTTGAATTCCTTGGGTATAATAGAGTAATTGATTGATAAGTGAAATCTATTTAAATCAAATATTGAATATTGAACAGGTAAATTGTTTAAATTAGATATTTAAAACTTATTGAATAATTGAATAATTGTAAAATGAAAATAGTGTTCTAAAATTTTGAATTGGTTTTAAAGGTTGAATCTTATGAGTTCAATTTCAATATTTCAAAAGATAATGAATTATTGGATAAGCGAAATTGTTTAAATTTAATATTTGGAATTTATTGAATAATTGAATAAAGGGAATTGAATAACTGTTTTAATGAAAATGGTTTTTCTATAATTTGAATTGTCCAATTTTATAAGTTCGTTTTGAATATTCCAAATGATAGTGATTTAAGAATAACATTATTTTTTTAAATTTAATATTACAGATGTTTGAATAATTAAATTTCGAATTCGATATGATCAATTTGATATTGAAATTTAATATATGAAAATAGAGTGAACAATTGAAATTTAATTTAATATGATTCAGATTGGTTTCCAAAGTGAATATAAGTTATATTGGGATTGTAATAGAGTTAATAAGATTTGAAAATTGGAAATTATTGGATAATTGAATAACGGATTTAATATGATTAAAAATGATTTGTAAAATTTTATTTTCTCATATTAAAGTAAGAATGATGTTGTAGAACTTTTAAAATTGAAGTAAAAGTAAATTTGTGAAAATTGAATATTTTAATATTTAATTATCGACTGAAAAATAGCCAATTTTCGAATAGTCTCGGAATTGGACGAAACTAGTTCCATTGGATCCGTAATAGTTTGTTATTATCGGATTTCAATTTTCGTAGCAATCAGAGTTTTTGTTTGACCGTGGCAGCTCGAAACGCATCGAAATTGTTTTAATATTAATTTGACGAGTTAAAATAGTCATTTTTCAAACAGTCTCGAATTTCGACGAAACTAGTTTCATCGGATCCGTAATGTGATATTATTGTAAGATTTCAAATTTCATATCAATCGGATTTACCGTTTGTCCAGGGCAAGCCAAAACGCCTAGAAATTCGTTTAATCGGTTTAATCTAAATTTGATCATTTATTGCCGTAACTCGCACAGACGATCGAATTAGCTACCGAAACCTGTTCCATTGTGTCCGAAACGCGGGGTAAACCTGAGGAATGCCGGTCACCGCGCGAGATTTGGAGTTCGAAAATTCCGGGATGAATAGTGTTCGTTATTTTTCTATAAAAGCACAACATTGTTTTCTTTTTTTTAAAACAAACTCAAACCCTAGGGTTACAACGCAGCCGCCACTATTGTCTTGAACGGCCAAGAACGTTCGAATCTTCCTTCTCTAATTTCTTTAAATCCATTGATCAATACAAGAAACCTCTAACACGAAGATTGAAGAGCTTCGCGAGCTCTTCGAATCCATATGGATATGATCGATTATAGCGGAGAAAATCATCGGCAAATCGAGTGTAAGGTGCTGCCATTCGTGCTCGTGCTTCGGCCAGAGGAGACGACCGAGTTTGTGCGGTCTTTGGCCATAGGTCGTGCTCGCGTAGGGCTTCGTGGTGGCGTATCCCGATCGTCGTGAAATGGAAGGAGGTCGTCGCTTGTATTAGGGTTCACGGCTTGAATGGGTTCGGTCGCGATAATTGTCACCTGGAAACGAACGAGGATGGAAGAAGGGCGCGTGCGGTCAGATGATGGGGGATGTGAATTCAATGGCTGTTGTTAACTCCTATGATCAGTGACTCAAAAAGGCTCACGACTTAACAAGAGCAACGACCTAATTGATATGCGACTCATTGAGGGATACCGACCTAACAGACTTGAGAGGGATGCCGACTTAATGCCTTAACAAGGATGCCGACCTAAGACTTAACAGGGATGCCAACCTAAGGCTTAAGTAAGTTACCTATCTAACTACCTAAGGAGGTTGCCGATCTAATTGCCCAGAACAGAGGAAGGTCCACGACCTATGCTTAAGTCGCCACCGACTTACGACATAGAGAAGTCTACGACTGAACGGTTTCTACGACTCAAGGACAGGATGACTTAACGATTCAAGAGGTGGCACGACTTAAAAGGGAAATGAGTTCACGACTTAAAGCTGTCCGCAACCTACGAGCTAGCGTGTGTCATGAACGACTTAAGAAAATAAAACGCTGTTACTTATTTAACACGGTGGCCTCCTAGCTCGTCAACGAGTTAAGACTTTAGCAATCTTATTAGTTAAACCGTGACTCACGACTTAGCTTAAGTCGTCCATGACCTAAAGCCGCTAAGTTATAGTCCGCTGCCACAATACTCATGCCGGAGGAAGTCTCGACCCAGCAGTTAAGTCGCAAACGACCACGACCTAGTTTAAGTCATCCACGACCCAACTTAGGTCGGTTACGGGTTAGGACTTGGTAATGTTTCCTGCCTAGAATTCTCTGTAAATACGTTGCCATCTCCAACTTTCAAGGCACTTTTTTGGCCGATCTCTTTAAGCGCTGATACTCTGCTGAATTCTTGACTGACCCGACACTTCAAATACGAAAGGCATCTCAACAAACTTCAGGAGGAAATCTAACGCAATCAACATGGATTCAAAGAATTCTTCTACATCGCAGTTCTAGTTGTTTGTCTCATCAGTATTGTAATTGAAGATTGTTGTAAAGTTGTAATTTATTCAGTAATAAAGAGGATTAAAGTGGACGTAGTCTTACCTGAAGCCGAACCACTATAAAAATTGTTGTCTTTTTTGCTTTCTCTGTGGCTTTTCTACTTGTTTTTAGTTCCCGTGTTCACGGGTGGTGCTTTCACTCAATCTCTATACACACCGGAGTGTTAGCGTTCGATTTTAAGCGTTAATTTTTTGGTGCTTTCACTGAGAACCCAACTCAGGATATTTCTACCATTGCTCCGCAAAGGTTTGTTGAAAAGATTTCTTTTAAAACCAGAAGTTTATTGGAAATAATGGCTCCTGGGAGGAAACGAAGTTCTATAAGATCCGACAATGTTCAAGAGAATACTGCTACCTCTCCTCCTTCAAGTCAAGCAGCTCCAACTATTGGAGTTACGCGAGCAGAATTGGACGCCGTAATTTTGGGGTTGAATCAACAATTGAATGCTCAAAATGCACAGTTGGAAGCTCAGAATGCCCAGAACGCCCTGAACTTAAGTAAGTTGAATGATCTGCTAGGGGCAAATCGTCAACCGGTTAATAATGATGGGAACCCTACTGTGGGAGTTCAGGATGTTGAAGGGAACATTTCTCAAAGAGCTGCAGAACCTGTGGAAAGGACTCCTCCTTAAGCTGGAGGATCAGGGTCGCAGCCAACCCTCCGTGAACGATTGTCAAGACAGAATTCAGAGAGAGTGGCTGATGTTTGCCCTCCAGAGCCTCTAAATGATGAAGAATATTTTTCGGGTATGGTTCGCCAAATCATGAAGGAAAATATGCGAAGAGATGAAGATGAGAAAGAGTGGGGTTTTGCTCCAAGCAAAACTCCATTTACTGAAAGGATCTTGAAGGCAGAGTTCCCAAGGAAATTCGTTCCCCCTACTATTCTGGCCTACAAGGGGACGAGTGATCCTAACGAGTTTCTGTACAAGTATGACTGGCGTATGATGGGTGCCAGAGCGTCTGATGAAATCAAATGTCGATGTTACCCGGTTTATCTGGAAGGTGTGGCTCTGTTGTGGTTTACAAAGTTGCTGGTCAGGTCCATTGATCAGTTCTCCGATTTGACCAGGAAGTTTAAGGAGCAATTTCGATTGTATGCTTCAAAAGAAAAGGATATAATGTCGCTGTCAAACCTAGAGCAAAATCCAAGAGAATCCATCAGATCATTTTTGAATCGTTTTAACATAGCATTGGCTGAGGTAGATAATGCTGAGCCAAGCATGTTCCTAACATACTTGATGAGGGCGATTGACAAATCGAGTGAATTTGGAAATTTTTTGAAAATGAAAGATCCAAACTCACTTGACAATTTCTACAAGAAAGCGAATGAATTCATGCGCTTGGAGAGCCTCCAAACACCGGCTAAGGTGGTATCAGTGGAAGTCGGGAACAATGGTGCTGCTTCGAACAAGAAAGAACCTAACACTCAGAAAAGGGGAAATGATGGTGGAAAGAAATAGGGAGATACTACGAAAGGCCGTCCTTTCAATTTCACACCCTTGACCGATACCCATGAGAACATCTTCTTTGCGACCAAGGATGATGTCAATTATCCGACACCACCTAAAATGAGAGTTGGGAATAGGATGGAAAAAAAGTGGAAGGTTCTGCCGATTCCACAACCAACCCGGCCATGACACCAACGAATGCCGTCAGTTGAAAGAAGTAATTGAACAACTTTTGAAAGAGAACAAGCTCCAACAGTATGTGAAAAGGAGTAGAAATGCCCCAGCTTCGTCAACTCAAGGACAACAAGTTCCCACTCACCGTCCTAGCTTAAGTGAGAAGGCGGTAGAGCATGAATCGGAAAGACCTGTCATCATTATAATAACTGGAGGGCCTCACCCAGCAGGCAAAAGCTGGGGCGTGATGGAAAGGTATGCCCGGGCCTTGAGGCATGTACCAGCTGAAGAGAATGTTTTTGTTTTAGAAAATGATGCGCCTTTAAAGCAACAAAAGACTTCCACAGATGATATTGTATTCAGTGCCAGAGATTCTTTGGGTATCAAGGCTCCTACCATAGATCCTTTGGTCATATCCGCTGGTATTGGGTCGGCTACTGTGAGAAGAGTTCTAGTTGATTGTGGAGCTTCATGCAACATTCTCTTCAAGAAGACCTTTGATCAGATGAAAATTCCAATGGCTGACGTTCAAGCTTCATCACTTAAGATTGCTGGGTTTGCTGGAGAACCCAAACAGCCGATTAGGACCATAGATTTGTTTGTAGAACTCGGAAAAGGACTGAGGAAGGTGGCTCGAAAGCAAACCTTTATAATTGTTGAAGAATTCTCTGCCTATAATGCCTTTTTAGGCCGACCAACTCTTGCTGCATTCAAAGCTATTCTTGCCCCGTGGTGTCTGACTATAAAATTCCCCACGGATAATGGAGTTGGCGTGATTAAAGGAGACCAAGATGCGGGGCGAGAATGTTATCTTATAGAGCTGCGTGAGTCAAGGAAAAGAGAGATGGGAAAAGGTGCGGCGACTCCAGTCCGCACCAAAGAACAAACCTTGTAGCAATTACATGGTGGACCCTGCACTGGTGAATGTAGTGCCGCACGAAGAGAGATGGATCCAAGGAAAGCCAGTGCGGGGGAGAATAGGGTAGTACCGGTAGAGGTAACGGTGCCGGTACCCGTTGACCCAAAGGACACAAACAAAGTGCTAAATGTGGGTTCACAACTCAACACAACAGTTCAAAATGTTCTGATTTTATTTTTGAAGGCAAATTTGGATGTATTCGCCTGGACTCATGCTGACATGCGTGGAACTTCCCCAGAGATTGTAGTACACACTCCGAACATTGATCCAAAGTTCACACCCGTGAAACAGAAAAGAAGAACTCAGGGTCCTAAGAGGACAGCAGCGTTAAAAGAAGAAGTGGATCGGCTCATGGAGAACGGTTTCATCAGAGAATCTACTTATCCAGATTGGGTATCAAATCCAGTGCTGGTTAAAAAAGCTAACGGAAAGTGGAGAGTATGCATTGACTTTTCAGATCTGAACAAAGCCTGCCCCAAAGACTGTTTCCCGCTGCCCAGGATCGATCAGTTGGTGGATGGGACCGCAGGGCATGAATTGTTATCTTTTATGGATGCATACTCCGGATATAACCAGATTATGATGCATGAGCCAGATCAAGAGGATACAAGCTTCATCACAGATGTTGGACTCTACTGCTACAAAGTCATGCTTTTGGACTCAAGGATGCAGGGGCAACTTACCACAGGCTTGTTAATGCCATGTTTAAACCACAGATTGGCAAGACAATGGAAGTTTATGTTGACGATATGCTAGTGAAGTCTAAGAAAGCAGTGGACCACATGGATCACTTGGCAGAGATGTTCGCAGTACTCCGAAAGTAAAGAATGAAGCTTAATCCCTTGAAATGTTCATTTGGAGTGGAGTCCGGAAAGTTTTTGGGTTTCATTGTGAGCGCTAGGGGCATTGAAGCTAATCCAGCTCAGATCACTGCCTTGAGAAAGGTCAAGGCTCCTAGAACAAAGAAGGAACTACAAAGTCTTAATGGAAAGGTTGTTGCCTTGAGTCGGTTCATTTCGAAAGCCACTGACAAATGCATTCCATTCTTTGATGCTCTGAAGAAAGGAAGAAAACTTTGAGTGGACTCCTGAATGTCAGAAGGCATTCGATGAGTTGGTTCGTCATATGGAAGTGCCTCAGATACTTTCAAAACCTGACAATGGTGAAGATCTCTTTGTATATTTGGCCATTTCATCTCATGCTCTCAGTGCAGTGTTGGTACGGGAAGACACAAGGTTTCAACGCCCAGTCTATTATATCAGCAAAAGATTCACGGGGGCAGAGATGAACTATTCAAGGTTGGAAAAGCTCGCCTATTGTTTGTTGATCGCATCAAGAAAATTGAGGCCGTATTTCCAAGCTCATCCCATCAAAGTCCTCACTGATCAACCTCTAAAGAAAGTCCTATTCCGTCCTGAGACTTCGGGCCGTCTTTTGAAATGGAATATTGAACTCAGCCAATATGACATCACTTACCATCCCCGGAAAGCAATCAATGGACAAGCTTTAGCAGATTTCATCGCAGAATGTACGGATAAAGGTGATAGTGAGGAAGAAGCCACTGATAACGTCCCAATCCAATGGAAATTGTATGTTGATGGCGCAAGGAATGATTACTGTTTCAGAGCAGGAGTTGTTCTTGAAACCCCAGAAGGGCGATTGCTATGTTATGCACTGAGACTAGAATTCCCTTCGACAAATAATGAAGCAGAATATGAAGCTCTCATCGCTGGTTTACGAATCGCTAGAGAACTAAACATCAAAGCATTACAGATCTTCAGTGATTCTCAGCTTATTATCTGCCAAGTCAAGAAGGAATTTCAAGCTAAAGGAGGGAATCTACCCGCCTATTTATCAAAAGCCTGGGAACATCTTCAAAATTTTGACCGTTATTCAATAAACCATATACCTCGCGAAGAGAACATGAAGGCAGATTCTCTCGCAAAGTATTCAAGTACTGGTGAAGCTCAACTATTGGGATTAGTTCCCGTCGAAGTCCTGTCAGCTCCAAGCACGGATGAAATGGATGTTGATTGGATTATGAATGTATCCCAAGAGCAAGAATCATGGATGACTCTGATACTTGAATATTTACTCAATGGTTCTTTTCCGGAAAGTTCAAAAGAACGACAGAAGCTGATAAGGAAGGCCTCCAGATATATAGTTCAAGATGGTCGTTTGTACAGACGAGGATTTTCAATGCCATTACTCCGATGCGTGACAAAGGAAGAAGCTAAGACAATTCTGACTGAAGTACACGGAGGGGAATGTGGGGATCATACAGGCGGTCAAACTTTAGCAAAGAAAATCCTCCGTTATGGATACTTTTGGCCAGAAATTAATCAGCATGCTGCTGATTATTCCCGAAAGTGTGATAAATGCCAGAGATTCGCCAAAATTCCTAGAGCACCTTCCAATGAGCTAACACAAATGGTCAGTCCATGGCCGTTTGCCATCTGGGGAATAGATCTCATTGGGCCTTTGCCGACTGCCAAATCGGGGATTAAATATGCTATCGTTGTTGTTGATTACTTCACTAAATGGGCAGAAGCCGAACCATTGGCTACTATTACCTCTAAGAAAATGATAAGTTTTGTGACTAAAAATATCATTTGCAGGTATGGTGTGCCTCAGAAGATAATCACAGACAATGGTACCCAGTTTGAAAGTGAGGAGTTCCAAGAATTCTGCAAACGATTCAAGATCCGAAAAAGTTTCTCAGCAGTGGCTCATCCGCATGCAAACGGGCAAGTGGAAGCAGTAAACAAAATCATCAAATCAACCATCAAAAAGTAGCTGGAAAAAGCAAAAGGTGGTTGGCTCGATAAGTTACCGCTTGCACTATAGGCATACAGAACCACCCACAAAACTGCGACTGGGCATACTCCATTTTCATTGGCATACGGGTCAGAAGCGATGATTCCAGTGGAAACTGAAGTCCCCTCACACAGAAGGATCTATTTTGATCAAGATGAGAATGAAAAATTGCAATTGGAAGCACTTGACCTCCTTGATGAATGAAAAGAAGAGGCTAGGCTTAGAATTGCAGCTCATCAGCAAAGAGTAGCCAGGCACTTCAATTCCAAAGTTCGTCAGCGCAGCTTTGAAGTTGGGGACCTAGTCCTAAAAAGAATTATGACATCCACATGTGTGTTTGGGCCAAACTGGGAAGGGCCATATGTCATAGGCACGAAGCTTCTTGATGGCACATTCAAACTCACAACTGTCGAAGGAGAACCAACTCCAAGAGCTTGGAACAGCAATCATTTGCGTCTATATTTTACTTAAAAGCTTTGCTGAAATGTTGTAAAAGAATTACGAATATATGATTCTTGTATTGAAAGAAATTGTAAAGCAAGTGAATAATGAAAAGCTATAAAGTGGATGTAGGCCTAGCTTTTGGCCGAACCACTATAAATCTTGTGTTCTCTACTACTATAAATTGCTTTGTTTTATTTCGACATATAAAATGCGTTAATTGTGTTACTAAAATGTCGATTTAATAATGCAGGCCATAAAAACAAACTTACCCAACACAAGACCAAGCAATCTCCGACGTCACCCAGCAAGCAAATGCTAAACCATTCAAAATTTCCATACTCAAATCCTACAAAAGAAGTGCTTCGAACAAAAGTTAGCGATGTGGATGGAAGTGGATCATTTCTAACTAGCTGCGAATGTTTGTACAAACAAGCATCCAGTTAAATAGCCTATGTCTATCACCACCAACTCGCTTAACTATGAAGTATATTTCTTTGGATAAGGAAAATTATTGGCAACTAAAAAGGGATGACACTTGCAAAAGATAACAGGGATCGCCGACATGAATAGATGGCAAAGAGACATGGGCGGGCAAGCATCAATCAGCAAAAAGACCTCTTCGGAGGCACAAGCCCTCTTCAGAGGCAACTCTTTGGAGGATAAAGACCTCGAGCGGGCCTCGCCAGAAAAAGAGAGTTCTTTCTCGACATAAAGTTGCGGACTGATCGGTGATACACTCCCATGAATCCGTCCAACTAAGAGAAAGAAACACCAAATTTCCAGGAAAAAGCCCTACTCAGAGGCACACGTTTCACCGAGATTGAAATAAAACTTCCTAGTGTTGAAACGTGAAAAGCCCTCTTCGGAGGCCCATTTCACCATAGTTGAAATGCTAAAAGACCTCGAGCAGGCCTAACCAGAAAACGAGAGTTCTTTCTCGACATAAAGTTGCGGACTGATCGGTGATACACTCCCGTGAATCCGTCCAACTGAGAGAAAGAAACTCCAAACTTCCAGGCAAAAACCCTACTCAGAGGCACACATTTCACCGTGATCGGTGATACACTCCCGTGAGTCGAAATGTGAAAAGCCCTCTTCGGAGGCCCGCTTCCCAGCGAACAGGGAAAAAATAAAAGCCTCTCCCAAGAGGCAGAAACAAAAAGACCTCTTCCCAGAGGTAGAAACAAAAAGACCTCTTCCCAAAGGCACAATCAAACAAAAAGACCTCTTCCCAGAGGCACAATCAAACAGAAAGACCTCTTCGGAGGCATACGTTTCATCGAGATTGAAATAAAACTTCCAAGTGTTGAAACGTGGAAAGCCCTCCTCGGAGTCACAACTCTTCGGAGGCACATGTTTCACTGAGATTGAAATAAAACTTCCAGGTGTTGAAACGTGAAAAAGCTCTCCTCGGAGATACAACTTTTCAAAGAAGCATTTCATCAGAGATGAAAAGCAAAGATCAGAAAGCCCTCCACCGAGGCGCAATAAAAAAAAAGAAGAAACCCTCTTCAAAGGCACACTTTAGCTTTCAAAGGGAGAATGGTTCATCTATTCTGGAAAATACTCTTCCTCAAAAAGAAGTTAAAGTGCCCTTCAGAGGCCCGCTTTACCACATAGGAGAATTCACTTGGTAAAAATGTGTGTATGCACAAAAGAAAAAGTGATATCTTCGAATGTTGAAGCGTAGGAACTCATATGGAGCGAGCTGTACTCTATTTTGAGCAGAATAATATTCCTCCAAGTATGGAATAATTATTCTCCAGAAAATAAGAGTACAAGTCCCCTCAAAATATAAAATATTGCAACAAGCTTATGGTATAGAGGCAACATGGTATAACTACATTGGTAAAAATTACGCTCGAACAACATACCACAAGCTCGCTGCAATATCATATAAAGAAGCTTGTACAAAAATGAATAGTAAAAGCATTCTCAAATACAGATAGAAGTTTGTACAAACAAAAAGAATCATTTTATTCAATACTGTCAAAATTTGTACAGGTACAGGTTTCAAAATAAAAAGAAAAAGAATAGTGGAGGCCGGTACTCGACCAATCTCCGGCCAGTACATGCAAAAAAGAAAAAAGTAAAAATAAATCGAAGCAGGGCCCCTTACTTCTTCTTGCCACCACCTTTAGAGCCTTCACCTGACCTAATAGGCAGTTTTTCAGGACGGCTTGGGAGAGTTGGGAAAGGAGGAGAGAGGGTCACTGTCGAATCAACCTTCGCTCTCTCTTCAGAAACAAGAATGTCTTTCCTTTTCTTCTTGGAAGTGACACGCTTCCTCCTCCTCCTTGAAGAAGACTCACTTCCCGGAGTAACAAGAGCAGACCATTTAATGTTATCAGAAGTGGTTCGCTCTGGGGACTCATTGCCTTCTCCCCCGTGTTCCTATGAAGCATTAGGATCATCTAAGTCTCGGAGAGCCTCTATTTGCTCCTCTTGCGACCCGGGTTGAGATGCGGATGGAGGAGTGACTTGGAGAGGCGAAGGAGGAATAATTGGCGAAGGGGGAGTCTGAACGATGCTCGACACTTTCTCTACAGAAGAAAAGAAGTTAAAGTCAGTAAAGAGAGGAGATAAAGGCTCGTTGAGGTTCAGGAAATAGTCAAGAAGCTCATCAAACTCATAAGAAGCAAATGAGCAGTCTACTTGGGCAAGATTAACAGTAGAGTTACCTGGAGAAGTCAGCTTCCTGATATCAACCTCATAAGCCTGTGCTTCGGCGCTCTCTTCACCTTCATCTCCACTCTGTGTGCTTGTGATCTCAGTTGTAACTTTAACCGGGGATGGAGAATGAGAACTAGAGCCGAAAATGTCGATTTCGGCCGAAGGTGAAGACTGAACTGGATCAGTTGAAGTAGTTTTGCCTAAATGTTCCCCTTCTGCCATTTCGGTTCTTAATTTCGTAAGTTGTTCTTTTCCCCTGGCGAGAGCGGCGCGAGCTTCGTCATCCAAGTAATGCTCCTCAAGAGCTGATTCGACGTAGCTAGAACCTTTAGCACCAAGCATATCAAGTGCGGCCTCCCACACCTCAGCCAGAGTAATTTCATATTTGGGACCTAGAAAGGCGAGACTACCGCGCCCCAAGACGCTATGCAGGTAGAAGTCAAATAATGTCATGCTGATGCTGGTCTTCGTTGCCTCATGAGATTCTTCAGCTGCAATTTTACCGGCAACGGCCTCATCACGCTCTCTTTCAGCTTTAGAGAGTTGAAGCTTAAGCATTTCGATCTCCGCCTCTTGAGAGTCGGTTTTCTTCCGAAGCTCTGCAATATCAGCAATATAGCCCTCATTGATTCTTTTTTGCACGTCGAGCCTGTCTTCGGCGTCTTTTTGGCCGGCATGAGCATCTCTCACTTGTTTCTGAAGCACTTCTTCTTTTTGAGTGTAGGAAGTAGAAGAAGTGGCGAGCTCTTCTTTAAGCTTTTCGACTTTCGCTTCAAGCTCTTCATTATAAGTAGTGATGCTCCTCATCTCGGTATCATGCTGCTCAAGAACCTTCTGCCATTCAGCTTTGTCATTTTCCATAGTAAGCATGGCCTCGAGATTTGCACGGTTTACCCTTTGAAGCTCGTCAACAAGCTTTTGCCAGCTCGACATTCTTTCAATAACAAGTCTGACGGCATCGAGATTTCGCAGCATGGAAGGCTTGTCAATTGGAACTAAGTCGAGATCGAAACGAACCCCCTTCAAGCCATTGTGGAAACCGGCTTTGGAGAGTAGCTAGACCTGGCCCAACTTGATGAAGGCCTATTGATGATTGTCTGAATATCAGTATGGGAAGGGGAAGGAGATTGAGAAGGAATTGGAGTAGTGGTCTTCTCAGAAATTGCAGGCACAGATTGCTCACTAACTTTAGCCCGTTTGCTCGGGTCATCAGCCATGTGGGTCTTCGCTCTTTCATCATGGGATTTACGCTTATGGGAATCACCCTCTCTGTGGGAAGAATCGTACCGCTCATCCCCTCTTCCATAGCGTTCTTCATAAGAACGTCTCTCTTGAGCCTTTCGAGCAGCCCTCTCTTCATCAGTTTCCCTATAAGTGGGAAGATAGCGTCTATGGTCATACTGACCACGCTTTCCATATTGCTTGAAGTCGTCGTAATATGAACCACTTTGCCTCATTGGGGGATCTGAAATAAAAAAAAGAGACAAGTCTTAAAAGTCTTCAGAGAAAAGAAGCGTAACTGTAGAATCTTCCAAGCACAAAGAATTAGGTGCATGAAAGTGCCGAAAGGTTCTAAGTGTGTGTGATGTGCAAACTACGCGCATCAAACTACGAACCACTCTTTGATTGCGGAGTAATGGTGGGGGTAGTAGTTAACGTCAACTCTTGGGTCGACAGAGTTTGTTGCAAAGAAGAAGTCACTTCCACTACTGAAGAAGAAACCCTAGTAGTTACAGGGTCGTCTTTAAAGAGCTCCTGTGAGGTGACAAAGAGGTCGCTCAACCCTTCGAAAGTGTCGTCCCCGCTCTGCTTGACAGAGCTTGTTTTCCCGAATTCTTCACCAGAGTTCTGTGAATGTTGGGGAGATCCCTGAGGCTCTTCTTCCTCAATGACTGGGGCAAGTGCGAATTTGCTAGACGACCCCGCAACATCGACAGTAGTAGAGCACTTCACCAGAGAAGCCTCGGAGGCAGGTTCTTTTGGTATGGATTCATCAGTGGAAACTGGGGCATCTAATGCTTTAGACGGGGAGTCTGGAACCTCATGGGGGTGTGTAGAGCGAGAAGCGTGTAAAAGTCCATACTGATGCAAAAATTCGTCCCTTAACAAAAACTTTATACTTCTCTCTCTAGCAGTCACAGCACTTAATCTTTCAAAAACTTGCTTATGGCTTGGATCTCTAGAAGGGAGAGGAAGTGCTGAAAAGAGCAAAGAATGAAATTAGCAATTGGTAGTTCGGATCTCGAAAAAGTTTGAAAATGGAGAAAATAGAAACAGGTAATCTTACTTCCTACTCTCCAGATGGCATAAAACCCTGGGGGGCAGCGAGCAAAGAAAAACTGGTTCAAAAATCCATGAACACTTTCGGTAAGATCAGAAATAAGCTTGCGGTTTCTAGCACTTCTCACAATAATAAGGGAAGGATGATCTTTACTCTTTGCAAATGAGCATAAGAGCGAATTTCTTCAAAACTTGGCAAGCGATCAAGAGTTCTCCTAAAAAAAACACACAACCCCATCAAGATGGCGTAGCCATTAGGATGAAGTTGGAACGGAGAGATTGTCAACCGAAGGAGAAGGGTTCGAAGGAAGTAGTTAAAAGGAGGAATCACCCCGCTGAGGCACATTTGACGATTGACTGCGACGAAACCGGGGGGAGGACTATCGGCAATATCATTCGGACCGGGAAGTAGGGCATCGTTTTCAGCAAAACCAAATTGAGTACATAGCTGAATAAACGCTCTCGGAGTTAGGATAGTCGAAGTTCTCTCTGGAGGATTCTCTATGGGAACAGCTGTCCGAAAGGTCTCTCCCGCTTGAGCTACCACTTCTTCTTCTTGGTGGGAAGTCATTCTACACAAACAACTGGATATTCAAACATGAAGGTGCACGTTTCCTAAAATGTGTGGAGTGTTGTGTAAAATCAATCAAGCAATAAGCAAATATAACTGGAATAAAAACTAGCAAGTATTTGTCAGTTATAAAGTCCAGGGTTTGTTGTTTTCAATATGAAAGTGAAATGTAGATGCAAACAAATCAGTTCAAGATAGCGATGCTTTGCATTGATATTTCACTTTAGTTGATTGGTTCACAGCATTTCATACAGTGTGTTTAAGTTGATTACTCTATGTCGACTAATCTGTCATTTGATGTGGGCAGTCAGCGGCATTATATTCGTCCCAATTTTCTGTAAATAATGTATTGAACAGATTGTTAGCTTGCAAGTCAAAAGTAATCTGTGAGAGAATGCACAAAGTTTAACATGCAACAAAGTTCAAGCAGTCTATCCTAGTAATTCAAATAGGGGATACAATCAAGTTATATTAAAAGTTTGAAGTTCCCAGGTTGTTCAATTCGTAAGTGGTATGCAAGACACGGCAGTATTTCACATCCAAGTTCAAAGTCGTTCACGGTCTAAAAGATAGGTCGAGTTAAGAATCCAAAGGGTTGAGTCGCCCATACAGCCTAAGTCATAAGTCGTCAGGAAATCAATACGACCTAAAAGCTAAGTCGTGTGCAGGTGAGATTGCAGGAAATTCCTAAGTCGGTAGATTCAAAAACTAACTAAGCCATGAGAATTTCAAGTCATCCCCTCAACCAGTTGACTCCACTCCAACCCAATACCCGTTATCGCCTAAATAACATCAATCCATCATCCCCTCAACTAAGCCTATTATCCATTCACCACATTAGCTTATCAAACACCAATCCGAACCATCATGTAGCCGCCATAAATCAAGCGCGATGCTACAATCTTGAGAATCGCAACCGCAACGTAGCCAACGGTGATTGGAACCGATCACAAAAGCTAGGTAAGACATGCGGAGGTGATTTGGGAGCAGGAAGTGAAAATTCGTGTCTTAGCAATAGTCGCAGTTGGGTTAGAATTCAAGATCACTTACGCAATGTAATGGAAAGGATGGATTGCTGATTAACTAGCTTGAGCTTGCCTTCAGAAAGTTGAGAGGTCGCTAATGGCGGAGAGGAATGATAAAGCAGTAAAGTGGGAAGGAAGAGGTGACTTAACAACTTATGTAGGAGGCATGGGAGAAGGTGGAAGGACGAACGAGTTAACAAGCCTCTTTGACTCGTTCACGACTCAGGAGCTAGATCGAAGCACACGACTCACGACATAAGCGTGTACTTCGAGGGGCAAATGTTAACTCCTATGGTCAGTGACTCAAAAAGGCTCACGACTTAACAAGAGCAACGGCCTAATTGATATGCGACTCATTGAGGGATACCGACCTAACAGACTTGAGAGGGATGCCGACTTAATGCCTTAACAAGGATGCCGACCTAAGACTTAACAGGGATGCCGACCTAAGGCTTATGTAAGTTACCGATCTAACAACCTAAGGAGGCTGCCGATCTAATTGCCCAGAACAGAGAAAGGTCCACGACCTATACTTAAGTCACCACCGACTTACGACATAGAGAAGTCTATGACTTAACGGTTTCTACGACTCAAGGACGGGATGACTTAACGATTCAAGAGGTGGCACGACTTAAGAGGGAAATGAGTTCACGACTTAAAGCTGTCCGCAACCTACGACCTAGCGTGTGTCGTGAACGACTTAAGAAAATAAAACGCTGTTATTTATTTAACATTGTGGCTTCCTAGCTCGTCAACGAGTTAATACTTTAGCAAGCTTATCAGTTAAACCGTGACTCACGACTTAGCTTAAGTCGTCCACGACCTAAAGCCGCTAAGTTATAGTCCTCTGCCACAATACTCATGCCGGAGGAAGTCTCGACCCAACAGTTAAGTCGCAAACGACCCACGACCTAGTTTAAGTCGTCCACGACCCAACTTAGGTCGGTTACGTGTTAGGACTTGGTAATGTTTCTTGCCCAGAATTCTCTATAAATACGTTTCCATCTCCAACTATCAAGGGACTTTTTTGGCCGATCTCTTTAAGCGCCGATACTCTGCTGAATTCTCGACTGACCCTACACTTCAAATACGAAAGGCATCTCAACAAACTTCAGGAGGAAATCTAACGCAATCAACATGGATTCAAAGAATTCTTCTACATCGGAGTTCTAGTTGTTTGTCTCATCAGTATTGTAATTGAAGATTGTTGTAAAGTTGTAATTGATTCAGTAATAAAGAGGATTAAAGTGGACGTAGGCTTACCTGAAGCCGAACCACTATAAAAACTGTTGTCTTTTCTGCTTTCTCTGTGGCTTTTCTACTTGTTTTTAGTTCCCGTGTTCACGGGTGGTGCTTTCACTCAATCTCTATCTACATTGGGGTGTTAGCGTTCAATTTTAAGCGCTAACAACTGTGATTGGTTGATGGTTTAAAAATGAAAAAAAATGTAAATTTTATTTATATTGATTCGTGTAACTTTAAACTTTCATAACCTGTTGCTGCAAGGTCGGATTAGGACGAAACTTTTTGCGTTGGAATCGTTTCGGCAAGCACTACGCTATGGAATTGTATTGGAGTCGCTTGGAGCTAGAGAAAATTTTGGGTAAAATTAAACGCTCGTTTAATTTTATTTGAAATAAAACACTGGAACTACATTAAAATCAAGGTGAGTGTTTTATAACGCTCACAACGTACTAAATATCTTTATGCTAGTTAAATTTGACATTATGATGTGTTATGATTTTATTTGTCGTTGTTTGATAAAAAATTAATTGTCATATAGCTTGTCATTTGAATTAACCGTTGAAATTAAATTGACAGTTAAATTTAAATTGAAATTGAAACTGAATTGCGATTAAATTACCTGACATTGACAACTATGGAACTGCCATGAATTGTATTTTCTATTGGATGATGTATTTTGATGGATGTTATTGGTTGATATTTAAACGTTTGGATGTTTATTTGCTTATATATATTGTTATGCATACATATGACACTGTGATTGGTTTAAGTGATATATATTCATCCCTGACATTTAACTCTAATAAATAACTACTTGGCCATAGGATAGAAAATTATATACGGACACCGAATTGGCTAAATTAATAATTTTTAAAATCATCGATTTGAAATTTATTTAAATGTTTGATTTAAAAGTTATAAATAGAAATAAATTTATAGAAATCGAATTTATAGAAAAATTGAGTTTTGGAATGTTGAAATAAACTTTGGTTAAAAGAAATTGTTAAATAATATGATTCGAGACTTTGAAATTTAAAAATTGGGATTTGATTGAATTTCGAAAATTGATTTGTTTAAAGATTTAACCTTAATTCGAGCGTTGAATATTACCAAGTAAAAGTGATATAAAAATGATATTTTGAAATCGAGTTTCGAATTGAATCATATTTGAAATTTGAATTTAAATTTGAATATTGGTAGATAATTTTGTTAAGTATTATAAATTGATATTTTGAAAAATCAAGCTCCAAATCGATATAAACTGAAATTGAATAAATTAAAGGTGAATGTAAAATTTAATCAATTTGAAGTCAAAGTTGACATTGATTTGAAATCGAAATTGAATCGTCAGAATGGAAATT
Organism: Allium cepa; assembly: GCA_030765085.1. Taxonomy (NCBI): domain Eukaryota; kingdom Viridiplantae; phylum Streptophyta; class Magnoliopsida; order Asparagales; family Amaryllidaceae; genus Allium; species Allium cepa. Next base: position 862,899,738 of record CM060931.1, read on the forward strand.
AAACTTTTTTTGTGAATTGGGAAGTTACAATTGAAATGGTTCGGTTTGGAAGCTGTTTTATTTGTTTTCCAAATTAATCAGTTGTATAAACCATTTTTGAATACGTAAATTATTTTAATCTATTTTAAATCTACTTAACCCGATTTAAATTATTTTAAACTTAATTTGTCTATTTTAAATCCATTTTATATTTTAAGTATCTTTTACTATTTTAATTATTTAAAACTACTTTTAAACTACTTAAAACTATTTTCTAAAATTCTAAGCTGGTCAATAAGGTGAAATGGTTATATTTAAATCTTGAATTTAAATACGAATTGGGTTAAATGAAGTTGCAACCTAAATTGAAATCCGAATTGATTTTGAAATCGAAATAAGATATTGAGACGAAAAATTGTTTTTGAACGGAATCTTACATTTGAATAGATACGATGATATTTGAAACGGATTTGATTTTTGAAGCGATCATGATATTTTGATATCAATTATGAATCGTTTTGAAATGTAAAAGAGCCAATGGTGTAAAAATACGTAGTTATTAAAGAGACCGGGATCGGATATGGACATACTCTATGTCGATACCGAAAACCACTTTAATAACTATTATACGCGGAGTGTTGATCCAGAATGAAGTGGATGGTTTGGTGAACGCGTTGACTGAAGAAAGAGAACGATTATTGGATAACCCCTGACATGACTAAAAAAGGAGCCGCGCCGAGCCATTGAGGTTCGCCACCTCTAGCGGACACGCTTCTTCGATACCATTTCTATTACATTTGTGATTCGATTTGGGTGCACCCCTTGATTTGGCAGTGTTGTTTCGCGGTGTTAGGGTAGCTGCTGGCTATGCTCAACATCAGCCCGGATCACGCAAGTACTAGTATCCTAGTTGGTGTCGCCTCATGTACCTTGTCATACTGATTATCCTATTCGCGACCACTACGTTGGTTTTGTGTTATACCTATGGGGTACCCTCTGATAACCACCAGTTTACGGTGGGGCTTACGGTGCTGTATAGACTATGGCATTATAAAAATGTGTTAAGGGGGATTATGGTAATGCCTTAACGCTATTTTGATACTTTATATTACTGATAGGAATTATCTACTTAGCGTACATTACTACGTAGTAGATAGTTTAACGGATCCTTAAGAGATGAAAAATCCCGTAACATCTCTTGAGTTATTGCAAGCACGTTGACACTGGATATGAGATGTCAAACCCTGTAAACATCTCTGACGCCGTTACACTCATATTTATTTACAATTGATTTCACTTTCATAAGGATATTTTAGCCCTGACTCGAGTGTTTTGTCTTTTCATTACGCTCGGGTCAGTGCTAAGTTTTTCAGATTTTTGAAGATCTATTCTGGATGAAGACGAAGATTTGGTATACTATTACTATTATTACCCTTGCATCATGCTATCTGCTGCATTATTTTAATTGTTCTGTTGTATATGTATAACTCTGATAAATGTTGTATAAGTAATTGTCAAAGTATAGTAAACAGCTTCATGAACTGTTTATTTGACTATTATATTTTACTGTTCCGCTGCGAGATTCTGTGTTGTTTCATTTCCTTTATTTCTCTTTCTTTTCTTTTCCTATTTACCCCAATAACCATCTGCACTTTTGAATGGTTTGGAATCGACATGTGTATTTGATCGTCGGTTTAGACTGTCCAAAAAGGCGGGTCGTTACAGAGACCTTTCATTGACGCTTACAATAAGGCATCCTTCCGCATTTCTTTCAAATGAACTTGATTTCTTTTAAATTAATCGGAAGGGGTAGGTATGCTTCTCCACCTTATGTTGCTATGTTGTTGCAAGTAAGAAGAGGCATGAGCTTTCGACTCTGTCAATGGTAGATCTTTGGGGTTTCGAAGATATTGAAATACTAAAGGTTTTAAAGCGGAAGGTAACTTTCGAAGACATACTTGTTGGTTTTTGCGAAACCCCTTCTTCTGGTATAGGACATTGCTATATTGAACTTTAGCGAGCTTTTCTTTCTTAGTTGCGAACGGTTTCGTCTGGTTCGAAAGGCTTTACAACGCTTTCGAAGGGGTTGCTCCAACAAAACATCTTTCTATGGAATATGAATGAAGGCGAAACCTTTAGTTTTGAAATTTTTGCCGTGCATATGAGTGGCTATAATTTGTTGCCTTTAAAAAGTGTTCTTCAACTTTTTCAAAACATCTTCATATAGGCGAAAGCATTTATTTCAAAAGGAAGCAATTAAAGAAAAAGGGATCTTCATCTCCTTTCAACCCCTTCGAAAGCTTATAGCACACTTAATCTTTTTTGTAGCATCCCTTCGACTCCTTCGAAAGGCTTTGTTGATGTTATCATCTTTTGTAAATTCTTCTCTTCTACTTTCCTTAGTTTCGAAAAGGTTGAAGTGTGAACTGGTGGTAACAATATGTAAATCAAGAAGTTTTGGAAGTTATTTTTCTAAAATTGCTACTTTTGTATTTAATTTTAATTCCTTCGATTATGACAACTGAAAGTGTAGAATATCTTAAAATTTTATCCCTATAATTATGCTCTGTAATGCTTTAAAAGCCCGGTATCTCATATTTCTTGGCATGGTTTGCTTCGAGAAGTGGGGGTTGTTACATTTGGTATCGGAGCCAGGTTTAGGACCTCCAGGATTCCAAAACTTTTTCCAAAAAGTTTTAAAAAATGGGTAAACATATAAATATATACATAAATAAAAGTTTTCAAAGAGATTTCCAAAGATATTATCTATATATCGGAATTTCATTTATTCGCGCCTAAACTATCTGTGGAAAGTTGAAAATAGTTCCCTAACACAGATAATGTGAATGGGTACAAGTCTTAGGAGGGTCTCTCAGAGAAGATAGCTAAGATTTCGAGCATGAACATCCCTACATGGTCCTTTCACTATCTAATGCGAGGAGACAAAATGAGCTCAATCTAACTAAGGGAATGTAATTATACTTTTTAATAAGCGTATTAATACACAATAACCTATATATTTTGACTTATATGGTAACTATTGGCTTATCCCTTATATAATTAAAGAATTGTCGGTTAGGATAAATGTTAAGGTTATATCAATTAATGTGAAAAATAAACCTTTTACATTTATTATGATTTCCCCTATAAAGGAATGCTAGTAGAGGTTTCATATACCAACTAGCAATAATAAGTAAATTATGAATACAAAGGTGAATAAATAAGGTTAGTAATACGTGGCCCATAAAATTAGAAATAAGATGTTGACAGTATAAAGGAAACATGGAAGATAATTTTCAAATTCAAGACAAATTTATCCAGTTAAAGTAGAAATCCTATCTTCATATTGGTAATAGTTGTAAAAGCTTATGTTTACTTAAAGGTATGACTTGAACTATTTCGATATTAAAGTGGATATTATATTGGGAAATAGACTTGAGGTAACCATCTTTGAAAGGGGAAGACAGAGGGTTATGCAATTGGAGCATTGTTAGATATAAGAGGGCTTAGGTAATTAGGCTGCTAATGTCCACTCCAAATTAAGTGGTAAGACGGTGAAAGGGTTTTCTGAAAAATGTGAAACAGTGATATTTGATATTTTCAAAAGAAAAACAAGTTAGTTTATGATAAATTAATCAGTAAAACTATATAAAATTTGTTTAAAAATTGAGATTAAAAGAATTTGAAGAATAAATATCGTTTTGTCTCTTAGGCACATTGTTACACTTACCTTCAATATACACTATGCTTTTAGAAAAAACTTTGAAATAAAATAGGAGTCAATTTATGATTTTATATAAATAGTCAAATAAATTTTATGGAATTTGTTTAAGAAGTAAAGAATTTGGTGAAAAGTTGTTTTTAATAACTGTTTCAAGCTTTTGTTTTGTTTTTGGGTGCATAATTATATTTTTCTCAATGTGCACTTTACTTTTAATAATAGAACTTTTGAAAAGAAAATTTTAGGAGTATGAAAGGTCTAACTTTTGAATTCCTTTTGTAAATAAGAAATGGTAAGTACTAAAATGTCTTTTATCAATGTTTACTCTAAAGTAATAATAATAGCTTAAATTACCACATTATTTTCAAAATACATTTTGGTGAAAGAAAATTATTTATAAAAGAAGATTTTGTGAAAGTGTGTTTTATTACATTTTTACAAAGTTAAGTTAATAATTTCTGATGACTTAAATAAAAAAATGTTATGAATATAGTAAAAAGAAAACGACTATTGGAATTGAATGAACGGTTTTAAAGTTTTAAAAATTTACTATCTTTGTACTAATGATAAAAAATCAAAGTTTTTGATTTAAGAATGTAAAATGCAAATTTTATGACTATCATTTAATATTTAAAAGAAAAGAAATAGATTGGAGTTAGATAAGTAGTATTAAACAGCCTACTAGGATGAAGGTGGGTGTGGAACTTGAAAGCATTGGAATAATTAAGGATAAAGTAGAAATATAAAATGAGAATTTAATGACCTTTTCAATTAACGATTAAAATGGAAGGATAGTAGTGAAAAGTAAACATCACCTTTTGTTTCTCCACCCAAGTATGGTCGAAATTATGGAATCTTTTACATAAGAAAGATGGAAGGGTATGATTTGATTAAACCTATTTCAAAATAAGGAAAGAGTCGGTCAAAATATTTAGTTATATTAAAGAAGATTGTAGATGCGAGGAGTCTTCCTGTTTGAAATGTAAAAGGGATAAGCAGAATCTACTTCAATCTACATAAAGAAAGTTTACTAAAAAATAGATGTTTCCTTAATTGCATTGGGCAATCCTAAATGAAAATAGGTTTAGGAACTATAGCAATAAGATATTAGTTGATACCATATAAATGTGAATAGGGTACCTGTAGGTGACGAGCAGATCAGGTGGACAAGAGTGGGAAGATATCCACTTCATATATGTTTAGATTTATGTCATAGTAGTTGTATTCCATGAAGGCTTAGAGGTGAATTTTGGAATTATAGGATTGAATGTTGCACATACTTAAGAATGGAAAATAATGGGAAGTAGTAGTTGCCAGAACTTATAGATTATGTAGTTGCTCTAGATTTGTAGACTCAAATCATGGAAACAGTATTTAAAGGTTATATGAAATTAGTCATCATAGTAATTGGTTGGATAATTGGTATGGATTAGTAAACACAAATTGGAACTTTGTTGAATGAAAATGAGATTTAAGTACTATTTTAATTCATTGGGATGAAGTGTGTAACGATGTAAATTTTTATAAATTATCCAGCTTTAATATAAAGTGTATCGTCTAAAATAACAAGGAATATATCAAAAAGGAAGAAATGCACAAAATACGGATAATCAGCATTTTGTACTGTAAATTTCAATAATAAAAAAGATAGAAAATTCCTTGTAATTCCAAACATAATGCAAATCCTCTTTTAGATAATTTATAGAAAGTTGCAACTTTCACATTCCTTTTGGGAAAAGTGTAGTTCTAATGCATTTAAAATGCAGAAATCCCTAAGTATAGATCAAACTATTAGTCACTATGTCCATTGGATTAAAATGGCAAGGTTTCATTTATGAACAACATTAAAGAATGGAAAAAGGACTCTCTTTTTTGAAATGAAAACTGCAAAAGATATCCTAGATATGAATATAGTCAAGATTTTTGCAATGGATAGTAAATTCAAGAATTTGGGTCTCTGTTAAGAAAATGTTATTGGTAATGAGAATGTGAAGTCAATTTTCATAGAAAAGAAGATGGGGAATTTTTTAATAAGATTTGAAGGAAGAGATTTTTCCTAAACATTGCTCAGATTGGAGGAAGATTATTTTCTTAAAAAAATTCAAAACTAACATACTGTATATAGTCATATGCATTGCAACTACACGTGAATAAGGTAATCCTTAAGTGGATTTTATTTTAGTTAGAATAATCTTAAATTATAACTCCAATAAATTTGAGGACTTTTATTTTTAAGATTAAATAAGAAGGTAGAACAAACTTCAATTTATAAAACTTGGAATAGATTAATATAGGACATAATTATGATAACAAGGTACCATGACTTCTAAAAGTTTGGAAAATAGTCTAAGAATAAAGAGAAATAACTTGGGTTGGGCCGAATTGGAAAAGAAATTGTATTGTTTTTTATATTTAGGAAACCACCAAATTGGAAAACCTTAGGGAAGTGGAAGTATGGAAAAGAGCTAAGTGAGAAGTACCATAGGAAGGAGAAGTACAATCCATAATTGAGTTATCTCACTTGGTATCTAGGTGTTAGTGTGAGGCAAACCACTAGAAAAGTTAAGATAACTTTGTGTGCATTGGGGATTTTATGGTGCTACAATTAGCAAAAACATGCTAATGCTTAAATGGTTTAGCGTAGTACAAGATGACATCGTTCGAGTTAGTAGGAAGGATTGTTGAAAGTCACCGATGCACATGTAATTGAATTAGAAATTATGTAATAATTAGGAAGTCGCCATTAGGTACTTTTGGAAGTGCCTATTTGGTGTGGCTACCATAGTCAAGCCATTTTAGTTAGAATAGCATAGATTACCTTTGTATATAGTTCTAGTTTAGGTAGATACCATTGGATCATAGGAATGGTTGCAATGTGTCAAAATGACATGTTATGGATGATGAACGTTAATGGGTGTATTTGGATATATTGTTTGGATTGTATTTATTTACACGTCTAGGATAATATATCCTCTAGATAGTCCACACACTCATATAATCTGTTATTTATTATCTAACAATTAAACATGATACGTATGTATGTTTGATTATTATTGTGTTAGTGGATGTTATGCATATGGACTTTCCATATGGATGTAGTGGTTGTGTATACATGTAGAATTGCAATTTTATTTATGTAGGTTATTGTAAACATTTGGATGCATGACATGAGCAATTTTACATAACAGGAGATTGACTTAATTTGTAAACTGCCTACTTTTGCAATAGTATATATTCATGTGCATTTCACGTCGCATATATGTACATGTTGCATTAGAAAATTTTTCAGGACAATGATTTCTTGTGGATTTTGGTTGAGTAAATGGATGTAGTTAAAGGTTGCTATGCGTATAAGTTGCAGTTTTCCATCCTTAATGATTTTAGAGATGACTTCCTTTTTAAGGGGGAAGAATGTAACATCTCGGAAATTTACGTGAAATTTAACAAGAATTTAACAAGAATTTAATAGAGATTTAAAAGGAAATTCAATAAGAAAATTAAATTAACTTAAAACAACAATTTAAAATCAAAATTTCATAGACGTTTGAATTTGGCTACCAAACTTCCACCATTACGTTTGTACCGATTTTCCAAATGGTTTTCATATATAACACTTTATAATTCGAGTTAGTATGGAGGAGTTATGGGATTTAGAATGAAATTAGGAAAAAAGGTAAAAATTTAAAAATTACAAAGCATTGGATCGACCTATGAGGATTCGAGGTCGACAGGTAGCGGTTGGCCAAGACCCACGAGCGGTCAACCTATGACGATAAAAATCGAGCGTTAATTGCTATTCGATGACATGTTTAAACGGACTACATTTGTTGCTTAATGGAGAAGGGTTATATTAGTGGTTAAGATGATAGCTAAGGTTAATATAATGGCCCTCAACCAAACACTAACTTTATAAATAAGATGCTGATGGAACTCTAATTCTCTCATGAAAACTTACAATAATGGCACTTTACCAAATTATCTAATGTAAACCCTAATTCTTCTCAAAACCCTAATATTCTTAAATCCTAATTAAAAACTAAAACAAAACAAAGGAGAAGGGCATGCAATCAAGGAAGAGATTAAGGAGATATTTCGATTGGAGGCTAAAATGTCAAGATCTGAGCTTAGGCGAGAGGTGAGTGGACACAAATTTGGTAACATGATTAGTGTTATTAAATTTAATCTACTTTAATTGATCTAAGATATTAGGAACCTAAATTGAGATGTTAAACCCAAATTGAATATGCTAGAACTCTAGAATTGAACTTGTTAACATAATATGTGTAACGACCCGTATTTTTACTGATTGAAAGATCGTAAAATAATTGTAGTTATGTCTTTCGCATTAAGTATTTCGTCCAGAGTTTAAGTCATATAAAAGTTATCTTGTGAGGAGATTAACTCGTGGGGAAAGCTTAGGTCGGGCATTTTTAAGTCGTAGATGACTTAAGGGATTACGAGTTATAGAAGCTTCGACCTATAGAAGTTATACGAGTTAGTGTGTTAGAACGAGTTAACGAGTTAAGGAATAAGTCGTTAACGAGTTAGTAGTTGAAGTAGGTTGACGTGTTATGACTTAAGAGAGTTAACGAGTTACGGCTTATAGATTGAGACGACTTAAATACAGGAAGCGACCCATAGTAGTTAGCGACTTAAGGATTATAGAATAGGTAGTTGTAGTTTAGGTCATGAGCGACCTATGGTGTAGTTAGGTCGTGAGCGACATATATCTGGTTGATGTGTTAGGTCGTTAGGAAGTATACCTGTTAGGTCGCGTGAAGGCGTACTCGTTAAGTCGTTGCTGTGTTAGGTCGGTTGCGTCGCATGTTCGTTGGTCTCGTGTCTTAGTTAGGTTGTGGGACGACCTATGTTAGGTCGTAAGTCGACCAGGCGACTTAGGAAAGGATGCTGCTGTGTTAGAGTGTTAGGTCGCATATAGGGTTAAGTCGTTAGGTCGCGCGTGTGTTTTAGGTCGTTGGGTTTGTTAAGTCGCTAAGCCGCATGAGTTCTTTAACCAGATAGGTCATAAGCTATTAGGTCGGCTGCTGGTTAGGTCGTGGGTCGTAGAGATTGGTAGGTTGGCAGTTGTTAAGTCGTGTGACCCTGTGTCTGTTTGAGTCGTAAGTTGGCAGCTATGCAAAGTCGTAGGTCGGGGATTTTACGTCGTGGACGACTTAAGGAGGGGCGGCCGACTCAAGGATCTGCCTATAAATAGAGGGGTTTGGCTCACTTTTTGGCACCGGATTTTGAAGCGACGAAGTGTTGCCATTTTGAGAGCTCGACTACAACATTTCTTCACTTCTTTTCTCCACTCTAATCTAGTGCTTATATCCACCCAAGATTGAAGATCAAGGTTGAAGATCCAAGATCCAAAGTTGAAGATCTACATTCTTCAAAGAGAGATTTCATCGATTGAAGCGAGATTTTGCCGGATCAAGCTTAGTTCTTCGCTGACCAGATCTGAAGTTGTTATCTTTTGAGGTGTTTTGGTGTTTCGACGAGTGGTAGTTATCTCTCACACGGACCCAAAGGAGTATATTGGATCGGTGGCTCGTTTGTGTGTTAAAATAGTGATTTCTTGCATTTTCCTAAAGTCTGCATGTAGATCCATCATCTACGAAGTCTTGATATCCATTTTACTACATGTTAACTTATGCAAGTTCATTGAACAAGTTGTAGAGACATTGACCTATAATTCATGCTTGTTAGATTTTGGACCCTTTAATTACGAAATTGTCATTATTGTCATAATCGTTTATTTAGATCATGTTTGATTTCTTGATTACTTGGATTAACGATTGTCTTGATTAATTGTTTAGAGTTAGTTGATTTATGGTTGGATCTAGACAAGTATGGTCGAGGATGATTCAAAAGCTAAGGGAGAGGCTAAGGGATGAGAAAAGCTGCTCGTGGCATATGTAGCGGATGATGAAGCTCATATGGACGGATTTGATGACGATGTTGTGATGGAGCTTTACTATGATGAGATGAGGCGAAGCATGACGTGATGTAGCCTTGGCATAATCCAGACGGGATCATTCCAAGCATGTTGATAACTCGAGGGATGGTTCGAGTTGGTTGATAATGGATTGCTCGAGAGGTAGCTTGGGCTAGTATGAGAATAGTCGTCGAGGAGGATGACTAGGAGGCTTGGATTTCATCGTTGTTGAAGGTTCTAGTAAACTCAAAACAAGAGTACATGGGGCGCCCAAAACGACTACAGGTAGGTGGTCGGGACACCTAAAAGACTACAGGCAGGTAGTCGAGTACTCTGGGCAGAGTAGGTAAGTCCTAGGCACGGGCTGCAACGACGTGCGGAGTTTGTCTAGAACTGGGGTTACCATTAGCCCTTGACTTACGGCTGAAAGAATGTGCTGGTCATTCAATTAACGGTGGTTTCGAAGCAATGATAACAGTGATAGCCAAAGTCATGGATGTTTGGTTGTATCGTCATTCGGACTCAAGAGCGATGTTTTATGGGTGCTTATCTGATCATGGTTTAGGCCTTGGGGGTTTGTATTTGGAAAACACTGACCTTGACTCGAGTGATAATTGCTTTACTTTGAATGTCTGCTTTACCATGTTTGCTTCTGCTTAGTGTGTCTGGGGCTATCACTGTAGAAAGAGGTGGAGTGGGATGGTTGGGTTCCTATTCCTTTTATGCTTTATGCTCTTTTGGTATGTTTGGTAGTTGATTTACTGCTCACTAGGACTTTGTCTGACTCAAGGTTTTATGTGCAACTCTTATTACCTTGGGTTGTTCATCCTTTTTGGGATGGGCAGACTACGTAGCAGGTGACAGGTGCTGTCCTTGGTTTTCTACGTTGCTGATGACGAAGACGAGCTGGAGGCTTTTACATATTGTTTTCCTACTATATCTACTGGATGTTCCGCTGCTTGTATATGTTTTGAGTGTTATGTAGTGAGGCTTGATGTATGGATTGTTTAGATGTTTGTATCAAACTTCTATGATGCTTATATGATGATATTCTGTTCTATGGAGCTTCGCTATATTTATATTTCTCTGTTGTATTTTATCCATGCGCTGTGAGTTGTACGATAGAGTTTTCTGTTTTATCTTACCCTGACTATCGTCCATGGCTACCTGGCACACCTTTCAGCGCACCATTTCCCTGTTTTAGTGCGGGAGTCATGGGCGGTCGTCATATTTGGTATCATAGCTTTGGTTAATCGATTTTAGCCAACGCTCGCTGACGTAACTACGTATGAGAGACGTAATTGTAATTTTGATGGATGATTACTATATATAATATAGTAGTTTAGAAGGATTTGAACTCCTTATGCAGTTGTTTCTCAAGGTGTTCTAAGTCATTCCTTTTTGTAGATATTAAGGATGAGTCGAAGAGTGAGACCAGCTGCTAGGGAAGGCCGTGCTGATGGAGCTGTTGATTATCTGCGATGTTCGAGGCTATGATGACTTTGATCATGAGAAGGATGCCAGCTCCGGGGCCATCAGTAGATGTTGGAGTTCAGGTTCAAGCCCCAAGACCAGTGGATTTTGCTAAGTTGTGTAAGGACTATACTGCTCTTGGAGGAAAGGTTTTCTTGGGAACAGAATCAACCATAGAAGTTCAAAGATGGATAGATGCTTGTAGAAGGATCTTTGGTTATTTGGGAATTGAGGATGCAACTAGAGGAAGCTTGCATCAAGACAGCTTCAGGGAAGAGCTTCTGATTGGTGGAACTCTAACACCATTGATACTCCAGAGGAAGGGATCACTTGGGAGCAATTCCAAGTCAGATTTGAAGCTAAGTTCATCTCTATGGCTCAAAAATCTGTTTTGTTTAAGAAGTTTGTGGAACTCAAGCAAGGTGGAAGATCAGTTCTTGAGTATGTTTCTGAGTTTGAAGCTTTGTCCAAGTATGCCAGATCGTATATTGAATCTCCCTACCAGAAGAACGAGAAGTTTGTGACATGCTTGGACACTTATCTTGGGAGGCAGTTAGTGGATCATTTGGACGATCCATTTGAGAAGCTTGTGGAGAAAGCTCTCAGGCATAAGAATCTGTTTCCTAAGGAAGGATCTGTTGTTGTTGTGACCAAGGAGGAGTCTAAACCACAGCAGGGTGGCAACAAGAAGAGGAAGCAGCAGCAACAGAAGGGTAAGGATGGCCAGAAGAAGCCGAAGGGCGAAGTGACCTGCTACAACTGCCAGCAGAAGGGCCATCTCTCCATAGATTGTAAGAATCCCAAGGTGCCAGGAAAGTGTTACAACTGTGATAAGCTGGGATATATCAAGAAGAATTGTCCAGGGCCAAGGAAAGACAGACAGATTGTGCAAGCTTATGCTTTGGGGGCCGTGCCATAATCTTTGAAGGCTCCTACTGCTGAAGAGGAGGGAAAGAGTGTGGTGGTTCAAGGTACTCTTTCCATTTGTGGTGTTCCAGTTAGAGTGTTGTTTAATACTGGGGTGTCGCATTCCTTTGTTTGTAGTGAACTTGTAGGCCGGTTAGGTTTGGAACCGGAAATTGTTGATAGACCATTGGTTGTGACTAATCCAGTTGGGGGTTCGTCTTGTTTGTGTATGGTATGTCGTGGTCTAGTTGTATCGAGTCATCATTGCTCTTTTATTTGTGATTTTTTTGTTCTGAACTTTGCGGGGTTCGGAATTATTTTGGGTATGGACTGGCTTAGGAAGTATGCGGCAAGGGTTGATTGTAAGAGGCTGGAGGTGACAGTCGAGAATGTGGAGGGGCGAAAGGTTGTGATACGATGTAAGCATGAAGAAGGCGTCTTCATGAGCTTCATGTATTCGCTGGTTGTTCCACGGGATGGACTGTCATCGGTGCCTATTGTGAATGGATTTGAGGATGTCTTTGACGAGGTCAAAGGGTTACCGCCGTATAGAGAGATCGAGTTTCGTATCGATCTAGTTGAGGGAGCCAGACCTGTTGTGATGCCTTTTAGGCAGATGGCGCCTAGGGAACAGCAAGAGTTGAAAGTGCAAGTTGATGACTTTTTACAGAAAGGATTCATTCGGCGAAGTGTGTCCGAATGGGGTGCACCAGTTGTGTTCGCAACCAAAGCGGATGGATCGTTAAGGTTGTGTGTGGATTATCGTGAGCTGAATAAGGTGACTAAGAAGAACAAGTATCCATTGCCGAGAATAGATGACTTGTTTGATCAGCTTCACGAAGCTAAGGTGTTTTCTCAGATGGATTTGGCAATGGGATTTCACCAGTTAAGAGTGGCGAAGGATAGTGTGCCGAAGACTGCTTTCAGGACACCATCCGGTTTCTATGAGTGGCTGATAATGCCGTTTGGATTGACCAATGCACCAGCATATTTTGTGGATCTTATGAATAGAGTGTTCAGAGATCAGTTGAGCAAGTTCGTACTTGTGTTCGTGGATGATATTTTGATTTATTACAGAACCGAAGAAGAGCACAATACGCACTTGCGTATTGTTTTGCAAATCTTGCGGAAACATCAGCTGAAGGCTAAGTTTTCGAAGTGTCACTTCTGGAAGAGAGAAGTGAGGTTCTTGGGCCATATTATCTCTGGAAATGGAATAGCGTTGATCCCGCGAAGGTGGCAGCAATCCAGGATTGGGTTAGACCTAAGAATGCATACGATGTGAGAAGTTTTCTTGGATTAGCGGGATATTATCATCGTTTTATCAAAGGCTTTTCCAAGATAGTTGCGCTGTTAACAGGATTGGCGAAGAAGAATCAAGTGTTCAGATGGGATGCTAAGTGTGACCAATCCTTCGGAATCCTGAAAGAGCGACTGACGAGTGCTCCTGTTTTGACTATTCCAAGTGGGAACGATGAGATGGTGGTTTACACCGATGCATGTGGTACTGGACTTGGAGCAGTGCTGATGCTGAAGGATAAAGTTGTTGCGTATGCTAGTCGACAACTGAAGCCGCATGAAAGGAATTATCCGACTCATGATTTGGAGTTAGCGGCGATTGTTTTTGCTCTGAAGATGTGGAGACACTATCTATTGGGAGTTCGATTCGAGTTGTTTACAGATCATAAGTCATTGAAGTATCTTTTCTCCCAAAAGGATTTGAATCTTCGGCAGCAACGATGGCTAGAGTTTTTAGCATCATATGATTTTGGTATAGCCTATACTCCGGGAACAGGTAACGCAGTGGCTGATGCGTTAAGTCGAAGACATGCAGGATTGGGAGCGATGTTTTCAGAATGGAAGAGTCTCGAGTATTTGGATGGATTTGACTTCAGGCCCAGATGTGAATTGGAACCTGAGATGTTGGCAAACTTATCAATAAGACCTAATCTTGTGGAAAGAATTGGCGAGAGCCAAAAGCTAGACGATAAGCTTGTCAGGATTATCCGAGATTTGGAATCTGGATCAGACCCAGAGAAGGATAAAGGATTCGAAGTCGATCGAGAGGGTTGGCTTCGGAAGCAAGGACGACTAGTCGTTTCCGATATAGAGGGATTGAGGAATGAAGTTTTGAAGGAAAGCCATCACTCAAAGTTGACAATTCATCCAGGTGGAAATAAGATGTATCGGGATATGAAGAGAACCTATTACTGGGAAGGTATGAAGAAGGATGTTGGAAATTTTATTTCCAAATGTATGAACTGCCAGTTGGTTAAAGCCGAACAGAAGAAGCCAAGTGGATTGCTTCAGCCATTAGAAGTTCCTACATGGAAGTGGGAGCAAATATCGATGGATTTTATCGATGGACTACCGAGAACCAGAGCAGAAAATGAAGGGATTTGGGTCATCATAGATCGTTTGACTAAGGGTGCAAGATTCATTCCTGTTTGATCTACCAGGACTACATCGAAATTGGCTGAGTTGTATGTTAAGTGGATAGTCCGATTCCATGGTGTTCCGAAGAATATAGTGAGCGATCGAGACCCATTGTTCACTAGTGGATTTTGGAAGAGCTTACAGGAAGTTTTGGGAACCGAGTTGTGTTTGAGTACAGCTTATCACCCCCAAACAGATGGTCAGACCGAGAGAGTCAACCGAGTTTTGGAAGATCTCCTCAGAACATGTGTTTTGGATTTCGGAGGATCATGGGAAGATCATCTTCATTTGGTGGAATTTGCGTATAATAACATTTACCAGTCAAGTATTGGTATGGCACCATATGAGGCACTGTATGGAAGACCGTGTAACTCTCCGACATGTTGGGTTGAAACTGGAGAAAAGCTGATACTTGGGCCCGAAATGATTCGACGAACTTCAGATTGTATAGAGATCATTCGATGACGAATGAAGGCAGCCCAAGACCGTCAGAAAAGTTATGCTGATAAGCATCGAAAGGATTTGGAATTCGACGTAGGAGATATTGTTTTTGTGAAGATTTCCCAACTGAAGAATGTTATTCGATTCGGGAAGAAAGGAAAGTTGACTCCAAGATTTGTTGGACCGTTCCCGATCATCGAGCGAATTGAAAAGCTCGCCTATAGATTGGAGGTACCGGAAAAGATGTCGAGTGTGCACAATGTTTTTCATATATCGTATTTACAGAAGTATGTGCACGACTCGAATATAGTGGTTTCTGCAGATAGCTGTGAAGATTTGGAGATTGATCCAGTTGTTACGAGACCTCGTAAGCTACTTCGTGTTGTTGAAACTGACACGAAACAGCTTAGGAGGAAGGCGATTACATTGCTCAAGATACAATGGAGTGACGATGTTAACGACTGTACATGGGAGGAGGAAGAGAGGATGAAAGCAGCTCATCCTGAACTCTTCGAGGTATGGCCCTAAGGTGTCGTTGCATCTCATGAATTTGTAACTTGTTCTAATATTAGAATTCTGCGTGCTAGGCTAGTAATTGGATGCATGGTTTGTTAGTTGCTATGGATGTTAGGCATGCAGAATAGTTTCTGATTGCTCTTGTTTGTTTGGAATTTCGGGGGCGAAATTCCTAAGGGGGAGAGAATGTAACGACCCGTATTTTTACGGATCGAAAGATCGTAAAATAATTGTAGTTAGGTCTTTCGCATTAAGTATTTCGTCCAGAGTTTAAGTCGTATAAAAGTTAGCTTGTGAGGAGATTAACTCGTGGGGAAAGCTTAGGTCGGGCATTTTTAAGTCGTAGATGACTTAAGGGATTACGAGTTATAGAAGCTTCGACCTATAGAAGTTATACGAGTTATTGTGTTAGAACGAGTTAACGAGTTAAGGAATAAGTCGTTAATGAGTTAGTAGTTGAAGTAGGTTGACGTGTTACGACTTAAGAGAGTTAACGAGTTACGGCTTATAGATTGAGACGACTTAAATACAGGAAGAGACCCATAGTAGTTAGCGACTTAAGGATTATAGAATAGGTTGTTGTAGTTTAGGTCATGAGCGACCTATGGTGTAGTTAGGTCATGAGCGACCTATATCTGGTTGATGTGTTAGGTCGTTAGGAATTATACCTGTTAGGTCGCGTGAAGGCGTACTCGTTAAGTCGTTGATGTGTTAGGTCGGTTGTGTTGCATGTTTGTTGGTCTCGTGTCTTAGTTAGGTCGTGGGACGACCTATGTTAGGTCGTAAGTCGACCAGGCGACTTAGGAAAGGATGCGGTTGTGTTAGAGTGTTAGGTCGCATTTAGGGTTAAGTCGTTAGGTCGCGCGTGTGTTTTAGGTCGTTGGGTTTGTTAAGTCGCTAAGCCGCATGAGTTCTTTAACCAGATAGGTCGTAAGCTGTTAGGTCGGCTGCTGGTTAGGTCGTGGGTCGTAGAGATTGGTAGGTTGGCAGTTGTTAAGTCATGTAACCCTGTGTCTGTTTGAGTCGTAAGTCGGCAGATATGCTAAGTCGTAGGTCGGGGATTTTAGGTCGTGGACGACTTAAGGAGGGGCGGCTGACTCAAGGATCTGCCTATAAATAGAGGGGTTTGGCTCATTTTTTGGCACCGGATTTTGAAGCGACGAAGTGCTGCATTTTGAGAGCTCGACTACAACATTTCTTCACTTCTTTTCTCCACTCTAATCTAGTGCTTATATCCATCCAAGATTGAAGATCAAGGTTGAAGATCCAAGATCCAAAGTTGAAGATCTACATTCTTCAAAGAGAGATTTCATAAATTGAAGCGAGATTTTGCCGGATCAAGCTTAGTTCTTCGCTGACCAGATCTGAAGTTGTTATCTTTTGAGGTGTTTAGGTGTTTCGGTGAGTGGTAGTTATCTCTCACACGGACCCAAAGGAGTATATTGGATTGGTGGCTCGTTTGTGTGTTAAAATAGTGATTTCTTGCATTTTCCTAAAGTGTGCATGCAGATCCATCATCTATGAAGTCTTGATATCCATTTTACTACATGTTAACTTATGCAAGTTCATTCATCAAGTTGTAGAGACATTGGCCTATAATTCATGCTTGTTAGATTTTGGACCCTTTAATTACGAAATTTCCATTATTGTCTTAATCGTTTATTTAGATCATGTTTGATTTCTTGATTACTTGGATTAATGATTGTCTTGATTAATTGTTTAGAGTTAGTTGATTTATGGTTGGATCTAGACAAGTATGGTCGAAGATGATTCAAAAGCTAAGGGAGAGGCTAAGGGATGAGAAAAGCTGCTCGTGGCATATGTAGCGGATGATGAAGCTCATATGGACGGATTTGATGACGATGTTGTGATGGAGCTTTGCTATGATGAGATGAGGCGAAGCATGACGTGATGTAGCCTTGGCATAATCCAGACGGGATCATTCCAAGCATGTTGATAACTCGAGGGATGGTTCGAGTTGGTTGATAATGGATTGCTCGAGAGGTTGCTTGGGCTAGTATGAGAATAGTCATCGAGGAGGATGACTAGGAGGCTTGGATTTCATCGTTGTTGAAGGTTCTAGGAAACTCAAAACAAGAGTACGTGGGGCGCCCAAAACGACTACAGGTAGGTGGTCGGGACACCCAAAAGACTACAGGCAGGTAGTCGAGTACTCTGGGCAGAATAGGTAAGTCCTAGGCATGGGCTGCGACGACGTGCGAAGTTTGTCTAGAACCGGGGTTACCATTAGCCCTTGACTTACGGCTGAAAGAATGTGCCGGTCATTCAATTAACGGTGGTTTCGAAGCAATGAAAACAGTGATAGCCAGAGTCATGGATGTTTGGTTGTATCGTCATTCGGACTCAAGAGCGATGTTTTCTGGGTGCTTATCTGATCTTGGTTTAGGCCTTGGGGGTTTGTATTTGGAAAACACTGACCTTGACTCGAGTGATAATTGCTTTACTTTGAATGTCTGCTTTGCTATGTTTGCTTCTGCTTAGTGTGTCTAGGGCTATCACTGTAGAAAGAGGTGGAGTGGGATGGTTGGGTTCCTATTCCTTTAATCCTTTATGCTCTTTTGGTATGTTTGATAGTTGATTTACTGCTCACTAGGACTTTGTCTGACTCAAGGTTTTATGTTCAACTCTTATTACCTTGGGCTGTTCATCCATTTTGGGATGGGTAGACTAGGTAGCAGGTGACAGGTGCTGTCCTTGGTTATCTACGTTGCTGATGACGAAGACGAGCTGGAGGCTTTTACATATTGTTTTCCTACTATATGTACTGGATGTTCCGCTGCTTGTATATGTTTTGAGTGTTATGTAGTGAGGCTTGATGTATGGATTGTTTATATGTTTGTATCAAACTTCTATGATGCTTATATGATGATATTCTGTTCTATGGAGCTTCACTATATTTATATTTCTCTAATGTATTTTATCCATGCGCTGTGAGTTGTACGATAGAGTTTTCTGTTTTATCTTACCCTGACTATCGTCCATGGCTTCCTGGCATACCTTTCAGCGAACCATTTCCCTGTTTTAGTGCGGGAGTCATGGGCGGTCGTCACAATATGAGATTGTATAAACACTAATTTGTTCACTAAAACCCTATAAATCAATTTATACCAAAATGGATAATTTAATTAGCTAACTAAATACTTGTTTAATGTCAAATTTTTAACCCTAATTCACAAACCCTAGATGTAACGACCCCGAATTTTAGTCATTTGAATTTAGAATATTTAATTGATGTTAAGTAGTTGAAAATTAGTTTTATAAGTTAAATAACGTGGATTTTAAACATAATGATCTATTTAATAATTAAATTGTTGAATTTAATATTCGATATTGTTTAAATAATTTAATCTTGAATTTAATGTGAATGAAAATGATTTCAAAGTTGATTTAAATTCTATTTGAATAAGATGGAGGATAGTGAACTTTAAATTTGGTTCAAGTGATTTAATTTTTTTTTTGAAATTGCTCATTTTAAATAACGTTTAAAAATAGCCTTTCGCGGCTTCGATGAAACAAGTTTCATTGGATCCGTAATAGTGAATTATTATATGCCATCGAATTTCAGGACGATTGGACGTATTGTTCTTTCGTGCGAGTTCGTAACGCATAGAAATTAAAGGAATTTATATTAATTTAATTCAATTTTGAAAAGTTAACTTATGTATATGATGGAAATGGCTTCTGATATATATTCCATTGTGTTTGGAATAGGGGTATAACATATAGAATGCCTGGCGGCATGTTTCGTTTGGGGTTAATTTTCATTGATGAATAGTGTTTGAATTTTTCTATAAAAGGACTTGGTTATTTCATTTTCCAAACCATAAAAAAATTTACATCACAGCCGCCGATCTCCTTCTTCGTTTATCGGATGGTCCACATCCATCATGACCACCATGTCCACTTTTAGGCAAAGGTCCCAACTACAAGGTTGAAGAGCTCGACGAGTCATAAATGATCAACGGTTGTGATGGGTTTTGGCATAGCATGGCGGTGGCTAGGGCACTCCAACCGTGGCAGTTTTAGGTCGAGATTTCTTCGCCGTGGTGGCGTTTAAGAGACCGAGGCTAGGTTCGATCGAGAGAGAGGAGTCAGGACTTCATTCAGGCACAACTTTGTGGCGAGCGGTGCGTTGTGATGACGGCGATGAAGCTAGGAAGTAGTGGCTTGGAGAGGTATCTTGACTTTGAGCGTGAACGGTAAGGGAGGGAGATTAAGATATAAGGTTTAAGTTTAATACTCCAGAATGAAACGAATATAAATAGGGAGAGACCATAATGAATTTCAGAACCGAGGCAAAATTCAAAGGAACTACCAATCAAGAGAAATGAGTTCAAGCTCGAACAAAAGTGATTCCTTAATTAAATTTTCAATACATGCTAAATTTGCCTAGAGCCAAAGCTCTGATACCAACTGTAATGACCTAGCATTTTCAACCATCTGCATCCGTACATGTCGGACTTGAATTGTTCAAAATATCAGATTGTTAATTTATCTTTAGCATAACTCAGCATATGCAGTAAACTAAATCAATCACAGAATCACATATACAGAGTAGTACAATAATACGTAGTGGAATAAATAAAGAATAGTAGTTCATGAAGCTACTATATATATCAGAGTTAGAAAAAAAGTACATCAAAATATCTCAAATACAGCGAAGTGTTCAGTACGAACCGATGACTTCTCTGAACCAATCAATTGGAAAAGCAAAAAGCTGAATCGATAGTTGGATCTCCAAATAAAGCTTTGAAGTCCAAAGGCGAGTCTCTAATGCTCTATCACTCTGTCTGACCCGAGCGTAAAGCAAAACACAAAACACTCGAGTCAGGATTAACATTCTTATATCAATAAATCTAACTCAAGTGAAATAACAACTGAAATACAGGTAACTCAAAGGACGTTTGGGATAACCATCCTCTAAGGATCCGTGGAGCTATCTACAATATAGAAATATACATTATAACACCGTAGTCATTTCAAGTTAATTTATACTTCAAAACCAAAATATCATTTCATTTCAAATATAGTTATTTCCAATTTTATCACTTTCAAAGTTACGATTCAAATCTACTCAATTTCCAAATTCAAATTTAGTCCAATCTCAATTTATCAATTTAAATTCAACTGAATTTCTAAATAACCATTTTAAATTTTATCGATCTCAAATCTGGATTTGAAATCATAAATTACCCATTTACACTTCAATATTATTTCAAAACTTTAAATATTCAACATTTCAAACTAAAGTTAACTATTTCTGATAGATTTAGTTTATCTTCATTATTATTTAGTCTTGAGATATTCCCTCATTTGATTCAATATCGTTTAAGTAACCTTAAGTTACATTTTACTAAATATTTTCTTTAATTTATTTAAACGTGAAATATTCATTAAATCACTTAAATCAAAAATCTAGTTATAAAAGCATACCTTTAAATTTCACATTCAATAATTTCAAATTGTTATAATTAAATAAAATCCTTGATTAAATACCATTCCAAATAAACCCAAATTTATCTTCCCAATCATACTTATTCAAGTTATTACAAGAAAATCTATTTGAAATATAGATTTACATAAATACTTAACCATATTATATCAAGATAATTTAAATTAAATATTACTACAAATTCTATATATAAAATTACCATTTATATATAATATCTTAAGAATAAATACATATTAAACCATATATTTCATTCCGAAACCTTAGAAATTATTTTCAAAATATTTATATATGGACCAACGGTGTCTGTATATGTTTCCTATCCTATGGTCAAGTGATACGGATATTTATCATTTCAATCCGTACACTAAATATATACGGGTGGATATCATTTCAACCCGTAATCTCAAATTCAATTCAATGAAAATCGGTTGGGTCTATCATTTCAACCCATAACGATTTTCTCCTATTCTAAAGTCCGTTCGGGTATGTATCATTTCAACCCATAGTGAATTCTATACTAATAGGGAACTTGCAGAGTGATAACAGATATGAAAAATAATAATAACAGGCATATATCATCATTAACAATATAATATGAACAACATGATATGGTGTAATATCCCACAGGTTAACGGTTACAGATAATAGCATAAATGACTATTTAAGTAACTACAACAGCATATTTCCATTGTTGTTTCAACTGAAATTAAATTTAATAAATATAAGAACGTTAATCGTGAGTGTTTACTCACCTTTCGAGGCTAGAGAAATTTGACAAGGGAAGGAGCTACGAATTCCAAAGCAACGCTAGATGGATAAGATTCGACGAAGAAAACAGGCACGACGGACAATTGATAATGAGGAATCGGTGGAACGATTAGGATTAGTTTGATGTAAATTGAAAATAGACATATTATTAATACATATTCAGTATTCTAATTTAAGACAAAAATCAAAATAAGATAAAAATTTCTAAATCATCATTCTTAACTCAAGCATTAAAAATTAATTTTTTTTTATACTTAAACTATTTCCCACAACAATTTCTTAAACACATATTATATATATATACACACGCACACATTTCAAGATCCATTGGTTTAGAATAAAACGGAATTTATCTAAAACACCTACATTTACCTAAAGTCGGTACTCATTTTATATACAAACTTTTAAGCATACTTAAAAATTTACTTAAATCCATCATAACCCCATATAATTTATACATATCTTAGAATATGAACAACTTAACAATTATGACATATGCAGACCCAAAAAAATTCATGCTGACGCCTAAAAAAATAAGTTACTATTTTAAAACAAACCAAATATATATAATACTTAAAATAGCCGATCAAAAAAATAACTATATATTTTACCTTTAACAATGACTTACAACACTAACAAAAAGTTTATTATTTTATATAAAATAGTATAACATATATCACAGAACTTAATATCATTTACTTAAACAGACCATATACAATTAAACAATTATAAGCATGTACACAATCCATCAGCCTTCATATAAACATATGCATTATATAAGTTTTGTCAATATATTATACGACGTACATAAATTTGTATTTATAAAGAAATAGGTATTTGTATAGCTTAAACAATGATGCAGCTCATATTTTTTTCAAAACAAAAATAAACAAATGCTAACATGTTTTAAAAATTCATATACACTAACCTATATATACTGGGTACATCTGCATCTATTTACTATTTAAACCAATGTTTGTAAAACTACTCACTAACTCAAACAAAACAAAAGTATAAATAAAATTTACACAAATTTCTTTACACGACAAAAGACTACTGCTCCCAAATATATACATATATTTATTAAAGAATCAAAACACTAATGTATAATAAAAATCAAAACTGTTATATATATCTACTTAAACACATTACTTATATAAAACTACAACCAATTTTAATATAACATACTATAACGTAATTAATATATTCATGACAGGTAAAGATTGTATAACAGACATATTTAAAATTTATATAAGTTTATATATATTACATTAAAACGTGTATATATATATAATTAGAAAGCAAAGTATTCATATAAACAAAAATAGAATATATGCTACCTTTATATATAACAGATAGAACTCACACGCAAAACAAAATATAAGTTTGTACATATATTAACACAAAATAGAAAGCTTTGAGTTATATCTATATATACTAATGTATTTTGATCCAAAACTAACATATGCATACAGTAAATTATATATATGTACTTTCAAATCATAAACAACAGTGATAATGTATACTATGATACAATATACTATACTATTATATGTAACATACGCATCATACAAAAAAAGAAGAAGAAGCAACTTATAACACCATATAAAAAGATTTGATCAAATGAAATATACTATAACATAATATACATATGAATAAATTTGTAGGCCATATATTTGCTATCTCCAAAGTTCATATCACACTATAAATCACATGCCAACCCATACTAGTACAGCCTTATTTCAAAATATATCAACCAAAACCGTATACATATCTTCTTTGTATAACAGCAAACACATTAAACTAACCTATATGTATTATGTATATAACAAAAGCATGCTAACCTTGATATCAATAATGTAGATTAACCCAAAATCAGTTTTAAAACAACTTACTTACTTATATAAGTATATAAATAAGGGGTAAGCCGAGCATGGGTGCCGCCACAAGGCGAAGGTGCAGGAGAGCGTGGGGATGCTTTTGGATGAAGGGGATGGAAGCAGAAGGCTTGTTCTGGAATTGGCGAAGGCAACGGGATCCAGGCGGCAAAATGTGAAGCAACGATGCTTTTATTTTATCTAAAAAAAATTTTCATTGCCGAGTGAAAATATGAAGGCGGATATTTGGCAAATTTATATTGAAAGCAGAGAACAGGGAGAGGGGGAAGAAAAGAAATATATAAAATGGGTAGAATGGAAAAACTGAACTGTCAAAAGGTTAAAAATGTTTCAACGGTTAAAACAAGTAATGTAGGAAAAACGAATAGGCAAAAATTGGGAAACGTATGACATAAATAATAAATATAAAGTAGCAGGTGAGTATTTTAGGCAATAAATGCTCACGTTGATTTATACATGCAAATAAATATGAGCTGCGGCCAAATCAAATAATGAAAAAAGGAAAAACATATGTACTTACACATTTCTTCAAGTGATCGTGCAGAACAAAAGATAAATGGAGTAATAAAGCTAGATAACCATTTGAATTTGTATTGTTGGCAATAAAATAAATCAGAAGTAACATAAACACTGATTGACGCAGATAATTAAGCAATTGATATGCGTGTGTAGCACGTTTCAAAATTTAAAACTGAAGGGAAATTAACTGTCACAATTAAAGGTACTAATATAAATGTAAAGTAATGAATACGGAAAAAAATTCAAGCGCAGATTTAAGGGTATAATAAAGGAAATGACCATTCACAATTTAAATTGACATAGATAAGGTAAGGGATATATATAAATTTTGTACTGAATATGATACGTTTGTTGAAGCCAATAGCACCAAAATCAAGGAATGAAAAAGGCAACTGGGAAAAGAACGGAACAAATAGAAATGAAACGTATCAAATTAAATTGAGCAGTTTTCCAAGCAACGGTCACCCATTGATTTAGCTGACAAATATTAAATTTTTATTTTAAAAAATTATTTTTAAAAAATTTCTCAAAAATCAAATTAATACGTTATATAATTTATTAAAATCTACGGGTCACTACAACGACTATTAAAAATCAATGTAGGTTGCTCTCACCTTTTTGGTTAACCAGGAATATTTTTAGTCGATAAAAAATATTTATTGGATGTTTAGATATTTATTTTCGATCGTTATTGATTGTTTGGATAATATACAAAATTATATTTTTAGTTGGATTTATTCTCGCCTATTAGAGTGGATGACTCTATTACATTCCTATATAAGAGCAGATGGCCCATTATTTACGAATCCCGCCACAAAGCGATTAATTTATATATTTATGATTATATACTGTATGAGATGCAGGAGACAGTTTGGAGGGATCCAATGGGATTCCTCACATAGTCTATTTAACTTCATTGAAATTGATATATGATATGTTGCATGTTGTAAATGATGACATGGATGTGATTTTGTTTATTTAGTGCATTGGTAGCGTAGGTCTAAATTTTGGTATTTTAAAAATACTATAAGTTAATGATTTGTTTTAAAAAGAAATTTCAAGCGATTTAAAATTCATTCATGTTTTAAATAATTTTTCTAAAATAAAAGTACGATTTTATGGATATTATAATTTAATAGTTTTATAAAACATTATAGATAAAGTTCTAAGACTGGAGTACAGATTTTAAAACCTGAAAAAATAAGGCAGTCTTTTATAATAAAGGATATGGTCTTAAAAGGAAAAATGAACATTTTATATAAATATTATTAACCATTGTATATATATGCATGTATATATAGTGCAATTTATTTATAAAGGTATATTTATAAATGTGCTAAGTTTATAAGTGTGATATTTTTCAAATAAAGTTAAGATTTGTAAAATCGTATTTTATTTATAAAAGGGATAGATTTATAAACAGTGTTTCATAAATTAAAAGGAAACTGTAATCATTTAATAGATTAGAAATATAAATTAAACGATGGATTTATTTTAATATGTGGAATGTTGTTTTAGAAATAGCTGATTCTATTTTAGAAATTTAAGATGAGGTAAAATTTGGGATTTTTTAAACGATATTTTATAAATTGAAAGAAATTTATAAAATAGACTTAAACATATTGAAGAAAGGTTAAAAACGGTTGAAAATTATGTTGAATGGGATTTTATGAATAAGTGGATTTTGACAGTAAAATTAGTTTATAAGAGAATAGATTTGTAAATAGAACTTTGTAAATAAAGGAATTTTATAGAATAAAAATTTTATATTATCAAAAGGAGATTTATAAAAATAGTTTTATAAATATTGGAATGATTAGGCTGAAGTTTTAAGTATGGATTTGTATCGAGGAAATAGGTTGAAAGTGTGTTATGGATCATGTAATATGGATATATATTGATACAGAGTAAAATGATGATAGTAATATTGTAAATAGTGCGGAATATAAAAGAAGTATAATAAAATAACCCCAGAGATTTTTATACTTGATCGAAGTACCGTCCTATGTCCAGTCCTAGACTCTTGTTGGAATTTCACTAAAACAATAACCCTCACTTAACCCTGAGGAACAGGTAGGACCTGAGCAACAGAACAGGATTTTGCCTCAATAGCTGAAGAGGACTTTAATCGCCTGTGCAGCAAAACAGGACTTCAACTATTGCAGAAAATAGTTTTGACTTATGTGTGTTCTGATAATATGGATTTGTCACTTATAGTACACCCTTCCTATGATCTTCTCTTCGAGTATATATATATATATATGAAGTATATGAAGAATATAAAGGTACAATATTGCTTTAATGCAGAATAATTAAAAGTATGATAGCAAATATAATTCAGAAAGTTAGATCAGAGAGATAAGTGAATTCGATTGTGATTAAGTAATTTGGAATCAAGTTGGAGTTTGCATTTATAAAGGTTAGAAAGTAACGACTCTTGGTGAAGAGTTTCGATTGAAGTGTTGCATCCGAATCTTTTCGTCAGAGGTTTGCAACTATTCACAAAAGTCGTGTCTTTTCAAAAAGTTGTTGTTATAGAAATTCAGTCAACCGAGCCTCTTGGTCAATCGACCGAATATTCAGGGTAATTTTTGAATTTAAATTCGTATATCTATGTACCTGTGCATGCTGCATAAAATTCCCAGTGTCAATCGACTGGTTCTCTGGGTCAGTCGACTGATCTGGTTAAATTTGTGCAGTATGCAAAATTTACATAGGTACATTAATTTCTATAATTTTAAAACACTTTTATAATTCAAATGTATGCTTATGTATGTATAAAATATTTGGTAAATATAATGATTAAATATATAAGCTAATGTAGACGTAATCGATGATAGATTTTAACAATATTGACCTACGACTTAAAAAACAAAAAAACCATGGTTGATGCACCGGTTTTAAGTCTCATCTCCTTATCTCCTTTTGTCGTAGCAGCCGTCAAATCTGTATGTCGTAGTGATAGCTTCGTGTCATGAATCAAAAATAAATCTCAACATTCTCCCCTTTTTGGTTGATCACAACGTGTAAATAGATATAGATTTCGACTTTATATACATACATATATATATATATATATATATATATATATATATATATATATATATATATATATTTGACATAAATACTTACTCCCCCTGAATCTTTGACGCTCTATATTCTACATTCTTATTATTCCCAATAATATTTCTCCCTCTTTGTCATCGAAAAAAAGGAATGAAGTTATAATGTCATAGATAATACGAAAACAAATCATTCATACATGGAACTTCCATAATCAAGAGTGTTTGAAATAAATAAAACATAATGGTCATTTAGTACAAGCCATTTGAAAATGAAAACTAATAAAAAAGATAATTATCTTAAGCAATTAGTTGATTACCCTTACCACTATGTGATGTCTGACCACCACTATCGCCTTCATCTCCTTCATCATCACTATTGCTTGCTTGATCGTTATCAGAAGAAGACCAAGTAAAGATGGATTGCTTGTCCGGATCGCCTTTAGTAGCCGTAGATGTCCTGGAAGAACATGAGATAGCTTGCCATAATTTGTTAAAAAATCCTTTGACCTTGTCAAGCTTCTTATCAACTTTGATGATGTTGGATTGTAGAATTTGTTGATTACGGAAAATTATAGAGATGGATTCATGTGGTTGAAGACCCGGATTTTGGAATCAAAATTTCTTCTTGTTGATGATGAGTCGATCTTTGACGAGATGGACCTTGAGATGGTTCGCCAGGTTGTTGTCGTTGGTCTTGAGCTAATTGGCTTATGGTGCATTCTTCAAAAGATATGATATGAGGAGGTCGAGCAACTGGTAGTTTCACCAACGCTAAAGTCCGAGAGTTCAAACGTCCAATGGTAGAAATCAGTGAGTCCAGATCCAGAATCTCACAAGCCTTTAGAAGACGCATAATATATTCACCATAGTAGATTACATTCGTTCTTCCATTGTTGAAGCTTAAAAATTCGTCAGGAATTAGGCGGAGCCAGTTGACTTTAATGTTGCCAAAAATATCATATAAAGATTTAAAGTTACGTTCTTAGACAAGTTCATAACTCCCGGTTCTAGGAGTTATGGTTTTCATTAGAGCATGATTAATAATTCATACTCTTGGTCATAGAGACATGGATTTTAGTTGATTCATGTCATCTTCTAAAAACAAATGACTTACATTGTCTCAAACAACCAAGTCACAATCAAAAGTGGCCAATTCCACACCATCATATTTTGTTTGCAAAATACGAGCCATGCGATCTAATGAGAAAAAGGCATGTTTCCCGCATGCTAGACTCCATACACAGTCTTGTTGATTTGGAATGGTTTGGTGACTTAAGTTTAGATTTGCGTAGAATAATTTCACCATTATTTGATTGATTATTTGTTTGTTACCATCAATGTTGAATAACGATTCCACATCGCACCTTCTAGCTAACACTTGGATGCGGTATGGAGAAAAGTTAGAAAATTTAACAAACGAACATTCGAAAATCCTTGAGTCTTGCATTCGTCTCCACCTCCTAATCGCGGTGTCATCAAATATCCATCTTTGAATTTTTCCTTTTGACGGATGTTGAGATGATGAGGAAGCTTGTCCCTTTCGTTTAGGAGCCATTAATTTAATTTTGAGAAGTAAAAATGAAGTTTTTTAAAGGTTAGGGTTTTGAAATTTGAAATGATAATGGTGAAAGAAGGTAAAGTAGAAGATAAAAGAAGGAAAGTGGATAGGTAAAAGTAATAAAGGCATTCAGATTTACGATTCAGTCGATTGCCTCAGTACGTCAGTCGACTGAATCTGAAGATCGAAATATTTCGTCTCACTGGGCCAGTCGACTGAGGCACTGAGACAGCCGACTGACCATGCGTATATAAAAAAATTTGACTTCTGTGTTAGTCGACTGACCTGGAGGAATATCTGTAGTGAAATTTTCTGTGGTAAGTTTATATAATTTGTTTTATATATTGGCATTGTGACTTTATTTAGTTTACATATTAATGAATGAAACTGAAATATATTATTCAAAGAATAGAAACACATACTTATTAGAATTATTTGAAAATAGAATGAAAGATAATGACAACTATGATTATTTCAAAGGGCTAAGCGTCTTATATCCCTTCAGTTGCTTGCGATGAGCATTCGATTCTTCGTTGGTATCCCACGAATTCGGTAAGTACGGTGGTCGTGCTGGAGATGAAGTCGATGGTCTTTGATAGGCGTAACAGCATATTCGTCTATCAGATGTGACGATGCCCTGCAGAACTTCATAGCGATGTGCTCAATGATTCCAATCCATCTAAATTTTATCTTTGTTCGTAGTACATTTCACGTTGTAGCATTAGTGATTCTTGCTGATAATAGTGCAAATCGTCTATCTTTTGCTTGGTGTTTGGAGAAATGTCAATCGTCTTCTTTCCCTTTTTTTATCCGGAGTATATCTGGTGTGATAGACAGACGATGGTGAAGTTTTACGATCCGGAGTTTTTAGAAAATTGTTTGAGGCAATAATTTTGATAGAACCCACGGAAGAGTTTGACAATCTTAAAAAGATAGTTGTTGGAAGGAAAATGAATGAAAGATTTTGGTTTTAATTCAGTTTGATTGTAAGAAGATGAAGTATGCATCTATTTATAGCCAAATCTAGGAAAAATAGGATAGAACTGAGTGGATTATATTGAATTCAACCAAGAAGTAAGGGAATACGTTAGTTTTTCTATTGGCTGATTTATTATGTGTAATTTTAATGCTTATAAAGATAGTAATGTATATTTACAAAGTTAAATGTGATATGTATTGTAGTATATATTAATGTCACCATATAATAAAATGCCCATACTAGACTATAACGGAAAAAGTCAATAGCTCAAGTAGTTAAGACACTTGGGCTAGACACAACAGGTCACGGGTTCGAGTCTCAAAATGGTCAGAAATTCGAATTTTTTGTAAATTTTTTATTTTTTGAGGTTTTAGTTAAAAAAATTATATTTTATTTGTGTATCTTTAATTGACATTATACCAAGCTCACAACGCAATTTTATAAACCTATTTTCTAACAGTGGTTTAGTAAAAATATCGGCTAATTGATTTTCTGATGGTACATAGTCTAGATTTATCACTTCTTTTTCTATATTGTCACGTAAAAATGATGTCTAATATCTATATGTTTAGTTCTTGAGTGGTTTACTTGATTTTTAGATAGATTTATAGCACTAGAATTATCGTAGTAAATTGTTGATTTTGATAGATTGATTCTGAAATCTTTAAGTGCCCGTTGCATATAAATTACTTGTGTGCAAGCTAGCGTCATAGAAATATATTCTGCTTCACAAGTTGATAAAGAGACCCAGTTTTATTTCTTGCTAAAACATGATATTAAAGATTTACCAATGAAGTGACACCTACCGCTTGTACTTTTTCTATCTGCTCGTGATCCTCCGAAATAGCTGTATGATACTAATTCGAACGAGCACTCTTTCGAATAGAAAAGTCTGAAATTTTTAGTTATACTAAAATAGCATAGTATACGTTTTACAGCACGTAAATGTGATTCTTTCGGGTCAGTTTGAAATCATGCACATAAGCATATGATGTGCATGTATATGTGCATATTTTTACCACCGAATTTAATATATTTAAATTAAGTAAATGATCATATTGGGTATTTTAACTTGTCTTAACCAAAATCCATATTAATTCCAAATTGTCACATATCCTTCTTCATATAGGGGCAAAACGGTCATTTGTGTGCATATATTTCTTTGAGAAAAATTAATTGGAAATTTTTATATATTTTTGTAGGAATTTGATCTCAAATAGGAGTGGTTTCATGAAAGAATATGCATGCATAAAAAAATACAAAAGAATGAAGATGGAAATAATTCAAAGTGAAGAACATGGAGGACCCCACTTGCCCAACTACCTTAATGTACAAATTAGAGGCTAATGCACATGTTTATGGAATTAATGGCTTCTTGTACACTTAAATAATGATTAGTAGAAGCTAATGATTACTTAGCGTCCACACCGCCTCAAGGGCATTTTAGGCATTCCCTAAATTATGGGTTAGGGTTTCATGCTTGTATAAATAACCCATTATGATCATGTAACCTCCTCTTCCTCTTCATTTGTTTAAGCTCAAAATAAAATAGAAAGCTTTCTTTCTTTCCATGGCTACTTAGCCATTTCTTCTCTTATGTAATTCTTTTTTTTTATGCAATTTAATACATGTTCATTTTCTTTTTTTTATTTACTTCCTTTCATGTTGTTGTAACGACCTGCAAATCTGTATCCCTTGAGTCAACACTATTCTACATCAATCAACTCAAGTCGGACAGAAATACGAACCAATTGGGTTAAAGAAGAAGAGGTAGAAGAAGAGAAAACAAAAAACAACATCAGAATCTTACCATCGCAGCGGAATAAAATATAATAGGTAATCATAGATCTTTACACCAAAAATAAATACTATATCTTGTTGATACACGAAGATTTTAATCAATGACAATGCGCTTCAACAAACAAGGAAGAAATATATGCAACGCTAAAGGAAGATCGATGAAGACCAAACAAAACATAAGTATGATTTTTATATAGGTCTTGGTCTAGATTTATTGTCAAAATCTATCCTCAATAGGCTTGCACGAACACTATAAAACATTTTATAAACTTCATTTTTACTTGAAGATTTCACTGTGCATATTTTATAAGTTCAGTCGACTGAACAGGAATAGCCAGTCGACTGAAACTGGAACAAATATATAAACATGCACAGTTTTTGTCGACTGAATTTCCTGCACAGTCGACTGAATTTGCTCCCGAAAATTTTACTTCATATTTTCAGTTGACTGAATTCCCTGCTCAATCGACAGAATTTGAACCTACGAATTTTCTCTGAAAAGACAACTTCTTCCTCTCAAGAGTTGCAACCATTCATCAATGGAAATGGAAGCATCTCTTGTTTGCAACCTTTGACAACAAATGCTCCTCTTCTACAAGTATATATACACATGATTCTAACATCATTTAATTCACTGAATTCTCTTGCTTTAAACTTACTATTCTCTTATTCATATTCTCTAGATATTCTCAAAGCAATCACCAATCTATTGCTTGAATCACTGTTTTGTTTATAACATTCTTTTGATTCGTAGCAATTCACATTTCCTAAATCTTCACAAACACATTGCATACTCTCGAGGATAAGATTATAGGAATATTGTACTACATTAGACTCATTAGTGTTGACAAGAACAAAACAAGTCAAATATTGTATTTTAGTAATTGAGTTGAAGACCTCTTTGGTAGTTGAGGCAAGAAATTCCGTTCGGTTGTTCGGCTAAGTTGTAAACCTATTCCTCCGGGTGAAGTGAGGGTGTTAGTTAGTGAAATTCCTATGTAAAGCTTAGGGACTGGACGTAGGAATAGAGGTCCGAACCAGTATAAAATCCTGGTGTCTCCTTGCATTTACCTACTTTATCTATCTAGACTATTCCGTTATTCCATATTACACGATCCTACTGCATAGCCTCTTCAATTGGTATCAGAGCAAGGCCGTCCTATAACCATAGCACCGTTATTAGACATATTGGTAATATGGAAAATAACACAAGTACAAGCACAACATCTGCCTATAGTTCTACATTTGCGGAAGGACAATCTACCCAAAGAGCCCCTATTCAATTGACTAAACTACAACTATTGGGCTACAAGGATGAGGATTTATATGCAAGCAACAAGTTTTGAAGCCTGGAATGCTACTCAAGCAGAGTTTATTGTACCCTCAACCGATTATCCTACATGGACACAAACTCAGAAGAATGAAGCTAGTGCAAATGCCAAAGCTATGAATATGCTATTTTGCGCCCTGGATAGAAATGAATTCAACCGTGTTAGCATATGTACTACTGCATATCAGATATGGGAAACACTTAAAGTCATACATGAAGGCACAAACAAGGTTAAACAAACAAAGATATCCATGCTGATGAATCAATTCCAAAACTTTAGAATGCGACAAAATGAATCCATCAATGACATGTACTCAAGATTTCAAGACACTCATCATGCTCTAATCGGACTAGGAGAAAGATACACGGATTTTGACATTGTGTCTAAAGATCTAAATTCACTCACTGATGAATGGGAGAGAAAAGTATAGCAATCGAGGAAGCAAACGATCTATCTACAATGAAAGCAGAAGAATTGATTGGAAATCTTATGTCGTATGAAGTAAATATGAAAGCTAAGAAAGATCAAGCTCAAGAAAGAAAGAATGTTGCTTTTCATGGAGAAAAGGAAGAATCAGAGTCTGAAGATGAAAATCTAGCATTTATAGCCAAAAATTTCAAGAAATTCTTAAAGTATTGAAAAGGAAACAAAAACGGATTCAAAAAGAATTTCTTAAACAAACCTTCATCCTCAAATATAGAATGCTTCAATTGTCACAAGAAAGGACACATGCAAAAAGATTGTCAAGAACTAATGAAGGGAAATCAGAAAAGCTTCAACAACAAAAACAAGAAGGATAAATTCAAAAAGAAGGCATTTTCTGTAACATGGGACGATTCAGACTCATCTTCATCCAAAAATGATAGTGATAGCGACAATGAACAGGTAAATGTATGCTTCATAGCTCAAGATTCTGAGGTAAGTAATTCAACTTTCTATGATTTAATTGAAGTAAACACTGAACTTTTAAGCACAATAAAAATTCTTAAAATGAAAATTAAGGAAATTCGTGAAAATCAAAACAAAGCTGAGTTTGAGAAAGATATGTTAAATGATGAAAAGAAAATTCTTGAAGAAGAACTTGAAAAAGTTCAAGAATCCTATTCAAATTCGGAAACTCAATTATCACTTTTAAGTCAAGAAATTGAAACTCAAAAGAAAAAGAATTATGTACTTGTTTCTGAAAATCATGAGTTAAAAATTAAGATTAAACATGTTGAATTAGAAAATAATAGTCTTCAAGCTAAATTAAATGATATCACTAAAAATGTTTCTAACTTTAACAAAGGAAGAGAAAATTTATCTAGGATATTAGAAAATTATCAAACATCTTCAAACAAACAAGGTTTAGGTTATAAAAAGGAGTCAAAAATTTCTAATAAGAAAAATATAGAACTTAACAGGAATGTTGATTCAAAACAACAAATATTGCTAAAGAAACCTTATAAAACAAAAGTAGAAAACAAGGTAGTTAAAATTTGGGTACCAAAGACTAACAATGTATTAATAAGAAATAAATATATTAAAACACTTATGGATAATGTTCATCATAATGAAAACTATATTTATAAAAAGGATACTAAACCAAATTGGGTTTTGTTTCCTAAACTCTAACCTTTTAGGACCCTATTAAAAGGTGGGTACCAATAATTTCATATTTATTTTCAGGTCCCACTCAAAAAGAAGAAATGGATATTAGACAGTGGTTGTTAAAAACACATGACCGGAGACAAAGATATTCTTACAAACATCACATACTTTGATGGTGGCTTAGTTACCTTCGGAGATAATTCAAAAGGCTATATCAGTGGCAAAGGAGACGTGAACAATTACGGTACATCAAATTTAACTTTTATAACCAAGGTTTCATTAGTTGAAAATTTAAAAGATAATCTACTTAGCATAAGTCAACTGTGTGACAATGGTTTTAAAATAACTTTCTCGGATAATAAATGTAGTATTTTTGATCAAAACCAAAATCTTTGTTTTGAAGGAATTAGAGATAGAAATATTTATGTTATAAGTATGAATATTAATCATAATACAAGTATGTGTTTACTTGCCAAAGATAATGATCCTTGGTTATGGCACAAAAGATTTTGTCATATAAATTTTAAAACTATTAGAAAACTTTATAAAAATGAATTAGTAAGAGGTTTACCCAAAATAAACTTTAGAATAAATAATCTTTGTGATGATTATCAAAAAGGAAAATTAACGAAATCATCTTTCAAATTTAAGAAAAATATTTCGACTTTACAACCGTTAGAATTACTACATATGGATTTATTTGGACCAACACAAGTTCAATCTATTAATCATAATCGATACGTATTTGTAATAGTTGATGATTTTTCAAGATATACATGGACTATTTTTATAAAAAATAAAAGTGACACTTTTGAGCATTTTAAAACATTTGTCAAAAGAATTCAAAACACTAAAGATTTGAAAATTAAAAATATTCGAAGCGATCATGGAGGCGAATTCGAAAATGAAGCTTTTGAAACTTTTTGTAAAAAGAAAGGAATAAATCATAACTTTTCATTTCCTAGAACTCCTCAACAAAATGGAGTTGTAGAAAGAAAGAATAGAACATTACAAGAATGCGCAAGAACATTATTAAATGGATGTTCTCTACCAAAACATTTTTGGGCAGAAGCCGTTGCTACTGCGTGTTATGTATTAAATAGAATATCAATTAGACCATTAACTAAAAATACTTCTTATGAACTATTTAATAATAAAAAGCCAAATATATCTTATTTTAAAATATTTGGATCAAAATGTTTCATTTTAAATACAAAAGATCAACTAGGAAAATTCGATCCAAAAGATGACGGAGGAATTTTCGTAGGACAGTCAGAACGAAGTAAAGCATGTCGAGTATTTAATAAACGAACAAACTTAATTGAAGAAACTTTGCATATATCCTTTGATGAAAATTTTAATAAAATTTTTAATATAAATGATGATTAAGAATTGATAAATTTAGAAGAAACAAACCTTGAAAATAATAATAATGAACTAAGATCTCCTCCTAGAATATTACGAGATCATCCAACTCAAAATATAATAGGATAAATAAATTCTTAAGTTAGGACAAGAAATCAACTAAATCAAATGTGTCATGTAGCTTTCATTTCATCAATAGAACCTAAAAATCCTAAAGAAGCATCAATAGATGATTATTAGATTATCGCAATGCAAGAAGAATTAAATCAATTTGAACGTAACGATGTTTGAGAATTAGTTCCCCGTCCTAATAGTCAATCAGTAATAGGAACAAAATGGATTTACAAAAATAAAGTAGACGAACAAGGTAATATAACAAGGAATAAAGCAAGACTAGTAGCACAAGGGTATAATCAAGAAGAAGGTATTGATTTTGAAGAAACCTTTGCTCCCGTTGCAAGACTTGAAGCAATACGTATACTATTAGCTTTTGCATGTTTTCACAATTTTAAACTTTATCAAATGGATGTTAAAAGTGCATTTTTAATTGGTTTTATTAAAGAAAATGTATATGTAGAACAACCTCCTTTGTTTATACATGAAAAATATCTGAATCATGTATTTAAATTAAAGAAAGCACTATATGGTCTCAAATAAGCACCTCGTGCTTGGTATGAAAGACTTAAAAGTTATTTATTAAACCCGGGATTTAAAATTGAAAAAGTAGATCAAACACTTTTTATTAAAAATACTACCAAAGATATATTAATCATTCAAATATACGTAGACGATATTATTTTTGGTTCAACAAATGAAAATTTATGTAAAGAATTTTCAAATATAATGACTAATGAGTTCGAAATGTCTCATATGGGAGAATTATCATATTTCTCGGACTTCAAATAAAACAATTAACAAATGGAATTTTTATAAACCAAGAAAAATATTGTCCTAATTTGATTAAACGATTCGGTATGGAAAACACTTCTGCTAAACCTACTCTTATGAGTACCACTACACATCTCGATCGAGATGAAAATGGAAAAAGTATAGATCAAAAATTGTTTAGAAGTATGATAGGTTCCTTACTTTACTTAACCGCTAGTAGACCTGACATAATGATGAGTGTTTGTTTATGTGCACGTTTTCAGTCCAATCCTGAACATTCACACTTAAGAGCGGTAAAATGAATAATGCGATATCTTAACAACACTAAAGATTTCGGACTTTTCTATCCAAAGAAGTGTCCATTTGAGTTAGTATCATTCAATGATGCTGATTTTGGAGGATCTCGAACAGATAGAAAAAGTACAAGTGGTACTTGCCATTTCATTGGAAAATCACTTGTATCTTGGTTTAGTAAGAAACAAAATTGTGTCTCGCTTTCCACCTGCGAAGCAGAGTATATATCAACTGCTTTAGCTTGCACTCAAGTTATATACATGCAACAAACACTGAAAGATTTTAATATAAATTTAACAAATTCTACAATATACTATGATAATACAAGTACAATAAAAATCCGGTTAATCACTCTCGTACATAACATATAAATATTCATCACCATTTTCTACTGACAATATCGAAAAAGGAATAATTAATTTAGAACATATTTCTACCGAAAATCAAATTTCCGATATATTTACTAAACCTCTATTAGAAAACTCCTTCATAAAATTACGACGAGAGTTAGGAATAATGTCTTTTAATGATATCATATAGAGAAAAATCTACGCAATTCAGTCAATTAACACTATCTGTTCAGTCGACTGAATAAAGAAAAACAATGGGATTTTCAATTTATTTTTCAAATATGTTACATAATATATTATAAAATAATATTCATTTATAAACCCTACATTTTTAACAGAATTATGGTAACCATTAAATCATTAAGTGGATGAAAAACTTCAAAGAATTATAACCACTATATATGTAGAAAATTCCTACTATAAATATATCTTTAAAATATTATTTTTTCACAAATCATTCTCACAAATAAAAGCTTGAAAATTGATTATAAAAATGTCGTCCAACAACTCTCTTTCCCCGATCAACATCACCTCTTAAGACGATAATACTCCTACATCTCCAAAACTTCCCACTCCAACACCGACACATGAGCCAGTTTACAAATGGAACAATTATCGTACCGGCTACACACCAGAATCCAAGAAAGCGAAACGCGAACTATTTATTTCTCCCGACACAAAAAGAAAGATTGATGAAATTCATCACTTTCAACAACAACAGATATGTAACAACCCTAGATTTTTGTATATTATTTAAGTTGGACTTTCTTTTATTTTTAAATTATTTTAAGTTTTTTTATTTCAAACATTTCATTTTAAAATATAAATAATGATTATTAAGTGATTATAGGTTCAAACTAGTATAATTTGAATATTTTACTGTAAAGTGGATTTCTGGTCAAGCTGTTCAAACTGTGACTTTTAAACTTCAAATTTAAATTATTTTAAATCTTAAATTTTATCTTTTATTATGAAAATAGATGTATTAACTTGAGCACTGCTCTTCGTTTCGTTGAAAACGGAGTTAAACTGTGAAAGTTATGTATATTTCAATATTGTGCAATTTTATTATTTTTTAATTGTATAAATCATATTTTATTGTCATATTTCATTTTCATCTGGGTCAATATGTTATTGTATGTATAATTTTGTATTATAATAATTTTAAAATAAAGTAAACAATTTTCCAAAGTCAATGGTGATTTATTTGAAATTTCTGGACACCGTTTTGGATTTTTTAAGCAATTTCTTTAAATCTTTTTCTATTTTCTTTAAATTTAATTTTTTTTTATGTGTTAATTTTTTATTTTAAGTATATTTTGTCTTTTAATATTTTTTAAAGTGATGTTATAATTTTTTCAAAGTTTACTGCGTTGATTTCTCTTTTTTAAAAGGCTGTTTTCTTATTTTCTGCTATTTTCTTCACTAAAATTATATTTAAATTTAGTTTTTTTATGTTTATTTTTTGAATTTACTTTTATTTTATATTATTATTTATTTTTAAAAATATATTACAGCCTCATATGAATTTTCTAAAATTTATTTCATTTAATTTCAAATTTACTAGACTAGTTTACTATTTTCATCTATTTTCCTTAATTTAACTTTATACAATTAATAAATATTATGTATATTCTTATATTTTGATAAATTTTCGAAATTTTATCTGCTATTATTATTATTTCCAGAAATATCAAGTTATATAAACAAATTTAAGGAATTTGAATGGTTAATTCTTTTGGAATTCCTAAGTCTTTTCATCTCCCGACCATTCATTTTTCCCAACACTTCTCTTAATTGTTTTGGCCGTGTAATCTACTCATTTCAGCTGCATTTTTTTTCACTTTCACGAAAATCATTTCTCTTTCTGTCAAACGAAAATTACGGCTATTCTCCTTGTGAAGCTTTGGTAAAAAATTCTATCTTATTCTTGTCTTTTATTGATTTTCTACTTGAATTTGCACATGCTTTCCAACTTCGTAGCTGTATTCCCCCTCTTCCAAGTTGTGGCCGACCACCACCACCACTTTTTTCTGACCATCACATATCCTATCACCTCTCCTCCTCATACCAAGACAAGCCATGGTGAAGATCATCACAAAAATCCATCTAAACTAGCACTAGCCATCACCTGTACCAAACCTTGTCTAGGATTGCCATCTCCTTCTTCCTCCACCTTTTGCCGCCACAACCTCCACCACCACCACCTCTGACGTGACCTCCACCCTCTTCCACACCACCACCTGAGCATCAGGACGAGCCCAAATGACCTCTGGTCGAACCATAATATAGCCTAGATGTGATGATTATTAGCCTTATACACCTAGTTATGCACTTAGATCACAACCACCTTCGAACCCATGTGTAGGCCGACCCTTTGCACACCCAAACAAGACCCAATTCCCTATGTTAGTTGAGCTTAGTCACTGCATAACTGAAGTAGAGGTAAAGAGCAAGTGCAATTCGAATGTTTATGGTTTTGTGTGTTGAACTATATGTTGTTTGATGATAAATGTGTGTTGTAACTTACGTATGCATTGTATTGTTTGTGTAATTGTTTTCAAGGGATATAGCTTTGGCTCTCCACTCTCTAGTCTTGTCCGTAGTTTCGTGCCTTTGTTGTGTCAGTATCTGTGCTTTGGTGTCGATCTCCAGCTTTGAACATGTGAGTATTTCTCACCAGACATTATGTACTTATATAAGTAGTAAATTGACACCCTGTGAATCTGTAGAACTATATGATCATGTTATAACTGCTTATATTATTATCATATGATGTTCACACCTGTTATTACACCTATTATGTTATATGTTACTGTTATTTCATGCTATTCTGTTTATTTTTTCTGTCCATCACACTGCAAGTTCCCTTTAGATTAGAATCACTATGGGTTGAAATGATACATACCCGAATGGACTTTAGAACAAGGGAAAATTGTTGCGGGCTGAAATGATAGGCCTGAATGATTTTCAATTTATTTCATTTACTTGGGACTGCGGGTTGGAAATGATAAAACCCGGATTTTCTTTGTAAATTACGGGTTGAAATGATATATTACACGTATCACTTTTCCTAGTGTAGAAAATTATATACAGACCTATAGTTAATATATGTTTTTCTAAAAAATTTAAAATTGTTTTAGAAATGTAAATATTAAAATATTTTGATTTAAATCTAATTAAAAAGGATTTTTGTAAATATTATTGATTTTCTGAACAATTGTAAGTGAAATGAATTAATGAAAAAGTTAGAAAATTTTGAATGTAAGTTATTTTGGAAATTTTTATTTAATTTTTAATGGAATTTAAATTAAGTTTGGAAATATGATAAATTTATGATAATTTGAATTTAAATGAATTTAAAGTGATTTTTTTTCATATACATGATTTTCAATAAAGTTGAATGTGAAATGAATGAATATTTAAGTTGAAATTTTGAAATCTAACTAAAAATGGAAATTTATAAAATTGACTTAAAAGTGGAATTTTAGTTAAGTAAATAAAAAAAAACTAAGTTATATTTGAGAATTTGAACTTAGTTGTTAAGTTGAAATTTAATGTAATGAATTTAAATTTGAATGTTGAAATTTAATAAGCAAATTATTAATAAATATTGATTTTTGAAAGGAAACTTAACTTTATAAAATCATGAATTTAAGGAAAATTAAAGGATGCTTATGAATGTGAAAATGTATGATTTTATAAGTTAAAAATGATTTTTAAAAAAAAAGTGTTTGTGAAATTCTATTGAATATTTGAAGTTAATTAAGAGCATTTTTAATACTGTCTTTTGTTAAATTTAATTGTTTTTTTTTAACGTAACTTTCTGCAGCATTTTTTAAATGCTGCGAAACTTGAATTTTCATTGTTTTAATAAATTTAAGTGCATAAATGAACATTGAAAGATTTAAACTTTTGGCATTTAATAATTTAATTGTTAAATGTAATAACTTCATTTTTATGATTTAATAATGAAGTAATTTGTTTGAAATATAACTTTTGTTATATAAATTGATTGAAATGTGGTTTTGAAAGATATGATGTTTTGATATATTAAAATGATTGAAATGTGGTTTCGAAAAGATATGATATTTTGATATATAAAATGATTTGAAACGAAGCTTTGAAAGATATGATATTTTGATATTAAACGATTAGAAAAATGGAGTTTTGAAAGATATGATATTTTGATATTAAAATGATTTGAAAAGAAGTTTTGAAAGATATGATATTTCGGTATATTGAAATGATTTGAAAGATGATTTTGAAAAAAAATATAGCCATTTTGATATATTAAAATGATTTGAAACGATGTTTTGAAAGATATGATATTTTGATATTAAAATGATTTGAAAAGAAGTTCTGAAAGATATGATATTTTGGTATATTAAAATGTTTTGAAAGGTGGTTTTGAAAAAATATAGCTATTTTGATATATTAAAATGATTTGAAATGTGGTTTTGAAAAGATATGATATTTTGATATATTAAAATGATTTGAAACGAAGTTTTGAAAGATATGATATTTTGATACTAAAATGATTCGAAAAGAAGTTTTGAAAGATATGATATTTTGAAAATGAAGCTTTGAAAGGTTATGATATTTTGATATATTAAAATGATTTGAAAGTAAGTTTTGAAAGGATATGATAATTTAATATATTGAAATGGTTAGAAATGACTTGATATTTATTTTGATACATATTTGAATTGAAAGATATGGTATGATGATATATTGAAATGGTTTGGAAATGATTTAATCTTTATTTTGATAAAGATTTGGGTTGAAATGATATTTTATTTTGAAGTATAAAATATTGTTTTAAAGTTATAACTACGGGTTATAATAACGATTGGTTGTTAAAGAGACCGGGATCGGATATTGTCTTATAGCCGGCCAATACCGAAAACCACTTTAACAACTGTGTACGCGGTGGAGATTCCAGAATGAAGTAGGACAGTGGCGACGTTCTCGAGGTATATTATGTGGACCCAACTCCCGGGAGTTGGCATATATGATTAAAATAGGAGCTATACCGGGCTACACAAAGGGTCGCACCCTTTCATCGAGCATGCTCCGTCGGAAACCATTCTATTACTTTTGTGATTCGATACGTGGCGCCACTTTGATTCGGGGGTATTGTTCGAGGTGGGCGGAAGCTGCTGGCTTGCCGTCACCATCGGTCCGGGAGTGCAAACGGTGTATCCACCCTGGCATTGCCTCGCGCGCCATGTCATATCCTTATATCGAGCCCACTACGATTTTGGTTTTAAAGATCCGACCGCATTAAGGTTCACCATCCCCTTAACGCTATTTTCTATATGATTATACTTTTGTAAAGGCCCGAAAATCCATGCTCGTTTGAGCTGGTAACATTCCACAACAATCCAGCCAAAGAGGAACGAACTTACGAGTCTTTAGGGTTAAAGAAAAAGAAAGAGGTAGAAGAAGTGATAGAAGAAGTAAGAAAACAGAACAGAAACAATATCAGAATCTCACAGTCGCAGCGGAACAACATATAATAGATGAATGAATATCTTTAAAAACAAAGAACTATATCAGTTATTACATTACATTATATTACATTACATCACATCATCAGAGTGTTCAACAACAAACAGCGGAAAAGAAATACTATATACTAG
The DNA here is from genome assembly GCA_030765085.1 of Allium cepa. NCBI lineage: Eukaryota > Viridiplantae > Streptophyta > Magnoliopsida > Asparagales > Amaryllidaceae > Allium > Allium cepa. Next base: position 862,942,671 of record CM060931.1, read on the forward strand.
TGATACGTCTCGCCATCCAGCTCGCCTCCTGAGCTCCATAGCACTCCTAAATCCAGAATAACCTGATAACCTAACTCTAGACTGCCCGTGTGGAAATTGGTGGGCACCCAGAGTTTAGAAAGGGAACAATAAACTCCAGGTCAGTCATGGGACTGGTGTGAGAACTAAAAACAGTTATTCCTTTAAATAAAACAAGATTTATAAAAGAAAATCCGATATGCTTTTCTAGAAAATGAAACTACCATAAGCCCTCCCGCCACACACACAATGCAAACGCAGAATTGGAGGAGATTTCTCCTTATGATAGTCAAATATGCTTACTACGCAGAAACATTTGATTATTATTATTAGTGCATAGTGTAGAAAACATTTCGAAAGTATAATATTTGTAACGACCCAGGATTTTTATTAATTAAAATTTGAATATTTAATTAATTTTAAATATTAATAAGTGAATTTATAAGTCAAATAAATTTTTATTTGAATTATTGAATTTAATTGGATAATTTAATCGATAATTTAATATGTTAAATTATGGAAATAATTGAAAATTTAGTTAAATATGATTGAAAATGATTTGTAAAATTTTATTTTATCATATGGAAGTTAGAATGATATTTTAGAACTTTTAAAATCGAATTTAAAGTTAATTTGTGAAAATTGAATATTTTAATATTAAATCGACTAGTGAAAATAGTCAATTTTTGAACAGTCTCAGAATTGAACGAAACCAGTTCCATTGCATCCGTAATAGTTAGTTATTACCGGATTTCAAATTTCGTGTCAATCGGAGTTATCGTTTGATCGTGGCAGCTCGAAACGCATCGATTTATTTTTAATTTTAATTTGGCGAGTTAAAATAGCCATTTTTCAAAAAGTCTCGGATTTCGACGAAACCAGTTTCATCGGATCCGTAATGTGATACTATTGTAAGGTTTCAAATTTCAAGTCGATTGGATTTACCGTTTGTCCGGTACAAATTAAAACGCCTAGAAAATCGCTTAAATCGGTTTAATTTAAATTGAGCGTTTATTGCCATATCTCGCACAGATATCCGAATTAGCTTCCGAATCCTGTTCCATTGTGTCCGGAACGCGGGGTAAACCCTAGAAACGCTGGTTACGGCGCGTAAATCGGAGTTCGGAATTTCCGGATGAATAGTGTTCGATTTTCTTCTATAAATAGGCTCATAAATCCAAAAAAAAAAAAAAAAAACACAAAACCCTAATTCACGTTGCAGCCGCCTATGCTAAAACCAATGGCCGAAATCTTACAGTTTTCTTCCTCATTTATCTTCTAATCTAATCAATAATTTCACAAACTTCCAACTAGAAAGTCGAAGAGCATATGAAGATCTACAACTTCAACGGTTGTGATCGAATTTGGTTGCACGGATTGGCGGCAATTCGTGTGTGAAGGTGGCGAGTTCGTGCATGGTTTACGAGACCAAGGAGGAGCCGCACGTGGCCGGTCATGGGCCGAGCATAGAGGAAGGTGAGGCGCACGTCATGGAGCAAGCTGATCGAGTTTAAGTTCAACGTGGTGTTCGATTTCCTAAACCCTAATTCTAAATGTTGGGTTCGGCCGTATCATCTTGCACGCGTGCGTGAAGGGGGAGAGGAAGAAGAAAAGAGAGGTGGTGATGGCTTGGCAGTGAGATCCTAAGGCCAAGATTTATTTAGGTTTATAAAAAGTAAATTATATGTTGTAAATTATTATTTAAAACACGTGTAACTTCAAATATTCATAACTTTTTCATACTAGGTTGAAAAAAAGCAAACTCAGTTGCGTTGGAATCGTATGGACGAGCACTACGCGATGGAGTTGGATTGGAGTCGTTTGGAGTTAGTGAAAATTTTGGGTAAAATTAAACGTCCGTTTAATTTTATTCGAAATAAATCGCTAAAACGGAAAATGAAACCAAGGTGAGAATTTCTCACTCAATCGAATCAGTTTCGATTTTATTTTAAATAGTTAGATTTAAAATATTTGAATGCATGTTTGAATGTTGATTGATATCTATTGATTGTTAAAATAGACATTATGCGCCGTTAGTAAGCGGATGTTATTTATTAAAAACATATACCGCGAATATTTCATAAACAGTGAAATTGGTATTATAAATAATATCAATATATATATATTAGCATATGTATATATTGCAGTTGTTGATTCCCCGCATTTTTTAGCGGATGAGACCCTATTGCGCCGTCTATTAAGCGGATAATATTATTAAATCCCATATACCGCGATAATTTCGTACTGGAGCGAAATTGGTATTGTGCTAATGTTTGTGAATGCAGGAAAACAGGTTGGAGGAATCCAACTGGATTCCTCAACAGTATTTATTTGATTTCAGATATTTTGATATTTGATGGATTATCATATTGATATATGATATCGTTGTTGTCGTGATTGACTATTTGGTGTGTAGCATCATTGGACCCAAATTTTGGGATTTTAAAATGATTTTTAAAGTGATGTTTGAAAATATAAAATATTTTTGGAATTGATCCATTTTATATAAATAAACGTTATAATTTTTAAAGTTATAAAAATTATGATTTTTAAGAAATATAGTTAAAAGCTGATTTTTGAAAATAAGGAATTAATGACTATATAGAATAGTTAAATCGGAATTTCTGAAATAATTGTGAAAAGTTTAAATATAGGATTTATAAAATTTGATTATTTTATAAATCAAAATGATGAAATTATAAAGGAGTTTAAAGACGTTTTTAAAATATTAATATGAATTGATTTATATAGGAGATTTATAAATGGATATTTATAAATTGAAATATGGACATTATAAAACGAGTTTTCATAAGTGTTTGAATGAAGTGAAAATGAATTTCATTAAAGAATGAAATTTATAGAATTATAAACGGTGAAGTTAAAATGAAATTTATAAATAGTAAGAATTATAAATTTGTGAAGTTATTTGAAGAATAGATTTGGTTAAATAAATGAATCTTATAAGTTATAAGATTTATGGTTTGGAAAGTCTTTAGAGGAACGATTTTGTAAAATAATCGTTTTATAAGTATTTAACTTATAATATGAACTTTTAGTTTATAATTGAGTTATAAACTGGAATAGGTTAATAAAAGAATTTATAAAAAGGAAGTTTTTATAAATAAATAGAAATGGAATTTATAAACGTTGTTTATAAATTCGCAAACAACTTATTTTGATAAGTTAATTGTTGAAACCTATAAATGGAGTTATATTCACATTTTTGAATAGTGAATAATCCTTTGAATTAAAATGAATAAAAGGATGAAATTGTTAATGAAGTATATTCACGTTTTTGAATAGTGAATAACACGTTAAAGAAATTGTTTTGGATTTGGATGTTTTAAATAGAATTAAAACGATCGAACAATATTTTTAAATGTGTTGAGATTCGAAACCATAGATTTCAACATTTATTGTTGAAATAGACGTTTTCGAGAAATAGAAGGAGATGATGGACTATAACACTGTTGTTATAGTAAATGATTTCCGAAAGGAAATGTTTTGCATAGTATTAAAATTTATATATCTATTTTAATTTCGAATCCCTATACTAGTTATTTTGGGTTGTCGTAACGATGTTTTACGTAACATTCGTTTTGGCCCAAATAAATATGTTTAAGAGAATGATTTCCTTAAAGAATGAAATATATACTTAATCTTGATTTAAGTATATTGAATATTTTCCAAGTGTTGAAAATAAATAAAATCTGTGAATTACTTATGAATAAATAAGTATGGAAATGTTTTCCAATATAAAGTGAATATTAGAGAATTTATCTTTTTGAAGATAAATTGAAATGAATAATTGAAATCATAGGCATGGATATTTTAGAAATATAAATTCACTAAGGAATTTATAAAAGAAAGTGGAATTGGTTTAAAAGTAAATATTGATTTATTTTTGAAATGTGAAATTATATATCTTGTAAAGATATTTTGTGAAATAAATAATTTGGAAAATTATTTGGAAACTGGTGATGTGTGCATATCCAGTGATAGTTCAATAACCGACTATCAATATTTCCCTTTGAATGGGTATTGGATATGATTTGTTTGAATGTGAATGCTACACTTATTTTTGAATAAGCGCTCACTATTCGGGTTAACCGGGAAAGGACCATGGGGTCGTATAACCCATTCCGAATATGTGATACGTCGTTATAATTGCATTGAAGATCGGTGTTGAAGACCCGGTATTTGCGAGAGCGATAGGATGACCTGTCGATTGTCTCTGCACTGAGTTGCAGCGGTATAGAGACTCCCTAAGTGATGGGAAATCCGATCAGGATTGTGAATATCCGGATTGCAAGGACTTCTTTGTAAGTGTCTTCGGTTTTGTTCGATCCCGGAATAGACTTGTATGGATTGTATGTCTGACGTTACAAATTCAGATATAAAGCAGATTTCATTCAAATATATTTCTGTTGGTGGCGAAGAATTTATTCTTTTAGCTTAACACCCTTCTCTGAGATGTACGAGCTCAGAGGTTATATAGTTGAAGTTATCAGCGATATATTCCCAATTTGGTAATGTGACATGCTGAGTGTTGCTGTAAATGATCATTGTGTTGATTATTGTGATAGGATCGTTTATTTGATCGTCTATCTTGGTGATCATTGTGTTGATCATTTGTTGACCCAAAGCATGGCTTTTGTATAAAGTATGTGTTTGTGGACGTGAATTCGTCGAGCCTCACACCCCGGAAATGGTCAAAACAGGAAAGATGCGGCAAGGTTATGAGGGGTAGCTCCCTTTAGGGTATGTACATTTCCTTCTGGATAGAGGTGGTATCATGGTATGGAGCCCAGATATTTAACCTATGTGGTTACTGCGAATTTATTACTTTGTGGTTGTTGGTTATCGGGATCCCGTGAGAAAGGTCGTTTACGATCGGGGAATGGCGTGCTCGTGTCAGTAGTTACCCAGTTAGGGGTAACCCGGCCTTGTGTTGGCAGAGTTCCGGTTTGGTTCTCGGGGATGTCTTTCCAGAGGCATTCTCATGTGGCAATGGGAAGTTCCTTGGCCTGACCATTTGTTGGAAATCCAAAGAAACAATACGAAACTTGTACGGTTTTAGTTGTATAACCTGCTATGGAATGTGGCGGTAACCTGCTATTGAACATAGTTAGCTATAGTAGGCATAGTTCGGAATGTCTATGCTGGCTAAGATTTATATTCTACTTTCGAAATAATTTTCTACACTATGCACTAGTAATAATATCAAATGCTTCTTTTTAATGCGTATCAAGCATCTTTGACTATCATAAGGAGAAATCTCCTCCGATTCTGCGTTTGCATTGTGTGTGTGTGTGGGAGGCCTTATGGTAGTCTCATTTTTATAAGCATTGCGAATTGAATTTAAAAATATCTCTCTATTTTGATTTTAAAGTTAAATAAACTGTTTTGAGTTCTCACACCAGTCACATGACTGACTTGGAGTTTATTGTTTTCCTTCCTAAACTCTGGGTGCCCACCAATTTCCACACGGGCAGTTAAGAGTTAAGGTTTATCAGGATATTCTGGATATTCTGGAGTTGCTGGAGGCAAACTGGACGGCGTGGCGTATTACTTATATAGTATTCCTTTTCCGCTGCACTGTTGTTGTATGATGTTGTACACTCTGATGATATGATGTAATGAAATGTGATGTAATGTAATAACTGATATAGTTCTTTGTTTAAAGATTATTCATTTATTATTATATGTTGTTCCGCTGCGAATTGTGAGACTCTGATGTTGTTCTGTTGTTTTCTGTTCCGTTCTATGTTCTCTATTCTCTTTTTCTTCTATTTTTAAAAATCTTCTATGTTCTTTCTTCTTTCTAATCTTCCATCTTTTTCTCTTCTTTTCTTTCCTTTTCTTTTCTTAAATTCTTTTTAAAACCCATAACTATTCGGTTTTTCGGCAACGAAAAATCGACTCGTTACATTTGGTATCAGAGCTTATGGTTAAGCGACAACCATGGTTCTGTTGGGTATTACTCATTAGAGATAGAGTCAGTAGTACTCTAGAATGAGTTTGAGTGTAATAATAGATACGAGAGCGTATTTGTTAGTGAATATAAAATTGTTTTATATTGTGATGATTGGTTTGTTGAGTGGTATATGAACCTTCGTCGGCGCAGCTTCGAAACTGAATCGAAGGGGTTTCTAAACACTTGAATAGAACAATTCGACACAATATTGTTTTAAAATTGGGTAAATGAAATAATTTTGCCTTGATTATATTTTATATATAAAGAAATAATTTTTCAGAATTATTAAAGTATATAAGTTGATTGTTTGGTTGTTTGAATAATCTAAATTGAAGAACAAATTGTATAAGTAAAGAATTATAAGAATTGAATTATAATTAAAGTGATTTACAATTGTGAAATAAACTTATATATATAAGAAATGAAACTATATGAATATGAGTTGTAAATAAAAATGAATTTAAAGTTAAATGAAAATTTACTTTAGAATTGAAATCTGAATTTATTTACAAGTGAGAATTTAAGTTATGTAAATGAAATTCAACTTTGTAATTGAATTGGATTAAAGGATTGAATGTTAATCAATTGAATGTAAAATAAGGTGATATGAAATAATGAATATAAATGTTAATTCATTAAAATCTAATGTTATTGGAATTTGAATAATTGAATGAGAATCAATTTAATTAAACCAATTGTAAGCAAAGTAATTTGGTTGTAATGAATATACATTGGTTGTTATTTGATTGTTAATTGATTGTATATAATTCATTAAGTGTCAATGAAATCGAATTAATGAAATTGAAAGTCGAAGTAATTGAAATTCAATTGGAAGTTAATTGAATCTTAAATAGAATTGAATTTGAATTGGAAGTAAACCAACTTGAATATGAATTAGTGAATATAAACTAATTGAGAATGAATGTTAATAAAAACATCCACTATTAATGAATCAATGTGATTTAAATGGAAAACCAATTCATTGAATATTAATGAAAATATAAACGAATATTTATTGGTTATGGATGTTAGTTGAATGATAGTTGGTTGATGTTTGCATTTGTTGCTTTTGTTTCAATTGCTATGTTGACATATATAGTTATTATGTTACTATATGTTGTATATTGATACTATTGTCTATATACATGATTCTCATGTTGTTTGTTGAGTGATTAGTAGGTGCGGATCGCGTTTGCTTCGCATTTGGAGCTCGCTTTCGCGCTATATTAGCCGTATATGCTTGCTAATAAAAATATAAGGTACATATCTCGGATTACATACCGTACTTTTATACTTTTTCCCTGCGGGATGCCTCATTACTTGATGAGATGTATATTTGTGATATATATACTGTCATTTTTTTTCGGATCGAGCCGCGCAAAGGAGACTATGGCGAATTTTTCCAAAAATTTAAGGCGTTAGAAAAAAATTTGAGAAAATTGGGAAACTTTTGAAAACTTTAACTTTGATTTTGGAATTGAAAGTTAAACAACAGTAGTTGTTTTTGAAAAGATAACTAAGTATGATTTTGAAAACTTAGTAAGTATTATAAGAAGTTTTAATTATGAATTTTCGGAAAATTAATAAATTCTATAACTTTTCTTACTTGTAATTTCGGGACGAAATTCTTTTAAGGGGGAAGATTGTAACGACCCAGGATTTTTATTAATTAAAATTTGAATATTTAATTAATTTTAAATATTAATAAGTGAATTTATAAGTCAAATAAATTTTTATTTGAATTATTGGATTTAATTGGATAATTTAATCAATAATTTAATATGTTAAATTATGGAAATAATTGAAAATTGAGTTAAATATGATTGAAAATGATTTGTAAAATTTTATTTTATCATATGGAAGTTAGAATGATATTTTAGAACTTTTAAAATCGAATTTAAAGTTAATTTGTGAAAATTGAATATTTTAATATTAAATCGACTAGTGAAAATAGTCAATTTTTGAACAGTCTCAGAATTGAACGAAACCAGTTCCATTGGATCCGTAATTGTTAGTTATTATCGGATTTCAAATTTCGTGTCAATCGGAGTTATCGTTTGATCGTGGCAGCTCGAAACGCATCGATTTATTTTTAATTTTAATTTGGCGAGTTAAAATAGCCATTTTTCAAAAAGTCTCAGATTTTGACGAAACCAGTTTCATCGGATTCGTAATGTGATATTATTGTAAGGTTTCAAATTTCAAGTCGATTGGATTTACCGTTTGTCCGGTACAAATTAAAAGGCCTAGAAAATCGCTTAAATCAGTTTAATTTAAATTGAGCGTTTATTGCCATATCTCGCACAGATGTCCGAATTAGCTTCTGAAACCTGTTCCATTGTGTCCGGAACGCGGGGTAAACCCTAGAAACGCTGGTTACGGCACGTAAATCGGAGTTCGGAATTTCTGGATGAATAGTGTTCGATTTTCTTCTATAAATAGGCTCATAAATCCAAAAAAATAAAAAAAAAAATAAAAACACAAAACCCTAATTCACGTTGCAGCCGCCTATGCTAAAACCAATGGCCGAAATCTTACAGTTTTCTTCCTCATTTATCTTCCAATCTACTCAATAATTTCACAAACTTCCAACTAGAAAGTCGAAGAGCATATGAAGATCTACAACTTCAACGGTTGTGATCGAATTTGGTTGCACGGATTGGCGGCAATTCGTGTGTGAAGGTGGCGAGTTCGTGCACGATTTACGAGACCAAGGAGGAGCCGCACGTGGCCGGTCATGGGCCGAGCATAGAGGAAGGTGAGGCGCACGTCATGGAGCAAGCTGATCGAGTTTAAGTTCAACGTGGTGTTCGATTTCCTAAACCCTAATTCTAAATGTTGGGTTCGGCCGTATCATCTTGCACGCGTGCGTGAAGGGGGAGAGGAAGAAGAAAAGAGCGGTGGTGATGGCTTGGCAGTGAGATCCTAAGGCCAAGATTTATTTAGGTTTATAAAAAGTAAATTATATGTTGTAAATTATTATTTAAAACACGTGTAACTTCAAATATTCATAACTTTTTCATACTAGGTTGAAAAAAAGCAAACTCAGTTGCGTTGGAATCGTATGGACGAGCACTGCGCGATGGAGTTGGATTGGAGTCGTTTGGAGTTAGTGAAAATTTTGGGTAAAATTAAACGTCCGTTTAATTTTATTCGAAATAAATCGCTAAAACGGAAAATGAAACCAAGGTGAGAATTTCTCACTCAATCGAATCAGTTTCGATTTTATTTTAAATAGTTAGATTTAAAATATTTGAATGCATGTTTGAATGTTGATTGATATCTATTGATTGTTAAAATAGACATTATGCGTCGTTAGTAAGCGGATGTTATTTATTAAAAACATATACCGCGAATATTTCATAAACAGTGAAATTGGTATTATAAATAATATCAATATATATATATATTGGCATATGTATATATTGCAGTTGTTGATTCCCCGCATTTTTTAGCGGATGAGACCCTATTGCGCCGTCTATTAAGCGGATAATATTATTAAATCCCATATACCGCGATAATTTCGTACTGGAGCGAAATTGGTATTGTGCTAATGTTTGTGAATGCAGGAAAACAGGTTGGAGGAATCCAACTGGATTCCTCAACAGTATTTATTTGACTTCAGATATTTTGATATTTGATGGATTATCATATTGATATATGATATCGTTGTTGTCGTGATTGACTATTTGGTGTGTAGCATCATTGGACCCAAATTTTAGGATTTTAAAATGATTTTTAAAGTGATGTTTGAAAATATAAAATATTTTTGGAATTGATCCATTTTATATAAATAAACGTTATAATTTTTAAAGTTATAAAAATTATGATTTTTAAGAAATATAGTTAAAAGCTGATTTTTGAAAATAAGGAATTAATGACTATATAGAATAGTTAAATCGGAATTTCTGAAATAATTGTGAAAAGTTTAAATATAGGATTTATAAAATTTGATTATTTTATAAATCAAAATGATGAAATTATAAAGGAGTTTAAAGACGTTTTTAAAATATTAATATGAATTGATTTATATAGGAGATTTATAAATGGATATTTATAAATTGAAATATGGACATTATAAAACGAGTTTTCATAAGTGTTTGAATGAAGTGAAAATGAATTTCATTAAAGAATGAAATTTATAGAATTATAAACGGTGAAGTTAAAATGAAATTTATAAATAGTAAGAATTATAAATTTGTGAAGTTATTTGAAGAATAGATTTGGTTAAATAAATGAATCTTATAAGTTATAAGATTTATGGTTTGGAAAGTCTTTAGAGGAACGATTTTGTAAAATAATCGTTTTATAAGTATTTAACTTATAATATGAACTTTTAGTTTATAATTGAGTTATAAACTGGAATAGGTTAATAAAAGAATTTATAAAAAGGAAGTTTTTATAAATAAATAGAAATGGAATTTATAAACGTTGTTTATAAATTCGCAAACAACTTATTTTGATAAGTTAATTGTTGAAACCTATAAATGGAGTTATATTCACATTTTTGAATAGTGAATAATCCTTTGAATTAAAATGAATAAAAGGATGAAATTGTTAATGAAGTATATTCACGTTTTTGAATAGTGAATAACACGTTAAAGAAATTGTTTTGGATTTGGATGTTTTAAATAGAATTAAAACGATCGAACAATATTTTTAAATGTGTTGAGATTCGAAACCATAGATTTCAACATTTATTGTTGAAATAGACGTTTTCGAGAAATAGAAGGAGATGATGGACTATAACACTGTTGTTATAGTAAATGATTTCCGAAAGGAAATGTTTTGCATAGTATTGGAATTTATATATCTATTTTAATTTCGAATCCCTATACTAGTGATTTTGGGTTGTCGTAACGATGTTTTACGTAACATTCGTTTTGGCCCAAATAAATATGTTTAAGAGAATGATTTCCTTAAAGAATGAAATATATACTTAATCTTAATTTAAGTATATTGAATATTTTCCATGTGTTGAAAATAAATAAAATCTGTGAATTACTTATGAATAAATAAGTATGGAAATGTTTTCCAATATAAAGTGAATATTAGGGAATTTATCTTTTTGAAGATAAATTGAAATGAATAATTGAAATCATAGGCATGGATATTTTAGAAATATAAATTCACTAAGGAATTTATAAAAGAAAGTGGAATTGGTTTAAAAGTAAATATTGATTTATTTTTGAAGTGTGAAATTATTTATCTTGTAAAGATATTTTGTGAAATAAATAATTTGGAAAATTATTTGGAAACTGGTGATGTGTGCATATCCAGTGATAGTTCAATAACCGACTATCAATATTTCCCTTTGAATGGGTATTGGATATGATTTGTTTGAATGTGAATGCTACACTTATTTTTGAATAAGCGCTCACTATTCGGGTTAACCGGGAAAGGACCATGGGGTCGTATAAACCATTCCGAATATGTGATACGTCGTTATAATTGCATTGAAGATTGGTGTTGAAGACCCGGTATTTGCGAGAGCAATAGGATGACCTGTCGATTGTCTCTGCACTGAGTTGCAGCGGTATAGAGACTCCCTAAGTGATGGGAAATCCGATCAGGATTGTGAATATCCGGATTGCAAGGACTTCTTTGTAAGTGCCTTCGGTTTTGTTCGATCCCGGAACAGACTTGTATGGATTGTATGTCTGACGTTACAAATTCAGATATAAAGCAGATTTCATTCAAATATATTTCTGTTGGTGGTGAAGAATTTATTCTTTTAGCTTAACACCCTTCTTTGAGACGTACGAGCTCAGAGGTTATATAGTTGAAGTTATCAGCGATATATTCCCAATTTGGTAATGTGACATGCTGAGTGTTGCTGTAAATGATCATTGTGTTGATTATTGTGATAGGATCGTTTATTTGATCGTCTATCTTGGTGATCATTGTGTTGATCATTTGTTGACCCAAAGCATGGCTTTTGTATAAAGTATGTTTTTGTGGACGTGAATTCGTCGAGCCTCACACCCCGAAAATTGTCAAAACAGGAAAGATGCGGCAAGGTTATGAGGGGTAGCTCCCTTTAGGGTATGTACATTTCCTTCTGGATAGAGGTGGTATCATGGTATGGATCCCAGATATTTAACCTATGTGGTTACTGCGAATTTATTACTTTGTGGTTGTTGGTTATCGGGATCCCGTGAGAAAGGTCGTTTACGATCGGGGAATGGCGTACTCGTGTCAGTAGTTACCCAGTTAGGGGTAACCCGGCCTTGTGTTGGCAGAGTTCCGGTTTGGTTCTCGGGGATGTCTTTCCAGAGGCATTCTCATGTGGCAATGGGAAGTTCCTTGGCCTGACCATTTGTTGGAAATCCAAAGAAACAATACGAAACTTGTACGGTTTTAGTTGTATAACCTGCTATGGAATGTGGCGGTAACCTGCTATTGAACATAGTTAGCTATAGTAGGCATAGTTCGGAATGTCTATGCTGGCTAAGATTTATATTCTACTTTCGAAATAATTTTCTACACTATGCACTAGTAATAATATCAAATGCTTCTTTTTAATGCGTATCAAGCATCTTTGACTATCATAAGGAGAAATCTCCTCCGATTCTGCGTTTGCATTGTGTGTGTGTGCGGGAGGCCTTATGGTAGTCTCATTTTTAAAAGCATTGCGAATTGAATTTAAAAATATCTCTCTATTTTGATTTTAAAGTTAAATAAACTATTTTGAGTTCTCACACCAGTCATATGACTGACTTGGAGTTTATTGTTTTCCTTCCTAAACTCTGGGTGCCCACCAATTTCCACACGGGCAGTTAAGAGTTAAGGTTTATCAGGATATTCTGGATATTCTGGAGTTGCTGGAGGCAAGCTGGATGGCGTGGCGTATTACTTATATAGTATTCCTTTTCCGCTGCACTGTTGTTGTTGTATGATGTTGTACACTCTGATGATATGATGTAATGAAATGTGATGTAATGTAATAACTGATATAGTTCTTTGTTTAAAGATTATTCATCTATTATTATATGTTGTTCCGCTGCGAATTGTGAGATTCTGATGTTGCTCTGTTGTTTTCTGTTCCGTTCTATGTTCTCTATTCTCTTTTTCTTCTATTTTTAAAAATCTTCTATGTTCTTTCTTCTTTCTAATCTTCCATCTTTTTCTCTTCTTTTCTTTCCTTTTCTTTTCTCAAATTCTTTTTAAAACCCATAACTATTCGGTTTTTCGGCAACGAAAAATCGACTCGTTACAATATTAATCTTAGCCAGCATAAACATTCCGAACTATGCCTACTATAGCTACCATGTTCAATAGCAGGTTACCACCATATTCCATTGCAGGTAATACAACTAAAACCGTACAAGGCTCGTATTGTTTTGTTTGGATTTCCGACAAATGGTCAGGCTAAGGAACTTCCTATTGCCACATGGGAACGCCTCTGGCGGGACGCCCCGAGAACCTACTCGGATCTCTGCCAAACAAGGCCGGCTACCCCCTTCCCGGGGAATAAAACCTCAGATGTGCCACCCCCGGTCCTTTGGGACCTTTATACGAGGATCCTCTACACCAACAACATCACACAGTAATAAATAAAGTGTGTCCACATGAGTAAGTATCTGGGCTCCATACCATGATACTACTCTTTTCCAGAAGGAATGGTCATACCCTAAGGGAGCTACCCCTGAAACCTTGCCGCATCTTTCCTGTTTCGACCATTACCGGTTTGTGAGGCTCGATGAGGTTTCGTCCACAAGGCTATGCTTTTCACAAAGCCATGCTTTGATCACAAATGATCAACAAATGATCATCAATCACACAGCAGCACTTAGCATGCCACACTACCAAATTGGGAGTATATCGCTGATAACCTTCAACTACATAACCTCTTAGCTCGTACGTCTCAGAGAAGGGTGTTAAGCTAAGAGAATAAATTCTCCTCCACCAACAGAAATGTATTTGAAAGAAATCTTCTTTATATCTCAAAATGTAATGTCAGACATACAATCCATACAAGTCTGTTCCGGGTTCGAACAGAACCGAAAGCCCTTCCAAAGAAGCCCATGCAAATCCGGGTATTCACAATCCCGATAAAACTTCCCATCACAAAGGAAATCTCCATACCGTAGCTAACGGTGCAGAGACAATCGATAGGTCATCCTATCGTTTTCACAAATACCCGGTCTTCACCACCGGTCTTCAATGCTATCCATTACGTCGTATCACTATTCGGAGCGGGTAATCCGAATAACGAGCGCAATAATTTAAAAATAAGTGTAGCATTCAATTTCAACCAATTCACAACAAATACCTATCTAAAGGTCAATATTGATAGTCGGTTACTTAACTATCAATCAATATTCACAACATCACGCGATTATAAATAATTTACCCAAATTATTTATTTTTTCAAAATATCTTTATACGATACATTTTTCACACTTACCATTTGAAAACAAATTTCAAATCAATTTTTCACCTTTCAATCTTTGAAAACAAATTTCAAATCAATTTCCTTAAACGGAAACAATTCCAAATATTTATCCATTTAAAATTAATCAAATAAATCCTTACCGATTTATTTTAAACTTACGTTCCAAATTCGCAAATTTATTTCCACACTTCAAAAATAAATCAATGTTTATTTTTAAACCAATTTCCCTTTCTTTTATAAATTTCATAGTGAATTTACATTTCCAAAATATCTATGAATATACGATTTTCAAATCGATTCCTAATATTCATTTTCAATTTATCTTTAAAAGATAAAGTCTCAAAACATTCACTTCATATAAAAAAAACATTTCCATACTTATTTAATAAATAAGTAATTCACAAATCTATTTATTTTTCAACACTTGGAAAATATTCTCTTAACACATTTATTAGGGTCAAAACGAATGTTGCGTAAAACCTCGTTACGACAACCCAAAATTACTAGTATAGGGATTCAAAATTAAAATAGATATATAAATCCCAATACTATATAAAACATTTCCTTTCGGAAATCATTTACTATAACAACAGTGTTATAGTCCACCATTTCCATATTTCTCGAAAACGTCTATTTCAACAATGAATATTGAAATCTATGGTTTCGATAATTATTAAAATTTAAAACATCTTTAAATCAGTTTAATTCTATTTAAAATATCCCTTTCCCAAAAAGAAAACATTTCTTTAATATATTATTCACCGTCCAAAATCGTGAATATATTCCATTAATAATCTATAAGAATTAACTTATCAAAATAATTCGATTTGTTATAAAATAACGTTTGTAATCTCACATTATATATATTTTATAAAACTTCAACTTATAAAATCGCTTTATTAACAAATTCCTTTTATTATTCATTTAAAAGCCATAGTTCAATTATAGGTTAATTACTTAAAAATCCATTTATTTATCAAAATTCATTCTTTTAATAACTTTACAAAATTTATATATCTTACTACTTATAAAATTCCATTTATAAAAATCTTTTCACCATATTTGGAATTAATTCGATAAGATTACAAAAATCAGCTTTTTATGCTTTTAAATTCTTCTTCCAAATTTATTCAACTCTCTAAGATTGATTTACTTAAAGGTTTCTACTTAAATTTTCAAAGTCCAATTCCATTTATTTCTGGTATCTAACGATACCAAAAATCCATTTGGCTAAATATTTGCTTTCAAATAAATTCCAAACATCAATATGATCAGTCACATCAATATAACCATTTACAGATTATCACATCACAACATAAATAAATTAAATCAATGTGAGGAATCCAGTTGGATCCCTCCAACCTGTTTCCCTGCATCCAAAGACAGTAGCACAATACCCATTCCACTTCGAGGTGGAATATCGTGGTATATGGGATTTATAAAATATTATCCGCTTAATTGGCGGCGCAATAGGGTCTCATCCGCTATATAATGCGGGAAATCAATCAACTGCAATATATACATATGCCAATATATATATATTGCTATTTATACTACTATATATACTATCGCAATCAAGCAAGCCAACACACAATCAACAAATTTTAAATCTAACTATTTAAAATTTAAATAAACCCTTTTTGAGTGAGAAGTTCTCACCTTTGCTTTTATTAGCAATCCACTTTCCATTCTAGCTTGTTTTCTTGATTTATAGACCTTATATAAACATTTACACAATTAATTAATATTTGAATGCTTTAAATTAACCAATGATTTTCTTTTCACTTAGAAATTTAAAATTCGAACTAATTCCTCTTAAATAAATCTATCCCACCAAGATTTTATTTTAAATTAAATCTTTATTTTAAATCAATTCCTTTAGTAACTAGAAGTAACTAAATTGGTTAAATAAATCAGTTAACCACTATAATTTATTGTAAAAACTAATTATTCAATTCAACCCAAAAATTAAATTTTTAACTAGTTTCTTTTCAACAAAATATTTTCTTTTGAAACCATAGATGCATACTCATAAAATTACTATGTAGGGTTTGATTTTTATATAACTTTACAATTCAAAATATTTTAAAATTGCTGCCTACTTAAATCTTATATATATGTATATATTAGTTTTATTCTTTTCTTGGAAAACAATCTATATAAATTTCAAAAACTTATATTTGTTATTATTATAACTTTCTTCAAACTTTACTTAAAAAAATATGTTTTGTTTCTCTGTAAATACTAGCAGAAATTTCTTTACTACATTTTAAAATTTTTCTTTACTATAATTATTAATTTCCTGGAACAGCCTTCTGATAATTGAAGTAATATCCAACGTATTAGCTTTATCTATATAAATAAATTTTATATATATATATATATATATATATATATATATATATATATAAATCTGCATTTCTAACTTACTGTAAATATCTATAAAACAAAAATTTCTTTCTATCTTTGATTTGTTAACATGTATATAAATAAATTAAATAAATAAATAACACAAAACACTCTCACCTTCCTGACACAGATCGAAACCACCCAGATCCGCGACTCTCTGCCTCTAACCAATCTTTGCTGCCTTGCGCCTCTACATCTCCACCACGGTCCGCATCCCTCATCACGACTTGACGCCAAGCCACAACCCGAGGCCATCTTCCCATCGACACGATATCGGCCCCCACCCCACTCGAAACTGCGAACTCGGCTACGCCACACCCATGTCAACGACCCACTCGAATCCACTTGTGCTCCACCATCGTGACCTCGGCCTACGCGCGCGGTCGAGCACCGCTTCCTCTTCGCCGCTTTTTTTTCGATCTGAAGGAAGAACGATTTGAAAACAAGAAGGGGAATTTCTTTTGAATCGTGAGCATAGACCGCGGCCATTTTTCTTTAAAGGATTTGATTTTTGTTTTTTCATGAATGAATTTTGAAAGAGGGAGGGGGAAACGAACGAGATTTGTTAAATTAGTTGCTCGGCCATTAATTTTTCTCTGTTTTGAACTTGATTTGTGTGAGATTTGTAATGAAATGGAGAGACAATGAGTACGTGATTTATTTCTTTTCACTGATGAAGGGTGAAGCGTATTGGAGAAGGAAAAAAAAGACTACAGTGTTGTTGATAGGATGGGGAAAAGTTATGACGTGAAGGAAATACGGCTAAAGTTGACCTGTAATTAAATTGAATTCGATTCAAGTTCACTGCGTTTATACGTCGTACACTCACACAACAACTCCAAATGCTACGGAATTTGAAATCCGATAATAATTCAATATTACGGATCCAATGAAACTGGTTTCGTCGAATTCCGAGACTGTGCCTCGGAAGGCTATTTTTTTTTTAAATATCTACTCGAACGATAAAATTCAAAACTGATCAAAACAGTTTCAAATTCGATTCTGAAGCTTCGATTATTTTCAGTATTATCCATATGAATTTTACAAGCCGTTGAAATATTTTTAATCAGCTTAAAATTGAGGATTTAAATTTTTTTTTATTCAACTTTCAATAGATTAAATTTTATAATTTAATCGCCATTTTCAAAGCTATATTGAAAATTCAATCCAAACAATCATTCAAACATTTAAAATTAATTAAATATTTTCAAATTAAATTATTCAAAATTCTGGGTCGTTACAACCTTCCCCCTTAAAAGAATTTCGTCCCGAAATTACAAGTTAGGAAAAACGATTCTTAACCAGTTTACTATTTACCCAAAACCAAATAGTTTTATCAACTTACTAACCTAAATATTTTTATTAGAGATTCATCATCATTTCAACTAGCTTTCCAACTTCAATTATAAGTTTCAAACATATTGTTTCCTTAACAATTCAAATTCAAATTTAAATTTAAATTCAAATTTCAAATTTGCAAAATTTTCTCAAAATTTTTCTAACACCCTAATTTTCGAAAAATTTCGCCAGCGTCTCCTTTGCGCGGCTAGCTCGGTACGACTACAAAATGGCTCCACGACCCCTCAGAATCAAAAAGAAAAGAGAAAGCCAAGTGGCTGGAGAAGAAAAACACCAAATTTCATACTGAAATTGAAATACGTACCTTTTTGTCGAGCAATTCAATTTTATCCTCGAAATCAAAATCCCAATTTCTTTTCTTTTAATACACCTGTATAACCTGTAAGTCATAATATCCAATTCCAACATTCAAATATCATTTTGCACATTTCATTACAAACTCTTCAATATATGCTTCTTATACATTTTTAGTTTACTATTAGAGTTATACATTCATTTCATCCAATCTTACACTTCAATAACATTTGAATTCAATTCACAACTTCGATTCTATTTGAATTTAATTTATCTTCTGAATATTGAATTTTATCGATTAACTTTCATTTACAACTGCACTATTTTAAATTAGTTCCAATTACTAATTCGTTGCAAATTCATATTCACTTTATTCAGATTTGTTTTCAACATCCGGTTTCAATTCCAGTTTTAATCTTTCGTTCATTCCCAAAATTTATTTTCAATTTACTATTTTGGTTTATAACAATTCACATTCATTTCGAATTTATTTGTCGACAAGGTCATTTTCAATTTATTTCAACTTACTTGAATTTATCTGCAATTTCGAACCAATTTTATTTAGCTCACAATTCAAGTTTTAATTTAACTAATTCAACTTCCATTTCAGTATTTCCATGAATTAATAAATTATCATACTAGTATACTTGAATTCAATCTATTTTATTTTACCCAAGTCTGGATTTTAATTCAACTTGATTCAAATCTCATTCCATTTTTCAATTTCAATTCATTTATTTACAAATGTCACCCCATTTGTTCATTCACAAACACAATTCAATTTCAATTCAACTCTATTTGCTTACAAATTCACAATGAATTTCGACATTCAATTCACTTTCATTTACTTGCAATTGTAAATTTATTCATTCATTCTCAATTTATTTCCATAATTCAATACTCAATTCCAATTCATTTTAATTACCCCAAATTTATTTTCAACTCAATAAATTTTCTTTAAGTTGGTTTTTTATTTTTCTTTCTATTTTAACAACTTTAAACTTTACAAGTTATCAACTTAATATTCCATAAATATTTTTATATAGCATTCCAGAGTCTTTTCAACCCTTCAAAACCATTATTGAAAACAATTCAAATTTATCTTTTTGAATTCAAAACCAAACCCAAATTTTCCAAACAACTTCCATTTAAAACAATTTGGCAGCAATTTCTCTTTTGGAAACCCGAAAATGAACACCAATGATGTCGCGATCATCACCGGAATTTATTTTCCAGCGACCGAAAAGAGTTTAGAGCTTTCATCCCTTCAAAACACTTTTCCAAATTCTTTGAAAATTATTTTTCAAATCAAAAAAGAATTTAAACTTTCCAAATCTCCAAAATTTCAAATTCTTTTCAAAACATTCTCTGGAATTCCATTTCAAATTACAATTCACATTTATAATTTAGATTCTCAAATTTCATTTGTATATGGATTCATTTCTTAACCTTTTTATTATGATTTCAATTCTTATTCAACTTTAATGATAATGATTTAATATTATCACTACCAAACAACCAAACAACCATATACTGTAATAATATACAAAGATTATCTTCTTTATAGACAAAAGGAGCTTTGGGCAAAATTATTTCATTTACCCGATTTTAAAACAATACTGTGCCAGTTTATCTTGTTTAAGAGTTTAGAAACCCCTATCGATGACAGTTAGCTAGA
Organism: Allium cepa; assembly: GCA_030765085.1. NCBI lineage: Eukaryota > Viridiplantae > Streptophyta > Magnoliopsida > Asparagales > Amaryllidaceae > Allium > Allium cepa. The sequence goes on from CM060931.1 coordinate 862,962,804, forward strand.
CTGCTCGACCAGAATCTATAAACAATCAACCGATAAGTCAACACAATATAAAACAATTTTATATTCACTAACAAATACGCGCTCATATCTATTATTACACTCAAACTCATTCTAGAGTCCTACTGACTCTATCTCTAATGAGTAACACCCAACAGAGCCATGGTTGTCGCTTAACCATATGCTCTGATACCACATGTAAAGGCCCGAAAATCCGTGCTCCTTTGAGCTGGTAACATTCCACAACAATCCAGCCAAAGAGGAACGAACTTACGAGTCTTTAGGGTTAAATAAAAAGAAAGAGGTAGAAGAAGTGATAGAAGAAGTAAGAAAACAAAACAGAAACAATATCAGAATCTCACAGTCGCAGCGGAACAACATATAATAGATGAATGAATATCTTTAAAAACAAAGAACTATATCAGTTATTACATTACATTACATTATATTACATTACATCACATCATCAGAGTGTTCAACAACAAACAGCGGAAAAGAAATACTATATACTAGTGATACGTCTTGCCATCCAGCTCGCCTCCTTAGCTCCATAGCACTCCTAAATCCAGAATAACCTGATAACCTAACTCTAGACTGCCCGTGTGGAAATTGGTGGGCACTCAAAGTTTAGAAAGGGAACAATAAACTCCAGGTCTGTCATGGGACTAGTGTGAGAACTAAAAACAGTTATTCCTTTAAATAAAACAAGATTTATAAAAGAAAATCCGATATTCTTTTCTAGAAAATGAAACTACCATAAGGCCTCCCGCACACACACAATGCAAACGCAGAATTGGAGGAGATTTCTCCTTATGATAGTCAAATATGCTTACTACGCAGAAACATTTGATTACTATTATTAGTGCATAGTGTAGAAAACATTTCGAAAGTATAATATTAATCTTAGCCAGCATAGACATTCCGAACTATGCCTACTATAGCTACCATGTTCAATAGCAGGTTACCACCACATTCCATGGCAGGTAATACAACTAAAATCGTACAAGGCTCGTATTGTTTTGTTTGGATTTCCAACAAATGGTCAGGCTAAGGAACTTCCTATTGCCACATGGGAACGCCTCTAGCGGGACGCCCCGAGAACCTACCCGGATCTCTGCCAAACAAGGCCGGCTACCCCATTCCCGGGGAATAAAACCTCAGATATGCCACCTCCGGTCCTTTGGGACCTTTATACGAGGATCCTCTACACCAACAACATCACACAGTAATAAATAAAGTGTGTCCACATGAGTAAGTATCTGGGCTCCATACCATGATACTACTCTTTTCCAGAAGGAATGGTCATACCCTAGGGGAGCTACCCCTGAAACCTTGCCGTATCTTTTCTGTTTCGACCATTACCGGTTTGTGAGGCTCGATGAGGTTTCGTCCACAAGGCTATGCTTTTCACAAAGCCATGCTTTGATCACAAATGATCATCAGTCACACAGCAGCACTTAGCATGCCACACTACCAAATTAGGAGTATATCGCTGATAACCTTCAACTACATAACCTCTGAGCTCGTACGTCTCAGAGAAGGGTGTTAAGCTAAGAGAATAAATTCTCCGCCACCAACAGAAATGAATTTGAAAGAAATCTTTTTTATATCTCAAAATGTAATGTCAGACATACAATCCATACAAGTCTGTTCCGGGTTCGAACAGAACCAAAGGCACTTCCAAAGAAGCCCTTGCAAATCCGGGTATTCACAATCCCGATAAAACATCCCATCACAAAGGAAATCTCCATACCGTAGCTAACGGTGCAGAGACAATCGATAGGTCATCCTATCGTTTTCACAAATACCCGGTCTTCACCACCGGTCTTCAATGCTATCCATTACGTCGTATCACTATTCGGAGCGGGTAATCCGAATAACGAGCGCAATAATTTAAAAATAAGTGTAGCATTCAATTTCAACCAATTCACAACAAATACCTATCTAAAGGTTAATATTGATAGTCGGTTATTTAACTATCAATCAATATTCACAACATCACCCGATTATAAATAATTTACCCAAATTATTTATTTTTTCAAAATATCTTTATAAGATACATTTTTCACACTTACCATTTGAAAACAAATTTCAAATCAATTTTTCACCTTTCAATCTTTGAAAACAAATTTCAAATCAATTTCCTTAAACGAAAACACTTCCAAATATTTATCCATTTAAAATTAATCAAATAAATCCTTACCGATTTATTTTAAACTTACGTTCCAAATTCGTAAATTTATTTCCACACTTCAAAAATAAATCAATGTTTATTTTTAAACCAATTTCCCTTTCTTTTATAAATTTCATAGTGAATTTACATTTCCAAAATATCTATGAATATACGATTTTCAAATCGATTCCTAATATTCATTTTCAATTTATCTTTAAAAGATAAAGTCTCAAAACATTCACTTCATATAAAAAAAACATTTCCATACTTATTTAATAAATAAGTAATTCACAAATCTATTTATTTTTCAACACTTGGAAAATATTCTCTTAACACATTTATTTGGGTCAAAACGAATGTTGCGTAAAACATCGTTACGACAACCCAAAATTACTAGTATAGGGATTCAAAATTAAAATAGATTTATAAATCCCAATACTATATAAAACATTTCCTTTCGGAAATCATTTACTATAACAACAGTGTTATAGTCCACCATTTCCATATTTCTCGAAAACGTCTATTTCAACAATGAATATTGAAATCTATGGTTTCGATAATTATTAAAATTTAAAACATCTTTAAATCAGTTTAATTCTATTTAAAATATCCCTTTCCCAAAAAAAACATTTCTTTAATATATTATTCACCGCCCAAAATCGTGAATATATTGCTTTAATAATCTATAAGAATTAACTTATCAAAATAAGTCGATTTGTTATAAAACAACGTTTGTAATCTCACATTATATATATTTTATAAAACTTCAACTTATAAAATCGCTTTATTAACCAATTCCTTTTATTATTCATTTAAAAGCCATAGCTCAATTATAGGTTAATTACTTAAAAATCCATTTATTTATCCAAATTCATTCTTTTAATAACTTTACAAAATTTATAAATCTGACTACTTATAAAATTCCATTTATGAAAATCTTTTCACCATATTTGTAATTAATTCGATAAGATTACAAAAATCAGCTTTTTATGCTTTTAAATTCTTCTTCCAAATTTATTCAACTCTCTAAGATTGATTTACTTAAAGGTTTCTACTTAAATTTTTGAAGTCCAATTCCATTTATTTCTGGTATCTAACGATACCAAAAATCCATTTGGCTAAACTTTAGCTTTCAAATAAATTCCAAACATCAATATGATCAGTCACATCAATATAACCATTTACAGATTATCACATCACAACATAAATAAATTAAATCAATGTGAGGAATCCATTTGGGTCCCTCCAACCTGTTTCCCTGCATCCAAAGACATTAGCACAATACCCATTCCACTTCGAGGTGGAATATCGTGGTATATGGGATTTATAAAATATTATCCGCTTAATAGGCGGCGCAATAGGGTCTCATCCGCTATATAATGCGGGAAATCAATCAACTGCAATATATACATATGCCAATATATATATATATATATATATATATTGCTATATATACTACTATATATACTATCGCAATCAAGCAAGCCAACACACAATCAACAAATTTTAAATCTAACTATTTAAAATTTAAATAAACCCTTTTTGAGTGAGAAGTTCTCACCTTTGCTTTTATTAGCAATCCACTTTCCATTCCAGCTTGTTTTCTTGATTTATAGACCTTATATAAACATTTACACAATTGATTAATATTTGAATGCTTTAAATTAACCAATGATTTTCTTTTCACTTAGAAATTTAAAATTCGAACTAATTCCTCTTAAATAAATCTATCCAACCAAGATTTTATTTTAAATTAATATCTTTATTTTAAATCAATTCCTTTAGTAACTAGAAGTAACTAAATTGGTTAATTAAATAAGTTAACCACCATAATTTATTATAAAACTAATTATTCAATTCAACCCAAAAATTAAATTTTTAACTAGTTTCTTTTCAACAAAATATTTTCTTTTGAAACCATAGATGCATACTCATAAAAATACTATGTAGGTTTTGATTTTTATATAACTTTACAATTCAAAATATTTTAAAATTGCTGCCTACTTAAATCTTATATATATGTATATATTAGTTTTATTCTTTTCCTGGAAAACAATCTATATAAATTTCAAAAACTTATATTTGTTATTATTATAACTTTCTTCAAACTTTACTTAAAAAAATATGTTTTGTTTCTCTGTAAATACTAGCAGAAATTTCTTTACTGCATTTTAAAATTTTTCTTTACTATAATTACTAATTTCCTGGAACAACCTTCTGATAATTGAAGTAATATCCAACGTATTAGCTTTATCTATATAAATAAATTATTTATTTATATATATATATATATATAAATCTGCATTTCTAACTTACTGTAAATATCTATAAAACAAAAATTTCTTTCTATCTTCGATTTGTTAACATGTATATAAATAAATTAAATAAATAAATAACACAAAACACTCTCACCTTCCTGACACAGATCGAAACCACCCAGATCCGCGACTCTCTGCCTCTAACCATTCTTTGCTGCCTTGCGCCTCCACATCTCCACCACGGTCTGCATCCCTCATCGCGACTTGACGCCAAGCCACAACCCGAGGCCATCTTCCCATCGACACAATATCGGCCCCCACCCCACTCGAAACTGCGAACTCGGCTACGCCACACCCATGGCAATGACCCACTCGAATCCACTTGTGCTCCACCATCGTGACCTCGGCCTACGCGCGCGGTCGAGCACCGCTTCCTCTTCGCCTCTTTTTTTTTCGATCTGAAGGAAGAACGATTTGAAAACAAGAAGGGGAATTTCATTTGAATCGTGAGCATAGACCGCGGCCATTTTTCTTTAAAGGATTTGATTTTTTTTTTCGTGAATGAATTTTGAAAGAGGGAGGGGGAAACGAACGAGATTTGTTAAATTAGTTGCTCGGCCATTAATTTTTCTCTGTTTTGAACTTGATTTGTGTGAGATTTGTAATGAAATGGAGAGACAATGAGTACGTGATTTTTTTCTTTTCACTGATGAAGGGTGAAGCGTATTGGAGAAGGAAAAAAAAGACTACAGTGTTGTTGATAGGATGGGGAAAAGTTATGACGTGAAGGAAATACGGCTAAAGTTGACAAGTAATTAAATTGAATTCGATTCAAGTTCACTGCGTTTATACGTCGTACGCTCGCACAACAACTCCAAATGCTACGAAATTTGAAATCCGATAATAATTCAATATTACGGATCCAATGAAACTGGTTTCGTCGAATTCCGAGACTGTGCCTCGGAAGGCTATTTTTTTTTTAAAATATCTACTCGAACGATAAAATTCAAAACTGATCAAAACAGTTTCAAATTCGATTCTGAAGCTTCGATTATCATCACTATTATCCATATGAATTTTACAAGCCGTTGAAATATTTTTAATCAGCTTAAAATTGAGGATTTAAATTTTTTTTATTCAACTTTCAATAGATTAAATTTTATAATTTAATCGCCATTTTCAAAGCTATATTGAAAATTCAATCCAAACCATCATTCAAACATTTAAAATTAATTAAATATTTTCAAATTAAATTATTCAAAATTCTGGGTCGTTACAACTTTACTGATTAGACAATACTGTATATAGAGCGATATACTACATAGTAAATAGTTTAACGGATCCTTAGAGGATGGACGGTCCCAAGCATCTTCTAAGTTACTTGTACCTTTGCTACAGTTCACTTGAGTTGGTTTACATTGTATAAGTATGTATGTCCTGAATTGAGTGTTGTATTTTTATTTACGCTCGGGTCAGCCTGAGTATTCACAGATTTGGATTTCCACTTTCTGGAGATTGAAATCGCTGGAGATTATCTGCTTGTCTAGTTTTATCTTTTCAGTCTATTGGTCCTTCCAGCTCTTGTATTAGTAGATTTCTTTGTAGTGAGACTTCTTTTGTACTTTATTTCTCCTGTTGTATTTTATGTAACTCTGATATATTTATATAGTAGCTTCATGAACTACTATTTCTTCTACTTCCGCTGCATTATTTTTACTCTATGTCTGTGATCTCTGATTTTTATTTACTGTATATTCTAAGGTTTGCCAAATTCTAATTTACAACGCGGTATTTTGAGCAATTCAATTCCAGCATGAGTGTCTACCTATACACTTATAATGGATGCGAATGGTTGAAAATACCTGGTTGTTACAGTTGGTATCAGAGCTTTGGTAGCTCTAGGCAAAACTCAGCATATGGATTGAATGTATTTACAGAATCACTTTCATTCAAGTTTGAATCTCTCCCTTTTGACTCGATTCCTTTGAATTTTGGAACGTTCCCTATGGTTCCGAAATCCATTCGTATCCCTCACTATTCATCTTATTTTGACTCTGGAGTATTCCATAACTCCGTTTCGAATGATCTTTCTAGTAAGTCGGCGGTCACGCCAATTTCAAATTGAATTGAAAAAGGAGGGAAACTCCTTTACAACTAGCATTGATTCACCAGAGATCTATATATATCCTTGGTTTAAATGCTAATATCTTTTGTTATTCCAAACTCTTGGGATCGAATGTAGATTTACCCCAGAAAAATCCACATTGATCTTATTCTTTAAGTCACGGTTGACCCGGTTAAGGTTGCCCGTGATTTACTTAAGCTTATCCACCTCCCTAATTTTGTTATTTAATCATCTTGTCTTTTGTTTCTAACCTATCTCCAAACATTTTGAACTATACTTGTAAATCTATGTTTTATATATTGTGCTGTTTGAGTTGTTGATGTTGATTTGGGTTTTCGATCAATTCATCTGACCAACGCTATCGATAGGATTCCTAAAACACTTTGACAGAACAAACTGACACAATATTATTTTAAAATTTGGTTAATGAAATAAAATTTTGATATACAAGTAAATTTATGGAACTTAATAAATTGATTTAAAATTGATTATTTGAAGTGATAATACTTGATTTATCATTTATTGTTCTGTAAATGAACTTATAGATAGTTATAAATTGATTTGGGAACTGAAATGAATTTCGAACAAGAAATCTGAGAATTTAATTTCCGATGGTTTCAAACCTTGTGTTTAAAAGTTTTAAACGGTTATATTATTTGATGTATTTTCAAATAGAAATTTGTTTTCAAAGAACTTGAAAGTTTAAAAATTAGTGCTCTTCTCTTTGCCGCGGGATAATAACTTCGGTGATGATCGCGAAATCATCAATGTTCATTTTTGAGTTTCGAAGCGAAGAGACCGCTCTGTAGACTTACTACAGCTTTGTTTTGGTAAATCAAATCAAATTGATTTGAATTGAATTTCTAAACTATGACTTGATTTAAAACATATATAGATATATGATTGAAATTTGATTTGACATATTATGTATATATTAGTACTTATCTCTAAATGGTTTAAATGTAATCGGAAATTTAGAATAATTCCAATTATAAAAAAATAAAATAAAATTCAAATCAAAATTTTGGATGAATATCAAGCATGAAATGATTTAATTGGAAAGTTTATTTGTATAATACAATTGCATTCAAATATAACTCATCTTAGTTTCATAAGTTAAAAATGTAATTGGATAATATACAATACAAAATTTTTTTTTAATAAAATTTGTTATAAAATTATTAACAGAGGTAAATATAATAAAGGGTAATTGAATAACATACAATAAAATAATGTTAAAAGAACTAAGAATAAAATAAAGCAGTTATAATAAGTGTAAGTATATTTAACATAAGTGATAAATATATTGAGCAGAATAAATTTGATTTAATTAGGAATAAAGAAGAACAAAATTTATTAAGTACGTTGTGAGTGTAATAAATGATTATTTTTCAAACCCATGGTTTTAAAATTTTTTAATTTAAGATGATTGGATAATAGATAATGAAATTTGGGATAGTTAAGATTTATTTAACTTGTGTAAAGATTTATTCTCTATTTAAGATGAAATTTCCATGCTTTCAAATTTATTTCCTTATTTTGTTTTTCAAACTATCTTTTTGTTGTCCTTATAATCCTTATCTTCCTACAGACTGGTATAGACATCTTTCTATAATGTTTTCGTTTAGAAATCTTTCTATAATCTTTGATAATCTTTGGTAATCATTTTGAATCCTTCGTTCTTGTGTTCTTGATTTTAGAGAATCTTTGAAAGATCATCTCCACCTTGTGAAACTTACCTATAACAACAATTATCATGTATAAATTTCAATCTTCTTGTCATCTTATCTTAATCCTATTTCACTCTATCTTTATGTGTGCTTTTCCGTACCTCATCCCTTTTCGAGGACGAAAAGTTTTGAGTGGGGGAGAGTGTAACAACCCTAGATTTTTGTATATTATTTAAATTGGACTTTATTTTATTTTTAAATTATTTTAAGTATGTTTTATTTCAAACATTTCATTTTTAAATAAAAATGATGATTATTAAGTGATTTATAGTTCAAACTAGTATAATTTGAATATTTTACTGTAAAGTGGATTTCTGGTCAAGCTGTTCAAACTGTGACTTTTAAACTTCAAATTTAAATTATTTTAAATCTTAAATTTTATCTTTTATTATGAAAATAGATGTAATAACTTGAACACTTCTCTTCGTTTCGTTGAAAACGGAGTTAAATTGTGAAAGTTATGTATATTTCAATATTGTGCAATTTTGTTATTTTTAAATTGTATAAATCATATTTTATTGTCATATTTCATTTTAATCTGGTTCAATATGTTATTGTATGTATAATTTTGTATTATAATAATTTTAAAATAAAGTAAACAATTTTCCAAAGTCAATGGTGATTTATTTGAAATTTCTGGACACCGTTTTGGATTTTTAAGCAATTTCTTTAAATCTTTTTCTATTTTCCTTAAATTTAATTTTTTTATGTGTTAATATTTTATTTTAAGTATATTTTGTATTTTAATATTTTTTAAAGTGATGTTATAATTTTTCCAAAGTTTACTGTGTTGATTTCTCTTTTTTTAAAGGCTGTTTTCTTATTTTCTGCTATTTTCTTCATTAAAATTATATTTAAATTTAATTTTTTTTATTTATTTTGTGAATTTACTTTTATTTTATATTATTATTTATGTTTAAAAATATACTACAAGCTCGTATGAATTTTCTAAAATTTATTTCATTTAATTTCAAATTTACTAGACTAGTTTACTATTTTTAGCTATTTTCCTTAATTTAACTTTATATAATTAATAAATATTATATATATTTTTATATTTTGATAAATTTTCGAAATTTTATATGGGATTATTATTATTTCTAGAAATATCAAGTTATATAAACAAATTTAAGGAATTTGAAAGGTTTAAAACTTTTGGAATTCCTAAGTCTTTTCATCTCCCGACCTTTCATTTTCCCAACTCTTCTCTTAATTGTTTTGGCCGTGTAATCTACTCATTTCAGCTGCATTTTTTTTCACTTTCACGAAAATCATTTCTCTTTCTCTAAAAAAAAATTACGGCTATTCTCCTTGTGAAGCTTTGGTAATTCTATCTTCTTCTTGTCTTTTATTGATTTTCTACTTGAATTTGCACATGCTCTCCACCTTCGTAGCTGTATTCTCCCTCCTCCAAGCTGTGGCCGACCACCACCACCACTTTTTTCTGACCATCACACATCCTAACATCTCTCCTCCTCAGGCCAAGACAAGCCATGGTGAAGATCACCACAAAAATCCATCTAAACTAGCATTAGCCATCACCTGTACCAAACCTTGTCTAGGATTGCCATCTCCTTCTTCCTCCACCTTTTTCCGCCACAACCTCCACCACCACCACCTCTGACCTGACCTCCACCCTCTTCCACACCACCACCTGAGCATCAGGCCGAGCCCAAATGACCTCTGGCCGAACCATAATATAGCCTAGATGTGATGATTATTAGCCTTATACACCTAGTTATGCACTTAGATCACAACCACCTTCAAACCCATGTGTAGGCCGACCCTTTGCACACCCAAACCAGACCCAATTCCCTATGTTAGTTGAGCTTAGTCACTGCATAACTGATGTACCCAAGGTAGAGAGCAAGTGCAATTCAAATGTTTATGGTTTTGTGTGTTGAATTATATGTTGTTTGATGATAAATGTGTGCTGTAACTTATGTATGCATTGTATTGTTTGTGTAATTGTTTTCAAGGGATATAGCTTTGGCTCTCCACTCTCTAGTCTTGTCCGTAGTTTTGTTCCTTTGTTGTGTCAGTATCTGTGCTTTGGTGTCAATCTCTAGCTTTGAACATGTGAGTATTTCTCACCAGACATTATGTACTTATATAAGTAGTAAATTGACACCCTGTGAATCTGTAGAACTATATGATCATGTTATAACTGCTTATATTATTATCATATGATGTTCACACCTATTATTACACCTATTATGTTATATGTTACTGTTATTTCATGCTATTCTGTTTATTTTATCTGTCCATCACACTGCAAGTTCCCTTTAGATTAGAATCGCTATGGGTTGAAATGATACATACCCGAATGGACTTTAGAATAAGGGAAAATTGTTACGGACAGAAATGATAGGCCTGACTGATTTTCAATTTATTTCATTTACTTGGGACTGTGGGTTGGAAATGATAAAACTCGGATTTTCTTTCTAAATTACGGGTTGAAATGATATATTACCAGTATCACTTTTCCTAGTGTAGATAATTATATACACACCCGTAGTTAATATATGTTTTTGTAAAAAATTTAAAATTATTTTAGAAATGTAAATATTAAAATATTTTGATTTAAATCTAACTAAAAAGGATTTTTGTAAATATTATTGATTTTCTGAACAATTGTAAGTGAAATGAATTAATGAAAAAGTTAGAAAATTTTGAATGTAAGTTATTTTGGAAATTTTGATTTAATTTTTAATGGAATTTAAATTAAGTTTGGAAATATGACAAATTTATGCTAATTTGAATTTAAATGAATTTAAAGTGATTTTTAATAAAGTTGAAATGTGAAATGAATGAATATTTAAGTGGAAATTTTGAAATATAACTAAAATTGGAAATTTATGAAATTGACTTAAAAGTGGAATTTTAGTTAAGTAAATAAAAAAAATAAGTTATATTTGAGAATTTGAACTTAAGTGTTAAGTTGAAATTTAATGTAATGAATTTAAATTTGAATTTTGAAATTTAATAAGCAAATTATTAATAAATATTGATTTTTGAAAGGAAACTTAACTTTACAAAATCATGAATTTAAGGAAAATTAAATGATGCTTATGAATGTGAAAATGTATGATTTTATAACTTAAAAATGATTTTAAAAAAATAAGTGTTTGTGAAATTCTATTGAATATTTGAAGTTAATTAACAGCATTTTTAATACTGTCTTTTGTGAAATTTAATCGTTTTTTTTAATGTAACTTTCTGTAGCATTTTCTAAATGCTGCGAAACTTGAATTTTCATTGTTTTAATAAATTTAAGTGCATAAATGAACATTGAAAGGTTTAAACTTTTGGCATTTAATAATTTAATTATTAAATGTAATAACTTCATTTTTATGATTTAATAATGAAGTAATTTGTTTGAAATATAACTTTTGATATATTAAATTGATTGAAATGTGGTTTTGAAAGATATGATATTTTGATATATTAAAATGATTGAAATGTGGTTTCGAAAAGATATGATATTTTGATATACTAAATTGATTTGAAATGAAGTCTTGAAAGATATGATATTTTGATATTAAAATGATTTGAAAAGAAGTTCTGAAAGATATGATATTTTGGTATATTGAAATGATTTGAAAGGTGGTTTTGAAGAAAAAATATAGCCATTTTGATATATTAAAATGATTTGAAACGAGGTTTTGAAAGATATGATATTTTGATATTAAATGATTTGAAAAATGGAGTTTTGAAAGATATGATATTTTGATATTAAAATGATTTGAAAAGAAGTTCTGAAAGATGTGATATTTTGGTATATTGAAATGATTTTAAAGGTGGTTTTGAAAAAACATAGCTATTTTGATATATTAAAATGATTCGAAAAGTGGTTTTGAAAAGATATGATATTTTGATATATTAAACTGATTTGAAACGAAGTTTTGAAAGATATGATATTTTGATATTAATTGATTTGAAAAGAAGTTCTGAAAGATATGATATTTTGGAAATGAAGCTTTGAAAGGTTATGATATTTTGATATATTAAAATGATTTGAAAGGAAGTTTTGAAAGTATATATAATTTAATATATTGAAATGGTTAGAAATGACTTGATATTTATTTTGATACATATTTGAATTGAAAGATATGGTATGATGATATATTGAAATGGTTTGGAAATGATTTAATCTTTATTTTGATAAAGATTTGGATTGAAATGATATTTTATTTTGAAGTATAAAATATTGTTTTAAAGTTATAACTATGGGTTATAATAACGATTGGTTGTTAAAGAGACCGGGATCGGATATTGTCTTATAGCCGGCTAATACCGAAAACCACTTTAATAACTGTGTACGCGGTGGAGATTCCAGAATGAAGTAGGATGGTGGTGACGTTCTCGAGGTATATTACGTGGACCCAACTCCCGTGAGTTGGCATATATGACTAAAACAGGAGCTATAACGGGCTACACAAAGGGTCGCACCCTTTCATCGAGCATCCTCCATCGGAAACCATTGTATTACTTTTGTGATTGATAGGTGGCGCCACTTTGATTCGGGGGTATTGTTCGAGGTGGGTGGAAGCTGCTGGCTTGTCGTCACCATCGGTCTGGGAGTGCAAACGGTGTATCCACCCTGGCATTGCCTCGCGTGCCGTGCGATATCCTTATATCGAGCCCACTAGGATTTTGGTTTTAAAGATCTGACCGCGTTAAGGTTCACCATCCCCTTAACGTTATTTTCTATATGATTATACTTTACTGATTAGACACTACTGTATATAGCGCGATATACTACATAGTAAATAATTTAACAGATCCTTAGAGGATGGGCGGTCCCAAGCATCTTCTAAGTTACTTGTACCTTTGCTACAGTTCACTTGAGTTGGTTTACATTGTATAAGTATGTATGTCCTGACTCGAGTGTTGTATTTTTATTTACGCTCGGGTCAGCCTGAGTATTCACAGATTTGGATTTTCACTTTCTGGAGATTGAAATCGCTGGAGATTATCTGCTTGTCTAGTTTTATCTTTTCTGTCTATTGGTCCTTCCAACTCTTGTATTAGTGGATTTCTTTGTAGTGAGACTTCTTTTGTACTTTATTTCTCCTATTGTATTTTATGTAACTACGATATATTTATATAGTAGCTTCATGAACTACTATTTCTTCTACATCCGCTGCATTATTATTACTCTGTGTCTGTGATCTGTGATTTTTATTTACTGTATATTCTGAGGTTTGCCAAATTCTTATTTACAACGCGGTATTTTGAGAAATTCAATTCCGGCATGAGCGTCTACCTATACACTTACAATGGATGCGAATGGTTGAAAATACCTGGTTGTTACAAGATAGATCTTCAACGAGAATTATACTTCGAACAAAAAGTTACGGCTAGACAATTAAGCTTCCTAGAGAAAATCGGTTTACGCTTTTGTGGCTCATAAAGGAACGAAGTGGCTGAACCCCTACCTCGCCCCGTTAGTTCACTAGATCCGTCTTCATCAAACCGTACACCAGTCGATCCTGTGAATCCTTGGATGTCCCCTAAGACTCCTCAATATATTCCAAATTCATGGGATATAAATTATATGAAGAATGAAGGGAAAAAGAATCTAAGTCCATCCCCTAAGAAATAATTAGTTTTGAAAACTATTCATGATATTACATCTATATAATTGTAATTATTTCCTTGAATAAAGAGTTTATCTTCAAAATTAACAAAGAACAACAAAATACATAAGTCAGTCGACTGAAACCCCATGTTCAGTCGACTGAACTTAAGACAGAATGCAAATTTTTTACAATTCAGTCGACTGAATCCTCTGCTCAGTCGACTGAAATACTAACAGAAACTTTCAGGCAAACATTCAGTCGACTAAAAACCCTGTTCATTCGACTGAATTCAGCCCAGAAAATTTTCGGCCTTCAATTCAGTCGACTGAGCAGTGTATTCAGTCGACTGAATGCCAATTCCCAGGCAAGTTTCCCCTTTTAACCACCAATTTTTACCCTATCAATTCACTTTTTACTTCCTAAAAACCTTCTTCCCCAATTATTTTCGAAACCCTAGCCCCCAAATTCCTCAAAATCCATTCAAATCTCACTCAAATGGCACCAAAGAGATCAAGAGCTTCCTCTTCTTCATCCTCTGAGCCAGTTGATGCTCAAACAGCGCAATGGCTTTACGATTGAACCGCTGCCACAAGATGGAATAAGATGAAGAATTCCTAAATTTTTGAGCATTCTTTATTGATTTCCAAAGCTTTCAAACCTACAACATCCAAGCGTTAACCGATCCAGCAGGTTTAACTTCTCTTTTGGATTTGAAAAGAAATGACCATGCCATAAATCATGTAATGGTCAAATTATTTTACGCTAACCTTAATCTTGGACACCAAACTCCAAGAAATCCAAACAATAGTGTTTGGAGTATGGTATGTGAAAGAAAGTTTGGTTTTCCTTGGATAGAATAGCACACATTCTAGAATCATCAAATGTCGGGAGAATGCTAGAGGAGATAGAATTCAATACACATATTCGCGACGACATAAACCATCGATTTATGGACGATAATATCAACTTTAGAGATTTTAAGTCCACCTCTCTTCGACCTATGGCAAGAATCCTCCACAAAGCCCTAATGAGAACAATTTCTCCTCGCGCGGGCTGGTACGAAATTGTCTACCCAAATAACTATCGAGCTCTATATGCTATTTTTGGCAATATACAAGTCAATTGGGTACAACTTATTCTTGATGAGTTTCTCACTTTTAATAATGGCAAAATGCGCACTATCTATTTTGGAGAGTACATCATGCGACTTCTCCTCAATGTCGGTACGCCATTACCTGAGTCGGAGAATACAATGGTCCATCAAATTAATCACCGGACCATAAGCCTAATGCAACTCCCGTCTCAACCTCCTCGCATAATATCACTCGTCGAATGAGAAGCAAGGCATCAAGAACAACAACAACAACCTCCTCAACCACATCATGAAGAACATCTCGAGCAAGATGATGAAATTCGTCTTGTTGAACCAAGCTTCAGTACCAACCAATCTTTGGGGATATTGTCAAGAAATCAAGTCGGACAGAAATACGAAACATTTGGGTTAAAGAAGAAGAGGTAGAAGAAGAGAAAACAAAAAACAACATCAGAATCTTACCATCGCAGCGGAATAAAATATAATAGGTGATCATGGATCTTTACACCAAAAACAAATACTATATCTTGTTGATACGCGAAGATTTTGATCAATGACAATGTGCTTGAACAAACAAGGAAGAAATATATGCAACGCTAAAGGAAGATCGATGAAGACCAAACAAAACATAAGTATGATTTTTATATAGGTCTTGGTCTAGATTTATTGTTAAAATCTATCCTCAATAGGCTTGCACGAACACTAGAAAACATTTTATAAACTTCATTTTTACTTAAAGATTTCACTGTTCATATTTTATAAGTTCAGTCGACTGAACAGGAATAACCAGTCGACTGAAAATGGAACAAATATATAAACATGCATAGTTTTTGTCGACTGAATTTCCTGCACAGTCGACTGAATTTGCTCCCGAAAATTTTACTTCATATTTTCAGTTGACTGAATTCCCTGCTCATTCGACTGAATTTGAACCTGCGAATTTTCTCTGAAAAGACACCTTCTTCCTCTCAAGAGTTGCAACCATTCATCAATGGAAATGGAAGCATCTCTTTTTTGCAACCTTTGACAACAAATGCACCTCTTCTACAAGTATATGTACATGATTCTAACATCATTTAATTAGCCGAATTCTCTTGCTTTAATCTAACTATTCTCTTGTTCATATTCTCTAGATATTCTCGAAGAAATCACTAATCTATTGCTTGAATTACTGTTTTGTTTATAACATTCTTTTGATTCATAGTAATTCATATTTCCTAAATCTTCACAAAAACATTGCATACTCTCGAGGATAAGATTATAGGAATACTGTACTACATTAAACTCATTAGTGTTGACAAGAACACAACAAGTTGAATATTATATTTTAATAATTGAGTTGAAGACCTCTTCGGTAGTTGAGGCAAGAAATCCCGTTCGGTTGTTCGGGTAAGTTGTAAACCTATTCCTCCGGGTGAAGTGAGGGTGTTAGTTAGTGAAATTCCTAAGTAAAGCTTAGGGACTGGACGTAGGACTGGAGGTCCGAACCAGTATAAAATCCTGGTGTCTCCTTGCATTTACCTACTTTATCTATCTAGACTATTCCATTATTCCATATTACACAATCCTGCCGCATAGCCTCTTTCATATCTGTTCATACATACATCATCAGGGTACATCATCAGAGTTCCACGTCAATTACATACAACTGGATGCACAGCAGAATAATAATCAAATATGGAAGTACATATCGCCATCTTGCTCGTCTCCTAAGCTCCACAGCATCCTTTCCTGTATTCTATAATACTCGGTCTGACCCGAGCATTATAGTTAAATAACACCCGCGTCAGTCTGGAATACCAGCGTGAGAAAATCACACTCAAATTGATTACTAAAATTTCAAAAATCCTTTGAAAGCAGAAGCATCTCGTAAGACCACGCCACAAATAAACATGTCGGGTTTTTACCTTACGATAGGTAAAACATTTATATATTAAAATCCTCTGATATTATAATAGGGTCTATATACAAATACTTATTAAAATAGCCGAAATTGTTACATTCATTAAATTCCAGCCACTAGCCAAAAAGTGGGTTATACAAACAAAACTCGTACAAGGCGCGTAGGGAGAATGGATTTCCAACTAATGACTAGGCACTGGGATACCACCTGTCACGGTACGTGGCCTAGATCACTGTACCGAGGATCACTCCCGACCCCCTGCGACACAAGACCGGGACTACTCCTTACTGGATAATCCCGAGCGAGATCACCCCACGGTTGGGATCAGCAACCGCACCACTAAGCCGAATAAAAAGGGACATCTAGACAGGTATGATCTCACCCTGAATGGGTGCTACCACCCAGCCTTGCTCCATAACCCCTGATTTTCAGTCATTCCTGGTTGATGAGGCTTGAGGCTAAGCGTTACCTTTTAGAACATAACCGTCAGAATGCTCATCGTCCACCTGACGATGTTCTGAAAGCATTCATCCATACAAGTCCGTCCCGGGCTCGAACGGAACCGAAGGCGCTACTCCTACTACAACCATTTTAGAAATTTCCTCAAGATTAGTAGCAACTATCCCTTGCACTTCAATGCTCCGCCTTCGAATCCAAACTCTTGTTTTCCACACGAAAATGTGCAAACTGGAACGAAGTGGTTTTTGAGAAATAAATCCCGATCCCGATCTCTTCGAAACGATTAGCGCATTTGGCCAATATTGATAGTCGGTTATTTAACTATGAATTAACATTCACAACAACCATCAACATAAATAATTTACCAAATTATTTATTTATCTCAAAATATCTTCACAAGATATATTTCCACTTTTCAAACTCTTTTGAAAACAGTTCAAACTATCTTCCTTTCTAAGAATAAATTTTCCATGTATTTTCTATTTCCACTGAAATCACCAAGCACTAAACTTTAGATTTTTAAAATAATTTAAAATTCTTTACTTTCAAATATACTTTAAAACATTTAAATTAAAACTACTTCAATAATTTGTTAAAAATACATACTATATGAATATTTGAAAATAAGGTTACTTTATAAAATATAAAACTAGGTTTTCACTTTTTTTTAAAACAAAATACTAAGTCACCGTTTAAATAATTACTACGATAACAGATTTGAAAAATATTTACTTTAGAATTTAAATTTTTTAGAAATAATAAATTTCCTAAACCATGCTTTTTTTAAAACAACATTAAAGCTTTTAACTTATATTTAAAAGTTTACTTTGAAAATGTACTTGGCTATCCAGGGAAATACACTTCTCTTTACATCCTTTAAAAATAAATTACTATTTATTTTTAAACAAATTTTATCGTTCCTTTAATAAATTCCCATCGTGAATTTATTCTTCCAAACATCCAATTTCCAACACTTAAATCAATTTCCAAATTGATTTCCAATTTACCCCATTTGAAATAAATTTCTTTACTCAATTCATTTCAGAATCCGTTATAGACTTATATGTTTTTTAGTTTTGATTTTAAATCTTTTAATTAAAACATACTAATTTCAGATTTTCCAAATTTCTTCTTTATTCTTTTCAATAATTTAAATCTTAAATTTAAAATAAATGCTTTATTCTTTTAAATAATAACAATGAAGTTTCAAATTCATTATCTTCCTGTTTATTCAAAATCTCCTTTTCATGTACAAAATGTATTTATTAGAATTTTAAAACCACTATTGTTCTTATCCAGTTCATTTCTTAATTTATTTACCTCTCTATATTTATTTCACTTCAAATTCTTTTCCTTTTATTTTTCTTTCAAAATCCAATTCTATATATTTTGATAACACAGTGTACCGAAATATATTCAAGTAAACCATAACATTCAATAATCCAATTATCAATAATTTTCATCATAGAATATCGAATATCCATAACAGAGAATATTAAACAATATAAATAATTTGAGGAATCCAATTGGATCCCTCCAACCTGTTTCCTTGCATCCAGAGACGTTAGCAAAATACCAATTCCACTTCGAGGTGGAATATCGCGGTATATGGGATTAATAAAATATCATCCGCTATTATGCGGCGCATAGGGTCTCAACCGCTATAAAATGTGGAAAATCAAACATTCTAAGATGTATTATATATTATAATATAGCACATCAAATCAATTCAATCATTCAACCAATTATTTAAATTTAATCATTTAAATTTAAATTATTACCAGATGAGTGAGATTAACTCACCTTTGATTTTGTATGCAATCCATTCCTGACCAGCTTGTTTCTTTCAGATTTCAAACCTTGAATAAATATTATGTGATTTTATTAATATCCAAACTAATCCAAAAATCGACCACCTAAATATTTATTTACAACTTAAATTTATTGTGTTAATAAAATTCCAAATTTCACTTTACTGTTAAATCCCTAGTAACTAATTAAATGAATATTTTCTATCATTAGATTAGAATATTCAAAATAATTAAACCATCACATAACAGTCATGCATTTGTAAATACTTGATTTTAATACGCTTTATAATGTATGTGTATTCATCATCATACTGTCTATTTAACATTTAACAATAAGAATTTAAAATGTATAAACAACCATTATACCTTCTCAAATCTATGTATATAAATTGAAATATATATATATGTATGTATGTATATAAAAAAATAAAAAAACTGCAGTTCAGGCTTATAGTAAATTTTTGTTTTTTTTTCCTCTACAAACATATATGAATATTTACTTATTAAATTTTAAAATAGAAACAGGGATTATTACCTCGTTGGTCTCGACCATCGCCAATCCTACCACACGGATCCCTCAGTGCCAAAGACTGCTTCAAGCGAACCCTTGTCAGAAATCAACGCAACCCAAATCTACTTCACCGTCCAGAACACGCATCGACGAGCCACCTCAAAGCCGCCCCACCAACATATACACTACATCGGACCACCCTTACCTCGCGATTCCCCTCTGCCACTGCCGCTTCCACCACCATCAAGCCTGGCCTTGAGCTTGCGACCACGAACAACCTTCACGCGATCGACACACGACTGCAGCCTCCATCACGCCCAAACCCTAATAATCGCGACACAGCTATGCCCCAATCGCTACTCCTCCTTACCAAGCTTCACTCGATCCTTCAACGAGTTCGTCCCAAGCGAGCACGAGGACCCCACTCGATCGAATGATTGATTCGTTTGTTAATTAATTTATTTATTTATTTTTTAACAATGCGACCATTTCGATTTTGGAGAAATCGAATTGAGGAGGAAGAGAAATAAATAGACGAGAAAACTATGGCCATTAAATTTCTGTTACTCTTCGATTTTGAGTAACTGAAGGGAAGGGATTTATTATCGAAGTATCGGCCATTGATTTTATTTTCCTCCTTCATTAATTAGAACCTGATGGAGGCATACGAATATCAGAAAAAAAAGGCTATGTAAACACTATTAGGTTTGCACTAGGGTGGCTAATAGCTGATGAAAGGAAGAGACAGTTGTGAAATAATTACGACTGCATAGTATGTTTATTAAGAAATATTTTTATTTAAATTCCAAAGGTCTCGATAAATGCAACTTAAAAACTAGAACTCCTATTGAGGCGTTCTGCTAGGCGTTCCTAATGTTATATCCCTATTTCAAATGCAATGGAGAAGGTTTCGAGTCCTAATTCGATCGTATGGAGAAGATAGCCTTTTGAGCCCAGTTATAAAATTGAATTTTCGATTTAATTTTCAACGCGTTTACTTATCGTACGCTCACACAACAACTTCGATCAATACAAAATTTGAAATCCGATAATAATTCAATATTACGGATCTAATGGAACTGGCTTCGTCGAATTCCGAGACTGCGACTCGGAAGGCTATTTTTAAACATCTGTTTGAACGATATAATTTCAAAATTTAACAAAACACTTCCAAATTCAATTTTAACACTTTTGCTATCTTCAGTACTATCAATATAACTTTTACAAGCCTTCAATCTATTTTTAACAGGCTTAAAACTCCAGATTCAACATTTTACCCAACTTCAAATTAATAAATTCAATAATTCAATTATCAAATAAATAGTGATATTTGAATTCAAGTTAAAAAATTAACTTTTAAATATCTAAAATCAATTAAATAATCCAATTTCAAATGCTTAAAAATTCCGGGTCGTCACATTCCTCCTCCTTTAAAAGAATTTCGTGCCCGGAATTACTAGTTAGGAAGAATGGTCGAATACCCGTTTACCTTTTACCCAAAACCAAATAGTTTCTAACAATTCAACATCCTACCAATCTATCTTTTTATAAAAGACCCATTATCATTCTTACTAACTTTCCAAACTCTTCCATAGTTTTCAAACAATACTTTTTTCTCAATCATTCAAATTTCAATTTTAAACCAAATTTAAAATTATCAGAATTTTCTCAAAATTTATCTAACTCCTTAAATTTTCAGAAAAATTTGCCACCGTCTGCTTTGCGGCTAGCTTGGTACAACTACAAAATGCCTCTACGGGATCCCAAATTCCGAAAGAAAACAAAAAGCCAAGTGGCTCGATCAAAAACCCAATCAAATTTCATGCAGAAATTTAAATACATACCTTTTTGTCGAGCAATTCAAATTTATCTTCTGAAATCAAAACCAATTTTCCCTTTCCTTTATAATACCTGTATATCCTACATAGTAATAATATCCAATCACAACATTCAAAAACATTTTATTGACTTCCATGCAAAATTTCAATATCTATTCATTTAAGTCGTATGATGTACATATATGTTTATTAAATCTTCACTCAAATGCTTATTCAATGTATTTTCCCGACACCCAAATTACTTAAGAATTTCACGATTTATTCTTAAGTTCAATATAAATTTTTTTTATACTTCTTGTAACGTCCCGCCTTTTCGCACGCTTTAAATCGACACATGTGCCAATTCAAACCATACGCAAGGGCGGATTGTTATGGGGTAAATAAGAAAAACAAGAAGAAAAACAAAACAGAATCTCACAGCGGAAGGATAAAATATAATAAGCAAATATACAGTTCATGAAGCTATTTTACAAAAACATTGATTATATTTACATAATACATATCAGAGTTACACATACCAATAACAATGCAGTGCAACAGTATGAGTGTAGTGCAATAGAATAAATAATAATAATACGAATCTTCGTCTTCAACCCCCAAAGCTAAATCTTCAAATCCTGAAACGCTAGGACCGACCTGAGTGAATTGAAAAGACAAAACACTCGAGTCAGAACTAAAAGATCTTATGTGAGTTAAATTAACAGAAATAAATATGAGTGCAGTAACTCAAGAGATGCTCGGGATTTACTTCTCCTAAGGATCCGTTAAACTATTTACTATGTAGTATATTGCACTATTATAATAGTGACTAATTGAAAAATAAACTTACTTTTAAATAGCGTTAAGGAGTGATCCAATATTCCCCTTAACATAATAATAGTCCCAGTAGTCCATCCAATATCATAGTCCCTCATGATCGGAAAGCCACCAGAGGATACCACACGGGCTACGGAAGAAATCCAAACTCGTACAAGGCGAGATAGGGTAGGTGACACGGCACAACTAGGCAATGCTAGGGTAGATATACCAATTACGCTTCCGGGTCGGTGGTAACGCGTAGCGCGCAACTACCCCCCACCTCGAGCCACACCCCCAAATAAAAATCAAAAGTGGCCACCGAATCAATCCAAAGTCAAAGTATAATATCGAAGGGATGTGTCCAATCAAAGGTGCTACCTTATTAACCCGTCGATCGCTCCTGTTTTAGCCACCTTATGCCAACTCACGGGAGTCGGGTCCACGTATTTACCTTAAAAGAAACGCCGCCACCATCCTACCTCATTCTGGAATCTCCACCGCGTACACGGTTGTTAAAGTGGTTTTCGGGGTTGGCAAAGAGTATGACAACTTCCGATCCTGGTCTCTTCAACAACCAAACATTATTATAACACTGCGGTCTTTAAAATAGTTTATACTTTAAAAATCAGAATATAATTATCCAGTTCAAAACCAATAAATACGATATCATTTCCTTTTAAACCCCAAATATATATGATATCATTTTATTTCAAATATATTTCTTTTCTAAAATCATTCCACTTTTAAATTTATAATATCTCGAAACCAAATATTTGAATTTTAACTTTCAACATAATACTTCGAAATCCATAGTTTTAAAGCCATAACTTTCAAAACTTAAATGGTTTGGATATTCAACAGTATATAAAATAAAATAGTTGAATTTAAAATTTCTTTAAAGGTAAATAATTTCCACACCTTCACAATTTTTATTCACTTTGAATTCAGTTTAAAGCCATAATTTTTAGAATCACTTTCAGTTTGGATAAAACTCTTCGATTTCAATATTTTCAAACTGAGTATTTAATGAATTTCAAAACTAAGGTTGGGAATTTCAAATCAACAATTCATTTTCCTATTATTTAGTTTGAAAGGTTTACATGATAAATCCATAACCATTAAAAATAAACTAAATTTATTAACACTAAAAAATTTCTTCCATTTTTTTATATAAGAATTATTCATTAAATCCAGTTATAAATATCATACCTTTAAAATTTCCAATTTTTATAAGTTAACATCAACTTATGGAGTTAAATTTTCAAATAACCTCAATTCCAATTAAATTTCAAATTTATCTTTCAATCTTAATTGATTTGAATCATTTATAACTCTCTATGTATATACAAGATCTTAAACATGTACTTAATCGTATACTATAAATTATCAAATGCCATTTTCAACTTATTCATTTTCATTTTACAGATTTATGCATAGTTTAAATTCAACAATTTAACTATGTATGTATATATAAAATATATTTATATCATATCCAAATTTAATATTTACTAAACCGTATTATATCCAAACCATAAAAATCATTTGAAAAATAATTTTATATATATATATATACCGCGGTGCCTGTATATAATTTTCTATCCTATGGTCAAGTGAAACAGATATTTATCATTTTAAATCCGCAATTTAAAAATAAAAATGCGGTTGTATATCATTTAAAGCCGCAATCCCGAACAAAATGAAAATGCATGACAACTTGCAGTTTATATAAGATAGAATACATCATCCATTCAACCAATATCAATCATCAACCAATTTATTTCAATTATCATCAATTTAAACAAACATCAATATATAACATATAAAATATAACAGGTAATAAATGACAGCTATTAACTAATAGTTTATATTTAATAATAAATTTATTAACTGTTTAACTATCAGTTTATATGCAAATAGTTAAATTTTTAACTGTCAATTTATATGCAATAATAAAATTAATTAACAGTTAAATTAAATAAATGCGATTTAACAGAGATGATGAATAAAATATTTCAAACAATCATAAATAAATTTCTACTCATATCTTAAGTCAATTTAACAGACATAGGAAATTTTAGAAGTTGTGAGTGCGTTAAAACACTCACCTTTTTGAATTTAAATTGAATCTAAATCCAATTTAAATCAAAAAATTCGACGGTCTCCAAATCTATCCAAACCAGCGTCAAAAGAGCTTGAATTTAATTTAGATCCTAACAAAAGAAATTTGCGTGAAACGGATATCGTACGTAAGAGTTATTCGTATTAGAAGATTCAAAAATAAAATTTAATTAAAAACAAAATAAACAGCTCACCCAACACAACACCTCCACGTCATCACCCCTTATCTTCACACGCTCAACACCCTGGACACACAACATCACACGGCACAACACCACTTTATGCCGCCGACCAACATCAACGTCACCGAGAACTCGCCCTAGTTCGGTTGTGACCTCCCACCACCATGCCGACCCCAAAGCCACCTTTGTTCGAACCGAAATGAGCAGCCGCTGC
Organism: Allium cepa; assembly: GCA_030765085.1. Lineage (NCBI taxonomy): Eukaryota > Viridiplantae > Streptophyta > Magnoliopsida > Asparagales > Amaryllidaceae > Allium > Allium cepa. The sequence goes on from CM060931.1 coordinate 862,987,599, forward strand.
CCCTACTAAATTCGAACCCTAGTTCGAAAAATCCCCTCGATCCAACCGTTGCAATGACGAACGAGCTATGCCGATGGACAGCACACGACACTCTCCACAATACCCATAAAGCAATTTCCAATCAGGCAACAAATGATTTCTACGCAATGGATGGCCAAGAACAAACTAGGGTTTTCTGGAAAAAAATTAATTCGATTCCGAAAACGAATTGTAGATTTAGGTTGCGCTCGTCGAGAGCTTCAAATCCACATAAAATTTGCTATAGTTCGGGAAGATTGAATTTTGGCTTTGGATTTGATTTTTGAAATTGAACATGGATCTAGGGTTTCTAGCCATTGGAAGAAGAGAAGGAATTGATGAAATGAACGCACAAACAAATGAGAATAGATGGAGGTAGGTTTATAACTGGGTTTATACAGATAGGTTATAAATTTGAATAGGTGGATCGTGTTGGATATACGTGCTACCGCTAACGTGGCCCAAAAAGCCCGTTCTGACCCTGGAACGAAATTGGGTAAACTCGTATATCGAAATAGGTATTTTAAAATATTCTGAATGCGAAGGAAAATGTTTCACGTCCAAATTCCATCGTATGAAGAAGTTATGCTGAAAACAATATTTTCAAATTGATTTCAACTAAATCGATTTCAGGGCGTTTCTAGTCCGTACGATCAAACGACAAGTCCGATCGCTACGAAACTTAAAACCCTACAATAATTCACTGTTACGGATCCGATGAAACTGGTTTCGTCGAAATCCGAGTCCGTGACCAAAATGGCTATTTTTATATTAATTAAATAAATTCAAAATAAATAAATAAATAAAATCAAATTTTATATTTAGATTCTATAGTTGACCCATTTTATCACTTTTAATAATTCTTAATCATGTACAAAATTCCAACAAGTTTAGATGTCAAATTTAAAGAAGGTAAATTTGTAAATTTCAATATAAATCCTTAATTTCATTAAATACCCAAATTATAAATAATATCCTAAAATTTCATTTAGTTAAATAAATTAATTAGTATTCCATTCATTCCTGTCAAACATATGGATTAAATATTGGATTCCAAATTATCACACAAATTTGTCACATTATCTTTATCTCAAATAACGAATTATTTAACTGTATTCAATCTCATTTAATTTCAATTAAATTCAATTATTAGACTTTAAGTTTCCATATAAATAAATAAATCCTGATTCCCATTCTTATATTCACTATTTATCATAATACCATCCTGGGTACCATTTATTTTAGTATATATATCCAGATACTTTACCATTTTTAAATTGTTTATCTCAATTGCATAACATTTAATTTACATTTATTGCAATGGCTTCTGATTTAATTGAACGAACTAAGTATATAACTCATAATAATTGTTGTAAAACTCCCAGTCCCACATTTATAAGTTTGTTATTTCCAATCAAATATTATAGATACTTACAGGTATAGGTTTTTATTCAATCATTATTTATTATATATTAATTAGATAAATTCACTATTTAAGTCCGTTTAAATTTATTACCAAATACCCATTTACCTTTCCCATCGAATTTGAATTCCATTCAATTAATATAACAATCACTTTCTCATTCACACATTATTATCAACCCACAATTATTTCAATTCATTATCTTATATTGATTTTATACAATTACCATGAACTTTACATTCAACTCCTATTCAATGTATATTTATTCATCAATCGAATTCGATATTTACTTTTCTTTCCTTCTATTTGATAAATAACCTAGTATACATTTACATACATTCATTTCATTCCATTCATTTATGGATATTGCATTGAAATTTAATTTATTAGCTAATACCAACATTATTACCACTAATTTCAACTGGATTCCCAATTTTATTCAATACCCTGAATAAATAAAATATATATTAATCAAATCCTTACATTTGTTTTTCTCATATTCCATTTAAAACCAAATCATAACATTTAAATGATTTTAATAAATTGGAATTTCATTCAAGTCATAAATTATTAACTTGCACTAACATGATTCCTTAATTTATTCCAATTTCCGTTTACGCTCTTTTATTGCATTAAATCAATTTAATATTTTCAATAATTTCTCATATTAAATTTTATATCAAGGTGAGAATCCTTTTTCTACTTAATTCAATTTGGATTTTATTCAAATTTCTATAAATAGGTTTTAAGTCACCATTTACATAATTTATTTTAGCCTTCATTTTAACATTTATTTATCCCCCTTATTGTTTCTACTAAAATAAATTACAAAAAAAATCCTATTAAACAAACAAATTAAATTGTCGAAATTTACGGGTCGTTACACTCTCTCTCACTCAAAACTTTTCGTCCCCGAAAAGGAAAAGAAGAGGAAACGAAGAACTAAGAAATCAATATACCTTATTCAAACATTAACTTTATAAACGATTAAATTTATAAAATTTATTAATTTAGATAAAATATCTCAATTTATAACCATTAAATCGTTGCATACTTAAATTACTAAAGTTTGGTAAACATTTCAAATATTTCTAAGTTCAAACTTTCACGAAAAATTTCGGCAGAGTCTCCCTTGTACGGAGAGGCTCGGAATAAATATAATACCAAAATATAACAATTTTATTACATATATTATCCAAAATATTATATCCCAAACCCGGGAAAATATATAAAATAGCGCCATAAACCGTAATCTGAAACATACCTATTTGTCGGGCAATTTACGTTTAATTTATGGAACCAAAATCAGTAGCAATTGCTTCCATAACCTGCATTTCACTTATAAAATCCAAAGGGTTAACAATTTATGTAAAGTGAAATATTTATGTGGTTTCAATCACTAACAACAAATTAATACACAACCATCAATTTCACAAACAGCATATACAACAAATACAAAACAACCATTCAATCGAACATACAAATAGCTGTTCGGGTTCAAAACTTTTAAAGTTTACGGAATGAAGAACAAACTACTAGCGCATCATTTACTCAAAAGTCTTAGATAAAACTAAATAGATTATTCATTCTCCCAAACTCAATTTTTTTAAAGTATCTTACCCAAACAACCATAACCAAACAACAACCAATTTGAACAACAAATTTTTGTTTATCCTTATTAATTTCATTCCTACATTTGTTGTTCAAAATCTCTCTTTTTATTCATACCACATAAATTTTCCTTTTATAATTTACGTTTTTTTCTGACAAACTTTTAATTTCATTTACTCATTCAATGTTTGTGTCATTTAATTTCACTTATTATTTACAATTATTCATTTCCATTAACTCAAGTTATGCCAGTTCTTTTTTATTTCATTATAATTATTCATTCATTTATTGCATGCCCTCATTTATTTACATTTTTTATCAATAGTATTCATGTCCCATTTAATTTCTTAGCATTTCCATTTTATTTACTTAAGTTGATAATCATCTATTTGAATTACTTTCCCTTAATTCTATTTACTTATAGTAAAATTTCAATTATAACTTAAGTTTATAACACTAAATTCTCATTTATAATAGCAAATTCATTGAATACTTTCATTATTTCAAATTTCTACTTGTATAATATTCTCTTAAAATCTCTTATTAAACATTTCAACTTTTGATATTTGGTAAGTTACATACATGTTATTTAATGGTGTAATTTGAAATCATACAAGTTTGTTACATTCCTTCTATTTATTCAATGTTCAACAAATTTTTACCCCTTTTCTGATAGTTAAAATTTCAACTTCCCTTTTTATTTCCTTTATAGCTTAGTATTAAATCTCTTACCTAAATTAGAGGTTTCCATTTATTAATTACTTAACTTTCATTTCACTACAATAATTGAAAAAAAATTAATTAATGGAAATTTAAGAATTAAATACAGGGTTAAATTTCAAATTATTTTTAAAATAATAGATAAATATATCCTTACAACTTATATATCTCTAATTATATTTAAAACAATTCAAAATTTCTATATTTTTTCAAAAATGAATCTGAAGTAAAACTACTACAGTGGCCTTTCTCCTTCGAAACTCGAAAATGAAAGTCGATGATGCGGCGCCATCACCGAAATTATTTTCCAGCGACGGAGAGGAAAGTGGAAAACTTATTTTCTCCAAAATCTTCCTTTAAAACATTTCTTTCATATTATATTGAAATACTTATATCAGAAAATACTTCTTTAAAATAATTCTTTCGAATTATAATAAATATTTATATCAGAAAGTATTTATAAACAATATTATTATATTCCAAAATTTATTCGAAAGAAATTTCAAAACCCCGGATCTTAAGTTCTAAATTTCCCAAATTTCATTTATTTTATTTTCAATCTTATTTCTATTATTATTTATACACTTTATTACCTAACAACCAATTTATTACAGCCAAATATGGATATCATTTGAATTTTTTTTATTTTATACAGTAAGTATAATAGGCAAAATTATTTCATTCACTTATATTAAAAACAAATATTATGTCGGTCTGTCCTATTAAGTGTTCAGAAATCCCTATTGATGTCACAGCGTCCCATGCACCAACCAGAATTTATAAACACAAAACAGAACAGATTAACACAACATTAAAAACCTTTTTATAACACTAACAAATAAGATCTCTCATATATATACGCTCAGCGACTGCCATTGGGTATTATTACCCCATTAATAAAGAGTCAGACCCCACAAAGCTAAGGTTTATCTCTAAACCAAAGCTCTGATACCAGATGTAACATCCCGCATTTTCACACGCTTTAAATCGACAAACGTGCCAATTCAAACCATACGCAAGGGCGGATTGTTATGGGGTAAATAAGAAAAACAAGAAGAAAAACAAAACAGAATCTCACAGCGGAAGGATAAAATATAATAATCAAATATACAGTTCATGAAGCTGTTTTACAAAAACATTTGATTATATTTACATAATACATATAAGAGTTACACATACCAATAACAATGCAGCGGAACAGTATAAGTGTAGTGCAATAGAATAAATAATAATAATACAAATCTTCGTCTTCGTCCTCCAAAGCTAAATCTTCAAATCATGAAACGCTCGGACTGACCCGAGCGAATTGAAAAGACAAAACACTCGAGTTGGAACTAAAAGATCTTATGTGAGCTAAATTAACAGAAATAAATATGAGTGTAGTAACTCAAGAGATGCTCGAGATTTACATCTCCTAAGGATCCATTAAACTATTTACTATGTAGTATATTGCGCTATTATAATAGTGTCTAATTGTAAAATAAACTTACTTTCAAATAGCGTTAAGGAGTGACCCAATATTCCCCTTAGCACAATAATAGTCCCAGTAGTCCATCAAATATCATAGTCCCTCCTGATCGGGAAGCCACCATAGGATACCACACGGGCTACGGGAGAAATCCAAACTCGTACATGGCGTGATAGGGTAGGTGACACGGCACAACTAGGCAATGCCAGGGTAGATATATCAATTACGCTTCTGCGTCGGTGGTAACGCGTAGCGCGCAGCTACCGCCCACCTCGAGCCACACCCCTAAATAAAAATCAAAAGTGGCCATCGAATCAATCCAAAGTCAAAGTATAATATCGAAGGGATGTGTCCGATCAAAGGTGCTACCTTATTAACCCGTCGATCGCTCATGTTTTAGCCACCTTATGCTAACTCATGGGAGTCAGGTCCACGTATTTACCTTAAAGGAAACGCCGCCACCATCCTACTTCATTCTGGAATCTCCACCGCGTACACGGTTGTTAAAGTGGTTTTCGAGGTTGGCAAAGAGTATGATAACTTCTGATCCCGGTCTCTTCAACAACCAAACGTTATTATAACACCGCGGTCTTTAAAATAGTTTATACTTTAAAAATCAGAATATAATTATCCATTTCAAAACCCATAAATACGATATCATTTCCTTTTAAAACACAAATAAATATGATATCATTTTACTTCAAATATATTTCTTTTCTAAATTCATGCCACTTTTAAATTTATAATATCTCGAAACAAAATATTCGAATTTTAACTTTCAACATAATACTTCGAAATCCATAGTTTTAAAGCCATAACTTTCAAAACTTAAATGGTTTGGATATTCAATAGTATATAAACTAAAACAGTTGAATTTAAAATTTCTTTAAAGGTAAATAATTTTCACACCTTCACAACTTTTATTCACTTTAAATTCAGTCTAAACGCATAACTTTTAGATTCACTTTCAGTTCGAATAAAACCCTTCGATTTCAATATTTTCAAACTTAGAGTATTTAATGAATTTCAAAACTAAGCTTGGGAGTTTCAAATTACCAATTCATTTTCCTATTACTTTGTTTGAAAGGTTTACATGATAAATCCATACCATTAAAAATAAACTAAATTTATTAACATTAAAAATTTTCTTTCATTTTTTTATAATAGAATTAGTCATTAAATCCAGTTATAAATATCGTACCTTTAAAATTTCCATTTTTTATAAGTTAAGATCAACTTATGGAGTTAAATTTTCAAATAAGCTCAATTCCAATTAAATTTCAAATTTATCTTTCAATCTTAATTGATTTGAATCATTTATAACTCTATATATATATATATATATATATATATATACAAGATCTTAAACATGTACTTAATCGTATACTATAAATTATCAAATGCCATTTTCAATTTATTCATTTTCATTTAACAGATTTATGCATAGTTTAAATTCAATAATTTAACTATGTACGTATATATAAAATACATTTATATCATATCCAAATTTAATATTTATTAAACCGTATCATATCCAAACCATAAAAATCATTTCAAAAATAATTTTATATATATACCGCGGTGCCTGTATATAGTTTTCTATCCTATGGTCAAGTGATTCAGATATTTATCATTTCAAATCCGCAATTTAAAAATAAAAATGCGGTTGTATATCATTTCAAATCGCAATCCCGAACGAAATGAAAATGCATGACAACTTGCAGTTTATATAAGATAGAACACATCATCCATCCACCCAATATCAATCATCAACCAATTTATTTCAATCATCATCAATTTAAACAAACATCAAAATATAACATATAAAATATAACAGGTAATAAATGACAACTATTAACTAATAGTTTATATTCAATAATAAATTTATTAATAGTTCAACTATCAGTTTATATGCAAATAAATAAATTTTTAACTGTCAATTTATATGCAATAATAAAATTAATTAACAATTAAATTAAATAAATGCGATTTAACAGAGATGATGAATAAAACAAGCCAAACAGTCATAAATAAATTTCTACTCTCTTAAGTCAATTTAACAGACAAAGGAAATTTTAGAAGTTGTGAGTGGGTTAAAGCACTCACCTTTTTCAATTTAAATTGAATCTAAATCCAATTTAGATCAAAAATTTGACGGTCTCCAAATCTGTCCAAACCAGCGTCAAAAGATCTGGAATTTAATTTAGATCCTAACAAAAACAATTTGCGTGAAACGGATATCGTACGTGAGAGTTATTCATATTAGAAGATTCAAAAATAATATTTAATTAAAAACAAAATAAACAGCTCACCCAACACAATACCTCCACGTCATCACCCCTTATCTTCACGCGCTCAACACCCCGGACACGCAACAGCACACGGCACGGCACCACTTTATGCCGCCGACCAACATCAACAACACCGAGACCTCGCCCTAGTCCGGCCGTGACCCCCACCACCATGCCGACCCCAAAGCCACCTTCGTTCGAACCGAAATGAGCAACCGCTGCCCCCCTAAATTCGAACCCTAGTTCGAAAAATCCCCTCGATCCAACTGTTGCAACGACAAACGAGCTATGCCGATGGACAGCGCACGACACTCTCCACAATACCCAGAAAGCAATTTCCGATCGGGCGATAAATGATTTCGACGCAAGGGATGGCCGAGAACAAACTAGGGTTTTCTGGAAAAAAATTAATTCGATTCCGAAAACGAATTGTAGATTTAGGTTTTCCTCGTTGAGAGCTTCAAATCCATATAAAATTTGCTATGGTTTGGGAAGATTGAATTTTGGCTTTGGATTTAATTTTTGAAATTGAACATGGATCTTGGGTTTCTAGTCATTGGAAGAAGAGAAGCAACTGATGAAATGAACGCACAAACAAATCAGAATAGATGGAGGTAGGGTTATAACTGGGTTTATATAGGTAGGTTAGAAATTTGAATAGATGGATCGTGTTGGATATACTTGCTACCGCTAACGTGGCCCAAAAAGCCCGTTCTGACCCCGGAACGAAATTGGGTAAAGCCATATATCGAAATAGGTATTTTAAAATATTATGAACGCGATGGAGAAAGTTTCACGTCCAAATTCCATCGTATGAATAAGTTATGCTGAAAACAATATTTTCAAATTGATTTCAATTAAATCGATTTCAGGGCGTTTCTAGTCCGTACGATCAAACGACAAGTCCAATCGCTACGGTACTTAAAACCCTACAATAATTCGCTGTTACGGATCCGATGAAACTAGTTTCGTCGAAATACGAGTCCGTGACCAAAATGGTTATTTTTATATTAATTAAATAAATTCAAAATAAATAAATAAAATCCAATTTTATATTTAGATTCTAAAATTGAACCATTCTATCACTTTAAAAAATTCTTAATCATTCACAAAATTCCAACAAGTTTAGATGTCAAATTTAAAGAAGGTAAATTTATAAATTTCAATATGAATCCTTAATTTCATTAAATACCCAAATTATAAATAATATCCTAAAATTTCGTTTAGTTAAATAAATTAATTAGTATTCCATTCATTCCTGTCAAACAGACGGATTAAATATTGGATTCCAAATTATCACACAAATTTCTCACATTATCTTTATCTCAAATAACAAATTATTTAACTATATTCCATCTCATTTAATTTCAATTAAATTCAATTATTAGACTTTAAGTTTCCATATAAATAAATAAATCCTGATTCCCTTTCTTAAATTCACTATTTATCATAATACCATCCCGGGTACCATTTATTTTAGTATATATATCAAGATACTTTAACAATTTCCAATTGTTTATCTAAATGCATAACATTAAATTTATATTTATTGCAATGGTTTCTGATTTAATTGAACGAACTAAGTATATAACTCATAATAATTGTTGTAAAACTCTCAATCCCACATTTATCAGTTTGTTATTTCCACTCAAGTATTATAGATATTTATAGGTATAGTTTTTTATTCAATCAATATTTATTATATATTAATTAGATAAATTCACTATTTAAGTCCGTTATAAATTTATTACCAAATACCCATTTACCTTTCCCATCAAATTTGAATTCCATTTAATTAATATAGCAATCACTTTCTCATTCACACCTTACTATCAACCCACAATTATTGCAATTCATTATCTTATATTGATTTTATACAATTACCATTAACTTTACATTCAACTTCTATTCAATGTATATTTATTCATCAATCAAATTCGATATTTACTTTTCTTTCCTTCTATTTGATAAATAACCTTGTATACATTTACATACATTCATTTCATTCCATTCATTTATGGGTATTGCATTGAAATTTAATTTATTAGCTAATACCAACATTATTGCCATTAATTTCAACTGGATTCCCAATTTTATTCAATACCTTGAATAAATAACATATATATTAATCAAATCCTTACATTTGTTTTTCTCATATTCCATTTAAAACCAAATCATAACATTTAAATGATTTTAACGAATTGGAATTTCATTCAAGTCATAAATTATTAACTTGCATTAACATGATTCCTTAATTTATTCCAATTTCCGTTTACAGTCTTTTATTGCATTAAATCAATTTAATATTTTCATTAATTTCTCATATTAAATTTTATATCCAGGTAAGAATCCTTTTTCTACTTAATTCAATTTGGATTTTATTCAAATTTCTATAAATAGGTTTTAATTCACCATTTACATAATTTTTTTTAGCCTTCATTTTAACATTTATTTATCCCCTTTATTGTTTCTAATAAAATAAATTACAAAAAAATCCTATTAAATAAACAAATTAAATTGTCGAAATTTACGGGTCGTTACACTTCTTATATTTATTTTCGCTTCACCACTTTAGTTAATATATCTATCTCTATTCAAATTGATTCTTCCATTTCCATATGAATACAATTTATCTTCAATTCAGAATATTGAATTTTACCTTCCATTTATAACTGATTCATATCGTTATTTTAAATTAGTTTCATTTACTAATTTATTTCAATTTTCAATTTATAATCGTTTTGTCGCAAACAAAAAACTTCCCAAAATTTAAAAAAAATTCTAACTCCAAAAATTTTCAAAAATTTTCGGCAGAGTCTCCTTTGTACGGAGGAGCTGTTGCAATTTGAAAAAAGATATAAAATATATACATCGACCCACACGGTCGGAAAAACAAAAACAGTTTATATTTCCTACTTTTATTGCGTAGGCGTACCTTTGTTTAGCATTTTTAAGCAAGCGGCTTATTATCTAGCAATTTGCGCGATCCAATCCAGCCAAACGGCTTCTCGGTGCCTGTACTTACTCAATTCAAACATATAAGTACTAAATATATGTAATTTATTAACATTTCACTTACTTTCAATAGCTAACACATAAATTTCACATATAATGCACGTTGTATAATTTCCAAAAGCACATACAAGGTTCCGACACTTATTACAATTGCTTACAACCAATTCTCAAACCATTTCATTCAGTTTAAGTGATTTACAACTTACACGCTTATATTTAATTCATTCTAAGCAAAACAAACTCATATTCATTCCAATTGATTTCAAAATCATTTTATTTCACTTCTACTAACTCATAGGACTTTATCTAATCTCATTTACATCGAACGATCCATTTTCTTATGCAATACGACAATATTAATGTGAATAAATAATTACATAAGCTTTATAACCAATTTAGATTGATTCCAACTCAAAGTATTTAAATTCCATTCCAATCTAACTTATTTACAAACCGTATAGTTGCATTCCATCCCGTTTCACATTGGTTTTGTTCAAAGCCATTTCGTTATACTCGACATCATCCCATGCTTCTATTAACTTAAGTTAATTTACTTTAATTCACTACCATTTCGTAACTTAAGTTCATTCTCGTTTTAATTTATTCATAGTCGAATTGGATTTATTTTCATCTCGAATCATTTTTATTTTAATCCAATTCCATACAACTTCAATTCATATTTAATTCACTTACAATTCTAAGTTGAATTTCTATTTATATCTCAAGCTTCATTTCCAAACTCTATTAACTATTCACAATTCAATTCTAAGTTAATAATTTCGAGTTCCTTTTCCATATTTCATCAACTAATTTATCCCAAATTTAGTTTATTTCTCATTTTTAATTCAATAATTTATTTTTATCTTCAAAAAATCACTTTACTACTTAACTTGAATTCAATTCTATTTTATAATTCAAGATTGGATTTTCATTTATTCCACCAAAATGTCAAACAATTCTACTTTGGCCTTTATTTCTCTCTTTTTCTCTCTTATAAGTCATACACTTATATTACCATACTTGCTTTCATTTTAGCTCAAATATATTCACTTTTCAATCTTCATAAGACACACTTATATTCTTTTCATAAACTCCAACTTTTATAAGCCGTCTAAATTTATTTATTCCAGTTCAAGTTTTTATTTAACTTGTTTCCAGTTAATCTAACTTCTTATCATTCTTTTAATTTCATTTGAATAAGAATTCTGTTCTATTTAATATTATCTATAACTTACTGAATTTTAATTCAATTCAATTTTATTTAACTTAACTCCAGTAAAATCTAGCTACATACCATTCTTTTGAATTTTATAATGCAAGGACTTAATTCCATTTAATATCATTCCAATATCCAATTTCAGTTCATTTACTTACAATTATAAATTCATTTATTCATTCACAAATTCATTTTCAACCAATAAATTTTATTTCCAAACATTAATTATTTTTAGTCCATTTGAACTATATATGCACCTTATTTTGCACAATTTTAAATCAACATCATCCAATATTGAATTTCATTTCATTTGCATACCATATTAATTAATCAGTTACATATTAATTTAAATCTTAAAAATTTGTTCATTTAGTCCAACTTGACTAAATTTTTTTTTCATTCAAACTTAAGCTCAACATTCAGTTTAAATTTTCTTTTTGCTTACACATTTAAACTCATTACTAAAGTGTTCAAAATATAATTTTGAAAATATATATAACTAAATCAGTCTATTCCTTTGCATTTCAAAATCAACCAAATTTCACAAACAAAAATTAATCCCAAAACATCCAGATAGCAAATCCCCTCTTGGAAAATCGAAAATGAACACCGATGATGTCGCGATCATCATCGGAATTATTTTCCAGCGACCGTAAAGAGTTCTATGCTTTTATCTTTCTAAAATCCCATCAAACATTTTTAAATTCCAAATCTCTCTAGATTTCAAATCCGATTCAAAACGATTTCTCAAATATATATTATTATTTTCCAACTATTGAGAATCATTTTCAAATTCAAAGGAATTTAAATTCCCAAGTTTTCAAATTCTAAATTCTTTAAATTTATATTCAAACATTACTTTGGAATTTTTCTTATTTTAATTATTAATCACGCTATAATTCACATTTATAGTTTACATTTACAAATCTCATTTATATATGAATTTATTTCTTAGTTTTTGATTATGGTTTCAATTTCTTATTCAATTATAATTCACATTTACAAATCCCATTTATTTTATTAATTTATTCCTTAATCTTTGATTATCATTTTAATTTTTTATTCAATTTTACACATTAATGATAATAGTTTAATATTATCATTCCTAACAACCAAGCTTCCATATATACTTTAATAATTAACGAAAAATCTTTTCTTTTATGCACAAAAATAATTTTGGGTAAAATTATCTCATTTACCCTATTTAAAACAAAACCATGTCGCTTTACCTTGTTTAAGAGTTTAGAAATTCTTATCGATAACATGGCGTCCCACATATCGACCAGAATCCATAAACACTAAACAGATAAGTCAACACAATATAAAACAATTTTATATTCACTAACAAATACGCGCTCATACCTATTAATACGCTCAAGCTCATTATAGTGTACTTACGGACTCTATTCAATAAGTAATTCCCACCAGAGCCAAGGTTATCACCAACCTAAGCTCTGATACCAACTGTAACGACCGTAAATCCGTATCCCTTGAGTCAACACTATTCTACATCAATCAACTCAAGGTGGACAGAAATACGAACCATTTAGGTTAAAGAAGAAGAGGTAGAAGAAGAGAAAACAAAAAACAACATCAAAATCTTACCATCACAGCGGAATAAATTATAATAGGTAATCATTGATATTTACACCAAAAACATGTACTATATCTGTTCATACATACATCATCGGAGTACATCATCAGAGTTCCACATCAATAACATACAAGTGTACAGTGGAATAATAATCAAATACGGAATTGCGCATCGCCATCCAGCTCGTCTCCTGAGCTCCACAACATCCTTTCCTGTATTCTATAATACTCGGTCTGACCCGAGCATTATAGATAAATAACACCCGAGTCAGATTGGAATACAATCGTGAGAAAATCACACTGAAATTGATTATTAATGTTTCAAAAATCCTTATAATCCAAAAGCATCTCGTAAGACCATGCCACAAATAAACATGTCGGGTTTTTACCTTACGATAGCTAAAACATTTTTATATTAAAATCCTCTGATATTATAATAGGGTCTATATACAAATACTTATTCAAATAGCCGAAATTGTTACATTCATTAAATTCCAGATACTAGCCATAAAGTGGGTAATACAAACAAAACTTATACAAGACGCGTAGGGAGAATGGATTTCCAACTAATGACTAAGCACTGGGGTACCACCTGTCATGATATGTGGCCTAGATCACTGTACCGAGGATCACTCCCGACCCCCTGCAACACAAGACCGGGACTACCCCTTACTGGATAATCCTGAGGGAGATCACCCCACGGTTTGGATCAGCAACCGCACCACTAAACCGAATAAAAAGGGACATCTAGACAGGGATGACCTCACCCTGAATGGGTGCTACCCACCTAGCCTTGCTGCATAACCCCTGATTTTCAGTCATTATCAGTTGATGAGGCTTGAGGCTAAGTGTTACCTTTTAGAAAATATCCCTTAGAATGCTCATCGTCCACCTGATGATGTTCTGAAAGCATTCATCCATACAAGTCCGTCCCGGGTTCGAACTGAACCAAAGGCACTACTCCTACGACATCCATTTTGGAAATATCCTCAGGATTAGTAGAGACCAACCCTTACACTTCAATTCTCCTCCTTCGAATCCAAAATCTTGTTTTCCACACGAAAACGTACAAGCCGGGTCGAAGTGGTTTTCGAGAAATTAATCCAGATCCTGGTCTCTTCGAAACGATCAACGCATTTGGCCAATATTGATAGTCGATTATTTAACTATCAATTAACATTCACAACAACCATCAACATAAATAATTTCCTAAATTATTTATTTATCTCCAAATATCTTCACAAGATATATTTCCACTTTTCAAACCCTTTTGAAAACAGTTCAAACTATCTTCCTTTCTCAGAATAAATTTTTCGAGTATTTTCTATTTCCACTGAAATCACCAAGCACAAAACTTTAAATTTTTAAAATAATTTAAAACGTTTTATTTTGAGATATACTTTAAAACATTTAAGTTAAAACTACTTCGATAATTTGTTAAAAATACATACTATATGATTATTTAAAAATAAGGTTACTTTATAAAATATAAAATAGGTTTTCAGTTTTTTTTAAAACAAAAAAATAAGTCACCTTTTAAATAATTACTACGATAATAGATTTGAAAAATATTTACTTTAGAATTTAAATATTTTAGAAATGATAAATTTCCTAAACCATGCTTTTTTTAAAACAACATTAAAGCTTTTAACTTATATTTAAAAGTTTACTTTGAAAACGTACTTGGCTATCCAGGGAAATACACTTCTCTTTACATCCTTTAAAAATAAATCACTATTTGTTTTAAACAAATTTTCTCATTCCTTTAATAAATTCTCATCGTGAATTTATTCTTCCAAACATCCAATTTCCAACACTTAAATCAGTTTCCAAATTGATTTCCAATTTACCCTATTGGAAATAGATTTCTTTACTCAATTCATTTCAGAATCCATTTATAGACTTATATTTTTTTAGTTTTGATTTTAAATCTTTTATATAAAACATACTAATTTCAGATTTTCCAAATTCTTCTTTATTCTTTTCAATAATTTAAATCTTAAATTCAAAATAAATGCTTTATTCTTTTAAATAAGAACACTGAAGTTTAAAATTCATTATCTTCCTGTTTATTCAAAATCTCCTTTTCATGTACGGAATGTATTTATTTGAATTTTAAAACCACTATTGTCCTTATCCAGTTCATTTCTTAATTTATTTACCTCTCTATATTTATTTCACTTCAAATTCTTTTCCTTTTATTTACATTTCAAAATCCAATTCTATATATTTTGATAACACAATGTACCGAAATATATTCAAGTAAACCATAGCATTTAATATTCCAATTATCAATAATATTCATCACAGAATATCGAATATTCATAACAGAGAATATTAAACAATATATATAATTTGAGGAATCCAGTTGGTTCCCTCCAACCTGTTTCCGTGCATCCACAGACGTTAGTACAATACCAAATCCACTTCGAGGTGGAATATCGCGGTATATGGGATTAAGAAAATATCATCCGCTATTATGCGGCGCATAGGGTCTCATCCGCTATAAAATGCAAGAAATCAATCATTTAAAGATGTATTATATATTATAATATAGCACATCAAATCAATTCAACCATTCAACTAATTATTTAAATTTAATCATTTAAATTTAAATTATTATCAAATGAGTGAGATTAACTCACCTTTGATTTTGTATGCAATCCATTCCTGGCTAGCTTGTTTCTTTTTAGATTTCAAACCTTGAATAAATATTATGTGATTTTATTAATATCCAAACTAATCGAAAAATCGACCACCTAAATATTTATTTAAAACTTAAATTTACTGTATTAAAAAAAATTCCAAATTTTACTTTACAGTTAAATCCTTAGTAACTTATTAAATGAATTTTTTCTATCATTAGATTAGAATATTCAAAATAATTTAACCATCACATAGCACTCATGCATTTGTAAATAATCGATTTTAATATGCTTTATAATATATGTGTATTCATCATCATACCGTCTATTTAACATTTAACAGTAAGAATTTAAAATGTATAAACAACCATTATACCTTCTCAAATCTATGTATACAAATTGAAATACATATATATATTTGTGTGTGTGTGTGTCTGTGTGTCTGTGTGTGTATAAAAAGTAAAATAACTGCAGTTCAGGCTTACAGTAAATTTTCAATTTTCTTTTTTTTTGCTGAAAACATATATGCATATTTACTTATTAAATTTTAAAATAGAAAGCAGAGATTATTACCTCGCTACTCTCGACCATCGCCAGTCCTACAACACGGATCCCTCAGTGCCAAAGACTGCTCCAAGCGAATCCCTGTCAGAAATCAACACAACCCAAATCGACTTCACCCTCCAGAACACGCGTCGACGAGCCACCTCGAAGCCGCCCCACCTACCTATACACTACATCGCGACCACCCTTACCTCGCGATTCCCCTCCATCACCGCCGCTTCCACCACCATCAAGCCCGGCCTTGAGCTTGCGACCACGAACAACCATCACGCGATCGACACACGACTGCAGCCTCGATCTCGCCCAAACCTTAATAATCGCGACACAGCTACACCCCAGTCGCTACTCCATTTCCTTACCAAGCTTCACTCGATCCTTCAACGAACTCGTCCCAAGCGAGCACGAGGACCCCACTGGATCAAACGATTGATTCGTTTGTTAATTTAATTATTTTTATTTTTTTAACAATGCGGCTATTTCGATTTTGGAGAAATCGAATTAAGGAGGAAGAGAAATAAATCGACGAGAAAACTACGGCCATTAAATTTCTGTTACTCTTCGATTTTGAATAACTGAAGGGAAGGGATTTATTATCGAAGTATCGGCCACTGATTTTATTTTCCTCCTTCATTAATCAAAACCCGATGAAGGCATATGAATATCAGAAGAAAAAAGGCTACGCAAACACTATTAGGTCTATACTAGGGTGGCTAATAGCTGATGAAAGGAAGAGACAGATGTGAAATAATTGCGGCTGCATAGTATGTTTATTAAGAAATATTTTTATTTAAATTCCAAACGTCTCAATAAATGCAACTTTAAAACTTGAACTCCTATTGAGGCATGCCGCTAGGCATTACTAATGTTATATCCCTATTCCGAACGCAATGGAAAAGGTTTCGAGTCCTAATTCGATCGTATGGGGAAGATACCTTTTTGAGCCCAGTTATAAAATTGAATTTTCGATTTAATTTTCAATGCGTTTACTTATCGTGCGCTCACACAACAACTTCGATCAATGCGAAATTTGAAATCCGATAATAATTCAATATTACGGATCCAATGGAACTTGTTTCGTCGAATTCCGAGACTACATCTCCGAAGGCTATTTTTAAACATCAGTTTGAACGATATAATTTCAAAATTTAACAAAACACTTCCAAATTCAATTTTAACATTTTTTCTATCTTCGCACTATCAATATAAATTTTACAAGCCTCAAATTATTTTTAACAGGCTTAAAACTCCAGATTCAACATTTTACCCAACTTCAAATTATTAAATTCAATAATCCAATTATCAAATAAATAGTGATATTTGAATTCAAGTTAAAAAATTAACTTTTAAATATCTAAAAGCAATTAAATAATCCAATTTCAAATGCTTAAAAATTTCGGGTTGTCACAATTGTAGTGTAGATTTCTTTTATTTTATGCAAGTAGAATAGTTTTTCATTTAACTTTGCTCTCTTTTTCTTTTCTTTTTCTTTCATGTTTTAAGCTACATTTGTTAATCAAATGACAAATATGAGCGGCTAAACCCCTTCAATATAGGGGATAATGAAGCTCTCTGATTATGTAGCTTCAACTATTTGTTAATTCATGCTCTCTTTTTATGCTTATGGTGATCAATGAAGTGTTTTATTTGTTGTTTTTGCTTTGAATTTGATAGTCTATATTGTTGACATCAAATAGGCTATGCTTAAACAAGCAATAACACAATTGCCACTTCATCAAAATATGATTATGGCAAAAGAAAGTGGTTTGAAATTAAAATTTGATGGTGTATATTTATAATCAATAGTTAGTAGGCCATACTTAAAATAGATTTCATTTTCATTTTCATAGTTTCATGAAAGTTATTAAGTGCTTTAAGGGATGTGTTATATTTTGATGGCTTATGTTAGCTAATCAATAGCACAAATATGCAATACTTATGATAAGCATATTAATTAAAGCACTAATGACCATAAAAGAGAGATCATGATTTCATATATGTTGAATTACATGATCTAAAACGTGGATTGATTCCCTAAATTGTCACTTAACTCTTATATTTATTTCTCTTTTCTTTTAGTTAGTCAATTCTCTAATTCTCTAGCTTAGCTTTCCATCGACTTTGGTTTAATTTGATTGAATAGAATTTGAATATCATCAAATCCTTGTAGATCGACCCGTATTCACCACTTACTTCAGTAGTACGTTGTGCGCTTGCGGTTATTTTTATTATAAAATTTGTTCGGCTATTTTCTAGTTCATAGACATTTAGCCGTCCAAACAAGTTTTTGGCACCATTGTCGGGGAATTGTTTTGATTTTTGTTTTCTATTCTTCGAATTATTTTTATTTTCTTTTATTGTGCATTTACTGTGTATGTTAGCTTGCATTTTTTCAAAAAAAAAAAGAGAAAAAACTTTCATAGCTTGTTTTGTTCATTTGTTTGTTTTTGTGTGTCTTGTTCATTTGTGCATGTCTGTTTCATTCCATTTTGCATTGCTATTTCTTTAAAAAAAGAAGCATTGCATTTCACAATTTAGTTTTCAGTTAAAAACTGCATTTGTGTGCAGTTCTTTCCTTTTGTTGGATATTATTGTGCTTCAGTTTTTGTTCATCTTGCTTGCTGTTTGCATTTGTGTCTCACTGTTAATAGCTTTCTGTTTGCATTTCTTTTCTACATATTCTATGTTTCTTCCCCTGCCACTATGTCAAACCATCCACCCAAACACTCAGCAGTTCACCCAATATCCTCCTCATTCACCCTAACCACACTGCCCATAGATTACATCACTTCTCTGCCAGACAAACTACACCAATACATAAGTGCACAACAACCATCCTCTACAGCTCATCTATAGCCGCTTCTATGACAATCCTCACCTAAAAGCATTAGTTCCACATCCTCCTTCTATTCAATCTCTGTCAACAACTAAAACATTTCACTGCCATACCACTTGACTACACCCTGACCACCTTCATAACATTGCAATTCCATCTCCACTTCTCACTACAATAAATACAAACATTACCTACCTTTGGCCATACCCAAAATTCAACATCACCTCTTTCAACTTGACCATAAACATATTTCATAGTTCCAACATATTTCCACTTCACCACATATCCCGCAGCCTCTTCATAAAACATACAGCATCACCATCTACTTCTCCCAAACACTCTAATACATACCACCATATACAGTAGCTACATCAAATCCAAACATGTTTTGGCAACTGATACATACAGATACATATGAGCCACCTGCAAAACTTCACAACAACCATTGCATCAATTCATCAGCTCCACTATCACAAACCATCCATCTATTGCACAACCATCAGTCGCTGATTTCCATGTGACCATAATCATTTCCGACCACGACCAAAATCCAAAACCACCAGCAACTTCAAATACACATCGAACTATTCGAACCGTAACCAAACCACCAAATTGACGATTCCAGCACCTCAAATTATCCGCTTCGCCGTTGACAAACGAACCACCTCCGCAAATTATTACCCATATCACCTAAATTTGCAACCACCAAAACAATTGCATGCTGCACTCGACCGAAATTCCAACCCATTCGAACACCTCATCACAACCAGCAACACCTACGATCGAATCGATTCCAGCAAAAAAATAAAGGGGAAAGATATTGATTTGTGAATTTCAACTTGATTTATCATTCTCGGAATTGCTATAGTTCGGTTTCTTTGATTGGTAATTGGAGTCGAATTTTGTAGGCTTGGATGTTAATGATTTAAGAAGTTGGTTTATTGTAAGGACCCAATTCTTCGACTTCCGAAGGTCGGCATTAATACGTCCACTGTATCAAATGCCGCATAATCGAATGCCAGAAAATCGAACTTTTATGGTTGGAGAAGAAGAGGTAGAAGAAGGAAGAAAGAAAGAAGAACAACAGAACAATATCAGAATCTCACAATCGCAGCGGAACAACATATAATAGATAAATGAATAATCTTTAAAACAAAGAACTATATCAGTTATTACATAACATCACATCATCAGAGTGTACAACCACAATATGCTACACAACAAGACAATGGACAATTATACAAACATGTCCTTACAAGTGAATTTCTAGCGGAAATATAATATCATATACAAGTAATACGCATCGCCATCCAGCTCGCCACCTGAGCTCCATAGCACTCCCGAATCCAGAATGACCTGATAACCTGACTCTTGGCTGCCCGTGTGGAAAATTATGGGCACCCATAGTTTAGGAAGAGAACAATAAACTTTAGGTCAGTCATGGGACTGGTGTGAGAACTCAAAATAGTTATTTATCCATTAAAACAAAAACAACAAGGGAAGTGAAAAAATATCCGCAATGCTTTTGGAAAATGAAACTACCATAAGTCCTCCCCGCACACACACAATGCAAACGCAGAAATGGAGAAGATTTCTCCTTATGAAAGTCAAAGATGCTTACTACGCAAAATAATTCATTTTTGATATTATTATTAGTGCATAGTGACGAAAACATTTCGAAAGTATAATATAAATCTTAGCCAGCATAGGTACCATTATATTATGCCTGCTATAGCTACCATATTAAATGGCAGGTTCTACAACTAAAACCGTACAAGGCTCGTATTGTTTCTTTCGATTTCCAACAAATGGTCAGGCTAAGGAACTTCCTACTTCCACATGGGATCGCCTCTGGCGGGACATCCCGAGAACCTAACCTGATCTCTGCCAACAAAAGGTCGGGTTACCTTTGTAATTAGGTAACTACTACTCGAGTATGCCACCCTCCGGTCCTTTAGGACCTTTATCCGAGGGCCCTCGATCACAAAGCGACAACCATACAGAAAATGAGATTGGAGCAACAACATAGGTTAAGCATCTAGGCTCCATACCTGACATCGCCCTTTTCCAGAAGGAAATGGCATACCCTAAAGGGAGCGACCATCATAACTTTGCCGCATATTCCTGTTTCGACCATTTCCGGGGTGTAAGGTCTGACGAAGCCTCGTCCACAAAGCAACGCTTTTTCACAAAGCCACGCTTTGATCAACAAATGATCAATAAATAATCATCACACAGCAACACTCAGCATGCCAAATTACCAAATTAGAAACATATCGCTGATAACCTTCAACTACATAACCTCTGAGCTCGTATGTCTCAGAGAAGGGTGTTAAGCTAAGAGAATAAATTCTCCACCACCAACAGAAATGTATTTGAAAGAAATCTGCTTTATATCTCAAAATGTAATGTCATACACGTAACCATACAAGTCTGTTTCGGGTTCGAACAGAACCGAAGGCACTTCCAAAGAAGCCCTTGCAATCTGGGTTTTCACAATCCCGATCGAATTTCCCATCACAAAGGAAATATCCATAGCGTAGCTAACGGTGCAGAGACAATCGATAGGTCATCCTATCGTTTTCACAAATACCCGGTATTCAACACCGGTCTTCAATATTATCCATTATGTCGTATCACTATTCGGAATAGGTAATCCGAATAATGAGCGCAATAATTTAAAAATAAGTGAAGCATTCAATTTCAACCAATTCACAACAAATAGCCATTTAAGGGTCAATATGTTATTTAACTATCAATCAATATTCAGAACATCACCCGATTTCAAATAATTTCCCAAATTATTTATTTTTAAAGATATCTCTACAAGACATAATTTCCAAACTTCAACCATTTGAAAAAAAATTCAAATCACTTTTCACCTTTACAACTTTCATTTCAAAATGGTTCGTTTAAACCTATTAAATAAATCCTTACCTATCTACTTTAAATTTACGTCCCAAATTCGTAAATTTATTTCCACACTTCGAAAATAAATCAATGTTTATTTTTAAACAAGATCGCTTTCCTTTATTTATTCCATGGTGAATTTAAATTTTCAAATATCCATTGATATACGATTTTCAAATCGATTTCAAATATTCACTTTCTATTTATCTTCAAAATATATAATCTCAAAACATTCACTTCATATTGGAAAACATTTCCATACTTACTCGATAATAAGTCAACCACAAATCCATTTATTTTCAACATTTGGAAAATATTCAATATACTTAAATCCAAATTAAGTATATATTTTATTCTTTAAGGAAAACATTCTCTTAAACACATTTATTTGAGTCAAAACGAATGTTGCATAAAACATCGTTACGACAACCCAAAATCACTAGTATAGGGATTTGAAATTAAGATAGATATATAAATCCCAATACTATATAAAACATTTCCTTTCGAAAATCATTTACTATATCAACAGTGTTATTGTCCACTATTTCCTTTTATTTCTCGAAACGTCCATTTCAACAATGAATGTTGAAATCTATGATTTTGATACTTAACACATTTTAAAACATCTTTAAATCATTTTAAATTTTATTTAAAATATCACTTTCCCAAAACATTTCTTTACTATACTATTCACTGTCCCAAAATCGTGAATATACTTCATTTACCAAATTCATCATTTCTACATATTTTATTTCAAGGATTATTCACTGTCCAAAATCGTGGATATATTTCCTCTAATAAGCTATAATAATTAAACTTATCAAAATAAGTCGATTTCGGATTTATAAAACAACGTTTATAAATTCCATTTATACTTTATAACAACTTCAACTTATAAATTCACTTTATTAACAAATTCTATCCATATCCCATTTACATGCCAAAATCCGATTTATAGGTTAATTACTTATAAATCTTTTATTTTACAAAATTTATTCATTTTATAACTTCACAATTTATAAATCTATTGATTTCATCCACTTATGAAATCCACTTATACTTTATTTTAATACTTGTAAAATCTCGTTTTATAATTCCAATATTTTAATTTATAAATATCAATTTTATAAATCTTTTATATAAATCATTTATAATAATTCAAAAATCCCAATTTAAACCATTTTATAAATTAATCAACTACTTATTTCAAAAATCACATTTTGGTTATATTTCACAAAAATCATAATTTTTATAACATAAAAATTACAACGTTTATTTATTTAAAATGAATCAATTCCAAAATTAAATTTTATTATGAATTCTCAACTTAAATTTTCAAAAATCCAATTTTTATATATTTTCGGCATCTAACGATACCAATTTATATTCGGCTAAAATTTAGCCTTTAACGATTTCAATCACAAAGATAATCACACGGATTATAAATAGATCAACACACAACATTGAAACAAATTCAAATGTTTGAGGAATCCAGTTGGATCCCTCCAACCTGTTTCCCTGCATCCAAAGATGTTAGCACAATACCAATTCCACTTCGAGGTGAAATATCGTGGTTTATGGGATTCATAAAATACTATCCGCTATTATGCGGCGCAATAGGGTCTCATCCGCTATATAATGCGGGAAATTAAGTCCAAGTACATATATAATACCAATTCCATATCAAGTTGGAATTAACGCGTTATATGTGTTTAATAAATAACATCCGCTTAATATACGGCGTATAGGGTCTATTTCAAAACAATAGATATAAATTTATCATTCAATCACATAATGAAGCAATTTTTAAATCTAACTTTTTAAAATCTAAATCGAAATAATTCGATTGAGTGAGAAGTTCTCACCTTGAGTTTCCAATAACAGTTGTAGCGTTTTGTTTCGAATAAAATTAAACGTACGTTTAATTTTACCTGAAATTATCACTAGCTCCAAACCAGGTCTGTTGTGTAGTGCTCGACAAAACGAAGCCAACGCAATTCGTTTCGTCCAAAACGGACCTTGTATGAAAGAGTTATGATATTTATAAGTTATACGATTTTTAAACACAAAAATTTATAATTTTTTTTATTTTACAACCTTACATCTGGACTGTTCGTTCCTGGCCTCTGAATCAAGGCCGTGCTTTACTTCTTCTCCAACATCAGGTTTCGAACGCAACCTATAACCCACGGCCGCCACTTTTCCCAAATTTTCGAGCCATCTACACGCATCTTCACGTTGATCAGAGAACACCACGACGAAGGCCTTCAAGAACGCCACCATCGGCCAGAAAGCGGTCGAGCTCGGCCCTATATTGGCCTCTGTTTTCGCGCACGAATGCACGAACTTCCAACTCCAATTGTCATTGATCCGTCAAGAGATTTTCGATCTCCACCGTTGAGATTGTAGCTCTTGTTATACTCTTTAACTTTGCAGTTGGAAGTTTTTTGAATCGGTTGGATTTGAAGAAAATAGAGGAGGGAGGAGGTGAATTCTCGGCCATTGACATTAAGGCCGGCGGCTAAGCAACCCTAGGGCTGTGATGTTTGCAAATGAAATAAAACAAGTCCTTTTATAGAAATTTCTATTCATCCGAGATTGTCCAAACTCCAAATCTCGCGTGGTGACCGACGTTTCTAGGGTTTACCCCGCATTCCGGACACAATGGAATAGGTATCGAGAGCCAATTCGATCATCTGTGCGAGTTACGGAAATAAACGATCAATTTTAAATTAAATCGATTAAACCAATTTCTATGCGTTTTGGCTTGCCCCGGACAAACCGTAAATCCGATTGACACGAAATTTGAAACCTTACTATAATATAAAATTACGGTTCTGATGAATTTGGTTTCATCAAAATCCAAGACTGTTTGAAAAATGGTTATTTTCACTAGTCGATTAAATATTAAAATATTCAATTTTCACAAATTAATTTTTAATTCAATTCTAAAAGTTCACAAACATTGTTCTAACTCCAATATGATTTAATATAACTTTATAAGTCATTTTTTATCACATTTAACCCAAATTCCAATTTTTTTTGAAATTTCAAATATTAAATTGCCGATTTAATTATCCAATTAAATCCAGATATTCGAAAAATAAATTATTTGAATTACAAATTTTACTTGTTGATATTTAAAATCAATTAAATATATGAATTTCAAAAGACAGAAATTCTGGGTCGTTACATTTATCGTAAGATAATTGAAGATTGAATTTTGGTTTTTTGGTATCAGAGATGAGCATGGGTCGAATTTTGGTTTCTTCTTAGGTCGGGTTATAGGCTCAAATTTTTTTTTATAGGCTTGAATACAGTTAATATATTTTTAATTATTTAGTTTGCTTTGTTATAAAAAAAGGGTTTGTTTTGGTTTTTCTTTGTTGTTCCAATATTTTTAGTTTAGTTTTTCCTTTGTATTAGGTTTTCGTTTGTCATAGTCTTTTTCTGCTATTTTAAAAAAAGTTCTTTGATTTTGTTCTATTTTGATTTCGTTTAACTTTGTTTTAGCTGCTTCTTTCACATTAAAAATATATTGTTAAAAAAACTGTGTATATATCTTTGTTTTTCATTTCAGGGTGTCAAAGCAGAAATTTGAGAGAAAAGTTGCTTGCTTCAGTGACCTTGCTAAAAAAAATAACTGCTTGTTTATTTATAATTTTCTTTTTATTTTCCTTGCATTATATATATCTTTTGTTTCTGTTTGTCTTGCATTGTTGGTTGCTTTCATTAAGAAAAAAATTCAAAAAAACCAAAAACAAAAACAAATTTCATTCGTAGTTGCATTGTTAATACATGTTTAATTTCTGCGTTGCAGTTCTTTTAGAATTTTGATTAATAATAACGATAGCTCTTAATTGTATATTGACAACTTGTCTTCGTTGAACAATTTAATTTTTTGGTGTCTATGCTATGGTAGAGTAATAACCATATTATGGTGATTCGTAAATATTACAGTGGTTGTCCCTCTGAAGGTACTTGAACCTTCGGCTACATTCCTACGGTGATTCATGGTGTACCGATAACTCTTGCCCATTACCTAGCTGAGAAATATTTTTGTTGATTTAAGACTGAGTGTGATTATACAATTTTTGGTTAACTTAGGATAAATCATTTGTAGTTAACTCCTGCATTCATTTAGTTGGATTAGTTCATGTATATACGAAAAAAATTCAAAAATCCAAAACTAAAAAAATTGTAAATATTCCTTTTATTTCTTTGAAATTTTTAAATCCATTTCCTTTGAAATTCCAAAAAACCAAAAAAAAATTGAAAACAAAAATTCAAAAAAAATACAAAACCTTTTTAAAAAAGCCAAAAAAAATTTGAAAATCCAAAAACAAAACAAATACCAATTTCCATTTTTAAAAATAAATTCTATTTGTAAATATTTTACTTTATCAAACCAAAAAATACATTCTTGAAAATGTCCAAGTTTCCCCACTTACGTGAATTTTACAATAGTTGTGAAAATCAATATAATCCATATAATTTCACTCAAAATTCATATGGATATTTTAACGACAACTATTATTTAAATGATTCAAGTTTTGAACCACAAAATTTTAAAAATTACGAACAACCATCGTGTTAACGCAAAAATCAGACGCTAACACCCCGGTGTAGATTAAAGTTGAGCGAAAGCACCACCCGTGAACATGGAAACTAAAAACAAGTAGAAAAGTCATAGAGAAAGCAGAAAAGACAACAGTTTTTATAGTGGTTCGTCTTAGAGTAAGCCTACGTCCACTTTAATTCTCTTTATTACTGAATTGATTACAACTTTACAACAATCTTCAATTACAATTTTGATGAGACAAACAACTAGAACTTTGATGCAGAAGAATTCTTCAAATCCATGTAGATTGCGTTAGATTTCCGCTCGAAGTTAGTTGAGATGCCTTTCGTACTTGAAGTGTCGAGTGAGTCGAGAATTCAGCAGAGTATCGACGCTTAAAGAGATCGGCCCCAAAGTCCCGTCCATGTTTGAGGTAGGTTGGTATTTATAGGAAATTTCCCCCTTGGGTCGTAAGTCGCGACCGACCTATGGGAGGTCGTGGCCGACTTATCTGGTCATCCTCAAGGTTTCACATAGGTCCATTTGTATAAGTCCCAGGTCGCCCCCGAGTCAACACAACCTTGTATCAGTAGTACGGCATCGGGCTTACATTTAGTAGCTTTAGGTCGTGGACGACTCAAGCTAGGTCATGAGTTGTGAACGAGTTAACTGGCAAGTTGCAAGTCATAGCTTAACTGGTAAGTCCTGGATCGTGTACAAGTTAAGAGGCCACTGTGCCAAGTAGCTGCATTGAACTTGTCTTCCTTTGCTTGGGTCGTGAACGACTTAACATAGGTCATAGGTCAGATTCATGACCTAAACTCCTGCAGCACCACTCTTGCGACCTAACTTTTAGGTCATGTGAGCGACCTAGCCTTTAGGTCATTAACACGGCTTTCCCTTTAGGTCGCGAACGACTTAACCTTTGGGTCGTGAACGACCTAGCACTTGGACAATTTTTCACTGCCGAACTGTTTCCCTCAGCCTAAGCCAATTTCATCTCATCCTGTTAGGTCGTGAACGACTTAGGACTTACAGAACCTTTGGACTGTGACTATGTGGCTTGAACAAAACTTGAAAACTTCGAGATGTTGATAGAACTTGATTGTACTTCCAACTCGAACTTTGAACTGCCGAAATAACTTGCATGACTTTGCTATGCTTTCCTAACAGATTATGCCAAATTTGATGCTAATAACCTGTTAAATACAACATTTGCAGAAAACTAGGGCGAATACACTACCACTGATTTCCCACATCAAATGACAGATTAGTCGATAAAGGATAATTAACTTAAAGAAATTGTATGAAATGCTGTGAATCAACAAACTCAAGTGAAGTATTAAAACAATGTCAACCGACTAAAGTTGATTTGTTTGCGCTAATATTACACTTGTATTTGGACTTAATGCAACAAGTCTTGAAATATTGCCATTGACATATGTTTAATTTCAATTACATTTGCTTGTTACTTTGTTAGCTTTACACAGCACTTCACACATTTAGGAAACGTGCACCTTCATGTTTGAATATCCAGTTGTTTGTGTAGAATGACTTCCCACCAAGAAGAAGAAGTGGAAGCTCAAGCGGAAGAGACCTTTCAGATAGCTGTTCCTATAGAGAATCCTCCAGAGAGGACTTCGACTATCCTTACTCCGAGAGCGTTTATTTAGCTACGTACTCAATTTGGTTTTGCTGAAAATGATGCCCTACTTACCGGGCCAAATGACACTGCCGGCAGTCCTCCCCATGGTTTTGTCGCAATCAATCGTCAAATGTGCCTAAGCGGGGCGATTCCTCCTTTTAACGACTTCCTTCGAACCCTTCTCCTTCGGTTGACAATTTCTCCGTTCCAACTTCATCCTAATGGCTATGCCATCTTGATGGGGCTGTGTGTCTTGTTCAGGAGAACTTTTGATCGCTTGCCAAGTTTTGAAGAAATTCTCTATTTATGCTCGTTTGCAAAGAGTAAAGACCATCCTTCCCTTATTATTGTGAGAAGTGCTAGAAACCGCAAGCTTATTTCTGATCTTACCGAGAGTGTTCATGGATTTTTGAACCTGTTTTTCTTTGCTCGCTTCCCCCAGGGTTTAATGCCATCTGGAGAGTAGGAAGTAAGATTACCTGTATCTATTTTCTCCATTTTCAAACTCTTTCGAGATCCGAACTACCAATTGCTAATTTCATTCTTTGCTCTTTTCAGCACTTCCTCTCCCTTCTAGAGATCCAAGCCATAAGAAAATTTTTGAAAGATTGAGTGCCGTGGCCGCAGAAGAGAGAAGTATAAAATTTTTATTGAGGGATGAATTTTTGCATCAGTATGGACTTTTGCACGCTTCTCGCTCTACGCACCCCCATGAGGTTCCAGACTCCCCGCCTAAAGCATTAGATGCCCCATTTTCCACTGACGAACCCTTACCAAAAGAAACTGCCTCCGAAGCTTCTCTGGTGAAGTGTTCTACCACTGTCGATATTGCGAGGTCATCTGGCAAATTCACACTTGCCCCAGTCATTGAGGAAGAAGAGCCTCAGGGATCTCCCCGACATTCACAGAAGTCTGGTGAAGAAGTCGGGAAAACAAGCCCTGTCAAGCATAGCGGGGATGACACTTTCGAAGGGTTGAGTGACCTCTTCGTCACCTCACAGGAGCTCTTTAAAGATGATCCTGTCGCTACTAGGGTTTCTTCTTCAGTGGTGGAAGCGACTTCTTCTCTGCAACAAGCTCCGTCGACCCAAGAGTTGACGTTAACTACTACACCTACGATTACTCCGCAACCAAAGAGTGGTTCGTAGTTTGATGCGCGTAGTTTGCACATCACACACACTTAGAATCTTTTGGCACTTTCATGCATCTAACTCTTTGTACTTTGAAGATTCTAAAGTTACACTTCTTTTCTCTGAAGACTTTTAAGACTTGTCTTTTTTTAAATTTCAGGTTCTCCGATGGGACGCAGTGGCTCTTACTATGACGACTTTCAGCGCTACAGGGGGCGTAGTCAATATGATTATAGGCGCTACCATCCCATTCACAGAGAAACCGACGAAGAGAGAGCCGCTCGGAAGGCTCAGGAGAGGAGGGCTCAAGAAGAGTGTTACGAGAGAAAAAAAAGGGAGGAGCACCATGATTCTTCCCAGAGAGGTGACGACTCTCACAAGATAAAGTCACATGATGATTGGGGAAAAAGCCATATGGTCAAGGACCCAAGCAAGCGTGCCCGGCACGGTGAGAAGCATGCTTCTACAACTCCTGAAAAGGTCACTGCCCCCGTCTCACTTGACATTCCTTCTGGCTTTCCTGCTCTTGGGAAGACAGACATTTAGACAATAATCAGCAGGCCTAAATTCTAAGTTGGATCAGGCCCGGCCACTCTGCAAAGCCGGTTCCCGCACTATTGCCTAAAAGGAGTGCAGTTCGGTCTTGACTTGGTCCCTATTGACAAGCCTTCCATGCTGCGAAATCTCGATGCCGTCAGACTTGATATTGAAAGAATGTCGAACTGGCAAAAGCTTGTTGACAAGCTTCAAAGGGTAAACCGTGCGAATCTCGAGGCCATGCTTACTATGGAAAATGACAAAGCTGAATGGCAAAAGATTCTTGAGCAGCATGATACTGAGATGAGGAGCTTTACTACTTATAATGAAGAGCTTGAAGCGAAGGTCGAGAAACTTAAAGAAGAACTCGCCACTTCTTCTATTTCTTACACTCAAAAAGAAGAGGTGCTTCAGAAACAAGTGAGAGATGCTCATGCCGGCCAAAAAGACGCCGAAGACAGGCTCGAAGTGCAAAAAAGAATCAATGAGGGCTATATTGCTGATATTGCAGAGCTTCGGAAGAAAACCAGCTCCTAAGAGGCGGAGATTCAAATGCTAAAGCTTCAACTCTCCAAAGCTGAAAGAGAGCGTGATAAGGCCGTGGCCGGTAAAACTGCAGCTGATGAATCTCACGAGGCAACGAAAACCAGCATCAGCTCGACATCATTTGACTTCTACCTGCATAGTGTCTTGGAGCGCGGTAGCCTTGCCTTCCTAGGTCCCAAATATGAAGTTACTCTGGCTGAAGTGTGGGAGGCCGCACTTGACATGCTTGGCGTAAAGGTGCTGGCTATGCCGAATCAGCTCTTGAGGAGCATTACTTGGATGACGACGCTCGCGCCGCTCTCGCCAAGGGAAAAGAACATCTTGCAAAATTAAGAGCCGAGATGGCCGAAGGGGAACGTTTAGGAAAAACTGCTTCAACTATTCCAGTCCAGCCTTCACCTTCGGCCGAAATCGACATTGTCGGCTCCAGTTCTCATTCACCATCACTGGTTAAAGTTACAACTGAGATCACCAGTGCACAGGGTGGAGATGAAGGCGAAGTGAGCGCCGAAGCGCAGGCTTATGAGGTTGATATCAGGAAGCCGACTTCTCCAAGTAAGTCTACTGTTAATCTTGCCCAAGTAGACTGCTCATTTGCTTCTCATGAGTTCGATGAGCTTCTCGACTATTTCCTGAACCTCAATGAGCCTTTATCTCCTCTCTTTACTGACTTTAACTTCTTTTCTTCTGTAGAGAAAGTGTCGAGCATCGTTCAGACTCCTCCTCCTTCAATTATTCCTCCTCTGCCTCTCCAGGTCACTCCTCCATCCGCCTCTGAACCCGGGTCGCAAGAGGAGAAAATAGAGGCTCTTCATGGCTTAGATGATTCTATTGCTTCTCAAGAACACAGGGGAGAAGGGCTTGGAGAAGGCAATGAGTCTCCGGAGCGAACCACTTCTGATAACATAAAATTACCTCCTCTTGTTACTCCGGGAAGTGAGTCTTCTTCAAGGAGAAGGAGGAAACGTGTCACTTCCAAGAAGAGAAGGAAAGACATTCTTGTTTCTGAAGAGGAAACAAAAGTTGATCCGGCAGTAACCCTCTCTCCTTCATCCCCGACTCTCCCAAGCCGTCCTGAAAAGCTGCCTATTAGGTCAGGTGAAGGCTCTAAGGGTGGTGGCAGGAAGAAGTAAGGGGTCCTATTTCGATTTATTTTTTACTTTTTTTGTTTTTGCATGTACTGGCCGGAGATTGTGCGGGTACCGGCCTCCGCTTTTCTTTTTCTTTTTATTTTGAAACCTGTACCTGTAAAAGATTTTGATAGTATTGAATAAAATGATTCTTTTTGTTTGTACAAACTTCTGTCTGTATTTGAGAATGCATTTACTATTCATTTTTGTACAAGTTTCTTTATATGATTTTGCAGTGAGCTTATGGTATGTTGTTCGAGCGTAATTTTACCAATGTGGTTATACCTTGTTGCCCCTATACCACAAGCTTATTGCAATATTTTGCACTTTGAGGGGATTTGTACTCTTATTTTCTAGAGAATAACTATTCCATACTTGGAGGAATACTATTCTGCTCAAAATAGAGTACACCTTACTCCCTATGAGTTTCTACGCTTCATCCTTCGAAGATATCACTTTTTCCTTTTGTGCATACACACATTTTACCAAATGAATTCTCCTATGTGGTAAAGCGGGCCTCTAAAGGGCACTTTAACTTCTTTTTGAGGAAGAGTATTTTCAAAAATAGAAGAACCAGTCTTCCTTTAAAAGCTAAAGAGTGCCTTTGAAGAGGGCTTCTCTTTTTTTTATTGCGCCTCAGTGGAGGGCTTTTTTATCTTTGCTTTGCATTTCTGACGAAATTCTTCTTTGAAAAGTTGTACCTCTGAGGAGGACTTTTTTCACGTTTCAACACTTGGAAGTTTTATTTCAATCTCGGTGAAACGTGTGCCTCCGAAGAGGTCTTTCTATTTGATTGTGCCCCTAGGAAAGGGTCTTTTTTGTTTGATTGTGCCCCTAGGAAGGGGTCTTTTTGTTTGATTGTGCCCCTGGGAAGGGGTCTTTTTGTTTCTGCCCCTTGGGAGAGGCTTTTATTTTTCCCTGTTCGTTGGGAAGCGGGCCTCCGAAGAGGGCTTTTCACATTTCGACTCACGGGAGTGTATCACCGATCATGGTGAAATGTGTGCCTCTGAGTAGGGTTTTTGCCTGGAAGTTTGGAGTTTCTTTCTCTCGGTTGGACGGATTCACGGGAGTTTATCAACCGATCAGTCCGCAACTTTGTATCGAGAAAGATCTCTCTTTTTCTGGTTTGGCCCGCTCGAGGTCTTTTAGCATTTCAACTGTGGTGAAATGGGCCTCCGAGGAGGGTTTTTACATTTCAATACTTGGAAGTTTTATTTCAATCTCGGTGAAACGTGCGCCTCTGAGTAGGGCTTTTGCCTGGTAGTTTGGAGTTTCTTTCTCTCGGTTGGACGGATTCACGGAGTGTATCAACCGATCAGTCCGCAACTTTGTATCGAGAAAGATCTCTCTTTTTCTGGTTAAGCCCGCTCAGGGTCTTTATCCTCCGAAGAGTTGTGCCTCTGAAGAGGGCTTGTGCCTCCGAAGAGGTCTTTTGCTGTTTGATGCTTGCTCGCCCATGTCTCTTTGCCATTTAATCATGTCGGCGATCCCCATTATCTTTTGCAAGTGTCATCCCTTTTTAGTTGCCAATAATTTTCCTTATCCAAAGAAATATACTTCATAGTTAAGCGAGCTGGTGGTGGTAGACACAGGCTATTTAACCGGTTGTTTATTTGTTCAAACATTTGTAGTTAGTTAGAAATGGTCCACTTCCATCCACATCGCTAACTTTTATTCGAAGCACTTCTTTTGTAGGATTTTAGTATGGAAATTTTGAATGGTTTAGCATTTGCTTGCTGGGTGATGTCGGGGATCGCTTGGTCTTGCGATGGGTAAGCTTTGTTTTTATGGCCTGCATTATTAAATCGACATTTTAGTAACACAGTTAACGTATTTCATATGTCGAAATAAAACAAAGCAGTTTATAATAGTAGAGAACACAAGATTTATAGTGGTTCAGCCAAAAACTAAGCCTACATCCACTTTATAGCTTTTCATTATTCACTTGCTTTACAATTGCTTTCAATACAAGAATCATATATTCATAAATCTTTTACAACATTTCAGCAATGCTTTCAAGTAAAATAGGGACGCATATGATTGCTGTTCCAAGCTCTTGGGATTGGTTCTCCTTCGACAGTTGTGAGTTTGAATGTGCCATCAAGAAGTTTCGTGCCTATAACATATGGCCCTTCCCAGTTTGGCCCAAACACACCTATGGCTGTCATAATTCTCTTCAGGACTAAGTCCCCAACTTCAAAACTGCGCTGACGAACTTTGGAATTGAAGTGCCTGGCTATTTTTTGCTGGTGAGCTGCAATTCTAAGCCTAGCCTTTTCTCTTCTTCCATCGAGGAGGTCAAGTGCTTCCAATTGCAATTTTTCATTCTCATCTTGATCAAAATGGATCCTTCTGTGTGAGGGACTTTAGTTTCCACTGGAATCATCGTTTCTGATCCGTATGCCAATGAAAATGGAGTATGCCCAGTCGCAGTTTTGTGGGTGGTTTTCTATGCCCATAGTGCAAGCGGTAACTTATCGACCCAACCACCTTTTGCTTTTTCCAGTTGCTTTTTGATGGTTGATTTTATGATTTTGTTTAATGCTTCCACTTGCCCGTTTTCCTGCGGATGAGCCACTGCTGAGAAGCTTTTTCGGATCTTGAATCGTTTGCAGAAATCTTGGAACTCCTCACTTTCAAACTGAGTACCATTGTCTGTGATTATATTCTGAGGCACACCATACCTGCAAATGATATTTTTAGTCACAAAACTTATCATTTTCTTAGAGTTAATAGTAGCCAATGGTTCGGCTTCAGCCCATTTAGTGAAGTAATCAACAGCAACGATGGCATATTTAATCCCCGATTTGGCAGTCGGCAAAGGCCCAATGAGATCTACTCCCCAGATAGCAAACGGCCATGGACTGACCATTTGTGTTAGCTTAGTGGAAGGTGCTTTACGAATTTTAGCGAATCTCTGGCATTTATCACACTTTTGGGAATAGTCAGCAGCATCCTGATTAATTTCTGGCCAAAAGTATCCATAACGGAGGATTTTCTTTGCTAAAGTTTGACCACCTGTATGATCCCCACATTCCCCTCCGCGTACTTCAGTCAGAATTGTCTTAGCTTCTTCCTTTGTCACACATCGGAGTAATGGCATTGAAAATCCTCGTCTGTACAAACGACCATCTTGAACTATATATCTGGAGGCTTTCCTCATCAGCTTCTGTCGTTCTTTTGAACTTTCTGGCAAAGAACCATTGAGTAAATATTCAAGTATTGGAATCATCCATGATTCTTGTTCTTGGGATACATTCATAATCCAATCAACATCCATTTCATCTGTGCTTGGAGCTGACAAGATTTCGACGGGAACTAACCCCAATAGTTGAGCTTCACCAGTACTCGAATACTTTGCGAGAGAGTCCGCCTTCATGTTCTCTTCTCGGGGTATATGGTTTATTGAATAACGGTCAAAATCTTAACGGAGGTCCCATGCTTTTGATAAATAGACGGGAAGATTCCCTCCTTTAGCTTGAAATTCCTTCCTGACTTGGCAAACAATAAGTTGAGAATCACTTAAGATCTGTAATGCCTTGATGTTTAGTTCTTTAGCGATCCTTAAACCAGCGATGGAAGCTTCATATTCAGCTTCATTGTTTGTCGAAGGGAATTCTAGTCTCAGCGCATAACATAGCGATCGCCCTTCTGGGGTTTCAAGGACAACCCTTGCTCCGAAACAGTAATCATTCCTTGCGCCATCGACATACAATTTCCATTGGATTGGGACGCTACCAGTGACTTCTTCCTCACTATCACCCTTATCCATACATTCTGCGATGAAATCTGCCAAAGCTTGTCCATTGATTGCTTTTCGGGGATGATAAGTGATGTCATATTGGCTGAGTTCAATATTCCATTTCAACAGATGGCCCGAAGTCTCAGGACGGAATAGGACTTGCTTTAGAGGTTGATCAGTAAGGACTTTGATGGGATGAGCTTGGAAATACGGCCTCAATTTTCTTGATGCGATCAACAAACAATAGGCGAGCTTTTCTAGTCTTGAATAGTTCATCTCTGCCCCAGTGAATCTTTTGCTGATATAATAGACTGGGCGTTGAACCCTTGCGTCTTCTTGTACCAACACTGCACTAAGAGTATGAGGTGAAATTGCCAAATATATGAAAAGATCTTCCCCATTGTCAGGCTTTGAAAGAATCGGAGGTACTTCCATATGACGAACTAACTCATCAAATGCTTTCTGACATTCAGGAGTCCACTCAAAGTTTTTCCTTCCTTTTTTTCAGAGCATCAAAGAATGGAATGCATTTGTCAGTAGCTTTGGAAATGAACCGACTCAAGGCAACAACCTTCCCATTGAGACTTTGCAATTCCTTCTTCGTTCTAGGATCCTTGACCTCTCTCAGGGCAGTGATCTGAGCTGGATTAGCTTCAATGCCCCTAGCGCTCACAATGAAACCCAAAAACTTTTCGGACTCCACACCAAATGAACATTTCAAGGTATTAAGCTTCATTCTGTACTTTTGGAGTACTGCGAACATCTCTGCCAAGTGATCCATGTGGTCCACTGCTTTCTTAGACTTCACTAGCATATCATCAACATAAATTTCCATTGTCTTGCCAATCTGTGGTTTAAACATGGCATTAACAAGCCTTTGGTAAGTTGTCCCTGCATTCTTGAGTCTGAAAGGCATGACCTTATAACAGTAGAGTCCAACATCTGTGATGAAGCTCGTATCCTCTTGATCTGGCTCATGCATCATAATCTGGTTATATCCGGAGTATGCATCCATAAAAGATAACAATTCATGCCCTGCCGTCCCATCCACCAACTGATCGATCCTGGGAAGCGGGAAACAGTCTTTAGTGCAGGCTTTGTTCAAATCTAAAAAGTCAATGCATACTCCCCACTTTCCGTTAGCCTTTTTCACCAACACTGGATTTGATACCCAATTTGGATAAGTAGATTCTCTGATGAAACCGTTCTCCATGAGCCGATCCACTTCTTCCTTTAACGCTGCCGTTCTCTCAGGACCCTGGGTTCTTCTCTTCTGTTTCACTGGTGTAAACATTGGATCAATGTTCAAAGTGTGTACTGCAATCTCTGGGGATATTTCACACATGTCAGCATGAGTCCTAGCGAATACATCCAAATTAGCCTTTAAAAATGAAATCAGAACATTCTGAATTATTGTGTTGAGTTGTGAACCCACATTAATCACTTTGTTTTGGTCCTTTGGGTCAATGGGCACCGGCACTGTTACCTCTACCGGTACTACCCTATTCTCCCCTGCACTGGCTTTCCTTGGATCCATCTCTCTTCGTGCGCCACTACATTCGCCAGTGCAGGGTCCACCCTGTAATTGCTACAAGGTTGGTTCTTTGATACGGACTGGAGCCACCGCACCTTTTCCCATTTCTCTTTTCCTTGATTCTCACAACTCTGCAAAGTAACATTCTCGCCCCGCATCTTGGTCTCCCTTAATCACACCAACTCCGTTATCTGTGGGGAATTTTAGAGCCAGACACCATGGGGCAAGAACAGCTTTGAACGCAGCAAGAGTTGGTCGGCCTAAAAAGACATTGTAGGCAGAGAATTCTTCAACAATTATAAAGGTTTGCTTTCGAGCCACCTTCCTCAGTCCTTTTCCGAGTTCTACAAACAAATCTATGGTCCTAATCGGCTGTTTGGGTTCTCCAGCAAACCCAGCAATCTTAAGTGATGAAGCTTGAACGTCATCCATTGGAATCTTCATTTGATCAAAGGTTTTCTTGAAGAGAATGTTGCATGAAGCTCCGCAATCAACTAGAACGCTTCTCACAGTAGCCGGTCCAATACCAGCGGATATGACCAGAGGATCTATGGTAGGAGCCTCGATAACCAAAGAATCTCTGGCACTGAATGCAATATCATCTGTGGAAGTCTTTTGTTGCTTTAAAGGCGCATCATTCTCTAAAACAAAAACATTCTCTTCAGCTGGTACATGACTCAAGGCCCGGGCATACCTTTCCATATCGCCCCAGCTTTTGCCTGCTGGGTGAGGTCCCCCAGTTATTATATTGATGACAGGCCTTTCTGATTCATGTTCTACGGCCTTCTCACTTGAGCCAGGACGGTGAGCGGGAACTTGCTGTCCTTGAGTCGACGAGGTTGGGGGCATTTCTACTTCTTTTCACGTACTGCTGGAGCTTGTTCTCTTTCAAAAGTTGTTCAATTACCACTTTCAACTGACGGCATTCGTTGGTGTCATGGCCGGGTTGGTTGTGGAACCGGCAGAACCTTCCACTTTTTTCCATCTTAATCCCAACTCTCATTTTAGGTTGTGTTGGATAATTGACATCATCCTTGGTCTCAAAAAAGATGTTCTCAGGGGTATCGGTCAATGGTGTGAAATTGAAAGGACGGCCTTTCTTAGCATCTCCGTGTTTCTTTCCACCATCATTTCCCCTTTTCTGAGTGTTAGGTTCTTTCTTGTTCGAAGGAGCACCATTGTTCCCGGTTTCCACTGATACCACCTTAGCCGGTGTTTGGAGGCTCTCCAAGCGCATGAATTCATTCGCTTTTTTGTAGAATTTGTCAAACGAGTTTGGTTCTTTCATTTTCAACCATTTTCCAAAGTCACTCGATTTGTCAATCGCCCTCATCAAGTATGTTAGGACCATGCGTGGCTCAGCATTATCTACCTCGGCCAATGCAATGCTAAAACGATTTAAAAACGATCTGATTGATTCTCCCGGATTTTTCTCTAGACTTGACAGTGACATTATATCCTTTGCTTTAGAAGCATACAATCGAAATTGCTCCTTGAATTTCCTGGTCAAATAGGAGAATTGATCAATGGACCTGACTGGCAGCTTTGTAACCACAATAGAGCCACACCTTCGAGAAATACCGGGAAATATCGACATTTAATTTCATCAGACGCCCAGGCACCAGTCATATGCCAGTCGTACTTATACAGAAACTCGTTAGGATCACTCATCCCCTTGTAAGCCGGAATAGTAGGGGGAACGAATTTCCTTGGGAACTCTGCCTTCAAGATCCTTTCAGTAAATGGAGTTTTGCTTGGAGCAAAACCCCACTCTTTCTCATCTTCATCTCTTCGCATATTTTCCTTCATGATTTGACGAACCATACCCGAAAAATACTCTTCATCATTTAGAGGCTCTGGAGGGCACACATCAGCCACTCTCTCTGAATTCTGCCTTGATAATCGTTCACGGAGGGTCGGCTGTGGCCTTGATCCTCCAGCTTGAGAAGGAGTCCTTTCTACAGGGTCTGCGGCTCTTTGAGAAATGTTCCCTTCAACATCCTGAACTCCCACAGTAGGGTTCCCATCATTATTACCCGGTTGACGGTTTGCCCCAAGTAGATCATTCAATTTACTCAAGATCGGGGCATTCTGGGCGTTCTGGGCTTCCAACTGCGCATTCTGAGCATTCAATTGCCGATTCAATCCCAAAACTACGGCGTCCAATTATGCTCGCGTAACTCCAACAGTTGGAGCTGCTTGACTTGAAGGAGGAGAGGTAGCAGTATTCTCTTGAACATTGTCGGATCTTACAGAACTTCGTTTTCTCCCAGGAGCCATTATTTCCAATAAACTTCTGGTTTTAAAAGAAATCCTTTCAACAATCCTTCGCGGAGCAATAGTGGAAGTTTCTTGAGTTCAACTCTCAGTGAAAGCACCAAAAAGTTAACGTAAAAATCAGACGCTAACACCCCGGTGTAGATTGAAGTTGAGCGAAAGCACCACCCGTGAACACGGGAACTAAAAACAAGTAGAAAAGTCACAGAGAAAGCAGAAAAGACAACAGTTTTTATAGTGGTTTGGCTTAGAGTAAGCCTACGTCCACTTTAATTCCCTTTATTACTGAATTGATTACAACTTTACAACAATCTTCAATTACAACTTTGATGAGACCAACAACTAGAACTTTGATGCAGAAGAATTCTTTAAATCCATGTAGATTGCGTTAGATTTCCTCTCGAAGTTAGTTGAGATGCCATTCGTACTTGAAGTGTCGAGTGAGTCGAGAATTCAGCAGAGTATCGGCGCTTAAAGAGATCGGCCCCAAAGTCCCCTCCATGTTTGAGGTAGGTTGGTATTTATAGGAAAATTTCCCCCTTGGGTCGTAAGTCGTGACCGACCTATGGGAGGTCGTGGCCGACTTATCTGATCATCCCCATGGTTTTACATAGGCCCGTTTGTATAAGTCCCAGGTCGCCCCCGAGTCAACACAACCTTGTATCAGTAGTATGACATCGGGCTTACATTTAGTAGCTTTAGGTCGTGGACGACTCAAGCTAGGTCGTGTGTCGTGAACGAGTTAACTGGCAAGTCGCAAGTCACAACTTAACTGGTAAGTCCTGGATCGTGTACGAGTTAAGAGGCCACTTTGCCAAGTAGCTGCATTGAACTTGTCTTCCTTTGCTTGGGTCGTGAACGACTTAACATAGGTCATAGGTCGGTTGTGACTTTGGTATAGTTCATGATCTTGTCCCTGTCCTGAGCAGTTGGAGCGGCAAACTCCCTGGATAGTTAGGTCGGCTTCCATCTTGGGTCGGTAGCTGTCTTAGGTCGGCATCCTGTTTTAGGCGGTTGGGTCGGCGTTCTTGTTAAGAATTAGGTCGGCAACCCTGTTAGGCCTTAGGTTGGTAACTCCATGAGTCGCTTACTAGTTAAGTCGCTACACCCCTTAAGTCTCTCAAATCTCTTAAACTGTTAAGTCGTTAAGCCCTTAAGTCATCCAACTCTCGAGTTCGCTGAGAATCTTAAGCAGTTAGGTCGTCCATCTTTAGGTCGTCCCGCTTCTATAGGTCGTAAACCTTTATGTCGTTAGATCGTTCCATGAACCTAAGCTGTTAGGTCATCCATCTTTAGGTCGCTGGAAAAGAGGAATTAACACATCGATTCTCAAAAATACAATTTCATCTCTACTTGAAATCTCTACACAACAAAATCAAGAGATAAATGATTTGTGCAAGTAATATGTAATAACCCGGGGTTTTGTAACAATTAATTTTCGTCATTTGGTTATTAAATTGTTAGCTAATGGATATTGGAATTTTATTGGGCTAAAATTCTTGGAAAAATTGGTTTAGTGTTGTTTGGGTCCTTAAGAACATGTTATTATTGTTGTCGTGATACTTATCAAGGGTTGATGACCGTTTCCCTTTATTTTTTCTTTCATTCGAAAAACCCTAAAAAAATAAACAAACGAAAGAAAAAATAAATGGAGGCTCGATCTTCTTTTGTTCGCTCGAGAACTAGGGCTCGTTCAAATCGAAGGCTTCGACTCCAGTAGCTCGTTCCATCGATGATCTCGGCCAAGCCTTGGCGATCGACCTTTCTATCTGCTTGTGGCTACATCAATTCGATCGAGTCGATTTCGGTTTTGTCTGGCGTGAGCCCTCTCTAAGAGAAAGGTGAGTGATTAAATTTTCACTCACATATAGTTCGAAGTTTTCATGATTTTGAAAGTGTGATTCCATGCTTTCCCTCGGCTTTGAATTGAAGTTAAACTTTGGTCACTTTGATTTTTGTGGAAGTATTTTGGCTTCGGCCTCCTTTTGCTTTACGAGCTCAGTTTGGATTTTAGTGAGGGTTGCCGCTGCTATATCCCTTGCCGTACTTTTGTGTTCGAGTATTTGATTCGAAATGAGAATCGATTTGGGAATTTGTTTTTTTGCTGTCATGCTTGCGTTCGAATCTGTGAATTTTACCGATGGTGTTACTCGAAATTTATAGGATTGTAAAACCTAAGTTCTCGTTCGACTCTTTGCTATTTATGTTCTTTGTGAATAAAATCCTATGCGTGTTATCAACGCTTGGTTTTTAGAAATTCATTTAAGATTTTGCATATAATTTCTTTTTGTACAAATGTACATCTACTTCAATCCCTGGTTTTATCGATTTCGTGTATTTTGATGAATTTTTGGACGTTGATGATTTATTGACTTTGAGTGCATTAAGCATTGTGTAGTCTTCATTGCAACCTGTGTTTGCATAATTAATATGCCGATACACTTGATCATTTTTAGCTAAAGTTTGCATTAGCTCATGTATACTTGTAGTTTCACTTTGTCGATGATACTCTGATTGTTGAGGCAGTGGCATTGATATTTGAAATGTTGCCTATTTTTTGTCTTGGTTCTAACTATGTTGCACTATAATCTGGTCGAGTTTTGCATTTGACATTGTGCATTTCTGCACTTTGTTGAGTCTGAGTTATGCTCCTTTGATCATGTTGGCTGTTTGGTCTGCATCTTTGATCTGGAAGTTTCACATGGATTTGTATTCTGGTTCATTTATCTTCATTCTGGTCTAGATTCACATTCTGGACTTGGTTTTTGGTCAGTGCTTATGTTGGCACTGGGTTGCTTACATGTTGCCATGTCTCTGGTGCATCCACTCATTTGAGTTTATATTTTGTTTACTTGATAGTCTCAGGTCTGAACTACTTTGTTCATGTAGTGCTTTAACATATGTGGGACATTTTGCATTTTTGGGTTTGAACCATGACTTGATGGAGTGCTGCCATTACTGTTGGCAATAACTTCATCTTGTCTGCACTTTGATGATCAGGTTGCATACTCCCTGGTGCCTTTATGTGCTTTGCGTTTCTTGGAATTATTTCTGCAGTTTCATTTGGTTTGGAGTTTTGTTGAGTCATGATAGTTGTGACTTGTCCTCTGCAGTATTGATTTGTTGTCAATAGTTGGAGTTATGATGACATCTTAAACTGGAGTGGTGAGGCAGTACATGTGTGCGTGTACTGCAGCCACACAGAATTAACGTTTTAATGTGGCAAGGCAGTGCATGCGAGCGTGTACTGCAGCCCTATCAGATTTGACAGTTTAAATTGATATTTCAATTGCTGGATTTGTTTTGTCTTGCCAATTCAATAAATTTTGAACTATATTTTGATTTGGTTTAATTTGATCATTTTGTGTTGTCTAATTATCTATTTGATAATTAGATTTTGAGTTTCTAATTATTTATTCAATAATTGGATTTTGTGTTGATTGCCGATTAGGAAATTCTGATGTTTTTCTAAATTATCTACATTGATATTCTTTTCACTTATCTTTGTCGATGATTTGAATCTGCTGATTTGTTGTTTAACACTGTCACGTGTTATATTTACCGTTATCCGATTTCCTTGTTAAAGGATTGGATAGACGAGATTTATTTTGACTGTCGTCTAATTGCTATTTAATTATTATTGCTGCCATGCATTAATAACTAAGTTTGAATTAGACTGACCCGTGTATTATTTTCTTTTGAATGTAATACTCGGGTCAGACCGATTTATTACAGGTTGTAGATATCTTGCTTTGGATTGCTGCTAGAGCTATGAAGTCTTTTCATACTTTTTGGAGTAGGCTTTGTCTTAGTATAGGATGTTGTATATTCATGTATATTATTCACGATAATGCACTTGTATATGTAACTTCCTGAGTCGACAGATGTAGTTGTATCATATGTATTGTATCACATGTATATCAACTTACTTCAGTTATATATGAGACTTTTGATTATCTGTGCTCCGCGCTTAGCTTGTCTGTGTTATTATTTTATATATTGTCCTAAAC
Organism: Allium cepa; assembly: GCA_030765085.1. Taxonomy (NCBI): domain Eukaryota; kingdom Viridiplantae; phylum Streptophyta; class Magnoliopsida; order Asparagales; family Amaryllidaceae; genus Allium; species Allium cepa. The sequence goes on from CM060931.1 coordinate 863,031,018, forward strand.
TATTATGAACCATCGTAGTTCATTTTATACTGGAATTGGGTATGTCGATGGGAGTAAATAAATAAGAGATGAAAAATTAAAAATATATACCACTTCTATAGAGATAACCAATACAGGTGTAAGGCCTAACTACGGATGGCCGCTCCTATCCAGCCTTATTCTTCGAAATAACTATAACATCCCACTCTTTTGGATGATTTAAATCGACAATAAACCACACTTGTCAAACTAAATCATTCAAAAGGTAAGACTGTTAATGGGGTAAATAAGAAAATAATAGAAAAGAAGGAAAGATAAAACACAGAATCTCACAGCGGAATGACAAAATATAAAAATCAAATAAACAGTTCATGAAGCTGTTTTACAAATAACATTTGATTACACCTTTACAATACAAATCAGAGTTATACATACAGTAGAAATAAATAAATAATGCAGCGGAACACATGATGTAGTGGAATAATTAATAATAAATAGTAGACTCGTCTCCGTCTTCATCCTCCAAAATATAATGGTCTTCAATACACTAAAAAAGCTCAGACTGACCCGAGCGTAATAAAAAGACAAAACACTCGAGTCAGGACTAAAAGATCTTATGTAAGTCAAATCAAAATAAGTAGAATAGAAATATTACTATAATGGATTCAGAGATGTATAACAGGAATTTCATCTCCTATCAAGTGTACAATGTGGATTTAATTATTTAAAAGATTTCAGACGATTCAAAAATACCAATCTGATCATTTTAATTAAAATAGATCCAAATTTTAAATTTAAAACTTAAATCTTTCAAATAATTCAATTCTAATAAATAATCCAAATTAAAGAAATTACACGGTTATATGTCATTTCAACCAGTATCCAAATCAAAATTTCCAAATCAATGGAAACCGCTCGAGTTATCATTTCAATCCATAGTGGTAACAAAGATATATACATAAATAAACATCCAATCATCCAAAATGGCAACCAATAACATCCATCACAATCCAACATCCAAATCAGCCAATAAATCACAACAATCAGCTGACTATCATTATCAGGTGTATAACTTGCAATTTATATTCATTATTTAATAAATGGCAAATTCAATTCAATATAAATTCAAATTTAACTTAAATGACAATCTAATAATACCAAAAGCAATTAATAAATTTCTAATCACATTATAAATTTAATTTAACTAGCATAAGATAATCTAGTATTCGTGAGTGGGTCAAAACACTCACCTTTGATATTTAGAACGCAAAAATCCAAACAAAGATGCCTTTTCCAATAGTCTCCAAACTCAACCAAACCTATTTTATGTTATTAGGAATTCCAATACGAGTCCAGGGGAAGAAACTACGCGTGTATCAAAGCTCGTATGAGGAAGATATTCAGGTTATAAGGATATAAAATAAAATAAAAATACATACATATTTAATTCTTAAAATAAGAAACTTTAATAACTCACGTTTTCAAATTTTGTGTACCCAAAACAAAGGCAAGAAGTGGAAAGCCAAAACCATTAAGGCTAATTCTTATTGTTCAATTTTTTTGAAGGCTTCTTGCGAAAGAAGGCAAGGCGATGAGAAAAGTTACGGATGTGGTTAAGGAAGAAATGGATGCTCACACTTTTTTATTATTTTCTTTTTCTAAACATAGCTTCAGTAAAATGAATTGGCAGCAATTAAGTAGAGGTATAAAGCTATGTTGACATTGAGACTTTGAGGGAAACAAATAGGGGTCTGATGTTTGAAAAATAAGAAATTTCTAGGGGAAAGAATGATATATGATATAAAACAAAAGAAGAAAGGTAAGTGACAAATGAAATATGTATGGAAGGGACAAAAAAACAAAACTGTATGATCTAAGTAGATGCTTTGGGAAATAGATAAACAAAACGGAAGAATAAGAAAGGATATAGATTCACGTTTCAATTACATCAAAGAATTGCAATAAAACCATATGTGGAAATGGTGGCAGGTGTATTGAATAATAAGGAATTGAAGGGACCACTTAGGATCTAGTTAATTTCATGATCCAATCAATTAAATATATTATCACTGAATATACCCTTTTTCACACTCGTTTACAGATAATTAACATATAGTAAATAAATTTGAATACAATAACCAGTGTAACGTTACAAAAAAATAAAAGATGATCTAGAACTCAAATTCAAGTTTTTTTTTTCTTTCAAAATAATGTTTTTCTCATAAGGGAATTGCACAACCTGAAAAGTCAATTGAATTTAAACTTCAAGATTAGTGTTAAAATCACTTATATACAGCCTCATAAGTATACTTAATGACTGTAATTGTTTTAAAATTCATTTTTTTCCTTCTTTATATAGAATTATGTTTACCTTAAAAATGAAAATGTTCGTTTTATTTTCATTAAAATGTTCTTTTTATTTTTTTACAATAATGTATATTTCTTTCGTTAAATCCAAAAATAAATATTAATGTTTCTTTTTTTTAAAATTGAAAGATACATAATTGTAATTAATTTCAAAATTACACTTATAACGGATTATAACAAACGTATATTTCTTTCATTAAACGCCATTAATTTCAAATAAATTCTCTTTTCCTTTTATTAGAAGATTCCAAGTCAAATTAACTGCAATAAATTCATTAATTAATTTAGATTCCAACATATACTTTTTTTTTAAATCTTATTATTCAATCAATTATCATATTATATATATACTTAATGTTGGTTTACCATTTCATTACCTCAATCTTCTATATTTATCACTTTAGTTCATATTAACTGTAGTAGGTAATTAGATTAACTGCAATTGATTTTCAAATTAATTTCAATGGATTAAATAAATAGGTGATGAATGACAAATGTTACCTTTTACTTACTTAATCGCATTTACAAGATTATTATTAACAACAAATGCTATGACTACTTACACAATCCTGATTATGTTAAATTTTCCATTAATTTCATATAATTTCCCCTTTTATATAACATTTAATTCATTTCCTTATTTCAACTTATCATCAAATAACGTTACAATTATTTTAATCAATAACATACAATTCAAACATTAAACCCAACATTCAATTGCCTTAATTCAACTAATTACCCATTCAATATTAAAACGATAAATTAATGAGAAAATAATTAATACAATCTTTTATAATAATAATTCATACCCCTTATCTTATTCTTTACAACCAAGGGTTATAATTTGCTTACCCAAAAAGGTTTTATATTCAACATTAACCTATTTCAATTAACTACATACAATTTCACCATCTACATCATTTAATTTATTTCATTATTTACAATCATAACCAAGTCAACCTACAATGTATTTCAATTAGTTTGAAATTACTTTAAATATTTATCAATAGCGTTCAGACAACACCACTGATTTCATATTCAATATTAGCCAATTCTAATTGATTACATATAATTTCAACATTCAATGTATTTCCTTATTTTTAGTTATAACTAATTATAACCTTAAAGTCACTTCAATTAAATGGAAATTAGATTAAAATAGTTAGCAATTACCTTATATTAACATTACTAACATTACATTCTAGTTATTCTTCTCCTTATAACATCAATTTTTTTTTAGTTTTATTTCAATATAAAATTATAAAATATTATTTAATTAATATTTTAATAATCGAAAATTATGGGTCGTTACACTCTCTCCTACTCAAAACTTTTCGTCCTCGAAAAGGGAAAAGGAGGAAATTAGGAAAAGGAGAAAATAAGGAATCATTATATTTTATTCAAAGTATTCAATTTATAAACAATTAATTTTCATAACTAATGAATTTAAATAGAATATACAATTAATTATAAGTAATTCTTCATTTTCAAGTCTACCAAAGTTTGAAAATATTTCACTTTTCACAAAATTTCTATGTCTAAAATTTACGAAAAATTTCGGCAGAGTCTCCTTTGTACGGAGAGGTCGCGGAGAAGTAATAATATCTATAATCATCATATATATATCATATTAAAAAAATAAACATCCTAAACCATGGGAAACAATATAATATTGCTAGAAACTTGTAATCCAAAAATATACCTATTAGTCGGGAAAAGAACGCTTAATTTATGAAACCAAAAGTAGTAGCTATTATTTCCATAAACTTGTACTTCACTTGTAAAATCCAAAGAAGTTAATAATACGTGAAAAGAGATATATTTAAGTTGCATCAATTAATAACAAACAAATCAACACAATATAATAATAGTCACATGCAAACAAACAACATGGCCATCATATGTAACAAAGGAATCAATCATATGTCCATAGCAACCAAACTGATGTTTTGTTCGGGTTCAGACATTTTTAGTCGTACAAGATGATAAATAGACTATTAAGTGTACCCTATGCTCAATAGCCTTAGATAAATACTTGATATATTATCTATTTTATAGAGTTAGAAGTATCCTTTCCTATCATCTCAAAAGCCAAAATAACCAATAATTTCAACACAATATTTAAGTTTATTCAATTGGTTTCTTTTTTTTTACATCATTACTATTATTTTTTTCTCATATAACGTCCTTTTCTTTTTCTTACATGTACATATATAAATTATTTCACAATATTAATTACATACATAACATTTCTTGTTCATCAAAATTCTTATTTAGAAATAATTTCATTGAACGCTTCCATTACTTAAGTTTTACCTGTATAATATTCTATTACATATTCTATTAACATTTCAACTTATTAAACATTTTTGGTAAATATATGTGTTTTAAGAGTGTAATTGAGTGTTATACATGTTTATTTTATTCATGTTAGTTAACAAAATATTCAATGATTACATATTCTAAATTTTGATATCTTTTGATTTACAAGTTACAAATTTCTAATTTCTTATATATTTTATTCGTAAAATTCCATTCTTATTTATTTAATTAATTATTATTTATATAAAGGCCAATCACTTACATAATTTGTTTTCCATTAAAGATTTAAGCCATTAATTTATCATTTCACAAAATATTACTTAAGCTTCTACAGCCTTACTTAATTTTATACCTTAATTTAGTTATAGAATAAAAATTTAAGTTTTTAGTGTTCGCCCTTGAAGAGAAAAGAAATACTTCAATATATCTAAAAATTCAATTAAAACATTTAACCTCATTCACTTAGTAGGAATATAAGATAAATTTAAAACATCTTTAGAGCATTATGCAAGGACTTTCCCAAAGTTTAAACAATGTTAGAAATTTGTATCAAAAATTTATATTAAAACATTATAATAAGATTTTAAAAATAAAGTTCCTTAAATCTGATAATTTATTAGACTCAATAGTCCAAAATAAGTATAAACTCTAGATTATTAAAGTGAAACTAATAGCATACTCAAATCTTGCACTAAATAACTAAATAAAAGTATAAATTTTCATAGATTCATGATTAATTTTACACACTTGGTTTAAAATGAATATTCAAATCATGGGAAAAACATTTATCATGGTTTAATACAAAATTCAAATAGTAACTAAACCTATAAATTTACTACTAGTCCTTCGAAATCAAGTAATTATTTAAAATCGTACTTCCAAAATTGAGATTCTAATTTATTTTCCAAGTATATTTAAAACTTCGCAAATCATTTTTTCCATTTATATAATACATCTTCAAATTATACATTCAAAGAAACTTATCAAAAAATTTACAAAAAAAAAATTCATTTGAAAACTTCATTTGCAAATCAATCATCTTTAATGTTTTAATACTTTACAAAAAAAATTCTATAAATTTTCTTGCTTCATTTATTAATACCATTTCAGTAATTTTAAATAACATCTTTTTAAATATATGTAAATTATTTGAAAACAATTACTTACATCATTACTTATATTTAAAAAGAAGCTATTGAAAACCTTAACTCCATTATGTTTAAATTTTATTAGTTTTAAATCTCAAAATACTTTTAAACATCATTAATAAATCAATAATCATTAACTTAAAATGTTTTATTTAATTAATAACTTCTGACAATATTTAGAACACTAATAATTTACAACTAAACCATGTTGTACATAAATAAACAATATTTAAACATTTTAAAGTATTTAGAAAGGAAAAATTATCAAAATATCTTTTATATAATACTTTATCAAAATACTTTTATAACTCGATGTTTTAACAGGTTTATCCTTGTTCTTGCAGACTCTGGCCATGCGTTGATCAGACGCATGGCTAGAATTCTCCAAGTACTTAGCAGACCTGTTTCAACACCCAATGAAAATACTTAAAACCATTAAAAATAGATATGGAAAGTACGTTCCCCCATGGATTGCAGTTACGCAATAGTTATGCGGCTATCCCAGCTGAATCAATTGTAGCTGTAAGCATCTCACCCCTCGATTTACGCTATCCAATAATATCAAATGAATATAATAAGTGACCCACCAATGGGATACGATGATGACCCACCAAAGGGATCCGATAATGACCCACCAAAGGGATCCGATAAAGACCCACCAAAGGGATCCGATAAATGACCCACCAAAGGGATCCAACAAATGACCCACCAAAGGGGTCCGATGGAAGGTACTTCCCATATCATTTATTTCAAAATATATCATACCACATATAGTCACCATTCAGAATCATAGCTTCAAATATCGCACTTATATAAATTCCATCATATATAAGATATCATTTTCAGATAGAGTATTTTCCAAAATCAATAGTCTCAAATATATCAAATCATTCTTATATAAATTCGTTATATATAAGATTTATCTCTTCAGATCAAAAACCTTCCAAAATCAACATTTTTTAAAAATCACCTTATACTTATATAAAGTCTGCCTTATGCAAGAATAAAAAAATTGTTCCATATGGAATCGAACATTTTTGCTTTGCAAAAGGTTTTGAATTTAGAATAGTTCTTTTTTTATACACAATCATTTTGTGAAATAGTTTGGTATATAAAATGGTTGTGGAAAATAGTTTGTAAATAAAATAGTTTGTAAAATAGTTTTAAAATAAAATAGTTTGTAAAATAGTTTGTATAAGAAAAATTAAAGAAAATAGTTTGTATAAGGAAAATAAAAGAAAGTAGTTTGAAAAATGGTTTTAAATTAATAGTAGTTTTTCATACAGGAAAATCCCAATTTAAATTACAAAGATATCCAACCCAACAACATTCAATTTCAATGCCAAAGCATATCAATAATACTAGAACATAAGATGTAGACATGTCATCATTTTGCAACATTACATTCGATCGTTCTCTCGATCACACAAGTTCGCTTTCGAACTAGTATTGTCCGTTCAACTTCCCTAATGCGGACTTCGATATGGTTTCTTGACTAGAAACCATCATTCTCCTTGCATAGCCATATACTATGATAGAGAACTCTAGAATCAAACCAAAAATCCATATCAATATTCACCATCAAGAATCGAATGAAAAATTCTAATGCGAAATGGTGTAATTCACCTCAAACTTACATACTCAAATCCGGATCAAATTAATTATGCGAATAAAATAATATACGCACAACTTACGTATTTATTTCAATTTGATTCATCACAATTATACTTCCACTAAATTCATTATTAATCTCATTGATTAATGAAAGTATCATTTCATACTTTAATATTTGTTTCACATAATTTCTCCATTTAACATATAACATTAATTTATTCATTCTCATATTGTTGCTTATATTTCTAATCAATTTAAATTACATTCATTCCACATGTAATATTTCTCATTTAATATTACATTTATTACTAAATCATTTCATAAGGAATTTTCTTAAGTTTATAACCAAATTATAAAAACATAATTCCTTTTTATAAGTCATTGTTCAGGTTTAAAGTTATCACAACTTTATTCATAACCATTTATTATAACATCCATTTATTTAATAACAATTTACAAGTCATGGTTTTATTTATAATCAATTCACATTAAATTCATACTAATTCAGAAGGTTTTGATTATCCAAAATATCCAAATATTTTGTTTTTCAATAGTTGAACTACGGTCAGAAACAACAAAATTCACAACAACAATAATTAGCCAATGCTTTTAAACTGATAAAAGCAACTAATCAACAATAAATGATAATAACTAAATATTACCATTTCATAAATCAAACACATTACAAATAACTATATTAGTTATAAAAATTTAATCCTCTGCATATCATATAATATTAGGAAAAAAATTCATTTCATAACTTATATAAAACACTTTTATAAAACTAACAAATACACGCTCTCATATATACACTTAGACAACTCATTCTAGGGTATTACTACCCTATCTCAAATGAGTTAACCCCAACAGGCTAAGGTATGTCTAAACTAAAACTCTGATACCAACTGTAACATCCCACCCTTTTTGACGATTTAAATCGACAATAAACCACACATGTCAACTAAAATCATTCAAAAGGTAAGACTGTTAATGGGGTAAATAAGAAAATAATAGAAAAGAAGGAAAGATAAAACACAGAATTTCATAGCGGAATGACAAAATATAAAAATCAAATAAATAGTTCATGAAGCTGTTTTACAAATAACATTTGATTACACCTTTACAATACAAATCAGAGTTATATATACAATAGAAATAAATAAATAATTCAGCGGAAACATGATGTAGTGGAATAATTAATAATAAATAGTAGACTCATCTCCGTCTTCATCCTCCAAAATATAATGGTCTTCAATACACTAAAAAAGCTCAGACTGACCCGAGCGTAATAAAAAGACAAAACACTCGAGTAAGGACTAAAAGATCTTATGTAAGTCAAATCAAAATAAGTAGAATAGAAATATTACTACAATGGATTCAGAGATGTATAATAGGAATTTCATCTCCTATCAAGTGTACAATGTGGATTTAATTATTTAAAAGATTTCAAACGATTCAAAAATACCAATCTGAACATTTTAATTAAAATAGATCCGAATTTTAAATTTAAAACTTAAATCTTTCAAATAATTCAATTCTAATAAATAATCCAAATTAAAGAAATTACACGGTTATATGTCATTTCAACCAGTACCCAAATCAAAATTTCCAAATCAATGGAAACCGCTCGAGTTATCATTTCAATCCATAGTGGTAACAAAGATATATACATAAATAAACATCCAATCATCCAAAATGACAACCAATAACATCCATCACAATCCAACATCCAAATCAGCCAATAGATCACAACAATCAATTGATTATCATTATCAGGTGTATAACTTGCAATTTATATTCATTATTAAATAAATGGCAAATTCAATTCAATATCAATTCAAATTTAACTTAAATGACAATCTAATAATACCAAAAGCAATTAATAAATTTCTAATCACATTATAAATTTAATTTAACTAGCATAAGATAATCTAGCATTCGTGAGTGGGTCAGAACACTCACCTTTGATATTTAGAACGCAAAAATCCAAACAAAGATGCCTTTTCCAATAGTCTCCAAACTCAGCCAAACCTATTTTATGTTATTAGGAATTCAAATACGAGTCCAAGGGAAGAAACTACGCATGTAACAAAGCTCGTATGAGGAAGATATTCAGGTTATAAAGATATAAAATAAAATAAAAATACATACATATTTAATTCTTAAAATAAGAAACTTTAATAACTCACGCTTTCAAATTTGGTGTACCCAAAACAAAGGCAAGAAGTGGAAAGCCAAAACCATTTAGGCTAATTCTCATTGTTTAATTTTTTTGAAGGCTTCTTGCAAAAGAAGGCAAGGCGATGAGGAAAGGTACGGATGTGGTTAAGGAAGAAATGGATGCTCACACTTTTTTATTCTTTTCTTTTTCTAAACATAGCTTCAGTAAAATGAATTGACAGCAATTAAATAGAGGTATAAAGCTATGTTGACATTGAGACTTTGAGGGAAACAAATAGAGGTCTGATGTTTGAAAAATAAGAATTTTCTAAGGGAAAGAATGATATTTGATATACAACAAAAGAAGAAAGGGAAGTGACGAATGAAATATGTATGGAAGGGACAAATAAAACAAAACTGTATGATCTAAGTAGATGCTTTGGGAAATAAATAAACAAAACGGAAGAATAAGAAAGGATATAAATTCACGTTTCAATTACATCAAAGAATTGCAATAAAACCAAATGTGGAAATGGTGGCAGGTGTATTGAACAATAAGGAAATGAAAGGATAACTTAATCTTGTTAATTTCATGATCCACTCAATTAAATATATTATCACTGAATATACCCTTTTTCACACTCGTTTACACATAATTAATATATAGTAAATAAATTTGAATACAATAATCAGTGTAACGTCACAAAAAAATAAAAGATGATCTAGAACTCAAATTCAAGTTTTTTTTTTCTTTCAAAATAATGTTTTTCTCATAGAGGAATTGCACAACCTAAAAAGCTAATTAAATTTAAACTTCAAGATTAGTGTTAAAATCACTTATACAGCCTCAAATGTATACTTAATGACTGTAAAATATTGTTTTAAAATTCATTTTTTTTTTCTTCTTTATATAAAATTATTTCTACCTTAAAAATGAAAATGTTCGTTTTATTTTCATTAAAATGTTCTTTTTATTTTTTTACAATAATGTATGTTTCTTTCGTTAAATCCAAAAATTAATATTAATGTTTCTTTTTTTTAAAACTGATAGATCCCAAATCGACATAATTGTAACTAATTTCAAAATTACACTTATAACGGATTATAACAAACGTACATTTCTTTCATTAAACGCCATTAATTTCAAATAAATTCTCTTTCCCTTTTATTAGAAGATTCCAAGTCAAATTAACGGCAATAAATTCATTAATTAATTTAAATTCCAACATATACTTATTTTTTTTAATCTTATTATTCAATCAATTATCATATTATATATACTTAATGTTGGTTTACCATTTCATTACCTCAATCTTCTATATTTGTCACTTTAGTTCATATTAACTATAGTAGGTAATTAGATTAACTGCAGTTGATTTTCAATTTAATTTCAATGGATTAAATAAATAGGTGATGAATGACAATTGTTACCTTTTACTTAATCGCATTTACAAGATTATTATTAACAACAAATGCTATAACTACTTACACAATCCGGATTATACTCAATTTTCCATTAATTTCATATAATTTCCCCTTTTATATAACATTTAATTCATTTCCTTATTTCAACTTATCATCAAATAACGTTACAATTATTTTAATCACTAACATACAATTCCAACATTAAACCCAACATTCAATTGCCTTAATTCAATTAATTACCCATTCAATATTAAAGCGAAAAATTAATGAGAGAATAGTTAATACAATCGTTTATAATAATAATTCATACCCCTTATCTTATTCATTACAACCAAGAGTTATAATTTGCTTACCCAAAAAGGTTTTATATTCAATATTAACCTATTTCAATTAACTACATACAAGTTCACCATCTACATCATTTAATTTATTTCATTATTTACAATCATAACCAAGTCAACCTACAATGTATTTCAATTTGTTTGAAATTACTTTAAATATTTATCAGTAGCGTTCAGACAACACCATTGATTTCATATTCAATATTAGCCAATTCTAATTGATTACATATAATTTCAACGTTCAATGTATTTCCTTATTTTTAGTTATAACTAATTATAACCTTAAAGTCACTTCAATTAATTGGAAATTAGATTAAAATAGTTAGCAATTACCTTATATTAACATTACTAACATTACATTCTAGTTATTCTTCTCCTTGTAACTTCAATTTTTTTTAGTTTTATTTCAATATAAAATTATAAAATATTATTTAATTAATATTTTAATAATCGAAAATTATGGGTCGTTATAATAACAGACAGTATTTCTTTTAATACTCTTTGTTATTGTGAGCATAGAGGTGGGGCGTCACGGTTGGTATCAGAGCTTGGGGTTTATGGACATAATATAAAACATAACTTTGATGGAACATGTGTTACAATTATTAGTCGATGTTTTATTTGTGCTTTGAGTCAAAACTAAAGTTTTGAAAATATGTTGAAATTTTTAAATATCTTTATTTAAAAATAAGAAGTGAAACTGTGTTTTGATGATTGATTGATTTGTGTTCTGCTTATCAGAATGCGCAGCGGGAACAGTGAAACTGTTTTCGCTGAGTACAGCTGATAACATTTTTGATTTGAAAATCAAAATATGAAATTGAAATAAATTTCAATTGTTGTTTACATAGCTGTGTTTATTTTGTTTACTTTGAAAATTTCGAATCCGATTTGAGGATTCGAAGCGATTGCAGTTATGTGAATTTGTTGAGATTTTTGTTGTTTTAAATTATCTTCATTGAAGATATATTTGAATGATTTCTTTGTTCAATTTGTGGTATATGTGCAAATTTAGGTTGCATGTTACTACATTAAATTTTACGTTGAACCAATGCTTGGTTTTAAACGTATTTTGTTGCCGTTATTTTTATGACGGGATTTTTGCACCAATGCTAAATCTTTGAAGCATGGCGTTTTGTTGACATTTTTAATGAATGAAAATTCATTGGTGTTATATTTTGATGTGAATTCTTTTGATGAGATTTTGACGTATGAATATTACTGTCACTTTGCCTTCGGTAGACGTCAAATTTTAAAGTGGATTTTCAAGCGGTTATCCCGCAATGCTGATTTCGACATCCGTTTCTACGGTGTTTTGAGAAGTGCAATTTCTTTGTCGAAATTTCATTGATGTTGCTGTTTTTATCACGGATTTGCAAATCATTTTAAAAAATAAAATTGTTTCCATTTTTTTTATAGTTTACGCTTTTAAAGGAATGAAGAAGCGATTTAAACGATTCAGCAAAATCGAGGACTGTGAACCCTTTCTTTTACTGATTCGCTTAATTCCGGACTTTTTCGTTTGAGAATGTAAATTATTACTTTTATAAAATAAATGAAATTGTTTTCAGAAGTTTTACAATTTGCGCTTTCAAAGGAATGAGGAAGCGATTTAAACGTTTCAGCAAAATCGAGGATTATGACCCCTTTCTTTTACTGATTCGCTTAATTCCGGACTTGTCCATTTGAGAATGTGAAATCTTATTTTTGGAATGCACAATTTTGCACTTTCAAGGAAACGATGAAGAGATTTAAACAATTTAGTAAAATATGTGGTTATGCGACATGTGCGTTTGCTATTTTGGTTAATTCCGGACTCGTTAATTGAAATATTTGATGTTTGATGATTTTACACTTTCAAGGAAACGATGAAGAGAATTAAATGATTTAGTAAAACTCGTGGTTATGGGACATGTGCGTTTGCTATTTTGGTTAATTCCGGACTCGTTAATTGAAATATTTGATGATTTTCGTGTGCTTTGGAGCCACTACGATGGACCTTCGGGTCATATGAGGACCTTCGGGGTCAAATACCAGTACCAGACCTTCGGGTCATATGATGGGCGCCAAAATTATGATGACGGTACTTGGTAGGCTTCGGCCATATGAGATGTACGTGCGGCGTAGCTAAAACTCGCCATATGATGGGATCGATCCACCTTTTATGTTGATTTTCTAGATCATCTAAATTGATTTCTAGATATTTGTTGTTTCCAATTATCTGTAGGTAATTAGATATTTGTTGATATGAGTTCTGATTATCGTTTTTGATAATCGAATATTTGTTGTTTCTGATTATCGTTTTTGATAATCGGATATTTGTTGAATTGAGAATTCTGATTATCGTTTTTGATAATCGGATATTTGTTGTTTCAGATTATCGCTTTTGATAATCAGATATTTGTTGATTTTGATTATCGTTTTTGATAATCGAATGTTTGTTGTTTCTGATTATCGTTTTGATAGTCGGATATTTGTTGATTTTAATTATCGTTTTTGATAATCGAATTTTTGTTGTTTATGATTATCGTTTTTGATAATCGGATATTTGTTGATTTTGATTATCGTTTTTGATAATCAAATATTCGTTGTTTCTGATTATCGTTTTTGATAATCGGATATTTGTTGATTTTGATTATAGTTTTTGATAATCGAATGTTTGTTGTTTCTGATTATCATTTTGATAATCGGATATTTGTTGATTTTGATTATCGTTTTGATAATCGAATATTTGTTGTTTCTGATTATCGTTTTTGATAATCGAATATTTGTTGTTTCTGATTATCGTTTTTGGTAATCGGATATTTGTTGATTTTGATTATCGTTTTTGGTAATTGGATATTTGTTGTTTCTGATTATCGCTTGTGATAATTGGATATTTGTTGATATGACTTCTGATTATCGTTTTTGATAATCGGATATTTGTTGTTTCTGATTATCGTTTTTGATAATCAGATATTTGTTGATTTTGATTATCGTTTTTGATAATCGAATGTTTGCTGTTTCTAATTATCGTTTTTGATAATTGGATATTTGTTGATTTTGATTATCGTTTTTAATAATCGAATATTTGTTGTTTCTGATTATCGTTTTGATAGTCGAATAATTGTTGTTTCTAATTATTGTTTTTGATAATCGGATATTTGTTGATTTGAGAATTCTGATTATCGTTTTTGATAATTATACCTTTGTTGTTTTCTGATTACCGTTTTGGTAACTAGATATTTGCGATTTTGCGATTTGCTAATTGGGTTTTATATTTGGCTTTGTTGATAATTAGATTTTGTTGTCTTCTAATTATCATATCGATAATTAGATATTGCTGTTTTGTGATTTCAGTATTCTATTATCTATTTGATAGTTAGATTTTGTTGAGAATTTGTGAATTTCTTTTATGAAATTAAAAGATTTCTTTGGCATTTGTATTCCCCACTTTTATTTTTCTAGCTTAACCAGTTTATGTTAGAAAAATAATTGTTATTGACGACTTTTATTATGAAAATTGCGGGATGCAATTTTTATAAGGAGGGGAGTCTGTAACAACCCGGCGTTTTGTAACAATTAATTTTCGTCATCTGGTGATTAAATTGTTAGCTAATGGATATTGGAATTTTATTGGGCTAAAATTCTTTGAAAAATTGGTTTAGTGTTGTTTTAGTCCTTAAGAACATGTTATTATTGTTGTCGTGATACTTATCAAGGGTTGATGACTGTTTCCCTTTATTTGATCTTTCATTCGAAAAACCCTAAAAAAATAAACAAACGAAAGAAAAAATAAATGGAGGCTCGATCTTCTTTCGTTCGCTCGAGAACTAGGGCTCGTTCAAATCGAAGGCTTCGACTCTGGTAGCTCGTTCCATCGATGATCTCGGCCTAGCCTTGGCGATCGACGCTTCCTATTTGCTTGTGGCTACATCTATTCGATCGAGTCGATTTCGGTTTTGTCTGGCGTGAGACCTCGTCTAAGAGAAAGGTGAGTGATTTAATTTTCATTCACATCTAGTTCGAAGTTTTCGTGATTTTGAAAGTGTGATTCCGTGCTTTCCTTCGGCTTTTAATTAAAGTTAAACTTTGGTCACTTTGATTTTTTTGGAAGTATTCTGGCTTCGGCCTCCTTTTGCTTTGCGAGCTCAATTTGGGTTTTAGTGAGGGTTGCCGCTGCTATATCCCTTGCCGTACTTTTGTGTTCGAGTATTTGATTCGAAATGAGAATCGATTTGGGAATTTTTTTATGCTATCTTGCTTGCGCTCGAATCTGTGAATTTTACCGATGGCGTTACTCGAAATTTCTAGGATTGTAAAACCTAAGTTCTCGTTCAACTCTTTGCTATTTAGGTTCTTTGTGAATAAAATCCTATGCGTGTTATCAACGCTTGGTTTTCAGAAATTCATTTAAGATTTTGTGTATAATTTTTTTTGTACAAATGTACATCTACTTCAATCCCTGATTTTATCGATTTCGTGTATTTTGATGAATTTCTGGACGTTGATGATTTACTAACTTTGAGTGCATTAAGCATTGTGTAGTCTTCATTGCAACCTGTGTTTGCATAATTAATATGCAGATACACTTGATCATTTGTAGCTGAAGTTTGCATTAGCTCATGTATGCTTGTAGTTTCACTTTTTCGATGATACTCTGATTATTGAGGCAGTGGCATTGATATTTGAAATGTTGCCTATTTGTTGTCTTGATTCTGACCATGTTGCACTATAATTTGGTCGAGTTTTGCATTTTACATTGTGCATTTCTGCACTTTGTTGAGTCTGAGTTATGCTCCTTTGATCATGTTGGATGTTTGGTCTGCATCTTTAATATGGAAGTTTCACATGGATTTGTATTCTGAATCATTTATTATTCATTCTGGTCTAGATTCACGTTCTGGACTTGGTTTTTGGTCAGTGCTTATGTTGGCACTGGGTTGCTTACATGTTGCCATGTCTCTGGTGCATCCACTCATTTGAGTTTATATTTTGTTTATTTGATAGTCTCATTTGGGTTTGAACCATGACTTGATGGAGTGCTGCCATTACTGTTGGCACTAACTTCATCTTGTCTGCACTTTGATGATCAGGTTGCATAATCCCTGTTGCCTTTATGTGCTTTGTGTTTCTTGGAATTATTCCTACAGTTTCATTTGGTTTGCAGTTGTGTTGAGTCATGATAGTTGTGACTTGACCTCTGCAGTATTGATTTGCTGTCAATAGTTGGAGTTATGATGACATCTTATACTGGAGTGGCGAGGCAGTACATGCGTGCGTGTACTGTAGCCAGACAGAATTAACATTTTAATGTGGCAAGGCAGTGCATGCGAGCGTGTACTGCAGCCCTATCAGATTTGATAATTTAAATTGATATTTCAATTGCTGGATTTGTTTCGTGTTGCCAATTAAATATATTTTGAAGTATATTTTGATTTGGTTTAATTTGATCATTCTGTATTGTCTAATTATCCATTTGATAATTAGATTTTGAGTTTCTAATTATTTATTCAATAATTGGATTTTGTTGTTAATTGCCGATTAGGCAATTCTGATGTTTTTCTAAATTATCTTCATTGATATTCTTTTCACTTATCTTTGTTGATGATTTGAATCTTGATTTGTTATTTAACATTGTTACGTGTTATATTTACCGTTATCCGATTTCCTTGTTAAAGGATTGGATAGACGAGATTTATTTTGACTATTGTCTAATTGCTATTTAATTATTATTGCTGTTGTGCATTAATAACTGAGTTCGAATTAGACTGACCCGTGTATTATTTTCTTTTGAATGTAATACTCGGGTCAGACCGATTTATTACAGGTTGTAGATATCTTGCTTTGAATTGCTGCTAGAGCTATGAAGTCTTTTCATACTTTTCGGAGTAGGCGTTGTCTTAGTATAGGATGTTGTATATTCATGTATACTATTCACGATAATGCACTTGTATATGTAACTTCCTGAGTCGACATATGTAGTTGTATCACATGTATTGTATCACATGTATATCAACTTACTTCAGTTATATATATATGAGACTTTTGATTATCTGTGTTCCGCGCTTAGTTTGTCTGTGTTATTATTATATATATTGTCCTAAACTATTATGAACCATCGTAGTTCGTTTTATACTGGAATTGGGTATGTCGATGGGAGTAAATAAATAAGAGATGAAAAATTAAAAATATATACCACTCCTATCGAGATAACCAATATAGGTGTAAGTCCTAACTACGGATGGCCGCTCCTATCCAGCCTTATTCTTCGTAATAAAAGACAGTATTTCCTTTAATACTTTTTGTTATTGTGAGCATAGAGGTGGGGCGTCACATAATATTTGTGTGATAACTCAAACCAATGTTTTCAAAATAATAAAAATATGAATTCACTTCAAAATTTAAATGATTTCGAGAATAATCCATCCCAATTCAATTTTGAATCGAAAATGAATTTCAAAGTCAAAACGAAAATGTGATCCAATTTTCAAATAATTTTGTTCTCAAAAAATCCAAATCGAAAATTCTCAAGTTAATAACTGTAAAATGGATTTTCTTGAACAAATGAACGAAATTTATGATGATCACGTGGATTCGTTGTTTGAAACTTATATGAGACAACGTGAAAAACAAAACCAAATCGCAACGTGCGACGAATCAAACAATAATCAATCTTTTACCCAAATGGACGATTTTCAAATAAGAACTTTTGAAATTGAAAATTACAATCTTAATGAAGTTGTTGAAAACACGGTAATTGAGTTGGATTTCAATTCTTTTGAGGGTGAGAAACTCGATTTGAAATTAGATCTTCCTTTCTCCGATTTTGATAAATTAAACACAACTTTGAATTTTGAACTTGATTCATGCGATGAAGTTGTGAATAATTCGACAAAGGAAGACAAATTTATTGAACATTAATTTTATGGACTTTTCGATGACGAGTTGTTGAATTCCGAAGGGGAAGATTTAAATCACCATTTTGAATTTAAAACCAACAATTTTGAAGAAGTTTTTAATAATAAATTTGAATTTCAATTTGGCGAAAAATACTTGAACTTTAATCAATCGTTTAATCAACCACGAAATCATCGAAAATGAAACAACTCGTACGATTTTTAATAAAACGACATTCGTTTTTCCAAACCACATTCGATTCCAAAATCTTTACGATTTGGTTTTTTGCGCTTAAGCTGTGTCTCGCGTACTTGGAAAGACAAATGAATCGGTTTTTGAAAGACTGTTTCATTTACTTTCTAACGGCATACTTTCTCGTCTCTTGTAAATAATCTTCCTTTGATGTAAACATAGGATTTTTCTTTTTAATTTTCTATTTTCTCCTTCCACTTGGGTTGACGGTGGGGACACAGCCAAAATCAAGTATGGAGGGAGACTCGTCTTCTTTTTTATTTCTCATGACTAATTTTTCTTTTTTCCTCCAAAACTCAAAAAAAAGGTTCATAAACGATTTTTTTATACATTTTGATTTATTTTTAAAGAAACACTATAAGATAGATATATGGTTTTGGCTTATTAAGTTGAAATAATTGAAAATTTATTTGTCTTAACAAAAATAAAAAAGAAGTTTGATTACAAATAATGATGGTTTAACTAGTATGTGGGAACATATGTGTTAATTATGAAATGCATCCTAATTGAAATTCTTTGTTTTAAAAGTGGTGAACTTAAAATAAAGGATATAATATATTATTTTGTCTTCTAAGTTAAATGGTGCTAAGATGATTTTGCAAAACTCTCTCTCTCTTAAAAAAAAATATAAAATAATAATAATAATAATAACAACATCCAAAGTATTCACTCTCATTCAAAAGTCCTCACGGTTATGCATGGGTGAATTATTTGTACTCTTTGATTATGTGCTTTCATACTCGTTTAAAAGTCCTCACGCTTATGTTTGTATGGAACACATGTAAAAAGAGAAAAAACAAGAACAGACGTAATAAAAACCACCTACGGCCAATAGGTGTATGCATGAAAGTGTGTGCACTCGTCATGCTTTGTACTCCCCTCACATAAGCCCGAAAGGCAGTGCATGGGTGGTATATATGGCCTCAGTTTACCTGAGCTAGGTGTGTAATTTTTCTTGGAAATAATGGGAGAGCAAACAATTGAAATCCTAGCACTATTTTTACTTATTTTATTTGATTTGTTATTGAAAAGAAATGAAAATACCACTTTGATAAACTTTGATAATCAACTATGGAAACGCTTCATAGTTACACTATGTTATTAACCAAAACAACGAGTTAAACTATAGTCTATTTGTTATGATGACTTGATTTTTGTTGGAAATTTTGACGAGTAAATGACATAAATTTTCAAGATAATAGCCAAAACCTATATTTAACTTATTCATGTCAATTTAAAAATAAATCCTTCATTTGTAAATATTTTCAAAAACTTGCATTCTTCTCTTTGTAAATAAATCTTGCACCTTGTGAATATTGTCATCCTGCATTTGGATTTTGTGGGTAGTATCCGCTGTGAACCCTCACAAGACAACACTTGTCCTACTAGGGACACCCAAAGGTTTAACGGCTTGTTGCATACGCTCAATGCAATCGTGCTTCCTATGAAAACAGATTTATATTAGTTTCCCTTTATTCGAGGACGAATAAAAAGATAAGTGTGGGGGTTTTGATGTGCATGTAAATGTGCATATTTTTACCACCATATTTAATCTATTTAAATTAAATAAATGATCATATTGGGTATTTTAACTTGTTTTAACCAAAATCCATATTAATTCCAAATTGCCACATATCCATCTTCATATAGGGGGAAAACGGTCATTTGTGTGCATATATTTCTTTGAGAAAAATTAGTTGGAAAGAAATATATATTTTTGTTGGAATTTGATCTCAAATAGTAGTGGTTTCATGAAGGAATATGCATGCATAAAGAAAATAAAAAAGAATGAAGTTGGAAATAATTCAAAGTGAAGAACATGAAGGACCACACTTACCCACCTGTCTTAATGCACAAATTAGAGGCTAATGCACATGCTTATGGAATTAATGGCTTCATGTACACTTAAATGATAATTAGTAGAGGCTAATGATTACTTGGCCTCCATACTACCTCAAGGGCATTTTGGGTCCCCCAAATTATGGATTACGGTTTCATGCTTGTACAAATGACCCATTATGTTCATGTAACCTCCTCTTCCTATTCATCAGTTTAGGCTCAAAATAAAAAAGAAAGCTCTCATTCTTTCCATGGCTACTTAGCCATTTCTTCTCTTATGTAATTCTTTTTTATGCAATTTAATACATGTTCATTTTCTTTTCCTGTTTATTTCCTTTCATGTTGTAGTGTAGATTTCTTTTATGCAAGTAGAATAGTTTTTCATCTAACTTTGCTCTCGTTTTCTTTTCTTTTTCTTTCATGTTTTAGGCCACATTTGTTAACCAGCTGACAAATATGAGAGGCTAAACCTCTTTAATTTAGGGGGTAACGGAGTTCCCTATTTATGTAGCTTCAACTATTTGTTAATTCATGCTCTCTTTTTGTGCTTAATGATGATCAAATGAAGTCTTTTATTTGTTATTTTTAATTTGAATTTGATAGTCTATATTGCTGACATCAAATAGGCTATGCTTAAACGATCACTAACACAAATGCCTCTTCATCAAAATATGATTATGGCAAAAGAAAGTGGTTTGAAATTAAAATTTGATGGTCTATATTTCTAATCAATAGTTAATAGGCCATATTTAAAATAGATTTCATTTCATTTTCTTTGTCAAGTTTCATGTAAGTTAGTAAGTGCTTTAATGGATGTGTTATAGTTTGATGGCTTATGTTGGCTAATCAATAGCACAAATATGTTATATTTATGATAAGCATATCAATTAAAGCACTAATGACCATAAAATAGAGATCATGATTTCATATGTGTTGAACTACAAGATCTAGAAAGTGGATTTATTCCCTAAATTGTAGCTTAACTCTTATATTTGTTTCTCTTTTCTTTTAGTTAGTTAGTTAATTCTCTAATTCTATAGCTTAACTTTCCATCGACTTTGGTTTGATTTGATTGAATAGAATTTTAAAATCATCAATTCCCTATGCATCGACCCGTATTTGCCACGTGCTTCAATAATATATTGTATGCTTGTGGTTATATTTATTGCAAAATTCGTTTGGCTATTTTCTAGTTCATAAACATTTAGCCGTCCGAACAGCATACACTCATCATAATATCTGGTTTACTTGTTGTAAGATAAAGTAGTGATCCTATCATACTACGATATAGATTTAGGTCTATACTTTTGCCATTGCATGAAGATGTGCCATTGTGCTCATAGGTGTTGGTTTGGCAGAACTGTTTTTCATTCCAAAACGTTTGATAAGATTATTACAGTATTTTTCTTGATTAATAAATATTGCGTGTAAAACATGTTTTATTTGAAGTCCTAGAAAATATGATAGTTCTCTCATATGGGACATTTCAAATTCTCTCGTCATTATTTCAGAAAATTCATTATTAGTTGAGCCAAATATAATGTCATCGACATATGTTTGAACTATTAATATATCATTTTTGGAATGTTTATAAATAATGTTTGATCTATTTTTCCTATTTCGAATCCAGAATCAATCAATATAGCTTTTAAGGCGTTCATACCAAGCACTTGGTGCATGCTTTAAACCATATAAAGTTTTCCTAAGTTTATATACATGATCTGGATATTTTTCATAAATAAATAAAGGAGGTTCTTCAACATAAACGTTTTCTTTAATATAGCTATTTAAAAATGCACTTTTAACATCCATTTGGTAAAGTTTAAAGTTATTAAAACATGCGTACGCCAAAAAGATTCGTATTGCTTCCAGTCTAGCAACTGGAGCAAACGTTTCTTCGTAGCCTATTCTTTCTTCTTGGTTATATCCTTGTGCTACTAGTCTCGCTTTGTTTATAGTTATATTTTCAAATTCGTCTATTTTATTTTTATAAACCCATTTAGTTCCTATAACAGTCTGATCGGTCGGTCTGGGGACTCGTTCCCAAACTTCATTTCATTCAAACCAATTTAGTTCTTTTGCATAGCAACAATCCAATTTTCATCGGATGAAGCTTCCTTAGTATTTTTAGGTTCTATAGTAGAGAGAAAGCTAGATTACCAATCAAATTTAGTTGATTTCTTGTTCGAACATTAGAATTTATTTTTCCAATTATATTCTCTATATGATGATTTTGTAAAACTCTTTGAGGAGATCTTATTGTATTAGTCGTATTTATGTTTTCTAAATTATTAACAATGTTTTCATTTTCTCTAGAATTATAAACGATATCGTCATCATCTCTTGAGTTGTTTATTACTATATTTGTTTTATCCTTATTAAGTAAGTCATTGTTATTATTTGTATTAGAAACAAGTTTAGAGTTTTCATCAAAAGATACATGGAGTGACTCTTTTATAGTGTTAGTTCTTTTATTAAAAATTCGATAAGCTTTACTTTGATTCGAATATCCAAGCAGTATTCCTTCGTCACTTTTTGAATCAAATTTGCCAAGATGATCTTTCGTATTTACTATAAAACATTTTGATCCAAATATTTTAAAATAAGATATGTTTGGTTTCCTACCGTTAAAAAGTTTGTAAGGAGTATTCTTGGTGAGAAGTCTAATAGAAACATGATTCAAACATAACAAGCAGTTGCAACAGCTTCCGCCCAAAATTATTTTGGTAACGTGCTTTCATTTAGTAAAGTTCTTGCACATTCTTGTAGAGTTCGATTCTTTCGTTCTACAACTCCATTTTGTTATGGAGTTCAAGGAAACGAAAAGTTATAAATATTCCTTCCTTTTTACAATAATTATCAAATTGTAAATTTTCAAATTCACCTCCGTGATCACTTCTATATTTTGAATTTTAATACCTTTTAAATTTTGAATTTTTTTAACAAATGTTTTGAAATTTTCAAAGGTATCACTTTTATTTTTCATAAAGATAGTCCCTGTATGTCTAGAAAAATCATCAACTATTACAAATACGTACTTATTATGATTTATGGATTGAATTTGGGCAGGGCCAAATAAATCCATATGAAGTAACTCGAGTGGTTGTAATGTCGAAATAACCTTTTTTAATCTAAACGAAGATTTAGTTAATTTACCTAATTGACATGAGTCACATATATTATTAACTTTAAAATTCATAATTGGTAATCCTTTTACAATATTATTTTTAGAAACTTTATTTATATTTTTGAAGTTGATATGACAGAATCGTTTGTGCCATATCCAGGGATCGTTTTCTTTAGCCATTAAACACATATCTAAGTTATGATTAACTCTCATACCCAAAACGTAAATGTTTTTATCTCTACTTCCTTCGAAAATAAGATTTTGATTCTGATCAAGAATACCACATTTATTTTCAGAAAATGATATTTTAAAATCATTATCGCATAATTGACTTATACTTGATAGTTTAAATTTTAGATTCTTAACTAATAAAACGTTTATAATAAGAGGCAAATTAGATGTACCGTAATTTCTCACATTGCCTTGGCCGATGATATATCCCTTGGAATTATCTCCAAAAGTGACAAAACCTCCATCTGAGTATGTAAAATTTATCAGCAGATCTTCGTCTCCTGTCATGTGTCTTGAGCAACCACTGTCAGGTATCCATTTTCCTCTTTTCTTGAGTGGGACCTGCAAAAAATATGAGATAACTTTGGTACGCACCTTTTTAATATGGTCCTAAGAGTTAGGTCTTATGAAACCAAACCCAAGCGTATTTAGTATCCCTTTTATAAATATAATTTCTATTATTATGATCATCTTCTATAAATGAACTAATGTACTTTTTCCTTATTAGTTTGTTATTAGTTTTAGGTACCCATATATTTATAGTTTTAGAAACTAATCTACTTGAAGATGTGGATGTTTTAACATATTTAACTTTATTTAAATTACTAGATTGTGAATTCTTGATTTTCTTCTTATATCCTAAAACATTTTTATTACTAATAGATTGTGAATTCTCAATTATTCTAGATAAATTTTCTCTTCCTTTATTGAAATTTGAAACAGTTTTAGTGATTCCATCTAGTTTGGTCTTTAGACTTGAATTTTCTAGTTCTACCATTTTAATTAGTTTTTAAAACATGATTTCAGAAACAAGACTATCATTCTTATCTTTTTGAGTTTCAATTTCTTTACTCAATAATATAAGTTGAGAATTAACATTTGAAAGAGATTCTTGAGTTTTCTCAAGTCCTTCTTCCAATACTTTCTTCTCGACTTTAAGCATATCTTTTTCAAATTCTGCCTTGTTCTGATTTTCTACGGCCTCCTTATATTTTCTTTTGAGACTTTTTAGCTAATAATTCAGAATTTATTTCTATTATCATCAAAAGTTAAATCACCCACCTCGTTAGCTTAAGCTATAAAACATATGTTAGCTTGTTCATTATTGCTGTCACTTTCACTTCCCGAAGAAGAAGAGGAGGAATTTGAATCATCTCATGTGACTGAAAATTCTTTTCTTTTGAGTTTATCCTTTCATTTATTTCGATATTCTTTCATTTGATCTGGATTGTCCTTTTGCATATGCCCCTTTTGTGACAATTAAAACATTCCATAACTGATAAAGATGGTGGTTTATTGCTGTTTGAGCTTCTCTTTCCATTTTATCCGTTTCCTTTTCTATATTTCAAGAATTTCTTAAAGTTCTTGGCAATAAAGGCTAGGTCGTATTTGTCTGAATCTGATTCTTCTTGTTCTACATGAAATGCTATATTCATTTTAACTTGAGCTTGAACTCTTTTTGCCTGCAAATTCACTTCATAAGAATTTGATCTCCTATTAACTCTTCCGGAGTTATTTTTGAAATATCGTTCGCTTCTTCAATAGCGAGAATTTTTTTCCCATTCTTCCGTTAAAGAATTAAAGATTTGGATACATAATCAAAGTCTGAATATTTTTCTCCTAGTCCTACTAATCAATGATAGATATCCTGAAATCTTGAGCATACATCATTTATAGATTCATTTTCTTTCATTCTAATGTTTTGAAACTGAATTTTGAGCATGGATATTTTGCTTTGTTTGACCTTGTTGGTTCCTTCGTGTGTAACTTTGAGTGTACGCCATATTTCATATGCAGTATTGCGCATTCTAACACGGTTAAACTCATTTTTATCTATGGGACAAAACAACATATTCATGGCTTTTGCATTAGCTATGGCATCTAATTTCTGTGTATTTGACCAAGTGGGATATTCCTCAGTAGGAACAGTATATTCTGTCTGAGTTATATTCCATGAATCAAAAACATTTGCTTGCATATATATTCTCATTCGTATGGCCCAATAGTTATAATTCATGCCATAAATAGTGGTGGACGTGCAGTGGGTTGTCCTTTAATGAAGCTAGTATTAATGCTAGCGTTAGTGCTAATGTTAGTGTCCATATTATTAGATTATCAGGTAACTGTGTTACAGTCATATGATGACCTTGCTCCAATACAAAATGAAAGTGTGTTATGGATCGTGTAATATGGATATAATGATACAGAGTAAAGTGATGATAGTAATATTGTAAGTAGTGTGGAATATAAAAGAAGCATAGTAAAATGACACCAGAGATTTTTATACTGGTTCGGAGCACCATCCTATGTCCAATCTCGGACTCATTCTGGAATTTCACTAAAACAACAACCCTCACTTAACAGAGAGGAACATGTCTATACACCCCTGAGCAGCCGAACAGGGGCCTGAGCAGTAGAACAGGATTTCACCTCAGCAGCCGAAAAGGACTTTACTCGCCTGAGTGGCGGAGCAGGACTTCAACAATTGCAGAAAATAGTTTTGACTTATGTGTGTTCTGATAACACGGATTTGTCACTTGTAGTTCACCCTTCCTATAATCTTCTCTTCGAGTATAAATACATATATTTGAAGTATATGAAGAATAGAAAGGTATAATATTGCTTTAATGCAGAATAATTGAAAGTATGATAGCAAACAGATTTTAGAAAGTTAGATCAGATAGATAAGAGAATTCGATTGTGATTAAGTAAATTGGAATCAAGTTGGAGTTTGTATCTATAAAGGTTAGAAAGCAGCGACTGTTGGTGAAGAGTTTCGATTGAAGTGTTGCATCTGAATCTTTTTGTTACAAGTTCACAACTGTTCACAAAAGTCGTGTCTTTTCGAAAAGTGGCTGTTATAGAAATTCAGTCTACTGAGACTCTAGATCAGTCGACTGAATATTCAAAGTAATTTTTGAATTTAAATTCGTATATCTATGTATCTGTGCATGCTGCACAAAATTCCCAGTGTCAGTCGACTGGTTCTCTAGGTTAGTCGACTGATCTGGTTAAATTTGTGCAGTGTGCACAATTTACATAGATATATTAATTTCTATAACTCTAAAAAACTTTTATGATTTAAATGTATGCTTATATATGCATAAAATATTTGGTAAATATAATGATTAAATATATGACCTAATATAGACGCAATCGAGGAAAGATTTTAATAATATTGACCAACGACTTAAAAAAAAAAATACCATAGTTGATGCATCGGTTTTAAGTCTTGTCTCCTTGTCTCTTTTTTTCATAGTAGTCGTCAAATCTGTATGTTGTAGTGATAGCTTCGTGTCATGAATCAAAACCAAATCTCAACATAGGTTATGTTCCAAAAGTTGGTTACTCGTATTAATATTGTTTAAAGTTGTTTATTTATATTTAAATACTTTGAAGGGTTATTTACTTAAATCTTTAATATTGTTTGAAATTAATAATGATAATTGTTAACCCCGCCTCGGCCGTGGGTCACCGATCCAAAATGATAGACGACCTAACATTCTGCCGACTTAGCGAGGGGGTGCCGACCTAATATCTTAGCACGGAAGACCGACCTAATTGCATAAGGTTTAAGATAGATACCGACCTAAAAGGCTTGAATGGAGACCGACTTAAGGCTCAAAGGAAGTTCCGACTCAATAGCCTAAGCTTGTTGCCGACCTAGCCATTCACATCGTCTGCCGACCCAACTGCTAAGAGTGTGCCGACCTAACGCTTTGAAGGATGCCGACTTAGGAAGTCTACTGACCTAACTTAAGTACCGATCTAATTACCTAAAGGAGTTGCCGACCTAACTGATCAGGACATGGAAAGGTGCACAACCTATACTTAAGTCGCAACCGACTTAAGACTTATGCCAAGCCGTTCACGACCCAGGCAAATGAAGGCAAATCCTATACAGCTACTTGACACGCGCATGTTAACTCAGCAACGACCCAAGTCACAACCGATCCAGCTCCCCAGTTATCTCGTTCAGACCGTGACTTGCGACTTACCAAGTTAACTCGTCCACGACCTAATATAAGCCCGATGCCATGTTACTGAGAAGAGGTGGTGTTGACTCGGAGGCGACCTTAGACCGGTCACGACTCACCTTAAGTCGGCTGCGTCTTAACTTGAGTCGGCCGCGGTTTAGGACTTGGCAAATTTCAGAATCAGAACTCTCTATAAATAGGCACCTATCTCCAACATTCAAGGGACTTTTGGCACATTCTCTTCATACACCGTTACCTTGCTGCATTGAGAACTTCATCAACACTTAGAGCTTTCAAGATTAGAGGAATACATCAAAGAAATTCACGAAGAAACCACACATCTTCAACATGAATCTAAGAACTTTAATCGACATTGAAGCTTAAGACTTGTTCCAAATCACTTGTAACTTGAAGTGTATTGTACTTGAGAAGAATTGTATCAGTTTGTAACGGGATTATTAATAAAAGTACTTAGAGTGGACGTAGGCTATACCCTTAAGCCGAACCACTATAAAATCGTTGTTGTTTACTGCTTTTCTGCTATTACTTGCTTGTAATTCTTTCCCGATCTATCGGGTGGTGCTTTCACAACTACACTTTACACACCGGGGTGTTAGCATTCACATTTTAGCGTTAACATTTTTGGTGCTTTCACTGGGAACTGAACTCAGGAAAACTGTCATCATTGCTTCGCAGAGATTTGAAGAAAGAATTTCCTTAAAAACCAGAAGTCTATCTGAGATTATGGCTCCTGGAAGGAAAAGTAGATCTATCAGATCTGGAAACATTCAAGAGGGAACCTCCGCTTCCCCTGTACCTAATCAACCCACTCCGTCTGTTGGAGTTACGAAAGCGGAGTTGGATGCTGTGATTCTAGGGCTAAACCAGCAGATAAACGCCCAAAATGCACAATTAGAGGCTCAAAGTGCCCAGAATGCTCTGATTCTGAATAAATTGAACGATTTACTTGGGGCAAACAATCAACCAGCTTGTAATGAAAGGAACTGTGCTGGCAACATTCATGATGTTAGTGAAAGGAATGCTCCTGAAAGGGCTACTAGTCCCTTTGAGCAGGCAGTTCCTGAGGCTGGTGGATCTAAAACTCGGCATGATGAGGAATATCTTTCTGGAATGGTCCGGCAGATCATGAAAGAAAGTATGCAAAGGGTTGAAGATGAGAAGGAATGGGGTTTCGCTCCAAGTAAAACTCCGTTCACTGAAAAAATCTTGAAGGCGGAATTTCCAAGGAAGTTTGTCCCTCCGACTATTCCATCTTACAAAGGGACAAGTGATCCGAATGAGTTCTTGTATAAATATGATTGGCACATGACAGGTGCCAGGGCCTCTGACGAAATAAAATGTCGATATTTCCCCGTATACCTGGAAGGTGTGGCTCTACTATGGTTCACCAAGTTGCCAGTCCGATCTATCGATCAGTTTTCAGAATTGACCAGAAAATTCAAGGAGCAGTTTAGACTATATGCTTCGAAGGCCAAGGACGTTATGTCACTATCGAGTTTAGAGCAGAATCCTGGTGAGTCTATCAGATCCTTCTTGAACCGCTTTAATATAGCACTGGCTGAGGTGGACAATGCTGAACCACGAATGATATTGACTTATCTGATGAGGGCTATTGATAAGTCAAGCGAATTTGGGAAATGGTTAAATATGAAGGAGCCAACCTCTCTCGAAAAGTTCTACAAAAAAGCAGATGAATTCATTCGCTTGGAAAGCCGTCCTTTACCAGTAAAGACGGTGTTGGAGAAAGCAGAAGACAACACTGTCGCTCCACGCAAGAATGAATCGGTGGGGCAAAAAAGGGAGAATAATAATGGGAAGAAACAGGGTAATCTGAAGAAGCCCCGATCCTTCAAGCCATCAGAATATACTCCATTATCACATACACCGGAGCACATCTACCTGGCCACTAAAGATTCCGTCGATTTCCCTAAACCTATCCCTTTGAGAACCGGGAAAAAAGCCATACAGAGTGGGAAATTCTGCCGCTTCCACAATCAACCCGGTCATGAGACTGATGAATGCCGCCAGTTGAAAAATCTGATTGAAGAGTTGCTAAGAGAAAACAAACTGCAGCAATTCGTGAAGAAAAATAGCAACAATCCTGCATCGTCAAGTCAGGGGCAACAGGTTCCTGTTCATCAGCCTAGGACAGGTGAGAAAGCTACGGGACGTGAATCTGGAAGGCCCGTTATCAATGTCATTACAGGAGGGCCTCACCCAGCTGGCAAGAGCTGGGGTGAGATGGAGAGATATTCCAGGGCTTTGAAATATGCTCCGGCCGAAGAAGACGTCTTTGTTTTAGAAGACACTACGCCCCTGAAACAACAGAAAACTTTCAGCGATGATATTGTTTTCAGAGCCAGAGATTCCACAGGTATAGAAGCTCCTACCCTAGATCCCTTGGTCATCTCGGCCGGTATTGGACCGGCCATTGTCAGAAGAGTCCTCATCGACTGCGGGGCATCATGTAATATCCTCTTCAAGAAGACATTTGACCAGATGAAAATCCCTATGATCGATGTACAGGCCTCATCACAGAAGATCGCTGGCTTCACTGGGGAGCCAAAGCAACCAATTGGGACCATCGATCTGCCTGTAGAACTTGGGGAAGCAGAAAGGAAAGTGGTCCGCAAGCAAACATTTGTGATTGTCGATGAGTTTTCTGCTTATAATGCTTTTCTTGGCCGTCCAACACTCGCATCATTCAAAGCTATCCTTGCCCCGTGGTGCCTCACTATTAAATTCCCTACTGACAATGGAGTAGGAGTTATAAAAGGGGATCAAAATGCTGCGCGAGAGTGCTATTTGACAGAGCTGCGAGAGTCAAGAAAAAGAGAAATGGGAAAGGATGCGGCAACCCCAGTCCGCATCAAGGAACCAGCCTTGTAGCAATTACGGGGCGGACCCTGCACTGGAGAGCACAGCGGGGCACGGAGAGAAATGGATCCCAGAAAAGCCAGTACAGGGGAGAATAGAGTGGCACCGGTGGAAACGACAGTTCCGGTACCTGTTGACCCGAAGGACCCAAATAAGGTGTTGAATGTGGGTTCACAGCTTAATGTGTCAATTCAGAATGTCTTAATATCTTTCCTGAAAGCAAATCTGGATGTCTTTGCTTGGACTCATGCCGATATGTGTGGAATATCTCCAGAAGTTGCAGTACACGCTCTGAATATTGACCCAAAGTTTACGCCAGTTAAACAGAAAAGAAGAACCCAAGGTCCAGAAAGGTCAGCAGCATTAAAAGAAGAAGTCGATCGACTCATGGAAAATAACTTCATCAAAGAATCTACATATCCGAATTGGGTTTCAAATCCTGTGCTGGTCAAGAAAGCTAATGGAAAATGGAGAGTGTGCATCGATTTTTCTGATCTAAACAAGGCTTGCCCAAAAGATTGCTTCCCATTACCCAGGATCGATCAACTGGTAGACGGAACTGCGGGACATGAATTGTTATCTTTCATGGATGCCTACTCCGGTTATAACCAAATCATGATGCACGAGCCGGATCAGGAGGATACAAGCTTTATCACAGATGTTGGACTTTATTGCTACAGAGTTATGCCCTTCGGATTGAAAAATGCAGGGGCAACCTACCAAAGACTTGTTAATGCTATGTTCAAACCGCAATTGGGCAAAACTATGGAAGTCTACGTCGACGACATGTTAGTGAAGTCCAGGAAAGCAGCGGATCACATTGAACACTTAGCAGAAATGTTCGCAGTCCTCCGGAAATACAGAATGAAACTTAACCCTCTAAAATGTACATTTGGGGTCGAGTCCGGAAAGTTCTTAGGTTTCATCGTCAATGCTAGGGGCATTGAGGCTAGTCCAGCTCAAATTACTGCCTTGAAAGAAGTTAAAGCTCCTAGAACGAAGAAGGAATTGCAGAGTCTCAACGGAAAGGTCGCCGCCCTGAGTCGGTTCATTTCCAAAGCCACTGATAAATGCATCCCATTCTTTGACGCCCTGAAGAAAGGAAAGAAGAATTTTGAATGGACTTCCGAATGCCAAAAAGCCTTCGATGAGTTGATCCGTCATATGGAAACGCCTCCAATACTTTCTAGGCCAGGCAATGGTGAGGATCTTCTTATATACTTGGCAGTATCATCTCATGCTCTAAGTGCAGCGCTGATACGGGAAGACAAAAGGATTCAACATCCGGTTTACTATATCAGCAAAAGACTCACTGGGGCAGAGCTGAATTACTCCAAGTTGGAAAAACTCGCCTATTTCCTACTAGTTGCATCAAGGAAACTGAGGCAATATTTCCAAGCTCATCCTATCAAAGTACTCACTGATCAACCTCTAAAGCAAGTCCTATTTCGCCCTGAAACTTCGGGTCGCCTTCTAAAATGGAACATTGAACTCAGTCAATATGACATCACCTATCACCCCCGAAAAGCAATCAACGGACAAGCTTTAGCTGATTTCATTGCAGAATTCACAGAGAAAGATAATGGTGAGGAAGAAACGATCAATGATTCCCCAATCCAGTGGAAGATGTATGTTGATGGCGCAAGAAATGACTACTGTTCTGGAGCCGGAGTGGTACTTGAAACTCCTGAAGGTCGATCATTATGTTATGCATTAAGATTGGAATTTCCTTCAAATAACAATGAAGCAGAATATGAAGCTCTTATTGCAGGTCTGAAAATCGCTAAAGAGCTAAACATTCGAGCATTACAGATCTTCAGTGATTCTCAGCTTATTGTATGCCAAGTCAAGAAGGAATTTCAAGCAAAAGGTGGAAACCTGCCTTCCTACTTGTCAAAGGCTTGGGAACTCCTATGTGAACTTGATCACTATTCAATAAGCCACATTCCTCGGGAAGAGAATATGAAGGCAGATTCCCTCGCAAAGTATTCAAGTTCTGGTGAAGCTCAACAATTGGGATCGGTCCCTGTAGGAGTCCTTTCAGCACCGAGTATAGACGAGATGGATATAGACTGGATTATGAATGTATCTCAAGAACAAGAGTCATGGATGACTCCAATACTGGACTACCTACTCAGAGGTTCTCTGCCAGAAAATTCGATAGAAAGACGAAAGCTACTAAGGAAAGCCTCTCGCTATGTAATTCAGGATGGCCGATTGTACAGACGGGGATTCTCAATGCCATTGCTTCGATGTGTATCCCGGGAAGAGTCCAAAACAATCCTAGCTGAGGTGCATGGAGGAGAATGTGGTGATCATTCAAGTGGTCAAACATTAGCAAAGAAAATTCTCCGATACGGATATTTTTGGCCAGAAATTAATCGAGATGCTGCAGATTACTCCCGAAAATGTGACAAATGCCAAAGATTTGCCAAAATTCCTAGAGCACCTTCTACCGAACTCACACAGATGGTCAGTCCATGGCCATTTGCAATTTGGGGAATGGATCTCATTGGGCCGCTACCAACTGCTAAATCAGGGATTAAATATGCTATTGTTGCAGTTGATTACTTTACTAAATGGGCTGAAGCTGAACCATTGGCTACTATCACTTCTAAGAAAATGATAAGCTTTGTGACCAAGAATATCATTTGCAGATACGGTGTGCCTCAGAAAATAATCACAGACAACGGTACTCAGTTTGAAAGCGAGGAATTCCAGGATTTTTGCAAACGATTCAAAATCCAGAAAAGCTTTTCGGCAGTAGCTCATCCGCAGGCAAACGGGCAAGTAGAAGCAGTGAACAAAATCATCAAATCAACCATCAAAAAGCAACTCGAAAGAGCAAAAGGTGGTTGGGTCGATAAACTACCACTTGCACTATGGGCATACAGAACTACTCACAAAACTGCAACTGGGCATACTCCTTTTTCGTTAGCATACGGATCGGAAGCAATGATCCCGGTTGAAACAGAGGTCCCTTCACACAGAAGAATCCATTTCAATCAAGCAGAAAATGAGAAGCTACAACTTGGAGCGCTGGATCTCCTTGATGAAAAAAGAGATGAAGCTAACCTCAGAGTTGCAGCTCATCAGCAAAGGATAGCCAGACATTTCAATTCCAAAGTTCGTCAACGCAGCTTTGAAATTGGAGATCTAGTCCTGAAAAGAATTATGACCGCGACAGGTGTGTTTGGGCCAAATTGGGAAGGACCGTATGTAATAGGTCAGAAGCTTCTTGACGGCACATTCAAGCTCAACACTGTTGATGGAGATCAAATTCCAAGGGCATGGAACAGCAACCATTTGCGTCCATACTTTACTTGAAAATTTTGTTGAAACATTGTAAAAAGAATTATGAATGTATGATTCTTGTAATTGAAAGCAATTGTGAAACTGATGCAAGTAAATAATGAAAGAATATAAAGTGGATGTAGGCCCAATTTCATGGCCGAACCACTATAAATCTTGTGTTCCTTATTATTATTATATGTTTGCTTTGTTTTCGATACAAAAATACATAAAATGTATTGCTGAAATGTCGATTTAAATTTTTGCAGACAATGGAAATAAAACTTGCGCATAATAAGACCGAGTGATTCTCACCATCATTCAACAAACAAATTTCAAGTCATAAAGGCCCCGAATTCAAATCCTAGATAGGAAATACTTCAATTGAACGGCTTATGATTTCGATAGAAACGAGCCCTTGCTAATAAATTGAGATTGTTTGAACGAACAAACATCCAATTAGGAAGCTAGTGCCCGTTCTCACGAATTTGCCTGACAATGAAGTACGCTTCCTTGGATTAAACAAGCCACTTGCGAGAAAAGGGGAATGAAAACTTGAAAAGAAAAAAAAAAAAGAGGATCGCTGAAAAGGCATAAGCAAGTGAACAGAGGAACAACTAAAGCTACCATCAGCAGCACAAGTCCTCTTCGGAGGCGCAACTCTTCGGAGGATAAAAGACCTCTAATGGGTCATACGCCACAAAAAAAAGAAAGTTCTCTACTCAACAAAAAAAGATTGGAGGAGTCATGACCCTCCAACCACGAGAGAGTAACTTCCAGGCGATGAAAACCCTCTCTGAGGCACATTTCACCAGGAGTTGAAGTGTTATGACCGCTCTTCGGGATTTCACTTCACCAGAGTTGAAATGCAAAAAAAAAAAAAGCCCTCTTCGGAGGCCCATTTCACCAGGAGTTGAAGTGTTATGACCGCTCTTCGGGATTTCACTTCACCATAGTTGAAATGTAAACAAAATAAAAGCCCTCTTCGGAGGCACATTTCGCCAGGAGTTGAAGTGTAACAACCGCTCTTCGGAATTTCACTTCACCAAAGTTGAAATGCAAAAACAAAATAAAGACCTTCCTGAAAGCCCACGTTTCACCGAGATTGAAATAAAACTTCCAAGTGTTGAAACGTGAAAAGGCTTTCTTCGAAGGCACAACTCTTTGGAGGTACACGTTTCACCCAGATTGAAATAAAACTTCCAAGTGTTGAAACGTGAAAAATCCCTCCTTAGAGGTACAACCCCCTCCCGGGGACACAATTTAAAGGAAAGACCTCTTCGAAGGCACAATCAAGAAGAAAGACCTCTTCGGAAGCCCACGTTTCACCAAGATTGAAATAAAACTTCCAAGTGTTGAAACGTGAAAAGGCTTTCTTCAAAGGCACAACTCTTTGGAGGTACACGTTTCACCGAGATTGAAATAAAACTTCCAAGTGTTGAAACGTGAAAAATCCCTCCTCAGAGGTACAACTTTGTATAAAAAAAAAATCCTCATCAAAAGCGTACTTTAACTTTCAAAGGAAGAGTAATTTACCTACTATGGAAAATGATCGTTAAAAAAAAAAAAAAAAAAAGAAAAGAAGTTAAAGTACCCTTCAGAGGTCCGCTTTACCACATAGAGGAATTCACTTGGTAAAATATGCACATAAGCAAAAGAAAAAAGTGATTTCTTCGAACGACAAAGCGTAGAAACTTATACGAAGGGAGTTGTACTCTACAAAAATTTTCTTTAAAGAATAAAATAATTATTCTTTAGCAAATAAGAGTGCAAGTCCCCTCGAAGTATAAAATATTGCAGCAAGCTTAAGGTATGGGGGCAACATGGTATAATAGTATAGCTGCATCAGTAAAGTAATACTCAAACAACATACCATAAGCCCGCTGCAATATCATATAAATAAACTTGTGCAAAAATGAATAATAAATGCATACTCAAATTCAAACAGAAGTATGTACAAATAAAGAATCATTTTATTCAATTGCAGATATTGCAGATACAGGTTTCAAAATAAGAAGCAGGGGCCGGTGCCTGCACAACATCCGACCATTACACAAAAAAGGAATCAAAAAGCTCAACTCTTCATTTCTTCTTGCCGCCTTTAGACCCTTTACCCGGCCGAGTGGTTAGCTTTTCGGGTCTTCCAGGTTGGTCTGAAGGCATGAGGGAAGAAGGGGAGGGTGGTACAACTGGCGCAATTTCCGGTTCCTCTTCAGTGGTGATAATTTTCTTCCCCCTCCTCTTCGATGTCCCAAGCTTCTTTCTTCTCTGCGAAGAAGACTCACTCCCCGGAGTAACGAGAGCGGACAAAACTACGTCGTCAGAAGGAGTCCGCTCCGGAGAGATCTCGCCTCCTTCGAGTCCCTCATCTTTTTGCTCCTGCGAGGCAACAGGGTCATCCAAACCATGAAGAGCCTCAATTTTCTCCTCTTGTGACCCAGGTTGTGAAGCAGAAGGAGGAGTCACCTGAAGAGATGGAGGAGGAATAACTAGAGAAGGCGAAGTCTGCACGGCACTTGTTGTTTTAACTGCAGAAGAAGAAAAATTGAAAATGTTAGTATCTTCCCGAAAGAAGGGAGATATGGGTTCATCGAGATTCAGGAGGTAATCGAGAAGCTCATCAAATTTTTGAGGAATAAGCAGGCAATCCACCTGAATCGGACCAATGTCGAAATTACCTGAAGATATTGGCTTTGTCAGTTCAATCTCATAATTCTGAGCCCCAATGTCCTCCAAAGCCTCTTCATCAGTAGGGGTGATTACCCCAGTTCTTGTTGGAGGCGGCAAATGAGCACTAGGGCCTGTAATGTCCACCTCGGGAGAAACTAGAGGACGTTCGGAGATGGTAGGCGGTACTTCTTTTTCAGAACGCTCTTCTTCCGCCATCCCGGCCCGCGCTCTGGCAAGCTGCTCCTTACCCTTGGCAAGAGCGGCACGGGCTTCGTCATCAAGATAATGCTCTTCAAGGGCTGACTCAGCATATCCAGCACCTTTACCACCGAGCATATCAAGTGCTGTCTCCCAAACTTCAGCCAGTGTGATTTCATACTTGGGGCCTAGAAAGGCAAGGCTTCCACGCCCCAAGACGCTGTGCAAGTAGAAGTCGAATAATGTTGAGCTGATGCTGTTTTTAGTCGCCTCATGAGATTCTTCAGCTGCGATTCTGCCGGCGACAGCCTCATCACGCTCCCTTTCAGTTTTGGCAAGCTGAAGCTTAAGCATTTGTATCTCCGCCTCCTGGGAGTTGATTTTCTTTCGGAGCTCAGCAATATCAGTAGCATAGCCTTCACTGATTCTTTTTTGTACTTCTAGCCTGTCTTCGGCATCCCTTTGGCTAGCGTGAGCATCTCTCACTTGTTTCAGGAGCACTTCTTCTTTCTGAGAATAGGAAGTAGAGGAGGCAGCAAGCTCATGTTTCAATTCCTCGACTTTTGCTTCAAGCTCCTCATTGTAAGAAGCAATGTTCCTCATCTCGGTGTCGTGTTGCTCAACGACCTTTTGCCATTCGGCCTTATCGTTTTCCATAGTAAGCATGGCCTCTATGTTGGCACGGTTAACTCTTTGAAGCTCATCGACAAGCTTCTGCCAGTTTGACATCCTCTCGATATCGAGCTTGACTGCATCAAGATTGCGCAACATAGCAGACTTGTCGATGGGGACCAAGTCTAGGTCGAACCTCACCCCCTTAAGGCACCATTGAGGAAATCGGCTCTGCAGAGTGGCAGGACCCGGTCCAACTTGAAATTTGGGCCTGCTAATTATCGTTTGAATATCTGATTTCCCAAGAGCGGGAGAGCCAGAAGGAAGGTCGAGTGAGGCAGGAATAGTAACTTTCTCAGGAGTAGTAGAGGCCTGCTTTTCACTGTGACGGGCTCGTTTGCTTAAGTCTTCACTCATGTGACCTTTTCCTCGATCGTCATGAGATTTTCTCTTGTGAGAGTCATCGCCTTTTTGCCAAGAATCATGGCGCTCTTCTCTCTCCCTTCTTTCACGATGTTCTTCTTCAGTCCTCCTTTCATGAGCCTTTCGGGCAGCCCTCTCTTCATCCGACTCTCTGTAGGAAGGAAGGTAATGCCTGTAATCATACTGGCTACGCCTCCCGTAGCGCTGGAAATCGTCATAATACGAGCCGCTGCGCCCCATAGGAGAATCTGGAATTAAAATAATAAGCTTTAGAAATCTTTAAAGTGCAAGAAGATAAGTGCATAGAAGTGATGAGAAATTCTAAGTGTGTGTGTTGTGCAAACTACGCGCATTAATCTACGAACCACTCTTTATTTGGGGAGTGGTTGTGGGTGTAATAGTTAACGTCAACTCTTGAGTCGACGACGGCTGTTGCAAAATAGAAGTAGCTTCAACTACTGAAGAAGAAATCCCGGCAGTATTAGGGTCATCTTTGAAGATCTCTTGTGAAGTAGCGAAGAGGTCGCTCAATCCTTCGAAGGTATCGTCCCTGCTTTGCTTGGCAGGACTGGATTTCTTAGCCTTTTCACCAGATTCTTGTGAATGATGAGAGGATCCCTGAGGCTCTTCTTCCTCGATAACCGGGGCAAGTTTGCCAGATGGCCTCGCAACATCGACAGAAGTGGAGCACTTCACCAGCGAAGATTCAGGAGTCTTTATCGGAGAATCGGGGACTTCCGTTGGAACTTCATGAGCATGCATAGAGCGAGAAGTGTGTAGAAGCCCATGTTGATGTAAAAATTCATCCCTCAACAGAAATTTTATGCTCCTCTCTTCTGTGGCCACGGCACTCAACCTCTCAAAAACTTGCTTGTGAATTGGGTCTCTAGAGGGGAGAGGAAGTGCTGAAAGGAACAAAGAATGAAATTAGCAACTGAAAGTTCGGATCTCGAAAAAGTTTCAAAACGGAGAAAATAGAAACACTAATCTTACTTCCTACTCTCCAGATGGCATAAAAGCCTGAGGGACAGCGGGCAAAGAAAAACTGGTTCAAAAATCCATGAACGCTTTCAGTAAGATCGGAAATGAGCTTGCGGTTTCTGGCACTTCTCACAATAATAAGGGAAGGATGATCTTTACTCTTTGCAAACGAGCACAGATAACGAATTTCTTCAAAACTCGGTAGGCGATCAAGGGTTCTTCTAAACAAAACACATAACCCTGTCAAGATGGCATAGCCATTGGGATGAAGTTGAAACGGAGAGATTGTCAACCGAAGGAGAAGAGTTCGAAGGAAGTCGTTAAAAGGAGGAATCGCCCCACTTAAGCACATTTGGCGATTGACTGCAACAAAGCCATAGGGAGGATTGTCAGCAGTATCACTTGGCCCAGGGAGAAGAACATCACTTTCAGCAAAGCCAAATTGAGTGCGCAGCTGGACAAACGCTCTCGAAGTTAGAATAGTTGAGGTTCTCTCCGGAGGATTCTCTATGGGAACAGCTATCGGAAAAGTTTCTTCCTCTTGAGTTACCACTTCTTCTTCTCGGTGGGAAGTCATTCTACATAAACAACTGGGTATTCAAACATGAAGGTGCACGTTTCCTAAAGTGTGTGAAGTGTTGTGTAAAATCAATCAAGCAGTGAACAAATATAACTGGAATAAAAACTAGCAAGCATTTGTTAGTTATGAAATCCAGGGACTATTGTTTTAAGCCTAAATATACAAGTATGATGTTGATGCAGACAAATCAGTCCAGATTGTTGATACTTTGCATTAATGTTTAACTTTAATTGATTGATTCACAAACATTTCATGCAATATATTTAAGTTGCTTGTCTTGTTTCGACTAATCTGTCATCTGACGTGGGCAATCAATGGCAGTATTTTCGCCTTGGTTTTCTTTGTTTGTTATTTTCAGCAGGTTGGCAGCTTATAAGTTAATGCGGCCTGTGAAATAATACAATGAGATTCAAGCAAGTTTAAAGTTGGGGCAGTTCAAACTCCAAACAATATAGTTCGGTAGCTCAAGACAAATGCTCAAAGTGGGTCTATGCTCCTAAATGATAACACGTCTAAAGCTCAAGTATTAAGTCGGCTACGGTTCAAAAGTTTTTCGCGAGATAAGGCTAGGTCGGTAGCGGGTCAGAGTCTAAGCATTTTAATTTGGCAACTCAGTCCTCTAGGTCGCAAGGGAGAGATAAGAATGTAAGCTCCGGTCCGAAAGACGGGAACTTCTCCAAGTGTTAACTCGGTCACGATTCAGGCCTTAAAGTTTAAATCGGCAAGTGTTCTTCAAGCACTATCTCAGCCACGACTTAAGGTTGCTAAGAGCCAGGTCGGCTAAAGGATAAGCCACCCAAAATCACTGACTCGCTCCCGAGCCAACATCACACTCCATCTACCCATTAACCCGATAACCATTCCATCAACAACAGCCTTCATTCATGCTATCGAATCACCCAATACAACAGTTCGAAGTTGTCACAAATCCAATACCCTGCCATCAGAGATCATCGAGCCTAAGGTGATAAATCACCTTCGTTGTATTAGCGATCATCTGAAGCCGGATTGCGTAACCTAGGCTCCATCAGCTATAAACGTGATGAGATTCGTGATGGAGCGTCATATAGGGAGGCGATTCGAGTTTAGGCAACAGAATTCACGAATCAATGGTAATCTATGGTCGAAAAAAGAATGAAATCGCTTACGCAATGAATAGCAGATGTTTTCAGTAGTTGATTGGAATTAAATCGTCCTTTTTGAGCCCGGAAGATTTTTAATGGCGGAATCGAAGAAATAGGTAATGAGAAGGAAGAAGAAAATGGACGATTTATATCTCACTATGGTAGGGACTGAAGGGACATAGGCCGACCAACTGTTAGGTCGCGTACGATCTACCGATCTAAAAAGGAACGGGTTAAAGGATATCGAAGCATACGACGTAACTATTAGGCGTATGTTTCAAGGGGCAAATGTTAACCCCGCCTCGGCCGTGGGTCACCGATCCAAAATGATAGACGACCTAACATTCTGCCGACTTAGCGAGGGGGTGCCGACCTAATATCTTAGCACGGAAGACCGACCTAATTGCATAAGGTTTAAGATAGATACCGACCTAAAAGGCTTGAGAAGGAGACCGACTTAAGGCTCAAAGGAAGTTCCGACTCAATAGCCTAAGCTTGTTGCCGACCTAGCCATTCACATCGTCTGCCGACCCAACTGCTAAGAGTGTGCCGACCTAACGCTTTGAAGGATGCCGACTTAGGAAGTCTACTGACCTAACTTAAGTACCGATCTAATTACCTAAAGGAGTTGCCGACCTAACTTATCAGGACATGGAAAGGTGCACAACCTATACTTAAGTCGCAACCGACTTAAGACTTATGCCAAGCCGTTCACGACCCAGGCAAATGAAGGCAAATCCTATACAGCTACTTGACACGCGCATGTTAACTCAGCAACGACCCAAGTCACAACCGATCCAGCTCCCCAGTTATCTCGTTCAGACCGTGACTTGCGACTTACCAAGTTAACTCGTCCACGACCTAATATAAGCCCGATGCCATGTTACTGAGAAGAGGTGGTGTTGACTCGGAGGCGACCTTAGACCGGTCACGACTCACCTTAAGTCGGCTGCGTCTTAACTTGAGTCGGCCGCGGTTTAGGACTTGGCAAATTTCAGAATCAGAACTCTCTATAAATAGGCACCCATCTCCAACATTCAAGGGACTTTTGGCACATTCTCTTCATACACCGTTACCTTGCTGCATTGAGAACTTCATCAACACTTAGAGCTTTCAAGATTAGAGGAATACATCAAAGAAATTCACGAAGAAACCAC
Source organism: Allium cepa (assembly GCA_030765085.1). NCBI lineage: Eukaryota > Viridiplantae > Streptophyta > Magnoliopsida > Asparagales > Amaryllidaceae > Allium > Allium cepa. The sequence continues at coordinate 863,072,613 of CM060931.1, forward strand.
ACATCTTCAACATGAATCTAAGAACTTTAATCGACATTGAAGCTTAAGACTTGTTCCAAATCACTTGTAACTTGAAGTGTATTGTACTTGAGAAGAATTGTATCAGTTTGTAACGGGATTATTAATAAAAGTACTTAGAGTGGACGTAGGCTATACCCTTAAGCCGAACCACTATAAAATCGTTGTTGTTTACTGCTTTTCTGCTATTACTTGCTTGTAATTCTTTCCCGATCTATCGGGTGGTGCTTTCACAACTACACTTTACACACCGGGGTGTTAGCATTCACATTTTAGCGTTAACAATAATTATTAATAATATTTTAGCAATTTATTATTATTATCTACATGGTGAAGATTAACCATTGTTTTAGCCATAATGGTTTGAATTATTAGTTATTATTTTTAATAGGTTAAATGAATAATAATTATTTATTTATGATGGTTTCGATATTCATAATGGGGTTTTGTAAATGAACTTGGATTTTTATAAGAGGTACTTATAAAATGGTTTGAAGATTTAAAGTAAGATTTTTACAAGGTAAAGGGTTTATAGGTATATGGATATTTATAACGAATTTTGGAAATGGATTTGTAGATTTATAAAAAGGAATTTATAAATAATTGCATGGTTTTATAAAGGTTTATAAATGAGTTGATAAATAATTTATAAATGGTTGATAAATGATTTTATAAATTTATATTGGAGTTTATAAATGACTTTAGAATTTGGTAACAAGGAGATCTTTCTCAGTGTTTGGCAAATATACTTATACTGATGAGATAAGTATATGGATATTTTCTAAGTATAAGGGTTATGAATATATCTTTGTAAATAAGCATTTACCAGATTAATTTAATTAATAAAGGTTTAAACAAATAAAGACCAGTGTTGCTTGGTGCTTAACCATTGTTGTTTTTTATGGAATTAAATTCCTGATTGAATGTTCGTTATTCGATGGTTAAACAATCGACTATAGGAATTTGGACCCAAAGGTAAATTTGGAAATATCCAGGAGAAGCATTTGAGTTATGTAGCATAACTATCTTCGATAATGTTATACTGTGCGTGTAAATCTCGTTTCATTCTTTTAGGACAATGACAAGGAAATCCATCCACTAACAGTTAGGAGGTGATCTCCGATGTTATCTTTGACTGTTTATTTCCTAAAGAATCAGGGTCGAGTTTTTCGAGAATTTTCGAATATTGTTTCAAAGACCCCGGGATCGGATCTATTATCCGAAAAAAACTTCGATCCAACTTAAACATTCGAAGTGAAGACATCTTAAAGATAATGTAATTGGAGACGAAGCTCTCAATTAGTTCGTTGAGTCCCAAAATGAACTTGTATGGATGAATTCTGATATTGCATTATTGTCTGGAGGGCATTGTTAGCATTAGAAGTGGGATGTGCTATATAGATGGTAAGAGTGTGGAATCGTCGAGCCTCACAACCGGGAATTTTTGAAAATCTGAAAATGATTTTGATCTAAACTTGATTAGTTGCTTGATCTTTAGCTCAGTTGAAATGATCTGATCTTTGACTATTTGATTTGCTTTAGGCTTTGAAGTTGTTTGAGATGATGTTGAACTTTTGCTTCAGGTTGAAATTGTAGCTTTTAATCTTTTCTTGATTCCAGTTTGAGAAACTTAGATCTTTACTTTGATTTTTGAAAATCTGGAAGTGGATCTTTGCTTTTGATTTGAGTTTGTAATTGTTTGTTTTATTTCTTTTATCTGGTTTATTACCATATTTTATAATAATATATTTATTACCCAATTTTAACTTCGGAACCAATTCTTAACAAATTTTCAGCAACCTCATTTCTAATGTTTAAATCTTTAAGTTCAAAGCGTTTTCACTTTAATAAGTTCAATCTTATTTCTAAGAATCAAAATCTTTTTAATAGTTTCAAATTGAAGTTTTATTTCAAATTAATTTCAGTAATGGATATATATTATCTCAATCTACTTCTCAATCAAAATAATCCAATTCTCAGTTTCATAGATTATTAATAACAACAGGATGATATCAGGTTAAGTCAAAGTAAATAAATATCCAAATTATCAAATTTTATTCCTAATTAATTTATTCAAATTTCAATTAATTCATTACAGTTCCGCCTTTGAATTAATTCCAATTCAATTCTTAAATAAATAAAAATAATTTATATTAGTTTGTACTGGCATAAAATATTCCATACATTGATAGACTACACATTAGTAGTTCAAACATTACATCCATTTATCCAAAATAAGAGTCTTACAGAGGTCATAAATCTAGACACCATCTCCATCACCTAGGGGTTTGGAAAAGAATAGAGCCTCGGTATTCTTACAAGAATCCTTTCTATGGACTTCCTTACAAAGGGAAAAGCCCGAACATACACTTTTCAACAGGATGTCCCCACTTATAACATTTACCACAAAAGGTTTATACCCTCCCATCAATCTGGATAACCTTCACGCCTCCTAGAGGACGTTCCACAACCTTATTCTTCTTCTGTCTCTTGCGACAATTCCTAGCGATGTGTTCAGACTCTTTACAATGATAGAAAATAGTTGACTCATTGACAGGTTCTACAGTTTTATGCTTCACCTTTCTCACTTTAAGACAATGGTTTAGGAAATGTCCTTTCTTATGACACTTAAAGCATAAGATCTCAGAGCGAAACCATTGAATGTACTCTTCAATTCCTCTCTTGTTTTATTGCACTTGGCTACGTAATGACCCTTATTCAAACATATGTAGCAGGTGACATTATCATAATGCCCTGGTCCAGCCCTTTCCTTGACCTGTTTCTCATACTCCTGAATTGCTTCTTCTCGATCCTTACGTGCAGCTGCTCTTCGCTCTCTGCGTCTAGCCTTCCATTCTTCACTCTTAGCCATCTTCCTCAAAGACTGGATTAGTGGGATTTCCTAACCTATATTAGACTTAATTAGTAGAATCCCAACCTATATTCTTATTATCCTATTCAATTTCAATAACCAACAACCAATTTCCTTAATATTTATAATAATTAGAAAAAAAACCATTGCTCTATATCAAAATATAAGTTTATAAAAACTAATTTTAAAACCGTTTTAAAAATCTTTATATAACAAATAGGCCCTCATATAGAATACGCTCAACTCATTCTAGGGTATTACTGACCCTATCCTTAACGAGTAACCCACCAAAGCCAAGGTTCTCGCTTAACCTTCAGCTCTGATACCAACTGTAACGACCTAGAATTTTCGACCTCGAAAATTCGACACTAATACGATCACTGTAGAAGTGCCGATTATCCAACATCGAAAATCCTAGATTGATAGTGTAAAGAAGAAAAGTGGTAGAAGAAGAAACACAACAAAACACAGAATCTCACATTCGCAGTGGATCAAAATATAATGTAAAATAATAGCAATTTTACAAAGAAAGGCTATAATTGTTAATTTACAGACAATATATCAAAATACAAACATTCGCAATCAAACTGGACAGTTGTAGCAACTTGTCCTAGACTACTATCAATACAAGCTCTATTACACAACGGAATATACTCCATATGTTTCTGCCATCCAGCTTGCCTCCTAAGCTCTAGAATGTCCTAACTTGAAAATCTGTAATACTGGGTCTGACCCGAGCATTACAATAAAGAAACACCCGGGTTAGGCTAGAAACCAGCATGAGTAAACCCATAAATTTTGAAATACTAAGTTTTAAAACATAACTAAAACCTGGGGTAATTCGTACCTTACTACGATTTCTTAACTTATTATTGTCAATCACTTATTAACAAACAATATTTTAAATTATTACTCGGTTAAATGGCCATGTTATTTAATTTATTCCATTCCAGCATATCTGATTCTACACTCAAATCTATAAAGAATCGAAGTGGCTTCGGGTATTTGCCGATACCCGACTCGGGTGTCTTTGAATCCAATGTCCTCATAATCCAAGTTGTTTAAGTGAAAACAATTTAATTTTTTTAAACAGTATGTCAGTTTACACAACATTTCATCACAGATGGATGACTTGCATTATTAGTTCAACTAAGCATTGCATATCATAGAGCATCACACATTAATTAATTCAAAGCATTCAACGTAACTTAATTATTCAAAAGCAAGATTAATTGATCACATAATTAATTTAAACCAAATATATTAATTACCTAACCCTGCTTAACTAACATTAATTACAAACCATTTTTTATTACTTTAATTAATTAATGGAATTAATTAATCATCCTTAATTATCCTTCTTAAGTTATTATCCTCAATTACTTATAGTAATTAATTATCCTTTAATTAATCACGTAAGTTAATTACATTATTTAATTATCTCTTAATTAATGACATTAACAAATTAACCCTTAATTAATTATCGTTTAATCAACTAATTATCTTTACTTAATTTTGTATTAAGTTATTAGCTTTTAAGTAATTATCATTAATTAACCTTTAATTAAATATATTAATTGATTATCCTAAATCAATTATTACAAATGATTATCTTTAATTTAATCACATTAAGTAATTATCCTTAATCACTTGATTAATTACTCTTTAATTATTTATCAATCATTCTTTAATTTCTTAACTAATTATCCTTTAGTTATTTTGATCACTTATTAATTACTAATTAATTACATTAAGTAACTATCCTTTAAGTAATTACCCTTTAATTACTCAAACTAATAAACCATCTTTTAATTAATTAAGTATCCTTTACGCACATTAATTAATTAACCCTCAATTCATTATTACCCTTTGATTAATTAGATTAATCAATTACTCTATAACTAATTAATGATCCTTAAATTAATCACTTAATTATTTACATAAAGTAACTATCCTTTAATTATTTTCATTAAGTAATTAATCTTTAAATAATTATCCCATAATTAATCAAGATAAACCATTTATCTAATCAATTACTTCATTACATTATTATACTATATTTGAAAGCACTCAATGATTTAAATTAAATAATTAACCTAATATAAAATTAATTTAAATCAGAACAAATTTTAAAAAACATTATAACTTTAAATTTCAACCTTTGAAATTTTGCTTGAAAAACTAGTTCCATGTTTATATTTTGGAAACTTGTTTAATAATTTATTATTAACAAATGAATTAAAACATTTTATCTTCATCATTTAAATTTAAGTTTAAATAAACCTAAAAATTAACTTAATTAATTTAGGTTAATTAAATTATACAACTTTCTTTAACCAAACATTTAAAAACATTTATTATACAAAGAAAATAATTTAAACTTGATTTATTTTAAAATTTAAAACTGTTCCAACATGAACCCGGGACGACTTCGGGTATCAACCCGAGTCATTTGCATTTTACCCGAGTAAAACCCCGAGCTAACCTATCTCCTTCCTTTTCAACTTTATTTTTGTTCAATTTTAAAACTATTAAAATTTCTAAAAGCATGCGCGAACAACTTCGAGCCATCACGTTGATTTCCCAGGTCTTTCTTCAAGCTTGCTTCATCTTCCCCAATTACAGACGAACCCAGACATGATCGTGCACATGCGCACGTGCACCAACGATTGTCGTCATTCTGGCGATCCTTGTCGCCTTCAACAAATCTTCGACGAGCCTCCCAAACTTCCCAATCGCCTAGTTCGATAAATTACATCTGGAATCCAAATCGAGCATCTCGATTTCAACCAGGAACTTAACACCTCGACGAGAAATACCTCGCACTGATTCCTTTCATCGCCAGAATCCATGCCGATCCACCTGAACCTACGCCTGAGTCCCACGCTCCATTTCCCTCTGGTGCGATCACCTTCGATCAACCATCAACGTCGAAATCACCTTAGGAACCACTTCGACCAAAACTGGGTATCAAACCCTACATTGACGCCGACATTCCACCACGATGGTTGATAAATCCACCCATTAGTTTTCTCGAGATCGCCAGATACCCAGCTACCTTCAACCATGAGCGTGATGCTCCACTACCTTCGATCGTTGAGCAATTGATACAAATTCGATTTCCGCTCAACTCACCATTTCGCATGAATTTCAATCAATTATGATTTCATTATCAAAAATCATTATTTCCAACAGCGAATCTATTTATATAATCAAACATTGAAATTTAAACAATGCATTTTCTGACTTGATTTGATTTTCACTGTATCTTCTATTTTTCTATCTAATTACTTAACAAATTCTTTCGGAAACATTTTTAAAAATCGTATATGTTTTATACAAACAAATTACCTTTAAAGATTATAACCTAATATTGTTTATATGAAGTGATGTGAATTTATTTGGATTGAGTTGAACCTGAAACTAAAGAACAGAGCTTAAAATATATACACAGACCTACACATCATAATTTTCATATATACACGGACAAGCAGGCACATTCAACAACTATACAAACATACTTTAAGTATTTCCACATGCAAATCAAGATTCAATAGATTTTATAAAGATAGTTCACTCACATAGAAAACGAAATAGAGAAGCGGGCTTGAATTTTTGAAAATCTTAACTTGATTTGTTGCTTGATCTTTAGCTCAGTTGAAATGATCTGATCTTTGACTATTTGATTTGCTTTAGGCTTTGAAATTGTTTGAGATGATGTTGAACTTTTTCTTCAGGTTGAAACTGTAGCTTTTAATCTTTTCTTGATTCCAGTTTGAGAAACTTAGATCTTTACTTTGATTTATGAAAATCTGTAAGTGGATCTTTGCTTTTGATTTGAGTTTGTAATTGTTTTTTTTTTATTTCTTTTATCTAGTTTTATTACCATATTTTTGTTTGCTTTGTATTTTATTTAGTTTTGAACAAAATGAGAAAAAAAGAAGTTAGTGATATTTATAACTTTGATTTCCTTTTATTATTTATTTTTAAAAACGAGAATTTAGGTGACATTTGTTATTTTGCATGCTAATCTTAGTTACACTTGCTAGTTTATATCCTTATAAGCCAACACTTGTTTAATCTTTTGTTAAGATGATTATACTTGTAATTTTTTCATGTATTTATGTTTTCAATATCATTTTATATTATATTTTTTGATTTATTTTTATTACATTTCTTTTTATATTAGCATAGGTTATATATTCATATATATGCAAACTATATTTTATTTATGTACAATTTTAAAAGAAAGTATACTAAACCTGTTTATCAAATCTTATTTTAAATAAAACTATTATACCTTTAAATAAATATATTTTATTAGAATTCTATTTGTTAAACCAAATGAAACTGGTATCTCAATAGTTACAATCAATTAATTACTAATTAATAAATGTCCTAAAATCTGGGTTATCACTTACCCTTGGTTGTTCAATTAAACCATTAAGATTGCTGACTCTATAAGTATGATGCACAGATCTGAAAGAATTCCAATTATGCTATCAAAATATAAGTTCGGTGGTTGTAATCAAAGAGATGAAATCTATCGGTAGAGATTGTGTCTTTATTGGAAAAGACTAATATGGTTGGAATTAAATGAGCAATGTTGATAAGAATAATATCGCAAATTTCATTTGTTGAAAGTAGCATAACAGATTCGATATTCAACATGCTCAAGTTAATTTAAATTTACTCACAAAACTATCGCTCGATAAGACTTAGTGTTTGGTACTTATGTGTTGAAACAGAAAATTCTGAATAATCATTTAGAGTAAGCCATTTACACATATTAACCAAAAATGCCTCGAAGTAAGTGGGAGCGATGTTGGGTTTGTGAGTCGTTGGATATGATCAAAGAAATGATACGAATGTATCATTTTATAAGCATCAAGATTGAACAAGTATTTTAATAGAAATATCAAATAGTTTGATTTATCAATCAATGTGCAGAGGATGTGTGTGTTTCATATACTATAAGTAAACCACACGTTGTTGATTTTAACAATATTCTTGTATTAAAATCAACTTTATTTGTTTTAATATCCAATTTTGGATTGTAAATGATGTCTTTTATGGTGAGTATAAAAGATATAAGGATTATCTCAAAAAGATATACAATAGCATCTATTAAAAAGTGAACATATAAGTTGGATTCCTTATGCATTAGCAATAGGAATTAACATACAGGTTATTTTGTGTATGATATTGTGTTTTGTTTATGTATTTGATCCGTGGAGAAAATATGAAATCCAAATTGATATTGTGACGCCCCACCTCTATACCCACGCTAGCCAAGAACATTACGGTGAATGCTGTCGACTAGCACGGAGAATAAGGCTACTGAGGAGCGACCATCCATGTAATTTCTTTGCGCGAGCACCGATATTGCAGATAATATAACATGCATTCTATTTCAAGAGGAAATCCGACATACCGACACAAACTCAAAGCTACTACACGGTGGCTATATAAATCCTTCGGAAAACAAATATAGAAATAAGCATAACACAAATCAGTCACAGACAATTCATATCACAAAGGCGGAATAAGATATGAATATTACACTAGAAAGTGTACATCAGAGTAGTGGTCTAAAAAGATCCACAATATCACAAAAGAATAGTTACACGAACTACACAAAAGAATAAGTATACATTAGGGAGTCTATATCTCGGATGTATACAACAAAATAACTACTAATCTAAGTAGTTAACCCAAAAGTCAAGGAGTTAATCCCGGATGAGAAGTCAAGCAGAAGCACCTGTAACATCTCGGTCTGACCCGAGTATTATTTAATAAGAAAATAATAAACGGATCAGTCTAACTATAAATATCAGATGAAACGATATTAAATAAGAGATATGACTAAACACATAATAATCACAATGCCAAGATGTGATATATATATATATATACTTAGTTGATAATCATCAAGAGATTAATCACTGTCACCATATCTACACAAGAATCAAAGAAACGTCATACTCCTTATTTCGTTCACCATACCATAAATATTGACGATAATATCAATGTCAATCACAAAAGTCAATGACACACGAATTCCAGAAGACTACACAAGAAATCCAGAAACCACTAAAGTCAATGACACACAAATTCACCAATGCACAAATATTGATAAAACTTATCAATGGAAATCACGAAAAATTGGTGAAACACAAATTCTAGAAATCTACACAAGAAATCCAGAAATCACAAAAATAGATGGGGGGAGGCCTATCACAAACGGGAGCATAAAGCTCACCAACACGTGTATCACAAACGGAACGCTAATTCCGTGGTCGCTAACCATCACAAATTGAGCCGAAGCTCCACAAACGGCTCGAAGACCATGGGTTGCTACCCCATCACAAATTGAGTCGAAACTCCACAAAACGGGGTTTAGTCTCCCTCGCAGACAAAGAGACATCGCACATTGCTAGTCTAAATCACAAAGATGATCGTCATGATCAGCGAGAAGTGTCAATTACACTAAGCTAGTAAATATATGAGTTTAGCTTCATGTCCCATAACCACTTGCTTAACTTAAATATTTACGAACAAACTGTAAATCTCCACTAGAAAATTGTCACAAGAGGTTCAATCGAACAAGTCCAAGAATTAACCGACAAAGTAAATGCAAGCGTTTCATACCACTTGTTTTACTAAGCCATTTAATTAGATTTCTCATACGAGTGAGGTAAAGGTTTGTATATACTAATAGATTGGTTAACGGTTTTATAAACGAATTTGGTATTAAAAGAGTATTGAAATCGTTTGAGTAAAGAGTTTTGATATTTACTACTAGTATAGGAAACCTTTATATTTTTAAAGTGACAAATCACGAAGAAGATTGTAGGAACAATCAATCACAAAAATTCACATACGAAGACGTGAATAAAATCCAACAAAATCGATAAAGGATCCATCGAAATGGATATTGAAAAATCCCTAAAAAGAGTCATCAAAGTCATAATAGATGATAACAACAAATAGGATTATCACGAATCGATTTAAATTAGAATTTCAATCCAAAAAGGCAAATTAGACTCAAACAGCAGGTTCAGTCGACTGAACAGAGTTTTTCAGTCGACTGACCCTGTACATGGAAATTTTCCAGGTTCAGGAAACTTTCTGTTTCCAGTTTCAGTCGACTGTGCAGAATTTTTCAGTCGACTGAATCATGCCTGGAAACTCTTGGGTTTCAGGTTCAGTCGACTGAACAGAGATTTCAGTCGACTGAATCATGCCTGGGCTGTTTTTCAGCCTTATACAAATGAAGAGCAAACTCTTCCAAAATGCAATCGGACGAACATTGGCTCTAAGGGTTTATGCCAATCGGCAACCTGGCCCTATATGCTCCTCGGTGCATCACTAAAAGCATGATCAAACATCCATAAAAGGATTTTACACAAATTTGGTTTAAAAACCCAAAAATTGGAGTATTCACAAAACCAATCCAAATCAAGAGCAAATGCACATGAAGAAGTGTTAGGAATTCATACCCAACAACCAAAGGTAATTATAGTCATAGATGTGAGATAAAAATCTCACCTTTTCACAAAATCGAACAAGAAGAAGCTTGAAAGCAATTGGAGAATCAACCTCTCTTCAACACAACCCAAATGAGCTTGAATCTAAGCTCAAAAACAAGAACGTTCCCAAGATTAGGTTTAGGAATTTCTGAAATTGGTATGAGAATAAGTTGGAGAAGAAGAAGAGAAGCTTACCAATGGGTTCTTCTTGAGTTTTGAGCAAGGAATTTGATTTGCAAGAGGAACTAGGGTTTTGGAATTTTAATTTCCAATCCCTCCAACAATTAACACTCTAAAAACTGAAATGAGAAGAGAATGAGGGTGAGTGGGGAAGAGTGGCTCAGATTTGAGCATAAGTTAATTGAGCCCAAAAACCAAACCCAAAGTAAAAAGTAGCAGAAATCAACTTTCTCCAAACATATCGAAGCTTATACTCAAAAAGGTCGCAAACGGCATTTTAAACTCAATGGGAGTGGTCCCGAGCCCTAATTCGAACGTATGCAAAAAGTAGCTTTTCGGACTAAAATCCGACTAACGATAAAATATTTAAACAAAATATTTAAATATAAAATCGACAAATATGCGGGTTGTTACAGACTCCCCTCCTTAAAGAAATTGCGTCCTCGCAATATTACAAGAAGAAGATATATAGTAACAACCATAGAAGCATATTCAACACAAAAGAAGTTTGAAATAAGAAGTTCACCTCAAAGAGCACGAGAAAGTAAGTCTGGATGTGTACGCTCGATGTACTCTCTAGATTCCCAAGAACAATCCTTAGGATTTGAAGACCATTGAACTTTAACAAGCGGAACATCTTTATTTCGAAGTCGTTTGACTTCCGAAGCAATGATACGAATAGGATGTTGCTCATAAGTTAAATTAGGCGAAACTTCAATCTCTTCCACAACACCGGGCTCAAGGACAGAATCGGAATTTCGAAGACATTTCCGAAGTTGAGAAACGTGAAAAACGTCATGCATAGCAGAAAACTGAGCCGGTAATAAAAGGCGATAAGCCAAAGAACCAATACGTTCGGTGATAGGAAATGGACCAATATATCAAGGCGCTAACTTTCCCGATCGACTGAAACGTACAACACCTTTCATTGGTGAAACACGAATAAACACAAGATCTCCCACAGAAAATTCTAACTTCCTTCTTCGGTTATCGGCATAGGATTTTTGTCTACTCTGGGCTTCTTTCATCCTATGACGAATAAGATCAATCTTTTCTGTGGAATCACAAACAAGATCTGGACCAAAAACCAGCTTCTCACCAGCCTCAAGCCAACAAGAAGGAGATCGGCATGGCCTACCATAGAGTGCCTCGAAAGGTGCCATACCAATACTAGATTGGAAGCTATTATTATAGGAAAATTCAACAAGTGAAATATGATCTTCCCAACTTCGACCAAAATCAAGAACACAAGCACGAAGAAGATCTTCAAGAGTTTGATTCACACGCTCAGTTTGTCCATCGGACTGGGGACGATAAGCGGTGCTAAAATTAAGCTTCGTTCCCAAAGCTTTTTGAAGACTCTTCCAAAATCCACTAGTAAACAATGGATCACGATCACTAACAATTGAAGTAGGAACCCCATGCAATTTAACAATCTCTTTAATAAAGAGTTTGGCCAAAAGAGGAACGGTTCGGTTAGACCGAACGAGAATAAAATGGGCGGATTTAGTAAGCCTATCAACAATCACCCATAAGCTATCATGACCCGAACGAGAACGGGGAAGGCCATCAATAAAATCCATGGAAATTTGATCCCACTTCCAAACTGGAATTTCTAAAGGTTGCAATAACCCTCCGGGCCTTTGATGTTCGGCCTTAACGAGTTGGCAAGTCATGCAACGTTTAACGAAGTTAGCGATGTCAAGTTTCATTCCCTCCCAATAATAAAGTCGCTTCATATCCGCGTACATTTTACTACTACCGAGATGAATGGTAAATTTAGAACGATGTGAATCTTCTAAAATATCTTTACGAAGATCACCAATATTTAGCACGACAAGTCTACCAAATTTCCGAATGCCGCCACGAGAATCGATATCAAAGTTTTTCAAACCTTCAATATCCATTTTATCCCTAATATTTTGGCCAAGAAGAGCCAAGTCGGGATCTAGCCCTTGAGCTTCAAGAATGCGGTCTAAAAGAGATGGATGAGCCACAAGGCTACATAAAACAAACGATGAGCATAAATCGGAAACACGGTCTCGAATTTTGCAAGTGGATAAAATCTCGAGATCGTTCCATTCGGATATCATCATAGAAACAACAGCTTGTTGTTTACGGCTAAGAGCATCGGCGATAAGATTACCCTTACCGGGAGTATAAAGAATATCAAGATCATATGGTGCAAGAAATTCGAGCCAACACTGTTGACGCAAATTAAGTTCCTTTTGAGAGAATAAATATTTCAAAGACTTATGATCTGTGTAAAGAACAAATTTCTCTCCTAAGAGATAATGACGCCAAATCCGAAGAGCAAAAACAATAGCCGCGAGCTCTAAGTCATGAGTGGCATATCTAGTCTCAGCAGGCTTTAATTGCCTAGAAGCATAAGCAATAACGCGTTCCTTTTGCATAAGAACGGCACCCAAACCAATGCGGCTAGCATCGGTATAAACAACGAAATCTTGATTCCCTTCGGGAATAACAAGAATAGGAGCATCAGAAAGAAGTTCTTTTAATTTTTGAAAAGAAGCTTCACATTTGTCCGACCAAATGTATTTAACACCTTTCTTCGTCAAGCTAGTGAGAAGCACGGCAATTTTAGAAAAGTCTTTAATAAAACGACGGTAAAAGCCCGCCAATCCAAGAAAACTACGAATCTCTGTCACACTCTCCGGTCTCTTCCAATCTTGAATCACTTCAATCTTTGAAGGATCCACGGAAACTCCGGATTCGGAAATGATGCGACCGAGAAACTTCACACGAGATTGCCAAAAATGGCATTTAGAAAAATTTTCCTTTAATTGATTACTCCTAAGAGTTTCCAACACAATCCGAAGATGTTTTTCATGCTCCTCCTCGGTTTTAGAATAAACAAGAATATCATCGATAAAGATGAGAACAAACAGGTCGAGAAAGTCTTTAAAAACTCGATTCATTAAGTCAACGAAATAAGCCGGGGCATTAGTTAACCCAAATGGCATAACAAGCCATTCATAAGATCCATACCGAGTGCGGAACGATGTCAAAGGAATGCTATCCTCTGCAATACGAAGCTGATGAAAACCGGTAGCCAAGTCCAATTGCAAAAAGACTCTAGCACCACTAAGTTGATCGAATAGATCATCAATCTGAGGTAAAGGATATTTATTTTTGATAGTAAGATCATTAAGCTTGCGGTAGTCAACGCAAAGCCTAAGTGTACCATCGGATTTCTTCACAAAAATAGCTGAAGCTCCCCAAGGCGAGCAACTAGAGCGAATAAATTGCTTCGTTTCCAATTCTGATAATTGTTTACGCATCTCCTCGTTTTCTTTATTGGACATACGATAAGGAGGACGAGTGATAGGTTGAGCTTCCGGAATAAGATTAATTCTGAACTCAATTGCTCGCTTAGGTGGTAATCCTAAAACGGGCTCGAATACGTCGGAAAATTCACAAACGACGTGAATAAGAGAAATAATATCACCCTCATCATCATCATCATCGTCACGAGGATTTAAAGAATATAAAGATGCAACCAAAGCGGAATCTGAATCCTTAAGAATAACAGAAACCTGATTAACAGATTGAGGATGTTGAAGATGAATAGTCCGCTCAGGACATAGGATATGAGCTTCATAACGGTTAAGCCAATCCATTCCCAAAATCATTCCAAAGCCTAAATAACGCATAACATGCAAATCGGCTCGGAAAGATAAATCACACAAAATAATCTCGACATCTTTACACAATAAACTGATTGTTGCGGATCCACCAACCGGATTCGCAATTCTCAAAGAAGTCATTAAACACAAAGCATCCAAAGAAAAAGCATCAACAAGTTCTTTTGATATAAAAGAATGGGACGCACCCGTATCAAAAAGAACTCGAATAGGATGATCACGAAACAAAATAATTCCATCTAGAATAGAATTGAGAAATACCTTGGCCACGAGATGTGTTGCCAGGGGCTTGAGCAACATTTAACTTTCCCTCCTTCTTGCCCTGAAGCTTGGGGCATGAAGATATAACATGACCGGGAACTTTGCAGTAGCGACAAGAAAGAGACTTTGGGCACTTGTTCGCATAATGGTCCTTCGAACCACAATTATAGCATTCCCCACGACCAAAGGAAGAAGTCTTTGCCACGGAGGTTGCTTGCTTCCCTTTCTTATTGGGATAAGGGCCTTTAGATTTGTTTGGCCTCTTTCTGTTGTTGAACGTTGGTTTGGAACCTACCACTTCAACGTCATTCTCTCTATCCGCCTCTTTAAGACGAAGAGCGATATCAACGAGTTGGTCGAAAGAAACTTCTAACTTTAGAAGTAATGGCTTCTTGAGACTTTTGTTTAAGCCATAGACGAATCTCTGATTCTTCTTAAGAGGGGTGTTGATGTATTCAACCCCATATTTGGAAAGCGACTCGAAGGAGGCGACGTAATCAGTCACGGATGACTCACCTTGAACAAGGTCTATAAATCGTCGAGCCAATGTCACTTTTTCAGCTTCCGGTACGAATTTCAACTCGAAGCATTCTCGGAATTTCTCCCAAGTGAGATCCGCTTCATTAGTTTCAGAAATAAGAAGCTCGTACCAGTCCAATGCTCTTTCTCGGAGCATACTTGAGGCCACCTGAACTCGGTGAAGGTCAATAAGATTCATGCGAGAAAAGATGTGATCGCATGTTCTTAGCCAAGCCTGTACTTCAATAACAGTTTCGGAACCCCTGAATGGCTCCCCACCCAAATTAGTGTAATCGCTACACAAGCGTGCAAATCCCGACTTTGGGTGAGTAGGTTCCGGGTTAGCTCCAGCTGCTTGAGCATTTGTTACCAAATCAAGAAGCTGTTGAGCAGTCATAAAAACTACATCTTGGGGCGGAGTGCTAGATGGCACGGCTCTAGGGCGGCCTGGTCTAGACATTTCTCTTCCTTTAGAAAGAAAGAAGAAGAAGAAAAGGTTATTCACAAAATGAATATCAAGCAAATCTTGATAGATAAAACAAGGAATCATAAAAGAAAATAGGATAGGACGGCATGAAGACCCGAATAAAATCCTAAAGCACGACTCCTAAGATGGACTTAGGACGATGATCCTTGTTATAATATTCCATATTGTTCCAAAGTTTGGCTCTGATACCAAGCTGTGACGCCCCACCTCTATACCCACGCTAGCCAAGAACATTACGGTGACTGCTGTCGACTAGCACGGAGAATAAGGCTGTTGAGGAGCGACCATCCATGTAATTTCTTTGCGCGAGCACCGATATGTCAGATAATATAACATGCATTCTATTTCAAGAGGAAATCCGACATACCGACACAAACTCAAAGCTACTACACGGTGGCTATATAAAGCCTTCGGAAAACGAATATAGAAATAAGCATAACACAAATCAGTCACAGACAATTCATATCACAAAGGCGGAATAAGATATGAATATTACACTAGAAAGTGTACATCAGAGTAGTGGTCTAAAAAGATCCACAATATCACAAAAGAATAGTTACACGAACTACACAAAAGAATAAGTATACATTAGCGAGTCTATATCTCGGATGTATACAACAAAATAACTACTAATCTAAGTAGTTAACCCAAAAGTTAAGGAGTTAATCCCGGATGAGAAGTCAAGCAGAAGCACCTGTAACATCTCGGTCTGACCCGAGTATTATTTAATAAGAAAATAATAAATGGATCAGTCTAACTATAAATATCAGATGAAACGATATTAAATAAGAGATATGACTAAACACATAATAATCACAATGCCAAGATGTGATATATATATATATATATAATTAGTTGATAATCATCAAGAGATTAATCACTGTCACCAAATCTACACAAGAATCAAAGAAACGTCATACTCCTTATTTCGTTCACCATACCATAAATATTGACGATAATATCAATGTCAATCACAAAAGTCAATGACACACGAATTCCAGAAGACTACACAAGAAATCCAGAAACCACTAAAGTCAATGACACACAAATTCACCAATGCACAAATATTGATAAAACTTATCAATGGAAATCACGAAAAATTGGTGAAACACAAATTCAAGAAATCTACACAAGAAATCCAGAAATCACAAAAATAGATGGGGGTGAGGCCTATCACAAACGAGAGCATAAAGCTCACCAACACGTGTATCACAAACGGAACGCTAATTCCATGGTCGCTAACCATCACAAATTGAGCCGAAGCTCCACAAACGGCCCGAAGACCATGGGTTGCTACCCCATCACAAATTGAGTCGAAACTCCACAAAACGGGGTTTAGTCTCCCTCGCAGACAAAGAGACATCGCACATTGCTAGTCTAAATCACAAAGATGATCGTCATGATCAGCGAGAAGTGTCAATTACACTAAGCTAGTAAATATATGAGTTTAGCTTCATGTCCCATAACCACTTGCTTAACTTAAATATTTACGAACAAACTATAAATCTCCACTAAAAAATTGTCACAAGAGGTTCAATCGAACAAGTCCAAGAATTAACCGACAAAGTAAACGCAAGCGTTTCATACCACTTGTTTTACTAAGCCATTTAATTAGATTTCTCATACGAGTGAGGTAAAGGTTTGTATATACTAATAGATTGGAAAACGGTTTTATAAACGAATTTGGTATTAAAAGAGTAATGAAATCGTTTGAGTAAAGAGTTTTGATATTTACTACTAGTATAGGAAACCTTTATATTTTTAAAGTGACAAATCACGAAGAAGATTGTAAGAACAATCAATCACAAAAATTCACATACGAAGACGTGAATAAAATCCAACGAAATCGATAAAGGATCCATCGAAATGGATATTCAAAAATCCCTAAAAAGAGTCATCAAAGTCATAATAGATGATAACAACAAATAGGATTATCACGAATCGATTTAAATTAGAATTTCAATCCAAAAAGGCAAATTAGACTCAAACAGCAGGTTCAGTCGACTGAACAGAGTTTTTCAGTCGACTGACCCTGTACATGGAAATTTTCCAGGTTCAGGAAACTTTCTGTTTCCAGTTTCAGTCGACTATGCAAAAAATTTCAGTCGACTGAATCATGCCTGGAAACTCTCGGGTTTCAGGTTCAGTCGACTGAACAGAGATTTCAGTCGACTGAATCATGCCTGGGCGGTTTTTCAGCCTTATACAAATGAAGAGCAAACTCTTCCAAAATGTAATCGGACGAATATTGGCTCTAAGGGTTTATGCCAATCGGCAACCCGGCCCTATATGCTCCTCGGTGCATCACTAATAGCATGATCAAACATCCATAAAAGGATTTTACACAAATTTGGTTTAAAAACCCAAAAATTGGAGTATTCACAAAACCAATCCAAATCAAGAGCAAATGCACATGAAGAAGTGTTAGGAATTCATACCCAACAACCAAAGGTAATTATAGTCATAGATGTGAGATAAAAATCTCACCTTTTCACAAAATCGAACAAGAAGAAGCTTGAAAGCAATTGGAGAATCAACCTCTCTTCAACACAACCCAAATGAGCTTGAATCTAAGCTCAAAAACAAGAACATTCCCAAGATTAGGTTTAGGAATTTCTGAAGTTGGTATGAGAATAAGTTGGAGAAGAAGAAGAGAAGCTTACCAATGGGTTCTTCTTGAGTTTGGAGCAAGGAATTTGATTTGCAAGAGGAACTAGGGTTTTGGAATTTTAATTTCCAATCTCTCCCACCATTAACACTCTAAAAACTGAAATGAGAAGAGAATGAGGGTGAGTGGGGAAGAGTGGCTCAGATTTGAGCATAAGTTAATTGAGCCCAAAAACCAAACCCAAAGTAAAAAGTAGCAGAAATCAACTTTCTCCAAACATATCGAAGCTTATACTCAAAAATGTCGCAAATGGCATTTTAAACTCAATGGGAGTTGTCCCGAGCCCTAATTCGACCGTATGCAAAAAGTAGCTTTTCGGACTAAAATCCGACTAACGATAAAATATCTAAATAAAATATTTAAATATAAAATCGACAAATATGCGGGTTGTTACAGATATCATTAAATTTTTATTTGCGGTGTTCATGCGTATATGTGAAATACTAGAAATTGTTTATAGAAACAGCAAACTCGTTATGATGGAACGTTTGGACACAAACCTTTATAAATGATACTGAGCATAACATGTCAATGATAAAATTCAAGTTAAAATCTTTAATTTGAAAATGTTTCAAAATAAAAGTGATCATGGTCGATTCAACTAAATGTTGAGAACATTAACTTGAATAGCGCTACAATAAACCAATGTATATAGATATAAATGCACAAATTTATAATTGGACCAAAGGTGATTTCAAATGTTGAGAATCCCATAATATTTTTATAAGACAACAATGTCATGAAATTGATCATGATCGAACTTAAAGCACACTAGAAGTCGAAAGACATATTCGAATCGTTGCACATCACATTACAAGAAAATATGTTATTGGTAGCAATATATAGTAGCATTTAATAACTAAATGCATCTATTCGTAAAAAATAAAAAATAAAAATAAAAAATCAAGCTACTAAAGTGTAATCCCGCCAACATTTTCACTTAACGCAAAATCTTTCTCCTTCCATGCTTTCCTTTTTTATTTTTCCGTGGACTTATCTTCAGTGAAAATCACCCAAATCCCTAAATTAAACTTCTCTCAATAGGAAATAAAAAATCTCTTAAATATGATTAATAAAAAACGCATACCTCCTTCATCTTCGACTTTTGGGGCTCATCCCATAAGAGTATACCGTCAACGTATGGTTTCACAACATCGCTTCACTTCTCAGCCTCCCATGCATGCTTCGATGAGCTTTTTAAAGATTAATTAGTTTTTTCAACTTTGTTCAACTTTGAATGACATTAAAATTCAAAATTCAAATTGACAAGGAAGATTTCAAATTTCTTTCTTTCGTTATTTTTTTAAATAAATAATAGTTTTGCAATTGTAATTATATGAATACTGGGGTTTAATCATTAATTATTAATTTGGATGGTTAGGATTTGGGGGAATTTATGAAGGATTTTATGAGTGCTGTAGAAGGAGTAAAGTCAGAGGTGAGATCATTGATTTTCTGATTTGAACATTAGATGTTTAAAGTAAGTTAAAAGTTTTTAATGTTAGTGTCAGTATATTTATTTTTTCACA